>CAXAJV010000002.1:38039402-39337736 GCA_963969225.1 Xylocopa violacea
ATATTATTATTAAAGGTGTTATTACATATTTTTTAAACTCACATGCATAAATATAAAACAATTATAACTAATAAACACACAAAGTAAAAGTTAGTAGTTAGGTAAACATTAAAGCGAATTAATATTGAAATAAAATTAAAATTAAATCTTATATTATCATTAAAGGAAGAAACAAAAAGAATAATTTTATCATTACTTAAAGAACGTACAAAGCTATTATAAGCCAAAAGTGTCAAATAATATATTTACAACTGCCCAAAATTTATTCAAAAATTAACAATATAGTTTATTGAAATGAATTCTAATATCGTGTAAAGAGTTATATTCATTTTCTTAAATTATCATTTCTGCAATATGTACTCTAATATTGGTGTAAATATTAAGGATTAAACTCTGATCTAAGCAAGAATTTGGTAAAAAACAATACTAATAACGTGCAGTGGATAATAAATTATGCATTTCCAATCTTTATAACGTATAAAGAGTATTAATACTTATTAGTGTTAATTGTAAGAAGAATATAACGTACGTGTATACCTTCAGATGTGTTTTTACTACCTAAAATTATAATTTTATGATAAATCTAATAATTATTTTCAATCAACACTCCACAATGTTCTACGAACTCGCTAAACGAGATTGACGCTATCACCGGACAAGATGAACAAAATTTAAGGTTTACATAAATTAGAAAATCGCCTTAACATGAATTCTATTTGTGATTGGTCACAACAAAACACAGAAATTTTATGTTATTGGTTACTAAAAGAAATTTTTGAGCATATGAAAATCTAACACTACTTTATAAAAGTATAAAATCAAATTTAAAAAAAAAACCATATGTGTATAATTCTTGAGTTTCTTTACACAGGAAAATATATATTTCTTTTGCGATTGCTAGTATTTTGATAGTCGTCGTTCAGCTAGATAACGTGTACCTCGTATAACGCGCTTCGTTGGTTCTTGCATATAGAATTCAAACTCAGAAGTGACGCGGTATTGTTTACAACTCAAACTAAAAATTATATTTTAATATTAATATATAATTTATTAAATAACATAAATTTTCGTAATATTAGTAAACAATTTCATTTTGAGGTTATAAGCACAGTGAACACAAAAAAATGTGTAAAGCAGATGAAAAACCAAAACTGCTTGTGTTTGATTTAGGTTAGAAATTGTTTTTCTTTTTTTAGAAGAAACTTTAACTCAATTTACTTTATCATTGTATAAATCAACTAACAGGATAAATGGAATAGTAATTTAGTCACATTTCAGATTATACTTTATGGCCATTTTGGGTTGATACTCATGTCACTCCTCCTTTCAGAAAGTAAGTTTTAAAAATTACAATTTTAATATTTTATGATGATTCGTGTAAAAATATTCGTATTAAATTTCTTTAAGAAAAGGAAGTGATGTGGTAGATTCTCATGGTCAAATGATAAGGTATTACAAAGAAGTACCGGATGTTTTAAAACATTTATCAGAAGAAGGGTATGAATTGGGTATTGCATCTCGTACCTCAGAAATTCAAGGTGCTAAACAGTTATTAGATTTGTTTAACTGGAGCAGGTATTTCAAATATAAAGAAATTTATCCAGGAAGTAAAGTCACTCATTTTTCCAAGTAAGTTTTAATTAAATTTCGCTCAATGTCAATTAAATTTCATTTTAAATGATTTTATTGTACTGTTTATTTTTTAATAAAAATTTGAAATAAGTTATCCTTTTCAGAATCCAAAAAGCATCAGGTATTGATTATAAAAATATGATATTTTTTGATGATGAGCATAGAAATATTGTTGATGTAGGTAAACTTGGCGTTACTTGCATACTTGTTCAAAATGGTGTGACACATGCACTTATAGAAAATGCTTTGAAAAATTCTTAATGTTTATAAATTTACAGAAATTTATAATGAGTGCAATATTTTATTTTTACATTTCTTGTATATAAACATGATTCATATCGTGGTACGTATATGTAATGTAACACTGTATGTATACATTGAAAATTATTTGTTGTTACAACTCATAAGTTGAACAACTATAAGATGTAAATAATTTAATGTATTAAAAAGTAATAACTTTTCCTTACAAATAAAATTTGATGTTTACATTTGATTAATCATTGTTAAATAATACTGTAAAGGACTGTAGATAACAATGTTATTTTTCTTATTTTGATTTACTAGTCTGAAAAATTCTGCACAAGCAATTTGAGGATATTGAGGAGATATCATTTTTAATATTTTTGTTATTTCATTGTCTGATAATGATACACGTAAAAGATTTTTTAAAATATTTATATCAAAATTTTTAAATGGACATCCTCCTTCGTACATGGAACTTGGTATACTTGTCTAATAACACATTAAAAATAAAAAAAAAGAAATCAGTTTAAACCAAATATAAAAGTTTCATGATACAGAGAAGCGTTACTTACACACATCGACTCGCAAGTAGGTGATTTATAATTTCTTCGAGAACCTTCTAGACCATAAAGGTGTCTAATACTGTATATAAATTTTTGTTCGTTCGATTGCCAATTGTGTGAACAAATAGAAGAACATGCGTGAGGTTTAGAATACTCTTCTTTCCAATAATTTATAGCATCTTCTAGTTGCATTCCACCATCTTTTAAAAACAGACTATAGTATAAACGAGCATAATGGCTAAGTCTATGTGTGCTCCTCAATACTGTGTGCAAGTGTCGCATACACAGAGGAAAATTGTTCACTTCTGTATCTATGGTTTCTGTAGTTAGATGTCCTCGAGCATGATTTGCTCTAAATATCATAGAATTAATTTTATGATACAAATAATCAAGTCTACTATCCTGACTTACAATGTTTTGTGCTTTTGTTTTCATGCATATTATTTCTTTGGTTATATAAGTGCAAAATAATGACACCAATACTTTTTTCCATTTTGAACAATATACTATAGCATATCCAGCGTATAAGTCTAATTCTCTCTCTTTTATTAAGTTTGGTACAAGCTCAAATCTCACTTGAAAAGATAAATGTAATACTTAAACGATTGGAATAATGAAATAATTTTACTTGTTTGTGTATATATATCTATACATACCTTTAGTTTTGAAAAGCTTACATTCTTCTGTATGGGTTTTAGATACAAGATGTTTGAAGACAATTGTTTGCAAACAAAAACTAGATATATTAATTAACGTTTCATCAATCAATTTTTTCCCTTCTTTTAGTCTTAATTGACGTAAAATACTTCTAAATAACCTGTATAAATGTCTAGGTGAAATATAATCCAGTCTAGTTTGGAAAAATAATGTTTCTCTGACAATCCAATGATTATGCAAATCCTGCGATACAGATGCTAGCAATCTAAAATATGTAATTAGTTATACATACACAGATCATTAGATTATTGAATAACTTACAAGTACGCGGTCGTGAGTGTTTTTGAAAAACTATTATGATAACTGTAATTATTTAAATAAAAACTCACCGCAACGTAAAATGTCCAATTTGATCATATATTGAATTTTCTAACAAATACTCAAAATTGCCATTAAACTCGTGAGTTTTACCGTCGTATAACAGTTGTAAATATTCTAACCTAGCAAGAGTACACTTCTCTAAAACATGAAGTGATATTTGACCCGTAGGAGTTTTGATATAAAACATTATCTTAAGTAAACAATTGTCTTAAATGTTAAATGAAAAAGTTTTTTATTGCGACGTTTATTAATGTATACTACATTTAATTATTACGTCCTATTCAATACAAATTCATTTGTTTACAATATTTTGACCAATTTTTTATGGATTCGATTCTATGGATTTTTATCATTTTCTTCATTTGTATATTATACGTAAAGTAATATATCATAATTACATATTTATTTACTATTTAGCAAAGAGTAATCTCTGAAATTAAGTTTTGTTTTATACTTCTTCAAATAAGCGTTTAACAATTGTAATTATCAAATTTAAATATTTTATATCGTTTATCAATATTTACAGTAATTTTTTCATTCACTATAACGCATATATTTAATTAGGTACGTTATATTTTTTGTATAATTTTGATCAGTTGTCACCACTGTTAACCATTATGTTATCTTTTGTAAAATTTGTTTATTATCTGTGGCGCCATCTCTCCAAGGAGTGTTCAAACTGGTCGCACATCGTTATCGACAGCGAAGTGAACTACCGAAAGACTAGTGGCGCCATCTCTCCAAAGAGTGCTCAAACTGGTCGCGCATCGTTATCGACAGCGAAGTAAACTACCGACAGACTAGTGGCGCCATCTCTTTAAGCATGGCTGAAACTAATCAGGTATCAGTTTCAACCATATTCCGAGAGATGGCGCCACTGGTCCGTCGGTAGTTTACTTCACTGTCGATAACGATGCGCGACCAGTTTGAGCACTCTTTGGAGAGATGGCGCCACCAGTCTTTCGGTAGTTTACTTCGCTGTCGATAACGATGTGCGACCAGTTTGAGCACTCTTTGGAGAGATGGCGCCACGGTGAAAAATTTAATTATTGCAAGGGTTGATTATAATTAATTAATGCATGAACTCTTATGAACATGTGTTACGTTTTCGTTGGATATTCCTGTATTACATGTGAATGTACGCATTGTACATATGATAGTCTTCAGAAATACTAAAGTTACTCTATCGATGAAAATGAAGATGATAATATAAATTTTGTTTAATAGTTAATTAAGTAAATTGAAAGATAGAGAAAGATAAGGATATACGTTTGATATATTTTTTTATATTTACTTAATATAGAGAAGGTAAATTGAGAACTTCGTTGAGATATAGATTTTCATTGAAATGTGTAATATCGTTTCATTTGACTGTTCGATACAAATTGGTTTCATCGTTGTGCTTCCCGCGTACTTGAATTTACAACGTGTATTTCCGCCTTCGTCGAGACATACATATACGATACACGAATAGAATAATCTTGCGCAAGACTTAGATTATCATCGATAACGTTTAAGTGATAGTTCGCATTTAGAGGCAGACAGATGGAAATAAAAATAATACGATAGCTGACGATTATGTTTTGTCACGGATTACGTACAAATGTACGTTTAATTATAATTGAAGAAAGTTAAAGGGACATTACGTGAATGCGTATGCGAAAAAATTTGGTACCGAGGCGCGAACACATTCCAGTTTTCTTCTTTTTTAAATAAGGACACAATTTATAGGGTAACACATTCTTCGCATGTCGTCTTTTTTTTCCCTTTTTTTGCAAAAGATTTATTTTAGACGTCATGAAATGTCATAAATGACTAGTTAGATCCTACACTGTAATGATATACAGGGCTTCCAAAGAGATGAATATTTTCTTCCAAAATTCCTCGACAGTTTTTTTATACGCGTGTAAATTTATGTTAGCATGTTTAACTGAACTGAAAGTACGCGCGCGATGAAAATAATTTTTCTCATCGGTTGGGTACGACAAGCAACTTTGAGACTGTTTATCATACATTATAGGGTTTTCTGTGGTATTCCTGTAATTCCTTTAAAATTTACAATTAAGTCAAACAATTGTTTTCTCATAGCTAAAAATAATTATTCTCATTCGGAATTTCAGAATAAATATGTAGTGGAGTACCCTATACACGTACGTGACTATCGAGTAACATGTATACTTTACTTTTATGATTTGTCCCTTAAATTGTCACTTGTATAGTACAAATAATTTCTAGATCGTTGTACATTGGCATGTTACCAGTTCTCCAGTGAAATTTAATTACATTTTCTCGCACGCTTTCTTATCGCTAATATATATAATAAATACCTATATGTATATATATATATATATAATTCCCTTTACATAGTCTACTTATATCGATTTTGTTCAAGCTTTATTAGCCATAGACAATCTGCTTGGTATTTACAGAGATTAGATACAAAATTATAAACAGTTCTTAGTAAAAAATAATTTTATGACTATAACGATTAAGGTTTAATAGCATAGAACAGGCCTAGGCAACCTTTCACGGCCTATTAGCAGGTTTTCTTTCCCTTTTATCGTTTTTCTCATCTTTTTTTCTTTATTTTTCAACACGTTAATAATGACAATCATCCAGATGAATGTTTCATTTTTTTTCTGCTTTCTGGAGTGCGATATTTACAGATTCTGTAATATTAGATTTAATTTTTTCCTTCTGTTTTTTTTTTTTTTTTTTTTTTTTTGTATTTATCAAAGATGCTCTAATTGCCAGAAAGACCATTAACCGGTCCGTATCAGATTTTATCGTAACGTTAATGCTCGATGACGAGCATTCTTTAGGTACGAAAAGTAAAATGAAAATTCCGCGCTGAAAGAAAGTCATAGAAACGAGTCAAGTCGATGGAAGATTATTTTTTAGGTAGCGTATGCAATAATTCTTTCTCCCAAGTTAATCTTTCTTCGAGACGTAAATTTCTAATTCTTCCGTGACAATTTTATATAGTTTAATTCCGATTATCGACGGTCCAAACATATTTGATCCTTTTATTTTTCTTGCGACGAGAGTATCACACGATAAAAGTAAAAACTGAACGTCGAATAATACTCGATGGTACGCCATAGATGTAGCGAAAAAGCCAGAGATTGCCCGTGCCTGAATAGAAGATATAGCTAGATGAGCTCTCCACAGTCTTTCGTGATTACCTCTACATTATTACTCAATTCCACGTCAGGTTAACAACTGGGTGTGCCGGGAATCAGATTCAATAATTTTCACAGATAACGCGCTTTTCCTTTTTCCGTTTTGGTTTACTGAACGATAAATGAAGTTTGTTTAAAAGGGAATTAAAGTAGGGGGCCAGAAGCCCGTCGATAGGTTTCTCGAGGTGCACCGCGAAAAAGGTTTCGGACTTTAACGAGGTTCTAGCTTCATTGATAAAAAATAAACAAGAAATATTCAGTAAACATAGATCCGCGAGTTAACCCTGTTCAAGTCACATTTAATTTTCTATTTCAGTGTACAATAAATAATCTGCGTTAACTGAGTACTTTTTGTTTATATTTCTTCAATATATATTGATAATATATTCCTAAAATACTGAATTCCTTCGTCGAATATTCTGTACAAGAAAACAATTAAGTTTATCATTTCGCGTACACGTATACAGGGGTTTGCTTCACCGACGTAACCCGTTTTGTCAATATATTAAGCATTGAAACATTATTCGCAACTCGACACCGAGCTTACTTAATCTTATTTTCGAGTTCTATACACTTTTGCGTGCGCTCGAGAATTTTCTGAGAAATATCGAGATATGTTTCGAAACCCGAACAAATGCTATTCGCATTTTGGGATACAAATAAGCGACTGCAACTCGGGCATTAATTCATTTCCTCCTCCTCTCAACGCTTAATTTATTAACCGAATCAAGAGCGGTGAAGCGTTCTGCGACGAAATCGTTTTTCGTCTCGTATGTACCATGCAAAATGCGTTCGAACATGTGGGTCGATAGAATTGAAAATAAATAATCGGAAACGTCCGACACAAAAGTGATGTCGTGGTCTCGAAGGATTCTACGTGGAAAATCGAAGCGAAACACGGTAATTCTCTTCTCGTTGTCAATACTATTTACGACAACACCAACGTGGAAGATTTAACGAAGCTTTCGAGGCTTAAGCGTGATTGTCGATCGTACACTTGTTGCGAAACGTTCATTTAATCGAAACGAAGTTTGCCTTACGGATAATTCGACTGATTTCCAATTCACCCCGTTAACTGGGATCGTAGAAATCAACGTAGAGCTCACGAGCCGAAGTGACGTTCATGAAACATTGGGATCGTTGAAGCGATCGATTTAATAACGATGGAGAACATCTACCAACAGAATATCTTTACGTGAATGTTTTCAAACCATCGGCGATTTTAAGTATCTTTTGTTCGTTTTTCATCTTTTTGAAAAAAAAAAAAAAAAAAGAAAACGACAAGCTTTCCAAACGATGCACTGTAAATGTTTGAGTCGCGAATTCTATATGATTTCTTTAAAATTCCCTCAAGAACGGTCTTTCCTTTAAACTCTTTTTTTGTCTGTTGACATTTAATTTAAATCCCTACCAACGAAGATAGTTCTGTCAGTCGATGATTTAAGATAGAACGCAGCACGAGATAAATAATCCCTTTTTACTAGTGAGATTTCCGAACCGGTGTAGGTACAGGTAGGTACGCAGAGATATACTAAATTATCACATGAGTAGACAAATGAGTTACTCGTTAGCAGTAGGGGGCAATGATACAGCCAAAGGCAGCAATATGCTTATATCGATGAATCTAAACGCAACTATGATTCGTTTTCTTAATGTCACGCGCGAGTGGCGGCAGTTTCTTCCCAATTATTGTGTCTCTCACCCTTATATCGATACTAACACGTTACGACAACTACGATTCGTTTTTCTTGGTGCCACGCGCGAGTGACGGCAGTTTCTCTTCAATTATTGTTTCTTTTCCTTTTTCTTAATACTAATGTTGCGACGACTTTGAATGAACTCGTGTGAATTTCTATCTTAACATTGTGCCTGATCTCAAATAAATTTTTCTACGCCGTTCGATCCGTCCTTTGCATTATCAAAAATGCGAAACACAAGTGTTCCCTCGTAATTTCTTTCCCCGTCATCGATAATCTCGCGAACTTCGTAAGCCATCGTTGATTCGAATTCGCGTCGAGATAAATTGGATTTTCATGTATTTTTACCCTTTCCTTTCTCTCTCTCTCTCTTTCTCTCTTTCTCTCTCTCTCTCTCTCTCTCTCTCTCTCTCTCATTCAACGATAGAGAAGCGATCCTTGTTACGTTTAAATTCAACGTACGTACAATTTATATACGAATGGCTATGTCTCCGATATATCTACTCCTTACGCGGCGTTACATTAAGATATATAAATAGTATTTTTAATGTTATAACGGTAACATCACCTACTTACTAGATATTGCGAATGCTGTATTAATAGTATTCATCTGGTATAAATACATGGAACATAACGAGTCGAATGATTAATTAGTTGAATGTCGTGAGAATAGCATCGCTGAAACGAACATTTGACTTGGAAATCTTACAAACTCGTCACCCTTTTTGCCTCGTCCCTTCGCGTTTCTCGCTTCATTCCATCGCGAAACGAAGGCTCCGATATGTTGATAACGCCCCAGAACTTCACGCTAACAAATTCTTGTTCCATCCCTAGGACGACCAGTTTCGTTGGCCTCGCAACGAAATCGTGTCCACGCGAGACGGAAAGGAACACGATTCTAAAGACGACACTCTCGAATTGCTCGCTCGCGGCTAATCTCGTCGTCCCGTTCGCGTCAACGCAATGATAAACGTCTCTTACCCTCTCGATGTACCTCTTATATGTACAATATACTAGCTCTTTTCTTTGTCTTTGTATTGATCCCGCCTATCATATAAAGTTACAATTATGATGTGTCATAGTCACGGTGTAAGCCACCATTTTTTTTTTTCTTTTTTTTCTTTAACAGAGAAATATGTATTTATACCATTCCCCTTTGCACGAATTACGAACTACACAATATCGCCGAGCTTTCACGCGAAATCACGAATTCGACGGGTCTGTGAAAGATGGCGATACTCTAACCTTCCCTTTTTATCTACCCTCGCCACCTTCGATTTCCTTTTTTTCTTCCTGTTTTATTTCTTAAATATTCTAATCCTAACGTAATTCGTGGGTCGTCAATGTACAAGCCAGAAAACGATATCTATAACTGAATTTCTTTCATGCACGTTTTACTATGCACGCGATGAGAGCCCTACCAAACGCGAAACTCGACAGTCTTGTCGTTTGCTTCGTCGAATCGTCCGAAGCAAAAGCCTAACGAGCTGCTTGCCTAATGATTACGATATCAACGCACGACGTTATTTTAATCACCTACACGTTCACAAACACGCACACTCGTACTCGTTCTCATATGTATAATTTTCATCTCTTCCGTTTGTCTTTTGATATTTAATTACCGTATTGCCATACGCGCTGGTGTGGTATCCTTTCTTCCCTTTTCCTCCGGTCTTCTTGTTCCTTGCTTCCTTTTTCTTCTTTTTCTTATATGCTGCAGAGGGTAACTTGTAATTCCTTAAGTAACGAATATCCCTTACTTAACTCGAAGATGTGATATATATCTTTAAACCCATGCAGGAATGTTCACAGCTGTATTACGATTACACGATATTGCTCCTAAATTTTCGACGATCATTACGAACCCTCGAGTATCCGAACCTCGAGGTACTCGCGTTTCGAGCGCTCGCGCGTTCGACCGGAACGGAACTCTACGCAAAGTAGCAACTTTGGTGAACAAAGGTCGCCTCGCGTTCCCTTCGTTGGATTGTCGAATTCACAGTTTCACGCTTCTTACGTCTCTAAACAACGACCCCCGTTGAGTACGCTTTCGTATCGAGATCCCTGCATCCTGATAATTCCGCTTACGTACACTTACGCGCTAAACAGTCACGACGTTACACGAACCTTCAACCCACTACGGTTGAAGTCAACCGTCTCGACTTCGACCGTAAGCCGTTTTTGTCCGCGAACGACAGCGAGAGCTGCGACTCGCGTCAGTCTCTTCTAAATGTCGCTTCGTTTCGGAGTAACTCGGTTCTTACGGAACATCCTGTCGGATCGGTCTCACCCCCGAGATAACAGTCTTTCGCGGAAAAATGGCGGGCCAGCCTGAACGGTTGGGTTTCGTTTGCCGGAAACCAAGGACCTCGTCGTTGTCATCCTCTTCTTCGATGTCTTTATTCCTCGCGGCGTCCCCGTTCGATCGCGATGGGATGCTTGCCCGTCGAAGAATTCAGAACTTCGTTCTCACGGTTATCCAATGTGGGTAGACGGCGTCTTCGACCAGGCCATGGTCTACGTTCGAGCGTCTTTTAGCCGGGCACGCGTGGCAACCGCCACAAACCACGTGTTCCTCGACTTTGCCGGACGTTCAATATCAGGACGTGGGCGCGTAGCCGAGGTTCTTCCGCTGGAGGAACATCGAGATCTCCCGGAAGGTCGGCCTCTCGCTTTCCTCGCGCCGCCAGCAGTCCAGCATCAGATCGTAAATATCCTTCGAGCACGCGGTGGGTTGCGGTAAACAGTTGAAAAGGTTATCGGTTGTCTCCTTGCAGCTGTTCTCGCTACCGGAGTCGGCGTTGGCGCAGTCCGCGCCGCGGTGCAGCCGACGCAGGCTTTGGACAACTTCTTCGTTCGACAAGTGTTCGTAGGGGACGCGTCTTCCCAGGTTCAGGATCTCCCAGAGGGTCACGGCGAACGCCCATACGTCGCTCTTCGTCGTGTACTTGCCCTGCGAAAATCGTATCGATCGTTATCGTTCTCCGCCGTTCTTTACGCCGAGTTGAAGTTCGGTCGGTCGTGTCCTCGCGTTTATGATCATCGTCGAGTGACGGGATTTTATTCCGGTGAAGTAATTAATGATCGATTTACAAACGACCAGAAAACACGAGAACGTCAATTAAGCGTGAATAAAGCTTACCAGAAAAATGGACTCCCAGGCCATCCAGCGAATCGGCAGCGGCACCGTGCCATCGACTTTGTAATAATCACACGCGTACAATTCGTTGTCCGTACCGAAATCCGAGATTTTAATGTGATAAGCTTTGCCCACCAAGCAATTCCTGTAATCGAAAATCATCGTTATCGATGGTACGCAACGGATCGATCGTACTGCTCCGCGAACGTTCCAGTGCACGCCATTTAATTAACTTCCGGAACACCGATCGAACGGGCTTTTATCGTCATTATCGTTATTATTAACGATCATCTAATTCATCGGGAGATAGTCGATTGGTTTTTGTCCGTCAGATTTCGTTTCAACGGACGCGATTCGATTATCTTAAAGGAGGAAACTCGTATCGGTATCAGACTTTGGGAACGATTGCTAGGCCAGGCCGCAGACGTACGTGAATCAATTTCGACTTCGACGACCGAAGAATTCGAATACTTTTCCGAGCGATTCATTTCGAATGAAAAAGGCACGAAAAGGCTCGAAATCGATCTCCCTGGTCGGTATGTAGGGTGCATTGCGCGGCCGCCAATCTGCATACGCGTACGCATTCTGTGCATGGCAGCCGACCGGAAGCAGGAATGGCTGCCTGCAGGCTGCATTTGCACGTACGTGTAGATGAGCTACGTTTCCTGTACAAGCACACGCAGCTCCACAATTGAACGTGGCGTTGTGGCAAAGTTTACCAGCGACCGGCTGGATCGCTGAATGATCATCGTGGATCGCTATGAGGCGCTATGAGGTGGGATAAGGTTTCGCGGTCGCGCGAGAATGCGCATCAAAATACTAACGTTCGGCTGTATTATGCGCATCTGTACACCTTAGTAGATTGATATACTTTCCCGTGCCAGTGTGTGCAATTTGCAGTCTATCGTGTTTAATTATGCCCGAGTTAGCCTCAAAATGTTGAAATCCGCATTGTCCGAGGTAACTAGCGAGATTCAAACTGGTTAGATTCAGGTGTTTGAATTTCCTATTAAAAATGTCTTTTATAGAATAATACAGAAAAAAAAAAGAAAATATCGAAACGAATTCTCTCTCGGTTGGGGATTATCAAGAACGAAATTAGCTGAATCAACTGGTCGACGAGGGACAAGAACATCATCGCGCGATCGGTGACGCTAATTACAAAGTTTGTCCATTAATACAAAATGAATCAGTACCGGAAGCGAAGTTGCTTCCCGGTCGAACACAGCCTGTATCCGGTTCTCGTCTGCCGCGGACTCCGTGGGGAACACTTCAACACCTCGAAATGTCCGTTTAACAGCGTACCATTTTGGTATCGTGTGACGGTTGCCTTCTGCTTCCGAAGACGAGCTATATATTTCTGGTTGGGACAAACGAGCAACCGAACGGTGCTCGAGTATCCAGTGTTAGCGAGTGAATGGATTCAATTAATTTCGACGGCGGAACAAAGCTTCAATTTGGAGGCAGAAGTCAGGTAATTAGCCGCGCTTTATCGATCACCATTATTGGCTATACAACGCGCTCTTGGAGTTCACTGGCGACCGCAACGACGACGGCGACGACGACGGGTGACCTGATCCACGAAAGTCCCGGGTCAGAACGTTAACGCAATAAGCAATGTTCACTTGGCGGATCCTATTGAGCCTCTCTGTGAATTATATTAAGTGGAAGCGTCTATCTGCGGATACCACTATGTTTCACTCGATTGAAATTGGATTTTGCGACAGGCGGCGATAGGTAACGACAGATGAGCGAACCTCAAACCGCCAATGTTCTAATTTGAACGCGTATTGTTCCACCGTAGTCGACTTCGCAGCCAATTATATTTTCTTGATAGATTCTTAGACACCGTTTCTCGCTTTCCCTTTTCCTTAAATATTGAGTTCGCAGCGTGCGAGCAGAGGATTAAATTACTCGTTGAAGAAGACTGCGAGCCTCCGCAGAGGCAGGACGCGTTAAAGAAAAATTCCTCGCCGACATTGTCGGCGGTAGAATTCTCCCTGGAATCAGTCAGTATCCACTTTCTCTCGAAAACCTGAGAAGAGGCACTCGTACGGCTATTATCGATTGTCACTGCCTGTTCGAGTGTCTTCGACGATACTCTTGCGTTAGACGGTGTTAGGTGGTCGAGCAACGGCTTCAAAGGCACAACTCGAAGCGCGATCGGCAGGACTTCGACCTCGCGATGCCTCGGCCGTTAGATCGAAAGGCGAGTAACGAGGGTTGCCGTGGGAAATGAGGGGGTGGAAGAGGTGAACGATCCGGCGAAGAAAAGGAAGAGAGGAAAAGAAGAAAGGGCGGCGAGTAGAAGTAGGGGGTAGGAGGGGGCAAGGAAAGCCATTCTCTACATTTGTAATCGAAGTCGGAACAAAGGCAGTCTCGCTTTAGTCGGGGGGTTGGAGTACCTACATTGAGTCTTCGTCGTTCTCCACGGTCGAGCTACACGCCCTTGCGGCGTATGCGACCACTATCACCGTTTCTGGTAACACCATCACCGCCGCGAACCACCACCGTCGCTATATCGGTATCACCTCCACCGCTTTTCCTTCCCTCTATCCTTAAGTGTTTCACTCATACGCGCTTACCCATATATTCTTATGTACACGATCACACGCGCGTCGTTCCTTCTTCTCGGACATTACGGACACGCACGCGCACACGTACACGGGGAACCCTTCCGTTTCCTTCGTTCTTATTCTTTCTTCGATCGGGCCAATTGAATTGCATTACCGTTTGATCAGCAATCGATTCTTTCCCCCTTTCTGCTCGGCCGAGGTCCCGAGAATGACTTTATACGGCGCGCGATCGCGAATAAAATAAGGTGCCAGGAGAAATTGGCTGGCGAGTGTTAGGATAGGCGGCTGGGGTTGCGGAGCTCCTCAGACACAGGCGATACATACGTACCAACTCGCCCCTTCCAATTGATTCTTTCCATTTTGTGCCACTCAGATTTTCATCATGCTCGCTTAACCTTCCATTGATTCGTAACGAGATTGACTGTACCCTCGCGGAAAAAAGGTTAGAGCTAAACCTAAACCTAATCCGAATGTAACACGCCTTTCTCGCATCAGGTGCGCTACGATTTTTACAAAATTCTAATTATTACAAAAATGTCAATTCTAAGTCGGACACAGTGGCACTAAGTGGCGCTGCTCTTTAATTAACGATAAGATAGAAACGCGAAACGGGGTGTAGTTGTAAAAGAGGATTTTTAGCAACGAAGATTACAAGGCTCAGATTACAAGTTACGTCTGTGCGAGCCTGTAATGAGCCGGTTTCTTAATCCCTCTCTGAAAGCTACTTCAGACTTCACAGAGAATAGCTCCTTCCTCGCGTTGCGAGCTTAACTGATCCTGGCACGCGATGCACGCGTGATGTTCGTACGGTACGAAACGAATCGGGTTTACAAAAGAGGACGAGTACGCGCGGGAGCTCATCGTGGATATTTCCCATCGTTTCTCTTTCGACGCGTACAGTCACGGAAGAATTTACAGGGGTTGGAGGACGGCGGGGCGCGGCGAAATTCCCGCAGAGTCATACGTTACACTGGTAATCGTCAGTTCGTCACGTCGACGCCTATCATCCGGTCGGACGTTTACCCGTGGTATTACATTTTGATTAAATTCCGGGCAGCCCATGAAATTCTGATTCCTTTGCAAATGGATTCACCGCGTTTTGCGGCCACTCTCCAGTTACAATGCGCGACAACAGGTCGCTCGCGTACGCCGATCAGTTTGGTAAAAGCCGGTTAAATATTTTCGTCGACGCCTCCGTTGCGTCTCGTTACAAATTCTGGAAAATCGAACTAGCCTCGATCGCGTGGTTCCTATTCGCGATACGATCCCGCTTCGAACGACGAGGTACAATTCGTGGTTATGTTTGTCGTTCCATTGCATCCATTTTTGAGAAGTGCTTTTTCGCTAAATTCAATGTTTTTACCCAACTTCGTTGTGCAGCGTGAATAGGAAAGGGCGTGTGTATCGATTTTGGTAAAAAATATATGTGAAGTATATTTGGCTGTTTATGAAACAACCGAGAGAGCTGTTATTTTATTCAAGTGAACAACAAGGGTCGTGGATATTAAATGTACCGGTGCACGCAAACGTACGTAGAATGCAACGTTTGTTGTTAAATATTTCGTAAGCTGTTTCGTGTCGACGTTAATGATCGTACAAAATTCAGTTATTTTTCGATTCCCCGTCCATTCATTGGAGAAATTTATGCGTGATGCCTTGCGCGTCGCAGCTCCCTGATGAGTATGAATATTGCACGAATGTGCATTGTTAAATGCAAGAAATCACGAGGATATAATGAAGCTAACAGTAACGAAGCTGACAGTAAATAACTTTGGGTTTTATAACCTTACAACGAGAAACTTTTGAAGTTTTTTCAATTTTGTTGGGGTTGGAAAAATATTTTCTGAATTATTCATCGTATAGCATGATGATTCAAAGGAAAGTAGTTTTGGTAAGAACGTCCATACGGGTTCGGTAGTTTCGCGCATTTAGTCAATGGCCGTTGATCACCGCGCAATCGACTTAAATCGTCCTGCAGGCATTTGGAAGCACGTGCAGCGTCGTAATAATACGTACGGCGAGCGTACAGGAAGCGCATCCTGGTATTCTATTAAGATTTACGAGCGGTCGTTTGAGAGACACTGGTCAACCGGAAACTAGGTTCCACGTGTTGTAAGAGCACCGCGGTTAGCGTGAATATGTATGTAGAGCGCATATGCACATATGTGCATCTACACTTCCCATCGATTCGACGGGGATGGCCATTGCATTTCAATAACAGGAACGTGGATGGGTTTCGTTGGCAGTACAGGCTATACGCTTTTGTCTGTGGAAGTCAAGGGTTTCTGATCCTGGATATTATATGCCTTACGTACGATGTCAAAGATCATCCTAGTTTCACCGAGGATTACTAGGCAGCTTCTGCTATCGAATTTTCATTTCAACTTTAGCTGATCTTCTACCTTGACAGAGTTCACGATGCACGAAACTCATTTTCACGCAGGAGTTGGAAAAATATAAATCAATCGAGAAATCTCGAAAGAATAGAATAATAATCGTGAAATTGAATGTCACGCGAAACATATTGGAAAAAAATTGAACGTGCCGATATCAGAGCACTTCGTAGAATTGGAAATGTCCCGTATTACGCCATAAAAATTCTCTTTCGTGGAGACACGCGTGTACGGTCTATAAAAGTTTATCGAATGGCATGCGTGCATGTAATTCTGGTTCTAGAAAGTTGCGAGAAGATTCAAACCGCGATAATTTCGAGCCGGCTGCTAGTTATATAGATTTTACGGAACCACCGGATCGGGGTAATTTATAGTTGTAATAAACCGTGCAAACAATTTTGATGTTGACATACAGCCGATAATGACTGCGCTGTTATTCCGTTAATCGTTATCCCGCGCGGAAATAAACTGCCGTTCTTGCTGTTTTCCGCTTGACGTATCACTAACGAATCGCTGATTTCCCATGTGGTTTTGCGGCTTCGTTTGTTTTGGGGGCTTATGAAAATGCACCCTGGGAAAGCTATAATTTAATTTCAACTCGAGCGCGCTGCGGCTAAGTTCGATACAGAAATTTCGCCCCTCTGAAACGGATGTTGATCGCTACCCGGCTTACGAGACTTTTTCTTCGCTAAAAATTTACTTCCCATCGTCCTATCGATCGTTCAAAATCATGAAATACCGTAAAAAAATCGCGAATTTAAGCATGAAAATAATTCGGCGGAATGTTAGTTCGACAGCCGCATTCGTTTCTCCGTTTTAGAATGTTTTAAAAAGTTCAAAGTCGAGAACAACAGGGACATAAATCTATTCCTTTTCGTGAATATCGTATGATAGTAATCCTTTCAGTTACTCTCCGGAAAATTGCTTTCTCGGTATTCAATTGCACGTAACTGCACCGACGAGCGGTTAAAGGGAAATGAAATCGCGAAGAGTACGAAACAGGTTGATTAAAGGACGCCATTTATCCGTACTTCCTGGCCCGTTCCACGGCGCAGAAGTCGAAACAACGTTTACCCATTTCTCCCTCCCGATCTCTCTATTTTCTCTTTCTGCTAAAGCAACAAAACATCTGCGCTGCGGAGGGAATGATGATAGTTTGGATGCGCTAAGACGCGTTTATCCTCGTGGGAAAGAGAGATTCGACCGGATACGTTCGCTCGAACTTCCGTTGTACTCACCTAGTAGCCAGATCCCGGTGTACAAAGTTCAGATTCTCCAGGTACCGCATGCCCGACGCGATCTGAGCCGCCATGTAGATGAGACAGTTGAAACTGAAACGAGGAAACGGCGAGAGTTGCAAGAGGACAAAGTTAAGGGCGTGAGACTGCTACCCTTTCGTGGTGTAACGGGGGGGCGGCGATAGGGAAGGGGCCGACGAAGGGCGAGAACAGAGACGGCGAGCAAGAGACGGATAGGGTTGTGGAAGCGACGGAACGCGAACGGGGTTGTTGGCTGTACTGAAGACGTCGCTCACGATTAATAAACGCTTCAAACTCTGCCTCGAGTGAAACTTATTGGGTGTTAACTTCGCGACGCCTCTCGCCACAGCGGATGAAACTAAATCTCGAGTATTGCTGACGAACGCCGATGTTTCACGGAGGAACTATAGCAATTCTCGCGTGTGATTAATTTCCATACGCTGTTTGACGCGATGCGCGAATCGGGGTAGGTTCGTTCTGTTACGTATATTATTACCTACGCTATGTGCAACTTTAGTACGTACCAAAAGAACGCGTTGTGCTTTCGGCGTTCTTTCAGCGCTGTTAAACGGACAATTACCTGAGCGTTTTGACACCGATCGGCATGGAATGAGCGTCCTCGGCCGTGATATGCGTCTTCAGGAATTGGCAAAGGTCTCCGTGTTCCAGGTACTCCATTACCACGCAGTATGGTTCCTCGCGGCAGCAAGCTCCCAGGACTCTGGCGATATTGCGATCCTCCAGGGCTGCCAGGATCCTGACGTCTCGTTGGAAATCCAACCTTAACAGAACCAGAGGATTTAGTAACTCGTAGCTCTGTGTAACTATTATCTTCGAATATTTGGCTCAAATGGTTCAATCGTCCAGCGAATAAAAGATTCGCGTTCCAATATACCGGAGCTCCATGCGTACCCGTTTTACGTATGTAACGAAGTTAAGGTACTCGAGCGAAATTCCTGAAAATTTCACCAAAGTTTTTGTCGCGTACACATAAACAGAAACTTTGAGCGCGAAAAGGAGGAAAGAATGAACGTAAAAAACTGTAAACAAGGTTCAATTTTACATCGAGGCGAGAAAACCGGGGGATCGTTAAGGCGAATGGACCCATTGCTCGCCTCGACAGCGTCCATTTCGCGAAATAACCGTAAGATTTTCGAACAAAGTTTCGGCGTTTCGTTTGCATGCTGTTACGAAGTAAAAGCGAGCCAGACCACGGCCGTGGAGCGTAGCGTGTAAAAGGAAACTCCGTTTTCCAGAAGCGTACGCGTACGGTAACAAGGCGCGTTTCTACGCAGCATCGTTACTTCGAGCTTACTTACGATCGACTTGGTAATGGCACTCTCGCGTGATAGCTTAATGCGGCCGTTAACAAAACTACGTGGCTGGTATCGATCCCCCCATAAACTGCGAATTCTGGTGCGTACCAACGTCCCGACACCTTGGAGCCGCGTGGGCGACAGGTACGGGGTCCCGATGGAGCTAAATTCTACGCGAAATAATATGTTATACTCGCTCGTCGGATGTCTGAAGGTGGTTCTTCGCGTTAATTGCAACTTGTCCGTCGCGTTTCGAATCGCCTCTTATCTAGTGGTGACGTGATCGAGCGTCCAGGAAACGCTATTACTTGGCGTACTTTGCGACGATAAGCGTGAGAGGCGCAATTAATTTTTCGAATGAATATTCATGCAGAGGTGGAGGCGATAAGAAATTGAGTAACGGAGGAACGGGTGATAAAAAGGGGTATTCGAATAAAGTAATTTCACCGGCCCGATATCGGCACTAACTTCGTAAGTGAAGTTGATACGAAATAAGTCGAACAATAAGCGACACGCTGGAAAATATCGTCTCTGAAACGGAAATTCCATCGTGCGAGTAAGTTCGAGCGGTGTTACGTTTGCCCGTCAAAATTGAAAGCATTGATTCGACTGGATTGTCGGAGTTAAGCATATCCGGTGAGAAATAGCTGGGATCGTTAACGGAGGGGAGGCAAAGCCTGTTCGATAATGAATAAAATACGAAACTGTGGGACGGTAAAACGCCGTGGCCCGAACGGTGGAAACGCGAACACGATTAAATCATATATAGCTTATCCGAAATCGGAGAAATTCAACGCGCAACGCTGTTTTTAACGAGAACACCGCCCGGGGGAAGAACGTTAGCCGGGGTTCGTTATTTAGCGTTATTTCGGACAAAGCGCACGAGCGGCCAAGAGAGTCAATACCAGTGGCCGGTGAATATCGGCTATAACGCATAAAACATTCCTTATCTGGTGCTAGCAGGGTCTTCTGTGAGCGTGGACCGGTCGCACGCGGACGGTTCCGTTCGTATTTCGCGCAAAAAAGGCCGATCGATGCCTGGACGGTCGTTAAGCATCGAACGATCGCAAATTGGAAGCTCGGGAGAAAGAAGAGACTTTCTTTGTCCCTCGAAGAGAGATCGCGTGGACACGTTGGAGGCGCGATCTGGAGAAGGAAATGGAGCAAGTTCCAGTCACGATAGGGGCGCGATAAGTCATCCGCTCTGCGGGAGACTTGTTGCGTGAGCGGACGCTCGAGGAACCGTGGAAACCACGGATCGGATCTTTTTCGGTTTTTATTTATGACGGTGCGTGCGGCCCGCGGGCCTTCGAACCCGCCGATATTTACACAAATCACGATAAAGCGGAACGGCAGGAGTACATACATTAACAGAAACGATCGTTTTACGTGATAAATCGTGGACGTGTTACCGCTGTTAATGTTACTGGAGAGAGTTTCGAAATTTACCGGGTCGCTGGCGCTCGAATGTACCAGAACCATTTTCCATGTTGAATTTAACGCGTTCGTTAATATATTATCGATCGCTTTCTTTCTACGTTACACTATTAACATTTTTGGCGTTAATTAATTTAATACAATTTAATTCCATTTGTATTAATAATTTGCGTGCATGAGATTTACATATATATATATACATACATACATACATACAATACAATTTAACAAAAGAAATATAAATGTACTAGAGCCATGTATGGCTTTGCAGAATTAAAGATTAACTTTAAATGGTATGCCCTTAGAAGAGTGTAGGACGTTCAAAAGGACGTGAAACTGTAAACCACTCTTGCATATAAAGTACCTTTCTACGTAGAAGACATTAGCCCATTTTCAAACATGTGCTTTTAGACGTTGAAGCAAGCTGTACGCTAATCGAGTACTTTTACCAGGATCTTTCCGCTCGCTGGGAACTCAAAGAATAGGTAAAATCCGTTTTCGCGATATCGAGCTACATAACGAGCCGAGATCGTTCCCCATCCTCCGTCGCCTACGCGATATCGTTGGAATTAGTTAAGAACAGTCGGGGCTTAAAAGTCTACCAGTCGAATCGTCGTCTTCCGCGCCCTTCCTTTTTAGCAAACATCAGATAACTCATTCTCGCCTGGCGGAACTTGGACTTCGACAGGGAGAGTTTCTCGCTGACAAAAGCTAGAAGTCCGCTACGATATCCGATGGGCGTCGCAGGATTTTCGTCTCGGAAGGAAGCTTTGTCATCCGCCACGGCGGATTCGTTCGGCTCGCCCTTCTCGTCCCCTGACCAACTACCCCCTGATCTCTCTTTTCGCGTCGCCACGAAGCGCGGCGAACTCTCGATACCCTATCTCCACGGTCATTGTATGCAAATCTATTCCATTCGTGGAATCGAACTGGCCTTTTTCTGATGTCTAGCTTGATAGCCGCGAGAACGATCGTCTTCGCCCGGGTATATCTGGACGTTTCACCGCCGTGGGGTTTCCTCTATAAAACGACACGGCCACGATGCGGCCGCGACCCAGGGAAAAGAAACCAGGACACATTCGGGAAGGACCACCGTCTCCGCTATGAATTTTATGCACGGGATAGCCATTTCGGGACGGCGATCGCTCGATGCATTCGAAATCGGTTTGTACCACAACCTCTGCGCGCCGGTCAGCTTGCGAAATAGACCCGGTCCCGTTGTATCGCGCGGTATCTCGCTGTTGGTTTCGATTTCGGGGGGATTCCGGGGGAATCGTTACTCGTATTCTTTCATTTTAATCGCGATCGGTATTGGAATGAGATTTTGCGGTTTATCATAGCGAATGTTTACCGTTGCCCAGAAGAGATATGGTTAACTGAAATCGGAAACCCACGGTGCACGAATCCTTTTCCCAGCCATTGTATACAGTTGCACTTATACGCGAGATTACATATCACTGAACCGAGGCTGGTATTAAACGGTACCAAAGTAAATTGAATACAAAACAATCGGTTAAATCGAGCCACAGCTTGCCACCCGGCTACCGCCGTACCTTTCCCTTCGGCGATCATTTTATTCGTTTCGTTCCAAAGTCCACCAGGCTCACCAGATGGAGGAAACGAATCTTGCGTGAAATCACGTCTCGCGTAACCGAGCGTTTCTCGTACGGCTGTAAAATGTTTATCACCCGGGCGCTGGTGGGGAAAGGCGAACAAGTCGGTGCAGGAGCTGCGAAACGATGGCTCGATCGAGCGTGTTGTAACAGCGAAACGGAATGCAAATTGCGCGAACGAGGCGGGGGTGTGCGCGCGCCCGCCTTCTGTATACTCACTTTTCCTTCTCGCTGGCTTCCGGCAGTAAAAATTTGACGGCGACGAGACGCTTGCCGACGGTGGTCGTCGTTCCGTACTCCGGGATCCCTTCCGCTTCCGCCACGTACACCTTTATGGGCATAATTTGTTTACGTTTACACGGGAATCGTTTCGGTCCAGATAGGTCGGGGCTGCGAGGAAAAACTCGCGCGAGGTGGACCGCGCATGGATCGGACGGTGCGTTTATTACGGGATATAAAAACGGAGGAACCGCGGGATCCTCGTTAAAGCCGTAAATTCGTATAACGAGAATGGATGATCCATGAATTTGATTATTTCGTCGCTGGCGAATTTATAGCGTAACTTTCGTCAGATAGGGGGTGTGTTTGTCGTTGCCGGTGGAAAATTACCGTCGACGGTGGATAAAGCAACTAGGTGATTCTGTACAAATCTGAACTTATGTGGAGCTCTCAACGCCTGCATCTAATTATCGGACACCCAAGGATAACGATAATTCGTATCGCTCGCGCGGTCGAGATTGACGTGGCAGGTTCCAAAGTCGAAGTGATCGTTGCACCCGTATGTGCGATGCATCGTGCAGATGCAGGGCCCGGCTGACGCAGCTGAAACTCGAATAGTCATGTCTCTTGGCTGGTCATTAACGGCGTGCCGGCGGCCGTACAGGAAACAAAAGGGAATTATTAGCCGCTCTAACGCATTCTAAACTGATTATCCTCGACGAGCTAGACGAGGCGCCATTGTGACGGGAAGAATAACAGGGTGGACACTTCGTTAATCGACGTATTGTTGGGCGCAGCCAGTGGCGAATTGTCCGCGTACGGTCAACAAACGGATTGATTTCTCTCTCGCTGATTCCCTCTCCCCATCTCCCTCTTTCTCTCTTGCCCTGATTCTCTGGTCCTCGTTGACCACAGCCAGAGCAAGGAAAGCCAGAGCGTGCATTACGTTCACGAATCGATGGGAAATCGGCGCACGCCGCGATGCTGCTACGATGCCTCTGCCGTTTGTCGTTCTCGACTGGTCGCGCGTGGTGTGGCGCACCGTCCGGTTCGTTCGCAATATCGGCTGTTTGTAATTTAACCCTGTGCTGCTCAATGCTATTTCAGTAGGTGTTTCCCGTTGCTCTGCATTAGCGCGGTAAAGCGACACTTTGCAAACAGTGAGTGTATTATGATAATGTTGCGGGGATCGCGTAGAGGCGGACGGTTTGACGTTACAATGCTGCTCGAATGATATGGAAGTAGTATAACGTTGCGAAACACGGGATTGCTGATTCCCTGATCCACTCGCGAATATACCATCGTAAAGGGTACAGTTGCGTGACGTTGAAGAGCGGTTTCAAAGTGATCTGTCTTGTGTTCGAAATGTACGAAATTCATCCTGAAGCTTGGTCTCGTAGATACACTCACTTCCTAGGTGAAGTGTCTGCGAATACACTCGTTTGTTCGTTCGAGCTCGGTATTTCAACCCTTGCGATATCGAGCTTCGATCTACCGCGTAGACGATCGATCGAGTGTGTTAGTCGACGATGGCAAACGATTTTGCTCCAAGTATTTCGAACCTTCTAATTGAGGATACTACCTGGTTATTCGTTCTCCCCTCATTTGTTGTTTTATAGCCACATGAAAGTACTATTAAACTCGAATCATGCGATATTTAGTACGTAGACGATAATCTACATATAACGGTGCGCCAATACTTTTTGCAACCGCTCTAAGTGTTCGCCTCGCGTGATCGTCGAGACAGCGACGCGTATAATTCATGTTTTTCTTGTTCTCGTGTACAATTTTCTTCGCATCAAGCTAGGTAATTTAGGAGCAAGAAAAAGTTAAAACTGTGCACAACGACGAAACATTTTTCCGCGAGCTTCTTACACAGATAAAACAGTTTTAGTTGAAGAAATGTTTGCATTGGACTCCAAGAATTTCCGCCCTTTGACGTTGCAAGGGATATCATAAGATTTAAATAAAAATAAGCTGCAATCGCCATCGCGAGGGTAATGCGTTATCTAAGTGGACGTGACGAATCGCCGAACGCGGCGTTCTTTCTCTCTCGCGTGTCTAATTTAAAATAGATATGTGCACGGACGTAATAACAATGTCGTTACCGTTCCGAAGGCCCCTTCGGCAAGTTTCGAGAGCATGCGGAGGCGATGCCGTGGGAAGAGCGGGACGCTTGTCTGCTCCAGACGTCTCTTCAGGGCTGAAAGTACCTCCTGTTGAGTCGGCGACTGGAACAAGAAAAGAACAATGCATCGTTCGCGGTGTTGCATCGACCGATAATCAACGATCTATGATCACGCTAACCGTGGCAACACGAGCGTGCCGGTATTAAGGGGTTTCACGGGGGCCGGACAACGGATGAATTATTCGTTGATCCCACCGCCAGTAAATTCCCGGTGATGTATTACACGGACCTGGCAGACTTATAACAATTTAAGTGGCAAAATTACCGCCATAAATCCAAATTTCCCTTTCGTCATTGATTCCCTGTACGATTCTCCGCCGTCCATGGAAACCTTCCTGTCGTCGAGATATCTGTTTCGTATGATTTCGGAGTCGTACTCGTTTGTCACCCCGTGTATCGATATTCGATTCTTCCGATTTACGTTAAAACGTTCATTGTTACTGGCGCGAGATAAAATGAAATGAAACGTGAAAAAAAAAGTCTGACCAGAGGATCGCGACGAAAGGACCAGTCGAACGTGACGGGTATAACTTTCGACACGGCCCATTGTAAAACTACATTGAGCCTACGATAACCCTCTGGCGCCGATGTTTTCCGAGGACGCCTGTTCCGGTCTAATGACGGATCACACGGGGACAATGATTGGCGTCGCTACGATGCGTCAAGGCCAGGCTCGACGTGCCACCCCGAAATGTTTTGACTGTTTCGAGTGGCGCTGTCGGCTGTCAATCACGCGCAGACGTCCCGACGTAGACGTCCACTTTCGGAGCATTGTGCTCGAATCAATCCGCCTGCACACGCCGCGGAATTCGTGCGATCGCTCCGAAATCGTTCGATCAGACGGACGCGTGCGCGCCTTTGCGGCTGCACGAGATCAAACTTTCGATGATCTACGATTCAGCTCCTCCGATTAGAAGATACTCCGTATACCCGTGTTTCTTTTGAAGGAAAGACCGAAGGCTTTCGTTCCCTTGCCCCTTGTGTTGCCAAAGATGTTCATCGAAGAATGGACGATGGGATGTTCGATGAAACGCGCACGCGAGATCGGTATTCCCGACAAATACGGCCGTTCCATTGGTTTTCACGGCGTGTCCTCGGCGTAGGTACGCGTTGCTGCTGGATATAAATCACTGACACGCTACAAATTTGCCGCGGCGTACTTTTATTCCAACAGATCGCGGCGGTACGTTTTAGGCGCAGGTTGCCGAATCAACCATCCCTGCGCACCCCCTTGGGCCCCCGTGCGTGTAATATTTCTGCGATGTCGGCACGCGAGTCGACAGAAATCGGAGGATGGGACGTGAAACGAGAAGGAAGGAGAGAGAGACAGAGGTGGTGGGACAGGGGTAGATGAGTATAGAAAGAGAGAGAAAGAGTTACAGCGACCAGGGGGTGGCGCGGAGGGAAATATAGGATTGCAAACGTGATTACACGACGCGCTTTCTCTCCGCAATTAACAGAGCGAACTGGCCCGGAAGCCACCGGACCGCGTAATGATGATACATTCCACGAGGGTTGTTCCGAGGGTTATATCCGAAAGGGGTCGACGTAGCCCGTTGACGGCAGTTCGTCTATACGTCGACGAACCGATCAATCGAATGATTCTGCAGATTGCGCGGAAACGTTGCTGAATACGCGCGATACTTTATTTGTTTGGCAGCGAACAACACCCTCTCGCGTTACTTGTTACGCGTAAACAGCGGCGGCCATTGTGACGGGTGTCTTGACGCTGCTTGGCGGGCTCTGTTGCTTTTGCCGTTCAGTGCAGTGGTGCGTGAATCAATTTTCAGGTCGTTTCATCGATCGAACGCTGCATCATTATTACAAGTACTCGCAAGTTAGCGAAGAGCGAAGTCGAAAACCTAAAAATCAAAGTTGAACTTAAGTATTCGTCAATTTCAATAGATATTTTCATGGTCGATGAGTATCGTCGAATTATTAGTCGATTCGACGGAAAGACCACGTTATCGATCCAACGCTTTCATAGTGACCTTTAGTCGGGATTCGGTGATTTTTTATGCCAAAAGAGGGAGAGCCCTAGGGAACGTCTCGCGCGTTTGACGTCGACGGCGCGTACCTCCTCAGTTTTTTTTCCCCTCCCTTTTCTCTCTCCATCCACACCCACGTTCTGGCACAGCGTTCTGGTATTCCGGGTACGAGCTACGTTATACTGTACCCACGGGAGGTATATCTACCCCAAATGGTCTGCACTCGTTCCGCCATATTGATTTAAATTATTAATTGCGAACTTTCCCTCGACGAATGGAGTGCACGTTTAACGGTTACAGCAGAAATACAACTACATTTGGCCAAAGGGTGGCCATTATTTATAGATTCCGCGATAACGTAGTTGAATTTTCCTCGCGTCTACCTGTGCGTTTACTTTTGTTCCCCGATCGAACGTTACGATTATTTCCTCCGTTCCCGGGCGTCGCTTTATCGGCTCCGATACGTTCTCTGTCTCTCCCTTCCCGTCTCGCCACCATTTTGCATATCTTCGCGTCGGGAAATCGAATTAGAGTTTGCATATCAAAGAGCCGGCCTATTCGGAGAGCAGTTTTAACGTACGCTATATGAAAACGTTTGCAAACACTGTTACGCTCACGATTATCTTGCGACTAATAAATTACAGCTTCGCGACTGACGTTATATTAAACTTTTATTCATTCGTTCCTATATAACTTCAGTTAAATTTCTGGCAATAAAAATTACGAGTAGCTATCGTTGTCGCAACAGCGGTAATTCCACGAAGCATCGAAACAAATTCGGAGTTACATCTGATTGCTTGAAGCTCGATTATAAAAAGTATTTGTGTACAATCGTTACTCTTTCGTATTGTATTTTTATTCATTTTGTTTACTAAATTTTCAATTTTACTTCGCAGTGCGTGTGCACGGACAAAAAAAATTTGATACCGTGAAAATGAATCCGACGTAAAGAATACTTATAATCGGCTACAAATACTTTTCGTAATTAGTCAACAGGCTTACACACCTTTTTGTTCTCCGTCTTGGTGCCGCGGGAGGAGGTTTTGGAGAAGATGCTGTCTTGGTCGCTGGTACTGCTGGAAACGGCAGGCGTGCGTCCCGTGCCGTCCTGGTTGAGCAGGGGCACCGTGCCGAGTTCCGGTACCGCATAATCGTACGATGTGTCAACTGCACCGTTCGCGTACACCGCTGCGGATGATATAGCAAAGGAGAAACGGTTGCAGAACACCGGGGTCAGGGTGAGTGGCGAATGCAAACGGGAGGTTTAGAGGGAGGAATTGGGGTGGTAGGAGGTGTATTGATTGCGGTCAGGCGAATGCTTTGTTGTTTGGCGCATACATACGTACGCGTACTGGCAAATGGCTCGTAACAAGCGCCT
Source organism: Xylocopa violacea (assembly GCA_963969225.1). Lineage (NCBI taxonomy): Eukaryota > Metazoa > Arthropoda > Insecta > Hymenoptera > Apidae > Xylocopa > Xylocopa violacea. The sequence goes on from CAXAJV010000002.1 coordinate 38,067,264, forward strand.
CGGTTTAATGTGTTCCAGTGTATAAATGTACGATGAGCATCTCATGTGCGCGCATGTATGCAGGCAAAACAACGCGAAGCGACGGTGTACAGACTGGGCGCAGCCTACCTGAGTGATTGATGTTGCTGCCCTTGTTGTTCAGCATCATGTCTTTCATCTCCATAACGACGGTGCTGTAGCTGTAGTACGGTGCGTACTTCAGGGCCTGGTAGGGTTCCTGATAGTCGTCGAGCTTCACGATGTCCAGGAAACGGTTCCCAAGGTCCCGCGGCAGCGTCGGCAGCGAACCACCCGCGTATCTGGCGAACAGAGAACAGAGGGATTCGTCTCACTACGGGTTTAGCCACCGTGGGACCTGCTCCTGTGTAGCGATGGTGTGTTCCCGTGGAATTGCGACTGGGGGTGTGGGAATACGAATGCGAACAGCTCGCTTTTGCTGCTATTCTTTGTTGGTAGAAAGACAGCGCGAGGTGGAAACAGAGTGGAATAGATCGACGACGAAAAGACCAAAATTCTAGTTCTGATAGTTTCGCTCAACTTGTCGATGTACAATAGTATGTCAAGGAGGAAGTAGTATCTGTCGTATTAGGTCAGACGTAGATTCCGATGGCATTTCTTTTATTTCGTATTTAGGATAACCAAGCTAAAAAGGGGTGTAGATTTACCGAGGATCACTTCGATACGACCGTGACCTATGAATTGTCGAGGAAAAGGGGGTGGTAGTTGGAGATTGTACGGAAACTATTAATCGTGGAGGACGGCCCGTTAAAGAGAACGGCCACAGAAGAGGCTCGGCCTTAAAGCGCCTTTTGTAGCCATGGAAGTGCGTCGTTTTTCGAGTGGATACTTTTTGCACAACGTAGTTTCGCCGTTCAACTTAAGTGCACGTCAGATATTCGTCAAAGGGTGGTAAAACGTTCGTACGTGTACTTGAAGCGCCTCGCTACACGTTCTCTTTTAGGATGCCCTCTACACATACTCCCTTCCTTTCTTTCTGTCCACCGGAATGGCAATATCAGGTTGCACAAAGCGGTAGCAAGGTTGAAAGATCAATGTTGAAACGTGCAGGTCACGCCCGAGTTACGACGGGCTCGAGGATCTCGTCTGGAGACATTCGTGCCATACAAACTCGATATATTGCCGGAGGATGTCCGTTATTGGACGTTATTGGACATCCACTAACGAGCACGACGGATGGAAAGTTTATTGGAAGGTGGCTTCCGCCGTCATGGAGTACTGTGAATGGTTGTAAAGTTGAAGAGGGATGTTGCGCGGTCCAGCGTTATTACATTTTCATAATCAAACTGTTCGCTTTTGCAATTTTTCCGGACACAGAGCTACAAACGCTACCGTGTTAACGAGTATATTTTTTAAGAATATAGTTTCGTCTCGTGATAATGACAATATAGATTTTAGCGAACGGCTGCTTTGCAACCATTTCACGGCGACGGTTAGCAAACATCGTTCCGTCGATACCTAAGCGGGGTACTAAAATCGATAAACTCGGATGTTTGCATAAGGTAGACGCGAAATTGACGCGAAACCGTAGGCCTATCTGGCGAGCTAATATTATTAGTAATAATATTGACTGTAGCAACAAAAAGCCGCAAATCCTTTGTGTCCACGTCGTTTCGTTTCATCATAATTGGCCGTCGCAACCCCAGTATTGTATCGTAACGTTACCATTCGATTCGAAATATCTGTACGAAATATTCTGAACGAATAATGGGGATTATCAAAATTAAACAATAGTGACGAATAAAATGCTTTTGTCTCTCTATACAATCTCTGGGGAGATTCGATATAAGTATTCGCATGATCGAATCATATACATCTCTCTGATTGTTGGTTTGGCAATTTGACGCGTTCGCGAAATTATTATTTTATTGGTCAAGTACCTTTCATCGTCCTCCAAGGTGTACGCCATCAACGCTGCTCCTTTCTCGACGGTGGCGCAGGTAGATCCAAGATGCGATGGCGCTTTCCCAGTCATGGGACTGGCGAAACACTTGCGTTGCCTGTGCCTCGAGACGATCAGAAATATCGCCACGGCCAGCAAAAGGATCACGGCGGTTAGCACGCCGATCACGACCGCCATGTACGTCGGGTCGTCGTGCTTCGCTGTCGAGACCGGAAGTTCACCCTCCGCGGCGCCGTTTTTCTCCACGAAGACATCGCTCTGAATTGGCGATTCCGTTGTCGGTGCTTCCTCCGGCGTGAAGTTACCGTGAGCCACGTCTGTGTGAGAGCAATCAGCGACACAGATTTATTCTACCATTCGACGGATATTAAAAAGATGAACACCTTAAATGCAAATATAGATATGTTATAGAATTACAAAAGCGTAGACCTCGGATGACTAAGAAAAAGACCGTTCTATTTCAATATTATTTATTTCCTTTTTTCATTCGGTTCGAAAGAGATCAAGGTATATGCGTTCGTTTCTTTTATGGGACTATAGCACGCGTATCCTGTGCCCACTAGAAATCCCAACCGACCGCAGACATTTGGGGCAGAAAGACATTAACGCACGCACCAACGAATAAGCGTGGAATCATTAAACGGAAAGGAGGTACTCGAGCGCATGTAGAGCGCATAATTAACCTATATGCGTTCCGATGGAAAAAGTGTACAGCATTTCGCGGGATTTTCCATTTGCTTGATTGAAACATCGCTGAGCATTCCGGTTGTCCAATTACCACCCTCGTTCTCCGGTGTATCGCTCGTACGCATCATCGTCTAAGCGGGGGATATTTCATAATTTCTTCGGCTATCCTCGAATCAGTAAAACAACGAGTCGAGTTTCAGAGCAGCGAGACTGGCGGAATAAAAATGTTCTCGTAGCTTGTTCCGCTGCGGAAGGTGCGACAGAAGCGCGTTTCCCACTGTCACAAGCAATTAAACGAAGCATACGAGCCTTAAACGAATTTTTCTTGCGAAAGATGCGACACACGTGTCTCTCGCCCGCGCCCGCCCCTTTATCTCAGTGGTACGTCCCACGAATAATTCAGACACCGTGTAAAGACACCCGCTCCGTTGCGCGAAATTAGTTTCGCTCGCTCAATTGACAAACAGATCTGACAACAGATCTATACGGAGTATGGAGACCATAAGAGATTCCTATGAGAATTTTTAACCGATTATTCTGCAAACGAAATTGAGACTAAAATAAGAAATAACAAAATTGCGTTTAAGAGACTCCGTTTGTGAGGAAATAAATTTTATCGTTAGCGCTGCACTACGGTTCCTCTGAATCTTTTATTCTAAGAACAGCCTGCACATCCAACGAAAAAAGACCTCCGAAACTGGACGCGTCAACGATAAAACCGGAAATGTTTCTCCCTCCCATCTCATTGCACGGGAATTTTTTCCCGCGAGCCGTCCGTGAATTCTATCTCAGCGGTTTGTTTCGTTAAATAAAATCTTTCCAGACATCCGAGCGACGTAGCTCGAGCACGGGGCTACGCGGACGGGGGCAGTAAAAAGCAGTCCGCGGAAAAAGGAAGATCGACGCGCAAAAGTGGATAGCGGGGTTCACCAGGTTTCACCGATGAAGCCTTCTCCTATCTAGATTCAGCCAGCTTTCCTCGTGCCGTACGAGGCGGACCCGTATTCCGTGGATTCCTGGCAGGATTATTCCCGGACGAAACAAAGCTGTCCTCGCGTTTGATATCGGCTTTTACATGGCCTGGCAAGCGTCCTGCCCTGATCTCGCCTCCGACAAACCGACTACCGTGCCCCGTACATCCCGTATGAAATCTGATATTAAACATTCTTTGCGCGGCTCAAGGGGGTTAACTGTGAAAAGGGGTTTTGTCTCGCGAAGGCCATTCCGTCAGGTTCTACTGTGCTGCGGTGGGCGTTCACTCCTAGTCTCTTCCTTCCTATCCCTCTCTCTCTCTCTCTCTCTCTCTCTCTCTCTCTCCCTCTTATTTCGTTGAGCAACGGGGTACGGTGGCAATCTAACGGAAATGAGTATGCATGCGATGCAAAGCAGCTGGGTTGCAGGTGTTGTTGACGACGGCCAAGGTGGTTGAAGAACGAGATTTTTATTCCATTGTTCGGTGCTTCGGCGCGGTGAACGGTCCCCGTGAATCGGTAAATATGATTCTATCATGGAAGTGGTTTCCACAGAGGGGGCGTATTGACCGACGTTGATTAAGATCCGGAGACTGCGTTTCGTTGCGCGAGTCGTAGGTACAAGGCTGGTGTGGTAATTCGATGAAAATGAATTTCGCAGACAATGGCCGATGGTTTTGACGAGGGTCGAGATGATCGAAGAGCAATTTTCGTGTACCAACGGTTGCGGCTCTTAGGAGCGCGATGCATTGTTCGGGAATTGATTGGTACTCGAATAATTGTAGCCATAATCCCTCTGTAGAATTGATCGTTCGCGGCTGAGGGCCGAGGTGATTGAAAAACGAATTTCTGCTTTCCACTTGCCCCGTCCACTTCCGGAAGAAGTGATTGCTGTGCACCAGGAAATGCGATTCTATCGCGAAGGCTCCCTCTTGATACTTTGGGCGCGAGTCAAATTAAAATGCCCCGCGGATAACAGCGTGTTAAACAACGCGTTAAACAGTGTTCCCATTTTTGCGCAACAATTAAATTCTTGTCACGGTTGTGCGCGTGCAAAGGACTTCAAGTGTCATAATCGGGATTGAGTTTCCAATTAAATTCTTCATCCCGCGTGCTCGTTACAATCGTCGCGCGTGCTCGCACGTTGAATTGCGTCTGCTTTACGTTTACGATTGATCGTCCGATTTTTTTCCTTATTCAGAATAATGGGAGATAATTTCATCGTTCTCGACGATGGTACGTGACTAGAAAGTTACATTTCCATCTATTTATATTTAATTCGGTATTCTTTGTTCCGACGATTATTCGGCAAAAGTTACTAAAACAATTTCGCATCTTCGTCGACCAATTCGTGGTGGGTATATTACACGTGGAAAAAACGAAGGAAATTGCAGCTGGAAATAGAATCAGAGGCGGCTCGTACATATATTACTGCGGCTCGACTAAATATTTTCCGAAGTGGCCGCCTCAGCCTCCCCCGATACCGAATTCCCGTTTAATTATAGCCACCCTTTAGCCCCGCGATTATTTCGCCATCAAAACAATAACAGAGTCGCTCTCTCGTGGCTGTATACACTCTCTACGTGCCACGGAGAGTACAGTGGTAGCCAGATTTACGATCGGATCAGGATGCTGCGCGATTGCGACAAGGGGCGGGCCATAACTTACGTAGGTGGATCTTCCGCGTATAAATCATCGTGCACCGGGATAGATGCAGCGGGATGCCTTTCTTCAAGCGGGAATGAAAATAAAATCAACGAAACCGTAGGACGAGGAGGAACTTTCTCGGTCGGTAGGAAGTTTCGCTCTTTAGACTCGCGGTTTCCTTCGCGCCACCCGTTTTTGCCCTCCCTTCCGCCCTTCTCGCTTTTTTTCTCCTTCTCCGCTTCTTTCCTTCCCCGTCGCGTCCTTTTTGCGTCTCTTCTTCTCGCGATCGGTGCAACAGGCTCGTTCTAGCTGCCAACAAGGACAACGAGACCCGCAAAAAGACTGTTACATAGACGGAGCGCGCATATGCAGCTGACGCTCCGCGTCAAATGCAACTAATGCGCTCCTTGATCTCGCGATGCGTTCTCCTCGCGAGCAGAAGGCACAGGAGAAAGGGGGGCAAAGTGGGGAAAAAAAGTGACTGGACAATTTTAAAAGCACTTTGATTTACCGCTCGCGAACGGAAATGGAGACGCGAACTTCGTTTCTTGCCGCGTGTTCGACCTCATTTTCAACCCACGGAACGGGTACGGTTAATCGAACGTCGCCCATTGTGAATCGGCCACCGTGGAATTGTCTGGCGAAAGGATGCTTCCGGTGCTTCGAGCACGTCAGACGTCGCCGCCAATCGTTGCCTTAATACGCGCACCCTCGTTTTACTTTTATTTATTGGCTGATATCGCGTTTATTGTCGGAACGATCCTCGTCCACTCTTGTATTCTGACCTCGTCGATCGAGCTTGGTATTTTAAACCTCTACGAATTTATTCGAGAATGAAATATCCAAATTGCGAATCAATAACTACGGTGTCCATTGCGTCCGATATTATCTCGCTATTAATCTTTTTCTACGAGAGCCATTTTGTTAGTCGATTGCTGAAGCCCTTCGCTTAAGAGCTTTGCTTCGTCAAATCTGAATGATAACACGCGATTCAGCAGTGGTAAAATCTGAATTTGCGCAAAAAATTGTTCGAAGCCTGAGAAACTAATGAAACAATATGAGGCGAGACAAATTTAACGCGAGGCGTCTAACAAAGTTCTTGGCTCCTCGAAGGGGGTGGGCTCTCGATTAATTTCGCCCCCTATTTGTAATGTTTCTCCATGGATCCGCGCGACTTAATCTCGAGCCGGGCGTGCCACGTCGGTGTCCCGGTAATGGGATTATTAACGAGATAAGTTTAGGAGGAATTTTTCGCGGGCCAACCTCGTCCCTCTCTGTCAATTAATAATCGAGTATCCGGCGCGAGGAGTCTCGGCGTAGACGCGCCCGGGGCGGTTTCTAGCGGCCGATAACGCGGAAACGAGCGAGCGCAACGCTGGCTGACGGCGAGGTAAATGCTCGCGATATATCAGCGCTGGGACACGATACTTTGAATATTTAAGGCACAGGATGGGATGAGCGATCCACGGCGGTGAATCATTTTTACGACAGCCGCGGTAACCGGAGAGGCGGAGAAGAAAAGGGCGGTAGGTGGAGGGCAGCCTTCCACCTGGCAAGGTGATCCACAGCCCAGCTTCTCGTATTTCCCTGTCCAATTACGTCTCTCGTTCTGCAGGAGAACAAGAAGGAGCAACGGCGGAATCCCTGCAGGACCTCCGCGAGAAATGGAACGGGGAAGAGCTGAAAGAATCGGAGCGGATGCATCCATTATACCGTTCCCCTGCTTTTTTCTCTCTCCCCTTCCGTCATCCGGGACGTACTTATCGGCGGATCGAACGATTGTCTTCAAAGAAATTGCGAGAAAATAAACGACCAGGGACTGTCGATAAACTTTTTAACGAATCCCTTTTGTCATCGACGAGGCGCCGCGCGGGCGGAGGTGTTCCGAGGACTGGCGAAACTCGATTGCCACGTTCCTGGCATTTCGTTGTTCTTCTTTAAGCACTTTAGAGCTTTCCTGGTTGCAACGGGACTGCTTTGCCACGCTGGTCGTTATTTCGCGGCATTAATATTTTCGTTAAATGTCATTACAAGAGAGTACAATAACGATGCGATCCTCTTAGAACCGGATTAATTCGAGTCTATTTTCTCCGAGAGCGAGCTGCAATTATCCTTGTTTGTTAATTTTATTTTGCACTTTCTGCGCACGTCCGATCCTCGATCACCATTTTTCTGTTCTGCTCCGATGTCACAACGCGGAACTAGAGCCAAAGGCTGACGAATTCTTGAACGAAACACAGTTATCGATCTTCCCAGAAGTTCTCTGCACGCTCGCATGATCAATTTCCAGCGACAAGTGCCGTTGTACACGTAGAACGATTTCCCATTTCGCGGACAGGAATTATTCGTAGACATCAGTCACTCAGTGGTCACATTTGTAGGGCGCGTCGTTAGATCGGATCATTTTTCTTCGGCTGCTATTTCCTGCTTTCCATCCCCTTCGCCCGACACTCCTTTTCTTCCGAAATAAACGAGCCTGGCCCTGGATCAACGCGAACGAATTTCACGCAGAGCACGCGAATGAGATCCGTATGAAATTATCTGTCTGGGGATTGGGCTGGGGGTCAGGGGGAGTTGATTTCGAAAAGGGAGCCGAGAAAGGGGTTGCTTCTAAAGGGGTCGACAAACTTGTCTAAATAAAGTATTCGGGCTGACGCGTCATTAGCAACGGCTTCCTGCGAAAGCTTCTGTTTCGAGGCTCACAAAAGCTTCGTCCTTTCGAATTTGTTTCGTCGGGGGTTGCGATTCGTTCACCTGCGCGAAAACACTTTCGACGAGGTTCCTTTGAAAGAACACGTGAAAGGATGGTACGCGATTAAGAAGGGTCTTCTCGTGGTGTTCTCCTCTTGGATCATTTATTTTCCCCGGGAAATCCTGATAATGGCTAATCCTTTATTAGTTCCTACAACAGCCGAGTAATCTCTCTTGCTGCTCCATTTTTTCTCTCGCAGTTCTAAAGGTACTTTTTCCCAAACGTCGATTTCTATATAAATGTTTAAGCAGTCCCCTTCCCTTTACGAGATATTATTATTACGTACTTCAAATGCAACCCATCGATACAAAGATGCCGTATTCCGCTCCAGTCTGTGCTCCAGCTTTTTCCAGCCGCTATTTGCTCGACGGGAAAATTGTCTGTCGTACAGTTTCATGTACATCCTTTGAGATGGAAAAACAGCGGACAGCGGAACGCAGACTGGAAAAGTTTCATGCCCACTTTATGAACCTGTTGTTAGGTGGGCAAATCTCGCTGACAAAGGGCTCTTTGTGCCGCGAATACCTTATATAATACTAAAGTCGTATTTCCGTGCTGGTAGCTGGTGGTCCCCGCTTCGCGACGCGTCATCTGCATCTTCGATTCACCGTCGTCTCCGTGCGTTTTTAATTACGCCGCGGCGTGCACGTATGCATTTTCGCGCGCGGCTCCACGAAGGCCAGCACCCGGGGTTGCCTTTATTCCCGGCTGATTCTCTTTTCATTCATTGATTCTTCCGCTCGAAGGGCGTCTTTGAAGCCTATTTAGAAGCGCTCTCGGGTTAAATGATAAAGCTCGGAAGTCGAGTTTCGTGACACGGTTTATACCGAGAAGGGCAGACTCTCCCGTTCAATTGTTCGGTGACTCGAGCACCGTTGCGTTTAATCCCTCCCGCTACGGTTAACAAAGAATTTTTCTTCAGAGAAACCGTGGCCGCTCGCTGGAAACGAGGAGAGTTCTGGCGCGTTTCATTCTTGTTGCTCGGTGCTTTTTTTCCACCGAACACGCCGAAGCTTGTTTTAATCCTTTCCCTCTCCCCCGTTTACCTGCTTCTCTTTTCCGCTCTCGCTTCCGTCCGCCCGGTTTGTACATCATCTTCGAATTAATTGGATTTCCTTTCCCGTGACTGCGCCGAACCAAGGCCGCTCGTCGATTTAATCGCTCGGAAAAATGAACTAATTCGAGTCGCGAAAGAAACGAGACGCGGAGCCGATTCAACGGGCACGAACAATGGAGCGAGCTCGAACCTTATCTGAAGATGTTTCTATAGGCAGAGACTTGTTGAAGGAAAACGTTATTTAAGGAAACATTCTTAACGCGCAGACGGTTCCAGGAAAGCGTGTCAGGTACCGTGGAAAAGTCTACTATTTTTACAAATCGTTTTCTTCGTAATACTGTGCTTTACATATCTATCTACGCATGTTGGCGATGTAGTTTCTTTTCTCGATCAAATTCAATAAACTAATAGATGTCGCTGGTTTGCAGAAAATCTGGTAACATCAAAGGCAGTATCCTTGTCTGTAAGTTATATTATAACCTGTGCAACGAAAAAAGTGGCTCAAGAACATTTCGCGAGACCTGACGTCAGTGAAGCGATACACAAGGATACAGGCGAGTTTGTATTCTGTTTCCTTTTTTAGAATCCTCGAACGACGTGTTCCTATTACCTATAAATCCTCTTTATTCGGGAACCAGTGCCCGTACGGGCGGAATCTTCCGTAAATCCGACACAAGGAAACGATTTCCATCGAATACCGCGTTAAATCGGACGGAACCTGTACTCGGTCAAGAGTATCGAGGACACTCCGCGCAACGTGCTCCGCGATTTTATATCGTCTCGTTGATAAAGCGTTTCCTCGTCTCTAACGTTCGCATCGTTATTTCCCTCTGCCGTCGTATCTCCGTTCAGAATACCGGACGAGTTGATTTCTATTGGAACAGCACGCTGTCTCGTCCGTATATCTCGTCCGAGTCTGGTTTCCACTCGCGTGGAAGAAAAATATGTACTGTTAGCAAAAAAAAAAAAAAAAAAAGGAAAAAGAGAAGGAAAAAAAATGGACAATATAATAAAACAAGCAACGACGGACAGCGGTAGCAGTAACGGCAGCAGAGCGAGGCTCGATTTGCGATTTACTCTTCGGAACGATCCGTGAATCTGTCCACCTGTTATTTTTTTCCCCCTGTCCATGTATGTACGACTTAATCGAAATCGCCTGACTGACAGATATATAATAAGCCATTGTCAATTACAGTGTATCAATTTATACACATGGCTTGGGTTTATTCTCGGTGACTGACAGTCGCTAGCTGCTCTGTCAGATTGGTGTGTATAGGCTGAAAAATCGACAGGGATCGGGGACGGGACTGAGAAGAGAGTAGCGCAGTATCGCGGAGCCAAGTGCAGTCCAGACCCCTGTCCAATCGAAACGAAGCGACTGGAATTGTAAAAAAAGAACGTGTACGCTGTCGCTCGAAAGCATCACTTTCTTGACACTTGCTTTTTTTTTTAGAGGCGACATAATTTTTTAGCCTTCAAAATATTTAAAAATGTCTAAATTTATAAATTCACTCGAGTATCACTATTAATTCAGCACCATTCGTGTGCTAGAAATCTGTATATTCTTTCCCCTGTGTCGTTCGCGAAACAAATTCGCGTCAGAAGCAGAAATTTTCGTAGCGCACGAGGCGTGACAAGACTTTTTTTCTCTCCGCCTATTGTTTTTGGCCTGCGACACGTTGCACGTTCGTTTTATCGCTCAGCACTTGAGCGTGGGCAACGAAACGGTTCGATGAAGATTGAGCGATATATCATATCACGGGGGTTCGCGTGCTACGTTCTTTCGAGAGGAAACCGCGAGTCCAATATTTTCACGTCGACTGGCACAGGATTGTTTGTCTAGGAACGACGAGTTTCTCCGTTCGCTTACCAGAGTCGAAGGTCACCTCGCTGATCATGATCCATCTGTCCGAAAAGTGTAGCCTCAGCTTCACGTACTTGCCGACGCGATGATGAAGCTTGATGGTGATGTTCCGCGATGACTCGAAGATCCTGTCCTCCATGTAGGTGTACGTGATCGGTTCGCCTGTGTAATATTTGCCGCCGATGCTGAACAGTATGTCGACTTGGGAGAATATCTGCAACATGAATTTAGGAAAAAGATAGTATAAACGTTGAGACGCGAAGGAAGAAATAGGTTAAAGTTGTTTAATCGGATAAGCGGGAGAGGATGAGGGATGGAAGGATGCTTGTCTTTTTAGATTTCAAGAATGGAAGTTCAGAAACAAAGAATCTGCATGCTAGAAGAAAACGGGGCGAGACAAAGATCCATTTCTATCAGAACGGCGGCAAGTTCGGGAGATTGATTGCGGTGGCCTTAAAACACATCGAGAACCTGAATAAGCTGGCAGCATAGACAAAATAAAACAGACACAGACGAAGTGGGACGTTGATGGATAGAGGCGCTCGCGAAAACCCGCTCTCGCCGAAGAAGATTTAGGGACAAAGTAAAATACGATCCCGGCGCGTAAAAAGCGACCGATGGAAAAACGAAAGTCGTATGACTTTTGAGGACGTTATAAAAGTTTAATGCATCCCTGAAGTTCGATAGGGTATATGATCTGATCATAAATCAGGAATATTATCCGAGGTCACAAAAGGCTTTACTTAGGAAACGGTGTATCGGGGCTTCGTCCATATAATCTTAAAGGTTGTCTCGTAGTTTCAACACTTTACGATCTATCTCGTACGTTTTTGTACCCTTTCACCCTTATTTTTCCCCCTCGTTTTGTATAAAATCCCACGTAAAAACATCGCGTGAAAGATGAAAATTGAAGCTATCGAAAAGAATAAAAACGGCAGCCTCCATCAAATTTCACTTTGACAAAAACGTCAAGCAAAAAGTAACGATCGAAAGGGGACAAATTGAATTTCGACGGAATAGGCTGTCGAGCGATGAAATGAATAATAGTGCGAATCGGTACGGGACGAGAGAGGTGCCCCGATAATTGGAAATTTTCAGTTCATTTTCAGTGGAAAAGTTGTCAAAAAAAAAAGAAAAAAAAGTGCTAACAATAACAAGTCAGCAGTTACAAGCGCTTACAGGTCGGTCCGTGCGTAACTGGTTCATACTACTGCGATATAATAAAGTGATTTCCATTCAAGTAACTTCACCAAACTTGCTACGTAGCTAGATATTTGCGTGACACATTTTTTGCATAAAAAATTCGTAGTGACTCGCTTCTTCTACCGATCCGAATACATGTAGTTCAGAAATTTCCATTCCAACCCCGAGTCTCCGAGTCAAAGGAGAGGTGTGGCAACTCTAGTTTACCAGTGTAACTCGATTTCAAGTTAATTTTAAGTTCACGAGTGAACGACGCTTAAGGGAACTTCAGATGCATCGCGAACCGACAATCAAACTCGCGGAAAGACATCTTTGAAATTTCAATTTCACCGAAGATTCTTGCAGTACTAATACTGGGCGCTTCACAGCGGGTATGGAATTATCTGTGGAAGGAAAACTTCCTCTCGGCCAGGGTTGCGGCGGCGGCGGTGTACGAGCCGAAAGTCGATAACGCGATTGTCACAACCGCGGGGCAACATCTGGAGCGGATCCGTCGTTGAATCGGCTCCCGAAGATTTCGTTATCGTAATTCTCGTCATGTAAATCCAATTACGAAAGATTCGTTTCAGGCCCGATAGGAGTCGGAAACGATATCCTGACGACAGGAGAGAGAGAGAGAGAGAGAGAGGGAGAGGAAGGGAGGAAGAGAGAAAGGGCGGCATAGGCAGAGACGGAGACAGAGGGACAGAGTGATGCGTTTATCCCGCTGCTATCGATATCGATGTTCCGTATCCGTCGCTTTGCCGTGGTTCTCTGCTAGTGGATCGTCATAAAACTCGTTTGGTTCACCCTCGTCTCTCAGCGGGCGAATGTCCGTCGACGTTGGGCGTGTATTCAATCGAAACTCGACGAGACAAGTGTAGAAAAGGCCGTTGTGTGCGAGCGCACACGCGCGACCACGCCAGGAGTCAGATGCAGAGACGGAAGCCGAGCGGCTTATCCGATATAATATACCGGATGAAGCGCAATAACTGATCTGGAAGTAAATCCCTTTTTTACAGTACGGTTCAACGGAGAGAAATGGGGAACGCTGGCCTAGCGCACCGGCCCTTTTTTCCCTCCGTTCGCGGGAAATGGTTCCGCTGAAACGTATCAGCAGTCCTCGCGCAAACAGAGACTTACGCTCTCAAAGAACAACATTATTTCATTCCATTGGCGGCCTAGCACAACGCGGACGTGTGTGTAAACGTTTTAAAACGACCCCGCGCTCCGTCCACCCCTTACCCGCTTCGCCAACCTTTCATTGGTTCACGGTTTTTTCGCCCCGTCTGCTCCTTTTTTTTCCCTATCGATTTATTGGTACTTTCGCGATTCCTCAATACACGGGCGCGTACACAATTTACGGCTGTAATTTGATAGACGAAACAGAGTGGTGACCTAATTAGTCGCGTCGACGTTTCGCCGTTTTAATGAGAACAGGAGTGCTGATGGTTGGTTTTAAAAAGTCACGGGAGACGAGATTTGTCCAAAGTCTGGTCCAGACGCGAGGTTCGTTTCGGCCATTAGCCGCTCGTCGAGACTTATGCATTATGCGGGACAGACGGTGCGCGCTTTCCGTTGGTGGCCGTCAAAGGAAACGGGCCCACGGTCGAAATTGAAATGGAGTCCGTCGGAAAGAGCATTCGTAAATAAAATTGACACGGAAGCAACGGACGGTCGAAGGACCGATGCATCGAGTCTGAACGGGTGGGTGCAATCGCGGAAATTTATGCACTTTGACGAGTAGGAACAGCGAACGATGAAACTGCAAGGTTTCGGTCCTTATACGACCGAGGAAAGGTATTTGCACATCGTCAGGAACGTAGGCAAAAGTCTTATCAGCACGGCAAGTTTTCCTGCTTTCGACATTCTTTTTCCCTTGAAGAGAAAGCGATCAAATGTCCAAACCGAACGTCTACTGTTTTCTTCGCGCGTAACGAAGGGTAGGGCGCAACAAGCGTTGAGAATTCTACTTAATTCTACTTAATACGATCATACTAGCGATACGTTAGATTATCGGCATCAAAATTAATAACTGGAATAATTTATTCTTGAAAAAAAAGGCAAATTCTTTAATAAAATAGAAAAGTGGAACGTCCTTTCATTTTATTTTTTGTTCCCGGATATAAAAGGGGGACAAATTACGACAAGATTAAGCCAGTATTTACGTTAATTAGTTCACCCGAGTAATTATAAAGTTTGCGTTCCTTTCGCAGTTAATTTCGTATCGTCCCTCAAGACAGCACCGTTTCCTTTTTATCCACCTCCCATGGCCGCCCCTTTTGGCAACAGCCGTGGAACGCCGGAGCGTCAAGGCTGTTTTCACGCGGGCGTAGCAACGGCGGTGTTTCGTATCGCAGTCTATTATCGCCCCGTAGCCGGCGATGTTTCGTTCGCTGCTTCCGTCGAAGGGGAAAATGTTATTTGGATATCAAAGATGCGCCACGGGCAAAGTCCCGACAGAGCCATTGTACGAGGGGTTCCGGTTCATGAGCTTGCGAACCACCACCACCACCACCGTTGGGGTCACTCTGTATATAAAACCTGGCGACGTGGAAGGGAATCCGAAGGACGATCGGATATTCGCCGCTTCTGTCTCGGAGCTGGACCACTGAGAAGGGCTCCCGACATAGTGGTTTCAGAGGGTCGTCGCGTCAAAGAGCGTCCGCGCGTTTATAGTTTGTCGCGTCCACGTTTGTGAGCGCGTTTCCGTCCTCCGCTGTTTAATATTCCCTTTCCCGTCCTCTCTGACCCGGTACCTCGCATATTTGCCGTTCACTGTTCGCGGTGACAAGTGGAAAATTTCATAACCGTAATACTTATCCGTCGACCGGTTGTTTTCGTAGTTTCGGGACGCGTCGCGCGCCATCCTCGTGGTTTCGTCGCGCGCGTGTCGCGTTGGACGGTCGAAAAAATGCTCGCCGCGGTTATCCAAAGGAAGACCATTCCGCGACCATCGTCGAATCGAAACGCAAACGCGCTTTCACTCGCATGCGCGTGTATTTGCGTTCCCGCGGCGAATACCTTTTTCCTATGGGCTGGAATTTTTTTAGTCCCGCCCGCTCGGTTTGTTGATCTTTGGCATTAATTGCCTCGAAAATCGCCGGTTGTATGATTCTTCGTCCGCCCTACCCTCGATGTTCCGCTTCCTCTGCCCGTGACGGATAAAATACCGTCAGCTTCACCGGGGTCTGTGCGCGTGAAATTACTGATATCGGAAATATGGGAACTTCTTCTTCTGTTATTCCTTTCAGAGGTCGAACGTTTCAATTAAACGATGTTATTTATTTGTACGAAATCGTTCGATGTGAACGTATGTACGAGAATAGCGGCGTATGAAATTTTTAAAGTTCATCAACGAGACATCCGATCCTGTTCGATGCTACGCGAATGCTATTATCGTCAAATAACCACGACGGCAATTATTGAAAATGATTTTTTGATGAACGAGGAATACGCTCATCCTTCATTAATGTTACACGGTTTCGACGTACGATTTAGCCTTATCGATCGAATGTTGGACGACGACGGCCAGTCACCCCGCGTCACCCTACCCGTCAGTAGAAACGCGCGAAATAACCCGGGCCGCTTTTATGCGAATCAAAATTCGGGCACTCCCCATTTATGGTACTGTTCAATAATCGTCCATGCATATTTCACCGCACGCGCTGGCAAATCTTTAAATGCGCTATACCGTTGAGCAAAACACTCGCACGAGTTTAAAGCGGATTTGCCACGAGCACCCTGGAACGCGCGGGCTCCGTGCGCTCCATGAGCTGTGTTATTGCCGTTTCAAGTATTTGCGTTTACCGGGTGAGTACTTGTTCCCGTGTACGAGTACGCAAACATTTTCGTTTACTGTTGACAGAAAAAATTAGGGTATTAACTCCGTTCGATTAATTTGTCGAATATTTCGCGTGGATGCGCGAGTTCCAAATTCGATGCAGATCATCCCCCAGAAACTAAGGTAAACGAAATATTTTGGATTTTTTGAAAGTGTATACTCCGCAGTTTGCGTAAATTGTGCGTTTACGTAATGTAACATGAAGTTACAATCAGTCCTCCCTCTATCCACTGTCAGACATCATCGTAACGTAATTGTTCCTACACTTGTCGAGGGTATCGGATAAATCTGAAGAATCATCCCTATGTGCCGTCGATCGGGCATTTTTTCCACGGAAATGATTCCACGATCGGGGCGATTTCGCATGCGAGCCGCGCGCGTCCGTTTCTCTTCTATACGTATCGATGCAAGGGTGACAAAGAGTGGGTCGAGGGGAGAGACAGCGGGAAAGATAGGGGTGGATGGAGAGCGAGTGGCGGATGTATTTGCATTACATTATCGAAGTTAACGCGAGCGACGCGGAAGGGTCGCGAAATCGCTGCGAAGCGGAAATTATACAAGGGATCGAATTATTGGCCCCGTGTTGGGGCGAAGAATGCCCGAATAACGCGAGCCTGCGAACTCATTTCCGGTCGGGCGCGACGCGCGGTAACAAACGACGCCCGAGAACTTTTTCGCGCGCTCTCCGACGAGTGGCGATAGCGCTCTTCTTTTTTTTCTGGCTCGCACATACGCGTGGAAATTAGATTTGTGGGTTTACATTAATTTCACAAGAGGACGACAGAAGAAATAGAGTCGGGTCTCGAATGAACGCGCTGCAATAGCGTCCGGTAGGCGTTTTAATGCCTCGCGTATTTTTCCAATTAACGAAGCGCTTGAAACATTTTTCGCCTCTTGATTTTTTTTTTCAAACGCGTGGTATTTTGGAGCAACATTGCAGTTATTAGCAGTTACATCGTTATTCTGCTCTTTTAAACAGTATCCCCTTGCGATACGTGTATTTGTAATAAAAATATATATAAAATTGCACGGTCTCAGAATTCGTACAATTAAAATTGATATCCGCGTGAAAGTGAATCACGTTGATTGAAGTGAAAAGTTCGCGCGAGGTACAAAATCACTACCACAAATTCGAACCAGCGCCAAAATTATAACCAGCACCGCTGGTGTGTACTTTAACTTGTCCTAACAGCAGAATGTTACAGTTTCTATTTACAGAAGCAGGCTAGTTTCATTAAATTTAATCGCCGTAAAGGAAACTGAAAAGGGGGCCACTCGGTATCAATCCTGAGAGCGAAAAGTAATGAACCCGAGCGTAATGTGTTCCGCTTAAAAGCATATGCTAATGAAAGCTAGATCTTCGATGATGAAAGTAAGTCGCTGAGCTCTTTAATAACAGAGATCACGTGTCGCGATTATTCCTGCTTTTAAGCAATATCGCGCGATCTGGCCAATAAGCCACGCTCCGTGATATCGAACTGCCTCGGAATTACCGTTTCAGATTGTATTTATATTCAGTCGGCGTCTGACTGATAAAGCGTCGAGTGGAATATTCAATCAACCGTGCGGTGGATACGGGAGAAGGAAGAGTCTACGGCGACGAGCCAGGCCAGAAGGAGGTGACGGTAAAAGGATCTCGGAACAACTACGGATGGTAAGCCTGTTGATCGACGCTGCTTGCGCATTCCTTACGAGGGCTGAGGAATAACGTCGTCAGGGTGAGGGGTAAACGATTCCACGCTTTCTGTGTCTTCACGCCGATGTTGGGAAAAGGGGGGCGTGGATACGTAATTAGACGTGAAAGCTGTCTCCTCCTAATTCCCTCTTTATCTTTATTTCGCCCGCTATACGATTTATAGAGGTTCGCGAAATTCTACTTCCACCCGTTTTAGAATTCAACCATCGCACGGGTAGATATTTTTGAACGGTTTTACGACTTTAGAAACGTCCCTCGTTTCGAACATTCGTTTCGCGTTAGACGTTAAATGTTCGATCTTTATGGAACTCATCCGAGTTTTAGATCGCCGTCCTAAAATAACTTAAGAGTAATTAAAGGTCTAACGATCGGTCGGACACCTACCTGGACGTCTTTGGTGAACTGATTGTTGCAGTAGATGTGGATCGCCGAGAACTCTCTGACCTTGTCGAACTCGAACTTGATCTCGACCGGCTGTCCGCGTGTATCGTTCCTCCAGCCGACCCAGCCTTGCGTGCGATCGTTATCATAGTATCCCAGTTTGAAGTTATCAGGGCCTGTCTTGCCGTCTGTCAGCTGGCCGAGTCCACGCCGTAGCTCACCGTCCCAGTGTCCGTCGTAGGTGGCGTCGAAGAATTCCCATTCATTACCCCTTTTATCACCTTGGGGCATCGAGTAGGATACCACGCCATCTGCGACGGGGAGGTCAAGGTGTAAAGTCATCGGCGTACAGCCTGTCCTTTTTAATGACTCGTGTAAAAGCTTCGACTTTTGTCGACCGGACATTGTTATGATCGCATGGGAACACGGTATGGGGTACGTTCGGACTTTCGATAAAGAAAAGGGGGGGGGGGCGAAGATTAATGGTACGCGACGTTTCAAGGAGCAGACTATTGAACGTACAGATTCGATGTTAACTACGTTTCAACGTTGCGTGGTCGTAATTAATGAAGTTTGACGAAGAACGGTAAAAAGTGTTCGCATATATATTTTTAATTAAACGTGAACTGAAACGAAATTTATGTCCGAGCTACAATTCAGTTTACTCGCAAATGTTTAATTTAAGTATTTAAAATTGATGTCCTTTCATCAATGTTAATCGGCGCGGCAAAATATTAGTCAAACGATACCCGGTTCTTTTCGAATACCGGGGATGCTTTGAATTCACAATTAATTAAACTTCCACGCATCGCAAACGCGCAAGACACAATAGCGGTGTATATGCTAGTACGTTACTTGGTGTGTACATTTCCGTTTGGTTAAACGTTTAATTCGATGTTGATTCATCAAAGGAAGAAAGGGATAATTGTACAAGCAAGATTCTGAAAAGCAAATTTGCTCGCACGGCAATGGCATAAGGGTTAATGGACAGTCCGGTGAGTATTCTAAGCGGCTGGCAAGTTCAACGAAAATTGGTGAGTGCAAACAGCTTACCGCTCCAGTAACATCCGTAGAGCTCGACCCGCATGCAAACCGTCCGCGTGTGATGGCTGTAGGGTAGAAAACGGATCTTGCTCGCCCACAGAGGTGGCTCCAGCTCGTGCTTGCACTCCAAATACGTGTTCGTGTTACCCGGTATTACCTGGAATCGTAGAAACCTTGGTTAAAGACCAGAACAATTTCGGTCTTTGGTCTAACCTTTGAGTTCCGTTGTTTCAGTCCTCGGGAGAATGTACATTTCTTTCCCTATTCCCCATTGTTCGAACGGATACGTTCAACTTTGGATCATTTATCAACTAGACCAAATGGCATCGCGGGAAGTTTTTACGGTTCGATCGCTATTCGTTAATCGTTCAACGATACAATGTTCGACTTTCGCATACAAAATTTTAAATGCCTAACCTAAGAAAGTATCCTCGAGTTTTTGCGGATTTTTAAAAAACTGAGAGCCTGGTGAGAGGGGGCAAACTCGATTTACAACATGAAACTTCATACTTGTAACCTAATCCCTTCATCCCCTAAGCCCACCAATTCCTGCTTCTTATACGGTCAGACGTTTAATCTTCCACGACGACCAAAAGTGCACCTATATACACGCGTCTGGCGATGCGAAATATTTCCGACGAACGGAATCGTGGAAGAACGTTCGCGTTGATCCCCCGCACTTTCCGTGAAACTTTTCAACGTATACGTCTGACGGGATGGGGACAGGAAAAGGTATAATCGGCGTGCGTCAACGTGTCTGCGGCAAGGTCGACCCTCCCCGACGCGTCACAGTATTCTGTCAAAGCATCCCCTTCGCCGGTGATGACGTTTATATCGCCGGGGAAGATGCGTTTCTGCACTTCGGCACATACTGGAATACCATCGTCTAACGGTGGATATCCCGTCACAGAACGGACATCGCGTTCCACCGCATCAGACGGGGGCTAAGGACTAATTTCATCCCACATTCCACCACGTTAGGTATGATGAGGGAGAGAGGTAGCTGGGCCGAGATCGGTCATGGGTGGGGGATCGGATCACAGAGACGCAGACAGCTCGAGGATGGGCGAGAGACGTAGCAAGAGAGATAGGAACAGTCGTGAGGGGGTTGAGTTAAACGTCCATCGCCCGCATTCTCTGATCCTCGTCGGGGAGACGACCATATTGCAGGTATATCTCTCCTCCCTCCCCCCAGTTTCTCCTCTCTTTGTCTTTCCACGTGTTTCCACCTCTCTACCCCGAAACGTGTGCAGAGCGATGCGATATTGATTTCACGTTGTGGGTTTATGAATAAAATAAGCGGTTTATCTGACGTTGGCACTGGCTGGTGGACAGTGTGCAGAAAACCGAAGGTGGAAAAGGGGTGCACGGTCCCAAGAGATCACGCGAAGTGGCATCGCCCATGGCGAGTAGATAGCCCCCACGGCCACTGGGGTGCTGTGTACTAGGTACGCGTACAACACCTTGCCATGGATACACGTGTAGGTACACACATGCGATGCGCGGATAAATCTACGCGGATATGTGTACGAACCGAGCCGAGTCGGTACTCTGTAGTGTCTTGTGTGTGGGCCAGCATGCAACATAGTCGCGTGACAGAGCATTTTGCGGCAGGCACGACACATTCTGCGCACGTTTCCTACCCCCCAACGGGGTATACACGTTCCGTACCACCGGCCGGCCTCTATCTCTTTTTGGTACGGCTAAGCATCGACTCCGACTACTATTACCGCTTCTATTCCCACCGCGGCGTTCCATTCCTTTGTACCAGCCACACTCGTGCACACCACAGTGAAACGGCGTTTCTTTCGATTTGTTTGCTTGGTTATTGAAATACCTCCTTCTCCGTGCTTTTTCCCGATTGTTTGCGCTGGCTCATATTGGATTACTTGATCTGCTGTCACTGGATCTAGCGTGTTTCGAAATGTTTCCGCTGATACTGTGATTCTTTAAACACGCACGCGACCGCATTCCGAAAGGATTTATCATTTCAAATATCTGATCCTTCAGCGGAGAACGTACGTATTAATCGGCGGACGTTTACTCGAGAGATCACTCGAGATATGAAGTATTTTAAAATGCTAAACTTACCAAAATTTTATCAAAATATGTAGCCGAGTGTTATTGTACATAGACACGAAACACGTTGAATGAAACATGTATCGTGCTCGCCGCGTCGCGGATATTGGATCCCCTTCATAAATATATAATTAAGGCTTTTCAATGTTGGAAGGTAACTCTTAGCCTTTTCCCACCCTCGCGTTGGTCCTGTCCGGCTCGCAGGTCATCGTTTCCTCCGAGAAACTGCCACTTGGAAAGCACTCCCCAAGGTGAACCCTTACCTCCTGACCGGCGCGTATACCTTACAGAGGCTAGGGTGGCGACCCACCCCTCTGTCTGGCGTCGATTCTTTCTCATTTCGGGTATCCAGGGACCCGTGCCGGTAGCACGTTACACCATCAGTGCTGCCACACTTTCCACCGGCGTAGAAGCAACCGTTTATTCCCGGGGAATTTAATGAGATTGCAGCGTGCGAGCAGAATTTAATTTCTCGAAATGGCTACACTAAATCTATGTGCTCCAGGCGGAGGATCCAACTGTATATATCCTTGGAATGCCCCAATTTTTTTTCTCCCGGACGTAGTATTGTAAATAATAGCTGCCCAGGGAAGTTCCAAATCGATTTTTGACCAACGATAAATATCGCGTAATAATGAATTCAATGTGTGCCAGCTGAGCGACCGAACACCTTGGCAATTCATTGTCTACCCCTGACTCTGGATGCAATAAACGAAGCATGCGTCACATTTTTGGAATGGTTGATGAAGAGATATGCGCCATTCCTTCGCGTGTAAGCCTTTACGATGATGGCCGAAAGGGGTGGATATTACTTTTCATTAGCCGTAAGGGCGCGCGAGACCTTCGAAACGGTAGACAACCTTGCAACTCTATCTGCCGCCCTGTACAGAGCCAAATACGAGTAAAAGGGAAAGACAGGAAGAGAAAGAGACGGGGCGGTGGTGTGCGTGCCGCTCTAATGCAATTTCCTGCTACTTTTACTTTCCCCTCGGCGCACGAATGCGTGCGTGCGTGCGTACACGCCAGTGCATGCGCACGGGGGTCAAGTGTTAAGCGCTGAGCAATTATAGCTGATATCGATCTGCGTTATTGTTCGGGGTTCTTCGGCTCACGGTCCGAGTGTTTGCTCGTGTGATTCGTATTTTCCAACGCCGTCAGGTTGCGTCCGATCGTTCTCGTAATGGAAAATATCTTTCTTAATAACGTCGCATTAATAATTTTGAAAGATTCCAACAAATTTGTTCCAATTAGGTAATGGATTATCGTGGAAGCGGAAAGCGCGGAGGATGAACGCATTTGTTACGTCCGGAAGGATCAGAAATTACAAAAGTGTACGGGAGGAAAGCTGATCCTGTTAATAACTGAGAGACCCGGGACAATATCGGGGAAGATATATACCTGTCGTCTTGTATGCGCTTCATTTATCACTCAAACACTGTAAAATTACATCGCGGGTCGTTCCGTAGGCAAGGATGCGGTTCATTTTTTGAACGAAGGAACGACGCGGAGAGGTTCACGAGACCAATTATTTTGCCTCGAACGAGCTCTGTTATTGTCTGCCCCGGAGTCAAGGTAGCTCTGCCTCTACGCTGCATTACCCTGTACACGTTATACCTATAGAAAGGTATATTTGTCGTGACATTGTCATCGAAGCTTGATTTTTATAGACCAAGGAAATTGAATGTAAACTTCGCTGAACGTTAAGTGAAAGCCACGGTGGATGCCATCCTTTCGTTAGGAATTCGTTATCGAATGGCGAAAGCTATCGGATGGCGTTTATTCTCAACGAGCTGTCGATCGTGCGTTTAGGACTTTGATTCGGTTTCGCATGGATGGCAGCTACGTACGAGGAAACGCTAAAACGGATCGCTTATCCATGGGAATGCTCGTGGAAAAATTCGGTGAGCCAGGCGTTCCGGCGTTCTCCACTTAAGATACGCGATTTTCAAGTACCTATAACTTATGCCCATGACCGTTTTTGCCTATCGAGGCGGCGTATAAAGGAAATTTATTGCATCGGAGCGTGTACGTCCCGCTCGTACCTCCATGGACGAGCATTTCCGTGAACCGCTCCGTGGCGGTGTTATTGGATTTTCGGTCCTCGATAGAACGATAGATATTTTTACGAGAACGTTTTACTTATTTGCCCGCCGACTATATATCTACAGGTCCGGCTGATTACGTTTTACATGAATGCAAACATCGTGGTCGTGGTAAATCGACGAACGTTATTCCACGGAATTTCGCGCGACTAGACGTTTCGAGGCGCGCACGATTTATCATTATATACTCATAATGCGCGACATTCTTTACTGTTAGCTGTATCGTTGAGTATTGTTGCAGAGAATCAGATTCTTAGTTCACGCGTACGGGGGATGAAATACATCGGAATGAAAAAGCAACGAAAAGTATGTTTTACGATTTTATAAAGTTGCAAACTTTGATATTCCATAGAAATCGAGTTAAAAGTACTCAAATCCATTAGCAAATGTACCTCAATTTAATATTATTGTATCGGATATGTTAATTAGGTCCAATATATTAATTAGGAACGGAGTATTTCGTGTGTTATAACAGTCGTTTAATTTCCAGTAATATCACCGAGTTTCCCGGCAGACTCCGAAAATATAAGTGCCCGTACCAGCTCCATTTCGCGTCCTCGTCGGATAATAGGAAATTTCGCGTACACTCGTCGTGTTGCCTGTTCGCGGTTAAACTTTCAAGCCCGCTCGTCGTTCGATACCAACCCCGGCAGTATCTCCGGCAGCGAACAGGATCTGGTTTCCGTTGAAGCGCGACTCGCTTCATCCGGCCCATTAGAAACAGTTATAGCGCCAGTTAGAATAACAATCGGCCGTGATAAACCAACCCCCTCCGGCGGCGCGTATTCCGTGACGCCGGCGAATTATCTCGCGGACAACATTTTGCTAATGTCCACGGCTTCCTGTGCGTGCAACATTATAACTAACATTACACACCGGCTGCAATATCGCGCCTCGCCGCCACCCTCATTTTTTTACCCCAGCCACCCCCCTGCGCGTCTACGCGTGCACCGTCGTTCGCGCGTGCGTGTGCGTGATTTACGCGGAACCCAGGCTTACCCAGGCTCCGACTGGGAACCAACGCAACGTCGCTCGCGTGTCGACACGCACGCGTTCGTCTCCTCGCGCGCCCTCCTTCGCTCCCTTGCTTATTCCACCCCGTCCGTAATTATCGGATTTCCACGCAGAGTTGCCCGCGTCACGGGCCAAGGGTACGAAGAAAAGCTGACAGTTCTGGCTGGCTATTCGCGTGACACGATAATGACGAATCGAGCCGCGTGGACGCGATCCACGCTTCGTTCGTGGCAATGTCGGTCTCGTGCGGGCGTAATCGCAACGCGGAGGTAACATTTTTCGAACGAGCGTTTGATTTTCCATGTATCTCGCGTCGAGCTCGCGGATTTTACGAAACGACTCGATGAAACGAGTGAACAAAACGAATCGCGTGTCCCGTCGATTTCAACCCCCGCTGGTTATCGCGATAAACCGCGACCTTACCGATCGTTGGCTGCTACTTCTCTACTTTTTCCTTCCGACTCGCGGAAATTAAATACTGCCGCGCAACTTTTCGTATAAATTGTCGAGCGAAAATAAATGGTCGCGCACGCGACGCTTTTCCTCGCCGCGCGTGCACGTTTAGTATCTGTATGCATACACTCCGGTAACGTGCATAGAGTTTCGTGATTAAGCGGCGAGTTTGTCATGGTAAAATCGCTGACTGAAAAACGCTCGTGAAAGAGGAAATGGCAGCGGAGGGACTGCTAAGGGGTGAGAGACGAAAATCGGAAAGAGAGAAAGAGAGAGAGAGAGAGTGAGAACAGTGTATCTCCTGTGTCGAGGGTCAGTATATTCTACCGAGAAGCATGATTAAGAGCCGTTTTAAAACTGCCGCCGTACACGGGGATATACGCCTCCTTTGAGAGGCAAACCGGGTCACTCTGATTAATTGAAGTTTTTTGCGAATACCGTCCGGCCTCTACCGGCCTCACAAATCCTTTCTCTATTTTCGTCTCATTAAAATACGGGTAATTAATGCCGCAGCATTCTTCTGCGGGGCGGAGTTACCGTAACGATATCGTCCCGCTGGGAGCAGACGATAAAAAGATATGCTAAGCACATTCCACGCGTATAGGGAACGGTACCGTGACGTTTTTCGTATTGAGCACCGTTTTGAGTATTCGCGCGGTAGTGTGGCGACTCTTCTTTTTTCTTCTTCTATCCATGCCACGCTTGCCAGACCCCGATTATTAAGAGATGCAATCTCGTCTTAACGACTTGCGTTGCACTAAATAAAATTACGGGCTAGAAGGCGAGATGGTGAAAAAATGGAGAGGCGAGCATGAGATAGGAAGCATGTTGGTGTGCATTAAAAACTATCGCGATAGAGGAAAAGTAGAACATGGAACGTCTCTGGAATTTCGTGTTAAGGCATTGAGGTGTCACGCTTATTTCTCTCTACGTTTCCTGGTCTCTCCCTTTCTTTTTTCGTAAGTGAAAAGACGCGCAGAGGGGCGTGACAGGGTGATTAAAACGGGAGCACGCGGAAAGGCATGTCGATAATGTATGGGAATGCTTCGTTCCGCTGAAATCAATCCCGCGGTTGGTTATTTCTTTTCAGCTCGTTCATATCCTGCCATTATGTCGCTTACATCGCAAGGGTGCGCTGTAATTGACAATGAATTCATAGACGATATATCGAAAACCAATTGAAACTGTGTTTCGTTTCACCAGAGTACAAGATTTAGATCGTTAAATATTCAAAAAGTAGACGGGAGTTATAGCCGTTATTATTAAAACTGATGAAACTCGTAAAGTGGAATTTTAATAATGAATGTATGATTTTCTCGTTCATTTTCCCATCCATTTTATGAGAAGCCACGACTCTTTCGACTACGTTGCCTATTATGAAGGAAAATATATAGTACCCATAAATATGCGGAATTCTCTTAGATAAAAAAGTATTTGGGAAACGCTGTTTCATTGTTCCGTGGCATTAATCCAGCGCAATCGTTCGTTATCGAGCCGGAAACTGGCAAGAAAAGCAAGCCTGCTCCTTGGCCCAGAACACGAACGTGCACGCACATTTGCAGAACCGGTAGAAAGGAGAAGCTTGTTGGCGCCTCGAGCCTTAATTACCACCGGCGGCCTTTTGAAGCCGTTCCGCCGCTACCGTCTTTGGCCCCCCCCCCCCTGTGACAATTATTATTACGCGGTACAACTCGCGCGGTCGCATACACAAACAGCCACGAGGACACATTCTTGCCTCCTCCTGGCTTGCTGGTTGCGCGACCTGCAAGCACACCCGGCACGAAACGGGGGGATGAAACTCTCGCGCGCTGAAAACTCAAGGCAGCCGTGCCGCGCAACGGTATTCGAGAGCACTCTTTTCACTCCCTTCTGCGGATAATTTCGCGAAAATAACCGAGAAATTCCGGCGTACTGGGCGTACGTGATGCTTCCGAGGCAACCGGGCCAGACAAAAACGAAGAAAACTTCACTTTCGTCGCCGTGGAGGAGAGAAGAATCTTCGCTGCCCGGCGAGCAATTAAGGAATCTTCTCGTCCGCTCTCGCGGGGCAGGTGCATCCCAAAAGACGTCGTGAATCACGGTTTTAGACTCGACGCGGATGAACGACGCGACGTCGTTGTTGCGATTTTGCATCTTGATGACGTTGCGCGACGGGGTGTTTCCCATTCGGCGATAAAACCGGAAAGAGGATGAATGTACGTGAAATAATGGGGCGAAAGTGTGGAATGTTTCTCATTTGAGGCTCCGTTTCCGAGAAAACTGAATTTGGAAATTGTGAAAAAAAAAGAAACAAATGCTTCTTTGGTTAAACAATACGATGGATTTAACAAAATCGAAAGCAAAGCGAGCAGTGCGAAATTGCCACTTCACATCGAATTGTAATTTACACCGCCCGCTTTGCTTCCGATTTAAATAAATCAATCGTATTGTTCGACCAAAGTGAACCGTGCATTGTTATTTCGGATTCGTTCGCGAATCCAGTTCATCGAAGGAACGTTCAATTAGCAACCCGTTGTTCGATTTCCCGATGTTCGATCGCTTGTAATCGTTCAATTTACAAGAGGTAAGACGAACGAGCCGCGGTCCACCGCGACGAGCGACGAAAGGGATCGTCGGCACGAACGATAATTGGGACAGCTTGGTCGCGAATTAGTGAATAATCATGAGGTTGGAAGATGGAAGTTGGTCTTTGCATGAAATCATAAGGTTGAACACGTGACGTGGAAGGCGTCGTCGTTTCGAGAAGCCGAGAGCCAAGAACTTCTGCAGTCTGGTGCCGTTGCTGCATTAGCGCCGGCGCAAGTGGTCCATCAATATTAATAAGGCAGTAACTGGACAGCGGATGTATAGAGATGGCCGATCGGATAACCAATTTACTAAAAAGAGGCGCCCCTTCCTTTCTCTTTCTCTCCGGCAATTCAGAAAATATTCACTTTTATTTTGCATGCCAGCCACGAGGCTAGGCATTTTTTACCGGCTACGCGAAGGTCTGACGACGACAACGACGACGGGATGATTAATCCTCTGACGCCTGGTAGCCGGGGATTTGCATTTAATGACGATATCTGCTGCCAGGTAATTCAATATCCTGATTCGAGAATTTCTTTGAGCATCACGTTGTGCATCGACGGCTTTGATAAATCGCCATTTGCCTACCTTATCGTCTCTTCGAACCTTTTGCTCGAGAAAAATATCGAATCAAAGTACCGTTTCGTATCGTTGGTAGCTACGGGGGCAACCATCGGGAAAGCACGGTAATAAATCATGAGGTAGGTCTTTGGCATCGTGGACGCTAATTTCTATCGGCTCCTAGCAAAGGGACAATTACGGTCGAAGCGTGCGCTCCGTAGTGTCTGGCGATCGTATCGGTGTCGAAATTGGGCTTTACACGAAATCACGAAGTGGAACACGCGACGCGAAGCCACAGTGGCTCGCAGACGAGACCGCAGTCCCTTGGCACGTTAATCCTGGCTCGGTTGGCCCATCAATATTAATAAGATCCGAACCGGACAGCAGAGACACGGAGACGCTCGATCGGTTGGCCAATTTGCCTCGCTGGTTACTCGCCGTTTTTTCGTTCCTCCTTTCAAGACGTATCGTCTGTTGGTAGCGTCGTAAAACGGTGCCAGGTCCGTTCGTGCATTAATGAACGTCGCACGTCACATCGAAATCGCGCCCCGAAGGGACACGCGGGTTTAAAGTGTCGTAATAGCCGCACCGACGAAGTCCATAAACAGAGGACGAGGAGCAAAGGACGATAAGTTTCGTAAAAACGCAAAGTGTCGCCCTCGGCGAGCCTCCTTACGAGTCTCTTATTGCTGGCCTGCACGTCGTTGCTGCATTGAACCGGTACTTGCTCAAAGTGGCCAGCCCTATCCTCTCTATTCCCTTCGTTCCAAGTGCTCTTAATACTTCGATAAGTTTCTTAGTCACGCGCTTAATTTATTCCAACTTTTATTCATCTACTGCTCGATTCGAAGTACGAAACGTTTCAAACGTGTTCGAGTCTTATCGATTTGCCATTTTTTAACGAATCTTCGTTGCACAATGTTGTCCAGCTCGCCACGCTGATACTAATTAAGATGCATGCAGACGCGGTTGCAGGCCCGATTACAACCGAGTTACTGTACACCGATGAATATCTGTTCTAGGCAGCCGTTCCGGGGATGAAATTATCACAGCTTGTCTTGATATGCCATATATTTCACGACACGAGAGACGGAGGGCCGAAAATTCGTGGCAAGAAACATCGAAGATTCGCAAGCTCGCCAAGTGTTCTATATAATGCAGAAGCTACTCGCGAAACTCGGGAACACAAAGGGTCTGTACTCTGGAGCGGAGCTCGACAAAGTGGCGCATCGCCGCTACGAAATTAGCTTACGGATTCGCGATAAGCGGCTTACGTTCCGAGCGGGATAATCCTCTAGGCCGGTTTTCGATTCTTGATCGTCGACCGTGCGCTTCGAGCTTGCGGTTCTAGCGCGAGCGGACGAGTTCGTGAGCGAACGGGCGCAGACGCGGCCGCGAGTTCCCTACGCGCTTCAAGAGCCACCACCGGGCATAATAATCTGGCCGCTTTAATCGGCCCGGAGTTATTATTTCAGGCCAATGACCGTGCCCTGGCGATTCGTTTTCGTCTATTCCGGGCGCAGCTGCCGAGCCGATCGACGCCGAGCAGATGCGCGAATCGTTCATAAATCACGATATCTTAAAGTCGTTTTTAATCAATCGCGTGGCCGCGTGTGCACTTTTGATCGCAATCCCCATCCCCCGTTTCGCTTCTGCGCAACGTTGCTAAGATCGAGGATATATTTAGCGATCGAGAGCTTATAAACGGCACCGATAGATCAGCGAGTCGAGGATCCGAGGAAAGTCTAAGCTAGACGACCACGTGTCAGCAAATTAGTTAATGGAGAGCGCCGAGAGATAAGGGCACTCACCTCTTTCCCTTTGATATCTCTGTATCGAACCCACTTGCCCAGACGCGGTCGCCAGTACTCGAGAAGATACGCCTCCGCGTACTCCACACCCATGCCGTTCCCGAATCGACCTTGGGTAGCGGTAGCCGTAATCAAGTGAACCGTATGAAGGTCGATCTCCAACCATTCCCGAGCTTCCTGGGTGATCTGATTCTTGGGACACCATGCGCCACCGAGATTCTCCGCTTTCAATCTGGAACAGATGGTAATACGATTCTACGGTTAGCTGTGTCGGGTTTCTCGGCTAAAACAAATCTGCGAAATTTTTAAGAAATTTTTAATACAATTTCGTATTATTTAACTTGTCGCACAATCTAACCTGCGAATAGTTTGATCCCTCCGATAAGCAAAATAATTTTTAGAGAAAAACCGGCAGGAAAGAGGGTTTAAAGGAAACCTAACCGTAGGGGTTGAAACTCCAGGCACGTTCCTAACAAGTTTCTGCGTATCAGGGCATCGAATAATCTGATATAGCATTCTTGAAAAGATTCCGCGAACTTCGGAGTCTCGACTATTTTTCAGCTCGCCTTTTAATACTTTGCGAACGTAACGAATTAATTAAGGGCGGAGGTATCCGATCACCCTTCGTTTCCTTTACCATCCATCTGGCGCGCCCAGATTTCCCCAGCTAAATTCCGATATCGTAACGAATACGGATGTCGTTCATCGGCAACTTTTAATACTTCCATTATTGGAAATGATTAATTTAAATATCCTCTGGCGGGAATTCCTTAAACCAAACTTACTCCTCTTCGATCCTGTCGTTTCTGGTCAAACACACCTTTTAATCGTTAAGAAAAGAGACGAACATCTGTTCAGCTGTTTAATAAGATCGAGCACGATCAGATACCTGGTGGAAATTTATACGTGAAAATTTCCCCACGAAACGCAAAACTAATGGACGCGCCACGGTATTGAAGTTTCAGCTCGCGGAAAATTCCATCGTTTCGAGACTTTTAAAACTCCTTCGGCTCGTTCCCCCTCGGCGAGAGACGGAGCAATTTCAATCGTCATTAAAAAACAAACAACCACGCGCGGCGCGGCTCATTTAAAATTAAAAGCGTATAGAATAATCATAACACCGTAAAATCTTCGCACCCTCGCGAAACTTCGCCACCCCTGGGAACGACTACCCAAACTTCCGCGAATGGCGAATGGCGAAGGTTCTACGCATTTTCCTCGTTTACTTCTCTTTATACTCATTACGAATAATTAATAGGAAAAAAGAGGAGTAATAAAAAAGACCTAAAAGGGCGACATTAATATTACAACAGCCAGAGTTACCGTATTTGCCAATTCGTTGGTTATTCGAAAAAGATCTTTAATTTCATGCGCGAATATTTTAACAAAAATATATAGTAGAAACGAGCAGAATTTAAAGTACAAAATCCGATACTGAATATTTCCATAATTTAAACCACGAACTCTGGAGTCCGCCGTGTTGATGGGTTCGATTGTTCCAGGGCGTTAAAATTAAACCATTTATAAACCAATGTCACGGCAATAAAAATTGCCATGCGTACGAATCGAGAGGTGGCAGACACGGGTAACCGAAGAACCCCCCATTACCTGTCAGTGGCTGACGAGGGGGAAAAAAAAGGAGAAACGAAATCGGTTCGAGGGGACGAGCGGCGGAATTGGTCCGCGGAGCGTTCCTGACGTGTATACACACAGGTGATCTCGATCGAAGGTGCAAGCTGGTCGTTTAATATGTCCAGGCTGTAGCCAGGCATCGGCGTGCTTCAGTTTTAATCTTTCGGGGGGTCGAAAAGCAACGCTCGCGGAGAGACCGTCCGTAGTCGGCATGAATAAAAGATGAGGCGCGAAGCGCCTTCCCTAATTGCGTGGACCGTTTAAATGCTTGGCTAAGAGAGAAGCTTCTCCCGGTCGTAACGCCCGCTACTATACCTGTATATAGCTCGTGTTGGTGTATCCTTTTGGAAGGTGCGAGGTGAATGGCGCGGAAAGAGAAGAGACGCCCGAACGAGGGCGGGAGACGGGGTACCGAACGTCTTCGAGGTTTAACCGGCCTCCGGGACTCTCGAGAGTTTGTTTTACCGTCGTGCATTATTCTTCATTACCGGAATATTTGGAGGCGTGCCTTAACAACGTGTACCCGACGATATTTGCGTTATCCTTAATTGTCGCCAGGGAAAACCGGCCGCTGTACACCCCGCGATACGGGTAACTCGGTTTCTTTCATAAGCGGAAGGGGAGGACGCGAAGCTTGCAATCTTTGCGGAATTTTCAGGGTGAAATCAGGATTTAGGTGGAATCCTTTTGCTTGTCTTTGCTAATTCGAATTAACAGTTTATTCCTCCCTTTATACAAATGGAAATGAATTATCGTTAAGTATGACAAAGTATAGTCGTAAATTGCTCGCTATAGAAACGAAAAAGTTGTTCGACGGTAGAATCAGACGTAAAATAGAATATCCGACGAAATATCGAGGCGACGTCAACTAAAACCTTCAGACGCTTTATTCTCGTCGCAAGAGTCCGACGCCTCGCCATCGAGCCACCATTTTGTCGGACAAATTACGAGCCGCTGGCTCGTGGAACAGAAATAACGATGACGCTTCGATCACCTCGCCGTGCTCCTATCTCGCGAGGATTGAAGCGAGAGTCCAGTTTATCTAAACTCGTTTCACCTGACCAGCCCGTCCCGTTCCGTGTGCTACATAGTATTTACACGACGGTACGCGAGCAATTTGCAACCGGCCGCCAAATTAATGCGTGCCGCCGAATTTTTTCCGCGTCCACCCCTATCGTCTCGTAGCATCGCGTCTGGACAAGGTGGCGCGCTAATAATCGTGCTTACCGGCTATCAAATTGAGCACGATAACGCGCAGGTATATTCTCGAGGGCAGCGCGTCGTTGTAACAACGTCTGGGGGCCAGGTTCCGGGAGATTTACAGCCGGCGCGGCGCAACTGCCTCTTTATCCTTAACAACCAGCTCGGATGGACTGGTTTCCTGTTGTTGGAACAACGAATAAGTCGGCGTGCCGGTACCAGAGCGAACCGCGACACGTCGTGAACGCAACCTGCAATTCCACGACGGAATAATAGACAAATGGACGCGTAGGTCGGGTTTATGGTGTCCGTCGTGGCATTAGCCGGATCGCGGACGCGAGCCAAAGTCGTTACGTGAAATCCAACCGTCGTCCGACTGAGTGGAATTAAATGTTAATTGATACCGCAAGATTATTAACAACTAATTGATATGGTCTGTCTCGCGGACGTCCCGTGTTTACTGTAACTAATGCAGGATACGGTCGGTAAGTTTACGATGTCTGTTGGAACGTGTATGCAAATGGAGATGTTAAGAATATTGCATTGCGTCAGGTTCACCGTACCGATGGGATACGTTCTTTTTTAGAGGACGTGGAATATCGTCTGGTTAAAACTAGATTACGTGGTTGAAAATTGATTGAAATTCCGGAAATTTGTTAAACCCGAGCGTACATTATGGATGCGACACGTTTCGGAGAATATTCCGTGTTTCAAACTTGGTTAATATTGTATGAACATTTAAAACTCCGGTGGGAATTACTTATGTATAGTATTCGCTTGAATTGCGAGCACGTTGTCAATTTTATATTTTTTTTATTATCAATACGCTATTCTCTTTTTCGCTATTCTCTCTTTAATAAGAATCATTTCATCGATGGTTTTACTAATGAAAATTTAAGTGATACGATAAATATTTTCAATACGCGGTCGATATATCTTTGTATCCGATTCGAAAATACCTTAATTGATCGGTATCTGGCTCGCAGCATTTTCATATTTTTCCGTTTCAGCCGCATCCGCCGATGCATGCCCGTCTGAATTATTATTATCGCCGCGAAAGCGATAACACGGTCCCGTCAACGATTCTCCTTTTTATCATTCCTGTTCCCAGCCGGCATTTAGCCCGAGTTACGTCTGTCCGCGGCCTACACGCGCCGTTTAAAGCGACTTTTTGCCAGCCAGCTCTCGGGAAAAGCATCGAGCCTCGCGCGTGTGTGGTCCTTGGCCGTCTAGTCGAAAAAGGACGGCTGTGCGCGACGCTGCTCGCGAGGGGGAGACTTTGTTTCGGGCCTTCGAAAATCCTGTCCAACCCCTCATTCCCAGCGCGCGGCGAACGGACGGCATTAAATTGAGCGCGGCCAAAAAGAGATACCGTGACGGACTTAAATTTTCCATCGCGTTAACCGCTTCGCGGACGATTCTGAATTCGCCGAAATTAGCCAGGGACGTGACACACTGTCGTCCTCGTACACGGCTATCTCCGCGACGTTACACCCGTTTGTATTATGCATACCGTTGGCCAGGAGAATTGACACGCGGGCGGACTTATCTGATTCAGAACCTCGCGGATGTGCGCGGAACGGAAACGAGAAAAAAAAAAGAAGAAAGAAACGAGAGGAAGAAACGGGGGGAGGGGAAAAAGCGAGGTCCTTGGCCGCTGAAAATTTCGTGGCTCACGTTGAACGGTAAATTCGATGTCCTCGCGTTGACGCTGCACGCGAGAACGTTTGCTCGGTTCATTTCAGCTGTTGGATTGTTTTACGGGCTTCGTCGGCTTTGTGCGATTGTTTTCTGATTGGGAAACTTCTTGTTGCTCTCTTGTCCTTCGCAAACGTCGCGCTTGTCACCGGAGAGGAATTTTAATGTGTTTTTAGCTTGGAGTTTAGACTTGGATGTCCGAAGTAAGATACGATTTATACATGGTGTGCTGTATCGGTAGCTTAACATTGGCAGTTATTCGTAGTGAAAAACATGGAGGTCATCTCGTAAAAATTTGCAATCTTTACCATTGTAACATATTTCTAAGTGTACGAATAGAACGGTTTGGAAAAATGACACGGAGAGGTATAAACTTGTTAAGTCACGATCACGAGAATAAGTGGTATCGGCGACGATCGAAGATTTCCATTGGGCACGATCGAGGGGACATCGTGGACACCACGGCCGAGTAATAAACGTTATCGCGATACATTCTGACCCGAGGCGACTACTACCCTAAGGATTCGTAGCGTTTTTCTTGGCGAAATCAAGAAGGCATCGGCCAGCACTTAGAAAACGAACTTTTATCCTCTCCCGGGCGTTGTTTTATCTCGCGGCTGTCCCATCTCGGGGACGTTCCTATTCTACTTCGACTAGTATTGCTTCGAGGAATATCAGGGGCCCGCTTATTGAACACGTTGAAATTTGTTCCATCCCGTGCGATCTGATACAGCCGTGCAAATTGAATTTCCCTTTTCGATTCGGTATCAGCACGAACGTGTGCAACAAATAACGACCACCGACTTGATTTTCTCGTTTTCGAATTATTGGCCACGTATTTCGCAAAAGCTGTCGCTTTTACCTTATTTTGGAAGAGTAACTAAATTTTCATCGAAATCTACGATATTAATCAGAGGTCAATTACTGTTAGAATATAATACATAAATTAATATCTCTCGAACCATATAATAAATAAATGGCTAAATAAGTCTGTTCTTTTTTCAAAGAATTAGACAAGAATCGAATTTTAATACTCTTCATTTTTAAACAGCAACACGTTGCCATTTTGAATAGAATTAAATTTTTTCGTGCACCGTTTCATCGCAGAGGAACAGATTCTCGATTTCTCAGGATTCACCCCCTTCTTGGGATTGTATCGTAGTTTTTCGATTTTATCGGAATTCTTCGGAATTTTATGGAACTTTTATAGGAGCTCGTGGAACGTACAATGGATTCCAATGACCCTTAACCCCGGCACAACGAAGATCGAAAATGGGATTCACCTTGGTATCGGCCGACGCGGGCCTGTAATCGACTAGCGAGTATAAAGCCGGCGTAGACCTCGTAGCTGCGAGCTTATCTGCGCCTTCTAAATCACAGTGTATCAAGTAATGACTCTAAAAGCCATTACTTGCATAAAAAAAAGTTTACGCCGGACGTAGCTGCGTTTCTTGCAGCGCTTTAGCGCATTTCTATGTACCCGTCGTTTCACCTCGTATCTTGACAGCCTTCATTTTTATACATCGACCTCGCGCGAATGGGAAACGCGGTGATTCTTCAATCCGCTAAAAGTGGTATCGCGGAAAATTGTTTTCGCCGTTAGATCCTCGCTGGCAAGTAAATTGGAAACGTGATGCGAGAGAGGTTGTTTCGCGATTAGAACGTTGGTTTAGCAAAGCGTAGCTTGCCTCGAAGAAGTTACGCTTGTCCAAGTATCTCGATATGACTGAAGGCAAACATTAAGTTCGCAGTGTAAATTCAGTCTAGAATACATTAGCAGTGATTACGTCAATATAAGTTTGTGTAAACGCGTTCGTTGCTAACGCGAAATACAAGCACTGAGAATAAAAACCACTGGGAATGTTTGCGCGATTGTGTATAATTAGTAGATTGTGCAAAATTGTGTTCAACAACCATCGTGAAAGATCAGGGCGCCGTGTTTTCAGTTTTTCCAAAGTCAACATTCAACCGCGGTTAATTCCAATTGAATTCATCCATTGAATCGCACTGTATACTTTCAAGCTCCAGGGTGAAACTTCCCGTTGCGACTCGCCTTTTGACTTCTCAATCCGCTGCAGTTTCTTTTAACAGGATCCCTTGTGCCGGGTGTGTGCACGCGTTCTCTTACCGGCATCTTAATTACGCCCATTCTGGAAATACCGTTCAACGGAAACGCGGGAAGAAAAAGGGGACGGGGGGAGGGATGGGCGTGAAAAAAACCGGAGGAAAACCAGGGCGATTCTTAAAGGGAGTGTAAAAGCGCAGCGAGAGTGGAGTGCTTGGTTTCTCACGATGTCGTGCTCGAAAATTGTTGCGTGTATTCCGTACAGAAAATGTGTCGGTCGTTTCACGGTTCTGTTCTCTTTTCCCGGATTCGCCTGTAACCAAACCGCGTTCAACATTTCGACGCGGGAAACGTTCCATTCAAATGCAAACTTTGTATTTAATTTACTACCACTTTTTTCTCCTCGCCAAACCTTAACGTCTCTCGGTTATGCCGGATATTTTCCTGGAATTTTTTATTCCGCGTGAAAGGCGTCTTCCGAGATTCGTTCATCGATCAGCCGTTCGCCACTTCGTCCCAGAAGCCGTCCGAAATTAAATTATCGCGGCAACGTAATCATTTGAACGGGGCGGCCCTTAATAAATGGAGTACGGGATGCCGATTAATTAAGTTGGACCGCGAACGCGTTTGACGCTCGTGTGCCAACTTTTTCAGTCAGACCCGACGAAATGGCACGGCAATTTTTTAAATGCCCCTCACCCACATCGCGTCACGGTCGTCGTAACACCGACTGACACCGATGTATCGCGCTTTTCACTCGTTTCGACGCGGATCGGTCGTGTTACACGGTTCACCGTCTATTTTCGTCTTTTCGCTTTACGTGGCTTTTTCTCGATTATTCAACGTAATTTTCCCCGGCTCCGTCCTGGTTTCGCGGCAGATTTCCGTGCCACCGAGCGGTGAGGGATATCTTTGTACATCAATTATGGCTCGGATTGACACGACCTACTCGGGATAATCTGACCTTAATTGAAATGACTATAAACGATTGCTTTGTTGATCGACGTGCCTCCTGTCGTGGCTGTTTTTTGTCAACCCTCCGTGATGGAAGTTTATATTGGATGACCTATTTGAGGACCTATTTTTGCGGAGACAAGTCGAACTGTTGATCGTTCGGTCGATTAAAAGTTTCGGGACAGCGAAATCTTCTTTCCGAAAGTTCGCAATCCACATACGGTTCGCTGCGGGGATACGCGAGTTGGGGTTGTAATTTCAGTGACATATAATTTAACCTGAAACAGTTAAACTATAATTTTAACAATATTACTTGTAAACTGTGTTACACTCTATATCTCTACTCCTGCATTGTGCGTTTCTACGCTTTTCGAACTCTGAAACCGTAGGCGTTTGCACTCGTCCAACCTTGTATCATTGGAAAATATTATACAATTATACCTCGAACGACTCCGGTACGAGTCGTTCGTCAGTACTTCCATACTGTCGATCCGCTGTGAATCACCCTCGTAATACTCTCGTATCAACAAAGTTCTTTGACCATCGCGACCCATTACCGCTTCAATAAAGAATCAACTGCAACAGCCACACATCAATAGCACGCTAAGCCCAACACCGTCCACTCTCGACTCCATTTCGATCCAATTCATCGAACCCATCTGCCCGCCAGTGATCCACGTAGTTCGAGGAACATCGATACTCGGTAACACTCTCGGTCATTCCTTTTTTTCCCCACTGCTTACTGCTCGGCGCATCATCAGCCATTCTAAGCACCTTCGCCCGAGGTCGCGGTGTATTAAATTAGACGGTGACGTGGACGAGCGAAGGAGGCTCTTTGGATGCAACGCGGGGGCGCCCCGGAGCTCATCAAGAGTCAGAGGCCCATTCA
Organism: Xylocopa violacea; assembly: GCA_963969225.1. Classification (NCBI taxonomy): domain Eukaryota; kingdom Metazoa; phylum Arthropoda; class Insecta; order Hymenoptera; family Apidae; genus Xylocopa; species Xylocopa violacea. The sequence continues at coordinate 38,105,336 of CAXAJV010000002.1, forward strand.
GCCGGTCATTGTCTGCGGTAATGGAATGTATTAATATCGGAGAGCCCGCGGGAGTGACGTTCTCTCTCTCTCTTTCCTTCCCTCTCCTCTCCCTCTCTGTGTTCCTCGTTGCCCAGCCAGGCTTGGCCATCCGCTTCGAGTTACAACCGCGGCCTGCAGCACTGCGGATATGTCCCTCGGGATGGAATATTCGTATAAACCGCTGTTGCGCTGCAACCGCCGCTGAACACTGGACCCTGCGCATTAATATCTAAACGCCACCGACGGAAGGGTGCCGTGGAGTGAGAGCCACGGCCAAGGCTAGAGGGATACTAGAGAGGAGAGGGGTATAAGGGTTGGTTGAAACGGGAACGTCGAATTGGATCGAGAGAGAAAGGGCGCGAAAGCAAGAGGACCGCTCCGCATCTCGTATTCATGCGTTGCACCGTCGGTTACAAGAGCTGTTACATGGTCAACCCTTTCAGCACCAGCCAGGTGTAATATTCTTTAAAAGCCGCTGGCCGATGTCAAACATCTTGCCGAGGTAATTGTATTAGGAGCTTCGAGCTACTTTTTAACCCTGTACGGATCTAATTAGAGGACGTAGATGGGCATGCTGGTGTTTCGTGGTCGAGGGTTAAGTCGTTTGAGTCGCCTTGCCGCTTGTACATTTCGTTGTCGAGGCGAGACAAATTTGTGGCATACACACGACTCGAAAAATGCGTCGAAGAACTTTTGTGCACCTGAAAAGAAACTCGACGAATATAGAACGGGGTTCGCACGAGTTCATCCAGCATAGAATTATCGAACTATATCGTCCAGGTTGAGTAATTGCACGTGGAGTAAGCTCAATAAACACCGTCGCGAAGGAAGCGCACCGCGTAAATATTAATTACAGACGAGCGGCACCACGCGTGCGAAAAAGTGCGGAACACGCGGGCTCCGGTGATTTAATTGCACGTTGTTATCTCGGGATTTATTCCAGCCGGAATATGCATTACCCCTCGCGATTAGAATTCATCGCAACTTTCTCGCGTGCTGCCTCGAATCGAAACCGCTTTTTCTACTTTTTCTCTATTTCGCACGCGTGTGTACGCTTGCGCGTACATACATTTATTTCGGTCTCTTTTCCCGTTTTTATCCCATTTTTCTGTTATTTTACATCGCAAGGCGCGACGGTGAGAAACACGGAGTGGTGGTCCGTGTGGCTTTCGCATATAAATGGTGGAAAAAAGCTGGACGCGACGCGGTCAGATTAGAAATAATTACCCTGTCCACCGCTCTGCTCTCTTTGTTTACGCGTGATAACGTCTTTCATGCGCGCGCGCAAACTCGATAAACCGGATTTTACGTATTAACGAGTCGCGGACGAGGCGCGGCTCGTTTTTAGTATTCATGCGACCGTGCGCCGCGGAACCATCGCGATTAATGAGTCCTGAAGTATTAATTTTCGTTCTACCGCGTTTCGACCACGATTAAACTGCCCCGAACGCGGGAGGGAGTCGTTGATTTACTTTCCCCGCGTACGTCTTGGCGCGCGAACCATCGTCACTGTATGAATAATTCACTGACTGACGCGGATGACATCTTGAAATAATTATCCTATAATTGGGTGTAAGTTAATCCAAGGAGGGAGGATTCTTCGCGAGTGTCACCGTTTTTGTACGGGGCAATTCAGGTAGGCGGTGCAGCGGTTCGCGGAGGAAATAGGCAATAAATTTCCGAACCATGCCTGTCTTGTGAAATTACTTAATCTAAATTTCTGATCGCGCGGATTTTTCTTCTCGAAGTTATTATGGACGATGCTAGGATGTTCTTTTAGAACACGAGATTTAACGCCGATGAACTTGTTTTATTTTTCCATGACTTAGGTACACATCACGATATATGGGTATATAGAATATAATTTTCCCTCTAGATTAAACGTAAAAACTGTACCGGAGTCCGTGTATCTGTGCGCATAACGCTTTCGTTTACTTTAAAAAGCCGTTATTGCCTAGTTCGCTGAAAACAATTTTCCGTATCCCCTTCCGTTAACAGTGTAAATAAATCCTATTTCATTCGATCAAATAAAATGGTTCACGCCTTGCTTGCGCCATTCATATCGCTGAATCAACATGCAGGTCTCGGCTAACCCCCAACGTTCATTTACCTACCTTCAAACTGTTCCACAATCTCATCTAACTTTTGCATGTCGAATAAACGCTCTCCCAAATAAATTCCTTCCGTCCCTGCTACCCTGAACTTGTCCCCTTCGTTATACGTCTCCCAAAATCACCACTATTTCCGTAAAACATAAACCCACCCTCCGTTATAACGGACCTCGGTAGAACCCTTGATCAACCCTTCCTCGTCACGCCACTGGCACGCGCAGGCTCGTCGCGCGAGCCCGTCTGTTTCGAACTCGTCTTCGCTCGAAATCCAGGATGCGCCGCTATTCGGATAGATAAAGGCCGCGCTTAGTAACGTCGTCGTAAACAGAGGACGCAGGGGCTCCAGAGTCGACCCGGAAGCGGCTTGGACGCGTATCGTTCACGCGTCCTGCTCGATTGCAGTTCGATGGCGCGGAGCCAGTATAACAGAAGGCATCGATAGATAGGAATGACGAATGGCGGCGGGGATAAACTATCGAAATGAAAAAGCGTCGCTTACCGTGCTAGGTGCGGGCCAACGTTTCCCGTGTCGAACGTAGAGCTGGCCGTGATATCCGCGTCCGGGATCGCGCCGGATTCCATGCCCAGTGGCGCGATGCATTGCGCTGAAACGAACGAAAATCTCCAGGTAATAAGTATTGCTCGTTAAGTAGCGTCGTTAGAGTAATCAGCGCTGCAAAGAATGCCCGTCCATGCATGTTTTCAAATCGTCGATCAACCCTTTTCAAGGGGGTGGCAAGCGATATAAATTAAATCAGCGCGTCGTTAATCGACTCCAAAACGCGATACACACCTAACTTCTGCCTTGGATCTTTGGAAAGAGGCTCGAGTAGATCAAAGCTGGGTTTCGGCAGAAAAATTTCCATAGAAGCCCGAGAAAAGGGGTTCGTTGCCGTATCGACGCCGGCTCCGTCCTCGCCACCGGATCATAAACGGCTAAATAACCAGCTAACCGAGATGAATCCGTCGGATAGAGCCGGTTTACGTTCTTGTATACGACCGCCTTTCCTCCAGCTTCGAGGGAGGACTGGGAACGGGAAGAGTTAGGGCGACGGGAAGGACTACCTCAACGTTTTCGTATCTCGGGGACCGATCAAATTGTTTCATGGGGGAACACAGCGGCGTTACGAAGACCCGATGTATCCTGCTACTAGGAACCGACTATCTTGATACAATATTGCCCGCCGTCGAGGACTCTCCGCGTTATTTACGGTTTTACTCGCCTCACGGATCGTCGCGCGGTAGCGAAAACTTTGAATTCGTAGCCAAAGCTGGCTGCAATCGTAGCGCGGGTCCAACTATCCGGTTCTACTGGACCACCGTGTGTATGCATTGGCTAGAGTACAGTTCCATGACACTCGCGACAGTGTATTTTTGAAATCTCCGAAACGCCAGTTTCACTTTTCTGGTCGCATCTAAGAAACTTTTCAAAGTTTGACTAACACTTCTCTCTTGAAAAGTGGATTTCATTGCGGATAGATTGGCCACTGAGATCAAGAGGGTTGGACACCAAAGAAGTATACACACATCGCGTATGATTTTCGGTAAGAAGGTAGATACACTGACAACACTTTGCGACTGCACTCGTTCGGACATGTTACATTACATTACGCGGCACGAAGAACCCGTCGAATCGTCTCGTTTGTACGAATGCACCGCGGGGACGTGGACGGTTCGATTATCGACGAAGCCCGTGGAACGCGACTTGCACGCGACAGGGGGTTGCGCCTCTAGGCGCGGTAGGGGTGGCCGCCTCATCGATTGCAATTTATGCATATCGAGGTTCTATTACCAACTAAAACGCGGCTGGGTAAAATTTGCTGGAGCATCGTTGCGTCTGAATGGAGCCCGTATACACGGCGTACAAACGGTAATACCTAATACCCCGGATATCGAGTGCAGGTGCACTCCGGAACGACGATGACGGGCGGTTGCAGCTTTGTGCCGCGAGTGGCCTGGGGACTCCGTGAGAATTAATGGCTGGGAATTCGAGCTTATAACGGAAGGAATCCGTGCTAAGTCATCGAGAAACAGAACGGCCACGTAGGTGGCCATTAATATCAGTAAAAGTTTGTACCATCCTTGGACGCGAATCCACCACCCTCGTCGTAATTTCGCCGGTTGGATCCCCGCGCTTGAACCCGTGTTATCATCGTAAGATGAAATTCCAACAGATTGCGAACACGTCCTGGAAAGCATGTTAGTCCGCCGCCTCGAATCGGGGAACGGAGTAACTTGCGTGTAATTGGATTAATTCTCACGAACTTGTGCGTTCTGCAAAGACCGTACTCGTGAACTAAAATTCTCTAATACTTCAATTAATTTCTATATTTGAGATCTTTCCTTTGATAGGTCCGTCTTAACGACATTTTCGAATCTTTCGCGAGATGGCGAATACGAAAGCCGAGAAAATTAGTCTCACGATCTCTCGTGACACGACGACTGACGGGGCTGACGATCGTTTAAAACACGTTGGAAGAACGTCTTAAATCTTTTGATAAAAAGTTCGACAACCCTTGAACCGTGTTACGTAAAAATGCTCCGCTCATCAGCACCACGCTCCAACCCCTCCATAAATCAACTCGGCAAAATTTACCGATAAGAATCAATAACGATCCGCATCGGGAAGACAAAGCACCCCTGGCTCGAGAATCAAGCACGCCCTTCGCTATTATTATTAATGAAGCCCCGATATATCGCTCGCACCCCCGGAATTCTCACGACCCTCGTCTCCGCTGCAACTTCTCCCTTTTCGCGAGGTAAACTTGGATCGTTCTCTCGTAGAATCCGTTTCCTTTGTCGGCACGTCCTCCCTAACGAGCCACCGCGGCGAGATATATCGCGCTCGTAAATCGATCCTGAATTACGGTCTCGAGGCGCGGAAAACGCGGCGCTCCGCCATTCAACTTGCATCCCTGTTTCGTTTAATTCCGCGTCTCTCGATTCCCGCGCGAGAAACGTCCCCCCTTTCGCTTCAGCCACGCGTTAGCCCCGTTTTCGCCTTGTCCAGCGTGTCCCTTTCAACGAGTCCACCACCCCTCCCCCCTCTGGGCCTCGTTTTGTCTCAGGGAAAACATCATTAATTACTTCTGCTCTATTGACAGCGGGTTGAACGCGAGCAGAAACGAGGACATCCCTTCCCGTCGTTTTTCCTTTCCGGGGGAATTTATATCGCAATTAAGACCAAACGTTTGATACAGTCCCACGACGCCGTTTCCATTTCTTTAATGAAAAACCATTTTCAACGAGCAGCCGATTCGACGAAAAATTATAGCGATATTTCTTTCGCTTTGCTGGTATCTTCCCTCTGGTTTCGCTCTATTTCTTGTTCACCGTTCGCTACACGATGAAACGCGCGGGGAAACACATTTCTAGATTGATTCTTTTGGCACCGATTCCGCTGCGTGCGTTACATTAACGAGCCACTTTCTGCTTTCCGCTGGAGGTAAGAAATTGAACGTTTAACGGGCACAACGAGAAACGAGTGTCTGTTACAGTTTATAGAATCGATGTGCTTTGCTGTAACCGTTCTGGATGTAAAGGCTCCACGCTCCAGGCCTCTTGTTCCACGAGTGAAATTCTATCCTGAAACGCTCTGATTTTTTTCTTCTCTTCCTTTTCGTAGCCGTAGCAACCAGTTCCCTTCGTCTTACGAAACGATCGCCGTTCCCTAATGTTATCGTGCTCGTTCCAAAAATCTCTTGACGTTCGCGCAGCAACAGGTTAATATATTTGGCTGCCTCGTAGAAAGAGTTTACGATAAGTACGGAACTCTGGTAGATTTTTTTGAATATCAATTCAGAATATTCCGGGACGCCGATAACACGAAGTTTCCGGCGATACGATTATGCGTGAATCATTCATGAATCGTTCGTTCTTCGGAAGAGGCTGGAGAAAATAGTTTCCCTTGAGTCGAAACCACGCAGCACGATTTACCGTTTATCGCGGTCTCCAAAACAATCTCGACACTGTCGTCGAGCGAGTTCGTTACAAGGAAAAGTAATGTTAGCTGACGCCGACAGATCGTTTAGCAAAACTAACGGGCTTGCTGGCTGCTGACTAAGCCACTCCGACATGCAAATCGATGCACGCCGCTTTTTCGTACGGGTAGAGGACCGATGATCGATCGAACGCTCTATAAGGACGACTTGCGAGACGTCTGTCGCGGGAAATTGATTTTGGCGTTTATTGATTTATTAAATTCGAAGGTTCTCCATCGAGAATGGACCGAACAGTCACTTTCAACGCGACAAAAAATGACATTAGTATCGACAAATTAAGATGAATCCATTCTATTGTTCTCTGGTCTTGATTCCACTCGCGTACTATAATATATTATTTACGTAACACTGAGAACTTTACAAAATTACGAGCGGAACTTGCACTGCGCGTACAAGATACACGATATCGTGCATATTTAATAAACGTTTCACGAAACTATTCCCCCATTCTCGGATGAATCAATTTCGTTTAAGGAAAGTTTTAATGAAACCACATGTTCCACGTTCTGAAATATACAAATAATTATATGGAAAATATTATTTGACTACTGGTGAGGATCGTTGAAAATGGAAGGGCATGGCTCGAGGCACGTACGATTCTATCCTCCCTACGATCCGCCACCCACCATCCCCCTCGAGCACACCGATACATACAAGGCCCGTTTCAATTCCAGGTTCGGAAGTTGGTCGATCGCCGCGAAGTAATTTGGATCGAACAAAATCGCTTGTCGTCGATGCATCGCACACAAAGGTAGCCCCGTTTTGGGCGTGTGTATGGAGCGTACGTGCCGAGCGTTGTTTATATACAGGCAACTTCTCTCTAAACGCTTGCAATTTGAAGAGGAGAGAAAGGCCGAGTCTGCAGCGTCGTTGCGGAGGGTTGGTTAACAGAGAGGGTGGGTGGACGGCGACGCGAGCCACGCGTACCGCGTCCACGGTTTTCCGTGCGCGCGTCGCGACGTACGCGGCCCAAAAGTCGATTCCGGATCGAAGGTTCGTCGACTGCGGTCGAGCGCCACGTGTATCGCCGCGATGCCCGGTGTTTTGCTCGTTAATAAGTTACGAAGCAAGTTTCGCGATGAAAACTATAAGGCACCGCAGCTTGGCGGCGGATCGGAGGTTGGCCGTGGTGTACTTACAGAGGTCTACGGCGCCCGTTGTGGTGGCCAGCGCGAGAAAAAGCAAAAGGTGGACGGCAGGTATCGCCCTCCCGGCGGAGAAACCGAAGCTTTTCACCATAGCTCCCGTTTCGCGCGAGGGCTTCACCCTCGCCCTTTTCTCACCGTGACTCCGCCCGTGCCATTTCTGCCTCGTCAACCTGGAACAAAAACCGGAGCGAAACGCAACCGTTATGAGACGCGCCTCCGCTAACGATATACTATATATAGTGGGATGGGGTTAGGGGGTATTTCGAGTCTCTCTGTGCGAGTGTCTGTTGTTGTTCTTTGTTCGTTTCGTTCGAACGCTTCCGTCCCGCGAGAGTTCTTCCGCTTAGCAAGTTCGATGACTTCGTTAGGGTGGTGCTCGAATGGGAGATGACAACGATGTACGAGGAGTCGAGTGCCTCTTGCTCGATGATCGATTTTATCTTGAACGCGTGTACCTAACGTGGTATATGATTTGTCAGGCTCTCGATGAGTTTTCGTTTCTATTGTCGTATCGACGTTCGACGCGGATATGAATGTACGCTTTGCCTGGTGAATTCATACGTGCAAATATAACTGATATGCAAGTATTGTATTTGAATAATATGTTTTAATTTTGAGGGGAGTTCACAGTGCTGGTTATACCGATAATTAGCTCTCAACATTAACTGGAGGTAAATTAACATTTTCACGATTCTAATAACGACAATTTAGTACCATTAGTATTTTAACTATTTCCATTGCTATTATTATATTGTTATTATGAAATTATGAATATTGGGTGGTGATTCAACTGCGAATATGCTGCGTTATCAAAGGAGGTTGCGATTGTGTTTGATTATATTTTCAAGTAAATGGAATCTCTTATAAATATCGTAATCAAACAAAGCTTGTCATCCGCAGAAATGCTTTGTCTTGTTACGTGTACATATTTAAACGTCAAAAAGCTGGAGCGATGAGCGTTTACACGCGTTTATTATCGATAAAAGGAAGATTTAGAAGCAGAACCAACAAATCGATGGGACTGGAACAATAACGCGTGTAAAAAGCTCCCTAAAGTGTTCCCTGAGGTCGTTTTATCGATGTCAACCGATTTATTTTTATTCCTGGGTGCCGTTAGAGCGCATAGATATATCTTTCTAATATATCCCGCGTGTAAATCTCTGATAGGTCGACGCACGCTACGCGCATAAATACATGCGTTTCCATCGATGTGGCAATAGGCGTTCCAAAAATCAATCGTTACAATGCGCAATCTTCTACAAATTAAAAATGTAAAAAGAAAGAAAATAGCAATCCAAACTAAATCCCGAAAACACGGAGGAAACTTAAAAAGTAACAAAAGTAGTACGAAGAATAAGACGCAGAAAACACACGCTTCGCTGCCATCATCTGTATTAAATTTAATCCCAAAAGAATAGCAGACGCACGAGTGCCCTATATTTTCGAAAACATCGCCAGCAATATTCATGAAATCCTCCCTCCGCGATACTTCCACTTTTTAGACTAGCAATTGAAAAAGCAATCTTCAAACAGTCGACAGATCTATCCATCACTGCTCGTATCGAATGTACCGAGAAAACGTGCCAAGAAGAAAATACGATCTGCTCGCGAGTGCTCGTGTCACTTACCGTTAGGTGTTGGCGCGATCGTACAGCAGAGACGGTCGAGACGGAACGTGCACGGTGAAGCGTCAGGTGGCGTGGGAAAAGCGGTATCTCGAATAATTAATTCACGACCGCGGGCCACGCCGCGAGCGATGGGTGTATATAGATTTATTAGTTGGACAATGCGATGCCGCGATTCTGGTCTGCGGTACGCGGAAGGCGTGCGCGGGATGGATGGATAGAGGGAAAGGCGAGCGCGTTTCTTTGGCGTCCGCCAGGATGGTGGGGAGGCTCGTAAGAAAGGTGCGATTCCCGTGTCTGGACTTTGATGGAGTACGTCGCGGTAATTGCGCCGGAAGTGAATAAGTAATGGCGAACGGTAGTAAGAAGTCGCTCGGTCGTAGGCCTCGCGTGCTCGCATTAAACATACATGGGGCAACTTACGGCCGGCGCGGCGGAAAATCCACAGTTTAGTGCGTGCACCGTCTCGTATACTTTGCGCGCTACCTTAGAACGTTTCCCCTTCCTCGGCTCCCCCGCCACTTTTCGCAATGCCTGCCTCTGCTATCCCTTGGAAAATTCTTTCAACTCGGCCAGTACAAGTACGGTAGCCTCGATTGCTGATCAAACAGTGTTCCGACCGCCCACTATTACGTCTATTGCGGGCTGGATGAACTTTCTCTACAAGCCTCGAGACCTCATCCGGTGAAACGATGAAATTCGTTTCAACTGCGCGAAGCGGCGGCCGAAGGGAGCCGGAGGAAGCCGTCGTTTGATCGCCGAGGGAGGTTCGCGGGATTTCTCTCTTTCCGCGGAGTTCCGAGGCTATGCAAATTTTTCTATTCATCGTTCACGCTCGACGACCAGCAGGAAAAAGTCCCTGGGCTCTTATCTCGACGCGGTGCCCGGCCGAGCCCAGCCCTGAAACATTCCAATCAATTTCATCGTCGCGCTCCTTTCCCGTCCCTCGTCGCGTTCCAATAACGAAATTATTCATCGATTGTTTTCTTTTCATCTGGCCGCGGCGCGCGCGCGACGAGAGGGTAGATTATCGATGCTCGCGAGGGACGTCGCGCGGCCGTTGTCTTCGTCGTTCGCGATTGCTTGGCCCAGGCTCTCGCAATTATTATTCCATCGACGCGACGCCGAAGGTGGTCCGCTTTACGATCGGTATCGCTTAACAATGTACGCGCTCTCCTATATCGGTAGGTACGTCGGTACACGATTCTACCTGCTGTTTATATGTTTATCGCCGCATATGTGTTCCGGGGTAAGTGGTTTGGGGCTGCGCCGGTGTACACGTAGCGGAACGAAGGTAAGAGCCGCTGTTAAGCCGGGGTGTAAGCCGCGAAAGGCTCCCCGTGATATCCTAGTTCGACGTCGAATCTCTTCGTTTGCATAGCAATGAGTTTATGCAGATTAATACACGCGAAACGTCTACGCGTGCAACGTCTCGTGGGATGTTAAGCGCCGGCACCGACACGGATTCGCGAGCGTGCATGCATATTTTATTGGCGGCGCCGCGGCGCGATTAAGGATTCCCGATCGCATAAACCCGTCGCGCGCGATTTCTCTCTCCCTCTCGCTCTCCTATTAGTTATAATCCGCGGCCCCCTGACTTTATCAAACAATGGACGTGGTCGGCCTGCTTGTTCCTGGGATCTGATATAAGCCTGTCGGTCCACAAGCTGCTTAGTTAAACGATAGAAGGACCGATAAATACGGATACATCGATTCGTTTCCTCTTTGTGCCTTCTGCTTTTTTTCGTCTGGCTTGATCTAGCGTCGTGTCGGTAGTTTCGAACGTGGGATTGGGATTTATAGATGGAGATTTCACCTAGCGTTTCCGTTCGAATATGCTAGACGTATTTCTGATCGATTTCAACCCTTTTGGAAGCACGCTGTTCAGCCTCGGAAGAAAAGTCAATATCATCTATTTGAAAGCGTGCTTTTTTTTCGGGCTGTAAATCTAGACGTATGATAAGAGTTTCCAAAATGCTAATGAAAAAGTGCTTCGTGAAAGGGAAAAATAGAATAGATTTAGTAACATTTTTATCACGCGTTTAAAAAAGATATATAAATTACACGGTCGTGACGTTATCGTGTAAGAGAAAGATCCAGCCATAAGCAGCATATAATCTATACCTTAACTCATTCGTATCTACAACAGTTGTATAGTTACTTGTAAATACGATGTAAAAAGGAGAGAGAAAAATAATAGGAAGTGGCATAAAAAAATTTGCGAGATGAAAGATCAGTTGATACCTTTAAAAACAGAAGCAAGATTAGACGTATCTTTATATTGTACGAATGAAATGCACCCTAAACGGCAGGCGGACAATGGTAATTAGACAATTAGTACCGATGAGGGTTAGGGCTGATTGGGGTGGTTATTGTAATCAAGCCCCTGCACAGTTCGCTTTGTTTGTTCCCGTGCTAACTTTGTATCGCGAAAGCCGTACACTCGTGTTTGCATCTTGGCTAAACGTCCTAATTGTAAGCGTCACGACTGTTTGCAACCTCTCCAACGCCATTTTGACCGAAACGTCGTTACATTTCTCAATTCAGCCACCCCTATAACGCGTATTCAACTTCCTCTCCTATTTGCGAGCGAAAAAAATCAATGTTCCGTTTTCGATGGAACGGAATAGCGCATGAACACTCCGCGAACCTTGCCATTGTCCGCAATTAAACGTGTTGCCGCCCACGCAGCGGCTATTTTATAGCATCGGGCACCGCTAAAACGTAATCGATGTTGCGATAACATCCGCCAGCGGGCAGGCTGGCACCGTGTGGATCGATTTCGCGTAAAAAGAACGGTGAAAAAGGTGTCGTTACCGGTCGATCGTCGCGTTGACCTTAATTACGGATCGAGAAAAGCACCGATATGGCCGTCGACATTCCCGTGTGTGCGGCATGCAACCGAGAGAAAAATAGTAGCGGGAAAAAAACGTCGTTAATCCGCCGCATCATCGAAACCGACCAAATGGTCCAGAGAACGCGACGCGAAGTAGACAAAAGGGCGGGTAAAGTAAAGGGGTTGGCCTGCTGTCGGCGGAAAAGCGATGCTTATCCGGCTCGAAAATATGCGTACGCGTCGAGGAGGGAGAGAAATACGGGCCACGTAGCCTGTCTCGGTGGAACGTTAATGTTAGTTAATTATCTGTAAAATGCTCGAAGCGGGAGAGCCGTTTTCGAACCGGCGCGCTTGTAACGCGTGGGCGCGGCCCGTGTGTTTTCTGGAATCACCGCGCGCCGACAGAATCTCTCCTGTTGATTTCGATCGTGAAAAAACGCGCACAGCTAGAACGGAGAAACCTTTCGGTTAAATCGCGTACAAAGGGACCCTACGCGTGCCTGAAAGTATATCGCTTAGATTTTCAACGTTTTGGATCGATTCGATCCCGTCTCTACTCGCGAGACGATCGACCCTCTTCGCGGAGTTTCAAAAAATTCAATCAAGAAATTCAACTAATTTGGCTTCATTTTTGTTTTTATTTCTTCCATCCTATTAAAAGACGATATTGGAATTGTTCAGATGGCGGTCGATAAGATAATTTTTTCCCTTTTCGCCGGTGGTATTTCATCGTCACCGTGTCAGCCTTTCAACGAGGGAATTTCGCAACGAGCAAAAAGCGTCTACGGATCGGAGCAAGTTTGCGGTCTGATCGTCCGCGTGATCCCCGTGTCCTGTTCGACGGCACGCTTCGGCGATTTCGATCCGTATCCGGCCGAAAATTCGCGTGCCTAAAAAGAAACAATGTCCCTGACAAGCTGTGCCAGCGTTACGCCGCGAACACGGTCGATGCGCGGCTGCGGACGTTCCTTCAAATATTTACGCAGCAAACAGCCTGTCTACGGCGCAAGGCGAAAACTGCTAACCGCAACGATCGTAAACGTGACTGGATGAAAGAAAGGAAGAGAGTAGAAAAGAAAGAAAAGGAGTGGCGGGCGGGCAAAAGCGAAGAAACGGAATACCGTCGAAATCGTTTCCGCGATTTCGACAGAATTTTCCGCTCCTCGAAGGTGCAACGTTACGTGCGAAAAGTAATGGAGAAAGTGTGCCACCGTTGATCGTTTCGCATCGACAGACATCGTCGTGGATAAGATACCGGGCGGAATTATGGAGAGCTTTATTCGAGAACGGTGTATCGCGACGTACAGATTTATGGCGTTGTGTGCACGTAGAGGCCGGTCGACTTTCCATTTATCAGAACGGTGTACCTGTAGCATTCGGCCCGGCATGGCTGCGAAACATCCGCAAACTTCGATCCGAGCGAACAAATGGATGGAGTTTCGCAAAAAGGAAAACGCGGATGGAAAAATCACAATGGGGAGGCGGCTACGGGTGCCTCGCCTGGTTCCCCTCCTATTGTGCGCCGACTCGTGAAAAATGCACACTGATTTTCCGTAACAATGCTGACGAAAGGAGAATTTTACTGATCGCCGGGCTAAAGAGATGTACCGTGAAATATTTCCCAGCCGTCTTACGGCCCCTGTGTATCCATCCATTGGCATTCCGGTGAGTTACAGATGACCGATCCAAGAATTACCAGCGGTTTATCACTGATGTTCAATTACATCTACGTGCCATTACGCGGTGGTCTCCTACGTTTCCCATATATAGCTTTTCCCCTCTGCTCGATCAATTTTTCCTGCTATTGTCCAGGTATCTAACGAACGGGGAACGTCTATTGCTTTTTGAGGAATTGTTCTTGTAACTCCTTGGATGGAAATAAACGACAGAATATTAATTGACGCGTATCTTTCTGCAACTGACCTGAATTAGATAACCGTGCTCAGGAAAAATGGCTAGAATTTTGTTCGCGAACGACTATGCGCATCTGACTGAGCGCGAACTAGTTAGATCGAAGCAAGTAGCAGCGTGGAAAGTCGCGATCGTGAAAAACGTGGCTGGTTTCTCGTGTTCGTGAGCACCAAACCGGGGCACAAGTGCACCCGCCTGCTCACCATACGGTGGAGTACATACTCACAGCTTTGACTTGTATAAAGTCGTTGTTCTAACGCGGAGGCCACTCGAGGCAGCTCTCTCTTTCGAGTGCTCCTAGAAGAGAGCTAGACGACGTTCGCCTTGAAGAAGAGGACCCTTTTATATGGTTTTCGCCAGCTAACCGCGCCAACAAACCCCGGAAACTTCCTTTCCGCGATACTTTTAGCGAGAATCGAGGCGTCGCAACTTCGTCGAGGGCGAATTGGATTACAATTAACGCCGCTGTCGTGCGCTTTTCACTTCCCTTCTCTTTTCCGGTGCCCGAAAATATCATCAACTGGAAACAATTTCTGCCACTGTCGTGCCGGAAGAGGAAAAAACTGAAGGCGAGAGACTCCAAAGGGTGGATCCCTGACATTTCTTCTTGCCGTGCGCGTGTATACGCATCTCGTGGCCTTTCCGACAGGCGTTCAGCTCGACGACCACGGCGTGAACTCAAATAATACGCGACAACCGTTGACGATGATTAATAATTTAATATCGCCGCGAATATTTTCGGCTGATGATTACGAGGGCAGCGGAGTAGTTCAAAGGAGGGTGCAAAGCGACTGTAGAGAAAGTCAATTAAGAAACTGCCGGTGCAGTCGCCGGTGTGTCTCGCGTTTCGTTATAAATAGTTTTTAACGTCAAACTGGGCACACGCGTGTATCCGGACGGTTGCGCCTATAAACGTCGCTAGCATTCCACGAAACGCGTTTCAGGATGCGAGCGACTCTCGGAACGCCATCGTTCAGGGAGGTGTACACCTACTTGGTGTGTCACAGGTGAGAAGAACAATGGCGTCGAATGATCGAGCAGGTTCGTGGACGCCAGATGTAGGAATTGTAATCAGCACTCGAGCCGAGTATACTTTCAGGATGGGACCAAGTGGTCGAAAGTATATGCATCCCTCATTGTTCTGGTAAATGATTTTATTTGACCCTCGGATTATCATCGGGAGGCGGAGTGGAAAGGCGTGCAAACACTTCAGACGTCTGTTTAGACGCGTCGTGGCTACCATTAATGTCCATTATTCTTGAGGGACGGACACGGATTCGTCGTCGAGTGTTCGCCTCGAAAGAGTGCCGTCTGAAACGGCCAGGACTCCACGAAACCAAACGATTCTACGTATATATGTTGTCTGTCGATGTTCCCTTTCTGATAGAAGAAAACAACGCGAGAGAGTCATCGAGAGAAGAGGGGACACTGTCCACGCGTTTAAAATCTTGTTTGCACGAGTGATTTCGTGTTTCTTTAAAATAAACTATGCCCTTTCTTCTCTCTTCCTTCTTCTTTTTTTTCTTTCGGCTACTTCGCGGCCGTGTAAAAATGTTAAGAATTGTAGCCGCGTTTCGTACCCAACGACGTACAAACAGATGGCTGGAACGTTTCGAATTGCTCGATCGACGTGCACGGCGATATTTGCATAACTATTCGACTTAGCCCGCGTGTCCCGTTGACATCGGTATTTGTTCATCTGTTCTCTAATCTCGCGCCTAAGCGAGTCGTTAGTCTTCCTCAAGACTCGCGTCGCCGTCCAGAGAGAAGGGCGACAACCACTGCTGAGTCATTCGGTTGATGCGGTGAAAAAAGGGTGCCGGTGCTAGAAGCAATTCAAGTTGGTCCATTTCCAAACGTAATTCTCCTCGCTCGCTGAATTACATTCTGTTCTTCGCCACTGATTCGCACTTTTCCGTCCTGAATATTAGAGTCGGCCGTTGGATTGAATCGCTGGTCATTTATCAATGTAACGGCGGCACCGTAAACTCGAGGACCAACATTGCCAGGAATTAATATAGGAATGGAATTCGTCTTCTTCTAATAGAGTAATTTCTGCGCGCGTATCTGCTCGAGTTCATTGGACGTTTCTCGAATTAAAACGACTCGGTTCGTGCACGCGACATCTGGAAGTTGATCGTTCCATCGTCGAGCGTAATTTCTGTCCCGCTCGATCGTTCGCCGCAACAGCGTAAGACGTTTATCTGTTAATTAACCGATCGAGCGATGGATTTATTTTCATTCGCTTTTGGGGAACATCACGGCCGGTGCACGATTTGTTTCTACGATCCACGCGGGCCTGCTGGCATTTATTGCCCGTTTGCGTGATTTATCATCGCGAGATGAGCCCGTACGATAATGATCAGCGGGGGACGCGGAAGAACGCTCGCTCTCAGGGGAAACTGGTACAATTTTTTGGGTCAACCAACGGCATTGGCAAGGCTGCACCGTTCGCCAGTTGATTCAGTAAATAAAAACAGAGATAAAATCCCGGTTAATCAAATAAAACGACAGTTTGCGAATTCGGTATTGCCCGAGTAAAAACTACATCGCGATGACCTCTTAATGAGGTGACAAGGGTTTCGCTTGAATCTGACTCTCGCGGCAAATTCCATCGTTTCTCCAACCGTTGAAAGCACGAGTGTTTGTTCGTGCAAAAGTTATTTTACTCGATGTAGAAAAGTTTCAGTATTTTTCGTTCCATTCGATGAGATACTCGATAGCGAAATCCATGATTGATATCGCGACGCTTCTCAGCTAAAAGGTACAAATATATTTTTTCATTTGCAATATTTTCTACACGTCTTTGGTTTAACTCAGGAATCAGCAATCGACGAATAAATCGTCGTCCGGCACGACAGAGAATTGAAACGGGAATTGAAACAATTTTGACGTTTTGGCTCGAAAAGATATCGGTCATCCTATATCAGATCCATTATTTATAGGGGTACACATAACGCAAATACATGGATTTTCGATGAATCGACTGTATCTGCGAAAAGTGCATGCGCCGCGAGTCGATCCGCCGAAGGGAATTCAGGGGTACAAAAGCGGATGGAAAAGCGAAACCCTCGCCTCGGCGCATGTATATGTATGCGCGTGCAGCCACGTCCCCCGTTTACGCGTGTGTTTGTTTGCATCTCTGTATATACGTATCTACATATATAGTTACCTTTTCGCAATAAAATACAGCGGCGCACGTAAAACGCCGACGCGCTCTGCCGAGGCAAAGAACAACAAACAGCGAGTCAGGACGGACGATTTACATGCATAAACTGCCTTCCCTCCGACTCTTTTTATCGTGCCTCCCTCTCTGTCCCACTCCCGTCGGTTCCCGCGCCATCCTCCACTTTCCTTCATCCGGTCTACCACAATTTCTTTTAAATTCACTTCCTTAATAGCGCACAATTTTCCTCCGGTCTAGAAAATTCTGGCTTTTCAACGGAATGAAACCGTGATTTTAATTTTTGGACAAAATCCTTGCGACGTCGATGTACGCGCGTGGCATAACACGTACAGGAATCACGAGGGAACATAATGCAACGTGACAAAACGTGAACCTATTTTCTGATCCATTTGCGTAACGCGTAAAACGAGGAATTAGCTTGAATGGGTTCACGGAGTGCGAGAAACGGGACCATTGTTCGATCTGAGTAATCGTCTAATAAGGAGACAGCGTAACAGGAACTGACGGCATCATTAATCAGGACAGAAACGCACGGAGAAAGTCCTCCGTGTTTCTCGGCCGTCAACTTGCGCGCCTCGTCTCAGCGGCTCCTTCGGGTATCCGCTGGAGTAATATAATGTCGCATAAACATCCCACGCCCATATTCGAATCGACTTAACGCCACAGGGACACCGCGAATTTATTAGCGACTCGCGAAACTGATTTACCACCGCGAGAGTTCATCAGCCATGGGAATAGAATTATCTGACGTGAAAAGCACAAGCCTGGACTCATCGCGTCACAGCAGAAGTCACTCCGAACTCCTCGAATAGGACAAGCGCCACTTTGGACACGAGAGACCCGACCGAAGCCACGCTCAGAGTCGTGAAACCTTGTAACCGTGCATTTTAGACCCGAAGGATTTAATATTTATGTCTCTATCTTCTCTTTTTATCGGATTTACATTTTGCGAGGTTAAATAAATATATTTCATCGCGTGGAATTTCATTTTGTCGCAGAGCATTGAATCTTTCAAGAGAGAAAGAACTTTTAATATTTAGTCAGGGTAATTTCACGGTCCATTTAAAGTTGTTTTAATGTGGAACGTGGACCGAAACTCGGAATGGTTAAGTTTAAAGGTATGTGCTCTCCAATTATCCGAAATTTATATTCGTTACACATCGAAAGTTCTCTTTACGGAGAGCAGACACGAATGTGCGAGTTTCTTTCTCCATCAGTTTTGTAACTCCATTTTGTTCCGCAAGCCATTGAAATAGCATCGTGGAAGTGGTATTCTTGCAAAAATATTAATCGCAAAAGGTCCTGATGAATCGAACTCGCGATACAATTGAATCGAACGTCTAACCCGTTGAATAATCCATCAGCAGGCAGGCAAACGCGACAAATTGCGAAACGCGTAATGAAACACGTCAGCCCCGATGAAAACGCGTCCGCGATAGAAAGAGGGACGACGCTGATTTAAGTTTCCATTGAAAGCGACGCGGCGGTTCTTAAATTACGTCTTTCATCCGGCTGTCGCGCGGTGACATGTTTCTGCCCAAGGAATCTTCCACGTTTTCAAAATAACGTCTTCGCGTCAGTCGGCCGTGAAACGAGGCCAACCCCTTTTATATCGTACGGCCAAATTAAATACCGGAGCGAAACTTCGCCATGAGATGCCACTCGCGACGGGACGCGCGATTCACCGCGATTAAACGTGATTTCGAAGCGGCAGCTGTTCGCTTCGCGAGTATAACGGGTCGCGCGTGGAAAGAGGGCAATGGAAAAGCCGAGGCTCGTAAATCCAGACCCGTACTAAACAATAATGTCCTTAAGTGAAACTGATTGCGATAGAAACGGAGAGTTGGTTATATACTTGGAGTCGCGCGAGGCGATCAAAGCAATCGGTTATTAAGACGGATAGAGACGAGCGGGTGCACACGCCGGTTGACCTAAAACAAGAGTAGATGTCACGGAAGAAGGGAGGTTGAAGCGTGTATAAAACAGAAAAGACGAGGCGCCTCCGCGAACACTCCGACTTCTGTGCCCTCCGGTTCTCTCTCTTCCTCCTTCTCTTTCTTTGCATTCCGTCACCCTGTGTCTCGGCGCTCTAACAAGCCTCTAATGAGGAACGGGTGTTACTCGTGTCTTCCGCGGTACTTTTGCGCAATTACCATTTATCACATCTGCCTCTCCACCGTGCCACTCCCACGTCTCCCTCCTTTCTCTTTCTTTTCACTCCTTTCTCTCTTTTTCTATTTCTTCCCCTTTCTTTTTTTTCTTTCTTCCGCTCTCCTCTCTCGTTCGCTCTTTGCCGTTCTTACGCCACTTCCACGACTGCCTCGTTCACAACTGCTTCTGTCCACACGCCGTGCCTTCTTTATTTTTACCCCGGTGCCTCTCGTAGAACGTGCCGGGCACTGACACAATGAGCGGCGCGTGTTGTTTCGACGTATCCGGTGCACGTCGCGTCTCGCGTACACCCGACTTTCCGGTCCAATCAGCCGCCACAGATTACAGGCGTAGCGGTTGTCCGGGATACCGGGAATCCTTGTTTTAGAGGGCTCCGGTAATTTACAATGAGGCAGGACGTATGGATCTGCACGCGGTTTCGATACGTTTCCGTCCGTTACGGGCCTTGGTTGCGTCCGTTTCAATTGTACCAGCTAGCCACGATTCGAGGATTTCGCGGTGGAAAAGTTTGTTGCGAATTAACGTCGTCTCGTCGTGATTACACGCGACTTGCAAATTACACATCCACGCGTGTTCGTACATTCCTTTCGTATCTTATTTCTGACTGTTTTAGTTAGTGGGAGTAGTCAAACAAAGGTACATTTAGAAATTCTAACTCGCGCCGTGGTTACAGCGCGGATTATTTAAATAACGCAAACTCGATTCGCACTTTAGCAACAGCCAGTCGAACAGCGGCAAATATAAGTTCCGACATCGTAGCCAGAAATCCCCGCAGGCTTTCCCAAACTGGAACACGTTGCGTCTCCACCCCGCGTGGCTCGACGTTGCCTTCGGAACGGGGCGCTGGGACAGGGGTGCTAAACGCGCAGAATGCACGGTAAGAACAAGTTTAAACGCGCGGGATAAATAGATTGTCGAGAGTTTCGCGCAAGTATCCGGGAGATTTCCGCGGAAGATTTCGCGCGCGGATCCCTCGCAACTACCCCCGGGAAGTTTTGTCGGCCGTTACGTGCTCGTAGCAGGGATTGCGACGATCGATTCGCGGGTCGCGGAAATCGTAACGCGGAACCGCCAGACAACGACGGAGCGGATCGTTTTTGATTATTTCCGTTCGGTACATTCTTCGCGCGAGCTACCGGCCCCGGGATGAGAATCGGCCAAGAGGAATGGAAGGAAGCAGGAAAGTGGGACAACGCGAAATCGAAAATCAGCTTTGGTACAAGGCGACGACGACCCGACCCCGGGTTGGAAAATTTCCGGGCCGGTGATAACGTTCCGCTCGGATAGATCGTATCTTTTTCGGTGAAAAGTTGACCGGGAGAGGGGACAGAGATAGGTTTCGCAACGGGGTGAGAACGGGGTGAGAACGGCGTCTGAAAAGGCGTGGAGCGGGCCGAGGAAATTTCAACACAGGGAGCCCCGGCGCTGCTACGTGTACTATAGTTTACCACGTTATTATGCGCGAATTGAGTTACCGGGTTCGATGCGGTACGCCTGGTCCCCATGCGGCGCGGAAAGAAAGGGGGTGGGACGCGGGACGAAATATCACGCAAACGAAGTGGATCGTTAAAGTCACCCCCTCGCGCGAACAATCTTCGTGCCTTGGGAATTTAATTCGAGACGGAGAATGGTAAGCCGCTGGGAGATTCGTTCGTGTCTTCGAATCTTACATTGGGGAATCCGAATCGCCGCTAAAGAATGCGCCTCCGTCGAATCCTTTGGGGCGCGATAAATTATAATCATCGTTAAAGTCCGGAGAGTACAGTAGAACTCCATTTATCTCAACTCATCTGGGAGCAAGCATTGACATTTCCACGATCGTACGTATGTATATCTACCTTTGAGTTTCCGCGGCGACGCGGCATTCCGACGTTTCCTTGTAACGAACGGCGTTCGATCGTAGCATCAATGATGGAGCGACTGTTCCTCTAAAGGCAAAGGTAATAAAATTCGCGGGACTGCGACAGAGGAACGTTCGAGTATGAAACGGAGAGTGTGGAAGGTGTCGAAAGAAAGGAAGAGGGCAAGGGTGCACGTAGAAGAAAGTCGATTTACAGCGGCGCGGGGTGTTTTTCGGGGTGGCGCGGGGGCGTGGAATTCCCGAGCGCGTTGATAGCGTTTCGGGCGGATAGATCGAATCTCCGCGAGTGAAAAGTCGACCGGTCGTTTAGATGGGCATTCCCTCAGCCGGATGCGGGGTAGGTGGAAAAGTAGAAAGGATAGAGGGTGCGACGGGTGCCGGGCGAGAGGAAATAGATCCAAGGGATTCTTTCGAAACGGTTATTTCTCCGTTCATTAAGTTTTACGGTCTCCCGGAGTGCCGAGATCGCAGTGTTTCCGCGAGCGTAGATCGCGTGCTTCTCCGCGATTTTCAATGGTGTGCGACCTCATTACCGAAATAGTACTCATTATCGCGGCGGAGCGCCGCGGGAAGAGGGTCGAGAGGTTGAAAGCGGGGCGAGAGGTATTTCGTCAGGGGTGTTACATGCCGGGGCACTCTATATAAAAAGGACCTTGGTTGCTAATGGCCGCGAGTTATTCAGCGGCACGTAGATCTGACCGTGCTACCGACCGGGGGGAACATCGAGCGTGATCGTTAGAATTACTTATGCTAGTCGAGTGGTACCACCGACATGGCTGAATAGCCGCGAACATTCTTCGGGTAACCCGACACGCGCTGTATTCGCGCGTGCCTTTGCACGCTTACTCTTTTATTTTGCTCGGCTAAATTTCCTTCGGAAACTCGACGAGGCGTTATCCCCGTTGCCGATGTAATATAGAAGGTGCGACAAATTGTTTGAGAAAAATGTTTTGCAAATTTACTCTATCGCGACTGCTACATCTTCCCGACATCCGAGTACAAATTGCGCGAAAAATAGGTTTCGAATACACGGGTTCATTTAAATGCCCGGGATCATGAATTTTCGTTGAATAAATTCCAGGCCAGATCCGATGAGGAACATTATTAGTGTCAAGCACTACCTATTAGAGTCTTTTCTTGTTAACAGAGGCTGCCTCGGCATAATTGTATCAACGCCACGGTGAACCTATTTTTATGCAATACTTATATTAGGGTTGTTTTCATGCAGTGCGCTTAATTGATTTTCCTTGACCCCCGCGTCCACCCCTCCCCGTCTCCCGTCTTTTGTAAGCTTGTTTTCCATCATATTTAATAATATCTTTATTCCGCCGTAAAAAAGGGGTATCAAGTTAAAGCAGCGCACCGACTCCCTTACGCTTTTTTTTTTACTACCATACCGGGTAGGCTCGAGCCGCAAGTGCGCCGTTTTTCAAACTTTATAGCCAATAAATGTTAAGCGAATGATACGCGAAACGTCTCTCGGACTCGTTCACGTTCGACGTACATACCGCGTTATCGTCGAGCAATCGTCGAGCAAACGGAAACCAACCCGTGATCTCTTTTTCCTGTCCCTTCGCCGTTTTTTCCCTCCTATCAATTTCGATTTAGGCGACACCGTATCGAAATGAAGGTATCAAACGAACACTTGAATTACAAGCACGCCGTTGATGAGAATGACACCTGGGATTTCCATTTCGGACGTGCTCGATCGACGCCCCGCAATGAAACAGTAGTTTACCGTCAGCGGCGTGTGCATCAACAAATTTTCATTTAGCCAGCGCGCATCAAGTTTCCAATTCGACGACGCATTATCGTCCCCTCTGTGTAAATTTAAATAAAAACCATACCCCTCGCTTATCCTCGTCGCCGCGACGTGTCCGCGTCGCGGACGCGGGCGTATTAAAAACGAAAATCGGCTCGTCGCTTTTTCCTCCTATAAAAAATGTATTTCGTTGGCCGCGATATTTTCGATGCTACGCGAAACTCGCGGAATATAATGGTAATCCCGCGCCGAGCCAGCCGATGAACCATCGCGTTGGTTTTTACGTCGATGATGAGGCATATCGATCGTCCGTGGACGCGTATCTTTCTGTTCGTCTCGTCAAAAATTTATGTAATCGCTTTTTTTTCGGATTTCCTTCGGAACGTAGCCAGAAATCCCCAAAATCCGTCGCCTTTGAAACGATTTTTGCGAACGCCAGCCCATTAATCTCCGCTGGTTTCGAATCGTTTTTCAACATTCCCTTTCATCAGTTTTTTGCCTGGCTTAACTGCAACTCTTTGATCGTTGGTACTCGGGATTTTATGCTCGAAACCGTAACGCTTGCTAATGCGATGGTCGCTGCTTGCGTTTTGCGCTACGCGTAACGAACGCGTGTTCAAACAATTACGGTGCGAAATCATCAGCAAATTCGTGTGTAATAGCGTTTTCACGGCAGTCTTTGTTATAATGGAAAACCAGATACGAGGAACGAACGCGTTTTCTCGCAACTCTTTAACGTTCAACCTTCAATTATAAAACCACCGGCTTTCAGCAGGCAAGCTGCACGAAATTAGCACGAAGCGACTAGTTTGAAAGGTAGTCACGGTGGCAAAGCGGAAAGAGTTGACTGGCAGGAATCGTCGCGTTAGAAATACGGTGAATATCAAGCACCTTAACACGTGCTAGCCAAGAGGATCGTATTTAACAGAACTCCAACAACAATGCTTTCCCTTTCTCGTCTTGTCCTCTTTCCTTTCCGCCCTCTCGGCGCGTCTTTCAACCACCCCCGTGCTCATCCTCAATGTGCCCGCGTTAAATAACAATGGATCCCGTGGAAGTGGGACTACTCGAAAACATTTGCCCGTTTCCACTCCCTTCCGCCGCCCCCTTTTGTCGCGATTCATTCGTCCTCCCGCATAATGACGCGCCCCGTCTATGGGAGCCAGCGCAGTCGTATTCACCGAGGTGAGGCCCGCCGCGCCGCGGCGTCTCCACCTTTTGTCCTTTCTTCTCTTCCGCCGGTTTAATTGTTGCGCTAACATTTGCCCTGCAGGGATCGATTCAGCCCGGGACGGAACACAATTACGTCCAAGGTAAGGTGCACCTTGATTTCATTTCCAGCGTTGACAGAGAGATAGCACTTTGCCCTCTTCTCTCCCTTTCTCTTTCCTTCTCTCTCTCTTTCTCTCTCTCTTTCTCTCTCTCTCTCTCTCTCTCTCTTTCTCGAACGAACGAACGAATCGTAGTCGAAGCTTGTAAAACGGGATTTCGTCGAACGAGCGCCTCTTCGCGGTTCGAAAGAAGGGTAACGCGAAATCGATGGGGTGAGTTCAGTGTGCAGCCAGTTATTCGATACAAATACGGTTTTCAACTAAATATAGTCGAGGTATAACGTGTATTACTATATACATCGATATGCGCCGGTGAATTTATTCAATTTTTGCTAATACTGTTGGACAGTCGACTGACAGAACCGAGCTATTCAATTATACGGTTGCGTATGGAAACGGATGACGTTCCGCGTGTCCTACGTTTTTCGAAAACACGAGATATTGTCCAATTAGTGGCCTTGAAAGTGCTAGTTAACTAAAAATTATCGGTTATTAATAACACAAAAATGTTTGAGGGAATTTGGGATTGTACAGATCTATCGGGAGCTGTTTTTTGCAAACAATGGAAGGGTATTTTCTGGAATAGCACGGAGATATCGATTCGCGGAGGTGGTGCTTCCACAGGAACCTTCCTTCGAGAAACCCGCATATTTTTCCACTCGGATATTATCAACAAGAAAAAGCAGGCGGAAGGTAGAATAATCAAAAGACCAGAGCTTCGTAAATAGAACAACACGACGTTCTTACGTAAACACTACAAAGAAATACGTCAGACCTGCGATAGGACGTAAAAGTACTCGTTTCTTAATTACATCTCTAACCATCGGTTAATAACCGACCATTTATCGAGCCACCCTTCGATTCATCAATTAGTAATAGCTCTTCTCGAATCCAACCGAAAGGACGATTAAATAAGAAAGAGAAGACGAGTTCAATTGTCCCATTCGTTTTTCAAATTCCTCCAAGGGGATGCCCGTCCTCGAAAGAAATAATTTCCTTCGCCAAACTATCGTTTCAATTATCGCTCGGCGGAACAATGCCCCCGGTACGTTCCCTCCTCGGCTGTCATACTTCCGCGCATCTCTCTGGCTCCGGTCGGGCCGCTAATCAGGCGTAATTACACAGACGGCCAGCTCGGCAAATAATCCCGCGTCCTGGCTAGTTTCATTAAAGATCGCCGCACGGCAAACACACCCGGGCCCGGGCGTAGTCGCGGTGAAGTTTCGCGATCCAATTTTTCAACGCGTTTATGCCCGGTGGGCAGCCCAGGGCTCGTCCACCGCTCTCAACAAGGGGTTCAACCGGGGAGAAGAGGAAGAGTTTGCGCAACCCGGTCTCTCATTAGGTTAGGGCAAATTAGCACGCGAATGCAAACACACGTAGCCAGCCGGCCCGTATCCCTTCCGCCCCTCGTGCTCTGCTCACCCTTACGGTTCTCTCCGGTTCGCGATCTCTCCGGGGGTAACGTTCTGTGTTTCGAGATTGATTATCCCCTATCGGCTCGTGCAGCGTTCCCTCGCCGACGAAACTCGCCGGGCCAGCGTCGATAATGCACGGGGCGAAGCCCCACGAAGGGGGTTCGCACGCGCCCTCCTTGTTCCCCGTTTTCGCCGCGCGAAGGACGGGAAGCGCGCGGATCGTAAATTTCCGCTGGCGAGATCATAGACCGCCGTTCAAGATATACACTCCGGACGAGAGTGCAAAGCCGGATAAGCTTTGCGGCGAGATCGCGGTTAATCGGCCGGCGATCTGTAAATGTTGTTTTTCCATTATTCGAAGCGCGGGCTCGCAGCAGCGGATGGGAGCGGGCCCGTTGCGCGTCGCGGATCGCGAAACTCCCCCGTGGCCGCGCCATCTTTTTTCCATCCCCCTCCACGTCGGAGATTGGCCGACGACTGGCCTCCGTTGATTTATTAGTTTCAATACTTTGACGTTCATCCTGCCGCAATTTGTACATCTCGCGATCTAATCAGATTACTCGAGAAACCACCCTCTGGCGACCGAAAGTATATTAAAAAAGAGACCACGGAAAGCCGGAAGAAGGAGAGGAGACGGAATTCCAGCTTATTACCGCGGGATAGCGGGACCGCGGCACGGAGAAGGGAAATTCGAGGAAACAAGGGCGGAGGCGCGGGCCGCGTAATTGTTTCGGGGTCCTGGTGGATATCCGCTCCTCTTGCTGAGTCTGTCGCGCGAGCTCGCGGTGAATCCGTACAATTTTGCAAACGTCGGTCGTGGAATTAGTAATCTGGTAAAAGGCAGACTCGCCTGGGACGAATAACGCCAAGTCAAAGAGCCGAAGATCGAACGACGAGCGGAATGGCCGCGTGGATGAAAGGAGAGAGTCTGCGTAAGAGAAGAATGCGAGGGAGGAGGAGTAGTGGAAGGAATCGTGAAATCGGATTTTCAAAGCCCGCTTAATGTACACGATTTCCGCCAGCCAAGTTCACCCCCTTCCTCGATCTTTCAGTTACCGGCGCTGCGAAATCGACCAGCGAGGACAAAAACCGACGGAGGCCAACGTCAGCCGAGACGGGATCGACCACATAACTTTGAGATTAATTAAATTTAAGCGCTGTTAAAAGGATTAATTAGTAGTGGGTACTTTTGCGAGGACACCGAACCTCGGGACAGAATTATGCCTGGGACGAAAGTTTCGCCGATGGGGGAGGAATGAAACACCGGCTGACGGGGGTTCGGGTACGTTTACACTGGCGCCAACAGCGGGGAACTTCGGCCGTCGACTTATATCGGATCATTTGCCTGTAACAGACCGTGACATTGACTTTAATTCGGCTGTCTGCTCGAACGCAGCCGCGCGCTCGTGATTGTCGAGAGTATCAAAGGATTCGACCCTCGTTCTTCGATCCGTGATACATTAAAATGCAATTGTTGTTCCATATTACTGTTATAATTTTAATGCTTCCTCCCATGCATCCGATGATCAGACGTCACGATTGTCTTGAAACATTTTCGCGAGCCATCGTACCCGCATCGCACGAATATTTTCCATGTTCTCTTACACTCAACGATCCAACTAATTATTATACGGAACGATGAAGAACCGAATGCCATTGAGGTCAGGTTTTAGTAAACTACGTAGCGTAGCACAAGACGCGAACAATGAGCGATTGCGAGTCATGAAATACACCGTACCAGGAGAATATTCCGTGGAACGTGCCGCGTTTCATAAGAACAATTGCTAATGATACGTTACGGCGTACCAAGAAGCCGATTCCAGCGTGTATACACGTTACACGTTACCTAACGAGTCCCGCTCGGTCCCCTTAACTAACGCGGATTCATTTGTCGCAAGATAAACACACCGTGCAAATTAATTGTAATATTAAATTAGACGAAACCGTACTCGGCAACGCTCCCCCCGTCCCCATCATATCCGCTCTAGTCGCTTTAATTAAAGCTAACAGCGTCGGTCATCGATTCGCCATAACGGCGGCCGCGTTACAGTAAAATAAAAATCCTCGAAGCTCGCCGCGTAACGACCCTCCGACCTTTTTTTCTCCCTTTCCCTTCCCCACCCTTATCTTCGGTTAAGGAGAAAACACGAGCCTCCTCATTTGCATAACTCGCTCGCGTTACAAGCGCAAAGATAGTCAGGGGGTTGTAATTTTCCTGCGAACTGCGTTAGCGGATGTACAGGGTGGCCGGGAAATTCGAGGGATGCTTCCACGGGTAGAAACAGGAAGAGAGAGATGGAAAATAATTTTTTTATTCTGGTCTCTCGATTCGGCCGAGTTACCCCGAAAAATGTCCAATCAATGGTTACCGAATATCCCGCATTCACGGCAGACGGAATCACGTTCCCCGTGGAACGTAACGTTAATGAACGCTAAAATCGGCGTCGGAGGGCGTTGAAATTTTGCGGCTGACTTCTAAAGGGTCTACTGACACCGGTGATAAGTTAAACAACAGAATCCAGTGAAGGAGGCATTGTTATCCGTAGCCAGCCGGAGTATCGTCTTACCAAATATGCTTCCTGGCTGAGAAAGTGAGACTGACAAGAACCACTCGGGCTTGAGTAGCTTGTATACCTCGCAGGAGTAACGGCTCGAGTGTACTCTAAAGCCAGGAGGAGCCGAATGTCGAACGGCTCAGTGTTGAAACAACCAATTCTAGCCGGTGAAGTATTCTCCGCGGTTTGAGAACTAATACTTGCGAAGATGTTGCTATAGTTTACAGAGCCGCTTCACTACCGTGGCAGCCGGGCTGAATTGCGCCTTCGTAACAGCGTCCATTAATACCGTAGACAAGAGCATAATTCGAGCACCGGCGCTGAGAGCGCATCCTGCTATTCATCCGGAAGAAGTTCGCCTTGTTCCTCGGGGCCAATGCCCCGCGAATCATGACCGAGGGTTATTTTTCTGCGCGGCGCGACGTGCTCCGCGCTCGAGCTCGAAACCTCCAGATCAATTTCTGATTCGTCCTTTCATGTTCATCGGGGATTTAATTGCTCTTACTCTCTCTCTCTCTCTTCTTTGGGAAACTACTCGATCTGCACGAGGATTAATGTCGATTGTACGCCTCGAGATCTCTTCGGGTACTACTTGCGGAGTTTGTAGATCTTTGCCGAGGAGAATCTTGCTGGAAGTGTTATTGGAAAGTGCGATTCTTTAAAGTAGATCCCACGCTAGGGACGTTCGCCGCGGAAAATTGTGAAAGCGAATCGAAGTTAAGTCCGGAGCACCAGAGATGAACAGCGTACCGTGTCTGGGATAAATTGAAGAACACAGGGGGAGAGGATCGTGGCGCGAGAATGCTGGAGCCTGGCCAACAATTTATCCGCCGACGCGTTCGCGTATCAAAATTTCAACGTTATCAAGATTTGACCTACAGCCTGTTTCCACTGCTGAATATCTAATGGAGTCGAATGGAGGAAAACACTTGCTCGATCGATACCCGTTCGATTTACGACGAACGTGTTTTCCTTTCCGATGAAACGTCCGATGGAATTCCTCGAATTCACTTTACCGAATTCCTTGTTAGAATCCCTTGGTCGAACAAATTAAACACGACGCACGCAGCCTCGTAAACGACGTTGGCCGAGAACAGGAGAAATCTGTCGTGAAATGAAGTCGTTGCGGACGAGTTAAGTCGCAGCGATAGGAATCTTGCTTACACAAGTAGATACCAAGATTGTTCCCATCTCGACGAGATCAATTTATTTCGAAGCACGTTTTTCACATCGTCCGATCCCTTCTGGTAAGGCGTACCGCGCAAGATCTCGCGGGCAGAATATAATTATCCTAGCGTCGGACGGAAAATAATTCCAGGCTGTCCAAGCGCTATGCATCACCGGCGGGTGAACCGATCGGGAAAGGAAGTTTAACGACCGGCTGCTCGCATCGAGCACCGGGTCCGTCTCGATCGACGATTCCCGGCCCAGTCGTAAATCTTCTTCGAGTTCCATTTCCCACTCGATCTTTCCGTGAAGGTATCGACTTACTTTCACGTGCAGTGGACGTATCGACGCCGCTCTGGCAGCTCCAACTTCGAGAAAACGCGGCTTATTTCCAGGCGTCTATTCAGTGCGCCCTCCTCGTCGCGAATTTCGTCAGCTCGGAAACTCTTTTTCTGTCCGTTCCGGTGACACGCAACTTCTCTGGACCACGGTTTATCTCCGCCCCATCGGTTTCGCTTGTATTGGCGGGGAAACGTTTTATCTCCAAGCTTGATGCAATACACGTGTACTTAACAAATGACTGGAGAGCGTAAAGAATTGTACGGCTCTACGGCTAACGAAATAAGTGGTATGAGACGTCAAGGGTTAGACGCGCGCTAGCGACTTTCAGTGATGCGAAATGCGTATCGGGGAGACGTGTACTAGTAGAATTGCGTACGACTGACGTGACGTGCGTCAAGTCGAGCAATCTTGCTACTTGTATCGCGCAGCAGAAGTGTAATAACAGGGACAAGTGGAGAGCTTGACAAGGGATGATCGTCTGATACACAGTGCGCGAAATAAGAAAAAGAAAACTAAAAAAAATAAAAAAAGAGAAACACAGTAACGGTGCAGTTGAAAAATTCAGTAGTTTAATGGAACGTAGGGGTGGCAGGGAACGCAAAGAAGAGACGTCAGAATGGATCACCACGTGGTATATAGACGGTTTCCAGCGCGACGCGTCGACGGACGATGGAGTCGGTGCTCGGAGGCAACAGCGGAGCTAAGAGAGGTTGAAGAGGGACGGTTAGGTCGCTTGTGTCTGTCCCCGGGGGCTCAGCTGCTGCGGCACCACGGTGATCGATGTCTCCACTCTCCGCAATTTGAACAATGTCCCGCTGTCTTGGACAACCTCTCTCCTTCTCTTTCTTCTGCTCGTTTTTTCCCCGCATTTTGCGCTCGCGTCCCCGCTATTCCACCCCTTTCTTCGCTTCCTTCTTCCGTTTCCGCGTCCCTGCGTCCTCCCCCTTATTTCTCCTCATTCTCGGCATTCCGACGTTAAAATGAACGTTATACCGAGCAAGAAAGACGCGCGGCCATTCTTATTTACTATTCCAAACATGGTTGAATGACGAGCAGGAACGATACTGCCGTGCGTGCGCGGGTGTGCGCGTGTGTATACACAGGACGACGGGGTTAAAGTCTTGGGGAGGAGCGGTCGCGACTTCTTGCCCCGATGGAACTCCGAGCAATCACGGGTGGGTTAAACAAACGGGAGACTAGGGGTATGGAGTACGTCTGAAACGTGGCTCGAAATCGGCCTTTAAAAGCTCTTATTCGCCCGTGCGTGCAACGGTGCTTTCTTATTGGAAAATATGTGTACAGACGGGACCACGAGAATCTCTGCGGACGTGGTCTTTTATTGTCACGCGAACGGGCCTTGTTCCCCATTGTTCCGAATAATTAGCCCTGTCAGCGTGGTACTCTTTTGTGCGAACATTTAAAACAGAGAAATCAAATTTCGTTCGCTGTCACCGGCGCCAACGAGTAATCGTCGCACTCTTTAGAAAAAAAGTTGAAAGAAAGGGGCGCACGGATCGGAGAATAATTGAATTTGGAAACTCGCAATTTGGTGGCTTATTCGCCGCCCGAGGCGTTTGTCTTGGGCCTGTACATATAGGCATTGGTTATCGAGTTAGATTAGGCAGGTAGCCGGAGATCAGAGTATGTTTGCGTAGAACCTTTGGTACAATTGTTCTCAAAGGGGCTGACAAGGAGTGTGCATACCTTGGATGAATACAAACAATGGCATGGAAGCAGCCGATGGCGCGCGGAATTGCGAGGTAACTTATTCAAGGGTTGCGTCAATGCGGTAACGCTGCTGGTACTTTGAAACTTTAAAAGCAAATCTCACCCTTTGTCCGATAAATTCCGATATCCTCGAGCTATTCGTGGTTCTATTAACGGCGGCGAACGGCCGTGTAAATGAATCGGTCTTTAAGATCCGCATAATGCTCGCTGAAACACGATAATTTCCCTTTGAAACGTCTGTTCTACCCCGGACACTTTTCAACTAACTCCCGACTTTTCTCTACCGCAATCACGGTTTCACGTTACATCGAGCTAATAATTAAAGAACAATCCGCTCATTTAAACCTCCACAATGGTATCGTGTGACGTGGAACCAATTACGATCCTTTCTCTCGCGAACAGGCAAAGCTCCGCTTGCTTAATCAACTTTGTATACAACTAATTTAAAAAAGAAGAGGACTCTTAATCTCACTTTAAACACTCCGCCATTTATGCAACGGCATTCGAGCATATTCGTCTTCGTCTCGGCGGAAAGAATCCGTCTTCTTCGGCCTCGAGGAGCGTGCAGGAAAAATTGAAATTTCGTACACTCGTTGGAAAGGGGAATGAGAAGAAAGGAGGAGGGGCTGGGATGGAAAAAGGAGAAAGCGTACGCAAACTTTTGAAACGAGTTTACGTGCGTCTCTTTCTCGTGGTCGCGGCTCGAAGCCACGACGAGGGAGAGAGGGAGAGAGAGGGTGGAACTCCGTGGGTCCTGGAGATGAAAACCGTGGCGTGTCACGGGCGCGTCTACGCGAGCCAGAATCGCAGTACGATTTTAATTCCACCGCTCGCGAAACGTCGAGGATTAGGCAGGCTCAAGGACAGGTCTTGACTGCCGCGGAACCCGGGGATATTCGCCGTTTACGTTTCGACGCGATGAATATTTAGGCGGCGGTGCTTGAAAACGTTAAGACGCCTCGTAGACGCGCGACTGTACGGCGACTGTACGGCGACGTTAACCTCTCGGCCTCCCTCCGCCTTCTCGCTCCGTCACCCTTATCCGGGCCGTTTCATCCCTTTCGTAACGCGACCTAACAGGCCGTGCTTCCGTCTTAACTTGCCGGAAACGAGGATTCGTCGTTCCGCCGCGTCGACGTTGTTTACAACTTGCCAACGACGCTTTACTATAATTACGCTCTGCCAAAAACTGCCGACTCCGTGGACGCGTTTCGTCTCCGATGGAACTTCCTAAGTTTCCTCACGACGGATACGGAGTCAAACGTGTGTTTGCCTCGAGAGTTGGTTAGTTATTGCCAAAGTTATTGCGAAAGAGTTGAGACCAGGCGGAGGACGGCGGGGGATTATGTGTACTTGCAAAGTGTTTGGCAATACGTACGGACGGACATCCGGGTGTATCGGAGATGCTATTAAAGAAATTACGATACGGTCCTAACTTGAAACGGTATTTTCATTTCCGAGAGGGTAAAAACAGGGGGAGGGAAACTAAAGCGAGCTAGAACTGGCAACTATCGCACCGGGGAGTGTACACGTTAAGATATTCGAATGGTATAAACGAAATTATCCAATAAACGTTGCTCAGTGAATTTTAATTCCCCGTGAAGGACCGAAACCGCCCCCTACCCGCCTTTCCTCGGGCTGCAGAGGGAAAATTCAATTCCGCCGAGTAGAAAGTTCCTCGCTAAAGACATACTTGCAAATACTCCCTTAAAAAGAAACTTTCGGCCTCATAAAGTGGCAATTTGTCGCTAACCAGATAGAGGAGGGCCGGAGTAGCAATGAAAAGGCGGCGTAATTATCAAAGATACGTTCAATACGGTGGAACGCGTATATGAAATCGTCCACAGCCATTAAACTTACGTAGACTACTTTTATTTTCATCGCGACGAAACAGAGCGAGAAAGAGAGAAAGGGAATGGAAGAACGAGCGCGAGGGCGAGGGGGAGAGGAGCTTACGCGCCGCCCTTAGTTAATAATAACGAGAATCGGCAACTGTCGCGGATTTTAATTCGAAATGTTCAATTAGCGAGCGCGCAGCGAGCCGTGACACGGTCGTATCATCGCTCGTAACGACTGCCTTCGTTCATCGCCGGCGTAACAGGCGTAAATTGGAAAGTGATACCGAATTCACGCGTCGCTGAGCGTACCCGTGCGATCACCGTGTTAATTATAGATATCGGCGGACGTTGCGCCGTCGGTGTATTTTAGGTAATTGGGGGTGGGTCCCCCGCCGAAATCGCCCCTCTTTTGCCCTGTCGACGCGTCGCGCTTTCGCATTTTCCGCGCAACGTGCGGGTAGAACGTGTCTGCTCTGAACAAGAAACGCGGAGGGAGAGCCGCCAGAGGAGAGGAAAAAAGCGTCACGGGTAATCGGGGGAGACTTTAAAACGTCCGACAATTTGTATCGGGCCCTATCTCACCCCGAACCAGCCACGTCGGCGGTTAAAACGTTCGACGTCGTAATTCTCGCCGAATTAATAATTTCACTGCCGCGAAGTGCCTCTTTTTATTCCCGCCCTTGCGACCAGAAAATTAATCCGGCGAGATCCCGTTGGATTTCCGTTGTAATTAATACTATTTAATGGCCGGCCGCAATGTAAAACGCGCACGTAAATCTGCGGGTGAATTTCACGCAAGGCGGGGCGACGGAAAAAGGGTTGATCGACCTTGCGATAACGTGTTGCAACTAATTGAAGATTCGTACGTTCCTACGGTGGCTGAACGTTTTGCCGGCGATAGTTGGTTAATTAGCCTGGTCGATTTCAGAGGGAGCAACGAGACAACTTTTAGCCAACATTTTACGCGACGACGGGTAAGTAACCAGCGTAATGCGAAAACGGCTAGCGACGTGCGGCAAAGCGAGCCGGATAGAGCAAATGTTTATGCAAACTTTTTTATTGCTCCCGCGCGCCGAATTTACCAGCAAAGTTAAATCCAGAGTTTATGATGCGCCCGGCGCATCGCGTCCGTTAATATATTCTTTCTTTACCTCGGCTCACTCTATTCCGCGGCACTTGCTCCAATTTACGCCGGCGTTTTAGCCAGCGCTTCGAAGAGAAAAAATCCGCGGGCTCTCGTTCCACGTGGACGATACGCGAAATTAAAACTGGAGCGGGTCGCGCGGACCCGCCTATTAGAAAATGGCTGGGAGGGAGAGAGGGAGGGTCGAAAGTAATACCGACAATTACGCGCGTACACGTCGTTACGGTGTCTCCGTCGTATCCGAACGGAGCGTTTTACTTAATCGACGCGTGACTCGCATCGCGATGCCCCGGTAAATTGTTTTCAACGGTGGCCAGCCAGCAGCCACGTATGTAAGAGCTCAGGTGCGTGTGCCGGATGACGAGCTAAGTGATTGGAAATCATCCGGGATCGCATGCGCTGTATCCTCCTCGTAATTTCCCTGCCAGCCAGGGAGTGTGGCGCGCGTATGCTATACGTGAAAACGCGTGCACGGTCGATCGAGCGGAGAAACACGGGTGAACGGGATGCTGCGGACGGAAAACCGTGGCGTTCGTCGGTCCGTTTGTGATTTAGCGCGATTGCCGCCGCACGATTTCGTCTGTTCACGTTTCTGGGTGTTCGCGTAACGAAAGGGGTGCACGGGGAGCCGCGGGAGCAGGAGCGTCGCCAATAGACGCGTCCACCTACCGGTTTGTACTTCCTAGCGGATGACTCGGCCGGTGTACTGGTGTTAGGGATCCATTAGCTAATGGCCGCACCAGCCATCTGCTCGACGCTAGCTTTTATTCGCCCCTCTACCCTGCTCTCTCTTTTCCGCCGTCCTCTGCGCCTCGCCCTTCGTCTTTTTCTCACATCCCTCCCGTCGCTGTCCCGTGGCTTACCCAGCCCCATAACGGGGGCCACCGATTCGTTTATTCATATCTTTCTTTTTTTTTCATTTTTCCTTTTTTTTTCCCCCTCTTTTCTTTCCCCCTCTTTTCTTTCCCCCTCGTAAACGAACCCCGTTGCCGCTTCCAACCCCGCCGCGGTTCCTTCGCGGTTTCAGTTCAACGACGCAGCATCCCGTTGCGCACCCTGTTTGTCACGGGACGGAGAAAGGGTGCGCGAGATCGTTCTCGTGGCTCCGTGCGTGGGCTGGCCAGTGGAATGGGTTCTATTTATCAGGCGGTTTTTGATAAATTTTCGAACATCTTCGTCGCTTAACTCCGTTGATGAGACGCGGCACGTTCACAGTGTTATCTGGAGGGTGGAATTACAGTCGCCATCGCCAATGTAATAACCATGCGTTTTTTCCATTCCGTTCAGGCAGTCTGTTATTTACACGAGCACGTTTTCACCACGGGTGAAAATTATTCCGTCGTAAAAAATTCAAGGAGATACATATGGGATTTAATTTCCGGGCGTCTATGTAGCTTGCCGAGAGCCCCGCGCCAGCCACGAGAATTGCTTGTTGCCTTTAGAACGAAGCGTTCTCGCTTCCTTCGCGCGATAAACGTGTACGCCATTACCTGATGTTTATCAGCAGACATTTTGTCGTCTGCCGTTTGACGCGAAATAACAGCGCGTCGTCGCGATCTTGCAAGGAAATATTTGAAATAATTGGAAATTCTAAATAATTTTAAAACTCGCGAATAGATAAGCGTTTGAGCAGAGGAGGGTATAGAAAAATCAGAATTTTCCGTGGAAATAGAGACGTTCGTAGGAAAATCTAAATCCAAAGAGAGCGGCTGAAAGGATCGGGGTGCGTCGGCGCAGGACTCGTTCCTCCATGGCAACCCGGAGCAGCGACGAAACATGAATCACGAATCCACGAAGATTTACAGAAACATTTTGACAGAAATGCACGAGGCGACGTTGCATATTTCATCGGTCACGGTCTCCTCGCTGGATCGGCGTAGTTCTCCCTCGGAAGCGTTCTTTGTCTTCGTTTGGTAGACTCGACCCGGCTCAAGGGCTTACGAGTGAGGCTGCGAGGTTGAAAGGGCCGCGCTCGGTACTTAAACGCGTGATATATGCGATATACACTCGACGCTGCCCACAGGTACTTATCTGTGTACATCGAGCGAACAGGTAGAGAGAGAGAGAGAGAGAGAGCGAGAGAGAACGGACACGAGCTAAGGCCGACTTCTACACATGTTCGCCTACTTTACATTGCGGTGAGTAATGCGCCACGGACCTGGCATTAAAAGCGCCAGTAAAGTCGGCTTCGCCAAAGGGTACGACTTGCCACGAGAACTGTGCGACGAGAAGATAGACGAGAGAGGATGCGCCTGGTCTCAGGTTAATAATATGTCATTAAAACCGATCGTTTAAAAAGGCTTCGCGCATAACGATTATGTGCAAATGTAATTTCAGTCCGCGCATTCTTTTCCCCTCGTTTCCTTTGGCCTTTTTTCCCCAAGCGAAGAGATCGCGTTCGCGTCGTCGATATCCCCTCGCTTGTCCTTTCGATGGAAATTTATTAAATTATTAACGACCATACGTGTACGCGTGATTCGTTTACATTTCAGTCTCCGATGCTCCGATTTTCAATATCGACGTATCCAGAAACGATCTCGGACACTTGCGCTAGAAAATCACTTAGCTTGTAAACGTGACGCGTTCCGCCCGGAGCGAAGACCGATCGTAAGTACGGAGGAATTGAAATTCACTGGGCGACACGCGGTATTAGCGGCGCGTACGAGCAATTCAATCGCGTCGGCTGGCGATTTTGCATTTAATATTGCGCTCATTGTTTGTACGCGGCCGGATTAATTTTGCGCCGCGGTTTGCTATCGGCCGTATTGCTGGCTAATTTACCTACCGAAGAGTAGCAGACTTTGGCTACGTTCGATAAACGTAATTATTCAATCGTAGATTATAACAATGCTGACGGTGCGACCGTTAGACCCATATTTTCGACGATCCTCGCGGTACCATTTCATTCGTTCGTCACTGTTCATCGTCCGATTAACGCTACGGTTGTTGTCGCGTTTTACACGATCCGACGCGACCCAACAAATTTCGTCGCTTAATTAGACTGACGCACGGTCAATTTACGCGTTACGCGCAGCCTATTAACGTTCAAAACGATCGTTCGATTGTTCGTTGTTTCGTTACGTCGCATCCGCGTCTAAATCAGCTTGGTTCTTTCCTTTTTTTTAAATCCGTCGACGCACACCGCGGCACGGCTAACTACTATACACAGAGGCGAGCCTTGTTGTTTCAGAGTTTCGCATTACACGTCTGTTTTCCTCCAAGAAGTGCACCTACTAATTACCTGCAGCGTCAGTCTCCTCGTTAACCGTAGACGAGCAAAGGGAGCCAAGGGAACGCACAGAGCTAGAGAAAGCGTAGAAAGGGGGAGAGAACGAGAGGGGTGGATTGGAATTTCGAAATAACGGTCAACCGTGGTGACTACATGGATATATACATTCTAGTTTGGATCAATTTAACGGATTTATTAAAATTCTCTTTTTCACGGTTCTCTTTGGCCGGTTTTTAATCATCATTCAATCCAATTAAGATATATGATATGTATATGTATAATTACATCAGCGGCAATGTTTATCAGCGCGGAGTAAACATAATAACATTGTCGCTGATACTATATCAATTAAATTAATATCTCGCGGCGCATATGCGGTCTACGTAAATCATTCGCGTGCATACCGGGTGTCCGGAAACCGTTTTCCACTTTCATCGTGTTTCATCAACGAGACTCCATTTCTATGCTTTTTTATAGCCTGCAGTTAGCGTAACACGAATCAGCCGATCGTTGATCCCGATTACCGACGATTTTTCAACCCTTACAGCGCCGCAGCGACGCTCGGAATTACATTAGGTAGCGGAAGTCTGGCAGGATTTTAGTTAACCGAGCATTCGGTAAAAGTTCATCGCGGAGGGAATTTAGACAAATTAGACTTTTTCCTATACCCGGTCTGCTCGTAGTTAAGGGAAAGTAACTGCCGGAGAGGTTAATACGATCGTTTGAGCTGGGTCTCCTTTTTCGTGTCGCGACTCGCGATTAGTTACCCGACCGTGGAAGTTTCGTCGTTGACTCGAACCAATTGTTTCCTTCCACAACCGCTCCTCCTAATTACTCGTCGACAGCCGGAGCTTTCCTTCGGGCACGGGTCGCGCCGTTACCCGGAGACGGAGACGGCGCAGCCAGCGAAGAAGCAATCAAGGGTGGAGAACGAGGGAGGAAAAAGCGTAGACGAGCCGGTCCGGTGAATCGAATGGCAAGATTCGACGGGCGAAGAGGAGACGCCGAAGGGAGTAAGGAGAGAAATCGAGCCCCGCTCGTGCAGCTCGCTCCTCATTCATTCGTCGTGGCTGGCCTCCCTTTTGTGAATGGCGAAATTACGTTAAATCACTGTACGATGTCTAGACGCGTTAATGATGCTCGACGCACAAAGAGGTTACGCGTACCTGGTATTTCGTGCCACGAAGAAACTACATTCTCGATAGCACTTAAATGGGTAAGAAGGGAGGTGGTGCGAGCGTATACACGGTGTGTATATTGTCCGTAAGTGTGTAGTATCGAGGTAGAAAGGATGTCTCGAAACCGCTTTAAGTAAGTAGCCAAACAGAAAGGGAAGAACGAGATCAAAGGGTAAGACAAACCGTCCGGTGAATCGAATCGAAAGAGTGACCGAAGGAACAGGAGGAGACAGACGGTACGGAGTGGAGCCGAGGTACTCTGAGAGCGAGTACACATCGGTGTCAAAGTGGTTGAAGGCTGGCAGGGGCCCTTTTGTTGCGCCACTCGAGACGCTTGGCATTATTAAAATTGGCCCCGCGGAAACACTTAACGGCTTGGCGGGCGATGGTTCGTGGCCTCGAGGCGTCTGAATTACGAGCGAATGTACATTTTCAAACGGCAACACCGACGACACTTATTTCCCCTTCGCGAACCTTTCTTTGGAAGTTTATGCGGCGCGGTAAAATCGACGATGATAAAACACTTTCCACCCTTCGGTGATTTATGGCGGATGCACGAGTAGTGCCTCGATATACCTCCGCGTTTATGAATTAAACATTTTGCTGGCCAGATATCTGTTACTTATTTTCTCGACGCATCGATTTTGTTGTTAGATCAACCTGGTAGTAACAAGTACCAGGAAATAGAAATCGCTTTTCCATTTTGCCATGCAAATTGGCAAATTTTCAGCAAGATCCGATCGAAAGCAAAATTGTATATTCCGGGAAAACAGGAAAATCGTTTCCACTGACACGAAAACAGATTCTACTTCTAAAGACCGAGGAATCTGTTAGAAGAAAGTCCTCCCCATTTGATATTCCAAACAGCCCCAACACCACCACCACCACGTAGAACGTAGACTCTCATTTGACTCGAACTCGAACAAATTTATTCTGAATCCTAATCTACTCCTAGTTAATCTACCCGTGAATCTACTCCCCGGATCTATTGGCAATTTTTCCAAGCAATTAGAAGCGGTAGAACCACCCCGAACGTTTCACAGCCTCTTCGTGGAACAGGGACGAATACGTGGAACACGTGTACCGGCACGCGTGGACTTTTATGGGTCCTCGGATAAGAATTGTCATTGAACGGACAGGAACTATCGGTCGGAGAGAGTCGAGGGGCGGCTGGGCTTTCGTGGAACCACCGAGCAATCTCGAAGACGTTTCCATTGGTTTATCTGTGCATTCACAGAGTATGACTGTTGGCCGTCGTCCGGCTGTATCGAATGTCCTGACTCAACTTGATTGCCGTAATACCGGGAAAAAGCTTAACGAACGGATTGTTGCTCCGTCGACAGACGGAACGTGCGGCTGTCACGACGCCGGATGAATGTCTAACAAGTTACGAGGCATTCGTTAGTCGCATGCACAACCGACTCATTGAGACGGCGCTCGCCGAGTGAATATCTTCATTCGTGGCTGAAAATATTTTTCGATATCTCCCGGGGCTAATTAAATTGTAAATTATGCCCGGCCGGTTCCCTTTAACCGTGAAATCGTCCCCGTTGTCGACGGGAACGGACGGGAACGGACGGGAACGGACGGGAAAAGGGGTGTAACGAGGCGATTGTCGTTGCGCCTTGAATCGCGATGCAAAGTTTGTCTCGAGCGAGGGACGCATTGTCCGTCGAACGAAACGAGAGAGGAATTGTCAAAGGTTTCGTACGTGGCGGGTAGTATCGAGAGCCTGATTGTTAATGTTTAAGCGATCGATCGCCCGACACTCTTTTCAGGTTGAAATTGTTAAGCTGACGGGAGAATGGAGTAGCAGGTGTTATTGATTAACGTACGAAAGAAAAGATCGGAAAATTATTATAGATTGATGTACAATGGATGACTATATATTACCGTGGAAAATACTCCATGAATTTCTACTTGTCGATCGAATGCCGGGTGAAACGGAGTTTAAAGGAAGATCGTATGCAGACGAGACGGAAACACGTGTTGGTGTACGCGTATAGAGAGAGAGAGAGAGAGAGAAGGAAAATTGTCAGTCAGGATTAACGTTGTCCGTAGGCACCATCGTGCATTACGTCCCAGGAAATATTGGCAATAATTCAAACGAACGTCCCCTCGTACGTGCTAACCTCCTCGGTCACAGTCAATCGCATTGAACGATTACGCCGGTAAATGCTGTTAAAGCGTTGAATTTTGAAAATCCGATGCGGCTAACGGCGGCGATCATGACGATTCCCGACACACGCGATATATGGATATCTAACAGAGGGATCCACCGTTTGCATTGTTTTATCAAAGAAAGTAGTCGCCTTTCCGAATTAATATTCTATACGTTTTATGATCGATCGTGACGATGTTTATAATGAACGTTAATGGCAAAGCAAAACGTTATTGTGCGTTTAATTATCGGAGCCGAGCGCGCCGATCTTTCGATGAATTCAAGATATTAATTACCGCGCGCAAGGGGCTTTATCGTAATTTCAAATTGAAGTACAACTAATTACGTGTAATTAAAATCGTACGTCCCGCTGTAAAATGTGC
Organism: Xylocopa violacea; assembly: GCA_963969225.1. Classification (NCBI taxonomy): domain Eukaryota; kingdom Metazoa; phylum Arthropoda; class Insecta; order Hymenoptera; family Apidae; genus Xylocopa; species Xylocopa violacea. The sequence goes on from CAXAJV010000002.1 coordinate 38,146,445, forward strand.
ATTTTACCGTGGCACCTTGCGCGCGCCGATCGAAACGGCGATCGTCCCTCTTTTTAATCATGAAAACGAGCAAGCAAGCAAGCAAGCAAGCGCGCACGACAAAAAAGGGTCGCGCGATGAGGAAGAATGTTCGCGGATCAATATGAATTTTCATTTAACGTCCCTACATCATCGGTCGGCCGTGTTCGTTTGACAACATGTAACAAGCAGACGCGGGAGGAATGCGAAAAATTTCATAATTCTCCCGGTCGGCGATGAAATTTCAATATCGCCGACACGACGACGCGCCGATAATTAAGCAGAATTCTTACGTGTACATAATTTCGGGCCGTTGTTAATTCTTCCATCGCGAATAGGCTCGCCTCCCTTTGAGTCGGACGCCGGTTTTCCGCGCAAATGCCTCGCGGTATCGAACATCCGCTCGTCTAAGCGTGCGGATCTCGCGGTTATACGAGAAATTGCTTAACGAACGGGATATAGAACAGAACGAGCTGCGCTAATTTCGCGGCTCGGAAACGGTTTACCGCCTCTGCGGAGTCAACAGCCGTTTCGCAACGTCCGATCGAGCTACGGTGCGAAACTGATTCTTACGAAACCGAGTTTGTCCGCGAGGCAATTTTCCGTCGTTCCTTTTTATCGCCGAGTTTCGACAAGCTTTTGGCGGTACCGCGATTTAAATTGCAGGTAATTACGGAGGTGACTAAAAATATCGCGCAGGAAACGTCGATCTTCGTAACGGTTAACGAATCCAGACGCATCTTCGGAAGGCTGACGGTCTCGAAAGATCTAAGCAGATCGCAGGTTCAGGGAAACGATCCGGATGTTAATTAAAGTTGAATTAAAGCATCCATCGATCAACGGATCGTAAATATTAGGGGGAACCCGGGATATTACAAATGAAATTGTCAACGGTTTCGAAGGAAACGCGTTCGTTAATGCAAGTTCGAGCGGCCGGTTCTTGAATATTCATCTCGCACGATGTTTCACAATGCGCCATTGTTGCATTTCAATAGAATGGTTCTCATTGTTCAAATGTAATGCTTGCGCGAGCCGGCCGCGAAGGGGTCGCTCATAAACACTGACAACCGTGAGAACCGTGAGCCGGTCGTAGCTTTCGTGGTGCACGCCGATTTTTGCGCCGACGGGCCCATCGACGCGCCTCGCCGTTCGAGCGGCGTCGAATTTAATCTCTTTGCACCTTTAATTAATCTCCTCGCACGCCACCGCGGCCCACCAAGCCGCATCGAGGCTACGCAAATCAGGGCTGCGTTCAAGACCGAGCCGCGTGAAGATCGATGTTCAAAGAGCTGTAATTGCACGTCTATCGAACTACGTATCCCCCCTTCTGTCCGTCACTGGCGTTCTACGAGGAGAACGTTTGAAATGTAACGACATGCGAATATGATGAAACTCACGAAAACCCGTAATACCGAGTTTATTTAAGAATTTTCACGGCTGAGGAAACTTCGAAATTGGTGGAACTAGAAAAACCGGACACGTCCTGCTTTGCCACCTGGCTGCGGAATTATCGAATCAATTATATGCAATTTCATAATTACAGGTGAACGTTCAAAGGAGGCGGAAAAAAGGGGACACGCGGCACGAACGAGTTCCCATCCAGCGCGGTTTCTGGAATCAAGGAAACTCCGAGGAGTTACCAAGTACAAAACAAGAGGGTAATAAGCGCGCAGGAGAGTCTCGCGCGATCGGTTTCCTGGTTCGTCCATCGAAATAACGCGGCACGCCATCGCGGTACACCGTGTGATACTTAAACGTAATTGGTCCCCGTGTCAAGTAGCGCTTTCCTGCGTAAGTGGATGATAAACGGCCGGTGTGCCCACACTGTCATCGTTACGTGCGCGCGCGCGTGTGTCAGATTTCTTAAGAAACGATTGCGTGAAAGTAGTTTTAATCCTCTAAACCCGTGGCAGGCTGCAACGGGGGCGTGAGAAACGGGTAACGCGCGCAGGAAGTGGAATAAAAGGAAACGGTACCATTTTCTCGAGTGCGAGGAACGTCTCGGTTTCTTGATAATAAGTAATTGTACGTTTAGTGGTTAACGAGCGGCGCTACATCGGGGATGCGTTCCGTGTCGAATTCACGGGGTCCGTTTTCCTCCTTCAACACGCTTACAAGCGGAATTGCTTAATGACGATACTCATTCTCCCGTTCACTTAGTTTAGTATGATGCCAATGGGGAAACCGCGACATAAGTGGATGGTGTCCTGTGTGCTTCCAAGCCCTTCTACGGTTAAGTGCACCAAGGGATGCCGGAGGGTGCAGTCACACCACCGACGAGTAGGTACTACGAACTTGAGGGGATACTGTGGCCAGCCAGACTGGCTGCCGTCGCTTTCCCCGGATTTCACGTTACAGAGACGCGACAGAAAAACCGCCCTGACGAGATTCATGAAAATTTAATTCACCCCAGACGTCGTTTCTCTCTCTCTCTCTATCTCCCCCTCGTTTCCCTTTCTTTCTCGCTTTTCTTTTTTTTTTTTCTTTTTTTATAAACGCACCATTGTTCCGCGCACTTACGCGCGCCTTTAGCGCATTACGTTGCAATACGTTTAAAGGGCTAATTACGTCGAAACAAATAGTCGGAGCCCGCGTTATCAAAAACCTACTTCGTTACGCGTTTAATTTTTCAAAAGGTTTTTCTTCGCAACGAGCCCGCAGTCGAGCTCGTTACCGTTACGGTCCATTGTTTAACCTCGTCCGAAATTGAGCGAATGAATTATATTAATCCCCCTCGGATGGTAACGTGAAATTCGAGCGGGTGGCTCGGTCGGGCAGAAATTTATTTCTGAAAAGTTTCGTAAAGCACCGCGGAAATTATTAGCCGTGAACGGGTGGAGGGGTCGCGCGGGGGGTCGCGGAACAACGACGAAGAGAACGAGACCGCGAAGCGTGGAACGAAGGGGCGCGCGTGTAAAAAGTCCTCGATACGAGAGAGGGAAAGAGAGGGAGAGGGAGAGGGAGTGTCCGCGGGGGTGTAGTTAGTTTTTCACGGCGCCAACCGTTCTCTGTCTTTTGCCCCCTTTTTCCTCGTTGCTTGTTTTTTTCCCACCCCTCGGTCAGCAGCGCCCACCTGGGCGGAGGTACGCATGCTGTCAGATCAAAAGCATGAAAATGCGGGGGAGCTGCGGCTGCGTCCGGCAGAAACAATGAAAGCAAATACGGGCAATGGAAAACTACCGGCACAAAAAGACGAAAAAGTGGTCGTTGCGAGTTACAAAGGACCACGCGCGGAAAAGTACCGTGAATATCCAGTTTGGGCAAACACCGGGATGAATAAAAAAAGAAAAAAAAAAAAAAAAGAAGAAAAACATATACACACGTGCACGTAGAAACGCGTACCTACATTTCGAATGAAGAGGGAAAGGGGGCGACGAGGGAGGGAACAAGCTGCTACCGTGGTGGCGATATTGCCTAAAAACCGCCGACTACGGACTCGATATATCGATAGTCACAGACGCAACCGTCGTATGCGCTCCGTTTTATCGATGTCCAATGAGCGTTGGCCGAAAAACCGGCTAGGAATCGATCGAGCTAGCGAAATAACCGCGGAACGCTCGCGTGGAAAAGAAGTTTGGCGGAAATAAACGGCGACCAAGCGGAAATGGGGGTGTTCTGGGTGGGTGGTGGATGATTGGCGGTAATTAAGCGCAATTTGCACCGCGAGATATACGGGAAACGCGAACTAATGCCACGGGTTCGACGACCGTTTATCGCGTCAATTTTGTGCGTTGAATAAACGGTGCTATAAACAAATTTGGAGGGCAAAATGGCAGAGGAGGCGCATTCGAGCCGGAAATAACGGCAGTCTATTTTCGCGAATTGCAGCCCGTGGATCTGAGGGGGGAGATCGCAGGAATATCGGCTGTTCACCGTCGAGCCTGCGGTCTAATAAAGTAGCTGGAATCAAATCGAGAAGCTCTATGGAGGCTCGACGAACGGGAAGACCCAGATGTTCAGACACGGAAAGGCCGCAGATGCGAGACAGTAACGCGACGTTCGAGCGTGAGACAATATCGTCGAGACTGGCTGGTATCGCGGGTCCGACGAGTATTACCTGGCGCACGATTGAATTTACAAACACGTAGAATATTTATATAGCGAGCAGCCAGATATCTGTGCGACGCGCGACTGTCTGGATCCGTTATGACGGCCGGAGATCGTGCACTTTTTGAGATCGATGCATATTTTAACGACCGCCAGGCTCCAGCAGCTCGGAGCGTATCGTTTCTTCCATCTTCCCTGGAAATACGCATTTCGAAACAGCGAGCAAGATTCAACCGGTCTGATTGCATCGCGATTGCGTTTCAGAGTCTCGTAATCTCCAAGATCGATTCGCGGTGCATTTACTCGGAGAGTTTTAATTTCGGTAACTACCTCATTGACATTTCCAAGTAATTAATTCTCCACACTTTCGCGGTTCCACGATGTAATGAGAAAATTCCAATATATTTCTCGTCTCGTTTAGCTAATTTCCTTCTGATGTATTAGAAACTCTATCGAAGACTAATTCCGTTTGAAAAGAACTAATCGCGCGGCGTTAACATTTTATTTGTACATAATTACCGGATTCCGTTGATTGCAATTTTTTCGATTCTAACCGCGCGACCCTCCCCCTCGAGTGACCAGGGGAAACCTGTTTGATCCGCGGAGTATAAAACGAAGGTATCGAATCACCTTTAATGCGTCTCATTCCACACAGCCGATTCAATTTCTGCGCGTAAGTAAAGCGCGACACGGACGCGCGTGCTTTCGTGTCGCGCGAGCATTTCTGCGCGCGCCAAAGGCGCTCAGGTAATTGCGAAAAAGAGTTATTCCGCCGTCCGGTTGCCTTTCACCGAAAGCAACGCTCGCGTTCCCTCGGGGAGGCAGCCATTGACCACGTCGGAGACATTCGAGCGGTGGACATCGCTTTTCACCGAGACGCAAATCTACGATCTTGCAAGCCGAACCCCTCTCGAATCCTGCACGATCTACGAGCACGAGAGCCTCTGCTCGACTCTTTACCGCAGCAAATGTAATGCTGCTCCGTGCGAAAGTCTTCAGAGCGCCTATCAGAAAACTACTCGTCGTTCTGCATAAAAAATGCTATAGCCTCTCCTTTTGCTCGTTCTTAAACTACCCACAACGATTTTCAAAACCCGTGCAAGGGTGGTCACGATCGAGATTTTACAAAATTTCGGGAAACAACCAACGTTCGCGTTCCGACGTCGCCTCTGCGTTGAAATTGAATCAATTACGACGAGGGAAGAGGGATGGCAACGGGTTTTCACGGTGGATAATCGGGAATGTAGGCCGAGTAATTCATTATTTCGAGTTCTTGCGGCAATGGTGAACGCACCGGGCGGTGCGCCCCGTAACGATTACGATCTTTCGAGTGCACGCATATAACGAGCCCGGGCAAGGGACTCGTGTATACACGGGCGAAAAAACAGACGAGTGCGCATTTACATTCCCGTCTTAATTTGCGGGACCGAAGCGACAGACGGTATTTCCGATTGAACAGACCGAACGACCCCGGGGATGGATTGGTGGCATCGATACGACGGTACACGCCGGTGAACACTCGTGGTACGAGTGTGCTCCGTGCACTTTGAATCCTCTATCCTCGTGTCCATTATGCTCGGGACCACTCGCGGCACGCTCGTATTGCCGGTAATAATTCGTACGTCTGTCTCTGAAGGGGGGAAAAAAGTGTCGGGGGGTGGGTCCGAAACGAAGAACAAACGACAAGTGGGAACACGTGCAACGATCCCGTATTTGATATCGGGAGTGCCACGTTTCAGTGCTCCGTCCCTCTCGTTTCGGTCCCTCTGGATGCCGTCAATTTATTTCACCTTTCGTTTCTAAACAAACGATCGTTTCTTGCGGAGCTCCGAGCTCCGATGGCTCCCGTTGCCCGCGAGACGTCTGCGCTCGCTGTTCGCGGTGCACGCAGATGCGCCCGCGTTCTTGGTCCTTTCGAAGCCTAAAAATTGAACAACAACACTTGATTTCAATGGGGGAAGTTTGCAAAAATGTTACAACTTTTACCGAACCCTAGCAGACGTCGCTAGAGCGGACCACAGCGAAGCAAAGTTCTGTTATGAGAAAGAGTCCCGACTATTAAAAATATGATTAAAAATGTTGGCGAAAGTTCGCGATCGCGAGCTCGTGGCGAAACTTGTAATATCGTTTTTAAATTAAAAGAACGATTTCGGCCAATTTTACGGGAATTACTTTGCGCCTGGCTGGGAAAACGACGAAGAAACAGCGGGCGAAAAAAAGAAGAGAAATTCTTACTAATTACTTATCCGTAGCGGCGTAACGGGTCGCTTCATATCCGCGAATTAATCGGCTACAATCGAGAGCGCGATTATAGGAGGGTCGTACCGTAAGAAATTACCCGGTCACGATACCCCACGGATTGAAAGTGACTGCACGGGCGGCTCGTTTTCCCACTGTTTGAGCAAATGGAACGGAGGGGGGGAGCTAATGAGACCAGGTGCGTATCGTTCGAGGATCGAAGAAACGAGCGGGAAAAAGAGGCGTAGTCAAGCGAGTGCCATCGATTCCGTTTTCCGCTCATATTCGAAATTGCTGTTCGTCGCGTAGCCATTATGTCCGAGTCAGTGGGATCGAGAGAGCGCGCTAATTCATGCACACATGCGCGTACGCGGGTAGAAAAATATGGAAAGCTTCCACGTGAAACGAGGAAGGGAGGGAAAGGGAGTGAGGGGCAGGTTAAAAGTTGGATTTTCGCGACGCATGTGAAAAAGAGACGGCGTCGGTGCGCCGGCGAACCAAACGAGGGGAGTCGAAACGGGGGTTGTTGGGGGAGACTGTACGTGCAACTGGTTCGTAGGAGAGGGAAACCAGGCTATGCATGATTCCATTGAGCACGGCACATCTGCCGCGGTGCATTGTGCTTGCACGCTGCGCTCATCCCCGTGTTCCCCGACTTCCACGCGATGCAACCACGACTCGCCACGGCAGAAAAAAGTAAGGTAGGCACGGTGACGAAGTAAGAGAGCTGCTCGTCGAACGGGAGGGTGGCAGAACGAAAGAAAGGGAAAATCTCCCCCTTTCGGCTCTCGTGCCAGACCTTTATCGAGTTATATCGTCGTATCGTCATACCTGCCGACCAATAAATCCGTGCGAGCCCTTTCACCGAGGTATCCGCTCTGATTTATGACGGAATTAATATTAGATCCACCGAAAATATCGTCGATATATCGGGTTACGCGATTAACCCCCTGCCTCCCTCAACCAGGCGGGAAGTTGGGGTGAAAAAAAGGTGCGCGCGCGAGCCAGCCAGCCAGCCACCCGGTCGAGTCGAGTATCCGCATTGGATATACCTACCTACTCTATGCAGCCTGGAAGCCCGTGAAATATGCCGCGAATCTCGCCCGAGAGAAGCCGAGCATGTGATTTATCCCCCGATCGTTTCACGAGTTAAATACTATTCGGATACGTTCGTTGAATAGGAAGGTGAACTTCGGCTCGGAGGTATTCCAATTGGCGAGGCAAGGTTCGCAGACGAGAATGGTCTTGAACTATCGACGGACTTGGAGTGAAAGAATGTATCGACCTAGATAGCTCGAGTTGTTGACCGATCGTCTGACGAGGGAAGAATCCGAGTCCTAGAGTTTCTCGGAGGAGTCGAAAAATCCGATCAAGCCGTTCTTACTTTACCCGGTCTAAGGACGCGCTTGCCGCGGCTACGAGACGCCGGGGCACGCCAGTGGAAATAAAATTCAAGGGAAATAACGTCGGGAGAGACGCGCATTGAAAATTGTTACACGCGAAGCAACAGGGGTCCCCGTGCGCTGGCTACGTTTGCTCGCTTATAATCTCGAGTACATTTTTCATAGCGACGCGTTACGTTACATATTTATGTCACGCCCAGTGTGTCCGACTCCTTTCACGTCGGTGGATATATGCAGAAGCTGCACGAACGTAGGGCGAGGCTCGCGTGGCTCTTACAACGTGGCAGCCATTAATAATTTAGCGAGTTGAACAAAAGGGTGGTACTTGAATTTGATGTTACCGTAGCTCTCTCGCTCTCTACTTGTTCTCCTCCGCCTTCCTTTCTCCCGGCTCGCCCTCGTTTCCCTTTCTGTTATCCATGACTCGCCGTGGCGCCCCCCCCCCCTCCTCCTTCTACCCCCGTATCCCTTGTATCGCGATATATAAATCCTTTTCAGGCGCGCGTCCACCCTCTTCACAGAAAATCCGTACGGACGGGGATGAAAATAGGAGCTTACACGCGATTACGGACCCTCCTCTGCGCCCTCCGGCCAGTTAGCCTACATTCGAATAACTTTTGACGTCGCACTCGACCAAATAAACCGGTTAACTGGACGTCCCTGTGCCTATTGTCGAATTTCGCGATGAATTAATGATCCGTCGTCGCGACGAGAGCCGCGTTGTTTGTTCGGCTGCAACGGCTGAACAACGGTCGTTCGTTTCGTTGTACCGATCGGTCGTCGCTTTGATGTCGGTACGGTTCGCCGTGTCGCGGACGATGTCTCTTCGAATCGTCGGGCTTTTTAACTTTTTAATTTTCCGATGTAATGTAATTAGAGAACGGTCTCGTAAGAGGGATAAACAACGTGGAGAGGGGGCCGTGAACCTTTTATCAATTATCAGGGAAACCGATTGTCCGTTCCACCGTGACCGGAATAAAAGCGTATAACGTCTCTCTTCTATGTTTCGAACCACCGTGGCGCAGATGACAGATTATACCGGTCATTGAATTTTTCAATCACGATGCTCGCTTTATACGCGCCATCGTACCCGTACAAAGGGCATGCACAATCACGATCAAAGATCCTTGCATTGAAACACCGTGATCGCACGCCTTTCACGTGTCTCGGATTTACATACGGGGTTACGGCTCCATTCGCGGGGGAAAATGAAATAATCTCGTTATGTAAATGGACACCCAGTGTCACTGCGTCAGCCTACTTCGTCATGTTTCACAAGTTATTCACTCGCTCTGTCTCTATTTTCGTACGCGACAAAACCCTTCGAGAAACGTCGAATCATCCGTGTCTTTTCACAGCCATCGCTCTCCTCCTTTCGGTCGCGCCACCCTCCGCCGCCACTCTTGAAATACACGGAGCCCCTTAAAGACTTCCGTGCTCATTTAAATACAGGAATTTCTCTATTACCTCTTGCAGCAGGTACCTCTTTCCCCGGTGTACCTTCGAACAGGAACAACCTCATCGACTGTACATACAATCCAACGAGAGGATGCTATCGGGTAAGGGGAGAGGCCTGTACGTACCTCGAACGCGTGTTTTACTGCCTCCGCCGAGGCGGGCCGGATAATGAACGTCCGCGACAGCGTAGCGCGGCCATAGGCGGAAAGAAGTTAATAGGAACTTCTAAAGTTAATTAAGAAATGATAATAACTCAACCGGCCGTGGCAGCGTTCGTTATTTATACCCTGGCGTCCGTGTAATACACGGTCGCCGGTGGATGCTGGCCAGTTCCATCGTAACTCGCGTGACAGTAGCACACGCAGCAAGATTATGACACCAGCTCGTTACTCGAATGTAGGCTTACGACCATTCAGCACGAGACATCGCGCCTGGCCTTATTACGAGTGCAACGCGCGCGATTCATCGTAAATTAACCGAACGAAGGGAGCAATCAGCAATCTCGCAATAGACCGACGAGGAGATAAGGCTCTCCTCGTTGAATCTCGTTTAAGGCGAGTTGCGTCTAAACGAAGTCGCTGCCGAGGGAGACTCGTTCCTCGCGTTACACACTTCTCTCCTCCTAGTCGGAAATTCCACGTCCATTGTCCTGGGTCAGTGACGGCTGCGAAATACTTTTTCCTCCCCCCGAGTTTCCCCTCGTCGTGCTATTGCTTTTTCTCCCCCTCCCCTCATTTTTTTTTTTTTTTTCACCAAGATGTCGAGAGTTCGAGGGGATAAATGTGCAGAGAGTCGTTGGCCTTACCGAGAAAACTTTCTCTCTCCTGTTGCACGAGAGATGCATATGCATGCGGGCTGTGTCACGGAGCAACGTCACCGACGTTGCTCCTGCGAATCCGAATGTTTCGCTCTTTCATCCTCTACAAGCGCTATGTATTTCCCGTTTCGCGAACTCATGCCAATTAATAACGATTAGCTGTAACTGTCCGGGGATGATATATTGCTGGCCGGTTGTTACATCGATATGACCAGTGAAACGAATCCTGCCAGCGTTCGGCAATTATTTTTCCTCTCTTTCAGAAGCTTTTATCGAAAGAGATTCGTTATTAAATTATCGAATCAGATCGTTCTCAAGTGTTTCGATATCGTTTTCGACTGATTTCATAATCATTTTTTTCTTTTACGATTGGCAAATAATTATATATTTATATAACTTGACGTAACAACGCGCCATGGAGCACAATGTATCTCAAACGAGTTGGCAATATTTCTGTTATGTTCCACTGTTTACGAGGGCAATTAACAACTACTATTTTAATTACGCAATTTGTTCTGCAAATGAGAAAGTTATTTACTTGGCAGTGTAACTAAACAACACGGTTTCGCACGATGTTGTTTCACGGCCTCATAATACGGCAATGAATAATAATTACCTATAATTGTTCGGGAATGATTTATTGTCGGCCAGTTATTATATCGCGTTATCTAAATGTACATCGCTTCGAGGCAAACCAGTCACGATTATTTAGATGTGCACGCGATTCACCGCGTATCGAACTTCTATAATGAAAGTTTTTGTTCGATTTACCGCGTTACACCAGTTACCGAAATAACGACCAGCGTTTGTTAAATATTCTTTTTTCGCGAATATTTGTCGCACCACGCGACACCAGGTACGGATTCTTTGTCTTGTCGATTTTACGTCATCGAGTGTTTGATCCATTCACGATGGATATCGGCCGCGAGGCACAGTCTGGAATAAATAAAAACGCGTAAACAAAGATATTTTTTCCTTTTTCCATTCCGTACGATTGATATTATCCCTCTGGTAGCCGGTAGTTCGCTTTGTTACGCAAACGTTTGTTTATTCTGCATCCATTTCACGTTCGATACGCTGCCCTAGCGGTAAATATCTTTTCCATTTTTCTTTTTTTATTCTATTTTTTTCCTTTCCTTTTTTTTTCTCGATAAAGCACAGCACACACGAAACTGGGGTGTTATGGATGAAAACGCGGAAGCGGAACGCGATTAACCTTAACGATCCGCTATTCATTTATATCGGGTCGTCATTAATGCGAGAGCATTGATAACCGAGCGCTTGTTAAGTGGCCGAGGCAGATGCGCGTTCTTCAAACGATTATACCCAGACGACACGCGATTACATTATGGATCGTTCGGTGTACTCTATTAGCAGGCAATTAATAAAACCGATAACCGAACGCGGAAAGTCGGTTGGCGCCAATCGCTCGACGATAAATGGCAAATGTAGGAAGGACGTTTCAGAGAAATCGATAATTAGCTCGTTTCTTTCGCTGTGTACCATTTCTCGGCATTGGTAAACCGGGAAGGAGGGACGTTTACCGTCCGCTAACATCCATGAAACGCCGCTCAGAATTCCCTCCTCTACTCGTGCATCGGATACCTACTTTATACATCTCGCCTGTTAGCGTCGTTTCTCCTTCGACGATCATATTTAAATAGTTTCGGATACAGTCGATGTACGTATACATACACTTGCATCGAAAACGATACGATACTCGGCGCGAACGCGAGCATGGGATCAAGCAGCTCGGCACTCGGAGGGTTAAAGAGAAGTCGATGGAACAGGTCCATGGGAAAATATTCGGTTAAACGAGCGTTGCCTTTTACTCGGAAAATCAAGTAATAATATGATACCGCGGACGGGTACCTATATTATCTTCCATTAGCGAAATCTCATCGTGCCAGGCCTTAATTATCATTAACGACAGCGAAATCGATAGCACCCCTTCTCTCTCTCTCCCTCTCGGTGTACACGAGACTCGTCAGGTTTCATGGAAAGCGTCGATAAGCTACCCGAGGCTGCGGAATAATTCGCAATAAGGCAGAATCCGTGAACCATACCTGGCCATTCACGGGAGTTGGTCCTTTTTCAAAGGCCGTGCCAGCGCACGCGCGGTACGCGCATGTAAATTTCTACGCCCGATCTCTACCCCTGCGAAGATTCCTCTCTCTCTCTCTCTCTCTCTCTCTCTCGCGGAAACGAGAAAACGCGGTTGTACAGAAATTGCTTTGCCGTGTTTCGCTGGCGCGCTCGCGATCCCCCTGCGTCTTTTTCCTCTCCATTTTCTTACTTCGTACGGTCACCCATACACACCGTTCGCCAACCGGCGCGGCGGTCTGCTACATGAATGGAATTCGGCATCGAAATGTAACACGCGCGGCCGTGTATTTCACTTTCGACGGGGGTTGCGCACCCGAGCTCTCTCCGATTTCACGGCAACACCGACCGACCCGCGATTACTTTTCTTCCGCTCGCTCGAACTTTCTGTTACATCGATTCGATACGGCACGGCTGCACGAAGAGCGTAAAGAACGAAATGTTGGCAAATACCACCGCGATACATCGACGTATATGCGACCGGTGTTACGTCTCTCTGGAGCTTTCCCCCGCGACTTTTCATCGCAACGTTCCCCATTTATAAATGAATCGACGTATCTCGAGAAGAGATCGTATTTTACAATTGCAGGCTGAAGGGAATTCCGTAAAACGATACCCACGATACGGGTGTACCGTATCGAACACAAAACCTATAAATTAAATAGGTATTGTCGATACATAATTAAGTTTGAAACGTAACTTGTTTTCATTTGCGCACGATTTCGCGTGATTTACCCCGAACGTGCCTCTCACTGCTCCAGACTGAAAGGAGCCCTTAAAGATCGTTTAACTTGGCGAACCCTCGGCGTCAAAGCGACCCCAACTCGAACTTATTTCGAACCTGATAATCAAAAAGTGAGAGTGAAAGCCAGCCGGAAACGAAACACTCGTAACTGTTCCGGATAGATGGATTTGCACGTTCGATTAAACATTTACCGGGCGGCGGTTCAGCGCGAGCGCACGCGAAAGCAACGAATTCGTCATCCGAAAGTTTTTCCACCCCTCGGCGGCCCCTTTAAGAAGCAGCGTCGCGTGGCCACGGCCGCGACGTCGCGACGTCTGAAAATTCTCTCGCTTACCCCCGTCCCTTAGTTTCTGCCACTGTCGAGGAATATTAATTACGACCACTTCACAAAAGACACCGACCGGAAGTTTTTGCCGGCTATCAAATGCAGAACGGGTTAATTAAATCCTCGACGCCGGCGGCGCGCAAAGGAACGACGCGGTGCGCCGCTGCGTGGTCCGCACAATACCTGGGTCAGAACACTTCCAGGCTCCGATTAATTAGGGAACAGGGTGAATGCCGCGAGGTACACCCAAAAACGTTTGAAATCGGCCTCGCGGTCCCAGCGTCATCCATCGCGCGTTCGAATCGTCCGTCGTCACGCTCAAACGCGTATTCATGCATCGCGATTATCGCGGCTGGCGCACACATTCTTGGGGTTTCTTTGATCGTGCCACTGCAGGAAGCGCAATAAAATCAAATGGAATTACCGGCGCCGCTGCCTGTATGCACCTGACTTTCAGTTTATTTCTGGATGCGCCACGCGATTACACGGGGAAACGATGTTTCTTTTCCTTTCTCTTTCCTCTTTTTTTTTTTTTTTTGTTTCTCTTCCACTCGTTCCCCCTCGCGGAATGTCTACCGGAAAATTGCAGCGGAAGCTTTCTCAGCTTCGTAATTTGCTTTCGCTGTTTACGTTGCATTAATTTCGACGAATAAATTGAACGAATGTGGTTTTCCGTTCGAGTTGTTCGCGGTTGCGAAACAACCCCGAACCCGTACTCTTTGCTCGTGCGAGATCGCCAAGTCGTCGCGAGATAATCAAGCTAATTAGGCGATGCTATCGATGCACGGTTAGCGAGGATTGATTTCCACCGACCTACAGACAGAACCCCATAAGCGTAATTGGATAGAGAATACCGACGCACAGTTTATATTGATCGGAATGTTCACATCAACGATGTAATCATATTTGTCCAGGCATGCTTTGGAACCCATTCCATTGTGTTTGCTTAATAATTATGGATCGATTTTGGTATTGGATAATATTGACCCCTGTTACTGCCACATATCACTTCATTGCGGTGCATAAATGGATAACGGGGAACCGTAATCTAGCGCAATCTAGTCGATAGGCTAAAAATCATGTCGTTACGCTAATCATGCCCCTCGATCGCGTCTCGTCATTGAATATCGATGTTCCCGCATCGACGGGAACGAACGGGCACGCGTTCGTCTCCGCGCGTTCGCAATTTTGATAAATCCTCCAACTTTTGTTTCTATTTTCCGCGATACCTCGGACTTCGTTTATAGACTCGTTTATTATGAGAACAATGTAAACGGGAAATAACAACAGTACGTTGTTATCGGAAGCTGTTCCAGTTTATGTGCCAAAAATGATCGGCGAAATTTAACACGACCCGCTGCAGCAGCCCGTGTTTACTCGCACAACCATGGCAAGTTTTAATTAACGAGTCGAGCGGCGCGAGGGGCTCTGTTGCAGAAACCTCGATGCACACCCCTCTGCCCACCATAGCTGATCACTCCGGAGGTATGTAACTTGGCGTGCATACATGTACGCGACGACGCTGGCCTATAAACCCTTCAGGGATTACACGTGCAGATGCGCGTAAACCCGGAGCTAGATAGTCGCTGGACATCGAGCTTTAGTTATTTCGTCCATCAAAAACACGCGGATTAACGGGCGAAGATTTTCGCGTGGATCGCTCTGCAAATGGCTCGCGTCCATTTCGTATCGCTCTCGGCTAATCTTCCGGTAACTCCATCAAACGATTTTTACCGAAACTATTTGCGAATCGCGCGCAATCGCTAACAAGAGGAAAATACGACTAACCATCTCCGATAGAATTCGGTTCTATTTCGTTGCAAATGATCAAAATTATTATACGAAATCTAGCTCCCGAGGGGTTTATTCATACCCAAGGGCTGTAACGTTACTTGGACCGCTAGTTGTGCATTTCCTACCCCGGGTTTACGATGCGCTAATATTGACGATCAAGACGCCGGCGGTGCAGCCGCTCGTAGAGCAATCTTTGTTAATAAATTAACAGTTGGAATTCCCGGATTCGACGACGGAAGTGCGCGCGTGACACACGCGAGTGCAGAAAAATTGATCGAGGCTTTCACGAGCACCCTGTATACGATGGCGACGGGGTTCGAAAAGTGTTCGTCCGCTCGGCAGGGAAGGTGTTACACGTATCCCAGGGGCAGCGGTGCATGTCGGGCTAATTGATTCCCAACGACGACGCGCACGTGTCACGCGTCATCAGCCGCACCGTGCATATGCACACGATCGCCGTGCGTTTTATGCATACGAAGGGCGAATTCAGCCATGTTCGGCCAACTAATATTCAAATGCGGTCCTTTATTTTATTTACCACGAGAATCTGAGGTGTTCGCCAACCGGGTCGAATTTTTAACAATTGGATGGGCTGGCAAACAGGTGCCACGAAAAATAAAGCACGAAATGCAGTAGGTGCCAACACGTTTGATGGTACGCTAATTCTAGCCGCAATTGTTAACAAGAGCCTTTGTCAAGAGCCTTTTGAGAATTGATCGTTTTTATTTAAACGGAGGAACGTGCAACAATGAGAGTGTTTTCGTAAAGTTAGTCCACCCATTTGCATAGCATCCTGCGTAGATGGAATATGAATAATAATCGCCATCGTATCGCTGACTACGTCGGTATTAAAATACGCCTCGTATTACCAGACACGGATGAGGACGATAATTTACCAGGAACTCGTAGTTTCCCGTGTTGTACATCGATCGACGTTTTCCCGGTGCTAACTGCTGGCACCGATGAATTAACTGATCCCGAGCGACAAGTGTTTGCCGTTCATGCGTGACTACGATCCACGTTACACGGCGAAGATATTAACGCGTCCAAGCTACGAGTCCGTTTCCTACCGTTATCTTCGATCGTCCCGTGTTATTAATGAACTCACAATGGGAACGGGTTGTGCGTACCCCCCGACAGCTATACGACGCGTAATAAGGTATTATCGTCGTGCCTCCATTGTCGTCGCGAACAGGGCTAGAAACCTGGCAGCGTCGACCTCTCGTCGCGAGATTCGCGAGGAGAGATGCGTTTCTCGTTGCCTACCAGCGTAATCATTTTTTTCGTACTCATTGTTTTTGTTTTCTTTTTCATCGGTAAACTTCGTTTCGAACTTGTAATCTCTTAGATTCAACGTAGAACGGGAAGCGTTCGTATATACGCGTGTATATATTTTGTTCGACGTGCAAGCTGCATTTTATTAGAATAGTTTGCTCTAAGTTTTTTAATAGGACCCTGCCTGTACGTGTACACGGAGCAGTCTTTTCTTCTGCAACGTTACGTAGTCGGTTGAGTAACTTTTCTCTTACAGTGAAGCTCGAGTTATAAGAAAGGACGCCGGGTAGCAAAAACTGCAGGTGAATTTTCGTCGTTAACGTGTATAGAGACAAGCAGCGTACACGAGAGAGAGGTCGAGGCAAAGTGACGTAATTTTTCCATAGCCATTAGCGTAGTGTCATGGAGGTTGGGGGGTTGCGTCTCGTTGCACGGGGAATCACTGGATGTCGCCCCGGGTGGAAGTCGAAGACAACGCGATTCCTTGTCAATATCCTGCCTCTGTCTCCTGCTTGACGAAAGAAATTCCAATTCGATGTACAATAAACTTTCCGGTAGAGAAACGTTCGATGAACGCGCGTCTCTCGGTGAACGAACGAAAACGACCATCACGATAAATAAACACGGGGAACGGATAGAAAACTGTAATAAATATAAAGACAACGATCTACCCTTTGCGCGAGCAATAGAAGATACGACGTAGAATCCCTCCTTAAGCGGATCGTATTTTCCGCTTCCGCAATATTTCTTTCGTTCTCCGAGTGGAAACAAACTATCGGAACAGCCAAGTCGATCACAGCACGCGCGTGTTCCCAGCGGTGATGCCGGGAAATCTCGGTCTGAATCGTTCAACCGCGGCTACAGCGTTCTACCGGAAACGCGATGGTAACTTTCGGTGGCCGAGCGGGCCCAGCGCCCGTTCCCACCCCGCGTTTTCGACTACTGCGCGATATTTTGCCCTTTCATTAAGCGACGCAAGCCACGTGATTAATGGAGTTCGGTTACCGCACGGTTTTCATCGCGGCGCCCCGACAGCCACGTCAGTCAGGAGTTTCGTGAACCGCGATACAAACGCGTGGAAACGGAAAGGTTTAACGGGCGAAAGGAAGGGGGTGCGGGAGGAATCGCGCGATCGTTCGCGCAGAATCGCGTAAATATGTGCGGACAAACACGTTTCTGTAACACCGAACACCGTCACCACCCCCGTGGTGCAACTTAAAAAAAAAATATATACGACACAGCCAGATGTAGGCAGGGAGGGAAAAAATCGTACGCGTGGGTGTGTCGCGCGTGTAGAAGCACCGCGTCGCTACGTGTCAATAGATATCGTTCTAATGAAGAGTATCTTTGCCCGCGCGACCCCTCGATCCCACAAAACACCGTCTTATGAACGCGACGACGCGCGTTCGAAGGTTCCTGCGCGCACCCTCTCTGTGAACCCAGCCACGACCAACACGCGGGTAACCCCCCGTCTACACGTTTCCCGTAAAAAGGAAGACGCGAATGCGGAGTAACGCGCTCGTATGCGCGCGTACGCGATACAAAACACTTTTATACGAGACTGCATCGGCAGCTATATGATCCATGCGCGGGCGACCCAGGCCCCTCCGGCTCCTTTTCACGAGTGCACATAATGCGATCTCATTTTATTTTGCGCCTCCCCGTTATCGTCTGCGTTCGTATAACGCCGCCGGCTGGCGTCCATGAGAGAACGGGGATGAGCAAGGGAGAGAGAGAAAGAGGAAAAAGAGGAGGGAACCCCGTCCCTTTTTCAACGCTTCCTCGTCTTCGCGTAAACCAAAGTCAAGTGGATTTTTCGCCGGCATTCTTGCACTCCTATACAACCGCGAGCACGAGGTTGCTTGTGCCTCAATTTCACGGGAATCGTTGCCAGTCTGACTTTTTTCCGTCGGGTAGTCGAATGGTATCGTGAAATGAAATGAAGAAACGGTGTGAGTACGGGAGTAATTTTTGCGTAATTCGTACACGAGTATGTAATGGTATTAATAGTAACGAATGGAAGGATATAGGGAATATTTGAGGAGAATCGAATGGTTAGCGAGAGGGTTGATCGGTAGGTAGTTTGTAAATTGATAATTAACTCGTTGTATTATACGAGCTCTACACTATATCCTCTTATTATCTTACAAGAGACTGCTCCACGGTCCTCTTAATTAACTTTCCCTATCGATACGAATCTTTTTTTCGAGAAGATATCAAACCCTCTATCCTCTACTAAAAACCTGTTTGAAAATGCAGAAGCTTTGTTTGCTGGGCAGCTTAGTACGAACGTAATGGTATTGCGATAAAGTGCAAAGGTACAGTCAATATTCGTCGAAACGTGAGTCACTATCGATGGAGCAAAGCGCATAGATAATGAACGGCGGCTCGCGGTGGCTCGGATCGTCATCGATCGCCGCAACGATAATCGACAGGTTAACGATCGACGTGGCTGAGCGTATCGCGGAAAACAACGCGTCGCGTCGCTATTGATTGTTACGTTGGGGTCCTAGGCTGACATCGTTCGGAGTGGAGCCGCGCATTGGCCGGAAGAAGATGGATACAACGTGCGAAAGCGTATGCTGGCCGACCCTCGACGTAACAAATTGTTTATTGCCACATGCTCCACTCTCACACCGTACGAAAACGGGGTTGGGTGGCCGCGACGGCTGCCCCGCAAACACCCAATGCCAATCTTCGCCCGTTGCTGTATCGGAGTCCTGCCTTGTCCTGGGGTTGCCGCAGCGCAAACGTAGAAACGTTCGCGCGCGCGTGCACGGTTCACCAGCCGGGATACGAATACCATGGGGAGGGTTAGGCAAGTTGGTAACCGCGGTCCATTACAAAAAGTCGGGAAAGGATCGTTGTTTTCCTTTTTATCCTTTGCCCCCCTTTATTATAGACGGATCACGCGCGAACCCGGGAGGGCTTATAATACATACGTATATGCGCGCACATACATACATGCATGTATTTCTTTTCTCCTTTTGTTCGCCAGCACCGCGACCGAGGGTGGTTGAACGCGAGGAGACCGACCGGACCAAGAATACTCCGGGATATTCTCCTTGTGCATCCAGATATCCATGTACAGAGAGAGAGAGAGAGGGAGAGGTAGTTTCGTACAGGAGGACGCCATTATGAGAGGCAAGAAGGACGCCGGTCTACCCGAGGCATTTGAAAGATTTCAATTCCAGGGTGGGTCTCGCGGGTAGACAGAGTAATCGTCGGGGATCAGGTATTCAATATCGGGGAAGACTGAAATAATCGTCGACGGGGCGAAGCTTCGACACACCGACTTTAATTCAATCAACCGGCCGAGTTTCTATCACGATTGATCAATATTTGGCCGCGCCGATAGTTTCCCCGTGACGGTCTCTCGGCGTACAAGTTTCCGCGACAACGGTGGTGCTGCAGCGGGGGAGCATGTCCGTGAAGACATTTCGTCGTCGTCGATCTCGAGAGATTTCTGCACGAGGAGGCACTTTGTGGTTCCATGCTGCCTTGACAAAAATTCGCTCGATGGCCAATCGATACAGAGAGGGTAGAAGGGCAAGGGGGGCAGGGACAGGGCACCGGTGCGGACAGTTAAGCCAGCAGCTTTGCTCGAGGACCCTCGATAAGGAACTTGGAACAAACGAGCGTGCACTGGCGAGCAGAGGCTGCGCCGGGGCCGCATCCTCGAAGGCTAGACGCTTCGCCAAGGCGAAATAGGCGGACAAAGAGGCGGAGAACGAAGGGGAGCTGGTTCGAGAAACAGGACGCAGGTGAAGGTGAGGCCGGCAACGAAGGCGGGCTCCCCGATTCACCGGACAGTTGTTATCTTATTACTGATATCGCATCGCCGCCGTTTGCGTCTCGTCCCGGTTTTCGTCCCCTGTCCTGAACAAATGTTTGCACCGCGCTGCCGCGGACAGATAGTGGTGCAAACCGGTAGACCGGGTCCAGCGGAGGACTCGCTTCCTGTTTGGCCTGGAGTACGGCCCGCCGCGGGCGTACGTACCCGAACGTACACCGACTCGCGAGGCAAACGAGTAAACGTAGACAAACGGGGCCACGACGAGCCTTCGATACCTTGCGTTATGTGGGTTAGAACGAGTTATTGCCTTTCGAAAGTTTCCAGCCAGTCGGCTCTTCCGAAAGGTCTTCCGGACCGCGCACGCGCTCAACCTGCACCCTCGTGATGCATTATCTCCAGGGGATGCATCGTGTGTGCCCGCCCCGACACAGCTGCTTCTTGGTCTTACCCGGATCGAACTTGTCGCGTTTACGTTCCCAGTTTGCCCCGATCGTTCGTTTCGTCGATACCGTTTAGGGGGAAAAACTGCAATACATATCGGGGACTAACGCGCTCGATTGCTAACAATGCTGGGTCCACGGTGAACCAAGGGAAATATAAGATGGTATCGCGAAAGGAACCTTAACCCATTCGCGTAGAATAACGAGCCAGATTCGTGCGCAAGTTGCTCGATTATGTAAATCTTGTCGATAATAACTACGAAGTAAGCGATGCACAAGTGAGTTGACAAGCGAGTCGGAAATATAAGAGAGAGAGAGAGCGAAATCCCATTTCTGCGGCCATTATTTCCGTTCTAATAGATACTCTTTTAAACGACCAATTTTATCGCG
The DNA here is from genome assembly GCA_963969225.1 of Xylocopa violacea. Classification (NCBI taxonomy): domain Eukaryota; kingdom Metazoa; phylum Arthropoda; class Insecta; order Hymenoptera; family Apidae; genus Xylocopa; species Xylocopa violacea. The sequence continues at coordinate 38,167,294 of CAXAJV010000002.1, forward strand.
TAGGCGAGCGAAATTACAGCAACTGCAAAAAAGCAACTACCTCGTCAGACATCGCGGCACAAAAGGAGGTCCCGGTGAATGCATATTTCAGCGATACATTTTTTAAATATTCCACGGTGAGCTCTTTTAGGCGGCTCGCGCGTAACGTAATACCGATAGGTGTGCGGGGTAAACGAACGCTTTCATAATGGGTTAATGCAGGCGCATACATAACGCGCGCCACGCATCGTTCCTGTTACTTTGACGCGTATCCACTTTTGCGCGGGGCAAGATAACGCGCAGAGGCAGTTGACGTTTTACGGAAAAATGCTCGCGCGCATTTTTTCAAAGCCCCGATACATGGTTTATGGCACGGAAACGTTTGTTAGCATCGATAAATATAACACCGTTCGGTAAGCAGTGCGCCGCGGGTGCGAACGGTATCGGGTGAAAAATCATATTTCGCCTAGCAGTCGTAAGACAAAATGATGCATCGGTGTTTAGGAAACATTTCAGGCGTGAAAGATACGGCATGCGTGTTAAGCCAGGCCTCCGCGCGCGAACATTACCCACCAAGAGTGTGCCAAGAGTGTGCCAATTTAATAGCGCCAAAAAGTATACCGTTCGGCAGTTTGTTGGCGCAATGATCGATGGTGCCGGTTGGATTAACGCGTTTCTACGCGCAACGAAACTCCAGCCGAGTGGCATCGATAATATTTTCGCGTGGAACCCTCGGCTTTACCTGGGAGAAAAGAAATTTCACGGTAGAGCATCTCGAGGCTGCCGCGTGTTTCACGCCCGAGTTGCAAGATCGATTCGCAGTCTGAAAGCGGCGAGTTCCCGAACGCGCGTGCTGGCGATACCAGTTTTATGTAACGTTGTACCACTGCGAGTCTTAGACGGGCCGCAGGTTCTATTGATGGAACTGGATCGCGGTAGAAGCCTGACGCGCTTTTCTCGTGCTGTACGACAACTCGAAATAGCGACGCGCAGTGACGGACGCGATGGGGAAGCGGTCGCGGAACTATTTGGAAAGCCGCCGAGATGCGAACCGGCCGACAAAGACGGGAGTGTACGGAACAACTGTCACCCCGTATCCAATGATAGGCGATCTTGTAACCGAACAGGTGCTGGGTTCGCAGCTTCCTAAATTAAGCAACCTCGATCTTTAGCCGACGAAGAATCGTTCGTAGCGTAAATTTAGCTATTCCCCCGTTTCCGAAATCCACGCGTCGAAACGATTTTGATCGTTTCTCGTGTAATCTCCGAAAGAAACCCGGGTACCGTGCGGGTATAAGTGATAATATTTTCTCCGCGCGGAGAGCCGCGAGTAAAGCACCGAGCACTCAACTAAACAAGCGCAGGCCTTTAATTATTTGGAGCAATCTACTCCGGGTAATGGACTCTCGCGGCGCACGTATGAAACGGCACCGTTTCGCTCTCCGCGCGAGAACGAAACAAAGAAGTTTGACATATTAATGGTACCGACGATTAAAGCAACAATTACTCGACTCGTAATAACCGAGCCGTGCCGCGAGATGCTCCCGGCCGATACGCGGCCCTCGTTTATCGCGAAATCCCTATAAAAATGTTTACGACAAAGCCGGGACCCCGGGCAGCTGAAATCGACGTGTTAATCGCACGCGATGCTGACAGTACGCTGCGCGCAAAATGTGACCGTAATCTCACGCGCGTGATCACTCGGCGAACAGGACGATTATTCACTATGCGCCCTGAGCCGTTTCAACGTGACGATGTCGTTGCACGCAATTACTTCGGCTCTCGCCGGGGTACTCGATAAATATTTTGTTCGAGCGAAATTAAGGTTTCGGTATGCCGTTAAAGTGTCGCGGTAAATTGCGCCCGACTATGCCTTCGAGATGACCCAGTGTCGTCGTTCGTTACATCGGACGACCTTATAATTGCTCCGACACGGGGTAAGACGCGGGCTGTCCCCTCCCGAGATCGAGTAGACCCCAATAAACGTCTCGTACGGCGGGCGTATCGGAGTGTTTCGAAAATTCTGCCATGTGTAACATCTCGAAAGCGCGAAATTATTTTACGCGAGCTTCTACCCCTCGAGAATCGACGAGAATCGAATCTGAACGTCGAGAATCTTCGTCTTACGCGATAAAGATTTCGCTGGAGATTTTCGACTCGATTTTGCGGGAGGAATCGCATCCTTTCCCGGTTATACCGCGATATTGGAAGCTCTTTGTATGCCCGGGATGGAGCGTTGCGTGAAAAGCGTAGATTCATCGTCGAAGGCCCGAGAGATTGTTCGATCGAAACGGTGATGACAGTCGACGAGAAACGTTCCGAGGGAAGCTCGCGCCAACGCCAGCCCGGCGGAGGGTTGGTTTTCGCGGATCGACAGAGAAATTTCGGCTCGGCTCGTTGTTTGCCGTCGCGTGTTTGTTGTTTCCACTGGCGCGGCGGCCTCGGATAATTCCGAAATAATTACGCTTTTAATTAGGTAACGCTGAAAACGGATTGCTAATTTTCATTTAATTTCTGCCTTGTAACGTGTTCTATCCAATCCCGCGCCCCGTAACCGTGCGTTCGAGAATTTATTATCGCGAACGCACGCAATTGAACTTTCGCGAATATTTCACGAGATATGCGAACAATTTCTACCGCCCACCCCCCCCCCCCACTCTCATCCTTAATGAAAGCTTATTAACTATTATCGCCGCCATAAATCCAGCTGCGTAGTTCCTCGAATATATTGAGTCATAGAGGGTTCGCGCATCGCTTCGCAAACGGAAGACGGGAGAGAGAAAAAGAGGGAGGAAGGCGGACAGTCGGAGAGGGCTCGCAAAAAACCCGTATCTGCAGGCGAGCGCGTTTCTCTACGTTCTAAATCATCGTTCTACTAGGAAACATCGATTCCAATTGTTCTCTGTGGACGCCGGTTATGAATTCGAGGTGGGGAACTCGAAAAATCCGAGCGTTCCTGACGGAGGGCAATAAGAGATAAAAGTCAATATTCGAATTCGTAACAATCGCGTAGGAACGGGAACGTTACGCGGTTTTGTATCCCCCAGCGCCCGTTTCGCTTCGATCCGTTCTTCGTTCTGCATCGGCAAAATTCGTTAATTAATTCACAAACGCACAAAGTGAATACCAAATCGTCGTTCGCGAATTCCTATCCTGCTTGCGGCTTTATCGTTCCACGCGTTACAATATAAACCCACCCCCGTCGAATGAAAATACAGTCGCGGCCGTGCGAAGGGGGAAAGAAACGCGCGGGCGCGAGGGATGAAGAGGACGAGACGAGAAGCGTTGCTCCGAAAATACGCACTTCGGGAATGCATCAAAGGCAGAGAGGCCGGACGGTGCATATTCACTCGCCTACGTTAATTTGATTGTTCTGTTTATTTCTCGTAAATGAAATTAAAATAGCTCGACTTCCCGTAGGGGGTGAGAGGGGAGGGGGGGGGGGGACCCGGAGTTTCGGCGACAGCGAATGCGCCGGGAAAGAGAGAAAAGCCGGGCGGCTAACGGGGGTGGGAAAAAGGGAAAAAGTGGGAAGGGTGAACGCGCGGGGGCGGTGGAAGCTTATTGCGACTCCACCTTTTTAATTAAAGTTTGAAACTGAACTAGCGCATGCAAGAGGGTTCCGTGGCCCCGAGCGTAGAGGAGCGCGGCGCATAAAATAGTCAAGTGTAGCTTTCTTCCCGGCCGAGCACTGTCATCCTGCTTGTTTGACATTCTTGCCATTATGAAATGAACGACGACGCCGTGGTGCCCGAGATACCCTTCATTTACAAATGAAATACCGGCGAGTTTAATTATTTTACAACGCTCGCAGGACCGTTCCATTGGGCCGGAGAGGATGTTTCGCCTATTTCGCAGATTTCAAAAGGTCGTATATTAAATTCAATACCTCGGTCCACCTGGAAAAAAAAGTCGTTTATTATTTCGTAAACGAGTCGGAAAGGATTCCCCGCATCGGTACGTTTCTTTAATCGGCGGGAAGTTATACACGAAAATTACCAGCTAAACGAGCGCACGGTGGTGGATGAATAAGTGCAATTCGCGCAAGTGTCCCGCACCTAATTCACCTTCATAAGCTTTATAGCGGTATTGCGTCGGAGCTTGGAGCTACCATTAATTTCGCTAATGGTTAATCAATAAACAAGCAAGTCGTGAGTAGTATTCCACTGGCGGGTTGTATACGTGTGTACCTACGGTTTTGGTTGATCCAACTGGGAGAAAGACAGGGTGAATGGGACGCAAGAAAGACAGCGAATAAACCGTTTCTCTGTGTCCGTGGCGAGGCGGCGTAAGAGAATGGGCACCTGTTCGACTCGCTGTTGTGCGCACAGAAGGGTTTCAATGCCAGGAAAATGAGAGACGGTCGAAAAAAAGGAAGTGGAGGCGAAGACGCGCGAACGAACAGGAAGAGAAATTATCAAGGAAGAGGCGCTATTTGTTATCAGTCTGAAGTAATATAATGGCTCATATGGTCGTTGATTGATGTTCCTACATTTATAAACTGTATTCAGGGTGATCTATATCCGGACGAGCATAATTTAAGTTCGCTCGTTCTTTGTTGCTCGAAACGGAGCTCTGCGGAAACGAAGAAAAATTACGCCGTTCGATGCGTGGGTACGGTTTTCTCAAATAACGAGCGAGAAAAGAACAGAGAATCGCAGAGTAGTGAAAAGTCCTTTTAAATCCACATGGGAAAGAAAAGAAACACCTTCGACAGAATTAACATTGCATTTCACTCGCGCATAGCCTCGAACGTTCCTCCGTATAAAGTCCGGCTGAATAATGTGTACAGAAGTAAAAAAAAAAAAAATATATGGAATAGAATAGAAGTTTAGATATCGAAGTTTCCATTCCAGACTTAGCGTTTGAAAAAATGGAGTTCGAAAATTGGAGCACACTCGACACACCGGTGCGCGAATGTAATACGATTGGTATACGTAGTCGCATGTAACTCAATTTTTAATTGATTTTCCTCGCATCGATGATTCTCAGTCGTTTCTACGTACGTTTACACGAATCGGCAAAAAAAAAAAAAAAAAAAAAAAATACGCGTACTCGCGAGGATGAATCGAGGGCCCATCATTCAGCTCGCGATACACGCATCAAAGTGACGCAATTTTCGCCGTAATACGTACGTAAATACTCCGAGTGCGCGCGATCAATTATTTATGCCGCGATCGCTTTGTTATCGGTGGAAAACATTCGTAACTGGTGGCGATTGCGCGAAACCGGCGTTCTACGAAACGCGAGCATTATCGCGCGTCGATTGAGCCGCAGCGACCGGCAGAAGAATACAGTTATGATTAGAAGCCCGCAAGTGAATGAATCGCGATCACAAGTGCTTCGCGCTAAGGAGTCGTTGACATGAAGCAGTTTATAAGCAGAATGACGTGCATGGTCGCATGTGTTACGCGAAGAGAATCGCTTATCGCGCGGAAGCAACCAGTGGTGCAGTTTCCACGTGGCCTTATGACAGTTACGTCTCGAAACGATTAATATCAGCCAGACGTAGACGCGGACGAGATCGTCTTCGATGTGTATATAGGAGTTTCGAGTACGGTGCGCCAACGTTTTCTTGCTCTTTGTTTGCGACACGAGGCGGGCGTACGAAATAGTTGGTAAAGGGTAAAAGATAAGAGGGAACGAGAACGGTACTTTGTCCGTAATCCTTCTGCTCTTGTATCGCGCACAAGGAATTTCGAGGAAAGCTACGAGCTTTTGAACATACTTTTTTCACGGTCTTGCGCATTAACGATACAATTAATGTATCGACTTCTCCTGCACTTTTATGGTTGCTTTTATTAATTGTAATTAACTGCGCGCGTATTGTTCGATGATTCAGCGTTGTAACAAATTTTCGAAGAAATAATTTTGATATTTTACGACTTCAGCTTCTGGTTCAAATAATTTGAATACCCCGCATTTATGTACCATTGAATAAAGGAAAAAATTATTTCGGAGTAAAATATTCCCGAAGAGAATGGCGGAATTGGATAGTACTTTTTCGTACTAATTAAACGAACCTCGCCTATTGAAATAATTACGCTTCCTCCATAATTTTAGGTTAGTTAAAAGTTACTGCACGGAGCCCATACAATTTTTTACTACCGTAGTCGTAAAACGAATACCTTTTAATACAAAGAATAACACGAAAAATTTTTAAAGCAAACTTTATCGAATATTTTCATATATTTTATACCGTTCATCTATTGTGCCATTTTTATAATTAAATAGTTCGTGTATTAAAACATAAAATTATTTGGTAGACGATTACGCGAAGAAATATGACGCGAGAAATATATATGCGTTGCTCTACGGTCGCACGAATCGCTTGTATCGAGATTCGTCGATGCTACCACCCTCAACTCGTCATCTTTATCTGTTTTGTTTGTTCGCTGACGTACGAAGCGGCTCAAGGATTTCTTAGAAATTTGTCAGAAATTTTGTAAACATAGTCGATGGCCCCGCGGGCGTGTTATCAAATTTTCAGAACGTTCTAGACAAAAGTCAACGCAGTACTCGAGGCGTATAGGGCGCAGAGAAATGTCAAGCGGCAATATACATCGCGCTACGCACACGTCTACACGGTGTGTGTCGCGGTATAGGAATACGTCGTAGAATTATAATATACGAGGAACGGCACACATGTATCGCGCGCCATTCAAACGGAAGTTCAACTGTATCGGCGTAAGAATATCGGCAGGGGGTAAAGGAAGCACGTCGCCTCTCGTGCTCGATCAAGAATTCTGAACCACGCGTCAGAACCGAACGTCTGTCGAACTGTCAGTAACGATTGGTACTGTGCTTCCTTCGTGGGACGTGTTCCACGCGTACGCTCTTGAAACAGTGCCGGTGAACCGCGGACGGGAGCGTGGAAAGTGATAGAAAACAGGAAGGAAGAGAAACACTCACGTATAGTGACAGCAAAAGTGACCGATGTGCCCCGCGTTCTCGTGCCGCAGGATGCGCAGTATCGTTGATTTCCGCTTCCTTGCTCTTCGTTGCACTGTCTCCTCCGTTTGCGTCGCAAGGATACGAAGAATCACGCGCGTAATCTATAACTCCGCGACATGACACCGCACAGAAAACACTGTCGAACGATCGTCAACGAGTTTCACCTACTACGAGATTACGTTTCTCCAAGTGCGAATTGTAAAGCGTGCTGATACGGTTTTCGCGCGTTACGATGGACGAACGTGGGTACGGCCAATCGACGAAGGCAATGCGTACCCCTCGCGACCCCGTAACGAACTGAGGATCGCGCTGGCGGCGCAGCGCCACCGTGACCCGTGGCGACACCGTAAACTAAACGCGCACTCGTATATACGCGCCTGTCGTGGTCCCGCACACGCGACCGGGAAAGGACGATCTTCAAACTTCGCCAAACTTGTTCGTCTTTCGCATTTTCACTTCACGTGACGTGACTCATTCGGTCGTAAAACAGATGGACGAATTATTCGATCTTCCCGATGACGCCTCCTGCATCCTCGCTCCACCAGCCCTCTCGACGAAGCCGCAGCAACCGAACGAACAGAGTTCCGGTACCGTTCTCCGCCATTTTTGTAAGTAATTTTGCAAGTACTTTTGCAAGTTTCCCGAACGAGGTGATTCTTGCAAAATAATTCGTGTAATTCCTTATCGCGAGAAGTATTGACACGAAGATTGCGATTCATTAACATGAAGTTGCGTAAGATGTTTTATACCCTCGAGACAATAATTAAAAATTACATTACCTGTTACAGTAAATGAAGTATTTACAAAGAAGATTGTACGTTCAGAAAGATTGCACAAAGAAGGGTAGATTTTATACTGCTAATAATCGTTTCGAAAAAAGATAGTTTTCATCCTGCACGTGGTTTCGAATTCACAATTTTTTACACGTATACGTTTTCCACATGTCTTGAAACTTTGAAAATAATCGTATTGGTTGTTTTACGAGGATCACCCCGTACACCTATCAATTCTTCGTCCGCGGTTCCCACTGCTTTCCCCTATAAAAATTCTACAATGAACGGATTTCAAAATTCTACTGCTACGCCACCAACGTCTCTTGGCCATTTTTCTTGTTTCCCTTTTGTATCTTTTGCAGCATCGGGCAATATATTTCCGTGAAATAAAATTTCACCACTGGCCATAGCTTTTTATTCTGCGTACATCTATGTACATACACGTATGTATATATATATATATATGGCATATATTCAAACATGTATAATTTTTTTGTTTTCGTTTGGTCTTGGTCGTTCCAAATGAATCCGAGTTACCGCATCGCTGCGCTATTACTCGATTTTCGTGTAACTTGGTACACGAGAGACTACCTTGCACGTACGCCTCCTTCTTGCGCGCGTTTTACGATTCACGGTAGACCTCGAGGTCTGATTCGGTTCGTCTGGCGGGACGAATGTCAAACGTCGACGCGAACATTCAGCGGCTCTGCAGAGGAACGAACGAACGAACCGTATAAGAGGATTCCTTTCAAAAATGTATCCTTGGGGCAACTCGCGTAACGGATGTTTTGACATATTAAAATGAAGGAATATCAGATATCAGTAACATTTATGTTTTCCGCGGGAGCTCGATACACGACTCGTGCATCCTCGATAGACAGACTCGTTACACACACACACACACACGTAATATGATATATTACGTGTATTCGCGTATCTATAAATTGTTTTTCCTTGCAAAAATACTCGGAGGCTCGAAAGAGGAACGCCAATAGGAGCGTACGCGTATCTCGAACGTTCGAGCTTACGATTATGCGCCCGTTTCCGAAATGCTGGGCAATACGATCGCGAACAATATTCCACGTCCATGAATCAAGCATACCCATTCGAGATATTGCACCCTATTGCCTTGTGTATGATAATGCGCGCCGATAGTACGAAATCACTTCAGAGAATCAATCAGGAGAGGCGTCGCGTCGCGAACCACTAAACGGAGCATAAGACGTACTTGTATCTATGTAGAACCAGCAAACAATCTTGCGCGCGACATGTGTACGGGGTGGCTGCAACATACACAAAGGATCGTCGAAATACTCGAGCCGTACGCTGACTTCACCATGTTTAAACCACTAATCCCATTTAACTCGACGAGCTGTCGTCTTTAACAGTTTCTCTAACTCGTTCCAAGAAACGTTTCCTTATTGCCCCGCGTCCTCTTGCATGAAATCAGCAGCTTATGCCGCGTAGTACGTGTCACCGGATCGTTCGTTGACGACCGTAAATTAATTATTCCGCTGTTCGATCTAATACCGTGTACCGAACGACGTTTCTTACGCAACGATATCGCTCGACATGATACGCTCGCATTGGTTCGGCGGTATACGAGCCAGGAAACTTGTAAGTGTTAACAATGTTACGGGTAAGTCGTAGCGAAACGAGTTTCGTTCTTTGCGCGCGATGCAATTGGAACGAAACGTAGAATAAGATTTCCACGGAGTAATTTCTTCCTGATAAGTAGCCGGCGAGTTCAGCTTATCCGGCTGTTAGAAAAAGAAAAACCGGAATTGTTTCTACGAAGTACGCCGTCATTACGCTCCTCCCTTCCTTCCGGGGGCTTAGATTTAGTGGCGCGCGGAAATAAACGCTGTCGGTGTAGCGAACAACAAGAATCATTTTTTACGGCTGTGGCAGACTTATTCGAGCGGCGAAAGGAGCCGGGAGCTTTTATATTTCTGCTCAAATTGTACGCTATTAATTAGAAAGACGATAACGAGTGTAACCTGGATAACGCGCGGCGAGGATTTATTCAGCGTTGCAAATCAAATTATTTCGCAAATTATTAATGCGCTACCGATAACAATTTTGGGATGAAATTTCGTGAACGCGATATAATTTGTTGCAGTCTTCGGCGCGATGGAGATTAACGTTATTTATTTTTCATTTCTCACTAAACCGATTTTTAATCACCCACACTGTCAAACAACCTGGAACGCCGCGCATTAAAACACACTTTCGCAGAGCTATTATTGTCGAACGAGTTTATGACGATACGCGAACAACCGAAGATACGCATCAAAGTATTATTACGGTACGTGAATATATCGTTTCCGAGATTGCAGATAGCGCGCGAAATTATTCAGACCGGGCAACAAAAATGTTTGTATTCGTCATCAGTTGTCGTTGCGTCGAATAATCTGGATGACGTATTAAAACTGTATCTTCCAGGAGCTGGCGCCTCGGACGATCAAATTTAATTCCAACCGAGAAATTTGAATTCCCGAGAAACGGAAGCCTATTAATCACACCGTTACATTGTTCGTTCGCACCTCGGGAAAAACTTATCGCGCCTGAAAATCGTAGAGTTTCAAAGGTGGGCTCTCGGTACACGTTCGATATTTTGTTATGCCATTAATAACCACTGTCTCGCTTCTCGGTAACAGGCTTTCTCAATTAATCTATGTTACGAGTGTGCCGAATGGCGAGGGGAATGTAAAAGCACGAAAATTAATATTAACGCGTCGGACGGAGAAAGCGACGTATCTGCAGACTGCAAATCGATATTTTACCTAGCCGATGTCAATGGCTAATGAAAACGTCGAATAATCCGATACCGATTCCAGATATCCCACGTACAGCCGTGTACCCAATATTTTTGTGTCAAATACTTATATACCGGTAGCTGATTCCGCTGACCGTATACGTTAGCTTACCGAATTGCCTTTCCCCACAGCCTTTGGCCAAGCCAATTCACCTTAGTTTCGATCAAATTTAAGCGCGCTCGTCGCTGCCATTACGCGCCGTCCAGTTCTCGCGGTGGGGACCGCGAGTTTGCTAATTTTTATCAGAGGTACGCGAAATGTTTGAAACGTTTCGCATCGGAACGACTTTTAAACAGTTAATATCGCCAATTGGAGGACAGTCGAGAATTACGTACATTTCCATATTATCGTGTTCACAGTGGCGAAACGTTTACCGAATGGTAGTCCATATTGGCATAAATTAATAGAATAACGTGTGCGGCGAAACGAACCGACGTACAAAGAGGGAATACGATGGAACGATAACTCGGTACACGTCCACTCTCATTGTACGAGCGGGTCGTTTGGCATTTAGAAATTTTTAACAATCCACTCTTTCACCGGGAAATCTTTGTACGCCCGTAGCATCAAATTTTTCCCTCGATCTTTGCATACAATTAGCCGAACGCCATTGCCGGCTAATAACCGTTTTCAATTGTCAATTCCCTCTGAGAATCCACTAATAACAAAATCCATCGAACGGTCCTAGCCGAGCTTTGCGATTCAAGCGTCATAAGCGACGTTCTCTTCCCAATCCCGTAGCCAATATTCAGGTAGGATCGATGCGTGTTACTGGCATAGTCGAAAGTAGCATGAATTAATCGTAACCAATCCCGGGCCATTCCCCGTGCCGCAGAGATTCTGCCGTAACTAATGATTACTCGCGGAAACGCTATTACTCTCCTTCGCCGTACCTAAAATCCACTGGTTGTTACGGCGAGCGCAGGGTTCAGCTTTTTCTTCGGCTGGCTGAGAGGAGAGGCGAAGCGAATCCCGGGGACAGGTACGTCCAATTCCAGCCGATTTACAGTGGCCGCTTCCGCATAAGTAATAACGTCGCGATATAAACGCAAAATACCTCGCGGAGGGCGGCTACAGGGAGAGTGAGCCGCGGCGAGGGTTGACCTGGCAGCCGGATCGATCCACTCTACGTAGAACCTAGCCTCCTCTTTCACGTTTGTACCCCTGCGCCGCGCCTGCTTGCGCTGATGCCAGCCACAAGGTATCCACGCTTTTACTTCCCGACGTTTCGTCTATCCACCCTGAAATCCTGCGCCGACGATATTTAGGCCACATATTTTCCATTACGTCGATCCTGTGTCCCGGTAAGGTATAATCGGGAGCTCGGAGGTTCCTCCTCGAGCGCCTGTAAATTTCGATCGGTACTACGGGCCTGCCGGTGAATCGTACACTCTATTACCTACGCGCATATATAGCCGAAGTTCCGGCGTGAAATTTTCAAATCGATTGAAGAAGTTACCCGCGACGGAAGAGGGCAGAACAAAAGTTTTCTCGGTCGTATGAAATTTTCAGGATTCGAAAGAATCGAGGTATCCGCGCCGCAGCCGTCCCGACAAATGCTGTACGCTGTACAGGGAGTACGTATTCGATCGAATTTTTTTATTCATTATTCTCTCCTGTCGTACACGATTGGCACCGATGCCATACAAGGTGATTCGTCATTGTTAGTCGATAGGCGATGGTAGTCTATACATCCTGTCCATCCGCAGGGGACTGTTCCAAATATTCTGGCCAAACATTCCAATTAGCTGGTCCCCGCTCTGCCACCGAACCGCAGGAAAGGATCGAATTCCTTATGCGGTGGATCCGTCGACTACACGAGCTCCCAAGGAATCGCGATACCATAAGACCGGGGGATTCGGGGATACGTCGACGAGCATCATTTAATGAATTCCCCACGGTTCGACGGACAGAGGGGGAGAGATGGAGAAAAGTGCTCAACCTCGTTCGGGACATTTGTAAATTGCGCGCGATACGACGAGGCAAAGAGAAAAGTCGAAAGCGCCGATCAAAGAGGCACGGTTGTGGAATAAAAGTTAAATTAGATTTGAAAACGGGGGTAAATCAATCCTCGCGACGAGTCTCGAAACAAGCGTCTGTAACTAGAATTAATTACGGGCACTCGAGGGATATGAACGGGCAAGCTGGCAATTGCACGAGGAACCGAAAGAAGCACCTCGTCACGGTGTATCGACTAGGGCATGTAATACGTAGTTGTCGTTTGCTCGGTGACCGACTTCCGAATACGGGTCCACGGTATTCCCGGCCGCCAACGCTGCACACCTTTCGATTCGCAGGAGGTTCTAATGAATCGTCGGCTCCTTTCAGACCCGTTGATTCGGTAACCGAAGGATATTTAAACGGTAGCTTCAATTAGCACGTTTTCTGCTCACCGCCGTGTAAATTGTAAAGCCTTTGATGGCCAGTTTTACCAGGTCGGTGTAGTAGAGTTTCGAATCCGACAGATCTTTTGCTCCCGCTCTACAGAGGAGATTCTCTTAAGTACCGGAACTACTTTAGGATCCAAACTCCTGCCGGGTTCTGAATTGTTTAATGTCTGGAAGCAGAAACCCGACCTACATTCGTGGTTGCATTAAATATAGACCGGCCTTCCGTCTAAGAGTGCGGCCGCGTGAGAATGTGTACCGGTTACGTATATAACGTGTCTATTATTGCCCGCTTTACGCAGTTACGTGTCTCCGCGGCGAGATTCACCGGAACCAGCAGTACCATCGGCGCGTTATTTCTGAAAGGGTGCACCGTCGCTGTTTCGAGGATGAAGGGGTTTAGACTCGCATTGCTACCTTGTACGGGCACCGATTACCGTACCTGGCACGGCTATAGCGTCCGCATAATGCCAGCTAGAGATGGACGATCGTCCCTTGTTAACGGACTACAATCAGCTGAATGGGAACGGTTGCGCCGAGCAAAGGGGCGCATCTCTCCGTTCATTTTCCATGCCCGTTCTTTTACGATCCGGCGCTCGCCTCTCGCCACTGTTACCGCGTGTACAGCGATACATTAATAAAACGTTCGGTCCGGATCGACCGCAAACCCCCGCGATAATCGAGTTTCTTTGACACTCAACTCCGATCAATTTTGTTACACGGGGAACATAAATAACGCGCGCAAATGAAATCATCGCGTATTTACACCGCGTTTAAACGTTAAACTTAGCGTTTGGAGGATTGCCAGTCGCGTAGCGCGTTACGCGCGTATGGAGTTCGTCCGCTTCATCGAGTAATTCCGAATAAATTCCCGGATCCAGCCGTACGTACGGTAGATCTCAATTTAATTACATAATTAAATAACGTAACTGCGTGACATCGTCCGATAATTTCATCCAACCGGATATAATTAAAATCCAGCCCCGTGTATTAATTACGCGGCGGGTAGGTCGCGCGACTTCTTTCGCGCCGCCGTCGGTCGAATCGAACGGGGGGGGTAACCGGGACAGACAACGAGATAGACGACGGGGAGGCTTCCTACGGACTTTGCCCGGTAATATTTCGAAGGGTTTTCCCAATGGGATCACCGTCAGCAAAGGCCTGGTGGGAGGCGGCGTAACACAGCCAAGGAACGATCCATCGGTTTCCCGGGCGTCGAAAAGGGACGTCTCTTGTTTCGCGCTTGGCGCATCCTTAAAGCCTCGTGTATCCTGCCACGGCACGAGCTGGCACCAACTAAGGTGCCGCGAAACGACGAGGTGTTCCCGGTGTAGTAAGCGTACCAGGGTGAGACGTACACAACAAGGGGTCGGAACATTACACCCACCCTTACCCACCAACCTCCTGTGTGGCGTAAGCGCTGTTTATGGAGACCGCAGGCGGCATCTCCCGTCGAGCTTAGCGTTACTACTGCGCCCAGCCAGCCTCGGTTACGAGCGGAGGGATTTTCTGCCGGATGAGGATACCATCTCCGACAGCCGTGCGGGCTTCCCTGGCACCCCCTTTCGCGTCCGGATCTCGGTTTAATGTAGAAAAATAAGCTCGTTCGACGCGCGGCGTACGCGACGCGCACGCGACGCTGCGATCGATTTCAATATCGATCGCGCACCCCCTTACGCGGTTTCGATCTACTCGTACGAGTAGAACGACCAAATTCTGTGCACCGGCACACGAACGATCGCGCATCGCGCAGTAAAAATTATAAGCACCTGGTAATGGTTCCTCGCATACGTACGTCGTAAACGTATCAATCTACGCTACGGAAAGCGAAGCGAAGAAGTTACAGCGATACTGTCTCGCTCGATGACAGCGGGAAAGAAACGAGCATTTCGGGGATGAAGTTTGAGGCCGGTGGCGTTCTAAAAAAATTATTGAGGCATTCGCGGAACGGGCTCCGCTCCGCATTGTGTTCCCTTGGCGTTTACGTACGAGTGTACTTGAACGGAATGGTTGCATTACGCTGAATGCGTGTGCCCTTTACTCGACGATTTAATGCAACCATCTCGAAAAACGCGACTAAGAAAAAAGAGAAACGACGAGGACGGGGGTGCGGAGCACTGGCAACGAAGAAATGGAAAAAATGGGGAGCGGCTGAGAGAGGTCATCGCGAGTATAGTGACGAGCGAGAAGGACGACCGGTGGATTAAAACATTTTTATTCCTTCTTTGTTCCCGTGTTCCTCGTTCAGCCAAGCCGTCGCTTAAGAGGCATTGTTTCATGGCCACTCGCACGACGGAACCACCCAACGGCCGGAGGCGCTATCGCGTGGACTCTCTTCGCCTTTCGTTGTTACCCGCGGCCCTCCGTTGCCTCTCGAGAAATTATTTTTCTCTACAGGACAGGTGAGACGCGTACGGTGTGCGAGATTGGACAGACGCCGGGCTCTCACGGTGTACGAGCTACTTGATGGAAAATAAGGGGAATAGGAAGAGCTTGGCCCGGCCGCGTACCGAAGGTATACACGCCAAAAATCAACCGAGGGCGAAGAAAATTTTCACCCCTTTCCGTTTCATTTGCCATCGCGAGACCACGGCTCGACCCCGTGAAAAACACCAATTCCAAGGGGAGCATCGCTGCGATATTTGCTCCAATTAGTACCTCTTGTCGGACTTGATACTTTTCGCGCAGCTGAAGCCGACGAGTGACTCTTCTTAAATCGGCGACGCGGCCGAGTTCAAAAGCTCGACCGTAGGTTTTCAAGCTCGGTCACCCACCGGAGGTAGATTAAAAGCTGCGCGAAAGCTTCCTACCATCTACGTCGGGTTCCACTCCCTCGGTCGCGTCCCCTCCTAGTCTTTTTCTTTCCTTTTTTGTTTCGTGGCCCACGATATCTAACTGCAGGTAAGAGGCTTTCGCCTTTGAAGTCTCTCACTTTTGCAACTTGTAATTCTTTCATTAACGTACTTTCCTCTCTGTATTTTCACGGTTGCGGCCGAGGCAAAGCCGTGGAAACCACCACCGCCGTTCTGACCACTCTATCTATATATACAGTTGGAAAATCTTTAAACCGTACCTCCTGGTTCCTTCCGTTTCTTCGCCGTATCCTTGCCCGATACTTTTCCTCCGTTTCAGCTACGTTTTTCTGGTCGTCTTTGTTCCAACGGCTCTCTTTCCCTCTCCCCCCCCCCCCCCTCCGCTCTGTTAACCCTTCGACGGCAAACTTCTTTTTAAGCATATTGGGTCGCGCGCGTTCAATCCAAGATTTCTTACCGTGCGTTCTAGGCTTTCGGAGAATTCGAACAAATTCGAGATTACTTTTCAAAGTTTAATGTTTGCACGTGCATCGCTTGGTGGCTTTAGTTGAATTAATTCTTCCCGCACCGGTCCTTCGAAGCCGGAAAATAGAGGAAAAACTGTAAACTGTATCGCGGAAAGTTTTCCTGTAACCGTGTCTATGTAAAGCGAATATCGTTGCGCCCCGGCACTTTATTCGAAACAAAATTGCGGAACGAAACTTCGCTTCTGGTACGGACGGCTCTGTTTGCGTATAGAGGGTTAATTTTCTGATCCAGGAGAAATCTTTAGGATTTCGAGGGCCGTTTTGGTTGAAGGCAGGACGGCATAAAACAGAAGAATTACTGTATTTGACTAACACGAGTGTGTACGTCCAAGGGCTCCCGCGTGGAGACACGAAACGCTTGGTTGTCGGTGTGCCGACTCACGTTGCCGAGGGGGTGCCGCGAGGGTGAGTAGGTGGTGGCTGGCGGGCTCAGGTGTTTCCACCGGCATACTGTGGCATAGCGGGGCAAAGTGGTGTGGTCGATATGACTGAAACTACCCCCGGTGTCCCCCTTCGATCCCCTTTATCAGACGTACCTCCCTTCTCTACCTACTCTGCGCTCACCCTTTTACCATCTCGACACACGCCGTTCTTTCAGTCGTTTTGCCTCATCCACCTCCGGATCGTCGCCCGACGATACACCCGGCATTTATGAAATGTTGCCCTGATAATATTTAACCACATCGAATATTGACAAAGTTGCAGGATCATCCGCTTGGTTTTCGCGCGCATTGAATTTCACCCGCTGCCATGTGCACGGCGCGAGGTAACGTAAAAATGGAACACCATTGTTTCGACGGAAAGTATCCACGGTTGATCTATTGAAAATGTCGCGAAAGAATACCGCCTCGGAATCTGGCCGGGCAGAAAAGGGTAATCAATTTTTCTCAAAGCGGCCTTTCATCGCGGAGAATTAGCCCAACCGGCTGGAACTAATTTCATTCGACGAGAATCGGTGTAATTTTCATACGTCCGCGCATAGAACGTCGGCGATGTTTGACGTGCCGTTTGTACAACGGAATCATACGGACGAAGGGCGGAGAAAGGGCGGGAATTAACTTTACAGTCGGTGCACTTTTGTTCGCCGAGTTGAATGAGGTTTATTGATTGAAGTCGATTGTTGGCCCGCACGGAAACGTTCGAACGTAGTCGACGCCACCACTATGAAATTCTATGAATCCCGAAGAAACCGGTTGGGGAAATTCGTGGTTCACCTACCGGGACTCGATTTCGCCGTTACACACACAGAGAGAGGGAGAGAGAGAGAGAGAGCGGTGTAGCCGGAGTCCCAAGCTCATCGAGTACCCCGGCACACCGATAGACCGAAATCATAACTTTTCTACTGCGAAAGGGGCTGCATTAATTCAATAATCCGAAATAATTCAATCTAATCCGCGGCTGTCTGTCAGTTAACTTTCGCGACAGTCCCGACTACAAGAGTGCTAATCAAATGATTCGATTAAGCCCGTAGAAATTAAGATTCCTCGTGGAAAAGCGGAAATTCGAAATAAGACCGAGGTGCTTATCGTTTGAATTTTAATCGTCGCGAAACGCTTTCGCGCCCGACTTCGTTTTGCCGGGAATTTTATTATTTCCCTTGTTTTTCTCCTTTTCTCCCGAATTTCGTTTGTTTTTTCAATTAAACGAAGTCACGTGCACAAAGCGACGTGTACGAAAATTAATTGAACTCCGTTTCAGCCTGCGCGTGACGTTTTAACGCGTGTAATAATGCCACGTGTAAATTTAAATAAAATCCCTTTCCACGCAACGCATAAATGTAACCGATCGTGTCAGCGATAAAAAAGCTTATTAGTCGCACGTGCACGGCTTCTTTCTCTATGAGCGTCCCGCCCCTAAAAAGGGGTATCAGCATTTACAGCTGATATTGCAGACCCGTATAAATAACGACTTTGCAGCGAGCGCGACAAACGGTAATTAGCTTTGCGCCGGTGGAGGACGGATGGCGGGAGAAGCTTGGGAATTGTTCAAAGTAGGGTCTGACGAAAATATGTTGCGGGTAATTAGTCTCTTACGCGCGCCCCTCGCGTACATGCATTTTTTTTCTTTCAGCCCCGATGGAAAATAATCGATACTCTCGTTTACGCGTAAACAATTTCGGTAAATTCCGAGCTGCTCTTCGGTGAACGTAGAAGCGAGCACCCCACGAGTCTTGATACAGCACAGATTTTCCCCTCGTGATGAATGGTGTCCGAGAGATCGTGGAAGGCATCAAATTAAATTAAGGCGTGGATTGAAACCGAGCTGGAAATAATATCGATTGAGCGGTGTTCGGGCAACGAAGTCGATGGAACGGACAGCACAGATAAAGGTAAACGCTTTATGACTGATGGATACGGAATGAAAACGCAGAATTCGGATCGGTATCGTAACGGATTGAAAAATTAGACGGTTCCGTCTGATCGGGGATTACCATCCGACGCTCCGCGCCGAACCGTGTCAGGCGTTAAAAGTACCCGGACGTTTCCTCGTTTTTGGGGCAACGGTATTTTATGCTAAAACTACTTGTTCGTTCTGATCCGCGTAACGCGCGACCAAAGAGCCTCCCGTGAAAGATGAAAGGCGCGACCCACTTGTCCGGGATACACGTACACACACGCGGGATCGAAAGGAGAGAAATAAAGGCCCGGCAAAGTGGACGTACAAAAGGAAAATCCTGGACTCGGTCCACGGCCCCTCTTTCCCCGTGGACTTTGGCTCCCGACGTGCCGGACAATTCGAGCGACTTTAATATGCACCCCAGAAATTGAATTCCCTCCAACGTTTCTCGTCCCAGCCATCGCCAGTACGTCTCTTCCTCCTCGCCGATTTTCCGCTCCTCGTCAAAGCGATTTTCGGCACGAGAGCGGAACGCAGGTGCTGCGAGATCTGTAATATGGGCTTAAGAACACTCGCCGATATTGACGGATATGAGCGCCCCGCGAAGGGAGACGCCTGGGTGGCGCACACCCTCGGCTACCCCTCCGGGCGCGTAGACACCGCGTGGCTGCTCCGCGTGAATGCATCCGCGTCGTATATGTACATATATATATATCTATATCCGCAACAGTGACTCACTGCGGTAGGTGTCCCGCGCAGTGGGTGTTTTTCTCATTCCGCGCGATCATAAAGTCTTATTCTTGCGGCTTAAGCGGGCGCTGAATCGGGGGGGTTCGTGGCGCGCCGCTACGCGAACGAGGAACAGGGGGTGCCACGAGTTTATCCGATGACCGTGTAATCCATTATTGCCTCTGCCACTTTCGATGACGTGTACCGCAGGAATGTCGAATTAATCTTGCGCCCGTCCTAATAACGCGTCTGGAACACTCGTAAAATATACGCAGGGTGTCGTGCGACGGGGTTGACCCGATAATCTCCTTCCTCCGCGGCGTGTTCTGTTTACCGTGAAAACGAAAGCTGGATCGCGCGGAAACCAGCGACGGCTGGCATCGCGTAGTCGTCGCGTAGCTGCGAGACGAGGCGAAACTTTAACCGGGCTGTATTATTTTATCATTTAATTAAACGAAAGTCCCGCGAAAGTCCCTCGAAAGAACGGGAACGTCTGGTTCTCTAACTTACCGCGAACGTTCCCACGGCCGTCGGGGCGGTAAGTAGAATTCGCTCTCAAATAATTTCCAGACCTTTTGCAAACACTTTACGCGGCCTTACTCGGCTCTTGATACCAGCCGGGTTATTCCTCTTCGAGCAGGCATTGTATTTTCAGATTTAACTCGCGAAAATCGCATCGCTTTGTGCCGACCGGCCGCAGTCGGCAACGCGAGCGCAAATATGAAATATTCATCGGGGCTTGACGGTTGCATAGGTGGTGGCTGCCGGGCGAGAAGAAACGAGAAGGAAAAGTTACGATTGTTTTAGCAGCCGCCCGCGGGAAATGAGGTCAAAGTAATGCAAAGGATTAGAATAGCTTATAAGGGCGCGCGGGAAAGTTGCCTGTTACCTGTCTATGGAATAAGTAACAACGGTATCGGGAATATTACGGGGCCACGAGCTACGAGTTTGAATAGTTTATCCCTTTCTGTCGCTACAATCCGGAAGGACGGAACTTTTTCATAACCTTCGCGCTAAGTACTTTCGCGTTGTTCGCGCTCTAATGAATAATAAATTGCCTTTTCGCTTGTTTCCTCGCAACAGCCGAAGCGGGCTCGTTCAATTTTCAACGAGGCGTTGAAAGTTGGCGCGGCGCGCAGCTCGCGTCGGGCACGAGAAGGTTGTCACGATGTTATTTCGACGGTGACCGAACAGAATCGAAGATTCATAGCCGAACGTTCGAGAAGTTGGACGTTGCCGGAACGGATCTTCCGTAAACGGAATCACGGATACTCCAATCAGTCGTGGAATTACGGTAGACGTCGAAATGCCGGTCAGAGAGCCGAAGTTTGGTCTTCGGTTTGCGCTGAACCGTACACACCGGACGGTTACAACCGACCCACACAGTGCGTACACACATCCTGAAGTGGCTTAATCCGTGAGGGTAAACTTGGCTCGTTCCCCGCGTTGCCCATATGCCGTCGCGTCTACCACGCGTCCTCGCGGTATCCGCTCTCGCCCCGAGAAAGTCCACCGTTTCAGCGTTATCCGTGTACCTAAAAGCCGAATTCACGGGGCTTCTTCCTACTTACCGAGAGCTAAATCCCGGCTATCCGTTAAGACCGAACGAGCTTGACAGTTTTCGGTAAGAAGCGCCTAAGATGAATTACTTCGTTAGACTTCTTCTCCCGAGTCCGTTTCCACGGCCTTTGACGCGCGAGGTCCGGCGACTTATGGCCTCGTCACGGATTACGTCGTCGGACGTCGATATCTTAGCTCGCTTCCCGGGTCGAAGAGCGTGTAACGGCGAAGCTGCCCTCGGGAAATTTATTCGCGGGCCACGATAAAACCGTCGTATAAAATAGAAAGGAACGAAACTGGAAAACAGCCAGCTGGTAGTAACTTGGCGCGGATATATCCGGTGATTCTATCCGGAGATAATTTTTCACTTGTTTCGAGCGCCGGCAAGCGCGAAGTTGACGCACGACTTGGAACGAAGTTACGCGCGGAGTCGCGTACGCGGGAACGCCGTTGTCGGCCGAAGTGATCGATGCCAAAGTGTTGTGACGCGTTGTGCCATCCGGCTCATATTAAACGGAGCATTGTGGCCGTTCAGAGGGAATCGATCGTCCGCGAAGTGGCAATCACACGGAGAGTGAGACTCGATCACGTGATTTCCCGTGGGTCCCGTCACCGACAAATGACCCAGCTGCCGTTCCACGGATGCTCCTCCACCTTGGATCACGCTACGCTTACGCGGATGTTTCGTTGGACCGCGTTGGCTCCAACTCCCGTGGTACTTTCGCCTCCCCTCGAAGGTCATCCTCGATGTCTGCTTTATGGAAAAAAATGATCGCGGGTCGAACGAAATGGATTTCGCGCGAGGGATCGTATCGAGTTTCGATCGAGTCGAATTAAGCCTCGCTTTATCCGAATTCGATGCGCAGCTAAAATAATAATTGTTTTCCGTTATAAAAGTTGTGCGGGGGAAAAAAGACGAGTTCAACGCACCCGTGAAAGCACCGGAAGCATTCCGGATGGTAAAACCGAACGGAACGTCCGATACAAAAGCAGCGTACGAGTAACAGTCTCGCGAAACAAACGGAACGTATGTACCGCGAGACACGGTTCGACGCACGCTGGATCCATGGCGAATTAAACTCGAAGTATAAGGATAAAGTAGTCGGTTCCTGAGCGGTTCGGATCCGCGCGGAGCTTACAGTCGGGGGCTGAATGCCCGCGTAATAGACACATACCGCGTGTACGCGACTGGCACAAGGGGCTGCACGCAACCTACACACAAACGCGTCGGGTTTACCTAAGCATCCGAAACGTACAGCCCATCTGGGATATTACGCTCATTCCTTTCGATCCCCCCATCCGCCCACTTCCCAACCTCGCCCGCCCTTCGAGCCGGAGCCGAGACTCGTCGCGGCGGCAACACGGAAAGATATTGCATAACGTTGGTGTATCGACAGGGACCCCGGACTTTTACCGAGATTTATTTTTCAATGCACCATGGAACGATTCTCTGCGGGAATATATATATATATATATACGTGTACGAGAGGCAGAGAAAAGTAGGGGCGACGGAGAGGGAGAAGAGCGAGTTTGGTGGCTTTCGCGTGGGCTCGAAAGAAAGAGGGGGCGGACACAGGGGTGTCTCAGGGTGTCTCCGCGTACTCGATGGCCGCGTGGCGAGAACAAATTTCGCTCTTGCCACACGCTCTATACCCATTACATTTCCCTGGATATCGCGAGACAGGATATGCGTGCGTTATATAGGTACGTTACGCGGCAGGGGTTGGGGGTTCGCCTCGTAAGAGAAAAGGACACTTCAGCCATCTTTCATCCCCGGGAAATGCACCGTTCCGCGGGGATGTATAGAGATATCCATGCCCTGGAAGCTCGTTGCGTAACGGAGACTCAGCTGTTTCGACGCAGTCAATCTCGTTTGGGGATTCAAGATCCTGATGTAGCTGGGGTGCGCTCTTCTTATCCGGTTTTATGCCGATGCCGGCAGGCCGTGGTTCTCGCGTCGTCTTGCGGCTGTTGCCCGTGTATTCGATTTTTAAACGATCAAAGACAAACGTCGCCCGTATATATTTGATGGCCGCGTCTCGCGCGTCTCGCGCATCTCGCGCGTCGCCTCTGAAAGGCTTCCGTCCGTCCGTCGAACGCGCGTTCGATGCACGCCGCATAGACGAGTACAGGCTGTTCCCTTTTTGCGTTCTTTCAAATCAGAAACACATTTAAACGGACGACGCCGGGATATACGTGTATCTTTGGAACGAGCGCGTAAGTGGAAACATCTATTGTTACTTTACAAATAGGAGTCTATTTTTCTAACGGCGACGAGCAAAGAAAAAAAAAAAAAGAAGGGAAAAAAGCTGATGTTGCCAGCAGAAGAAGACGCTTCCGGTGTTCTTTCTTGGAAGATACCGGTGAACGATCAACGTGACGACGTCCGCGACGAGTTTCCTTTCGACGAATCTCGTGCTCCAGCTGGCGCTCGTCACCGCTTAAAAAAATCTCCGCCACCCTTCGCCGTTTCTTTGCCAGCGGAATCGCGAGATTGTTTGTTCAACGTCGCCGCCGATACAACTTTCGGATCCACAATTTATTTTGACGGATCGCAGATCGTTCGCCGTCCTTCGGATGTTATTCGGAGCCCCTCCACCGTCCCGTTAGAATTCGTGAACGAGCAGAAATATTAAGCGCGCTTCGAAACGAGCGAGGAAGATCAAACGAGTACTTTCGTTACTTCCATAATACGTAGTTCCGCTGTGTAACGACGTTGCGGAATATTTCAGCAATAACCATCGGGAAAGTCTCCGCGATCAAAGTTTTAATACGCGAACACGGGGCGGCAATACATATTCAGGAGCGCGGAAACGTTCTCAGGCCGCAATTAGAGTTACATAAAACGTATGCCCGCCACGATATCATTTATTACATTCGCGTCACACGGGACGTTTATACGACGTACAATAGAAGAACGATGATGAATGACTTCTCTCGGGCTACGTGGCTCGGCGCTTTGTTCAAATTCTAATGATCCGTACTATAAATAACAGCACGCGCCATCCGTCGACCATTGTCAGCGTAGACAATGATCCACGGATGAGGAGACCGCGTAGCGACGAGAGGTCAACGGGATTCGTCTGGTCCTGATCGCGATCCACAGCGGATCTCACCCAAGTGCCCAGCTGCGACGTAGCCACCAGTCAGATTTAATCCGGGGTCGTACGTTGACTTGACAGCGGTTCAATCGGGGTTCGCGCGCGCGACCATCGCTCGTCGATCCCGCGCGATATTGCACGCGCTTCTCCCGCGCTTCTCCCGCGCTTTAATAATCGTGAACTCAAGTGCCAGTGATTAATAGCGTCGCCAACGCGACTCGCGGCTCCCCGGTTACTTCTATCGATTCTCATTACAATTACGAGCGTCGCTAATAACGGTCGTGTTTCGCGTAGCCACGATTCCCCGATAACTCGCGATCGTATCGAGTTACGCAAATTATTCGCCGATGGAGAATCTGATACGGGATGTTGGATTTTTCGCATTTCGCGTCATGTTCTACGGCGTCGGTGAAATTGGCGAGCGCGTCCTGCGTGTGTATTTCGCATAGGCACACAGGGTTCTATTGATACAGATATCAGGAGGAAAATGTATTTATATTCGGCGTGCGTGCGATAGGAATACGATCCGAAAATTGGTAATGGACTTTCCGTGTTTTGTGCCGATCAAATTTTAGAATCGATTCGATTCAATTGCGACCGTTCTCCCTCTCATCGTTTTCCGCCATATTCCTGCCCCATCCCTCTCATACTCGCCCCTTCTTCCTCCTCCACTTTTTTTTTTTTTCTGTAACGTACCAAAGGAAGAAAAGCAATAAAAAATATTACTTCCCGTGGTTGCCCGGCAGTAGCAACAACTGCGAATCTAGGACAGTTCGAGGACCGCGAGGTCCGACTCTCGTTGATTAGCATCGCGTAATCTCGCTGTCAAAATCGCGAACGCGTGCCGTATAATATTTTAATCGATACTCTGCACGTTTGCCTAATGACTCTCGTGAATTCGAAGCAACGAGCCCGTTGCCTAATCTCGTTAGCGCGATTGATCGATCTCGTCGATGGTAAAAAGCGACTTATAAACGTTGCAAATTTTCATCTTGACGGGTAATCGGGATTTCCGTTCGTGAAAATGTAACCGGCTTTCGCAGAGCCGAATATAACGGGAGATGTGGAGAGCGCGTATTAAAAATGGACCATGGCTCGCGAAGCTCTAGAAAGCGAGACTCGCCCGATGTTCGACGAAAATTCATTTCGAATAAAATGTAATAATAATCGCGCAGATGGACGTTACACAATTTCACTCCGATATATCGGAGGTGGATATTTTTGCGCTCGCATCCTCTAGATATTTAAACAACAACGTATTGTTCGCGAATTTTTAATAATCTCACGAAAACACGATTCGCCGGTCCGTGTTCAAAATATAAAATGACATCTCGTGGTCGGCACGGAACGAGCCAATATTGTTTATTTAAAAAATGTTTGACTCCATCTACTTCGAAACTGTGTTTCGATATCAAATATCAGAGAGCCCGTACCACTGATACACCGAGCGCCGCTACACGGGTTTACAATATTTTCGATATTTCCTTACAATTTCAAAAACAGAAACGGAAGGTGGGAGGGAAAATGCCTACGAACGGTACACAGACGTAAAAAAAAAAAAAAAAAAAAAAAAAAACTCGCTCTCTCTCTCTCTCCCTCTGTCTAAACGACGGTTCTCTCGTCCCTCCGTTTAATGGCTCGAAGTAATAAACCGAGAAAGTAATCCTCTTTAACTGAATTGTTAAAGCAAATGGATGGCCCAGATTTTACAGACATTTTCCGGTATCCATCAACGATTTAATATCGCTCGCGTGCACGCGCCTCAGGGCCGCCGACGGAAAAACAAGTTCCTACCGAATTTTACGGCCGATGGAACCGTGTATCGGAAAAATTCGTGACGAGGAGCTCCGCTCTCGTACCACGGGCGTAGAAATTTTCGTTATTCATCGCGCAACGCCGCGAGAGTTTGAGGGTGGCCAGGCTACCGGAAATCACCCCCGCTTATACCGCAACCGGATATATATCCGACCGAGCCTGTCCGTCAGGCGTCCGCAGCGTACCCCGCAACGCGGTACTGTCGTAAATAATGAGTACGCTTCGGTATTTGTTTATTCAGGGAGCACTCAACGGCTACCCCTACGCCCCCGCCCCGTCCACCATCGCCGACCAGCTCGCCCCCGCCACCCTTTTCCAACGGCGATGGTGAACTGCAACACGGTAGGTCGTCTCTATTATTTACGACACCACAATTAGCTAACCCGAAAGCATCTATCCTTCGCACCTGACTGGCCTTAATAATTCAATTAACTGACGTGCGGCTGAAACGCGACGAACCTCTCGCGCCACCGTGCCGTTTCCTCCGACGACGGGTCACGTTTTCGCGTTTTCAACGATAATTGAAGCACGGAGGTGAAAAAGAGGTATACGCGATCCACCCGGGAAACGGAGAAACGCCGACGAGCTCGCATTAAATCCGGCCCCGGACATAATATTTTTTCCACGAGGCGAATCGTTTCGATCGACGTTTCCCCTTTTTTCCGTCATTTCCACCTTTCCGTTCGCTCCTGCCGTTCGATCGATTTCGCGTTTCGCTTCGCGAATCCCCGACGAATTTTCATTTTCAATTTCACCCGCGTCTTGATCAATTATAACACGTGCCGCCATTTTATTCTCCCTCTATTTTCACGCGCGTGTATTTTTTTTACTCCTCTGAAATACGTGACACGCCGAA
Organism: Xylocopa violacea; assembly: GCA_963969225.1. NCBI lineage: Eukaryota > Metazoa > Arthropoda > Insecta > Hymenoptera > Apidae > Xylocopa > Xylocopa violacea. The sequence continues at coordinate 38,193,944 of CAXAJV010000002.1, forward strand.
GACCGATAGTTCTCAATGAGGGCAAAATTGGAAAAGAATCCCCAGCGTGGAGTTGGCGAGGAATAAGGTGGAGAAAGTCGGGGAATTCGCGGAGAGGAATTTCCCGATGGGAGTTTCGCAGCGAAAAGTTCCGTCACGTGACGGCAGAAGTTCGGGCTGCAACTGGTGCACCGTGGAATAATTGGTTCCAGTCGACGAATCCATGCCGCGGACAATTACGGACACGGACGAGTCGATGAGCGCGACGATTTTCCTTGAACTGGTTTCGGTGCCAGAGGGTGGCGTCTCTCGCCGTCGTTCGCGGTTCGACCTCGAACCACCCCCCGTTCCGTCTTTTCCTTCGCTTTTAATCGGCCGTACCCGATCGCGTCGCCCACTTTTTGCGTTTACAACTTCTGGCACGTAACGAACTCGGGCACGTCACCGGCTGCGAATGTTTTCCACCGTGCCGACCAGTAAGTACCTACATAACCCGCCCTCCCCCATAAAACTCGTAACTCCATCCGCTTGCATCCGTTCTACGTCCACGGAAAATGTCATCGTTGGAAACAGTAGACGTTAAAGCGGAGCGGTTGCTAGCCGAGGGATTCGTTTCGTTTCGCTGATTGTCGGATTAAAAAATATTACTGCAGACAATGTCAGCGAGCGGACAAACGGGCCACGACTATTTCCTATCCACTTACCCTCGCGAGGCGAATGAATTTAACGCTTGCTGACCGGTTTCTGTGTGCGTGTGCGTGTGTGTGGGGCAGGGCAATCTCTTTTGGTATATTCGTCCTTAAGCTTTTTAAATTTCCAAATGGATATTACATTTAAAATTATATTACATTCTTCGTGTACAACATTTATTTGAAGAATATTAATTGGATTAGCTGAGAGTTCTTTTACACGAATCAAGTTAATTAATTTCATTTAATTACATCAGAATTATTTCCACGCTCGTCGTGCAAAAAATTTGTAATAACTTAATATAATTTTCCAAGCAAACATCGCGTTTCGTTGAAAGGCAAAGGTGTTTCGCGATCGCGTTGCAACGTATACAGTAATGCCATCCGTTACTTCTCTTCTTCTTATCCCCTTTCTCGTTTGCTTTTCGAGAAATCCAGCCGGTTAAACGTTCGAGAGTCGTAACTTCGGATAACGCGTTGCCCCCGATATAATTTCCAGCTTGGTGTTTAAGTACAGGCTTTCTTTTCGCGAACAGAGCAATTTACACCTGGTGGAATCGCGGCGCACCGACTCGCGGCCCGTTATAAATCCACGTCGTAACTTTACATTTGCGGTGATTTCAATCCCCCGGACGCGGCTTTATACCAACACGGTAATTCGTAATTATTATTAACGATCCGAGAGCGCCTGCCTCGCTCCTCGTTGCATCGCGCAACCCCTTCTCGCTTCCGTTGCCTCACGATTTTCGTCTTACACCCGCGAACACACATGCCTACCTGGCTTCCTCGTAGCTTCCTCGCAGCGATGGCGCGCGTAGGCCGCCCTACGTTCCGCGAGTCACGTCACCGTCCCATGAAAAATGGAGCCGCGGCAGAGGCAAGAACCGAAGGACGTGGAAAACGCGGCTGGTATTATTTCACTGTATCTCGGGGTCGTGTGCAATTGAAATATTTATCAGCGACGTATGGGAGGCTGAAACAGCGCCGTGAAATGCCGCGGGGACTTCCTGGAAGATGAATAGTCTCGTTGCTGGATAGGCCAGGAGGACCGTTTCGATGGTACAATTACGGTTACCATTTGACCCGTGAAATATCGAGCCGCGTTTGCGAAACTGTAACCAGTCGTGGTAAAAGAATTGTGGACATTTTTTTCCCGAATAAAAATATCGCGGTACACTAGCGACAGGACACGGTGTTAAAATTGTCGTTTCGTTCAACATATTCAGCAGGCTTTCCCTTCGTTGAATGTTTCGTGGATAATTCTTGCCGAAAGATGCATTTTATCGTGGGAAAGTATGACTGCGATAAAACGAACGAACGTTTTGAAACGCCCGCGGCTCTTTACTGCATCCGATTCTCAAGTCTACCTTTAACGAGCTTCCCTGATAATTCGTCAGGAGCACGTCTTCCTCCGCTTTCATCTTCAGCGTCCGGGGATACTTTTTGATTACGAGTATCCGCGCGATTTCAATGAGATCGCTGGCGGACAGCGCTGGAAGTGGACACGCGGAAAGTGGCTCGGGTTCCCTGACAACTTAATAATCCCTACCCTATTCGTGTCATCCGCAGAGTCTTTTCTCGCGGTTAAAGTAGATCGACCGTCCGATATGCAGTCGCGTATCTCCGAGAGAATCGCAGGGGAGCGTTCGTCAATTAAAAAAATCAGCGTCGGACAAGGAAATGGGGAAACGAATCGGTTTCACCGCGTTCATCGTATTCGATCGATTCACCGTTGACTTTACGAGCGACCAGTTCGATTATTATCGATCACAGGATTTACGATACACGCAGATGCAGATCGATCGAGCAGCCATCAGGGGCTGTAAGCCTGGCGATTCGTCACGCTTGCGGTCGTCCGTGTCCACGCACGTCCACAGCGTTTCATTTGGCACGCGTTCGAACTAGGACGGGTCCCAGAGACCCAGGCTAGCGTAACCCCGAAAAAACTTTGGCCTGGACGTTCCTCGTGCGCGCGGTGGTCTCGCCAAAATGAGATTATCTCTGGCTCGATGGACAGAATTAGGTGTTCAAATTTTCGAGCTCGCCGCTGCGGCAAAGCTGCTCGTGCAAAATAAATAGCCGCTCTTAGACGAGAGGAAGAAAAAAAAGTGCCACGAGGGAATGGAATTCGGGAAACATCGATCAGTTCTGGCGGTAATTTATACGAGCCTCTCGAAGGTCGACCCACGCGGCGAGCTAATCGCTGCGATTTCGTTCTCTGCACGTGCTTCCTCGGGAAAGTGTGTTTCGTGTACACGCGTTTCGATCGACCCGACCCTCCTCTCGGTTCCGCCGACCTCGAAATGGTTTCCAACGAACGAAATTTACCGAGAATTCCTCTCCCTTTCAGAACACGGGTCGCGCGGCGTGACCCACCCCTTGAAACGGAGAGAGAAAAAAAAATTTGTAATCTCTTCACCTTTGATCGAGCGATGATCTTACCGAAATGGGATTATCTCCGGATCGGTTGCTGGGACGCTTAAAAAGAGTACTCCATCGTGGTCGAATTGCTCACGAAAGACGAGCGGTTCGTGAAGTGGCACGTGAGTCACGGGAACCGTACTTCTCCTCCATTCATCCGTTTTCCACCCTCCCCGCTACCAGCCCCGTTTCCTCTCGTTTTCTCTGCTCTTGTTGGACGGCACAATGCCTCGCGGGGGATACCCCGTGTTTATAAAATAAATCCGTTCATTGTTGCTCGGCAAGGCGAGAGAGTTGCCTGTTCAGGTCGCGGCGTGCCTCGATGCGTAACGCTTCGGCTGACAACGCACGCCGGAGCGAGCGAGCGAAAGGGCGGACGGGGCGAAAGGGATGAGAAACTCTGGGTAGGTGGAGGGAAAAACTAAAAGTGGGAGGAGGAGAGAAGAAAGTGAATGGGGGGGATGGGGGTGGAAAGATGAGAGGGAGTAAAGAGAAAGAGGGGCGAGGGGTGGGGGGTAGAACTTTTGTGAGGCCGTCAGCTGCCACGGCACGGGACGAGACGTGTAACAACGTCGGAAAAGGGCGGATTAGAATATTTCTGGGTGCGAGGCTAAATGTTATCTCCTTCGCCATGGTGGGATGCGCCCTCGCGCCCACCAGACCCACCGTGGTCCTATGGAATCACGAAGGAGAACGCCCCACAGCGGGCGCGTCACTCGGTTAATCTCGCCCGCGTTCTTTCGCTCTTTATCGAGAATGCGTCGCGCGGATTCTATTGCGTTTACGAACCGTAAACCGGCGACGGGGGATACCCGCGCCAGACTCTACCAGGCTATGGAATGCTCCTCCTCCGTTTCTCCGTGTCTTCGTAGAGATTTCAGACATGACGAATATGCGAGATCTTCGGGCGAACAACGGTGAATGCTCGAGACCAGACGGGACGAGGCACGGCGCGACGGTGCGTCGCTTTTAAATGGATAATTTTATTCATTGAAGGGGCGTCTAGCTTTACCCCGCGAAACCATCGAGCCTGTGTCTCTCATTTTGTACCGACGGCTGAATATACGGTTGGGAGTAATCAATGTTTCTTTTGTATAATCACTCTAATTTTACAAAATTAAATGCTTCCTTGAATTTACTCGCGAGACAGCGAAACGTTTTCTCGATAGGTGGCCCAAGGCTTCTGCATAATATCGCTCGTAAAGGTCTAGACCTAGAACAACTTTGAGCAGCGTAACCCCCGCCTAACTGATTTTAATCGCAGATTTAATCAAACTGCATTTTCGAACGATAATTTCGCCGGTGTTTACGAATTCAGAGGCGACGAGCTCTCGTCTGGATCAGCCTTTTCGAAGCTTTTAGGCGGATGAAGGTAACGGTGGAAGTCACCGGGAGAGGTCGTAATACGTGCCGCCGTTCCCCGAGCTCATCAGTAACGATAGCGCTACGCCATAACTGTTCCCATAATGGAATTCGTTAATACGGGATGTCGTTTGAGACACCTCGTTTCCGTAATCTTACTCCCGCCAGATACACCGTATTCCGGATACCTAGGCTCAGAGAAACAGAGAGAGAGGAAAAAAAAAGTGCGGCGAGCATCAGCGAAAGGTAAACACCCTGTCGACGATGCGAACGCAATTTTCAAGGGATGCGCTGCAACGACACTGTACCCTACAGTCTGAGTTTGTAAACTGTCTAGAACCAGGCGTAGGAGGAAATTTCTGAATGGAAACGAACGCTGGAGCAACGTCGAGACTCGAAACGAATCGGGTGTAATTCGTTGCGTTAGGGGGTGCGCGTAATTCGCGCGAACACTTGATTTACGACGCGGTTCCACGCGGAATGCATTTCGATGGCGGAGAATGATCCCATTGGTAAAAATTTATTTTTTCCGCGCAAACGGTTTCATTGATCGTCGAGGCTAAAAAATGGAGCCCATCGGTGTCGTATAAAAGCAAGTTTGACGTGAATGACGTTAATCGAATAACGAATATAGATAAATAGATGGGTGGGAATCGATTTTGAGCCGACGCAGTTGATTCAGTGCAGCCTCGGACACACCTAAATCCTGCGTCAAGACTCGCGTTGTCACCAGCAGGCTCGGACGACGACAGTTTACGATTTTACGTCGGGCAAATCGGCGCGAACGTCGATGTCCGTTGCGTTGGCACGTGTGTACTGTCAATCACGTATGGGAAATCGTGCGTGTGTCCGACTGGAGAGAGCTGGCCGGATCACAGAGCGCACGGGCGCGCACGGCCCGAAACCAATGCTACGTTCAGGATTGGCTCGGGTGTAGCGAGCGGTCGGTCAGCCGGAGATTACCGCGGCATAATTACCTCTGCACTGTATACCGGCGACCTCTGTTTAATCTGCAATTAATGTTTCAAATTGCCATAAACCCACGGAGTAACGGATGCCACTTATCAACGACGATAACCAACTAAGGGTGTGCATTGTTAGCGCGAGCTAAACAATGCCGCAGCGGCGAGCATTGTTGGGCGGTTCCACGTGTGATATCTGTCCTCCGTTCGAGACGTCCAATTGGTTTTATATTCCGTTGTTTCTAGTTAATCGGCTCTCGTTAACTCCAATCAGAGTTCATTAACCGCGCTGATCGCGCTTCGTGACTCGTCGCAGCCAAGGGTGTCATACCTATACTTCGACGTTGGTATTACGTCGATGTACGATCGCGCGATATTTACTGCTGCTAGAAACCAGTCGAATACGCTTTAAATTTTGCCTGGACGTACATCTCGCGTCTCGTATGTCTCGTTATAAATTTCCACGCGCATGGAAGTTCTCCAAAGTGCTTGGCTCGATCAAAATAAATTTCGAAACACGTTTCCATTTTCACGTTTGCTCGGTTCCAATGGTACCACGCGAAAGAAATAAAGGGCCGCGTTTACCACGGGGGTCCCTATCGTCTCGTTTTGTCCTTCCAGTTGCACGAACACCCATCCAGTCGTAACTATTAACGTAAAAGGCAATCGTGCACCGCGTACTCCCGTTTCCACCCCTCGAAGAAAATCTGTTCGCGGCCGTTCGTTCGCGTATGGCCACCGCGGATGGAATCGAAATGGTGTACATATTTTCTTGGCCGTAGGAAAGCATCGAGGGGTCGCGTGGTAATTCGTGGTTATTATTCGTTTACACCGAGCACGAGGGGTCGAAGACACCCGAAACGCTCACCCTCTTTTATGTACCGGCGAGCAGTATGTTATTTCAGGGCACTGTCTACTTAGGTACTTTTATATTCAATACATTCGCGAATAGTGGCTGGTAGGGAGGTCTAGTAATCCCTTAGGACACACAGGGCAGACCCATCTCAAGAACGGAGGTACCTCGCCATAACATTCGCCTCTATCGAAGGGTTACTACCGACTCAGCGAGGGAGCAAATATATATACATACATAGGTGGGTATATATATCGGATCTATTTTTCAGACGTTGAGAGGTGCGATGGTGGACGACCCATAGGATTCAAAATGCTTTTATACGCCCTGTTTTTCCGACCCTCTCGATCTCGATCACGCTCGACCTGCGGTGAATGCAGCCACGGAGATTACAACCGAACTATGAATCCGTCCGCCACGAATTTTATTCAATTACGCGATTAAGCGTAAATCCGTGCATCGTGTCGGCAGAGTTCCGCGGAGAGAGGATGAAACTTCGTTCTCTTTTTTTGCTTTTTTCCTTTGCTTTTCACGCACACCGAACGATCCGGATGCGATTATGGGAGAATTATAAATTTCGCAGCTTCAGCATTCACGATTTACATTATCCGATTAAGAGCGAATCCTTGAATCGAGTTGAGGTAGAAAAATGGGGGCTTTTTTTCACCGCGCTCGGTGTCTCGAATTATGTGTTAATAGAATATTAACTCGCATTTTTTTTCTTTTATACGGAACGGTGAATCTTTTTAGAGATCTTGAAGTAACAACTCGCAACCTTCAATTTCTCCGCGGAATCACTTTGAATAATTTCCACCGGAACGTGTGCAGGTCTACGCGAAGCCGACGCGAACGTCGCGACGTCGAAGGAGCGTGGTCCGTCAAAATCGAGGAGAAACGGGTTGACGCGGTCGCCATTAGTCATCCGGTAATGCAGAGGCACGTTCAGCGTTCGCAAATTTAATTAGCGCGCGCTCTTGCACGTTTTCAGCCGTCGAACGTCAGTGTCGTATCCGGATAATTTATTCATTCACGGGCCGTTACTACCTTAGGTCCCAGAGGGCTGGGCGAAGTTGCATCTCATTTTCTCGTCGTCGGACGCTTTCTGCTCGCGTTACGCTTATTTATATTTATAAGAAAAATTCCGCGCTAATGGACGGGAGAATTCTCCGCGAGTTTTTCACCCGTGGAAAGGTAACTCGATACAGGACTCGAAACGGCTCACTCGAATTGTCGCCTGGTCACGGCGAAAATGGCCCGTGTTACTTTCGCAACGCCGCTGGTGTACGTTTGATATCATTTTTCTCCGCGTCGGACATTTATTGGAGCAGTTATTTAAATTACATTGTTACGCGCGCCACGCGTAATGGAGGCATTGAACGGGGAGAAAAACGATACGCGGATATCGATACACTCATAGCGGCTCGGTTAATGTTCGACGCTATTTACATATCGTTACAGCGCGATATTTATCAGTGACTCTCGGTTGACGTTTGTTTTCACGGCTCGTCCCGTTTCAAGTAAATTTCCATTTTGCAAACTCTGACGGGATTTGCATTCTCCCGTATCCTAGTGTATCAATTTTGTCCCTGATAAGGTTCTCGTGTAGCCAGAAATTTCTCAAACGAACACGCATCGCTCAAACCGACCGGATTAACGTAATCCAGTGTGACAGCTTGAAGCTAAACAGCCATCTTGCCTACTTAATTATTCTAAAGGACGCTTTTCTGCTTTTTTTTCTCCACCGAAACGCAACTCTCTTAAACGTAACGGTAAGAGCAAACAACAAAAACGGGAAGGGAATAGAAAAGTCCGGCGGTACGAGAACAAAGTACACAACATTGCTTCATTGCTCCCCTTTCGCTGGCGTAAAACCTTCTTCACCCCCGGTTGCAGAAGTACACAGTCGGTTGCTCGCAGACGACAAACACGGAATGTTTTGATAGCCCGTTAACTAATAGCAGGCAAAACGTGGGAGGTCAGCGTGGTAATGCGAGAATCGTGTAGAATGCTCGTTCACCGACGACGTAGCGCCACCCTCGGGCCGCGGTGGTTCCGCGCTGGAACCAGGCCGAAGAAAGTTAGGGTGGCCGCTTTATGAATGGTCAGACAACCGTGCACGTGCACGCGTACTACTGTCGCGCTGTCTCGCATGGACGCCCGAATTATGCGCGTGTACCCTGCCTATTAATCCGTTGCACTCTCACCGACGTGGCGAAAGGGGTGGCGCTGACTTGGCCGTCGAAATCTCCGAGGGTGGAAACGGGTGGGGGAGGGCTGTCAGAGGTGGCGTACATAAGCGCCGACCGGTAACAGTGCAGCGGAGTGCCGACAAATTAGATTATGCGCGACCTCGCCCTAGGTAACCCTCTTCCGTCGACACTGACCCCCCCGCCGCGGGAGGCGAAGAAGGAGGGCATCGGATAGAGGACGGTCCCGCGGCAGACTTTATTCCCCGATATTGCCGCGAGATATTCTTCCGGCTTGCAGCTTTTATGAATCCCCTGAAATATTAACCCTTTCGCGCGGCGAGATGCAGCGGAATGTATAATGCACGTTATTCCATCCGTGGTACGTATTGTTCCGAGTGAAATACGTCCGCTTGCAGGAGGATGATATCGAGCGTTCAATAATACACGCGTGACTTCTCGATTCTCTGATGGTTTTTCCCACCCCTTTGCTTTCCCTCCTTTGTTTCGTTAAGATTGTTGGCGCTAGGCTGTGCCGGCTATGCTTGCTCTTGTTTGCTAGGAAATGGAATGTTCGCGGTGAAGGGTGGTACGTGTTAACGAAGAGGAATGTCTGAAAGGGTCGGAGCCCGGAGGTGGAGAGCGCACGTGTGGACGAATCTAGGCGCCGCTGGGATCTCTTTGCTTGATTTACAAATAAAGGGTGAAGGGGGAAGGAGAGGCGACGAGAGTCCATTTTTAATTGGTTTCGCGATGTCGATGTTATCTTCTGGCTGTGTTAGGGTGCAGGGTCTGCTACCATTAGCATCGAAGATGAACGTAAATAACCATTCCTAAAAAGCTGTATCGCATGCGTTTCGGTATAATATTACAATTACAATGTCGTTAAGCCAATTCCCACCCCCTTACTCTCCCGCGACACACGACAATAAGCTAAAACATTTCGAATTGGTAATTATCCCGTACGATTTCGTTGGCAAAACATCCCCGGGTCCCTGGTGACATCCTGAACTACGAGGGGGCGCAATGGCGCGCGGGAGCCATGTGTATAATGACGAAATGATACGTTGAAGTGAAACGAGCGCGTCGCAAGAACGGCCCCGTCATTCTGGCGTAATTATCGATGATTACACGATGCAAATACGAGCGGGGCTCAAAGGCAGCCGGAGTCACGTTTGCTCGGCCGCACCGATATGCGCATCGGTCTAATACGTACGGAAATCCACGCGAATGGTGCACTCCCTTCGCGTGAACCCTCAAGATACAAGCGCCGCCTCCATTGAGTCGTTGCCTAACGAGTGGTTCCATCGCGTAAGTACTACCGTCGAGGGGTGGCGCTTGTACCTGCCGGCGAAAGTTAGCCTTTAGGCGGAAAAGCTTTTTATTTCGAAGGGTTGCGCAGGAAGAAACGGCTGGATACTACGCCAGCCAGCCGATGCATTATGCAGCGACTGTTTGAAGTCCTTTCTTTTCTTTCTCTCCTTTTCCTGTCTTTTCCTTCTTCCATTCTTTTTTCTTCTTCGTCTTTTCTCTCTCTCTCTGCCCACCTTTTCCCCCATTTTTTCTTGTTCTCCTCCTCGCTAGGTACGTTTCGCGCTTTCTCTATCTCTCCGCCGTTCCCTTTCCCCCCGTTCTTTTGCTCTTTCTCCACTTTCACGCTCTTTCGACGGGGCAGCGGCTGTAACGCGGCAGAATTGTCGGTGAAACGGGCGCAAATTTCACCGTCGCGCCGCAGACGAGACCCTCGAGGGGTAGCGAGCGACGCCCGTTTGACGACACGAATGGAAACGTTTCATGGTGAAGTGGATTGATTACTTAGTTCAGTAGAGACGCGAAGCAGAAACGTTTATACGGCCATCGTTGTATTCGCTGAATAACGTTGAATTAATAACGGGTTAGTAAATAGAATAATTTCATGGGATTACCGTGAATTGTGCGCCAGGGGGAACGTTGTATTACTCGCTCCCGGGCAACATTGTCTCTTTAACGGGAGCAAAATCATTTTCTCCTATTGTTCTTTTTACACAATTTACCCGGCAATTCTTTTCCCCGTGTCCCCCATCCACTTCCCTAGCTCGCCTGCCTCTTTTTTCCCCTGCCTCTCAGGGGCAAATTAGTCAATTTAGAAATCAGTTTTAAAAACAGAAACCATTTCCACGAAACACCCAGTTGTTTTATAATTGTCACGAGCGTTTACCGTTCCTACTTCGCCCCCGTAGATAAATCATTCTCCTCTCGCACCGCGGGGTCGCCGCCGCCGCCGCGTACAAACTATTCCCTTTACGTCGGAAGAATCGCGCGACTGATATCCCGAAACGTTGCAACGCTCTTGTCCAACCATGAAACGACGCCAACGCCATTAATCATGCCCGCGTAGAAAGGTACGATGAAAAGGGGGACCTGTACACGCGTGAGATTACGAAACCCGATCTGGGAGAGGTCGTGTCCGGAGAAGAATCACACGAGATATCCACCAACACCACGCGGAACGAGGCATGGCCGTCGGAAACCATGAGGTGACGATAATTTATCCACGCCAGCCACGGAGAAAGAACGTTTTCACGTGGATCACTGTAATTCAACGAATACGAAAGTATCGTTGCTAATGAGAGAACTCGAATAAATTCACTGTCATTACGTGGCTCGAATGCCCTTTCGTCGTGATGATTTATGCTTGCCCCATAATTCATGCGTTTTTCCGTTTGCCCGCGGAAAAAGCTCCTAGAGTTGGTTACCGAGGGTGGAAATTAACAGGCTCTCGCCTATGTACTTCTCGATAATTTGCTGTTTCAAAAGTGCTGCGTCGCGCATTGCAGCGATTCGCGTCGAATTTTATTCGAGTCTTTCGGTGGCACAGGTGGGGTTGAAACTTTTTCCTTAATAAAAACCGAGGCTTAACGGGCTTAATCTTTACGCGGAAGGAAATGGGGGAGCAGCTTATAGCTGTTTTCCTTTGATAATGACAAGCTTGTATCAGCTGGTCCGGTTTTATGATGCATGTAGTATAATTACGACAATAATTTCGGAGATACAGAAAGCAGGGAATCCTCGCGGGGACCGTAATACCCGCCATTACTTTGGGACGAAAAGAGGCGATGGTTTTCCCGGCCGCCATTGTAGGCCCTGGCATGAAATGTTTAGCATATTAACCAACAACCCCGGAAATATTTGCCCGTTACTCTCGCGAGGTTAAGGTTGTGATTACGGCACCGTGAAACAGTGGTGGCTAAGGGTCGGTTCTCGGTTAAAAATAGCTGGCGAATGCTCGAAAGTCCGCGGTTCGTAATGAGAGCTTCCGTCGAGAGCGAGAGCCCTTTCGCAAATGGATCATAATAAACAGAATTGCGGAAACCCGTAATCGCCCCGTGCGTTTTCGAATCACGTTTGTTCCTCGAGTGGCTATCGAGCGTCGCTTTTTTGTTTCTGTTTTTAACGAGATTTACGAAAAAAAAAAGTTAGTCCGGAAAATAAACGAAAAACCGACAGGAATTCCCATCCACGTGGAGGTAATCGTTAAAAAATAGAGCGACCTCGTTCGCGTTCGTAGCTACGCGCGTTGTATCGCGCGCATTCAAACGGCGCGTTGTGAATGAGAAATTTACAAACTCATTACCAACCTCAATGGATAATTCCGTACGTTTGCTCGAGGATATACAACGGCGGATGAAATATGCAGACCGCGTACGCGCAAATTTAACGAAGCAAACGTCGATGGCCGCGGGAACACCGGCCCGGTTGAACGCAACACGCCGCAGCGTATCGTCGATCGCGTAATTTTCTTTCCCCCCGGTGAAACGCGTGCGAGGTCTCTCCGCGAGCCCTTTCGAACGACCCCAAGTGGATCGAGCGTGACTCTTTAACGCGGTGATCGGGCAATATCGCTTAAGCCGCGCTCGCGTCGCCGATGGGATTAATGGGCGCGAGCGCAAGGACAATTTCGAAATGGCACTCGACACACTCGTGCACAATTGCAATTGGCCATCGAGTGGCGAGCGTCGGGGCCACGGTCCGGCGCGCTCCTCCGTTCGTGCCAAAGGGGGATGAGATGTCGGCCCAGCGCTCGTAGATCGGGGTGGCCGCGTGCTCTCGCGCGCCCAGTTAATCGCCTCTATAAAAACATTAAAGAGCCGGAGTTAATCTTTTCGTCGGCGAGTTTGCATTACCGTCCTCAAATGCTTTGTAAAAGCAGACCGCTACGGGGCGCGGCGAGTTCGATTTATTCCATTCCGGACTTGCGGAGCGTGGCGGCCCGAAAACAAGAATCAGCGGAACGAACGATGGGAGAAAAAGAGGGGGGAAAAAAATTGAACGAATTTGCCGCGGCATCCTCGAAAGGATTCGAATCGTGCAAAATTGACCGAGGGTATTGGTTTTCCTTTGTTTGCTCGATTCATTTACTCTAGAAGTTTCTTTTTGGCTACTGGGTCACGCTGTGAATTAAAAAATAAATGGAAAATGTAAAAGAATATATATATATATAGGGAAAAAATGACGGAAGACGAATTGGGGAAGGACGTTATGCAACGACTGTGTTGCAGTATCGAATTTTTTTAAAACAACAGTCCGCTGTTGTTGAAACGCTAGATGAGTGAAAATATTCTGGGAACAAGATGTTCCATTGTCATCTATAGCTTCAGTTTTGCGTTAATATCGAGCGTTTTATCAAACAAAATCGCGAGTACTGAACTATCGAAAAATCGAAAGGAAGAAAAGAGGTAGATAAAGGCGTCTAATTTCGGGTAATTTAATTCACAAAGGTGCCCCTTAATCGCTTAGGATCATTCGCTTGGCACTGCTGTTTCGTTGGCGGTGTGTAAACCGGAACACGTTACGGGGTAGAAAAATGGGCAAGAAACGAAGGGAGGACAGTCGAGAAGGCCGGAATTTGGCTTTGCACGAGTGCCATCCGGCAGCTGGGCTTCGCCTATTTATAATTCCCTGTATGGAGTACGTGGCGTATGCACGTGGTTATATTGCATTGGACACGGGAGCGTAACACACGCCATTTCGGATTACACGTTGCCAGATGAAAAGCGATCCTAGGAAGAGGAAGAGGGCGCCGCTGGATTTGCAGCCAAGTCATCGTATTACCCTCGTTATTCCCGTTATTATCAGCAGAATCGGGAATTCAACCCCCGAAACGGGAGGATCTTGTTTATCCGCGACGAAGAAAAACGTGTGCAACGTCCACGCATATATAAAAAAGAACGCGGCATTTTCGTTCATCGATAATTCCCGTGTTCGAAGAAACCACCCTTTCGAAAAGCCTGATTCACCGTACGACTCGATTATTTCTGGACGAATGACGAATCGAGAAGAAAAATCGCGAGGACGTATTTTTTTGCGTAATTAAGAGCGCAGGTGGCGAACGCGGAGGGGCGGGTTTTCAAGATACTTTGGCCGCCAGCAGAGAATAGCTCCGGCTTGGAATTACCTCTCATTAATTGACGTCAGAGGTGAATCCCGGCCGTCTATCCGTGAGGGGTCAGGTAGTCCCCGATCGAGCTACCTTCGCCAAGAAACGATAGCGTCCGTTAAGTGAATTAAGCGATTCGAGTCCCAATACCGACGCATTACTCGCGGCGAGAGCCCTTGGCTGGAACGACCGCGATCCCCCGCGCCAGCCAGCGTTCCGCTAACTGCATACCGGATCGGTGTAATTTCGTAAATGCGTTCAATAGCCACCGCTTAAGGTTGACAGCGTTCGCGTGAAGTACGCGGCACGCGTCGGACACAATCATCGTCCGCGCATAATTCATCCTGGCTTTTGGCGTGCACGCTGCCGATCTTGACGCAAAGAGATCGACGGACCCGCGTACAAGCACCCGCGTATAAGCGCGCGCGGCGGAAAAAGGGGAGATCGTCTGGCGGTGGTAGTTTCCATTGGAATCGAGTCGAGAAAGGGGAGACGCCAGTCGCAACGAGAAGTAGGCGTCCCCGGTCTCTTTGAGCCTCTTCCTTTGAAGGATTTTTTTCAATCTGTTAGATAGCATTATAGTTGAATATTCTACGTTCAGTACATTAGGGTAATGGTACGACGACTCCACCGAGGATGTGCACAGCACTCGATGGGTTCGATACGATGGTCGGTCCGTGGCACAAGTTTTTACTTGGAATTCTGCGGAGCCGATGTAGTTGGTGTATCGTGGATGCGCACCGTTTATAGGGCTACATTTGAGATTGAATTTTAGCGTGGTAATATTCGCGGACTGTATTGTCTCTCGATGCCAAACGGTGTAAACGAACATAACGACACGAAGCACGTCTAGCTTCAATGATTAGGCTGTTGCATGACAGGCGTTGGCTAATGACACGGGCACCTGCCAGCGTCTGGATGGCCAGCGCATCTGTCACGGAGTATCTCGGGTGTTGAAGACCTCCCGTAAGGCAAGCTTTTGCCCGGCAGACCTGCTGCTAATGGCGTCGGCTAACGACGCGACCGTGTCTTGCATTATTATCTTGTTCTAGCGAGCATTAGTCCCGAAGCAATCATCATATACGACAATAACGTCTCACTCGTAAAGCTTCTCCTCGGGAGCATACGTAGACAGCGGTTCCATCTTATCGAATCTTCCGAAATAAAAGAAAAGGAAAAAAGAAAGGAAAAAAGCGAAGAACTTTCGTCGTGCACTTCGAAACTTGTTCCGTTCCCACAGTCCTGAATTTCACTCGGCATGCCTGGCATCCGGTGATCACAGCCAAGCAATCACGTGCTCGCGGAGAAAAAAAGCCAAATAAATCGCAACCTGAACACCTCCCAGGCGTTTCGCACGTTTTTTCCCGACCGTCCGCGTTACGTTTCTTCTTTTCGGCGCGAGCTGGCCCGCGCTTGCGCCATGTACGGGCATGGATACGACAGGCAATTTGCATTAAGTTAATTGAACCGGTGGTTGGCTTCTCTTTTTACAAGACAATGCACTTACGCCGCTTTCTTGCGGCCCCGACCCACCCGTAGTCTGTAAACGCCGTTGTAACGCTCGCAGAAGCGTTAAGAGCGTTTCCCTCAAAACGACGACCGCGCGTTGCGGATTACGAACTAGCAGGTATAAACGTCCGCCCCCGACGGCGGGCTGGTAATTAATTCCGGTCGTTTCTTCCTACTATTCTTTGGCCAGGAGCCGGCTAGCGGCTCGTGGATCGGCTCGCGCCAGCACTACAGGCGCGATAAACGTGAAAAATCGTGGCAGGCCAAGACGGAAGAGACGTCGCTGACATTATCGGTCGCCTGATACTTCTTCGTTTAGGGAAAAGACGGTGGAATGAAGAAGGTCGCTTGAATAATCCTAGTCTGCATAAACAGTTTTCCGGGGCTTCTAGCGAACGCTACGCTTTTCCACGTTGGTGTGATAAAAATAATCAAAGAGCTGATACTTTGTATCAATCCATCACGATACTTCACAGTATTTTATATTAAAGGACGTATTAATGGAGACGTATTGTTTTTTAAATTATCTTGAAAAGGTCTTGAAAACTTTACAGTGGATTGCGAATAACTTAAATCTAATGCCATAGTTATGCCTCCAACGCTGTATGCATAAGAAATATACTTTCCCCCTGAACGCCAGAGATTATGTCGGATTGTTTAAACAATTTCCTGAATTTCCACCGCCGCATATATTTTTTTAACCACAGAAGTCAAACCATCAATCATCAAACCAGCAAACGTCGAACCATCAAACATTGAACAATCAAACGACCCTCCATCGAGGGGACACCATAGATAGATAGAAGTGACCATGTATAATTAATAATAAAAGTGAGGGAAGTGGGGATAAAAGGAGATGATTATCTTATTAAAATTACATTACATAAATGTACAAATATAATCGCAATAATTAACTTAAAGTAAACTATTTGCAGTCCAATTCAAACTTTCAAGGCCCTGAAAAGGACTTGGAAAATTTAAGTTGCACTGCAAAAGACTCGATACTAAAAATACCAGCAAATTAAAATATTCTAATCTGTTGCAAAGTTAATAAAGTAATAGAATGAACTAGCATCGTAAAAAATTGTTAAACGTGAATCTATAAAATCTTTGTACAAATGATAAATCTATTTATCTCTATCAGAAGTTACGAACCACAATCTTTTGACTAGTTTGGTACTTTTAGTATCAAGTTCACAATTATACTTATTTCTACGCACGTAGTCCTTAGCTTGATACCATTTTCGAGAGACCAGTCTCTCGAAAACGATACCAAGGGCCCAGGTCCACCACGAGGAGGTGACTACGCAAGGACCCATCCCTAAACCCTAAAATCCCATCCACCCTCCATTACATATTTACGATCTCGTTACAGAAGGTACCGAGATCTGACTCTACTTCAATTTAATACACGCGAAATCCATAATACATTTTCTAAAATCTATCAGATATTTAGAAATTGCAGTATGGACTTTACGAAGGGGATGACGAGAAATGCCATTATCTTACTCGAAGAGAGATTTCTAAAGTGACTCTATTAACACTTTCGAAAGGCGAAAGTGTCTCGCAAAGGGTTTCACGATACGATATTCTAAATTCTATTACTCTAGTTAAGTAACTTACTAAAGTTAAGAAGAGAAACTGAGTTGAAGAAAAAATAGAGATAAGTTTCGCGACGCGACCGAACAGAGCATTCTAACCTGATGCTTCCGCGTTAGCCATTAGGCGAACCGTACCCGACGCGAAACGCGATCAAGTTATGCCACGTCTTACATTGAAACAATCGAAACATCGCTCTCCCCGATGGTGAGTGCGGGTCCCATCTGGGCCCCAACGGGGCCAAGCACATGGATTGCTCTACGACGAAGACGAACCGATGTAGACCACCCCAAAGTAGGGTAGGAGCTACACGGTTCGTCCCCGTCGTGAGCGCGTCCATGGCTAATCCCGTTGAAGTTCAGATGAGCACCGCAAACAACACATCGGATTGATTGAGTTCCGGCTGTCTCATTGCGTGACAGTGAAAGTCGAAATCTCGAGCGAATAGAGAAAATCTGTGAAGCACAAAGTTAGAATGCGGAAGAGAACTAAAAGTTCTGTCTTGATAATCGAGGGTGGGAAGAAAAGGGGGTGATTTCTCTCTCCCGGTAAGAAAATGTATTTCTTTACAATATAATTATAATTAAATTACAGAGATGTACAATATATATAAGTACTTATGACTAATAAACGCACGCATCCCACGATGATCCCACGACGATCCCACGACGATCCAGCGGCGAACAAAGAGATTAAAGTAAATCAGAATCAAGTAGAAATTAAGTAAATTTCCAACCATCAAATATCGAACCGTCAAACATCGAGCCATCGAATATCGAACCATTAATCGTCAAACCATCAAACGTCGAACCATTAAAGAGTGAACAATCAAACAACCCACCATCGACGAGACACCATAGATACATAGAAGTGAGGGAAGTCGGGATAAAAGGGGGTGGTTACATTATTAAAATTACATTACATAAATGTACAAATAAGTTCGCAATAATTAACTTAAATTATACTATTTGCAATCCAATTTAAAGTTTCAAAGTCCTGAAAAGGACTTGGAAAATTAAAATTGTACTGCAAAAAACTCGATACTACAAGTACCAGTGGTTAAAGTATTCTAATACCGTGCAAAATTAATGAAATAATAGAAAATTATTAAAAGTGAATCTATCAAATCTTTGTACAAGTAAAAAATCTATTTATCTCTATCAGAAGTTACGAATCATAATCTTTTGATTACTTTGGTACTTCTAGCGTCAAGTTTACAATTATACTTATGTCTACGCGCGTAGTCCTTAGCTTGATACCGTTTTCGAGAGACCGGTCTCTCGAAAACGTTACCAAGGGCCCAGGTCCACCACGTGGAGGTGACTACGCAAGGACCCATCCCTAAACCCTAATCCCATCCACCCTCCATTACATATTTACGATCTCGTTACAGAAGGTACCGAGATCTGACTCTACTTGAATTAAAGAAACCGAAATCCATAGTACAGTTTCCAAAATCTGTCAGACATTTAGAAATTGCAGTATGGACGTTGCGAAGGGGATGACGAGAAATGCCATCGTCTTACCCGAAGAGAAATTTTTAAAGCGACTCTACTAACACTTTAGAAAAACGAAAGTGTTTCGCAAAAGGGAATACGATGTGATATACTAAAGGGGATACGATGCGATATACTAAGTTATTTGTTACTCTACTCTAAAAATGACTCGAAACTCGATCAAATAATTGAAGCAAAGATAATTAAAAATGTAAAAAAAATTGAAGTAAAATTCGCGGACGCGACCGAAACGAACAAGTTCACTCGAGGGAGAACTCTACATCCTTCCGCACTAGCCACCAGGCGAACCGTACCCGCCGAACCGCGAACAAAAATCCCACGTCTTACGTCGAAACAATCGAAAGCTCGCTCGCCGCGACGAGTGCGGTTCCCACCTGAACTCCAACGAGGCCCAACACGAGGATTGCTCTGCGCCAAAGAACGAACCTCATGGAACCATCCGAATCCGTCTTACAAAGGTCCGAAGACCCCAGCGCATCGGTTTAGGAACCACTCAGCTCGAACTCTGTCGTGAGCGCGTCCACGGCTGAACCCGTGAAGTCCAGATGAGTTCCGCAACAACGTCGGTTTGATTGAGCCCAGAATGTTTCACTGCGCAGCGATAAATGTCGAACTCTCGAGCGAATAGAGAACATGCTGCGTGAAGCGACTTATGAAGCACTAATAATAGAGCCCTCAAACGAGTAAACGGGCACTAATTAACGCGAGAACTATTCAATGTTCTGTCTTAATAAACGAGGGGTGCAAGAAAAGGGGGTGGTTAATCTCTCTCCGGATAAGAAAATGTATTTCTTTACAATACGAACATTATATATTACAATTAAATTACAAACATGTACAACATATAAGTACTTATGACTAATAAACGCACGCATCCAACGGCGATCCAGCGGCGATCCAACGGCGATCCAGCGGCGATCCAGCGGCGATCCAGCGGCGATCCAGCGGCGAAAGGAGGGATTAAAATAAATCAGAACAAACCAAACATCAAACCATCGAATAATCAAACAACCCTCCATCGATGGTAATAAATTATATCACATCCAACGGCGATCCAGCGGCGATCCAACGGCGATCCAACGGCGATCCAACGGCGATCCAACGGCGATCCAGCGGCGATCCAGCGGCGAACGCAAAAATTAACTTAAACTATATCTTATTCTGTAATTACACCATCTACATAAGCTTAAATCTATGTGCGTAGTCCTTAGCTTGATATCGTTTTTGAGAGACCGGTCTCTCGAAAACGATACCAAGGGCCCAGGTCCACCCCGTGGAGGTGACTACGCAGGGACCCATCCCTATTTCGCCAATCCCATCCACCCTCCATTAGATAATTACGATCTCGGTACAGAAGGTACCGAGATCTAACACTACTTCAATTAAGAACGCGAGGTCCATGATACATTTTCTAAGATCTATCAAAGATTTCTAGAAACTGTAGTATGGACTTTACGAATCGCAAAGGGAAACACATTTTCTTACTTAGAGAGCTATATTACCATCAAATAAATATACGATGATTCTATTTTACAAAAGTTAAAGTGCTTCACAAAAAGCAACATTAAACAATACTCTAAACTCTATCACTCTACTTTAAATCGACTCAAAACTAGACAGAACAAATGAAAGTGGGTGCTACTCTCTAAGTAAAAAGAATGTTTCCGTACAATTTTATTACAATAATCAGTATGGCGCATGTACAAATTTTGGTACAGTAATTATAACAATTAAATTACAATAAACATAACAATTTTATTATAGTAATCATAAAAAATGGATAAAGTAAAGGAAATGCGAAGGATTAGGGGAGTTATTAAAAACTAACAGATAGATGCACACTTTGAGGATTAATTGAAAGAGATAATACCGATCCAGCGGCGATCGGAGATATTAAAATATATCAGAATAAAGCAGAAATTGAGTGAATCTCCAACCGTCAAACATCAAACCATTAAACATCAAACCATCAAACGTCGAACCATCAATCATCGAACCATCAAACGTCGAACCATCAAACGTCGAACCATCAAACGTCGAACCATCAAACGTCGAACCATCAAATGTCGAACCATCAAACATCGAACCATCAAACGTCGAACCATTAAACATCAAATCATCAAACGTCGAACCATTAAACATCAAATCATCAAACATCAAACCAGCAAACGTCGAACCATCAAACATTGAACAATCAAACGACCCTCCATCGAGAGGAGACGATAGAAGTCACCATATACAATTAATAATAAAAGTGAGGGAAGACGGGATAAAAGGGAGTGGTTATACAATTAAAATTACATTACATGAATGTACAAATTCGATCGCAAATATTAAATTCGATGTGATTAGTGGGAGGAGTCAGGATAAGAAGGGAATAGTTACAAAATTATAAATTTACATTATACAAATGTACACATATGATGACAAAAATTAACATAAATTAAACAATTGGTCGTCCAATTTAAAGTTTCAAAGCCCTGAAAAGGACTTGGAAGATTTAAATTGTACTGTAAAGGACTCGATACTAAAAGTACCATTGAATAACCTATTCTTATCTCTTGCAAAGTTAATAAAATAGTAAGATGAACTAGCATCATAAACAATTGTTGAAAGTAAATCTAAGCAATCTTTGTACAAGTGAAAAATCTATCTATCTTTATCAGAAGTTACGTATCATAGTCTTTTAATTGGTTTGGTACTTTTAGAATCGAGTTTACAATTATACTTATGTCTACGCGCGTAGTCCTTAGCTTGATATCGTTTTCGAGAGGGCAATCTCTCGAAAACGTTACCAAGGGCCCAGGTCCACCACGTGGAGGTGACTACGCAAGGACCCATCCCTAAACCCTAATCCCATCCACCCTCCATTACATATTTGCGATCTCGGTACAGAAGGTACCGAGATCCGACTCTACTTCAATTGAAAAACGAAGTCCACGATGCATTTTCCAAGATCTGTCGAAGATATTTAGAAATTGCAACGTGGACTTTACGAAACGCGAAAGGGAAGAAGGGAATGGAAGTATATATCACGTTCTTATCCAGAGAGAAATTTATAAAGTGTCTCTATCAACACCTTAGGAAATTTAAGGCGTTTCGCAAAGGGGATTACGGTACGACAGACGCTAAACTCTATTATATGAACAAACTTGTGATAAATCAATTGAAAAGTGAAAATAACATCCGCGACGCGACCGAAGGTACTCTGCGTACTCACGTGGATCTACGTAATCACGTGGATCTTGCTAACTAAATGTTTCCGGCGCTGTCCACTTTCTAAACCACGATCTTTTCGATCCATGGAGCTACTCATGGCAGCGACTTACGTATAACATTAAGTTAGCGTGCTCACTACTTGCTTGCAACGTGCGATGCATGCAAGCGAGTGCGCAGAGCAATGAAACTAGTACTAATAAAACTATTACTGATAAACATCAGTAGCGAGCAAATGGAAACTGATTTATATATATACGCGATAATAATTATATTCTATTTCGATAAAACGGCGATTTTGAGGGAAAATGATAGGGTCTCGCTCTTGATAAGAGAATGTATATACTTCCTTACAATTTCATTACAATTACTATTATCTAATTATAATTACTACTACTATTATAATTACTATTATCTATGACTAATAATATACGCATCCAACGGCGATCCAGCGGCGATCCTACGGCGATCCAGCGGCGAATGTTGAAATTAATATTAAAATTATTTATTGAAATCATAACAATTTTATTACAATAATCATAAAAATTGGATAACGTAAAGGAAATGTAAAGGATTAGGGGAATTATTCTCAACGAAGTTGGTGAAGCCGTCGAAATTCAACCCAGAACCACTGAATTTTTTACAAGAACGGGGAAAATACGTCAAATTTCAAGATTCTCTTAATAATCATTCTCAATTATAATTTCGTATGGCCTGTTTGCGTGAAGCAATTGGAAAAAACCTTGAAAAACGTGGAAATGGACATTCTTCGACGTAAAACAATAGCATAGCCATGCCTCCAACGCTGTATTCACCGAAACCATCCCAGTTCCAAATTTAAAGATAATAATGAAGCCATTTTACGATTACAGAATAGAATTTTTTGTTGTTGAAACTATTTATTGAAATCAAAAGTCAACCACCAATCAAGAGAACACTCCATAGAAATAGAAAGAGACAGAGAGAGAGAAAGAGAGAGAGAGAGGGAGAGAGAGAGAGAGAGAGAGAGAGAACACCATAGATTATGCCGGATTATTTAAACAATTCCCTGAATTTCCACCGTCGCATATATTTTTTTAATCACAAAACGCTCAATCATATTCCAACTACACCTCCTCTCAGTTGCAATACTCAAGATACCTCATGTACAGATTACTGAACAGATTATTAATAACGAACGAACTGATTAGCATGAAAATGGTTGGAAAAGAAATAAACGTGGAATGCAGTTAAATTCTATTAATCGAGAATGTGCAATAAGTTATATCACGAGAATCCATCGGCGTTCCAGCGGCGATCCAGCGGCGATCCAACGGCGAACGCAAGAATTAACTTAAATTATATCTTATTATCTAATTATTCTATCTATATACACTTAAATCTACGCGCGTAGTCCTTAGCTTGATACCGTTTTGGAGAGCGCAATCTCTCGAAAACGTTACCAAGGGCCCAGGCCCACCACGTGGAGGTGACTACGCAGGGACCCAATATTTCAATTTTAATTCCATTCAAATTCAGCACCGAAGTGCCAATGTTCAATCATATTTAAACATCGATTTTATAAATTCAAATAACGCGATTTAAAAGTAAATTAAAAGTGTTTCATACGCTATGTAAAAGTTAACTACGTAAAAAGAGATTCAGTTACAATTTATTCATTAATAATTACCAGTAAAGGAGTTTTGGATTTCATTAAGTCCGAAAATGTTAAGCAAAGAAGATTAAATTATTATTAACTCCAAAAATATATATAAAACATATTTTAATTATTAAATTTTATTCAAATTTTATTGATATGACGCGACGGGGGGGCATACATGGGTCAGCAACACCCACGAGTGCTAACCGAGCCCGCCGCGTCAAGTGTATCTTAAAACTACCACTAAATCCACCACCATCTACTTAAATTTTCAAGTTTTCGAACTTACCAGTTCGTAGACACGTCGTTGTCGCCATCGTTCATCAAGGCGCCTCCACCAAAATTCGTCATGGTCCAGTGACTCCCACGCAATCTCCAAATAGCCATAGGACACCCACCAATCAGCTCAAAGTAACCTCTATGCACTTCTATGCACTCCACAGGATCACCTCCACCCCCGCAACCCACCCCCAATCACCCCCTGCACCCCCAGGACTCAGTTCGACCCGTCCATGACAAAGTTCAAGTGGCAAAAGAATTTTTGCTGCGGTCGCGGCGTCCTTATATAGCCCCAACCCCTGCCATTCTCGGAAAGTCATGGTTGATTGCACACCATATATAATCGCAGTTTTTCGACAATATTCCCTTATATTTTAGTAATTTTTTAATTTTTTTTGTAAATTCATGATCTCTACAATTTGTTACAATAGTATATATATTTATTTTTTTATTTTAACAATAAATTACACGTGCAATTACATTTTTATAAGGTAACTATCGATTAATCACGAACTATTATAATCGAAACTATATTTTGCACTGACGCAATGAAATATGTAATAAAATCAATATTTTATAATATTATATTCATTGAAATTTTCGCTTAACTTTTGCGCGCACTGCCAGAACTGACGAGATACATTATCTGTACTACAATTATTGCACTACTGTGACATTGTATTACAAAAGATTTAACACTAGAACTACCGGCAACCAAGAATTTTAATTTCTTTCAAAGAGAATGAAATATTATTTAGATAAAAGAGAATGTTCTACAAACCGGAAGCAAAAGTAGATAAATTAAAAAAGATACGAATGAAAAGCAAGAGCAGATAAGTCAAAAAAATAATATAAATTTACAATTTTGGTAGTTCTGGTGTTAAATTTACAGATATGCTTAAATTTAGGTGCGTAGTCCATAGCTTGATACCCTTTTCGAGAGGGCAATCTCTCGAAAACGTTACCAAGGGCCCAAGGTCCACCATGTGGAGGTGACTACGCAGGGACCCATCCCTTCATTCCTAATCCCATCCACCCTTCCAATATAAGTAATAAATAAGCAGCAAAAGTGACGAATTTTAATTCTCTAATATTCAACTATGGTTCTATAAAAACGACGAACCATTCAAAGTGTATATTGCAACACGTAGCGAAGGTATCTCTCGATTCTCTTTCATCTAAAGTAATTTCGCGATGCGTAATTTATACGAAATACAATATACTCTCGATTATCCGTACATAAATTTAATTAAAAAGAGAAAATAGTACATTTCTTTTAAGTTCGAACTGATATTAAAGAATCATTAAGAAATTCAACCAACCAAACCAAAATTACAGACTTTTCAATTAAATATGGAATATTAAATATGTCAAAAAAAACAGTTTTCACTTTCTGTACCAGAGCTCACCATCATTAACACTGAATAATCAACAGTACACTGTATTTAAATACTTTGTATCGCGGAAAAAATTCTAATTAAACCCGTAGCGCGTCTAATATATATGTAATACACGATTCAAATCGTAGAACGAACATATTTGTTCCCACCACCGTAAAAAAATTGTTTATATAATGACTCACCGGCCAGTAGACAGCTGACGTCATCAGCAATCAGCACACTCTCCATTATCACCCACCAGCAACCACTGCATAGACACCCACCATCGTGAAGATCAGCAACCGCAGCATGGTCCTCCACCATCGGTCAAGATCCTCCACCAGTCCAACACCAGTGGTCAAGGCCATCTCCGCAGGTCCTGTCACCACCCGATCACTATAATAGCCACGCGAGTACTGAAAATCCCGATTCGAGCTCGCGATGATAGATGCACCACTAGAGATGCATTTTCATGCTTGAATTACTGGTAATTTGCTAATTTTCGTGTTCATGTAGCGTATACATGGTCCTAACTATATACTTTAATAGTACATAAGTCTGTACATAAATTCTACGTAAGTTGAATAAATATATCTTAGACAAATACGCAGGTGAGTTTTTAATCTGCTGCGTTGTTCGTAGTTGAGGCAGGTAATGAAATTTCATAACAGAACTAGAAATATTTCTAAGAAAAATACGTGCGAGAGTTTTCTTGGAATTCCTTGTTTTGAACGTGGTTCCTTTGTCGTAGACTTCCAATTTGCTGCGTTGTTTACAGTTGCAGCAGATGACGAAATAGCAAGGCCACTGGATAGAATGTGGAAACGTAGTCGAGACTACGTTCGGTTGCGTTCGGGATTACGTTCGGATGCGTACGGGTTGTGCGAAGAGTGGTACCACCCGTTAGTTCGAGTCGACCTTTGCTACCGGTAACACGCGTCGAGACGCGTTTCTGATTTCGAGGTACATACGTAGCCTTGCTTATCGACTGCGTAGTATTCTGAATTACGATTCTATTAACACTTTTATTACTAACTTTGTTTAATCAACGCACACTCGATTAAATGTTAATTAAACATTATTATTACAAATATAAATACATCTTTGAATTATCTTTTCGCTTTTCTTCTTATTACGCACATTTTATTGTTCCAATTGTCCATAGACTTTGTTTGAACTTTGAAAATATGATCGATGAACTCGATTATTGTAAAATCTTAATGCAACTGGTTTTACTTTTGTATATTAATTGAAATTGCTTTGTTTCGTTTTGTTACAGGTTTCTAATGGGTTACATCATTCAAATATTGGCTATAACGAGTAATGAACATCCATGATCATTGATACAACAATGGCCAATGATATCTTTCATGGAGATTTGGTAATATTGCATTTATTACTGAAAGAGGTGTGACGTAAGACTGTAAGATCGCTGGACGTATGGTATAAATTTATATTACCTTTTTATTGATCGTTTGGTAACATTTGATATATAATTGATGATGTATGTACCAAGTAATGAGTTATTTGTTTAATAATTAGTCTTGCAAGGGATTTCAAATATTTATAACATATAATATAACTCGTTAATCAGGAGAAAGTTGAATATGCTTAATATTCTGATAACAAATAATCACAATTAAATTTTTATACATCAGTTACAGGTCATCATCTGTGTTCATAAATAGTTTATAATATTTAAGTATATTTTGCAATATACTTAAATTTTATAATCTATTTTATTTATGCATGTCTTATACATGTACATCTTCTTACGTGGTTCAATAATTTAAGAAGGAAGTAATATTTTCTTGAACAAACGCTCGATCAGAGAACGACGAAAAATACTACGAAAGTAAACAGTGTGTTGTTTTTTCTTTACCCTTTGTTCCCCCACTAATAATGTTTCTTTCAGAAAATTTTGGTGACCGCGCGCAATGCGGTCGGTAGAGTCAGTGTTTGTTACGATAAATAGTTTCAATATTTCTTAGAGCACAGCTGCTCTAATTATAATTACATTCTTTTTTTTTATAATATTCATACGCGAAAGAGTAGAGTCAGTGCTTGCTTCGTAAATGGCAATAGTACAATAGTCTTTTATTTATATTTTTTTCATTTCTAATTTTTTTTTAATACTTGCTGCCTCGGTATTAGAGTCTGCTGTCTGCCTGAAGGATTTAGCTGTGCTCCAAAAGCCAAAAATGTAAGTATCTTTCGTACTTTGCTTACAATTCCAAATTTGTTAAACTTTTAATGTTTTCAATTACAAAATTAACATAATTGTGATTGCTTTATTATAATCGAACAAAAAATTAATCAGAATAAAGAAAATTGATATACAAACGTTTCAATAAAAACTTTAAAAGGGCAAATTATAATAATGTGGTTTCTGTTAAAGTTTTTTCCAGCTACCACTTCTACTTCGAGGCTTCAACATCTCTGACGACTTCCCCTAGGCATCAGCAACATCTCTGATGACTTCATCGAGGCTTCAACATCTCTGATGACTTCTCCCAGGCATTGGCAACATCTCTGATGACTTCTGCCTAAACTACTCTACTCATCGTGTGAGTCGCATGCTTTCAAGTCCCTCTGGTCACTCAATCATGTCGTAGGACGAAAGGTCCAAATCGGCACGGGTGACTGGTTGTATTTTACGTAGAATTTCTTTGACGAGCATAGTGACCATGGGTATACAATTATACCCGTGAGTAGTAACATTTATTTTGTGTGTATTATTTATTAGATCAGGATAGGGTCTTCTTGCACTTCGCGTTTTTAAATGTCACAAAATAATTAGTAATAATACTGATAATTATTAAATGAATAAGTACGAGGATTATAGTATTTATAATTCATCCATACGTAGTGTGTAAATTCAGAAAGTTTAACAAAAAGTAGTGTATTAGATATGAATACCTATCAAAGTGAAATATTCTTATGAATATTTATAATTATATATACGTATGTATATATGGATATAATGTGTACTTGTGAATAAATGAGTATACGAGTGAATATATTACAACTGCTTTCTTGCAGTAGCGCATAGTGGTGAAGTCGGATGCCCTCCGACTTCGTTTTTGTAATAATTATTGCGCAATGGTGTTGACGTAGTATATCATTATTGATACATTGATATATAATATTTACTATTTAATAGAAATTGATTATTCAACTTATAGTGGCTGAGAATATTAAATGTTTTAGTCATTTAATATTCGCGTTAATAGCATACGATAGAAATTATTCATCGGGTTTGTATTTATTGCAAATTGAATATATAAAATATATGATATGTATAATATCATATATATAGTATAATTTTCGTTATAATTAAAGTCTATTTGCTTGGTTACGAAAACTATGTTATGTTACATGTGCAAGAAGACATTTCGCGACGAGTAGATTTCGAAATCGAAGCATCGAACTTGAATACTACTTTCATATTTTAGAATGACTGCTTCGATGACGGGATCGCTTGAAAACGTAACATTTCTCATAGAATTACAATCGTTTCGTTTATTGATCAGTAAAAATTCAATTCCATACTATAGTTATATTAAATTGAATATCGGTCGAGACAATGAGAGAGGGACGCTTACCATTTCCTTCTATCATTATAATGTACGGAATGTGAAATAATTAATTTGAAATTTAATCTTAATTTAAAATTGAACTGCGACTTCAAATTCAATTGTAGTTTAAAATTTCACTTGAATCTTAAATTTACTTTTGATTTGAGGCGCAACTTCAATTTCAAATATAATTTTAAATTTGAATTTAATCATTCTTGCCAATAAATGAACGAATTTCACGTTCATTGTCGAGTAGCATGGTGTTACCACTATCGCGTCCCAGTATTGGCCTCTGCCCCGTTGCGTAAGGCCCCTGGTTATTCCAACGGGCAGACGGGGTGGTACGCCACCCTCACCAAGGGCTTTGGTAGCACTGGACTGCGTACTTAGATTACTGCACTGGGTTCACGGCCGGCTGATTGAGCGTATCTCAATCCCAACCTCAAGGAGAGGTCGTGCCTGGCGTGTCACCGACGGCACCTGGTCACGTTAAACATTTCGCGGACGTCAAAATACGTCAACTGGTACTGGTGGCTGTAGTAGTAACCTCCAATGGGTGGTTTTGCTTGTTTTTGAGATCCCGTTGAGGGAGGGTCCGCTTCGAAGGAACGATTACATCCCAGAGGATGTCGATAGTTTTTCAAATCGAGGGTGAACGATCTCTCACTTTGTTCGCGTCGCGTCGCGTCGCGTTTTTCCATTTCATTCTATACGTTATAATATTAAAATGAATTGGGACGCTCCTTTTCCATTTCTCGATCAATATTTAATAATTGATAGTTAGTTATTACACTGTATAGAGTAGTAAATATCTTTTTATCGATAAGTAAATTAACTTCTCGTCCAGTTGCCGCTATTGCGTCCCAGAATGGGCGCCCTGCCCCGACCGTAAGGCCCTCGGTTATTCCGAAGGGCAGACGGGGTAGCCCGCCACCCTCACCAAGGGTTATTGGTAGCTTCGGATCTCGCTTAGGGATACGCGGCGCGCTAATTGAGCGTATCTCAATTCCTGCCTCATGGGAGGCCGTGTCTGGAATGTTACTCGATGACGTTCTGGACACGTTAACCATTTTCGCGGACGCGAAAATGCGTCAACCATACTGGTGGCTGTAGCGGCAATCTCGTATATATTTGCCTTGATCTTTCCTGAGATCATATCTGATAGGGTACACTTCGAAAGTGTCGTCGGTATTTTTTTTGGATCGCGGATAATGTTTGAGTTAGAGTTGAAAATAAAACTCTTTAAAACTCTATACAGCGCAATGTAACTATCAATAAATTAACTTCTCAATGATCATTTTGCTTTTAGAATATTAGTATTTGATTGAAATGAGTAAAGTAGAGTTCTGAATAGATTCAAAGAATAATAGAAATAAAATAATCACTAATTATTATATTTAGATTAGGATTTTCAGGTTTAACCCCTTCCGTGTTCGTTGCCAGGACCCCATTCACGTGCCCAGGTGCTACTTGGGTGGGGAAAAGGCGACGGGCACGATGATTCCGATCATTTATGTGTACTAATGAGATTTTTTTTCGCGGCTGACGTGCTAGTGTATCGTGCACGACGTATGTTCCACGTTGTATGTGTGGTTAGGCCGTGGAATTGCGTCGTTTCCATAAAAACAACTCGCTATTATTCGCAAATGGTACCAAATGTATTCTTAATCACAAATAGTACCAATTCCAACATCATTTCTATCTCCAATATAACTTCTGTGTTTTATGAAAAATACAGATTTCTTCAACGTTCTTATTTTCACATTAAACCTTCGCGTGTAGATTAAAACGCTTTTCTGGCGTTGTACGCAATGGTCACTAGAATTCGTCAGCCGATTGCAGCACCTGGTACGTACCTTAGAGTGTGCGAGGTTGTATGCCAAGCTCGGGTGTCGGAGGCGTCCCGGGGCGTTCTCTCTAGTTTAGGTCATTGCGCCCGAGTGTTTGAGTGAGAATTTCCGGGGGTTGAACGCATGTGTTGGTGTGAATCTTTTGCTCTTTTTAAATATAGGATTAGGTAGGTAGGTAGCATATTTCTGGTGTGTTCGCTAGTAATAAGTAGGTAGGGCCGGGCAGGTTGACACAGTCTCCGATCGGGCAGGCGCGTCTCTCGCGTGTTCAACCTGTTTCAGGAAATCAGATTTGAATGATCGACGGTAAAGTTGGCGCGAACGAGGAATGTCGTTCGCCACTGGCTTTACCCTATCGATTTTTCGAATCAACCCGCGGTCGCGGTCGCGATTTGCCGAAACGAACGTTTCTTGCTCGAGGTTCAGCACGTTTGCACGAGCATCGATTATTTACAATCGTTGCTCGTCTGCGTGCGCAGAGTTTTCGCGATTTATATTTTTATTTCACCTTTGTATGTTATTTTTTGGTTTGCGCCCAGGAAATCTCGAGCTTAGATATAAGTTTCAGGATACTGGGCTTCACGCCCGAAGAAAGAAGAGGCTATATGCCGAAGAGGCCCGGAGAAGAGGGCAACTACTAATGACTATGCATTCGGAGATAATTCTCTGAATGCAAAGTCATTCTTTGTTACTACTTTGTCACTATGCTCGTATTTCTGTAGTAGTATATTCTGGCCAGCAGAATGCTGGCCCATCGAAATCTGGGCAAATCGCGGTTTCAATTGTAGCGTTGCGAATAATTAATTACGGTTCCTGTTAGAGTTGCGAATAAATCCAAATCGCGTTTTTGATTAGAGTTGCGAGTAACTCCAGATCGCGATTTATATTAGAGTTGCGTATTGATATATCGGGCTTTGAATTAGAGTTGCGTGGAAATAATAATCGTGATTGCTCTTTTAGTGTTGCGAATCAGGAAATCGCGATTGTTTGCTGAAATCATCATTATTATTTGCTAATATTTGTTTTGAGAAATTGTATTTTAATACGTACTAATAGCTTTCAATTAGTTTTATAGTGTTGCGACTTATACGTTTCGCGAGTAATTGCATCTTCTTGTTTCATGTAGAAGTAATAGTTTTCAATTGTTGAGTTTTTAATTCCATTTAGTGTTGCGAAAATGAATGATCGCGTGTTTCACGATAGTGTTGCGATTAATGAAATGCCCAAGTCTTCCACTGATACTGTGGAAGTATGATCCTGCGCATAGTCACCTTTGTAGCTAAAAGAGCTACATTGCACTATGGTGACATGCGCCTATAAAATTTTCCACTTGCACTGTGGAAATGTGATCTCACGTATAAAGTCACCAGAGTAGCCAAAGGGCTACATTGCACCGTGGTGACATTGCACTTATACAGATCACTGTTCTAAAATCGTTCTCTATTAGTGTTGCGTATTTAAATTATGGGTGCATAAATTAGCGTTGCGAATTAGAAAAAGCGCCCTGATGTGGCTGCTCGCGCATTGCTTTTTCATGACGCACTTATCGCGATTAGCTTTCATAATTTTAACAAATTAGTGTTGCGAATTATAAAAATCACACTTACGTGGTTGCTCTCGCGATAATTTTGCTAATTTCTACTTCAATAAATTGTTATTGCAAGTATGTGCATCGATTTTGAGATATCCTTTGCTTCGCGTTTAATAAATTCATGATACGGAAAAGAAAGGATACTTGATTCACGATATTTAATTAGGATGATAATGAAAGCTGATAAACAGCTTTTGTTTCTTTACTTCTTTATTTCATGTTTCTGTTGGTCGAGCGTTTGTCTTGAAATATTACAGAATAATACAGTTATTTTCTACGAATAGATATTCTCTGGTTTCTATAACCATTCATTTAATGTTGATTCGTGATTGATATTTAAACATTCCATTGTGTGCTTTGTGTATCAGAATTCGTAAGCATTAAAAATCGCAAAGTACATTAGAATGTAGTTACATGTAATCAAAGTACTTTTAAAAAGCATTATTGGTCATATTTTGACAGTCGAAACGATTCTTTTGAAGCGAATCAAAGTTTAATTAATTTAATGAAAGGTAATAAGAAACGAGATAGAACGAAAAGTAAATTTTTATTTTTCTTACGTCAATGTACATTATAAACAAAAACATTGTTTTTGTTACACGTTACATCCATCATTTTTGTATTGTTATTTCGATAAAATAATGTTTTTCTATGTATAATTTGTATGTACTGTCCGTCAAATTTTTTTTTTTTTTTTTTTTTATTACTAATCCATTGTATAAGTTTGTTGCAGCTTTAAAGTTTTACAGAGACGTTCATTTGTGGAAGTATGATAATGTACGCATATAAATTGGATGATGGTACGAAGATGAAGATATGATCATATATATATAATACGAATCAAAGAGGATGAACGATAAAAAGGATATATGAAAAAGAGGTATAAGTATTACAAAATCACAAGTGGTAAATATTTATTTTTACATATATATTTATATATATGTTGGATATTTATTATTTTAAAATTAGATACAAGGAGATTTAGAACGTCCTTATAACTATATGTTTCCTCAATAACGCACGATGAACAACTGACTCAATTTGTTTAAAAACATTTTTAGTTGAAAGACTTATTCACATGTACGTTCGCTGTCGCTCACATTCTAGAATATTCCATAACATAAAAATTGAAACTCTTAAATTATTGATTAATATAAATTATTTATTAACAAACAAGGATAGTAAATTATTAAACAAGGATATCTAAGATTATTATCCTTCAATAATTATGGTAAATGTACTAAAAAGAATTATTTAAAAAAAAAACGGTGGAGAACACGTATTTTACATAATATGTAATATAATATACCTTATTATTTACTATTTTTATGTATACATAATTATTATTGTACATAATTATACGTAATTTATTATATTTTCAATCGTATATAAACGTATTAACGCTCGAAATCACGTATTTTGCACTCTATACGGTGCTATTACGTTACTACGTGTCCGTCTATTACGGTCAGATCATCGCGTGTTTATTAGTCCGACACTGTTGTCAGATTCTGTTCGGTCTCTGACGGTGTCCTGCTCGCTGGCAGGCTTTGGTCAGGATCTGCCGACATCTTGCGCTAAAACCCTGTACTACTAGGCTCAGCTTATTGCGAAAATAAAGAAATTAGAGACTATCAACCTGCCGACACTATTCGTTACAAGACCGTAAAATAATCGAAGGAGACGATTATAGTTGGCAGGATGAAGCATAGATGTTTGGAACTGCCCTGATTTGCCATTGCGTGTTTCATTTTATTCGTTCGAAGAAGATATATGGGTAATTTGTTGGTTTAAGAAAAGTGCACTGGATCCCCAGAATGATATCGTGACCTCGAGGATTCCCGTGGAGGTAAACCCCGTATGGGAAAGTTGCGCGCGCAGCGTCTAACATATGGTAAAACTGGAGGGGGTATATCAGTCCGTACCGTTTTAAAGGAGGAGAGGTATATCAGTTCGTACCGTTACCGCCGAATGACAGTATTCAAACAAGATATTCTTATTTTTTTTAATAAACTATGAAATACGCAATCGTAAATTCACGTTTCATAGTCGTTTAAGTAAAATGAAGTGGCCCGTGCATTTTTAATAAAGTCAAACCGAAAAAATTCCAATAAATATGCAGCTTCGTCGAACAAAACAAACTAACCTCATGCTTGCATATGATCTTCGTCTATTTGTCAAATTTATTGCATACGTGAAATTTACTTAACATTTTGAACTTAATAAGGCTTCTTGACCCTATTTTCAGTAGTTAACGATAGCAATTCAACGACGATTGTTTCTCTATATGCATTTATTAAGCTTCGCAAAGCGTCGTGCTCCCGCTTCGTCGTTTTGACGTTTCGAGTAAATGTAGGATATTTATTATTTTAAAATTAAATCTTAAAAGCTTAAAATTAAAACTTAATCTCCTTGTATCTAAGATATTATTACGAAATAGCGCCCTGTGATGGCTGCTTTTACTCTGTTACATGTCATATATATCGTGAGCCAATTAATCGTACAGTCTAAATTTATTTGTGACCCATTCGTCGCATTAAAAAATATTTCAAACTATTTGTTTGGAACATTTTTTTATACAACGAATAGTTTACCAGTAAATTTAGATGTTACAATTAAATAGCTCAACCTATATATTATATTATATTATATTATATTATGTTATATTATATTACATTGTATTATATTATGTTATGTTATATTATGAAATAGCGCCCTGTGATGGCTGCTTTTACTCTATTACATGTTATATATGTCGTGAGCCAATTAATCGTACAGTCTAAATTTATTTGTGACCCATTCGTCGCATTAAAAAATATTTCAAACTATTTGTTTGGAACATTTTTTTATACAACGGATAGTTTACCAGTAAATTTAGATGTTACAATTAAATAGCTCAACCTATATATTATATTATATTATATTATGTTATATTGTATTACATTGTATTATATTATGTTATGTTATATTATGAAATAGCGCCCTGTGATGGCTGCTTTTACTCTATTACATGTTATATATGTCGTGAGCCAATTAATCGTACAGTCTAAATTTATTTGTGACCCATTCGTCGCATTAAAAAATATTTCAAACTATTTGTTTGGAACATTTTTTTATACAACGGATAGTTTACCAGTAAATTTAGATGTTACAATTAAATAGCTCAACCTATATATTATATTATATTATATTATGTTATATTGTATTACATTGTATTATATTATGTTATGTTATATTATGAAATAGCGCCCTGTGATGGCTGCTTTTACTCTATTACATGTTATATATCTCGTGAGCCAATTAATCGTACAGTCTAAATTTATTTGTGACCCATTCGTCGCATTAAAAAATATTTCAAACTATTTGTTTGGAACATTTTTTTATACAACGGATAGTTTACCAGTAAATTTAGATGTTACAATTAAATAGCTCAACCTATATATTATATTGTTATATTATATTACATTACATTACATTATATTATATTATGTTATATTATATTATGAAATAGCGCCCTGAGATGGCTGCTCTCGCGATATGTAACGGTATTATTTTTATATAAATGTTATGCATGCTTTCTTGTAAATTTGTTTCTATGTTTCCATGTCTCTATGTAACTTTATAAGTTTGCATGGGTGCATGTATTTCTGTTCTTGGACTTATCTTTTGCGAAATGTATTAATCTGTGTTATGGTTCCATATGTTGTACATTTTTGTTTCAGATATTGCAGCGTCTCCTGCTCTATTTATTATTTTATTATTATCACATGTCGTTTTAATTATATCTATCTTATATTTATATGTATTTATATGTATCTATCTTATATTTATATGTATTTATATATGACTTATATTTATATATATATATGTGTGTGTGTGTTTCTTTTCTTTGATATATTTTTTACGAAATGTATTAACCTGTGTTATGGTTCCATATGTTGCATATTTTTGTTTTAGATATTGCAGTGTATCCAGTTCTATTTTAGGTGTTCCAGTGTTTCCAGTGTTGTTTTAGGTGTTCCAGCGTTTCCATTTTGTCTCGCGTTTTGTAAATTTGATCGTAAATTAGACCTATTAAGATTTTAGATTGATATAAATTCCTAGTTACGTAGGTTATTTTGAAATTAAAGTCGATTACTAATTAGGTAAATTATTTGTGTCTTTTTTCATTCGCAATAATTCTTTTTCGCGGAAGTTCTTCATGAAACTCCGTCTATTGTGCGTTTGCATAGGGATCAAACATTGGACTTGTTGCAAATGCACATTGGAAGGAGGTTTTATTCAATGATATGTTGTATAAAAGGAGGGTGGATGGGACGTGGTTAGGGTGGGTCTCCATTCGCAGCAACCTCCACGTGGTGAGACCCGGGCACTATTTATTTAATATATAATTATTAATTGCATCGTATAGTGATACGCTACAATTAAAAATTATATAGCAAATAATTAGAAGCAAATGGCTGCCACAGGTTACTTTCATTTAAATTGATTTAGAATAAAACTTTGTAAACCTAGTTATAATAGATAAAAGAGTTTTGCGAATGAAATTGTTGGTAGTAATTCATTCGAACTTGGAGGCAAATATTTTATGATTTTTAGATAGTACGTTTTAATGTAATCACTGACGACGTCGCTCGTACCAGTAGAACTACTAGTTTAGTTTTAGTTCCGATGATTCTATGCTATTTGATGAGTAACACTAAAAAGATACGATGGATAGATAGAGTCCTTGAATTGTGGGATACGTAGATAAATTAGGTAATTGGTTTATCTTATATCTCGTCTAAGCAAGCTAGTTTCGGGTAGAAACTATCGGAAACTGTCCGAAACTAGCTTTTCCATATTTTAGACTAGTATACTTAGAAATATTATTCGAGTAAAAATCTACAGGTATTATTGTGTTCTCTCTCTCATTTAGAGAGAACAATGTGGGTGTTACTTAGACAGACAATTATTACTCGAACCCAATGTAAAGTTTTCAAGTTCTGCAAAGCGTTTAGAAAATTTTAAGTAAATCGCAAATAACTTAAATGTAAGACGTAGTCCTCCGATTAATTAATCTCCCGAAAACGTTACCAAGTACCCAGGTCCACCAACGAGGAGGTGACTACGCAGGGACCCATCCCTAAACCCTAATCCCAACCACCCTCCATTACATATTTATAATCTCGTAACAGAAGGTATCGAGATCTGACTCTACTTGAATTAAAGAAACCGAAATCATTGTGAAGGGGATGACGAGAAATGCCAATCGCATCGGAGCGAGGTTGGCCTCATTCTGTGTGATTATAGATGGTTTTGGAGAGTTTTGGGAGATTTCTGGGGATTCTGCGGGAAAAATTGTGCTTTCCTGCAGTTTAAACAATTGTTTGGACTATGGACATGTAGAATTAAAGGGAGAGACACGAGTCTTGGACGTGACAAAGCCTGGAGATCACATCAGAGCGAGGTTGGCCTCATCTTGGGCAATTATAGAGGGTTTTGGAGAGTTTTGGGAGATTTATGGGGTTTCTATGGGAAGAATTGTGCTTTCCTGCAGTTTAAATAATTGTTTGGACTATATACATGTAGAATTAAAAGGATAGACATGAATCTTGGACGTGACAAAAGCTGGACATCGCATCAGAGCGAGGTTGTCCTCATCTTGTGCGATTATAGATTGTTTTGGAGAGTTTTGGGAGAATTTTGGTGATTCTGTGGGAAGACCTTACATCCATCATTTTTGTAATGTTATTTCGATAAAATAATGTTTTTCTATGTATAATTTGTATGAGCAGCTTTAAAGTTGTACACAGACGTTCATTTGATTGAAATAGTACATCAGGATCATCAGATCAAAGTATATCATGGAAGTATGATAATGTTCGCATATAAATTGGATGATGGTACGAAGATGAAGATATGATCATATATATATATATCTAATACGAATAAAAGAGGATGAACAATAAAAAGGACATATGAGAAAGAGGTATAAGTATTACAAAATCATAAGTGGTAAATATTTATTTTTACATATATATTTATATATATGTGGGATATTTATTATTTTAAAATTAGATGCAAGGAGATTAAGAACGTCTTTATAACTATATGTTCCCTCAATAACGCACGATGAACAACTGACTATTAGAAACTGCCCGAAACTAGCTTCTGAACAGTTTAGACTAGTATGTTTAGAAATATTAATCGTGTAAAAAGCTACAGGTATTTTTGTGCTCTCTCTCATTTAGAAAGAGAGAAGAATGTGGGTGTTACCTAGACAGACAGTAATTATTCGTACCCTATGCAAAGTTTCCTGCAAGTTCTGCAAGTTCTGCAAGTTCTGTAAAGAGAGTTTAAGTGAATCGCAAATAACTTGAACGTAATACGTAGTCCTTAGCATGATATCGTTTTCGAGAGATTAATTAATCTCTCGAAAACGTTACCAAGGGCCCAGGTCCACCACGTGGAGGTGACTACGCAGGGACCCATCCCTAAACCCTAATCCCATCCACCCTCCATTACAAATTTACAATCTCGTTACAGAAGGTACCGAGATCCGACTCTACTTGAATTAAAAAAACTGAAATCCATAGTACATTTTCTAAAATCTACCAGATATTTAGAAATTGCAGTACGGACTTTGCGAAAGGGGCAACAAGAAATGCCATTGTCTTACCCGAAGAGAAATTCGTAAAGTGACTCTACTGACACTTTAGAAAAATCAAAGTGTCTCGCAGAAGGTTCTACGGTACGAAACTCTATATTCTCTAATAAAAATTGAAGCAAATCACGATAAAAATGAAAGCAAAGTTAAGTTAAACTAAAGTTAAGAGAAGAAACTGAATTGAAACAAAAAATGGAGATAAAATTCGCGACGCGACCTATGCGAGCAAACTAAAGAGCACTCTAACCCTATGCTTCCGCGTTAGCCATTAGGCGAACCGTACCCGACGCGAATCGCGAATCGCGAGCAAGTTTCATGCCACGTCTTACGTCGAAACAATCGCAACCGCGCTCTCCCCGACTGTGAGTGAGATGTCCATCTGAACCCCAACGTGGCCCAACTCTAGGATTGCTCTGCGATAGAGACGAACCTCGTGGAACCGCCCGAATCCGTC
Organism: Xylocopa violacea; assembly: GCA_963969225.1. Taxonomy (NCBI): domain Eukaryota; kingdom Metazoa; phylum Arthropoda; class Insecta; order Hymenoptera; family Apidae; genus Xylocopa; species Xylocopa violacea. The sequence goes on from CAXAJV010000002.1 coordinate 38,233,072, forward strand.
TTACAAAGGTCAGACCCCAGCGCCACGGGTTGGGAACCACTCAGCCCGCTCCATCGTGAGCGCGTCCACGGCTGAACCCGTGGAAATCCAGGTGGGCACGACAAACACGCATCGGTTTGATTGAGTCCCGACTGTCTCTCTGCGTGACGATTAAAATCTAAATCTCGAGCGAAAGAGAAAAAAAAGGAAAGGGGAAAAAAGGAAAGAAACAAAAAGAGGAAATCTACGTGAAGCGATCTTAAGAAGCACAAAGTTAGAGTGCTCGAGCAAATAAACGCGAACTAATTTACGCGAGAACAATTAAATGTTCTGTCTTGATAAACGAAGGTTGAAAGAAAAAGGGGTTCTCTCTTCGGATAAGGAAATGTATTTCTTTACAATACGATTACAATTAAATTACAGAGATGTACATTATGTAAGTACTTATGACTAAAAACGCACGCATCCCTCGGCGATCCAGCGGCGATCCAACGGCGATCCAACGGCGAACGGAGGGTTAAAATAAATCAGAATAAACAAAATAACAACCATCGAACACTGAACAATCAAACAACCCTCCATCGATGGTAATAAATTATATCACATCCAGCGGCGATCCAGCGGCGATCCAACGGCGAACGCAAGAATTAACTTAAACTATATCTTATTCTCTAATTAAGCTATCTATATACGCTTAAATCTACGCGCGTAGTCCTTAGCATGATATCGTTTTCGAAAAACCGGTCTTTCGAAAACGTTACCAAGTACCCAGGTCCACCAACGAGGAGGTGACTACGCAGGGACCCTGCCCTATGGCCCTAATCCCATCCACCCTCCATTACAAATACGTGTTCTCGGTACAGAAGGTACCGAGGACTGACTCTACTTGAATTTAATAGACGCGAAATCCATAATACATTTTCTAAAATCTATCAGATATTTAGAAATTGCAGTATGGACTTTACGAAAGGGGTGACAAGAAATGCCATTGTCTTACCCGAAGAGAAATATCTAAGGTGACTCTACTACACTTTCGAGAAGCGAAAGTGTCTCGCAAAGGGTTCTACGGTGTACGATACTCTAAATTCTATCACTCTATTGTAAAAAGAAGCCAAACAAAACTAAAGTTAAGAAAAGAAACTGAGTTGGAGCAAAAATGAAGATAAAATACGCGACGCGACCGAAAAGAGCATTCTAACCTCGGGCTTCCACTTTAGCCATTAGGCGAACCGAACCCGACGCGAATCGCGAATCGCGAGCAAGTTTTATGCCACGTCTTACGTCGAAACAATCGCAACCGCGCTCTCCCCGACTGTGAGTGAGATGTCCATCTGAACCCCAACGAGGCCGAACGCGAGGATTGCTCTGCGATGGAGACGAACCTCGTGGAACCGCCCGAATCCGTCTTACAAAGGTCAGACCCCAGCGCCACGGGTTGGGAACCACTCAGCCCGCTCCATCGTGAGCGCATCCACGGTTGAACCCTTGAAGATCCAGGTGGGCACGACAAACACGCATCGGTTTGATTGAGTCCCGACTGTCTCCTTGCGTGACAATTAAAATCTAAATCTCGAGCGAATAGATGAAGGGAATAGGTGAAGGGAATACGTGAAGGGAATACGTGAAGCGAATACGTGAAGCGAATCTTAGGAAGCACGAAATTAGAGCGCTCGAGAGAACAATTAAAAGTTCTGTCTTGATAAACGAGGGATGCAAGAAATGGGGGTGGTTAATCTCTCTCCGGATAAGGGAATGTATTTCTTTACAATACGATTACAATTAAATTACAGAGATGTACAATATGCAAGTACTTATGACTAAAAACGCACGCATCCCTCGGCGATCCAGCGGCGATCCAACGGCGTTCCAGCGGCGATACAGCGGCGAACAGAGATTTAAGTAAACCAGAATAAACCAAAATAAACCAGAATAAACCAAAATAAACCAGAATAAACCAGAAATTGAATGAATTTCTAACCATCAAACATCAAACCATCAACGTCAAACCATCAAACTTCGAACCCCGAAACAACCAAACAATCAAACAACTCTCCATCGAAGGGATACCATAGAGAGATAGAAGTCACCATATATAATTAATAATAAAAGTGAGGGAAGTTGGGATAAAAGGGGATGATTATCTTATTAAAATTACATTACATGAATGTACAAATTGGATCGCAATAATTAACTTAAACTAAACTATTCGCAGTCCAATTCAAAGTTTCAAAGCCCTGAAAAGGACTTGGAAATTTCAATTGTACTGCAGAAGACTCGATAATAGAAGTACCGGCGATTAAATTATTCTAATCTCTTGCAAAGTTAATAAAATGATAGAATGCATTAGCATCATAAACTATTTTTAAAAATGAATCTATGAAATCTTTGTACAAGTGAAAATTCTATCTATCTCTATCAGAAGTTACGGACCACAATTTTTTGACTAGTTCGATACTTTTAGTATCGAGTTTACAATTATACTTATTTCTACCGCGTAGTCCTTAGCTTGATATCGTTTTCGGGAGACCGGTCTCTCGAAAACGATACCAAGGGCCCAGGCCCACCCCGTGGAGGTGACTACGCAGGGACCCATCGAATAATATTAATTCAGTAGTTTAATGCGTGAGAAGAAAATGAACAAATAATCTTTTATAAAGCAATATATATTTCTTTCATTAAATATTAATAATTGTATTAGCGTAATTTCTCATAAAATAATTTATATCTCATTTATTATTAATTATTAATAATTATGTATTCCAAATCGCGAAAAAATTATCAGCTTGCATTAATCATTCGTATATTAACGGAGTTAAAAAACGGAAACTCTATTTTTCGGTATTAGTTAAATTTGATTAAACTTGTATTTAGTATGTGAAATAACGGAGGGCATATCTGGATTAGTACATAACCGATGGTACTAACTGATAGCCCTCCGCCTCATTTATATCTCAGAATCATCATTACTACTCCCACCACCACTCAATTAAGTATTCAGTTTTCTTAGACTCACCACCCAGCAACACGTCACCGCGTTCTCTCCTGGAACCCTCCACCATCAAATCGATCAAAATCCTCTCCAGAATCTCTCCAGCTTCACGTAGAATCGGTCAGCACATCCAGGATGTATCCCCACTCCTCAGATCGGTCAGCACATCCAGCAGGAACTTCCACTCTTCAGATCGGTCAGGACATCCAGGAGGTATCCCCACTCCTCAGATCGGTCAGGACATCCAGGATGTATCCCCACTCCTCAGATCGGTCAGCTCATCCAGCAGGAACCCCCACTCCTCGGATCAGCCAGGACATCCAGGAGGTATCCCCACTCCTTGGATCGGTCAGCACATCCAGGAGGATCCCCACTTCTCGGATCAGCCAGAACATCCAGCAGCTATCCCCTCTCCTCGGCTCGGTCAGCACATCCAGCAGGAACCCCAGTCCTTGGATCCCAAGGTCCTTCCCAGGTCCGACTAGTCCAAGGACAAGGCTTAGACTGAACCTATGTGTGCAGTCAGTGACACTTGTATCGTTACCCCCCCCCCTTCACCTTCATGAGGTCACAAGGTAGCAATACCTCCCACCCCTGCATTTTCATATTGCAATTGTTTTCAATTTACTAATTTTCGAATTTTTACTGAAAATTTGCGCTTTACATATCTCGTTGCAGTAAAGTATACAATTATATATAAAATATTATGTAAATCGAAGCTACGTTTACACCATCACAGGGGTAGCTACCGAATAATCAGCGGATTTTCTAATCGGAACATCGGTATTGGATTCGGATAGTCATCCTCGCAATATCAGAGAATTATTTTTACTAAAAGCTGAGGAGGAAAGACAATTTGGCAAGGTTCAAAGCGTGCCAAATGAAATTTATATAGGATAAAAGAATCAATCGCTGTCGAATCAAGATAATGTCGAACCAGATTTCCGTGGAACGATCAAATAGGATCGTAATGTACAGTGATAAAAGTCGCTAAAGGGAAATTTCGAAGTAACAGGTCGAATGGAGAATCCTCTTTCGCTCACATTTAGTTCTTTTTTTTTTCAGAACGTTCGCTTTAGTTCACAATGTTTTACAGAAAGGAACGTATTTCGTTGGTGCATACCGCACAGCGTTGGTTTTAGACGCTGAAATAAGAAAGTTGTTTTCCTCCGAAAGGGAAGCCTAAAGCGGAATCGAATTATTCTCGATTTACGTTTCATTCGGAGTTGCAGAGCCAACTGTGAAAATTTCTCCCGGTATCGATCGAACGCCGCGTAGATACGAAACACGGAAAGAATAACATCGAGCAAAGTGCAATACCCGATTCTCGGGAGCCGATAGTCGATTTATATGCGGCGGGGCGATGCGGAAAGCTAGCCGTGGCGCCTACTACCCTTTGGTTACCGTTATCGTTGATCAAGCGGCTCTATAATCTCACGCGGGCGCGTCCAGAACGAAAGAGAAAGGGGATAGAAGCGATCATCGACGGGCAACGTTAATTCATTTCACGAAGCAATTTAGATAATCCCTTGGAGGTTATGTTTGGCTTAATCAAGGGGCGAGATCTGTTGTCCATGAAATAGCGAGAAGGGGCTGCATATGCTCGTGCGCCCAGGGCCGTGCGGAAGCGCGCGTGTCAGATTCAGGATCCCTGCGCCCTCGGAAGCTATGCGTTTCCAACTTTTCGAGCCCGATGGATGGCCGATAGCGAGCTGCCCGAGCATCGCGAACGGCCGTTTGTCGTTTCGACCCTCCACGAGTCCTCGTCTTATCTCGTTTGTCCCGCATCCTTGGGAAATCAAGCACAGCGCCTCTCTTTTTCTCCCTCTTTCCGTCTTCCTCTCACCCTCGCCCGCTTTCGTTCTCTCCCCCATCTCCTGCCGTTCTCTCCGACGATTTGCATAAACACAATTAGTTGCTCTCATTGAATTATTCAAAACGTCTGAAACTATCGCCGGGGCCTGGCTTCAACGGGGTTCCAACCCCTTTCGTGGATCCTGTTTCGCGCACCACGCGTCTACTTTTACCGGGCGTGAATTGAAAAATAACATCGGAGGTAGTTGCCGCGTCACGGCTCGCCCTCGAAGACAGGGGAATACATTAGCCGGCGTAACGTCGTTAATGCTCGTGTTGCCGGAGAAAGATTCATTAGTACGCGTGATTGATATCGCTGAAGATCGCTGAAAGTGAGTTTGCGCGGGAATCGTACATCGGGTGCCGTTCGATCACCGTGCGACGCGCCATCAAAGTTTCGACAAAGGGGTTAGGGTCGATGGAAGCTCGGACAATGTACCGTGCGCCCCAAGGAAATCGTTGCGCATGAAAAATTTCCAATTTTACCACCGACAGTGAAACGTGGTTCCTCTTCTATCGAGAAAAAAAGCCATATAAAATTAGAAACTCCATCGCACAGTCAACGGGAATTCAGCGAGACGCTTTCGAATTTACGACTCTTTCCGCGCATACCAACTGCGAACTTCGTCTTCCCAGCATCGGAACTGCATGCAACTTCTACCACCTGGCCATTACTCCTCGAAACTCACTCGTTGCATCCAACATTCAGAACGTACGCGCGGAGTGCGCCTTCTTCCGCGAGGAACATCCGACAAACAGCCGACAAGCGCTCGTTCGCGAGAAAAGGAGGAGGCCTCCCTTAAAAAAATGACTCGATAAGTTCCTTTCAGCCCGATACAGAATTATCGACGATCCCTTCTAAGCTGACGATTTAGAAAGGTTTCGACGTTGGCGCACAATAACACCCCGGCAGGTGGATCCGTTCACGAGAAACGCCCGCGCCCTCGAGAGATTACGTCGGTTCACGTGGAAGCCGACGCTGCGTCATGGGGTGGAGAGCACCCTCTGCGGCTGTCTACGACCACCGTGGCCGAGGGCCACCGTCCAGGAAAGCGACGGTTCACACTACGGGGACCCCTCGTCGAAACATGTTTCTCCTGGCCGCGCCACACCGCGCCGCGTGAAATTTAATCGTCCCGACGCCGCACGCGGGAGAGTCGCCTTCGAGGGCTGGGATGATGTTGCGCGGGCTACGGTGCACCCTCCTGCGTTCACGAGCGTGTATCGTGACCGTGAATAATGTTGACGAATGGTGATGCGCGCGCTGCACGCCTCGCAACCTCCGGAGCGGTCCGATTCGATCGATTCCGTCTCGCGCGTACTTACGTGTGCCAACAGAAAAAGATCGTTTTCGAGCAACTCTGATGATCGAGGCTCCACACGGTGCATGATATCTCACGGGCGTCCATTTTCGTTCGTCCCGCGTGTCGAAACATCGACAAGCTATGTACATATTTGTACTGCACGAACAGCAACACGAGCCGAGTAGATGCGAGTGGAAGCACGAGCAACGCGAAGGCCAAGATTCCGCGATCAAGTGCGCTACAATTAAATTTAACCCTGCCGCGTTTATATAAATACGGCAAAATCAATAGCTCGCACATCGCGGTCCTAGAGATGTTGGTAGCTACCGCCGCGCGATACATCCCCTGCATCGACGTAGAAAGTGACTCTCGAAGCCTCCCGCGCGATGCAATTGGCGTGAAACGGGCTAGATATTTATTCGACTTATCGACTCCTAATGAAATTTCCCGATTCGAGTGCACGGGGGGAAAGTGACGACAAGTGGAAGCTGGGAAGGGCACCGCCAGATGGGAAAACGCCCCGCGACCACCGTTACACGTCACGGGGCAGAAAAAACACAGGGGTGGTGCGTATGAGTCAAGGGTGACTAGGAGGAGACTGTCGCGGAACATCTTGTAGCGGTAACCCTAAACCACCCTTCCAAATATTATTCTCCGACAATCGAGCACTTTAAAACTTTTTTTCTCTCTAACTCGCGAGTACATAGGCGAGTGCGCGACCCGAAGCGGGCTCCGCGGGGTCGTCGAAGTGACGGGTACGTCAACTCTGAATATTTTCGTAACCTTTGGCGAATGCGCCGAATGCACCGCACGCTCGTTGCTTTCATAGAAAATAAAAGCGAAAATTGAGCACCGCGCCGCGGAGGAACCCGTTCCGCTACGATCGGCCCTACCCCTCATATTTTTTTAACAATTTATCCGCTCGCGTACGATCATCGCGGACTGTTACGTATGCGCGCCATTGGCCGGAAAAGATAAACACCGCGTCGATATTCAAAGCCCTTCCGACGAGGCTCCCGGCGATCGATACGTGAAAATCTTATACACCTGTGCGAGCATTGAAAGAGTTTTAATTATAACGGCATTCGCCACCGTAATTGGACCGCGCTCCGCAGAAAGTAATTGATTCATGAAAATTTTCGATTACAAATACGAGCGTAATTGGTTTTTGCATACTTTAATATATTATTACCCAAAAAGAAGGAGAATCCATTTCGTTAAATTATTCTCCGTTATATATTATATTGCACGCGGAATTATAATTTCGCAATTTCTGTTCGCTCGTATTTAGCAGGAGAGAATTAATCCATACGGGTCTTGCTAGGCTGCGCTTAAACGCAAACAATACTACGCGGGGATACCGCGCGCGGTATTTATGTTTGTAAAATTATGCTTCGGAATTAATTGAAACCATTAAACTATTATAAAATCATTTCCCCCCGAATGGACGGGTTCCTTTCCGCGGGACGCGGTCCAATTACGTATTCGTCCCGCTCGTCGGCGCAGAAATCGCACGTTCTCGATTGCGATTTCTGACGGCGGTCCGAAATCGCGGCTAACCTGTGAAAAACGACTTAATCGTTGGCGAGAAATCAAAAGGGACCCGAGCGTTCGTTCGTAGTTCGCGACAAGTGAACAGCAAAGGGAGTCAGGGGAGAGAGAAATTTAATATTTCACTTATAATATCTTCACTCCAATCTGGCCGCGACAGGTCTGCAACTTTGAAATGAAAATGCACGCGGCCCGGCCTCTCCACCCCTTGACGGACAGCCCTTATAAATATTCAGAACGGGACGTGAAATAACGCGACACGCGAGACCAAAGGTATTTTCTTATCGTCCCACGGCCGGAGTCACCGGCGTTGCTTGTGTACACGCGTTATCTCACGCGCTGCTCTTTCCCATTGATCGGGGTTGTGTCTTCGTAATTGCGAGTTTCACTTTCCGCCGTCTCTCGCCTCGTTTATATCCCGTTCTTTTCGACGGCTCGCGCACGCGACCGTGCCGAACGCGAGCCGCTATCGCGATAGTAATAACGCTACGCGAAGCCCTTGACCACCTGTATTATTGATTTTATAGCGGTGGCTAACGGCACCGTTGATAACTACTTCTAAACGCAGTCGCGTGGAAATGAAGTTTCGCTCGATCGCGACTTTATCCACTCCCCCTTTCAATTTTATTTCAGCCCGCGATAAACATATTTTCAGCTAATTGAATATTCATTTACATACAGGCGCGATTGGTGTTCGTTTTATTTTCGCGCCATTAAATGCAATCGCGAGAAAGGAGCGAGCGGGGGCACGTCGCGATGCCGACGCTGGTTCGACGCGATATCGAATATCTCTTATTGCGCGAAAAATGGATTAATTTACGAGCAGTTATTTATGCAAATGTTTCGTCATTCGCCGTCCACGCGCCGGGGGAGCATATTTACTTTTTTAGTTTATTATTGAAACCCGAACCCTTTTGTCCTCGCGTCGCTTCCGAGCGGCGAGACCGTGCCTGCTTTTTAGAGACGGTAATATTAATTTAATGCGAAAACTCGGCTCAAAACAGAGCGAATTTCCGGGAGGACGAATGCCAAAAACAGTGAACCGGACAATTAGCGTTACTCCCGCGGGTTTCATAAACTCGTTTTCCGTTCTTCACCAGGTTTCGGCCACCCTCTTTTCTCCTATCTGCCCCGCGCGGTGTGCACGATGATAACGAAAATATTCCATTAATTTCTTGTCCATATTCGATTGGATTTTGTCAGGGATTATCGAAAATGCATGAAAAAAAGGAAAAAAAAAAAAAAACACGAAAGAGGAGAAAAAATGCGAAAAACGGGAAACAAGAACGGACTGTACGAACGTAATGGTTTCAATGGAATCGTTATTAATAAACGACGAAAGTATTACCGCGTTATTCCAAAATATTCCGATAAACGAAAACCCCTCGAAACGAGCACCGCAGGTTTTAAACGTAGCCGAATAAAAGTTCATGAAGCACTCGTGATTATCAGCGGATGTGATCAAAAAATGATTGCCAATGGATGGCGATTCAAATATTATAAAGGTAACGGTCCCTCGGGTAGCGTAATATAGAGAGTCAGGTAACGTTTAATACCCGCTGTACTCGAAATTATACGGCTGGAAAAAAGTAGCCACGTGACGTGTTTAATTTTCATTTGATTTCTCGATCGACGGTTTACAAAGTCGTTCGACCGATGCGTACGCCACGCCGGGATGCTTTTTGCTCGAGTAACCTCGCATCTCGATACCTCTCCGCTCCCATAAAATTGCCCAGATTCAGTACGACTATCTTCAGCATCGCGTGAATACGCTCGTTCATCGGGCACAGCGTTCGTATGATTGACAAAAGGAAAATAATGAATCCGGTGTTCCGTGCAGCAGAACAGAGTGTTCTATAAAATCGCCGCGGAGCTATTCGTATTTGTTAGACTTTCAGTGAAATTTATTTTCAATCCGGTCCTCGTATCTTTCTCCATACGGGTTAACTCGGCTAAAGCTGGCATGAATATACTGCTTTTGTGGAGTACGTTGCTGTGGTACGTGTAAACTGATGCTTTGGACCGTGTAGCTTCATGACGGTGAAACAAATGTTGCCGCTGGAAGTGTGGAACTATTAAGACGGATCACTGCGCATAGAGCATTTCCACGAAAATTTCTAACACGTTCCGCTACCCGCCGGAACATTTTATTCGTGCGAACGGATTTGTCGCGATCCCGCCTTCTAATTGCGCGCGTTACCTTATTCCGTTTCCACGATTCCATCAAATCGGGATAATGTTAATTGTTTAACGTTTCCGGTGTTATCTTTTAATCGCGGACGCACGAAATTGGTTCATTTATTACTCTGAAAGCTTCCATTTCGCTCGAATGCCGTTTCTATGTTCTACGCGACTCATAAAATGGAAATGTATTGTACGCATCGCGAAATGTCGTTCAGTGAATCATTCATCTCCCAGTTGAATAGTTTATAGAATCAAAAATTCGCAATGTTACGCACCCCACTTTTTAATGCGCGAACTGCGAAGGCTGTTAAATGTTTCGGAAAAATATGATCCCCTGAAAGTGAGTCGATCAATAATTATTGTACGTATTACAATTTTTATTTGATACCTTGTACAAGTATCATCGATATCGACCATCGCTAAAAACCACTTGTTTCATTTTTAATACCAAGAGTAGCTATGTCAAAAGAGGTTTCTACGATGGCTGCACAATCCTTAAGCAAAGTGTCATTTTTCATTCAACAGGGTGCAAGGAGGGAATACGCTCACCCCGAAACAAGAAGCGACGCAAGACGGAATCGGAAGCGAGCGTTCCTCTCCGCGCTCGAGCGAGCGAGCTGGGATGTCGCGTAAGACGTTTATACCTTTTTCAGACACCGTTCTCGGTTAATCGTAGAAACGCGTAGCGTAAAATAAAATATCTTCGGCTTATAAATCTCGACTCGCAACGCGGCCGGATATTAGATATCCGCGAGTGGCGCGGAACATTGACGTCGATAGATACCCGGCGTACAATGTATCACCCCGATGGACCCCTGCCAGTTTATGGAGATGCAGGTGCACGTTCATGGGGGCCCCCCGTGCTATCGTCGATGGAATTCGGGCGCACTTTTTCGTTTCGTATCACGCGATCTGTGAAACATTGATAGGAGTTTTGGTCAGGGGGAAAAAAAACGCGCGGACAGAGAAGGGACGCAGAGAGTTTCGGGCGCATGCGGAACGACCATGCATCATCGTTCACGCTTCATCCCTTGATATGCAAGCGAGATCTGTATGTAGACGCGTACGCGTATGAATCTTCGTACATATATGCGTCTACCGGGCGTTTCATTGTATGCGGAAACTATTTCAACGGCGAAAACAATGAGAAAAATCCATATAAACATGTGGCGTGTTCGATTTTCTCCTCCCGTCCCGGTTTTTTATATTCCGGTAATTCCCTTCGTTCTAAACTCGGATAGTATACCCGGTTTTACTAATATTCCAAACTGTCGCGCGCGCTATTTTAAAGAAATATTTGAAATTTGCGAAGGGTTGAGCATTTTGTTACGTCGTAACTGAAAGCTTGCGCTCAGGCTGAACATCTGGCTAGTGCATCCTGCGAAACCGAACAGCGACCCAGTAGCGAAGTATACAGATTTCTATGACTCATTGTTGGAAAGAACCTCGAACGGGGCGCGTATTTGTAGAAACTTCTCCGTGGTTTCTCTCCAATTCATGCCACCTAACCGCCGAAGCAAGTTCCGCGTTGTGAACCATCCTGTACTTACACGTACGCATGCGTACGTGAATGCACATGGGCCCACATATGCGAACACACGTGCATATGTATACAAGCAGCAATGTACCGGCGCATAAATCGAACTTTTGCATTTCCGTCGTCGACAGTTGTCCCTCTCTACGTTCCCTCATTGCCTGGTGTCGCGCGTTGCGTACAGGAAACATTCGCTGACCTGCCGTGTATTTTTTTTCCCCCTCGTGTTCCGTTCCTCCAACCCCCGGACGCATTCTACGTGTACGGCGAATTTATGTCGTAACATTCGGACGTGATCCGAGCGTACGTTTCTACTCCGATGATGGCCGCCGCGATCGAATGGCGTCACGTAAAACAGGGCATAGAACGGTCCGACGTTGGCGTTTATACGAGCTAGTTTAAGTTAGAACGTCGTGATAAAACGGGGTTGCTGTAACAATTTGCGAGTTTTAGTTTTACCAGACTGTCGCGGACATACGGTTCCTCGATGGTGCGTTAAGCGAATTACCGCTAAGCCAGCCCGGGCATAATTCCCTTTTTATCATTCCATTGGTAGCAAGATCCCCGTCCGTTCTAAATTTTTTCGCGTCCGTCCGATAACTTGCCCGGCGAAGGAGGGCAAAACGCAGGTGCACATACGCTGTTGCCGACTTTTTCGCAGTGGACGAGATTAAATAGTCAGCAACGTAAAAAACGGGAACAGGTATATATACCGACGTTTCGTTCTCCGCCCATTTTATTTCCTTTCCGCGCTCGCCACCCCTTCTTGGCCGCGTTCTCCACGCTTGATCGTCTCCGCGAGGCTACCCACCGGATAACGGCACATTCTTCAAAGTAACGAATAATTGATGCAAAGGCAGAAGGTTAATTTGATTCCGAATTCAGACGAAAATAATCTGGCTGAATCCCGCGGAGCCACCGGATGAGTTTTACCTTTTCGAATCGGAAGAGTGACGGCGGGCAGGGGGTGTCGAGGGGCGCATAGAAGAGGGATTCGACCGGTCAGAAAGCCGGAGGCATGCGCGATGAGCTTTTCTCCGGCACCGGAGCCAACGAAATTAATATTTAATTTTCTATCCCTCATCCGCCGCGGAAGTTCCTACGGCCCTCTTGGCTTATACGCCATCGTACTCTCTCCCTCTCTCTTCCTCTCGCGTGGTTTTATTGCCCCGGTGGCCGAGCGTACACGGTGCTCCATTGTTTCGCGGCTGTATTATATTGCCACTCGAAACACGCTACTTTCTTCCTCGCCCTCTCTCCTCTCGAGCCCTTGATTGCGCCAACGAGCCGCCACGTACGGTCAAAGTGGTGCACGCCCGCTGGACGACCACCCGAACGTGCCAACATGGCGAATTAACAGCCGAGAAACCAATAATCCGTTGCGTGCACCACGCGACCCATCGCGGCCAACCCCTTTACGCGACTTTTACCGTCGACTGTCACGAATCTAAACGAGCGTACGAGGATCCTTTTGATCTCGACCGTGAACAACCGGATCGCCATACACGGATCCCACGCGAATTTCGCGTGCGACTTCGATCGTTTAGAATTCAAGTATTCAGTCGGGGCTTAGCAAAAACTCGCTGGCTGTCGGACCGACCGGTCGCCTAATGGGGGACCAGGTGCGCCGCGCCTGCCGACCACGATCCCCGATAACGTGTCTCGCAATTTTCCTCGAACTCCCCATGAATTTGGCAATCGATCAAAGAACAAGTTGGCCCGGGATCGGCGATGTTTACCGAGAAACGCGAGAGGGGCCAGCTACGCGAGGTAGGGACGCTGAGAGTCCGCTCGATGAGATAACGACGGATCCTCGTTCAAATTAGATTCTTCCAGGCTCGAAAACGAGCCAGGGCGTTGCCTTTCACCTCGTTTCGCCGGTCTCGGAAACGAGGATCAAGAAACCTAGCCGTTTTCACACTCCTATGTACAGTCCGCCCGCCCTCCGTCTCTCTAGCCTCGAACCTTGAGGTTAGCCTCAACTAATACTGCCACTCCGGCCCCACGGCGATGTAACCTCTCATTACGTTCCCGTGTCCGCCGTGGCTCTTCGAGCATCTTGCCCACCTTGATTTGATTAGCATAATTGCACTTACCTTGGACCTGCCGCTCGGCCACAAATTCGACAGGGCAGGCTGGGGCGCGACTAAGGAGAGGACCCCGTGACCAGGGACCGGTCCTCCGGGTGTCCCGTCCCGGTTAAAAGCGATAATGGTTACCACCGTTTTAATACCAGTCGTAATAACGATCAGCGCTCGCTCGGTAATGACCCGGGCCACCGGTGTCGCCGGAACTCGTTGCAACACCCCTGCCACGTGACAGGTAGTCGCGGTTCGCGAGTAATTTATCGAGTCGGGGTGCCGCGCGCGGAGTAACACGATGTTTTCGCGTACATAACCACACCGTTCTCCGACGAGCCGCTGTTTCGCGTCGCGCAACACAACGGGGGTGCACCGCCGCGAGGCAGCCTCCCGCGTCGACGGGATTTTACAGGTTCGCAAATTGCCATAGGCAATCGAGATAGTTCGCGGACAGGATCGTCGAATCGGCGCCGTGAGATTTCCCATTCGGAAGCGTCGTTAAACGCGTGCCGCGCTCCTGCGGAGATCGTAAACGCGTAACGTCCTCGCGGATCGATAAATAGGGTCGCAGCCGCGCGAAACACCGAGGGGTCGCGGCGGCGATCGAAGAATAACAATGGGGCGGGTCGTCTTACGCGAAATGGAGCGAAATGTCGGCCTCCCGTGCGAGCTCGATCTTAAAATTCTATCGAAAGAAGACACCGGACAAATTGAATGTTTACAGCCGACTCGCGGGATACTCGTGTCTCGAGGGTGACAGGGCCACCCCTCGAAACGCGTCCCCTCGAGTGACGTCCGTCTGACGAGTCGCGTGCGTCTCCGACTTTTATTCTTCCTTCTCCTTTTCCCTTTTCACTTTTCGAACGTTAACCATTTCGTTCCCTCTCCGTTTTTAATCTGCCACGCGTACCGCAACGATTGCGGAGCCCCTGAAATCGTTGACCCGGTTTTTGCCAGGCAATATTACTTAGCGTGTGCCCCGCGGAATTTCGAAACGGACGAGTCGGCCTCGCGATTGATAACCCGGATCGATCCCCTGTAATAACGAAATACCCTCGTTATACGAGTGTACCTCTCGTACCGCGATTTCGATTGATGTCCGATGTTTTAATCCGCGTTATTAGTCAGTGTCGGGAAGAATTTCGCATTAGGGGATTCATCCGAGCAACGAGGATGGAAGTACGCGGTAAAAAATACCGAACGCTGTACCACGACTCGTTCGCCGCTTTAAAACAAACGAAACTTTAATGAGAAGTTATTAATATCGGCACAAATGTGTACCAGATCTGGATAAATAAAATGGAGATTAAAATCGTCGCGGATTTACGTGGTCCATGTACCAATTGTCGTTAAAACGTTCGTCCACCGGCTGAAAACCGTCGTGCTGCACGATCAGCGAGATTGAAGGGTGCTGCCACCCTACGAGCGTCCTATAAACTTGCAGGATTCCACGAATGGGGGGTAGTTCACCCTCATCCGTGGAGTTTTTCGCGAGAGAGCGTAGCTTATCTTACTGGCTGTATACTCTTTATCGTTTACTCGTCCGATATAGAACCTCGGCCATGTTTTCTATCGCGAATGAATTTATCAACCCTCGTTACCTCCAGTTTCTTCCGGCGTAACAAACTTATTCGCCGAAACGAATCGCGTTTTAATAAGGATCATCCCGAAGCGAGAAAGAATTCTAGTCAAAGGTAAACGGTAGGTCGGGGATACAAATTTTAATAAAGTAGATTCTCGCGCGGTTGCGACTCGTAGAGAAATCTCGATTAAAGCTCGCTCGCTTTCAGATTATTTTGTTCGTTTTCTTCTAGGCGCTCGACGCTTCCGGTATGGCCACGTTTCGCTCGTGTTTCGCCGGGATCCCCGGGCTCATAATTGAAAATCACTGTAATCCAATATCCTTGCTCGGGGGTGCGATATAAAACCGAGCGGATCCCGCTTAAGATCGTTCCGCTCTGGAACGACACGGCCCCCACGATCCGTCGACCAATAAGGAGGTATCGTGCGGTAACCTAAAGAGGAATCCTCCCTCGCCCTTCGGGACGAAACCGCGCACACGTATGTAGCGCAGGGTAGGCGCGACATTCCGCGTATTGTTTCCCGATGGGAATTCGGCTGCCTTCCACGGAAACACATTGCGGGCTCCTTACCAAGGTTTATTACGACTTACGGGGCGGGGGATGCTCGACGGCGTCGAGGTATTTACAGCTCGGCCATTCCCGTCACAGCCTACCCTTTTACGGCCACGCTGTTCCTCGGGGCGACTCGGTGACAAAGCGCCAGGGAAAAATAAGAATTATGGAACTGGATGGAACGAGCCTGTTAAGAGGAGATCGCGTTAATCTGCAGGGCGGAGCAGGGATTGTATTATCGGTGATCTTTCCTTTCGTTGGTTAAAGGGATAATTCGTTTCTCGTGTTCTAATTCGAGGTTCGCGTGCCGCGGTGTCGTGCGTTACGAGTTTTGCCAGTTGCCGAGTATTTTAGTTTGGCCACTCGTACTTTTTGCGTCGTTAGCCGTCAGCCTTTCTGCGTATCGATGGCGAGTGGCCTCGTTAGCAGACTTCGAAGATGTAACTTTTCTATTTGAAGGGTAGATAAGATTCTAGACTTTCCAGGCATACGCTGAGCGCAACATTTTTCTGTACGCGTTGCTAGCAGACAGGAGTGTCTGTATCATTCCAGAATCATGGTCCCATCGGGTAATACGCGGTGGACTCGCTGGAGAGAGGCCAGTCGGATGATTTCGCGCTCGTCGCCCGTTTCATTTCCAAACTTTTCAGCATAAATCGTCATTTGTCCCAGCAGGCTGTCGCCGTTACACGGGTCACTTGTATTTTCGTCCTTCTGTTTGTAACTCCTGCGAAGATGGCTGCCTTTTCTTCCCTCGCCGCACCCCCCCTCGCCCCTCCTCGCACCCTGGATGCGTCACGTTGGACCCGAGTGGCTCTCCGGGGGCGGCAAGCGGCATCTATTTTATAAGACTGAGAAATATCGGCGGCATCAATAACGGTTTATCTCGAATACAAATTGCCACCCGGAGAGGACCACTGCCTTAAGAAAACACTCGTAATCCGTGGAGAGTGAAACGGGGACGTAGCGACAGGTCGTCGGTATACCCATCGTTTATCTATCGCCCACGGGCGCACCATCGACCCTTCGTGTTTGTACGGGCAACGCGCTGATCGACGACGTTCGAAATTAATTCCATCGCCCTTCGCACTGCTGCTCGACTTCCCGGCGTAAGATCCTTCCTCCTCTTCCTTTTCGCCACGTCGCGACGCGTGAATTCCCGCGGAACGCTCACGCACACCTCGCTCGCCGAAGGGCTCGAACTTTTATTCAACCCCCGCCCTGCCTGCGCGGCCGCGCAATATATTCGCGGTTTATTTATGCACGTCTAAAATACATATTTTGCAGAGCTGTCTCGTAAATTCGTTTTATCGAGGATCCCTTTCTCTCGGTGATCAGCCATCATCGCTGCGCGTTTTGTTCGACTGCAACCGTGATCACCATGCTCGTCAACGCTTATCTATATCAGTCTGTTACTTCCACTTGTGTCTACCAGTGTCCCTCTCTCTCTCTCTCTCTCTCACACACTCTCTCTCCCTCTCTCATTGTTTTTTTACGCCCTGTTCAGAATCCACGACCTCGGTCGACCTCCATTGTCGAACCACCAGACGATCGTTTGGCATGGTTTAACGGCGTGGCCGGTAGTCGCGATGATGAATGACGCTCCCGGAACGGGAGACATTCGGCGCGATCCGACGCTTCAAGAGCTTTTTTGTCACGCTGGCTCGTTACGTCCCGGCGCCAGCCTGGCCAGCAACTATGCGCCAGAAACAATGTTGACTAATCGCTTTCCAAAACTACGGCTGAAAAACGCTCGCTCCCGCGTAATGGCCGCCCCGGTTTTTGAGATCGCCATCGGCCCGGCCCACGGATGATTTCTTTGCGCGATTTCGAATTCCGGCTGCGAAAAAGTTGCCACGGAGAAAATATGACCACCGCGACGACCAATTGCGATCCAATTAAATCGAGAGCGCAACGATGACCAGGTTCGATTGGCCTGTAAAGACGCGCCACTGAAGTGCTGTCTTCCTCAATTGAACAGTGACGTATTCGAACAGATGTTTCGGCGTCTGGGACCGAGTAGGAACGAATTTCGTCTCGGGCTATTAGAATGCATACTCGTGTACCTTTAATTGACCGGATCCGTCCTTCGTCCGGGGCCTTGAAAAGGGTCCTCGTAAATATAACGTTTTTCTCGCGGCTCTCATCGGACGGACGAATTAGACCACGGAATAATTCCGTCGCAGACGCAGAAAACAAACCTTATTATTCCAGTGGATGCGGCTAATTTGATCGGATGGAATTTGAAATGATAATGGGAGCCGAGTTTTTCTCGATTCACGGTTCGTCCTTAAAACTCGCCCCTTAGCATACGCGCGTCTTCCAACGTGGGATCGTGAATTATGCGCGCTGATTATTCCTATATTAATGCCTTCCCAGTGCTGTCGATTTTTCGAGTGTGTTTTCTCCAACTTTCCTGACGGTTCTTGGGAAACTCTCATCCCTCGCGTAGATGAAAATTACATATTTTCACGGTAAAATGTTGATAAAAATGCTCGAAGTTCAGGTTCTGAAATATTTAATTACGTCGCATTAACATTCGACGAATCGAAGGGCGATATCCTATTCCACGTCACGGATTTCGAACACGTTCGCCCGTGTATTAATAACACATGCACCGAATATCCCGTTGTTTGGCTCATAATTATTTTCCAGCCGTACGTTTCGCCTCGCTAAGGTTCTCATTTCCTCCACGCACGTAACATGCTCGTAACGACGTAACATAAACATGATTGATATATTATTAACCGTATCCATTAAGCACTATATCTCTCCTTCTCTCTTTCCCTGTGGTTGCATGAAATATAGGAGCTTTCGAGAGGGAGGCTCTCTCCGGCTCGTGGAAGGCTGGAGAACGGTCCGCTGAATACCAGAAACGAGAAGGAGAGGTTCGACGTGGCCGTAGGGGGTACACGGTAGGGATAAGAAAAGAAAAAGGGAAATTCTCTTGCGTAAATCTAGCCGAGGGGCGACGGGAGCGCCATGTGCTGCCGATCTCACGGTTCGAGGTTGCACAAGTGCAGCGGCAAGGTCAAAGGGCGCGGACCGTTCGAAATCGCCAGCGTGACTTTCTCTCATGGTATATCGTTTAGGTTCCTCGTGCGGATAGTTTTTATAAAAGCTGGATATTACCGATAGCAATTATTCCATAAGTTTTCTATTAATATTCTAGTCGATCGGATTTCGTTAGGTTTGCCAAACACGAACCAGTCGTTCCTAATCGAAAGTGGCTTGTGTACCTTAGCTGGGAGATCCAATAAAAGAAAAGGGGAAAACAGTGGCATTTAGAAACCGAATTTAATATCGGGGAGAAGTCGCCGGTAAACGCATCGAAACGAACGATCCAGCCGATGTTGAACAGTTTAATATCCAGAGGACCCGCCGGGGGCGATTTCCCTCGCGGAGGGTGAGAATCGTCGGTTCCGCGCGCCCGAGCAACCTCGCGCGCCCTTTCCCCCTTAATCCTTACAGTCTCGGTTCGATTCGTGAAAAGTGAATCTATCCGGACTGAAATCGAAATGTTTACGGTTCCGTTGCCTAACCGTCGTCCCCGTCGAGTGGTTCTTATAAGCTGCGACACGCGGATACCGTGGCAGACCGCGGAACGCGGTGGCAGACACTCGAAACGTCGGGACGTCGCCCCCCGCGTTGGGAACTTAAATATTCTGCGTAAGACCGATTCGGGGAAGATTTAGTTTCGCGGAGAGACGAGTGGATAGATGAAGGGGAGGAAGCGTCGAGGGAGACAAAGCCGTGGAAAGAGACGAAACGAGTGGAACCCCGGTCCCGGTGTGTCAGCTTAATGGAACGGAATTGAAATCATTTGCTTTGCGACAGGCACGGCACGTCGTCGCCTCCTGAGCTTGGCAGTCCAGTCGACGACATTCCGTAGCCTACGTAGCCTCTCTCCTTCTCTCACCGTGACGTCGGTTCCGTTCGCGGATAATTGAAATTCTCGAAAGGAGAGGGAAAGAAAAAAGCGACTCGAGGGTTACACGCGGGGTTTCGAGGAAGAACGAGGGAAACAGAAGCCTTTCGAGACGGATAGCGCTACTAATGGAGTCCTGGTTAAGCGTTTGGTCCGTGGTACAACCTTCATTACATTTATCTCCCTGGGTTTGTGGTCCTCCCCAAATGTCGGCCGAGGGGTCCTCCCCCATCGAAACATAAGGCCGTTAAACGATTTAATTCAATTCGTACGGTACCGGAGCGAGGCGGGGAGGGTGGCGGGGTGGCTCGAACGAATTTAACGCCTCCGATAGTTTCGCGCTTCGGAATTCGCTCGCGCCGACCTACCACCTTACCTCAGCGTTTTAACACACTCTCCACCCTCCGCGCCGGCTGGCCACCCCTTTCGTTCGTTATCTCGGTGTTTCAGCTTTTTTTATCTCGACCAGCCCCGTTTGAACGCGCGGTGCATTTGCATCGGCAGATATATACGGTGGATAGGAGATTGCGCGCCGATTTATTCGCCTTGATTTACTTGGGGGGAATTGTTGTGTAATTTTGTACCAGTGGAACACGAAATTCACTTCCCCGCATTTTTCACGCGTTGTTCGGTAAGCAGTTCTTCGACGACTGGATTGAAATGGACAAATCGAACCATCGATGGAATCTGTATCAAAATTGTTTATCGCTCGCAAGTTGTCTTAGACGTCAATTACGGCGTGTCACTTTTATTTACCGCGTTCGTCTAAATTAAAAACTGCGCGTAATCAAACTAAAGTTCGCCGGAACGCGATTTCAAAGTTCCATCGGACGGGGGATTAAAATCTCTCTTACTTAAGTGGAGAGACTTACAATTCCGACTTTGTCCGCCGTTTCCTCGGTGCCAGAGAATTAATCGCGAGGAATTACCTGTCGCGCGAGGATTCACCGGAACAAAACAACCACTTTTCCGTTCCCGTATCAGCGTCAAAGTGTCCCCGGCCCCGTCGTAATCCAACTATCCCGACCGCAGCCAGTGGCCCCATCCTTCGACCCGCGTTCCACCGTGGTTTTGACGGCGCATAATGTACGGTTGGCACAATATTTGGAAAGTAGCTGGCAAGTTCTGCTTCGCAATTATTGCGTAACCCTAACGCGAGCGCTGACGGCCGGGAACCGAGAGGGTCGCGCGGAGGCGCAAGAAGCCAGGAGAGTTGGAGAGGCTCACGGCCGCCTCGCAAAGAGAGAGAGAGAGAGAGAGAGAGAGAGAGAGAGAGAGAGGGGAGAACAATGCGAACTCGAAGATAACTTCGGAGGCACGAGAATCAACATGAAAGGGGAAGTTTCCATCTCTAATTGGTATTTAGGAGATCCGAAACAGACCCAACTTCGCGCCGTCCTTGCGAGACCCTCGCGTACACGCCCCACCCCGCAAAACACGCGTTCGTACACTGCGATACAGACCGCTCAAACGTTACAAGCTTGTCATCTCGAGATTTAATCACGGGGAATGAGGTTGGCGGGTTTGAACGGCTGGCTGTGAAAATTTTCGGATCCACCCCGCCCCCAATCGCGTCCTTTCGGCAATTGGTGTTTCGAGAGCGGCACTCTCGAAAGCGGACGTGCGCGGTCGCGGGAATGCAGATTTAATCACGTTCGAGGAGGAGGAGGAGTCCTCCGAGGCCTTTGGCGACCGTCGAATTTTCAACCGG
Source organism: Xylocopa violacea (assembly GCA_963969225.1). Classification (NCBI taxonomy): domain Eukaryota; kingdom Metazoa; phylum Arthropoda; class Insecta; order Hymenoptera; family Apidae; genus Xylocopa; species Xylocopa violacea. Next base: position 38,254,322 of record CAXAJV010000002.1, read on the forward strand.
CGGCCTGTTTATCATCCGGTTCGTGGTTCAGCTGCGAATTAAATTATACACGCGCCGATGTGCCTTAAAAAGGCGCGCACCCTCGGGTTGGTGACAGGGGCGAGGTTGTTGGTAGGTGGGTAGGTAGGTAGGTAGGTAGGTAGGTAGGTAGGTATGCTAGGTGGATAGATGGAATTCGGATATAACACGAGATTGAAGGGGACGTGCGTCGAGGAGGAACGCGGAAAGTTCTGGATCGATTCTGCGAGGAGAGGACGACCACTTCAAAAGACCCCAACTTCCATGGCTGCTCAGAGACTTACTTTCTTTGTTCGTATCAGTCGCGTAGTTAAGCTACATGCAAAGTGACGTGTGTACACGGACGCGTGTACGTGTATACGTGCATGCATCTTTGAAGTGTATGCATGTATGTACGCGGCGATATATGGAGTGCTTCGACGATGGAAGGGATTTTATTATTCACAAAGCAACGCGGTGTGCTACTCCTTGGATCTCTTCCATTTCGATGGAACGACGGGGCGGAAGGAAGCTGAAAAGCCTGCCGATGCAAATATGCAAATAACGTTATTTGTTTAAACAGCCCGGTTTCGAGGCCCATCTCGATCGCGTACGCATCGATCGGGTTTCGAGGAACAATTGGCAAAGATCGATCGAAGAAGAACCACTCTAATCGATGCGTTTACCTCGTACATATATTTTAGGGTCGCCGAATATCTGAAATTCCCGCCCTGTATAATGTGCGAACAAGTTTTTTTGATATGAGGAAGCAAAAGAGTTATAACAGATGGCAGCAGCCGTTGGAAGACTGAAGGGATGCGATGGGGTAAATTTCAGGTAAATGATACGATTTAAACAACCCCGTCTCACTTTTCATGAGGGATGATATTAAGGGTTGAACGAGTTACGGGCTGTTCGTAGAGATGGCGCCAGAGTATCGTTCCCTCGAGTCGCGAACTTCAACCCCTTCAAACGTACCATCGTCGCTTATGCTTGAATTTTGTTAAAGCGTTACACGCGCAACGTTATGTAAAAAGTTAGACATGAAAAAATAAACCAAGCACGAGGATTCTTTAGCGAGCTACGTAGAGAATTGTATCGCAATTTGAAAAGATATCCATTGACTTCGAATAGAAAGGGTTCGGGGTGAAGAATAAATAAACGCGTTTATCGTAAATATAAAAGTTTTATCGCGGTAGAAAAAGCTGCATAAAGGGTATAAAACCGTGGTCCTTTTGACAACGGTAACGGAGCAATGAATAAGGCAGCACTTTCTTTCAGCGCTGCCCTCTCGAAATAACTCTTGGGCGTCTTGTCCAAGCAAAGAAATAAAGCGATGCTACCGGAGGGTCGATCGAGTCCCATTAATGGGTGAATGCTGAAAGGATCTACAGAACGGCCAGTGGCGACTGGACACACTGGGCTTTGTATAGGTGTGGCTGGAAAAGAGGACCATGAAAGTAGGATTTCGTCTGAATTCGCGAAGAAAGACGCGTTTCTTCCCTATCCTAATGATTTTTCTTCCCTTTCTTACGAGTTCGTTACGTCCTGTAAAAAGTATTATTCTTTGTCGGTCATTTATTGCTTTAATTTCATCCTTTCGTAACAAACTTCCACGGTAAACATTCCTCTGCTCGTTCTTCAAACGGAATCGATCGTAAATTCGATTGCCCTACATTTCAGCCTAAATTGGCCATTTAAACGAACGCGAACAATCATGCCAATACCGTTCCCCGATCGAGCATCTCATGAAAGTCAAAACGCGGGCGCGAAATGTAATCTCCCGGTTGTATCGGCCCTCGAAGCCAGTTCGACGGTTCGCGTCGAACGAATTTCCCGAATTCGTCTCCCTTCTCGATCCGACGATACCCTCTCTTCCTTGTTCACGGCCGTCTTTCTCTCATTCCAGGGAGCTCGACGCTCTATTAGCAGTTTCTTAGAGCAGTCCCAAATGGCATTCCTATTGATGCCCGCGATGGGGTGTACCTTAACGCTCGAGGGAGAAAAGAGCGCCATTCTAAGGCAGGAGAGAACTTTATGGACTGCGCAATGGCTACTGGATTCTGTTCGAAGCGGACACTAGGGTTCCGCCATCCCCCTTTATATTCCCTTTACCTCCGGCCACCGCCGCCTTTTTCTTCCTCGCCGTTTTCTCTTCCTTCATTTTCTCGTCCCTTTTTTTCTCTCTTTCTCTCTCTCTCTCTCTCTCCATCTTCTCCTTCTCTTCTTCACGCAATTCCCGACGATTCTTTTATTACGACTTCGACGCGCGTCCTCGCGTCTTACGACGATTACTGTTAAGCTGACGAATTCGACGGAGGATTTGCTCGGCCGGACAAAATGAGAAATTGTTCTCTCTGTTGGGACAGCCTGTCCCGCCTTCGCTCGTAGCTATCACAAACAAGCAATAAGTTCGAAATTGGTGTCCCGATCCGTGATACGAGGCTAGATATTTATCGTCCGGAGGGGTAATTAGATATAAGATATTTTCCGTCGAAAATTCAAGAACGATGCGATTCGATTAGCATTAACGAGATTAACGTTGAAGTGCTCGAGCCAGAACTTGGTAGCGTCCAATCTCAATTATCACGGCTAGACGAACATGAATCTTTAGCAAGTTACTTGGAACTTTCACAGACGGAAAGTTCGATCGTTGAACGACGGTCAGAGGACCGGGAAGATATTTGCACACTCGATATGTTCTCGTATTTCGAAGGATGAGGACGCCACTCCCGTTCTCGGAACCGAACTCCATTGGTCGGAAGGATCTACCAATTTTCATCCCACTCGTTCTCTAAAATCGATTCACACGCTACATACATTCGTCGCTTGGTTAAACTTTCAATACCCGGACGCGGCGTGCTACTGTAATCCGCTGTAATTCCATTTGCGTTTGCAAAGTGCCAGTGCCGGTATAAATTTTCATTTGCATATCCCATTTCCTGCTTAAAAAATTTTTTTTCATTTCCACTCGAAAAACGACCAAACATTTTACACCGTTCCTCCTCCCGTCTGTCAAAGAGTACATAAAATACGAAATTTCAAAACTCGATCTACGATCTCGCGAGGCTGATTCAATTATCCCTGCCCGACAACCCCATCAACTCTCGTGTACGGTACACCGTGCAGTCCAACGTCTTTGAGAGAAAGAAAGCAGCGCGGTCGATTAATCGCGAAGTCGCCGCACGTCGACGGATAGCGACGAGCATGGTTCTTCATTTGTTCCACGGCAAGGAAGAACGCAAAGTGGATTATGCTCGAGCGAAGTTGCCTCCACGGCGAAACCCCTCGCGCGCGATGACAGCCTTTCGGAAGGCGTCCTTCTTCCTCGTTTTGTCGCGATCGTCCGCCATCACCGTCCGACTGATGGATTGATATTTTTAATGCGGAAGACAGCCGATACGGTTCGCGGACGCGGTGCGTGGCTAGGTGGGAACCCCGAAAGAGGACGTTTTCCCAACAAGGCGTTATTGCTCCTTTGGGGCTCGCTCGGGGTTGAGGAGCCACCGCGAAGACGTCTCTGTATTATTGCCTAAGATAATGAGTTTTCTTCCGGGCAACCGAGGGAAGACCGATCGGCTGTTCAAATATTGCGGGGCAACGTAATAAGCAAAGTGCTCCCGCTGGCATCTGGGGTTGTAATAGAAATTTGGACGAGTTTAAACGACCGGTTCCACCCTCGTTCACCGGTCACGACACTCGGGCGAAACTCGGCTCGCTCCGCACCGATGATTAATTGTCCGTGAATTCCTATTTACTCGACCACCGCTCCTCGACTCACGAGAATTCCCGACCACGGCGAGGGACGAAACGGCGGCCTCCGAGGAACCGGCTGGAATCGTTAGCTCGCGGAGAACGAGACAAAGCTATCGTCGTTCCGCGGCGGGCCTACGATACGTTCGAATGGGAGCGGACGCGACAAACGGATATCGATGGGTTTTAAAAAATTTAAGAACTATCGGCATCGGGTTTTGATAGCAGTATCGGGGTTCGTTTAGTCGCGCGAGCTGCACGTTGACAGTCCGGCATCAATATCGCCACTGTGTTTCTGTCTGCGGCAGAATCGCGCAATTTTTCTTCCGGACAGAACCACGATAGGCGTGTCGATAAAAATACCGAAACTACCTATCGCGTAGCGATTCGGCTCTCCCGTTTACTCGTTTATCCCGTAAAGATACGCGCGATAAGTGGACGGGTGAAAAGCGAAGATTTAATCGAGCGCGATGGTCGCAGAGGTAATACGATCTTCCAATTGCCAAATTACGGTAACCGCTAACGACGCGCGCAAAGCGGGGTCGGCGCAAAAGCAGCGTCCGTGGCCCGTCGAGAAAGTCGGGAGGATGCCGCGGCGATAACACGAGTCGAGCAGCGCGGATTATCGGAAACGAAGTTCCTTTGTTCCTCGCCCTTTGACCGGTCGGAGCAGCGAATTAGCCATTGGGGTTACCAGTAGAATGGGATCGATATCCGGCCGCGAGCCGGGACTGGGCGCGCTCGCGGCATAAACCGGTGCCTGTCGTTAATTCCCCGAGAAATCAGTTCGATGACAACCGCCTCGGATCCCCGTCCTGGCCGCTATTATTTCCAGAATTTCCAATGACCCTCGCGAGCCTACTCGCCGCATTGTAGCCGGTTCCAGGCTGGACAATGGTCGAGCGAAGTCCCCGGCGCAGGAGGACGTTAGTCGGGGCTGGCAATATCGGCGTTTGGCCTGACGCCAAGACGCTTCGAAATTGTGGGATAACAGGGCCCGCCTGTACGTGTGCCGTACGCGTACGTATAGATTTGTCCGCGTGCAGGCGTGTATATGGATAAACGCGGCGGCCACGTAACGTCGTTGCGCCTCGCGACATTGGTCAGATATTTATTCGCATTGTTTCACCGTCCTCCCCGCCGGTGAACAACTGGAATGAACCCGGCCGCGCCACGGGGTTTCCGCCGGCCGAATTCGAACGCTCGCGCCACGATGTTTCGTGCTCCCGGACGGCTGTGACGGTATAAGTGCGTTTCGGTATTCCACTGTATTTTCCCGGGGGAATTTACCTCCTAGTTTGCCCGACCCTGTTCGTGGTAACGCTGATTGCACACGGTATAAGGGAAGTTTGGGGTGTCGCGGGAAGGTCGTCTGAAGGAGAGCGTAATTGGAGGAACGAACGTGAAAATCGTCGGGGGTTGTTGCGCGTGGTTTTGTTCCTGTCAGAGGTGTATTAGCGTGATTGGTCGTTAAAAAGTGCGACCCTTAAAAGCATTAAAGAAGTGCATCGACATTAATTAAACGAGCCGATAGCCTGTTCCAATCATCCCCTAATTCCCGCGCGAAAGAAGCAGCTCGACTCGCGCTGGTCACCCTTGACACCGCCGTTTGCAACAGCGACTCGCGTTGAACAGGGACGCGATAATACGTTGCACGCGCTCGCAATAATTTTCACGGCGAATCGATAGCGAGCACCGCAGCGTGTCCCGTGTTGCGTTGTAACGCACCGTGGGTACGGTGTACGCGTCGCGGAGAGTGTACGCCGAAAGAGAAAGGGAGGAATAAGCTGGACACGGTGCATCTGCGCGTGACGGCTCGATGACAGCTCGGACCGCCAAGCCAAAACGGAATCATTAGTGTGGCCCGTTAAGGGGGTTGCGAATTAACGGGCTTTTATCCGGCGGAACGGCGAAATTCGACAATACGCCGGACCAGAGTATTCCATTAGCGATTCCGCGATGCGTCGTCGCTCCGGCGTCGACGGTCGAGGCGACGCCGACGCTCGCTGTAATTTAATGCCACCCATATGTGCCCGCGGTTTATGTGTTGGTGGGCTCGTGTCGGGGGCGCACAGGATGATTCTTATTAAGCGATCCACCGGATTATCTGTAGTAATTGAGGGAGTTGTTTAGAGAGGGATACGACGGTGATACGATTATATTTTTAACGTGGTCAAGGGATTGGACGGTGGAAATTACCGATCGTCGCAGAGGGGTCCGAAATGTCGCGTTGTTATTTGTAAGTGGATGGAAATGTGTGTAATTAACTGGTTCGCGGTGTATCAGCGAACGATACAGGACCGTTAGACCAATTTTTATGTAACGGTACGAAGCGTGATCGAATGTTTTTCTCTACCATCGAAGTGGGTGGTGCGAAACCCGCGTTATTCGCCTATACATAACATAAATTAAGCATTCCAGTTAATGGTGGGTTTTTTTCCAGAATTACCGATCGTATCTATTAACGCGCTTGCGGTTCGTTTGGAGTTCATTGACCCCGTGAACACGTCGATCTGTCCAACTCTTTTTTTTTTTTTTTTTTGTTTAACGGACATTTTACCAGAAACGCAGCGAAATATTTCAGTCACGAAGTTCGTGATGGAGTATTCCGCTCGCGAAATGTCGTTTGTACACGCTGGCTGCTTTCAGTTCTTTATGACGTTCGATTCGTTTTTACGATTCACGAAAAAACGGGTAGACGGGGCGGGGGTGGGCGCTGTACAAGCTTTACGCGGTTGAATTCAACCGTTCGCGGTCGGTGGATACAGGATTCATTCGATAATGGTTTTTAAATTTTCGCCACCGTTCTTGACGGGCCGCGGTACCGAAAAAGGGGGACGGGTGTGCCTTTAACCGCTTTTGTGCGTTGTAATAGTTTGTAAGCGGCTTACGGGTAGTTAACTAAACTCATTTCGTCCTGGTCGGTGTCGGGGAACGGGAGTTGAATATCCTTCGTTGCCGGGGAATCTGTTGCGGTAGAATTGCTAGCTACGCTGACGAACTAATGGCCATTAACGCGTGAAAAGTCGGCACGTTGCAGCTTGCGGTAAACCGCGATGCACTTTCGATGGAATTAACTCGTTCGTTATTTCTGACTGAATCGTTCGTTTTCTGACTGAATTACTCGCAATACACTTTACGTCGACGCGCGCAAGTCGGAGTAATTAATATTTTGCTCGCGCTCGGACGATTAACCGTTCCACGAATCGTTTGACGAGTAAAATTCTGATCCGCTTAGACGAATTTTTCAAGCACTCTAGCCCCGATCGAACGGACGCGCTCTAATAAAATGAAATAAAGTCAGGACGGTCGCGTCGCGCCTGTCAATCAATCGGGACGTCAACCCTGTCGAGCGGCCATCACCGACTTAATCTCAATCGAATCAAGCTGATCCACGGCGATTAACCCCGGATTAACCGATGCGATTCAACCGGAATAAATCGTCGCGCGACCTCCGTCGCGCGAGTCGATCAATTACGGCTCGCAGAATATAATCCCCGGCCGGTTGTTAGAGATCCACCCCTCATCGAACTCGCATCAGCCGCGTTACGACGGTAACTTCCTTTTTCTTATCTTAATTAGACCCCGAAGATGCCCGTGTCTGTACGCGGGCGCGCGCGCGTGTTCGTGCAAAGTGTCCTAACGACGCTCCAGAAACTGGCGGTTTTGACGTAAGCGGACGAACACCGGTTTAATAGCATTTCCATTTGCCTAATGATCGTGGCGGTCGTAGCCGCGTATCGCGGACCTATCCTCGCCTCTTATCGCATTTCCTCTCCGCTACACACGAACCAGCACCGTGGTACCCTTGCCTGCTCGTTTCTCATTGTTGTTGTTGCTGTTCCCGGTGCTGGTACCGCCGTTGTTCCCCGATGTATTGTGCACCGCGCCAGGGACTACTACCCTCCCCACGCCGATTCCGCAGGAGTTCGCGGCGCGGATGCGTCGCCATTGTGAGGAAGCTACTCGGCAAATAAGATCATTACCGCGTAAATAACTTTCTTACGCGGTCGAGGCTTATCCTGCGGGTCCCTCGTTCCTACGGGCATTTTCCGCGCCAGTCCGTCCGACGAGGACCATCGAGATACCGGAGAACGAAAACGAGGAGGAACGCTATCGCCACGCGGCCGATGTGCCTCCGCGTGGGTAAATATGTGCGGAAGCGTCTGAACCGGTCGACCGCGACGCGTACGATGCCTGCGGTCGGCCATGCGCGGGTCTCGATCGCGATTATGGGAGCCACGTCTGAATAACGCATACCACCACCGAGCGTAGGTAAGAAAGGTCTTCGCGCGGTTGCTTCGGATGCCACCCCTTTCTCTAGGAGCGGGGTGGCTCGATTATCATCGGTTTGCGGAACACTTGTAGTTTCGATCGTGCGAAAGAATTCGATGTCCTTGCGCAATCTCTACAATTTTGTGCGACGAGTCGAAATTGATTAGCTCGGAAGATTATTTTTACGTAATTTTCTAACAAGTGCGTTGAAACTGCTCGTTGTCGGAAGCTGTCAGCTCTTCGGATATAGGTCGACGGGTTTCGAAGTAATTTTCGACGCAGCCACTCGAAACACTGTGAAAAGGCACAATACGTCAGCTAAGCGGAATTTCGTTGTCTTGGACCGCTCGTCACCGTTCGCCTCCGAGTGCGCGACGATTCGATGGAAAACTGGCAGCTCGTTGTCTCCGTTTTAATCGTTCCATTGTGCCCTCGCGTCGTGCGCGGGAGCTATTGCGGGCCCGCAGTAGTATCTTGCCCGAGCGTGGTTAATATCTCGTCGACGCGGCACGCCAGGCATAATCTCTGACTCATTGAAACTTCGTCGCGCAAAAGCGCCAGCGACCCTAATAAGGGAGCTCCTAATCTGCGAGCGCGAGCTATCGGGGGTTCGTACGCTCAGATGGAAACGCGATACCACGGGCAAACTTCTTCCAGGCAGAACCTGAAGACTTATAATACCGTCTTTAGTTTCCGCAAGAATTATCGATCGACAAACGACGATTCCTAGTAAAGTGTGAAAGTTTCCCATATTAACCGCTAATTAGCCGTGAAATATTTGAAGGATCTCGAGTACACCGTATCGTCGCGATTCGAAAGGCGTTAAACGATAGAGCCAACGAGTTTTACGTCGAGCCAGGATAATGGCAGGATGAGGGACAGAAGGGGCGAGGGTGTAGTGGATGCGGTTAATGCGAAATGCTTTCGTTACGTATGCAGTGTGGCGCGTTGCACACCTCCATCGGTATGTAGGTGGAACCTAAAGATTCTGGGCACACGTGTCTTGGTAATGCGTGTGGCGTGTATCTCCCACACGATAGCGAAGAGACGCCAGCAAGTTGGCAAACATCGGGGGTAGACGTTCCACGCAACGCAAATCATATCGCTCCTATCGTCTACCGTGCGTCTCGACACCGAGCCCTGTGGGCGTGATACTATAACGACACGCTTACATAAATATGTTTCTATTATGAAGTTGATCGGATTTACGATTAGCAATACCATTAACGCGTTCCGTCTCATTCGCCATTCGGTTCACCGGATCCCCGTTCTCGCGTCCATTTTTAGCTAAACCTGTCCCCACAATCGTGTCCGACATTTTTCTCTTCTCACATCGAACGTGGAACATCGAAAGTCACGGATAAGTCCTGCCACCTTGTATTACCCTGTCCAATATCAGAACTTTATAGACGTGATCTTATTAAGAGCGCGTATCTACAAGTAACGATCGCTACGTTCTCGTTTTCTACAGCGGCAGTATATTGTTCGCTACTTTGTATAACCAAGGAACGGTTAAAAACTCGCGAATTTATAGCGCTCGCGTCGATTCAGGAGATACGAATTTCAGACGTTTAAGGCTTTAAACGTTTTCGGTTGAATAACCTTGTTTCTCGGCATCCTAGTAGGTATTAACTACCATCGTTTCATCGCGGGCTTAATAGACGTGTACAAGCGTCACGAAAAGACGTCTTTTCATTCAGAAGATTACGCGACGGTTAAATCGCGAAGACTGTCTCTCGAGATGCAGACGTCGCGTCCGAAGTTCGCGACTGCTGATGAAACGAAAATGGCGAGGAGCACCGCGTCACGGCGAGGATTTCGTTCGACTTGGTTGGCTCTATTCTGATTCCGGAAAAGCCACGGAGTAAGGCAGCTGTAACCGGCAGGTATAATGACCCGTATTAATGGACGTCGAGACGTCGACGGTCTTTTCGAAAACATTTCCCCCGAGGTATTTGATGCGTCGCTTGCCATCCGCGGTGCCCGATGAAGAGACGCTCCGCGATTCTTCTTCGTCGACGTTAAGACGGAGATTCCCTCCCCTCTGATACACGTCTGCATCGGTATCAATGCCGGGCGACTCCTTCCGTTACTCGGGGAGATTTTTAAGTAATGGCGCGCCGACAACGGGAGCCCCTTTCTATTTACGACAATCGCCGATTCCTCGTTGAATATTCGCGGTGAACGCGACGGGACGAACTCCGCGACGCGACGACCACGACTCGGGGGGGTGGTTTCCCTCTTCCTAGCAGTTCGCGTTTCAGAGAACGTTCACTATTCAAAGGTTCTCAGAACTGTCAATTCGTCGTAGATCTCGACGTCGCATAAAAATTCAATGTTTCCCTGGAAAGGCTCGGAAATTGTTATATTTCCAGCCGACGCGGGCGGAACGCGGGCAAGAAATCCACGCACGGCCTTCCCGTTTCCAGCAGGCAGACGTTTGTCATTCAAAGCGGCCGCCGATTCTCCCGTCCGGGACCGGGAGAAAGGCACAGGGGCTCAGCCGGCTCACCCGCGAGAGTGGGTGTATTTTTAAGTAATTGCGCATCAACTCGGCCGTCTTGCTCACAATGGCGAAGTGAGTGGCAGCCGATGGATTTGCCTGCTCGTAGACCACGGTGGAAAGGGGAAACCGCGCGCGGCGGGAAACGGTACGCAGCCACTGTTCGCCGCGACGGCGTAGAGCCTGGCGATTATGTAAATGTTGCTCACGGAGGCGCAACAGATGCCACTCGGTGCCACCCCGTTCCTCTTCGCCGTCTCTTTCGCCGTCGTGCCCGCGCGCCTACACCCTAATCCCGGTAACGTCTCCAGCGGCGATGCTCCGCGGGAATATTGTTTAGGTCCTCGAACGAAATTCCTTACAAATTCCGGAAAGCACGGGAACGACCCCTTTCTAGCCGCGACGCGAGGGTGCGAATCGAAAGGGGGACTCTCTCCCTCTCTCTCTCTCTGTCTCTTCATCGTTGCCCATCGCCATCGTTTCGCGTGTATCGGCTGAAACTTAACTTAACGGAACTTCCGCTTCTATTTGGCGAGTATCAGCCTACCATTGTGTATGCGCGAATAGATCGTGGCCTCGAACGCAACGATAACCGTGTTACGTGCCCGCGTACCTTGTTTCGCGAACGTGCGATTATCCGTGCCGAGGGGGCGAGGGTCCTTAATTGGCGATTCGCGCTGCCTCCGTGGCTATAATCTCGAGTGCATCTAGATACGTGGACTCGCGGCGGGACGACGATGTTCTTACGCTTGCTCGTGAGAAAGCATTGTGTCCGACACGCTTCGAGTCAACCCTTGCGTCGGGGAATCTTGGGCGCGTACGCTGCCGGCACAAATTGCCATGCATTACCACGGCGCTGGAAAAGAGTTTAACTCGATCCACGGTCCACGATTCATCGAGCTCGTAACGTCGATCAGATATCGAGGTTTACGTAGATGTTCGGGTTCGCGTAAAGTACGTACTTTACATACACGGGGTTCGAGCCCCCATAGAAAAAGGACGAACGCCGGAGAGGAGCATCCGGGTGACACTGGATCAACCGATTCCTCAACACGATACCATAATTTACGACGTCGTATCGCGAGAGCCACCATACCCGGGCAATCGCGTTCTCACGCGGAACACATCGACCGCGGCGTCTCGCAGCCTCCGCCGATTAATATTCATACGGATCCATCGGCTACGTAGAATTAATTATCGGCCGCGTCTCGCGGCTACGGACGAGGCCGCGTTTAAGATAGGACGTATCGCGCGCTCGTTATCGCGGACTTTTCCTCGATTACACGGGGCGTACATCAGCCTGCCCGTATAAACGTTCCCCGATAACGCTCTAACGCCCGTCCTCCGGGCGTGACGGGTACGCGCGTCTCCTCGTAGCCGGCGAAAAATCGAGGCGTGTCAGCGCCGCGACTACGCCGCGACAGAATTGCTCGTGTTACCGTGGGGCTGCGTACCGTATATCTCGGCTAATGGATCCGGTCAGGATAAATAGTTGGCGCAGCGTCTCCCGGCGTGGCCCTGGGAGAGGAAGAGGGCCATCCATCGATCCGATCTCCGATGCAGCCCGGCCCGGAGCGAGTCGAAGGTGCAACGTGTCGTTAATAACCGCTTGCGCGGCGTGGAATGCCAGATCGGGTTTAATCATCGCGGGACCGATAGCGCGAGAAACTGGCGGATACCGGGAGGCTCGCGACGCCACCACGGCGCACCGGTCGGCGCTGATTTCCGCGATGATAAAAGGAACGGGGACCTTCGTAAATATTCATAGGACAGCGCGTTACGATAATAGTGCAAAACGCGCTGCCGTGGCTTGCCCCGATTCGCGTTTCTTTCATCGCCCTCGTTGTTCAGTTACGAGTACTTTCTCCTCTGTAACGTGTTGCGTTTCGTCGAATAGCCTAATTGACTGTTAGGGAGACTATAAAGTTCCTTCGGGTTCCATCACTTTATCGTAACATCTGCAGCTCCTCCCATAAAAGGCACATTTTTATTTAGTAAACCTATACCTTAATAATTATCCGGTGTCGTCGGTAATTTTGTTTATTTTCGCGCCCCTAACCACCTGACAAGCAATACCCGAGATTCCGCGTAATCGCTACAAGGCAAAGAAGGGCGGTGCTCGCGGTTAGTTTTCGAGGCTCGTGTTCTTCTTACCGGTTCCAGGTACGAACCGCTGGCTACGCTCGTAATGAAAGAACGCGTCAATATTCATGGCCTGGTGTGCCATAATCATATGGTAAATGGGTCTCATCGGTTTTAGGTTTACGAGCCGCGAAGTCGTGAACGCCACCGGTGGACGCCGATCGCGTTTCACGACCGGCTTATGATCAACTGCGCCGTTGAAGGGTTTTCATCGGCCAAGGTGTTAATTTCGCTGGTTATCGAGGAGGCAAGCCCCTCATTCGACGTTCCAGACCTCGATCGAGTTATTAGCCAGCATCGGGGCGCCTGGGAGCCGCGTGAAACCGAGGCAGACATTCCTTAATTGCTCTTTATAGTTTTTTATCCCACGAGCTGCCTCTGAAGGTCGCCGTTCGGTTTCGCCTTGTCCTTCTTCGCGAAACTTCCGGTACCGCCAGTGCCGCTGCTAGACGCGGCCTTCTTTTCACGGCGAAGTTCAGACCGCATTCAACCTCTCCTGTCGACTGCATTAGAGTTTTCGTTTTCAAGAACTTTCAGCTACGAAGCACCGCGAAGGACCTTGTAACGAAAGCGTCCAGCGAAGCTTAACCGGAGAACGCGGCTCCGTTAAGCCATCGACGGTACCCATATAAAAACCTGCTCCTAATAGTTACGAAACGAGAAACCGCTTGGAATTACTATCTTGTAAAACTGTTCGACGAGAAATTTAAATCTGCAAAAACCTCTGATCGGGTAGTACATGTATAACTTTCTAATCGGGATTAGGATTAACGAGAAAGTATTCGCTGATCGCTGAACTTGGTACTTTGCATACGCGAAACGTAAACTCTCGTGTTTTCGCTCGTGTACTCCTTTTTCCATTGGCGTTTAATGAAGACGTAGTAATAATGCTCGACTATTTAAATTTAACGATAATGGCGATTACAGACCGTGTAATTTTCTGCCAGCAATACGGTTAACTTGATTCAACCTAATTCGATTCCACGCAACGAACACGCTTTATAAACGAGACAGCCCGTGTTCCACCGTGACTCTGTCCCTTCGCTTGAACTCCGGTAATTAATGAGCCCATCCCAGTGTGTCGTAAAAAGAGCCCACGGCCAACTTGACCTTGACAATAGAATTCTCCGTGTAACGACGCGACCGCAGGAACGGCGGCCAGGTGATTAATATGCTCGAACCTCCGTCGCGGCGCCTCAAAGGCTAAAAAGAAGACCAAGCACGCGGTGGATTCCGGTAGGCGAAGTCCCCGATGATCATCCGGTGGAGCGGATGGAGGGGGAACAACTGGAATGAAGGCACGAACCTTTTTCGCCTTCCCCGTGACTCGTGCTGAGAGGGAGGAGAAAAATGGAACTACCTGCTGGCAGTGGATTCCCAGGAAACAAAAGCCACACGAAAAAATGCCTTTCGACGACCGAGCGATTTCTCGTCGACCTTTGTTCTCCGACGTCGAGATCCGATCGTCCCTGTCAACTCCTTTCGCCCGCGTCTCTCCTTTCTCCGTCGACTTTGAGGCTTTTAAGGATGGAAACGTACCAATTTTCCCGCTTCTTTTCCTGGAAGGATCGAAAACTCGCGAAGGAAACGATCGGCGAAGAGGTGTACAGGCGGGGGAGGGGCGAAAGAGGATGGGAGGAGTCGAATACCGATGGAGGAAGTGTAAAAGGGAACGTGCCCCCATCGATATATTCTTTGACAAGACCGGCGGCGATGAATTATTCAATGGAGTTATTGCGACCGTGTCGCGATTGCGAATCATCGCACGGCTACGCGTTTCTACGTATACTATGCACGGCCGGGTAAGTTTAGCCGAGCTTCGGCCCTCCGGTCATTCGTATTTCCCGCGTGCGCCTAATGACGGCCGGTTACCGACTACTAATTCCCCGTTGACCTTGGTTAATTAGAGAACGTCGTAACCTTGCGATTTTATAACTGTCCGAAGAACGCGACGAACGCTGGCCGATCTTTTATATTTTCCCCTCTTCCTCTCTGCGCTCTCGCTCGTAGTTTCTCACCGTAGACTTGCATCATTCTCGAGTCGAGGGAAGAGACGATCGGGGACGGTTTAAACTGTTTCAGAGACCGCATGTGTGTCCGATGGAAAATGAACCCCGTGAAGTGTCTCATTAGCACCGCGTTTCAGGCTTAACGGTGATTTTACGAAGTCGTTCCCACCGTTCCAAGCTGCATAACACCTTCGGAACGCTATCACGTAATGTCGTAAACACCCGATAGCTTCTGCCGCCCGTAAAATGGCCAACTGACACGAGGTAGAAAATGCTGCGCGACTTAACGACTGGCGAAACGATTCCACCTCCGCCCCCCGGGGGAACGAACTGAGATTTCAATATTCCCTGCTCTACAGCACCGATTTACAGCGCGTCGAAAAATTTCCTCCTTAAATTACGCGCAGGCGGGACACCGGAAGCGCGTAGATTGATTGATAAAATTTAAGTACCCGGTTATAGAATTTAAAATAATATTCCTCGCCCAGAGGCAGAGGTGTTCCATCAACCCCCTGATCTCCGCAGGGGAGAATATCCCGAAACAAAACACGATGATCCCGAACCGCAAAAGAAAGTCCCATCCCTAATCGATATCCCATCAGCGCGAACGACCGCCACCCTCTCGAATCAAATTCCTCGCGCTCTCGAAAACATCGATTTCATTACCATGCAAATCCCATTAAACCGATATCTCGAAAACAAGCGTCAACTTTTCACTCGTATCGTCGACGTGCCTTCGGGAACGTTGTCCGGCGACGTTAACTCACGACGTGTGTGTCCACGACCATAAAACAAGCGGCTGGCACGAGTCAGGGTCCGCCCCGGCACACCAAGGAAATCCTCTCCTTCTCTCTCGCCTCCCTCTTGGCAATAGCTGCGCTCACCCCTCGGTGACCGGGCTTGTTCGCCTCGTCGTCGTCGTCCTCGTCGGTGAACGCGTGCCGTCGGAAGCTGCGACACGGTTTGGCTCTCAGGAGGACAAATAGAAATGGCCCCGGGGGAAGGAGGCTCCTGGACGGAATGAGAAAACGTGATAACGACGAGAGGGAGTTTGTTGTCCGGCCTGGTACAACCGTTCCCGAACCCCGTCGCGTCGCTTCGACCACCGTCGAATTTTCACCACCCCTCAACTCTCGCCGGGCCCCTCCGTGACTCGGTCGGTGTGCGCCTTCTGCGGCGGCGTTCCGCGCGCCTCGTGCCTTTGTTCGCGGGTAATTAGTGTAATTAACGGGGTACGCGGACGGTGCTCTTCGCTGGCATTTATACGCGTACGTAGACCCTCTTTTTGGAGGGATTCGTTTCGCGTCGGCGAGGTAGACCGGTGGCGTGGATTTATTTGTATACAAAAATAATGAAAGAATTAAAAAAATTTTTTGCGTTCCGCTGTACAATTTTTGGTTCTGCCCATTTCAATCAGCGTTATTAAAAGCCGCCAGCGAACGAGGTCGCCCAATGTCCGATGCCACAGGCTCATCAGCACCGTTGCAACGCGTGGTCGCCAAGATTCGTCCCGTTAGGGGTAAACGAAGCAGCCGCGTTTTCGAGAGAGCATTCCGGCCGGCGTAATCGGCAAAGACGAGGCCAGAAAACGAAGCACGAAGAGATTAAACGATAGCAGGCGGGAGATTGTTGTCGGAACGGCGCGCGGCAACACGAATATCCGGCATAGTCCCCCTCAAACCGCCTGCGCAGCACCAAATTCAACCCCTCGGGCTCTCCTTTCCGTGACCCAGCTTATGAAACGCAACGGTGTTCAACGCTGGCTACCCCGTTAGGTCTCCGGTCCCGTGCAACGTGTGCCTACGCACACTCGTTCACCCACGTCCACCATGAACGCGTATCGCGGAACGCGCGCGTGGCGAATTCGACGGGAACGCGTGTAAAACAGCTGGCGGGTACGTTGGCTCGTAAGGGTTCCGAGGATCGAAGGTCGATCGAGGCTTGTTCGAGCGACGTTAACCGGCCGTCGGACAAATTAACAATCGAAGAGTAGCGATTTCAGTGGGGCATAGGGCGACGATAAATCACCGCGGCGCCCGCAGCGGTCGTCGCGCCTAGATTAACCGCCCCATAAATTAGGGTAATCAATTTTAAGTGGTACGTCACGAGGCGACTGCCCGTGGCGAGGCCAAGGAAAAGGAGCACAAAGGAACCACGGGACCGTGTAGGTGCGAAGATCCGTTTCGAGGACGAGATTCATGGCGAAAACGCCGCCGCGATGCCTCAACCCTCATTAGTCAGGGGAGCACCCTTGATGCGCCGCGCCATACGGCGAACGGGAATCGAGACACATAGGGCAGCGGTGGATTTTCGGTGCCGCCGGACGCCAGAGATTCTCAGGTATACGACGATAGTTGGATCGGTGGTTACGAGTGGTTCGTGGGTTGCTCGGAGTGAAAACAAATATTTTCGCTCGAGAGTTTCGAAGAGCTCTCGCTGCTCTCCCTAGAGCACTCTCGAAAAAAGGATACTTTTATTCGAGCGTTCGTTAATCTTATGAAAACAAGGATTCTTCTTCGAACGAAGGATCGACGTGAGAGAACGAGGAAGACCATTGTGGAGGATATAAATACGAATACCAGAGGAATTCGAGAGTCCGCGGAAAGTGTACTTTCATCGTGGTGCATGGAAAGTATACACGTCACCCTCATTCTATAGACCCTATAGGTGTCCAATCATTTTTCCCCGTCCAATACACAGCAGCTCCACGGAAGGAGCACTCGTGACACTTTAAGTAAGCGACCCTCCGTAGTATTTATACGTATAGAGAGCATTCGAGGTTCCCCAACGACAGCTGGTAGTCGCAGATACTCCGCGAGGAGTCTTCCTCCTGTCGCAGGGGCTAGAACGATGCGGAGCAGGCTGCATCACGATGACGATGCAACGCGCGACGCGGAGGAAGCTTAACGACGTGTAAGTAGGCGCGGGTCACTACTCCGCTACGCGACGATAATACGAATCGTTAAAGGAACGATGACGGGCTTGTTTGTGGAACGCCTTGATCGACGGTGAATTGAAAAGTTGAACGACGAAACCGGGCTACCGCGCGTTGATAAAAGACCACTCGTCCCTGCCGAAGCGGCCGTAATTGGTTCTCCTGGAAGCGTATTTCATTGTTGGCCGAGTTTAATCGATGACAAGGTACCTTTCGATGGGACGAAAAAAAAAGGCGCGAGAGAACGGTGGTGAACGAGAGAGAGAGAGAGAGAGAGAGACAGGGTGGAAAGCAAACTTTTATCGCGACCGCGCACTCCGGCTGCCAGAAAATCACGCGTCACCAGAGCTCATTCGTTATTCGTTATTCGGTTAAATACTCGTTTCGAGCTGTGGCTGTTTGTTTAAAAAATTACCCTTCGCTAAACGATCCGTAATTAAAGCTCTGCAATCTTGGTCACCTTTTTCAAATTGAGTATCTGCTGCACGATCTTGTTGAATTACGGATATTTGATTCACAATCTCGCGGTATTACGACGATTTTGCAGACAGAATCTTGCCAGCAATTCCATCGTTCGCGATTAAAGCTGTTCCGACTAATCTTGTCGCGTTTGTCGGCCGATGGTCGTTTTCAAAGGAAATTCGTTTAGAAGAGGGACCGCGGGCTCAGATATTCGGCGCAATCCAACCGAGTTTCGCTGTACTCGTATTTACGGTGACACTGTGCCCGTTCGCCCTGTTTTGCGCTGTTTGCCCGATAAATTACTGCTTTGCCGACGAGTTGAACGTTGCTGCGGCTTCGTAAGCATATTAACGTGGTTCCACGCTTAAAGAGGGACGAGCTTAGCCACGGAACGAACCGGGGCGGGGTCCCGCTCGACACGAAAACACAGTTTAGAGAATTCGCTAATGCATCGAATTGTCTTAATCGTCTGCAATGGCCCGGTGGAACGGCGCGATCCGTTAATCGACGGTTGTAAATCAAGAGGCCAGTTGCGGAGTTTGAACAGCGCTTCGAGAATGGGATTTTGAGCTGCTTTTAGTATAATTTGCGTGCATCGCATCGATCGTAGATATTGTTACGTACGCGACAGACCGTTGGGTACAGTGCAACCATTGTAAAAGACAAAAATCGTATCAGCCTGCCTCGACGAATTACTCTGAATTAACTGTCGAGCGCTGCGTACAACGCGCTCGAAACCTGTTCCACGATCGAGCGTACCCTACCAATTTCTCTGACTTCACGATCCGCCTTTTCAAACACTCGAATCGTTTCCGGTGATGCTCCCGGTGGTTCGTGATATTTTCATAGCCAGGCCATTATAAATTCTTTTATGATGCAGAATCCGTGGGCAGCCGGTATCTTTCATCGCGCCTAATCTAATTTCCCCCCTCGGTTAGCTCCCGCGAGATGTTTATATCCCGGGGAATTATGCGGCCGATTTGGATTTTATAATAAAGAGCTGCGAGGGGGTTGGGGGGGGGAGGGGTGGGTTGAGTCGAGGGCTCTCGTTCGAGGCGCGCAAGGGCGCATAAATTATGATAATCCACGGTGCGCGCGACCAACGGCTGCGCTCGCCGACAAACAATTTAAATTCAGTTAACGTAACACGTCCGATTTGATGCCGGCGGCCCACCTGCCGCTAAGTGGCCGCCGATTTTTAAGAATGAAACTCTTAACGAGCCCCGCGGCCTCCCTCGACTCGTTCCGCGCGCAAAAACAACCCCACGGTACTCGTCGGCCACTGATTAAGTAAAATATACGTTCCGAGTCCCCTACCAGCAGGCCCTTTCAAACTTTCCGCATCCGAACGATTTCTTGCCACCCATCCCAGTCGTGCTGTGGAACATTAGCGGTCCGTGGAAGCGATGAACGATTAACCAAACTTATTCGCGCATTGGTTGTTTCAATTTTGCGAGAGTAATTGCGATACGCGATTGCAAGTGTTGATATATTTATGCAATTGGAAATACATAATAATATGCATATTTTTTTAATCGATAATATCGAACAATATCCGTTCCAAGTGTTTCGTCGCGGACGGCGGAAGGATAAATAATTTGCAGGCATTCGTTTCGCCTTCAATCGGAACGGGGTAACGCAGTTGTAATACGCTTTAAAGGGAGAGATCGCTGGAAGAGTTTCGTCGTGTAATCGAGGCTGAAGTTTAGTGGCACTAACCTGGTGCCGTCGGGCCGTAAGGAGCCAATTAATTTAACGAAGTACGCCATTACCTTCCTCTTGGTGTCGGATAAGCAAAATCAAAGGCCTGAACTGCTGCTCGAGAACTCGGCTTCCCTTTCTTTCCCTCCTTTCTTTCGTCCCCGTTCTTTTCTTCGTCCACTACTTTCTTGCCGAGAAGGCAGCCGGTATCACGCGACTCGCTTCGACTCGGAGCCGGAATCGAGTTGGGTATTTCTCAGATCGACGAGTGGCCTAACGCACATTCCCCCGCCGTGAATTCTTTTCTCTCCTTTTCTACGTCTTATCGAACACGCGAGCTGAATTCCTTCCCCCTCTGGTTTTATCGTCCCGAGATGTCCGCCGTCTGGCCGTCTAATTAGCCCCGATGTGCAACGTACGTGCATCCGAATTGTGCCTTCCCGACTGTTTTCTTGTTTACAACGTTGCGGCTTAAAAGCTGCGCGCAATACGGAAACGTTTTCGAATTAACTCTTTCTCGTGGCGGACAGTAGCGGACGCAAGCGGGCAGTCCTCGATATTAACATAAGCCATTTCCTCCGCGTACACTCGGAAATTATTCTTGAAATCGACGAGCGATTCGTCTACGTCCAAATCTCGTTACGAGAGTCAATATTTGCCTCGTAAGAGGACTTTTCAGACTCGATCGAGGAACTTTTCTAATCGTAAGTCCAGGCACACCGTTCGAAGAACGCGACATGTGGGTCAGCGTACCCGACGCGTAGCGGGTTCCTCCACGGTGGAACGTTCCTGCGGACCGTATTAGAAGCGTCTCGAGAGTTGGTTGGAATAACAGCGATTGCGTGAAGCGGCCGCGGCCGGCTCGAGAATAAAAGTAACTCGCTAATGGGTTGAAAATGCAGTCGGAATGAACGTTAATGGAATAAACATTTTCCGAAAAGCGTCCGCGTCCCGGAGGCGCGCTTCTCCGCTTCTAGGAATAATATTTACGTAACCGGTCCGAGGTCCACGCTCTAGAACCGGAGACCGCTGCTTAAGGAAGGAAAATAGCGTCGCCTGGAAATATCGGGGCGCGCACTCGAGCGGGACTCGGATTACGCGACGATTCGAGACACCCACGTGGATGTGGCGCGAATCAAACCACTGAGTCACCGAGAAGCGAACCCTTTGCCTCGAGTCTACCTTCCTTCCTGGATAGAGAGAGAGCTCGCGCGATTGTTCGAGAGACATTCAGCTTTTTTCTCCCGTTCGACTCGGTACCATTTCCTTTTACGCCAGGGAAATTGCGCCCGACGATAAATAAAAAGATACAGAAACACAGTAGATATCGCGCAGACAGACGCGCACTTTGCAAGCGGACGGGAAAAAAGCCTGTAAATTCGACATAAATTTCACGACATCCAACCTCCTTCGATCCGGTCGTTCCCCACGGAGGACACCTCATACGAATTCCTCGAGCGTCCGTAACGCGACTTCTTCCATCGACTCGTCCTCTACGTAAGCAACAAGCTACGGTAGACGGTGTGCACCGTAGGATGCGAAACGGGGCGACGCTCCTTTCGTATAGCGGCGCGAACGGAAGAGAAAGCGGAAAGAAGGGAGCCGTGGGGTGGTGCGTTCGACGTACGACGCGCGGATATTTTACTGCCGGCGACGAAACAATAAGGGCAAGTTTCTGCGTGTACTCCCGAATGCCACGGCCACCGAACTTGGCGAACAACCATCGGGCGTAATGGCAGTTTTATTGGAGATTTATTCGGGGTGGCAACGCGGGCGCAATGACGCGCGACCCGTAAACAAGGATCAGCCCCCCAGCGCGCAGCCAGCCGACAGGAACTCCGCGAAGAAGCTTTACGCGGGCCCCGCCGTTTTATATTCCTACCTAATTATCATCCCGTTCCGCGGAGACTTTCCGCGGCGGAGTCGCGCGGCAACGTCCGTACCCGAAACGACGACGCGACGTCTCGTTTCCTGGCCGGTTTCTTCGGCTGGAACTTCGGATCGATGAACGGATCGTAGTTTCGAAAGTTCCTTCCCGACGTTCCCCACGAGGTCGGAGATCGCTGCGTTCGGACGTTGATAAATCGAGCGTGTTTTTTTGTCGCGAATATTGCCAGACTGAAGATTCGAAGTTGAGGAAACGGGAACGGAGAAATCGTTGAACGAAGTCGATAAAACGAAAGCCTTAGTTGGCCAAGACTAATCGAGGATATGCGAACGGAGGTCTTTATTCTAGAGGAAATCGAGCCTAGCTTACAGGCAAATCCTGGACATCCATATAAATTAGATTTCTATGGACATAAATCGAAAGAAATATTTTTCTAAGAAACGAGACCACACAGCCGCGTACGCATTCAGCGGATACTTTCCGACGTCCCGTTTTATTCATACGACACCCTTTCCAGACCGCGTACCCCGCTCGTTCGTCAGCAAGATCGATCGATCGTGGACCAGGAGCGGGACGGCTCGTTTTGTCTCTTTGCTTCGAAGATATCATCTTCCACGGCCGGGTGGGGGACGGATATTAATATACCGGAATATGTAATGAATGACAGGGCAAAACGATACCCGATATGGTGTACGCCCGCGACGTGTGCGTTTGAACGTGTCAGCGATGCGCGGACGTGTTAACGAGCAACGTGATCGTAAGGTAGCTCGTTAGAAGCGTATCAATCGAAGATAATTGTTAATGAGCCCGCGAGTTCTCCGACCCGAGAATCGTTATCGAACGCTCACGGCAAGGCAATTATAACGCTGGGTAATGGCGGAGCGCGGGTGGTGGGAACGAGACACCGCTTAGAACTCTTTTTTCTCGTGGACCTGCGCGAATAAATTACTTTTCGAAACGGTTCGCCGATGTTCGCTCGCGAACTTTCGCGGGGAATTCGCGTTCTTATTGGCAATTCTCGTAACGATCGGGGGTGTGGATACATGAAATATATCGATAAAAAGATGATACACCAAATTCAGAGAAACAGCAGGACGAAATAATCGATTATATCTTGTACATCTTTCCAGGATCGCTTCGCTCGAAGAGTTCGCAGCGCACGCACCGGGGAACACCTTTGTTCGCGATTAAATTTTCGCGAGCGAAGAACTTCCTCCCGCTCGGCCAACCGAGGGAGAGAACGAGACGCAGCGGAGAAAAAAGGAACAGAAGCGGAGGACCGAAACCGAGACAGAGGATCGAGTTGCGGTGGAAAAGTGGCGTAGCCAAAGACACGGTGGAATGTGGAATAAATGAGAAGGGTGGCCGACGGAGGGGGATGGGCGCAGGAATATTCTAGACGAGTCTATCGTTACGGCACGCCGTCCGCAATCAATATTTCAGGAAAGGTGGACGACGCGGGCACGGTCGAAAGGCACAGAGTGGCGAAAGTCCTGGAGCCTGGCATTTACAATGAAACGAAGAAAGGAGGGACTTTGTCCTTTTCCCGCGTTGTGTCCTCGCCGTTCGTTCGTTCTCTCTGGCTTCACCCCGCGTTTAGCCCGCGTCCCCAAACCACCGCGCCGTCGCTGTATCACGCGCTGCTTGACTTGCCAGACGTCGAAGTTCACTTTATACCGGCGTTCAACAAAGCCTCCTGGCCCCTTCGGGGCTTTATTAAAAATTGAGGATGCAATTTGCCTCGCGGACCACCGTCGGAGGCCAACGTGCTCTAAATAAGGGAAAGGATAGACGAAGGTCTTGGCCCTGGCGAGCGTGCCTTCTTCGTAACCGCGCGGTGAAAGTTTCGCGTGGATTATCGGCGCGGGCTGCCGTCGAGCGAGTTTCCACGAGTTTTCCCCGCTTCAGAAAGGGGACGGATTATTCAGCGCGGGACGGAACGTCGCGTAATCAGCGCATCCGTGACCTGGAACGAACGATAACGCGGTGTACGCCAACGGTGCTTAAGCAACAGGTTACCAGATTGAAAGTTTTCGGGTGCTGTTCTGCGGAGGTGAAACTAAGAAAAAAATCGACTTCTTAGTTTTAGAATTTTTTTAACAGCACGTACGATCGTATTGTTCCGTGACCATTCGCGGTAAAAGACGTTCGTTTCCGATATTTAATTTTCGCGATACTCGGAACCGTTTCCGTAAGATTTCGTGATGACGATGCGAGGAGGGACGCGACGTCGAAAAATAAGGCGGCGATTCGCATCGAGATAGGGCCGTTTTATACCCGACAAAGATAAAGGATCGGCACCCGGCGAGGCACGAGAGGAACGTTTAAATTGCGAGCCATTGTGCGGCCAGTTATCGCGTGTCATCACGTACGAGTCATCGGTAACCATCCGAGGAAAAGATATCTCTGGAACATCGGGGATAGTCGCGAAACTGGAGTTTACCGTACGTGCCATGGAAACGAACTACTGCCCCCGCGTTAGATGCACACGCCGTCAGACAGTCAGACACGTCTCTTTTGTCGATCGCCTAAGGCGGTGCCAACAATAGAACCGGCATCCATTAGTCTAACTTGGGCGATGAAATTCCTCGGCTGGTATTGAATGTCGATCGGATGTAAAACTTCTACGCTGGCTGAGTCGCAAGTGCCGCGCGAGCAACGCAAACGCGTCAAATTAATCGCGACGTGCTCGAAATCGATGCAGATATTTCGAAATTCGACCGGTTTATCGCGGCAGAATCTCTATTTTTCGGTAGGTAACAAGCCATAATAATTCAATCCGCAGTGGTTTCGGTCGTTCGAATAAATTATGCGCGGCATTAACCGGTGAACCGCGTTAGTCGCTGTTACGACTTTTCAAAGCACAGCCTCGACTTTTCTCGACAGGTTCAACCGACGCGTTAAACTTAATTACGTTAAACCCGATACGCCTTTCCGTGGCAGTAAAATTCATGTTTCACCTCCGCCGCGAACAGCACGCGTGCATTAGGCGTTAATCGCGCCGGCTGTCCAATAACTCGTACCGCGTTGCAGTTCCACAGTCATTTTCTGCCTGTCGAAACGCATAAAATTCCCGTGGCTGTGAAACAAATTTTCCTCGTGACGTATTATGATACCGCCCGTTAGAAGGCTCCGCGTTTTCCCTTTCGGCTGGCGAGGTCCGTCGAAAAAACCGGCCGCTCTTTCGGCTCGTTAAATATGGATCGCGTAATTATAGGGTTTTCGCGATGTTTCGCGTGCACGCGTCGCGGGACGCGGAACGGGAAATCAGCTGCGTTTAAGCCGCTTTTGTCTTACTACTCGAATGATGCGGATGAAGCCGTCGATTTCGGATAGCGGCGGCCAGCGCCATTGTTCGCGGTGGATATATGGTACCATTTGTTATCGGTGAAGCGGTGAAACCCGTCCAATACTGTGTCCAAAAACGAAAGTAATACGCGGAGGCTTATTTAATATAATCGTATTAATAAATCCGAAGAACGTCAGTTTTACGAGTGTTAGTGTTGTACACGTGATAGAGAAATTATCGTTAACGAGTAAAAAATGAGAAACTACGCTCCTCTTAAGTGGAATCGGCAATCTCGCATGCGCAAACTCGATATTGCCTCTATCCACCGCGTGTATAAACGATTACGTTACGACGACGAACATGTTAATCGTTGTCGTAAACGCGTAAGCCAGCAGGTTGGCAGAATCGTTTAATTGCCGTCGTGGCATAAATCGTACGACGCGATCGCGGCCTCGTCCTTGTTTCAGCTTCATTGGCCGAGCCCTCCATCCACATCGGAATTCCCTGCGGCGTTTCTAATTTATGACAAGTCCGCAACGTCCGTGGGGGATCTCCCGGAGCGCCCTGTCTGCGTCGGGCCCTTCCGGGATAGACGATTGTCGGCCATTCGACGACCCGCTCTATAGCCCGTGCGACGATCAGCCGGGAAACGATGTCCTCGAATCGTGGATCTGTTGCCAGTTATAAAATCTTCGGGCTGGTTTCATTAGCGTGGCATTCAAATTTATGCTGTCGTTAAATTGCAATTTACGAGGGGGTATTTATCGATGACGCGATTGCAGTCGGAATTATCGCGGGGATATCAATTAATTATTAATTAATTGGCTAGCCAAATAAAGTGATTTGAATTATGGAAACAAGACAGAAGTCCATTGGAAAAATTCTTGGTTGAGCACTCCAGGGGGGTTGAGAAGACGGTACACGGAACGTAAAATTGGACCGCAAGTGTCTGTTCCGCGTTCAGGTTAATCCGAACGTCGCGAATGAAGAACATTTTTCACAGGAATCCGCCACATCCATCCATTGACTAGCGAGCCCCGAATTTAGCAGTATTTTTTCGTTATACGCCCATTTTTCCGTGCCAATCGCGGTTTTATTCGCGGAGGGTGGGGAAAAGGCATCTCTGCGGCACGGTCCGACCTGTTACATTTCCAGGGACGCTCGCAGGAGAATCAGCCGCGGCCGTGCATAAAAGTTGCATTCCGCAATATACTCCTGTATGCAGCGCATTCGGCTTAATGTCCGCGGTTGAAAATGAAACTTTCACGAATGGTGGCTCCGTGCCGCCGCCACGGCTGAGATCTTTTCTGTTTTTACGCGCGCAACCGAATAA
The DNA here is from genome assembly GCA_963969225.1 of Xylocopa violacea. Classification (NCBI taxonomy): domain Eukaryota; kingdom Metazoa; phylum Arthropoda; class Insecta; order Hymenoptera; family Apidae; genus Xylocopa; species Xylocopa violacea. The sequence goes on from CAXAJV010000002.1 coordinate 38,280,609, forward strand.
TCACGATATCTGGAAGTGCATTTTTAATGCTCGATTTCTTAATGGACGTAACGTAGTCGTCTGAATTCGACGCGCGAAGATGCCGCTTACAATCTTCTTAGAGTCTCCCTACGCCTCTCCGTGCTTTTTTTCCGTTCTTTAATTTCGGAGAAATTCAGGTCCATGCGTTTTGCTAGAACTGGGACGGCCAGATTTGATACGCGAGAAACGTCGCTCGAAAATACGTTCGTTCTCCACGTTGAACGAGTGGTATCTCGAAAACTATTAGACGCGGAATAAATCGAGGAGTTTTGTGTTTTTAAACAACAAATTCAACCGCGTAAACAGCTTTGGCAAAAGTTCACGGGCCAGACGCTAATTACAAGCTGTTCAGGGCTTTCACAGACCGACGAATTTTTCGCGTCATGATACCTTTCGCTAGAAAAATGGCCGTGGCGCATAAACGTCGGCCCATCTGTTAGTAATTTGTAAGACGAGTCGGGTAATTAAAAGTTTGATGCGAGCATTAAACTCGTCCGGTTATAAAACGGGGGGATGCTGACCGAGGCCAGCTTTCGCTACAAAACGCCGGCAGAGAAAAAGCTGGAAGGGAACGAGCGTGGAAAAGTGAAGGCGTAAGAAAGGGGTGGGTGCGAGGGGGAAGAGCGAATCGTTTGGCGAACGTGGCGGCGGAGGGTGGAGAAGGGGCCAGGGGGGGATGGAAGAGAGCTTGCCTCGATGCATATATCGTATGTAGGCGGCTCGTTGCAATGGCCGTAAAAGTGCTTCGGAGTGTATAATTTTTTAAATATCTTTATTACGGCCGACGTGCCTCCTCCGCGCCGCGGCGACAAGCCACGGGTTGGTGCGGTCGAGCCGCGGTAATTGACCGAGCGAAATCTCGTCGGTGAGACGCGATAAAATGCAGCGTTGTGAAACTTTTAATGGCGACCCAGTCGACACCGGCGAACGCGACGTAGAAACCTGCCCGAGGCTTGTGAAATTTTCGGTCAGACGGAGATCTTCGCGGCGACTTTTATTGTTACTCCATTCAGGCGTCCACGGTGGACGCGATCCGTTCGTTATCTCGCGCCAGCCTGACACCCGCGATATAATAATCCTGGTAAACGCCCGTCCCCGGGCAGCCTTGCTTCTTTTGCTCCTCGAAATCTTCTCGGACGTTCGACCCTTTACTACCCCGTCCGTGATACCAGTTTAATCCGAGTTTATGGCGATTCAATTTCGTGCAGTTGGCCCGCTTAACGCTTCGACTGTCGCGTCACCCACACCCGAGTAACGCATGGGTTTCCGTAGGTGTCCGATGGTTTCGTTCGTTCGGATTTCCTTGCGAATATACGCGAGTGTTTCATTATGGTTCGCCCTGAAAATAACAGACCGTTTGCTCATTTTTTATTTAACGTCCGAGACAAATAACTTGGAAGATTCGACAAATTTTTCGCGCACAACCCTTATTTCCTATCGTGTTAAACCATAGATTTATATTGGATAACCGAGCAACGTTTATCGCTTGACGGTCGACTTTTAGACGCTCGAAGTGTTAATTACTCCGGTTCGCCAGCGCCACCCTTTATCGGCGTAATTTGTCGGTTCGTTTCACGGACGAGACAATCGGTCGGCACGATCCGTAGACTGCCGTTGCGGTTTCCCGGATAGCACGCCGGAAATTGACAGTAAGATATCGGGAAATCCCAATGAAAGCCGGTTAATTACGCCTTGTCCTCGTTCGCGCGCTCCACGTGCACACGGGGGTGCGCGCTCAAACCCCCGTCGCTCGTCCCCGTTTTCGTTTCAACCGACTTCTCTATTTTCTCTTTGTGCGTTTCGCCGGCTGCTCGCGGCAGGACGCAAACGTGGAGAATAATACGTACACGCGATTGATTCCGCCGCTATCGGGGAAACGTCAATCTCCCGTACACCATCCAGCCGACCGTGTTCGCGTATCGTTTATAAAGTTACTGCTTAGACACGTGGAAAATAACGTTTACGTTTCCCTACGCTGCCAGCCGGATACACCCGATAAAGGTATGACAGCCGACCGAAATTACGGTGTCCCTTCTCAAATGCCCCATTTCAGTTTACGTTCCTCCACGATTTTTCTCCTAAGAGTCGAAAGAGGCCCTTTACATTCAATTTACTGACCGTGCGAGCACGAATGCGTGGCTTTAGAGATCGATGCGTTTCCGCTCCGCAATGTCCGTACGCTCGATATCGATGGTCATTGAAAATGGAAAAATTTACACGCGCTCTGTTGATCGTGCATTCGATAAAAAAAAGTGGTGTATAGAAAACAACCGAAGCTCCGTTTTCCAGCCAGAAACTTTTCGCGACTGCGTGGCCGCGCGATCGAATCGGGGTCCATAAACAGCGGGGCCGTAAAAGAAAATCATTGAAACGACTCCCGGAGGTAGTTATTAGCCCTTAATCCAGCTGCCGCCGTCGTTCCCAGCGACTTTCACATTCTCGTTAATCAAAAGCCGTTACGGGGCCGGCCACGGGACATCGTACGAATCGAACCGTTAAATTCCCGTATAACACGGCACCACGGGGCATATCGGCTTTGCATACGCGTCGCGGCGCGATCGACCGGATTGTTATTGCACCTGCGTGCCTGCACCGTGAACCGCCGCGACTTTTTCACTCCACGTTGCATTTTATATTCCACGAACTTGAACAACTCGCTCGTAAATCGCGTGCCTCGCGAACGAGACGTTTTTCAGCGCCTCGATTTTTCTTCCCCGCTCTGGGCGAGATTGAAATTTTATACACCGCTAGGAGGTCGTAACTTAAGCATTTTTCTGAGTTTCTGAACTTTCGTTCGGACAGTTATCTGTATCGTTTTAGTTGTTGGCATATTTTTCGAGCGACGTGCGTTCAGTGGTTCGATCCGAGGTAGTAGGAACGGACATCCCTTAAACGTTCTCAAGTCGCCTCTGTTCCATCCGGGTTGTTGCGAAATTTGCTAGAGGATTTAATTACTTCAATTAAATCGGTAGATTAGCGGCGATAATTAGATGCAGACAATTCCCACTAAACGTAGCCACAATTGATTATGCTCGAATAGATTAATAGACGTAATTAGATTCGGTTAGCCCGCGTTACTCTCCGACAAACAGGCAATTTAGTAATTGAGATACGAGATCTAATACAAAATTCGGTTACATCCCGTGGAGCGTTGTTATACGCAGCCGTAGCGCTATCGGACTCGGATTGGTGCTCGAATTTGGATGAATATTATCGAGTTTGACGTGATTCGACTAGGTCCCACGCGGCGGAACAGTCCGTGTCCCCTGAATCCGCCTACGATGTAGCCAAACCTAGTTGTATTCTCCGCAATCTAATCTATCGCGCGTAGAATTTGAATAGGCTCTGCATTGGTTATTACAAGAAGCTGCGCGAAGTTACAACTTGGTCCATCAAACTCTTGCGCGGATGAAAGCGTGTTATCCGTGACTGTCTATGTCTGACTAATTTTATGGCGCTTCACTTGCACTCGCGTCAACCATACGTCGGATGCTCGCGCTGCGAACAAATTTCTATCGCGTTAATATCCACTGCAAAAACGCGCGCCTATACGCGCGTCTACCCATAAAACTTTTGGCCGAAAATATACGACTCGACTTGTTTAAACAGCGCGATAGGTTCGATCGAATTTAACGCCGCTAGACAATGACAGAATTTCAATTTCGTTGAATCTACAGCGCAATTCAATCAAATTGAACCGCGTAGGTAGTTTCGCCATTAGCTATACGTATACCGGCTGCAATAACTCGCATGTCAGAACGCAACGCGTACATGTTCCGATATCGCAGCGTTCCATCGAGTTAGCCTACAAAAAAAAAAAGAAGAAAAAAAGTAAAGAAAAAAAACCGCAACGCGTGGAATCAAGGATTCCCCGGAGCAGGCGTCCCATGCATATTCATATTCACTTACGCACGCCACTCACAGTCCGGCTTTATCCTTCTTAATGCTTAGACGCCAGCATTCTAACGACGTCGTTAAAACGCGCCGGCACGGATGAACGGGAACGATAGCGCGTGGGTCCATGGCGGGTGGCTCTTAAAACAATCATTTCCAAATGTCCCTCGTCGCGGTAGTCGACGGGGCGCTTTGTTTCGTCAACCAGAGCCAATTTGTTCGTTTGTCAGAACGCGGGAGGATCCCGTCGAGGCTGGAAGGCCTCGCGTAGACGCGTCGAGTGTACGCGGACGCTAACGCGGCGAGAGACGACGAGGGAGAACGCGTGCAGAGAAAGAGGCGAGGGACGCAGATGGAATATAAAGCGAGAGCCGGAGAGACCGAAGGCTCGTCGTCGGCGGAAAGCGAGAAGGAGATATACGCGTAGCCGAAGTCGAAGGGACCGGGAAAGACGCCGATGAAAAGAGAAGGCGAGACCCGACCGAGGGTCTAGGGGCGCTTAGTTGTCGAAGTACAAATTAGATTATGCGTCGTGTCGCTGCGGGGGGTGCAGCGTCCCGTTTGTTCGTAGAAAAGTTACAGCCCTGTCTCGTTCCTGACGCCGGCTGCTTCGTGCGGTTGCCCCTTTTACGATGGCACCGGCCACGAAAGACCCTCCGCTGGCCGGTCTCTCGAGTCCCCTTTCCGAGGGAACCATTCACCAGGCCCAGCCGGATCCCGCGGGAGAAAATATTTCAATATTTACTTAAAGGTGTCCGGGAAATGGAATTTTTTTTTTTCAATCGGATTATGGAAATTCTGGGTTCCGGAACGATTCCACGCGGTATCCGTATTTTCTGTCATCCACCGGCACGGTGTCGTCGACAGCTAGATCGATCGGTTTCGACGGATTATTGCTTCACCGTGGAAAAAGAAACGATTAAATTCTTAGCGGAGCGCCAAGGACGTGTACATCCGACATTTTCGCGCTGACGAACCTCGCGATGATTAAAACTGGTTCTCGTTTACGGAAGGTAGTCGAGTTTCCGCGGAGAGTTGACTTTAGAACGGATACGGTTTAAGGCGAGCGGGATCGATTTAGAGGGGGTGGCTTTCAGGGCACGAAATCCTATTACGTATTAATATCGGTTTTAGAGGAAGCTATTTTGCGCCGTCCCCTTTCTTTCGTTTCTGCTCCCGTTTCGTTCTGAATTAACGCGTCCAGGAAAGGAACAGCGGCGGACGTTCCAAATTGAAGAGGCGGAATTTTATGATTCCCGACCAGAGAGCTTTCTTCATTCCACTGCGCGCAGAGAGAAGTATCGGGTGATGCGTCGCCCGACACTCGCGATGTCAATTATATAACCCGCTACATTCACCGTGTACCTAATGTTGCGAAAGTTTGTCAGGTTATCGAGACGGCTTGTTTCCTACGACCGAGCTGTTAACCCAGAGACATTTAACCTGTTTATAACTACGAGCGAACGGTAAGAAAGTTATCAAAGGTTATGAATATGCTTGCGTGGAAGGAAAAACGAACGACTCCATTAGTAGCGCGTGACTTATGATACGCGATAAATCTTATGCAACCGGCCAATGAGGTATCTCTCGGGACGAGTTCTAAATCAATACACCAAACAGAATTGTTTTACATAATAAGTTCCCCCTAATCGAGTGGGAAGGCAAACAGGGATGCTGGACATATTTTTCTTCCGAGCATCGGTGCCCCCCCACTGGTCCCCTGTTTGCGTTACTGCCAGCGACCGAGGGGGGTGAAACAACCCTCGTTCGAGGTTCGAATAAATGGTAACCGCGTTACACGCGTCGCGTAACATTTTCGTCGCGTCGGTGGAATTATCTAGCCACCCTTGAGCGTTATTACCGCGACGCCATTAGCTCTACCAACAGCCATAAGCAATTACCGATCATTCTGATGGATGCCGTAATGTATCATTTGTCATTTAAATTGAATTAGAAGCGGCGGGCGAGCGGCGGAGGGTGGTAGGCGACGAAAACGATCCTCGAGACGCCTTCTCGCGCGGCGCAGCTGCGGTTTATAAATGAAGTTTTCGAAATCTCGCGGCGACGCCGGGGCGCATCGATCATTCGTCATTCGGCCCGCGAGTCCATGAATTTCCCTGGCCCCGTTAGGCATTCTAATTTACGGCAGCGGACGCTCTTCTGCGTTCACTATGAATATTAAATCCGGAAACGGCCGATTTGCCCGCGGCACCGACCGTTATTCATTAACTGTATTTATTAACCGCAATTCGTCAACCCATTGTGTTTCGTTTCGTAATGTCGCTTATTTACGGAACATTGCCGTGGATCGTTGTTCGGCCGCGCACTGTTTTTGATTAACGTAAACAATGAGAAACGGCGGCCCGTGCTTATCGCTTGATTTTGATACCGGCCGCGAAAACAATGCACGCGCGAGCGCGACCGTTGTTGCATTATCCGGTATGATTGTTTGCGCGAAATTGGATTCGACTGCGTTTCAATTTATGAATGATATAATAGGATGCGGTCACGGGCAAATTTCGCGTCCAGAAGATTTCAACCGATTTTCGCCCGACGCCGCGCGAGTTTTCGCGATGCAGGAAACGTCATCGCGCAGCGGTTACGGTGATTTTTAAAAATTCATCAACGCGCGCGGAAGGACTCCATCGATGGAACCGATATTTGTCGTCTCATTCGGACGAATTTCACTGCCAGATCAGCCGGAGGTGAAATTCGATTTGAAAATTCGTGGTAGCACTTTACCTTGTAAAGTAACGCGCGGAGTGGATTTCACTGGAGACGGGGGAGGAAATAACTCGCGTCATAAGCTTGATTTTATGAGGAAATAGTGTGACAGCTCGGAATCGAAGCTGAACGCGATATCACTTAGCCGGTAATTCTACTTTGCATGAAACCGAGACGCGCGAGTAAGTAAACGTCACCGCGGGGAGACGCGGCGCGGGTAGCGCGGATCGATAATGCTCGCGTCGATTTTACAATTCATGAATTCATAATTCAAGCACCGTCTCCTGCGAGAGTGGCACCGTCACCGTCGCGAGTCGGCTCGGCGAGACGGGCAAGTGTGTATACACCAGCAGTGGAGCATCGACTCCGGAAAGTTCACTTACTTACCTCTATGTGTGTCGCCTGCAAACAATTATAAATTCCGTGAAACTTTTCCAACTTTCTTCCGCGGGCAACTACTTTCTTGTCTTTCGAGACGCGCCAGATTCAACAAGTTCCTACCGGGAAATCCAATTCTCGGCGATAAATCTTAAACAACTAATAAATTCTACTTTCTGTTTGTACGAATACAGATCGTCGCACGGAAAAAAATCGCCGCGTTCGTAGAACTCACGCTTCCCTTTCGGACAACGCTGGATGGTACTAAATCCACCGCATTTACGTATTCCCATGATTCATTCCCGTTCTTCCCATAAAATTCAATGACCCGTGAAAGCTGCCGAACCCCTTGAACACCCCTTGCTTTTTATCTTCGAAGGGAGTGTAACGTTTACACGAGCCCCGTCCATCTTCGAAGAAGGGACTGCAATTAAAGTGTGTCAGTGTGAGACGTCCGTCTCGTTCGTGCTACTTCCCAATTGATTTAACGGGCAGTTTAGAAACTGTGAATTGTGGAGGGTAAACAGTCCACTAATCGACTGGCCCCGCCGATCGAGTCAAATTGCAATAAATTTTCCGTGGTAGTTGAAAAATGTTTACTTCTGAACCACCACGGGAGAGAAACGCGTCGAAGCGTCGCGTTGGTCGGCCGTGACAATTGACCAGCGCTGTTCGAGGTGACAACTTATTTCCTTCGACGCGTTACCCACTGTCCCAGCTTGGCCTTTGTACGATGAATAATATATAGCGGCGCGCGTCTGCATTGTTTTGCGTACACCAAGGCGCGCACGCATGCACAACGCGGTGCACCCTCGCTAACCGGATGCTGCGCTCGCCCCCTCCCGCCCAGTCTACGCGATTTCCCGCTACGTGTCCGCGTTTACCACGATGTATCCGCCCCGTGGCGACGCGCGAAATCAACTTCGTCGAATCGACGTCCACGGGATATCAAAAGCGCCGACTTCTTCGAAAACTCGGCGAGATTTCGTTTGGGAAGTTCTCCGCGCGTGACCGAGGTATCCACGTTCGAGTACTTGCCTGCCTCGCAGCAGACGTGCCGTACCGTCAACTTAACGGCTTGTCGGACCTCGAATTACGTGATTCCGGGCGATGGTCTTGATTTTTAAAAAACGAACGCCTCGATGCGATTTTACAGGTTACGCGGCCGGCAAATTCGTCGAACGAAAGTCTCATTTAGAACAGTCGTAACTCTTTTCCATGCGCCGCGATCGTACAGTTACAGTTAATTTAAGTGGTATTGAAAATCTCGAGAGAGAGAGCGCGGAGGAATACCACGAGGAAATCTCTTCGTGGATATTACCCAACGATTCCACACGGGCGTAGAACGAAATGGCGCGGCGCGTCGTTTCGCGTGCGTCTTCGTATATCTTTGTTAGTTTACACCCGCGTGTACGTGACGCGACTGCCGGAATTAACTGAAACACGGGATTAAATTCGATACCTGGGGCAACGGTGAATTTTACAACGGGCGGGTCGACATAAACTCGAATAAACTTCGCCTCCTTTCGCCTCTCTCGCCCCCGCCCCGTGCCGCTAGATTGCTTTCGCCCTTCGCGTTCCCATCGGCATCTAAAGAATTCATAAGATCCACAGAGGCATCCCTTTCGCGGCGAACAATCGTAAAACCCGACCCACGTTTCTCTTTATTTTTAGTTAAGCGAATATTTTAAGATTGCAATCCGTTTCTCGTGGTAAACCGCAGGGAAGGGTGATACGCCCCCCTTTTTCTACCCGAAATTAAAAATATTTTCCAAATATTCCGGGAATACTTCACGTGGTACCGTTTACGTGGGAAACTCGTGGCATTGCCGCGCGTCCCTCGGTGCAAACATTTTTTTGCGCGAGACTCGTACAAGTAACGCACCTGGTCGTGGAATAATTTTGACGGTAAAATTTCAGCGAATCGTACATGAATAAATTATTCGAAACCAGATATATTTTCGGCAGCGATATTGCATTTCTTAATTAGTCTGGTTTCGTTTATTGATTGAACCGCCGGCCAATTGTAATTACAGAACCAATTAATTAAACACTGCCGGATTGCTTGCGGACGTCGATTACATTAGGTACAATTAAATTTATTTTATCGCGAGACATCCTTCGGCCTCGAAACCGTGCTAAACGCTCATAAGAACTCGCGAGACGCATAATCGCGACGTTTTACGCGCCTCGAATCACTCCGGCTGGCAGAAATACGAGCATTCGAACGACACGACACGACGGCGCTTGTAAACGCCGGTGGAGGAGCGACAGGAAAACCTTAATATCGACGAGTACTTTTAATCGGGCCGAGGGCGCACGATTATCGGTGGTGTGCTGCTGGTAGGGACACGATTACCAGTTAGCCACTGAGAGAGTACGACCGGTCGGGTCTCGATGTTCCCGCAGCTGGCCGCACAGCGGTTGGTCGCTTTGCGGTTATGGCGCAAAAAGCCCCGGCAAGAATTAACCGTACAATAAAGCGGCGATTCTTTATCGCGTTTCTTTCAGCCGGGCTGCCACGGAACCCTTTCACCAGGCTCGCCTCCCGCCCCTTCAGCGTCGGACCGGTGAAATCTCAATTTCAGCCCGCGCGTTTGCCATTTCGAATTGGCCACGGGATCCATTCAATTAAATCGACCCGTTGATTGACCGTTTTATGCACCGTTTCGATTAGGAAGCGCCCTGACAGTCGACAGGCGTGCCGCTTTTGAAGCACCGGTTTCGTTTTTCTCCATCGTTTTCATTTCAAACGCGAGTGGGTTTGTTCTTCTGTTATTTGGGGTATTCTCGTCGCCATGGTCGACATTCTTTTTGCGCGCGCATACCAATTCAGATCGCGATCCTTTGATCCTTTGCCGTCATTGAGAGGAGAGGATTAAGTCCGCGCTGTAGCCAATCAGCGCGGACCACATCCCGGAAAAGGATCTTTTAAGAACAACGCGGAGCAACGATAGGCGGTTTAAATTAGGAAGCGTCGAGTAGCGCAAACATCGGAGTCCACCAAGGATCGGCTCAATCATGACTGTTTACAAAGAGGCGGGCGTAATTCGTCGGGTGTAGTTCGCGCAAGAACTCGAAGCAGGAACCGAGCAATCGAAGGAAAGGCTTGAGGCCGACGAGTGGCCTTAATCAAATGACTGCTTATTATCACGGCGGGGAGACAATTGATCAATTAGATAATCGGGCATACGGGCGCAAGCAGCGTTCCAACAGCCGCGAGGCGAATGCGAAACTTCGTTGCACATTTGAATGGCCGACCTCTTCAGGCTCCCCTTGTCCCATGCGATGGCGGACGCGGTCCCACGCGAGTCACCGTATCCGATCGCTCGATTAACCCTCTCACAGTGCAATCAAACGGCGAGGCGTACGCGAGGAAACGTTTAAAATATATTTGCTATTTTCTATGGTCGAGCATCTAACTTAAGACAGCGAATGCGTCTTAGTACCGACAATGGAAGATTAATTATATTTAAAGATCCGTTCGAATCCATGACGAAGTTAAAAAGGTCGACCCCGCATCTCGAATATAATTTAGCTGGCCAATTCGGAGCCTCGTCATTTTCGAGCACTTCTCGCTGCGAGCAGCTCGGAGCTCGCGAAGTGGCCTCGAGAGGACCGACCGATCGGATCAATTTCATCGAAGCCACTTCTGGTATTGCTCTAGATGTCAGTGACAGGGTGCTTGGGGAGCGGCGCCAACCCCTTCGTTCGTGGCACTTGTTATGAGAACGCGTTGCCGATCGAAAGGATCCTTGGCTTCCACGAAATTCTCCTCCACGGTCGGGTACAGCGTGTTGTAGGTATTCATTGGACTATCGTGTTCGGGGTGTCTTCTATAAATGATGGGAAATGACGTAGCCCGATAACTTGGTTACAAGTTCTGTAGACACGCCTTTTCTATCCCTCCGCTCACGTGTTCTCCGAATAAAAAGTTCGCAAAATATTATTTATCGTCGCGTACATATTTAACTTCGATAGTCCAAAGTCTCGCTATTTTATCGCGTACGAGTGGCCAAGAGTTGCAGGCTTAAATGTAATCCCGACTGAATAGCTTGACCCGCTATTTCTCTCTACATTTCCTTCCATTTATAGCCATTACACCCACCAAGAAACATTCCCTCCGCTTCGACCACTCCCTGGCGCATTTATATCCGCGATATCGACTGCTCGTCCACCAGCAGCCACCAATCTCCGACCCGCTCGCGTCGTAACGCGGTCCAAGAATAAACATCGTCCCCGATTCCGCAGCAACCGAGTCCCGTTCTCGTTCCAATTATAAAAGCTGCTGCGAATTTGCCGAGCAATTTCGCTCCTTTTCAAAGGACACTCGCTGGTATCCGCGGTACCAGGGGGCCGCTGCGCTGACTGGTGGCTTCCTGTTGGCAATTAGAGCCGGGGCAACAGGGGCAAAAATAATGCCGCCGCGCGAGACGTGCTCGAAGTTCTAACGACCCGTTGAGAGGGACAACGACGTCCCGAGCGGTGTCTCTCACCCCGTTCACCGTGGATATTTGTCTTCGAGCACCGCCATTTGACATCCGATACTCCTCGACGCGACGTCGCCGCGGAAAGGCGACGAGGACGCGCCACCCTGTTCACCCTCGCGGAGATCGTCCCCGATCTCTCCGCGCGATTCCGCGGAACGTGTCACCGACGCGCGCTTGCTAATTGCGTGAAATATTGGAACGCGCCGGTGGCCAAGTGCTCGCCGACTCTTTTCACGCCCTCCTCCATCCGCGCTCGCTTTTTTTCTTCCTCTTCGCCTCTGGAAGTGGAGCACCGCGGCCGGGGGAGCTGAAACGTCGCGGTGAATGAACGGAAGATTGGTATTTTCGACTGAATGGGAGGATAATGAGTGGTTTCGATTTTTCCGCTCCTTTTTCTTCGCGATCAGGGCTGATTGTTGTATTAAACGCGCGGAAGTGATAGAGTTTCGCGGGCAAATGGGGAGGATGGGTGGGACTGGCGAAGAGTCGAGGATTGATCGGTGAGAGAATGGCGGTGAAAGGTGGGGGAGGATCGAGAGAGAGATTTTTAGAGAAATTCGCGAGTCAGAATCTAAAGTTATATTCGTGGAGAAGAATTTGAAATTATTTTGTGAATAATGCGGAAGAGGACAAAATTATTTTGGAACGAACTTGCCAGCTCAACCTGAAAAGCTCTTTCCATTATTCGAATGAGATTCGGACCGACAGTCGGACGAGAGTATTTAATAAGCGTTTAAGCAAGTGGAAAACGCGTGTACTCGTTATTTCGCGAATGCATACGAACTCCTTTACGGCAGACACGCGAGAGTTTGTTTCTAATGTCGGGTACTAAAACGCCACTTAATGAAAAGGAGATTAAGGGATCGAGCGGCTCAGCGTAGGATTAATCTCTTGAAAGCTCGCACGTTGTAATCCAACGGATTCTCATTATTCACATTCTGTGTGGCAGTCAAATACACCGTGTGTGTTAATCCGTCGTACCGTTTTTTCCACGAATAATCTTCAATGATTAACGTAACATCGTACGAAGGGCAGCGAAATATTTCGTTGCAATTTAAGGACGGAAATTAAAAGTGAAACTAGTAGAACTCGTCGTTCGTCTTTCTTTCGCTACGTTTAACCCCTCGCAGATGAAATTACCTTTAAAATTTATTGGGCGGATCGGGCGGATTCCAGTAATTCAAGCTTTTCGGGAACTTTGGGGACCAGAATCGTATTCGCTTCGTAGGCCATGCGTCGAATCCCGTGATTTCGTGGTTACCACGTATTCGTGCAGCCGCGCGCGCTGAATTCCAGGGGGCACGCGATTGTTAAACCCCACGGTTGGCATCCGGTTCGTAAAGTTCCGCCGTGGGCAGCGGCAGGCTCGGATTTACTTGCGGCTAACGCAGTTACCTGTTAGCCTGGGGGTTAGGGAGGTAAAGCTCGCTTTATCGTGCCAGAAATCTCGTGGATACGTTGTCATAGTTCAACGTTTACGACCTGATTCTTGTTTTCTATTGGCCGCCTCTCTCTTTCCGTCGTTACCTCTAGCTGCTGGGTCGCGCCTATCGTAACGCTCGCGACGTACATCATCGATAATTAGGAAGTAAAACGTAACCGAGTGCCGCGCTTAAATATTTCTAAAAAACAATTCAATTTTGTGGACGACGATCTTTAAATTTCTACGCAGAACCCATCCTCGAAACTTTCGTTTTCGATTGACACTGATTATCCGATGTCTGTGCGACCAATATAACGCCCCTTCCATTAACCCTCGACACAGCTTACCATAATTCCAGCGAAGTTTCCGAAAAGTGAAGATCCACGCAATCCGAGAAGTTGGCGCAAAGGCGGTAGAGGCGGGTGTCTAATCGCGGGGTAAAATTGGACGCGCGATAACAGCCCCTCGAAAGCGGAAGTTCGCGTGGCACAAAGGCACTGGTCGCCGCCCTATGCCCTACCTAGGAGTTCGACCGTAATTTCGGATGTGATACAGCAACATTTTCGGGCCAGGATATATTTTGCCGTCGCGCGGCTCGTTCGCCAGGGCCGCGTGATGGATGGGAAACAATAATGGCACCGGTTAGAGGGTTGCTCAGGAAGCGCATTAACGGACCCACCTTTCCGTCATTCTCAGGTGAAGGAGTCGATTGCGGTTGGCGGTTATTCGTAAAACCTTCCGCGAACTGTCAAAGGAATGGCGTTAACTGTCGGGGTATTTCGAGCGAATGCGGCGGCGTTAATGCGGGCTTCCGTCTAGCATTTGGAAATAACTTATTGTCAGAATTTTGCTGTGACAGTCGATCCGTAATTACTTATATATAGAACAGGGTATAGAAAATGAATGTTCCACAGCACCTAACCCAGCCGCCGAACCGCAATTAGAACGATTCTCTCGACCGCTCGAAGAACAGCATAATTAACCGCGCGCGTGCTCGGGCTGAAATTTATATCCGTCTCGGATAACGAATTAAAGAATAAAAGGAAACGGGCGAGGGCCCAAGACAAAGAGGGAGGGAAGCAGCCGCGTTTGCGCGGTTCCCGCGGCTTAAGGATAGTAACGAGCACTAATAACCGTGGAAATTAATTAACAGCCGGCCGTGGCGAAGAGGCAGGTATAATTTCGAGGGGATACATTCACCGCGGGAAGAATACATTTTAAACACGCCGCTGGCCTCTCGCGTCTTGCCCGCGCCGCGTCTAGGATTTAAGACCGCGGCTGGCTAGGTTGGATTTTAAAATATTCCAAAAGCTCGGAAAGAGAGCCGCATATATAAAAGGAGGGAAGCGACGTAAAGGAGAAAGAGGGGCGGTGGGAGAGGAGCACCGGACTCGTCTTTGCGTCGTGGTTCCGTGAAAGGAAATACCTGAATGAAGAAGACCGAGAGCAGAAGAAAAAGCCCCCGGTGTGGCGCACGGGGGATAGAACGCGAAGCGGCGTGTCTAGGGCGAATTAAAGAGGAACTCGCGGGAAAAGAAACGGGCGCGTTGCCGCGCTGGTAGCAGGGCGGGAGTCATTAAAAGCGTGGCCCGTCGTTCTGGCTATTAGAATGACAAATGACGTCGTTGACGGTGCCAAATTAGCACGATGAAAGGACGACAGCCACCGGCGGAAGGGTGCTCTGACGCGAGCTGTACGCAGCTACATCGGTCCGCTTGTAAAATCGCTGGCAAAGGACGCGGCCCGTTTACGCGAGCGGTTTTTGCGACGCGCGGACGGGAGTTAAATGCGGACGGTACCTCGTGGTCATCACTTCACCTTTATTACTGTCATTTTCCACGGTCCTCCGGTTCTCCGTCGACGAGCAAAGCCGCGGGGGCTCGGGCGCCATCTTTTTTCCCCGGGCTGACGTCCGCGAATATCCAGACGTATGATTTTCGGTAGGACAATTAACTCGACGATGAATATATGGTATTAAATCCAACTTAACATCAGTCAACCTACTACCTCGACTTTCTTCATCACGCAGTTCTTCGATAAAGCGTAAACTTTGATTTTTGGTATTTTTCGTAGTTTTCAAGACAAGAAAGGCTTCACATATATGAGACAGATCTATCAGTTTCCTCTTAACGCGAGACTAGCACGCGGAGTAATAATCAAAGGGTAGCCGATCGCTTTCAACGTGTGTCCATTCACGGAGGATAAGCAGCGTTTACGGAAGCTCGATCAGTTCCGCATTCAGTGAACCGGTAGCCGGATTATCGTAGTATTACCTGGTAATTAGCTTCCGATGAGCCCACGCTCCATCTGCCGCGTTCCTTCCTCGATCTGTCGCTGATGTTATCGGACCTCGATGAAATCAATTCCGCAAACTCGTCTGGCCCGGTTTCCTGCATTCGTTTCCTATAATTGATTCCCTGACGCGATTTGTCGGCTCTAAGTATATCTCGACGTGTTCGTTGGTTGATCGTTATTACTAGATACATCGCCCAATACCGCGAAGAAACGTTATTGGAGCACGTCGATCGGATATCGATCGTGTCAATTTGTTTGACGTTGTTTGACATGTTCCTCGTGGGATTCCTCTCAATCAGAGAGACAGAGAGAAAGAGAGAGGAGGAAACTTAAAATATCTGTAAAAATGAAATATTTATACGACGAAATCTACGAACGTACCTTGAATGCTCCCATTCTTTTCTCCTTCCGCCACTCGATGTTTCGTGCCGTTCAGCAAACTCGCAGAGCCGAAGAATTACAACACGGCAGACGTTGATGAGAGCACAGCGAAAGCGTTGACGCAAGGAGAAGGATGGATCCGTAAATCAGGGATGAAACGAATCGTCGTTTGGGTCCGTCGGATATTTATAGACTCGATTTCGCTTCGCTAAAAGTTTTATTTCGTCCAACCCAGGACAGATAGTCTGGTCTGTGTGTTTCCTCTGTGTACGCAACTTGGAAGAGTGTGTCCACCCCCTTTCCCTTTCCGTTAACACGTTTGTCTCATCGTGTGTCTGTGTGTCTGTGTTCGCGTGTGCACGATACACCTCGTTATTCGTAATAGTCATCCCCCTACGTCGCAATTAGTACAATATAATATGTATAGTTTTATTTTCGTCTATCTCGTTAGCATACAAAAGGATACAGGCACACAAATATCAAATATGCATCCGGTACTCGTTATTACTATTGATCAATTATAATTACACTCACAGTGGTATCTTTTACTTATTTATTCAATTTTTTTTTTTTGTTCGTTATTAGTATTATTATTTTATTCATTTGTTGCGGTCACGCACACACCCCGTCTTACGTATTTAAATTCCCACGCTCTCTCCTCGTGTCCGTTCGCTCCAACACTCTTACACGTTACGCTGTATGTTACAATTATATACAAAATGGTCGCATCCCGTGTCGCCACGAGCTTATTTATAATACGTTTACACATATATGTATAAATTACAATCGCTATATACATTGAGAGATAATGCGACGCGTTTAATAGTTTCGGGGTGGCGAGAACGTTCCTGAACCGTCGCGTCGTCCCTATTAAATCTATATATATATATATGATATAAACCGATCGTCGTTGTTTTCCCTTCCTCGTACCTGCTCGCCGCATTCCCTTCGACTCTTCGCGTGCACGTGCAGCCGCACGTAAGCATTCGACGCCGCTCATATTTGCACGATCGATGTCGATGGCACGGGGTAGCCGAGGTCAACGCAGCAACTTCGCACCGTGGCGCTTCCACTTTTCGTTTCACTTTCCAGTCGTACTTGTACAATCGATCGTTCGATGAATTAATTGGCGTTGTCTAAACGAGACCTAGATAGAGTTTAATTTGAGCAACAAATGCACCGAGACCGACACTGCAGCTGTTCGTCGAGCAGCAACTTCCGATTGATCCCAGTATATACAATTTTTAATTATACTAGCTGACTCTCTAAACTATAATTTACTATATATAATACGTACTCTTCATATACAACGCGGTACTCACTTTACGGTAGTGAAAACAAAGCGAAGGATGTTCCAGCAACTTAATCGTTACGATTGCACCCCTCGAACGCTAGCCAAGAACACCTGGCTTAACCCAGAGTTCCCTTTCGTTCGTATCTCGAGACGCGATTCTCTTAATCGATACGATAGACACGGTACACGTACATAAAGATAAGAACGATAAAAAAACAGCCAGTATTCTCTCACGACAATTTGAAAAGGAAGAAAAGAGACACTTGGTTATTTCGAATCCCATTACTACTCCCTGACACCCTTTACGAAACCAAATAAATCGAAATTGAGCCCGAAACAATCGCCTCCAACTATCGGAACGCCTCACGGCCGACTATTACTTGCTCGCCCCCATCAAGATGAACCAAGAGTCGGGCGAGCGCGATCGGCGCATAAATTTCAAGCTCGTCCTCTCGAGCCTTCCACCACAGCCAAGCAACTTTAGTCGGCTACCCAGCGGCGAACGGCGCGACGACCCTGCCCGTGATGCAGACGCGCGCGTATAATGCCGCCCCGAGGCTCGATCAAACGCCGCTTCCACTCTCGCCCCCTCCCGCTTTTTCTCCACTTTTAATCCTCCCCCTTTTGCGCGAGGCTCGCGAGAACCCGCGCACTTGTACGTCGTCGAATAAAAGATGGGCCAGTTCTGCCTCCTACCCGTCGCCGTCACTATCGGGGCTTCTTCCCGCGATTCTCCCGCGTCCGATCGAAAAAGGGTTGTAGCAGCTGATTTATGCGCGCCAGTACCACCCGATTCGCCCCGCGCCGGCTGCGCTCCCGCTCTATATCGCTCTCTGTATCGCGCGTATCTACCGCGCGGCCATGCGGAACCGATCGCGTCGTATCTCGAACGATATCGCCGGACCGTGTTTCGCGAGCACGTCGCGACGACGACTCGCGGAGGGAATAAAAAATGATACGGGCTCGTAACGGCCCCGCCGCAGGAAACAGGAGTCCCGCGGGCCGGAAGGCGGCATGGTAATCGTAGAGACGAACGGGTATCGACGCGTCTACGAGGAATCGTGGAACCGCGGAGCTTCCTGCGCGAGGTTTACGCGAAACGATACACGCGGCGCGTTGGAAAGGATTCCGTTGGTGTTCTCGAACGATGAGATTTGTCATTCTGCTGAGTTTCGGTGGAAATCGTTGGCAGTGATAATGGTCGAAACGAGCGTGTTTTTCAGCGATTGAAAATAATTTACTGCTGGAACAACGGTCGAGGGATAAATGATCGGCGATGAACAGGTGACTTCCGTGTGCCGTCCTAACTCACGCTTCGTTTATACTATTTGTACAACTATCGCTTCCGAACGGTAAAACGATGGCGTACACGTCCCATCCGTGAAGATAAAGCGAATCCCCGTGTGGCGGCGCGTGTAAAATTTAATAAAAGGGGCGCGAATAAGGCCTCTGGAACCGGTGCAGCTTGAGAGAGAAAAAGGGAGAGAGCGGGAGAGAGAGTGGAGTCGCAGCGACGATTTAGAACGAGCGTGCGATATCGCCACGATCTCGGTGCACACTCGGCGCACCGTTGTCATTGACATGTCGGCAGCCATGCAGCTCCGCTGCACAAAGGAACCATAAAGTATCCTAAGAAGTACGCTGCGAGCAGGCACGAAACTACCGTCCTCCGTCATCTTTATCTACCTCCTCGTAACCAAGAGGAGAGACAAAGAGTGCGCACCAACTTTAACGACACCCTTTCTCCCCTTTACTTTTACACTCTTACGATCTCTTCCCACCCATCAATTTTTATTATTTCTCCAACTCCTTCCTCCACTTTTTCCTTTTCCATTACCAAATCTACCTCTGAAACAATCTTCGATTCTCTCACACCCCTGCCGGTTATCGATTTATTATAATTCCTCCTCGGAGCGTATAGTCCGCGCGCTTTTCAACGTCGTCCCCTTTTCACCGTCTCTGCGTCACGCCTCAAGATAAATTGACGATTATTGCCAGGAGCGGACTCTGCCTAGGTACTGGAAGTGCAGGAAGTTCAAGGTACTCAATGCTCGGTGCTCGGGGGTTATTGCAGAAGTTCGGTGAAAAATAGCTGCGCGCGATATATACCTATATATATATACACATGTATAAGGATCTCACCGTTCTCCTTTCTATTGGTTTCACGCCCTCGCGTAAGGCTGTTAACGGAAGCGCGGAAGCTGAACGCGAAGTCCACGTGATCGAAGCAGGAACGTCGAAACGCAAACGGGTTCGAGGCTCCTCGATCGTCGCGTTTCATCCCGAATCGACGACGAGAGAGAACGTCGAGGTAAACACGCGTCGCGTTCCATTCATTTCCCCGTGTTGTCAGTCCGCTGCTGAATAATTACGACTAACGTTGAAACGCTTGCAACGGACACGCGACACGCTTCCACTTCGCGATTCCTCTCGTTTCGTCGTCGCGATAAAACGGAAGGAGAAAGACAACAACGGTAGAACGAAAGAGCAGAAAACGACGATTATTATTGCAAAAGTTATTTGCTCGGTGCCCCCCAACTTAAGGCGCTTGAAAGGTGTGTGGTATAGGTTAGAGAGTATTCGTGTACGTGTGTATGTGCGTGTGTGTCTGTGTACGTACGTGTCACGAGGTCCCTAACGGTTATATTTACACTCGAAGCACTCGAAGCTGTCACTCTTTACGGTTTACTTTTAACATTCTACGGTGGTGACGATATCGACGATTAAACACTAAATATACATAGGTAAGTTCCCGATCGTTGTCAGATGCTGCGCGTGTGTTTCCCGCCTGTTCGCCAAGGAACGAGAACGCGTCTCCAGTGAGAGAGCTTTTCGTCAAATCTCTGCGTTTGATACGGGGATACAAAAATTTGAAAATATTGTTTGCAAGCTGTCCGTAGAGAGGAAGAGAGAAAGAGATCGATAACTAAAAGGAGGATTGCTCGAACGAAGGGCTATCTCACTAAAGCTCGCATAAACGAGCGTAATTCGTCAACTCGTGTGCCTATCCATCAATTGCCTTCGCGGCTGCCTTCGTTCCTCTCGTCTAACCATTTATTATTATTAGTTTCATTTTAATATATCACAATGTGGTCGGTTTCTCCCATGGCGTAAAAACACATCTATCTATTTACCATTATTCCTTGCGTCTCGTTTCATCGCGTTCGCATTTTACGTACATACACAATGTATTTAATTATTGTTGTCTCATCCCTGTATTGTCGATTCTTTACGTCGGTTAATATCCCTTGATTTTTTTTCCTCGTTGCATGAAGGCGATGTTGGTAGTGATAGAGAAATAAAGTTGGGCTTATATAATATATATATCGTTATTATACGCTTAAAATCCGCTGTCGCACGATAATTACGCATTACTTTTGTCGTATTTATATATCTATTTATTTATTTATTTATAATATATATATATTCTGTTTCATCCTCTTCTCGCACATATATCGCATACATATATACGCACGTACGTATAATACGTGTATATAAATTAAAAGATTCGTTTACGGGGCGCTATATGGCTGCGATAATAAATAATACGACGAAATTACGTGCGTGCGCGCGCGTAACACGTGCCCCTGCACGTACTATATAGCACAGTCGAGATGTATTCAATTATTTATTTGACGTCAGTCTTGTGTGAGGCGGGATCGAAGCTCGCTAACGTTCTCGTTTTCTCACAAATCTCCCGACCAGGTCTCCGTAGCTACCGTTTTTCGTTCGACGCCATCGCGTCGATCACCACGCGTCGTCGTCGTCTCTCCTTTCTCTTATCCTCGTTCTCGTTCGTGCTACGATACCTAACGTTCGTTTAATCACGCGATCGGAGCAGAAATTGCGGTATCAGATTAAACTGACGATACAGAAAAAGGGCACTACTAAAAAATTACCGCTACGACGCCATACACGTTGAGATGTGAAAGGAACGTGTCCTGAATATGTAATTTTGAGCAAACTTTGATCGAGACTAATCAGCATCTTAGAACGGTAGAGAATGATAGAATGTTCAAAGTATCAGTGCCAGTCTCGGCATGTTGAAACGGTTGAAGAAGAGACGAAATGTCCGTATGCTCTCAGGAATGAAATTTACTCACGTATCGCGATACAAATCTGAACGTGTACAGGACCCTTTCCTAATGCTGCCCTTTTATCGTTCATCTAGCCAGGGATCGATAGCGAGCTCGATCCGCTTGCACATGCGCGACGAAACCATTAAACGCGCGACTCCTCCTGGAAATCCGTCCCGTCGCGGCCTGCTCCTTATCCCGAAACGCGCCACCGCGAATCAGAGTTCGCGCTTTTCACAGGCGCGGAAGAAACGTAGCAGCGAGGAGGAAAACGTACCTAACCGACGTGTACACGGTATAAACGAAAATGCCTTTCCCTCTTTTACCCTCGAGCCTCTATTTTCTTTCTCTCCCTTCTGCTTCTAGCCCAGAACTTCGAAACTCTCTCGCACGGAGCTGCTCGGAATTTAAGGAGCAGAGGGCTCGCCGAATAACTTTATCGCGCATGCTACGGAGAAGTTTACCTTGGGAAAGAAGAATCTTTTGAGCGCAAGTTCGAGGGAAGTTCCAGAGAAAACGACAGCGTGCAAACACAGATTTTCGATAGCCGGCGCACCGTGTCGTCGATCCGTGAAATCGAAGCATCGATCCTCGATTGGTAATCTATAAAAGTCCGGTGAATCGCGTACGACGTATCGAAGAATAACTCGCTGTTGGTTCGTGGTCGTGCACACCCTGTTGCTCGGTAGAAAACTGGCTGAAAATAGAGATCGCGGGGACGCGCCGTTTCGCTGGCAGGTAGACGCGTCGATTTCAAGGACCGCGGAGCCGCTCTCGGCGAACAGCCGGGCTGGATTTTCCAGAGAAGAGCCACGGCAACGCGCTGCCGTACAACTGATATGCCAATCGTAGTTACAACTCCGGTTACGCGTATTTCACCTGCCTACCGCCGCAAGTAGGTTAAGTCCTCTCGAGCGCGGCCCGCTCGAGGTATACGGTCTACTCTACGGTATATAGTATGCTCGGAAAGTGCGCGAATGGCAGTGCTCGTCGAGAAAGAATTCGATGAGATCGAGACCGCGGTCGAGATGTGCGCCGCGTCGAGCGCACACGATCGATTCCGCTCGTCTTGGTCTCCGTTCTAATTGGACCGTTCGAACGAGCGAGCGCTAACGCGAACAAAAGTTTCCCCGTAGCCTCGCGACGCTCGAATCGATCACCCTCGTGTCGCCTCCTCTTCCTCGTCCTCTTCTTCGGCTTCGTTTCGACGCTAGCTGCGCTCGAGTTTTCGACAAACCTTCAGCATCCGTTTCAGTTGTCCTCCGTTCGCTTTTTCGCGGTGCGCGAGATTGATTTCCTTTTTTTTTTTTTTTTTTTTCTACAGTACGTCTGCGAAACGACGCACGTCGAGAGGGAGCAAGAAGAATGGTAGAAAATTGAAAATTGACAAAATTTCAAGAGTATCAAAGTGTGGATATGAGATTGGATGAGTAGGGTACGCAAAGTGATCCTTGATGGACGCGTGGATGCTGAAGACTTGAATCAACCGCTCGATCTCTCAACGAGAAGTACGAAAGTCTGTCGTACCTTCGATCCAGCGGCGTGCCGCGTGAATTTCCGCGGGATGCAGCCGTCCTTACTGGTATCTGTGCAACGAGTGCTCGCGACGCTTGCTTCCTCTGCGCTCGCGCTCGCAAACTGGTTCCGGGCTCGGCGGGTTCGAGTACGTCAGATTACTGGAGCCTCGTGGGGGTGGCGCACTCATCGGGGGCGGGGGCGGTGGGAAGAAGCTCTGCAAGCACGCCTAACGCAACAACGACAACAAATAAAATTAAACGTGCCGCCTGGTCCCGCTGAAACGTTGAAGTCTGTTTGTCATGCTTCGTAATTGCTGTCAAAAATGATTGCGCGTCGAATTCTCTTGCGGAAAGAGTAATGGAACTATAGTCAGTTAGCGTTCCAGTAATTTTATCAGCTTCCATTTCGTGTAGCAAATACAGTTGCTGATAACAGATATTAAAATAGAAAACGATTTCATATAATTTACTAAATATATATCATTGATATCATTTAAATTATGAAAAACATATAACTTTAGGCCTAAAGAAGGGATAAAAATTATTTAAACAAAAATTACATTCAACTTTAATAGAACAGATACCGAATAAACCCAACAAAGTATGAATTGCAATACATGTAGATTTTGTAACAAGATTTCGCAACAATCAGACAAGCCAATACTCTTCAAACAATAGAGGGTTCAAAAGACATCATATACGAATGAGTACCCAAGTACAGAAACCTCTGCTGTACTTAAATACGTGACAACAGAAGCTAAACTTTAAGCCTGAAATGCGAAACGAAGGCGACGGAAATTCTCGCAGTAGATACACTCAGACGATGCGCAAAGGTACGAGCTTCAATTTGGTTTTTGTTTCAAGTCGATAGCTCAACTGGTTCCCGAGATACAGGACTTGAAAGTTTACCGTAGGACGCTCCAAAATTAATGAATGACGTTTGACGTTCATTGAACGCTGTTGACCCACTTTTTTCCAGGAAGCGCGTACTACGCGCGTACTACTAGACAAAAATGCGGTGACCACGTGATGTCATTGACCAGCGTGCAGGTGCCGGCGCTTGGGATAGGTCAATGAAGACGGCGCCAGCGAGAGGTCCGATCGTGCGAGAAGGACGCAGATAGAAAACCAACGAAAATTACGATCGACTTCGAACGACGATTTCTCAGGAACGGAGCGTCGTATCGAGATGAAACAAACGGCATTTTAAAGGGGGCGAAACAACGCGTCCGATGATCTAAGTGACAATATCCTATTCGCGGTGGAAAATGGTGTATTCTTCGTATAAAGACAGGTGTTTTTAATTGCGATGTTTTGACCGGAATAACGTGGATTTCGATAAACTATCCAGTGTTGTTGTTGGGAAATAGATAGGGAAGAGTGGTAACGATGTGTTTAGAGGCGTGAAGTGTTTGAGAGTTTGAATAATTGAAGTGTTCGCTTACCTTCGCGCTACCCCTTGATGAAGACTTGGAGAAAACGCTGTCCTGGTCGCTGCTTACGCTAGGCACAGGCATTGGTACTGCGTAATCATAGGTGGCATCTGTAATTGCGTAGAAAAGTAGTGTTTAAACATTTTGAAAAGTTTCGAGATTCAAAAATGCACAATTGTTGCATCGTGAAATTCGTGAACGTAAAAGTTGATAAAATCGAAAGCGTAAGAACTATTTGAATGGAAAATTGATAAATTTAAACATTGAAAAGTGTACAAGAGCGGTTTACGATGGAACATCCACTAAACCATCCAAAGTACGCGGTGAGCAGTGCTGGACAAGGATCCCAACAAGTGTCAAGGCGGTGCCGGACATCGATCGCACTCACCAGACTGTTCGACGTTGTCGTGAAGGTCCTTGTTGTCTATAACAACGGTGCTATATCCATAATAAGCGGCGTGAGGCGGTTCCCGGTACTTGCTCTCGTGGAAGGGTTCCTGATACTCGTCCAGCCTGACGTCGCCCAACAGACGGTCGTTCAGATCGCGTGGAAGCGTCGTCAGCTTGGTTCCAGCGTAACGATCGTCGAGTTCTTCGACTCTGTACGTCATCAGCGAAGGGTCCTTCTCCGTGGTACCGTACGCGGATTCTGGCGACAGGTGTTGGTGGTTGCTCGACGGAATCGCGCTTTTGGTGCCGAGCGGACTGGAAAAGTTCTTCCGTTGTCTGTGTCGCGTGACGATCAGGAAGATCGCGACCGCTAGCAGGAGGATCACCGCGGTTAAAACGCCTATGATCACGGCCATGTAGGTCGGATCGTCTTGCTTCACCACTGGAACTTCCGCTTGGAGAGGGTTATCGCGAGCTGAGATTCGATCCCTTATTCTCGGGGCTTCGGTCGTGGGTGGTGATTCGGGGGTGAAGTTCCCGTGAGCGATATCTGTAGCAGAAAAGCAGTGCTTCCTCTGTGATTTTGAAAATGAAAATGTGCGATAATACTTTTTGATATTTAAATTACTAGACATTCAGCAATTACCAGAGTCAAAGGTGATCTCGCTGATCATGATCCACCTCGAGGCGAAGCCGAATCTTAGCTTGACGAATTTTCCGATTCTGTGGTGTAGCTTGATCGAGATGTTTCTCGAGTGCTCGAAGATCCTGTCTTCCATGTACGAATAGACGATTGGATCACCGGTGTAGTATCTGCCACCGACGCTGAACATTATGCTGGCTTCGGAAAACACCTGTCGTGGGAATAAAGAGAACACTTGTTTCACAGCTCCACTTTCGTTCAATTTGCTACGATGATTATTTTCAGATCATGAATTCCCGCTCATAAGTAGGGTAATAAACGCATTTTCTATCTGGTAAGAAAAAAAATCCGAAAACTCGTTTCATATTTCATTAAAAGCACGTTGAACGAGGATCGTAAAGCGACTCGTCGAGAAAATATATAAAACAGTCGGGGCAAAGGTTACTGCAGGCAGTAAAACGTGGCTTCTCATTGTGTACACTAAACATGATGTAGTGGCTAATATTCAACATTAATTATATGTATAAATCAGCATCTTAAGTCGAGCGAGGTCTCGAAGCTCTTGAGAACGGAGGCTGCAGCAACGTCCCGGCAAGCGACAGGCTGGATATTAATACATCCCGCGATTCCTCTTCCACAAATACACACAGGGCTATTTATTACGGATATAACGAGCGACCTTATAGAGGCAACGTTCGGGTTGACATCGACGACTTCGATAATTATGAACACGCCGTGGCTGCGTACCACGGCAGCCGGAGACGCGTAGAATGTTAATTCCGTTTCGGGAAAGCGTAAGATACTCGTGCCCGGAGAACGCCAGCCGGAAGCTAAGAGTATGAAAGAGGAAAGAACAGGCTGCGGGATAACCACGATGGCGGAAGGAAGACGGGGCGAGGAGAATAGGAGAAGAGCGCGAGGGAGCTGGAAACGGAGATTACAAAGCTTAGATTATCTAACTCTCTTAGCCCCGAAGACGAACGCAACGACGATGCGTATGGATTTTCGAGGGAGCTCGGCTCGCTGGTAGCACGCTTACGACGACGCCGACGACGGCCTAGGCATTGGAGTATGAGGAAGCCGAAGAAGACGAACGCGGCGGCCACGAAACCATGCACAACTACCGCGGGGCGTCAGGAGAGTACGGCAGTTGAGGAATACGAATACGGAGGTAAGAGAGAGAGAGAGAGAGAGAGAGAGAGAGAGAGAGAGAGTGGAGCGCGAAACTGGCGATGCTTTGAAGTGCTGTCTTTCAGAAGACGTGTCCTATCCGCGCGAGCGGGCGCTTGTTAATAGAAGGGGACGTTTAGGGGCGGTTGCTACCATCTCTCACCCCTTTGCTAGCCCTCATACCTCGAGCTATAGACTGCCGACTTGCCAGACTGTCGGTATTGTATTTGAATACGTGGCGTATCTGCTCCGCGGCTCGTTGCTCGCTGGCATTGTGCGTATGAGAGAGAAAGAACAGCAGCCCGCCCAACCTCCTCCGCAACCTTCGCCGTTATTCCACCGTAGTCCGCGAGTAGACCGTTCCTCTTGCTTCTCGACGTTCCCTTCCTGTCTTCCGTGAACCGTCCTTCCTTCTCCACCCGCCAAGAAGGCTTTCCCCCTTCGACGCGATGCAACGGGGTTTCCAGCTGCCCTTGCTTACCTCCGCCACCTCTCTCGTTTTCCAAGGCACCATCTTGCCCGGTAGCGAGCACACAATCGAGCCTCGAGCCGGGTAATGAGGCGCTCTATTCAAATAAATCTTGATATCGGGTAAGGAGAATGTTTCGAGGCCCGTTCTCGTCGAGGCTAGCGCATCGCGAGACGTCGCGACGAGGAACTTTCATTTTCCGATTTCGAAATCCCTGAGATCGTCGGTCCAGCGATTTCCTTTCTTCTTTTTCCCTTTTTTCTTTTCGAACCGTGATTTGGATGCGTTCAAATCAGCGAAGTAATTAGCGCCAGCGTCGCGTCGTATTTCATCGCAGTGTTAAAATCAATCTAGATTGCAAGGAAATTCCAAATAAAGAATCAAAGATGAGACTAGTCGAAGGAAGACGCATCCTAAGCTCCATTGAACGCGTCCACCAAACCCTTGGTTCGTTCTCCCCTACTTGTTTGTTGTTTCGAGGCCCCTCGGCTGCTCGATTATGGAACAGAGGTCTGGCCAGGGTAATGAGGGGCTTCATTGAAATAAATCTTGATACCGGGGCGAGGCTATTATATAGAAATTCGTGGCCGGATGCACGGGGGACCGGAAAATTTTCGCAGTAACGGGCAGCGCGACCGGCGTCAGAGCGGCAGCAACACCACGCAGGGAACCGGGGAAGTTCAGCGGCGGCCACAGCCACCCCGTAGTTGCCACCCCGTGTAAAGTCGCGCGCCTTCGAGCCGTGGCTCGTTTCCTCTTTCTGCTTTCATCCGCCCCGGCCAAAGCCAGGGGCCAACCGTTGTTGCGCCTCGTTACCCATCCTACGTCCGACCTTGACTCGAACGCGAAAACTGGATTTCACGGTGCACGCCATCTTGCCACCCCCTCTGTATTTCTACCTCTCTATTCTTTCCCCTTTTCGTTTTTCCCTTTCAGGTCGCGGATTAAAGGCGGCCGCGAGATCTTGCCGCGTATCTCGCCGCGATTGTCTGTCTCGGCTTTTTTCCACCTTTATCTCCGTCCTCTTTTTCCGCCCTTCTTCTCCGCGCTATTCCTCTTTCTGTTATCTGCTCTGTCTAGCTCGTACCCTTTTCCTCCTTTCAACGTCTACTTTCTATCCTCCTCCAGCTCCTCCCCTTTTTTCCTCCGCTCTTTCCACCGTTCCTTTCCCTTCTGTATCGCAGTTCTGCTCACGTTGGCGACTCACCGCCGCGGGCCCTTCCAATTTCCTCCCTGTCGTGCTCGTGTCTATCCACCCTCTCTCTCCCTTTTTTTCACACGTTCTCGCGGATATTCGGTGAACGGTCGTAGAGGAAATTTGAAAATAACGCGGCCGGGCTTGCGTTCAAAGAGATCCCCGATAACGGGATTACGGTGGAAATTCCATTGTCGGACGGGCGTATCGATAGCGGGAACGAATCAAAATATTAAAATTTATACCTTTATAACGCTACCAGACTCGAACGTTTCGCGTTCATTCAACAATATCTTTTTTAAATACTATTTTGCCTAACTATCACTGTCCTACTGAATCATATGATTAATTGGTCGTAGTGATTATCTATGAAAGTTAGATTTCGAATCGAAGCCACAATGCGTAAGCACATGGATTGAAACAAGTTAGTTTTCCTATTTTTCTTTTTTTTTTCTTTGGTTTGTTTTTCCTTTTTTCCAAAATAAGATCGCGAACGAATTTATCACACGCTGTTTGATGGTATAACGAGATGGGAAATATCACGGGACGAAGGTGCTACCGGTGCAAGCTGGCAGACAACGAGGAGCGTGACTCCTCGGTCTGCATGTTGTAGAACGTAAGTACGTGACTGTTCTCCGGGCCAAAAATCTGCCCGAGGGTTCATTCGTGGGGATACGGAGATCACGACCTGCAAACGTTGGGGAAGGCTCTGGTTTCTCGTATCGCACTTCCCTGCTGTCTCTCCTTCCTTTTGCTCTACCATCGAAATCACGACGCTGCATCAGCCCCGACCATCGCACCGGTTACGCGCGAATCTTTTTTATTTAGTTAATAAACGGTCGATTAAAACTAGACGGTGCTTTATCTCGTCTTAATGTACGCGTACTGTCAACTGCAACTTTGCCGTAGCTTACGTTTGAATTACGTTACACCGAGAAAAAGGACGATATCTCTGAATGGTATAGATACAGTTCGCGGACTCGGAATAAATTAGCATAAAAGAACTTACCTGGACATCCTTGGTGAACTGATTGTTGCAGAAAATGTGCACCGCGGAGAACTCTCTGACGTGGTCGAACTCGAACTTGATCTCGAGCGGATGACCGGACCTGGTGTCGTTCCTCCAGCCGACCCATCCCTGACCTCGGTCGTAATCGTAATAACCCATCTTGAAGTTATCGGGCCCGATCTTCCCGTCCGTCAACTGTCCGAGGCCGCGTAGAAGCTGGCCGTCCCAGTAACCGTCGTAGGTCGCGTCGAAGAACTCCCAGTTGCCGCGTTTGTCGCCCTGTGGCATCGAGTACGACACGATCCCGTCGTTCCACGGGCAACCGTACAGCTCGACCCGCATGCAAACGGTGCGACGATGGTAGCTGTACGGCCAGAAGCGGACTTTGCTCGCCCACATCGGCGGCTCGAGCTCGTGCTTCGACTCCAGGTAGGTGTTCGTGTTCCCTTTGATCACCTGTGACAAACAATTCACGGGATATCTTCAGCGATACGTGTTCGATGATAGACGCTCCTCGATTTTATTTATACCTTTCTTCGGGTGTATCGTTAATTAGCTTATCGAGTTAGACACTGGTCGACGGTTACGATGAATATCGATCGTTCCACCTTAGCGAGTAGCTAATTAAAATTTTCTATCGAAATAACGAAAACATTGGGTTTTCATATACTCGGAAAGTAATTGAGACGTCGGAGTGGTATAATATTAGTTTCAACGGTGTTAATCTTAAATCAGAAACTTGTCAAATACGTTTATCCTCCAATCTCAGTCGCGAACCTAGTTAATTATAGAGAGCCCGAATCATTTATTCAAATTGTCAGACACTTAATTACGCTCGCCTTATACTTCGTGGAAACTTGGAAACGTTCGTATCGGAAAGGAAGACCTTTACCAACACCTGACGTAAACTCGTTCGTGGCGTATCCCCTGAATAATTCATTCGCCGGATAGAATCTTCGGGAATCCACGGAAACTCGATTTAATTACGATTCAGTTCTCGGCTGGTATCGTTAAAATACCATAAAATATCGGCGATCGTATCGATAACGGATACTCGAATAGCGCGCGCGTACACCTGTCGGGATCGAGCATACGCGAGAATCCTGCACCGGTCGAGTGGCGTTGTCAGGCTCGCGCGACGGAAAATAAAAGGTCCATTGTTCCGAAGGGACGATCCTTGACGACGTTGCACGAGAAATTCTCGATCCAGCACCGCGATACACGGCGTTTCGACCTTCTTGCTCGCGCTCCAACGACGGAATAGAACGCGCGTTGTTCATCTGGGAACGCGTGAAACGAGGAATCGTGCCAACCGCGAACGCTTCCGATAATTCTACCGGCGTTCTTCTTGCAATTTTCACTCCCAGTTCCCCAGTCACTTATTCAAATGTTTGCGAAAGTCGACGCTGGTGTTTGAGGATTGTTACACTTCGAGCTTCATCGGAATTCATGAAAATTTCAGCAGTCGTTGCGAAAATTAGGCTACTAAGAATTTCAAATATTCCCACTTCGTCTGATCCTGAAATTGGCAATCTTCTGGATCTCCAGTTCCTTTGATCGTGCGATCGATATAATGATAGATCCATGACCGAGATATTTCAAGAAGCAAATGGCCCGATCGATACACGGTAACTACTGCTCTTCTCCCAACGGTGCTCTTGTTAATTTCGCGGCTCCGTCTCTTTTTGTTCCGCAACGAGTGTACGTTTCCAATTCCCAAGCGAAGCCACGATCGTGACGAAGGAAACCCGATTAAAAGATGATCGGCGACCATGCGGACCGGCACGTTTCGTGGCGTGGCGGTCCGGTAATTGGGAGACCCGGTGGCTGACACCATTTTATTCGCGCTCGTTATTCCCTCCGCGACTTTCTAGCTGATGTTTGGCGCATCGAAACGAAATACAATCAGCCGACACGCGTGGAATTCCGGCTGGCGTCGCGCCGTGGACAGCGTTTCGCTTCGACTTCGTTACAGCGGCTTAATGAGCGCGGCGTGCTCGTTAAGAGGTCGAAATATGCTCCCGTGAACGGAGCAGCCTCTGAAAGAAGTCTGATTCGTCCGAGCGGACAAAAAATT
This sequence comes from Xylocopa violacea, assembly GCA_963969225.1. Lineage (NCBI taxonomy): Eukaryota > Metazoa > Arthropoda > Insecta > Hymenoptera > Apidae > Xylocopa > Xylocopa violacea. The sequence continues at coordinate 38,311,488 of CAXAJV010000002.1, forward strand.
CTCGACGATTTCGACGTTGAAATTTCTGTAACGGGACGATTCTGTTGCGTGTCGCTGAAATTGCGCATTGAGAGTGGTATTAAATGAAATTGTCCAAGCGAGCGTACTTTGAATCGTCGCGAAAAATGTCAATTCAGGATGTCGAACGTGCTTGCAAAGTTCGATGGAGATCGAGGAGATTATCGATGTCTTTTGTATCTTAAGAATGCTCGAGTTTCAGTTGGCAGGAATAAGAAATTAATTATGAAGAATTATAGTTCGATTACACGATAAATCGGTTTACAATACCTGCGCCCGTTGTGCGGATTAATGAAAAAATTACCAAGATGAGAATGAAATGCACGAGCCAATCAAAAAGCGGCTCAAAATATAGATACGTGCAAATAGTTTCGAACAATAAATTTGGCGAACGTCAAAGTTAACAGCGAGGTTTAACGCCCGCGCGAAAATTAAAAGTTACTCGACGCTCGTCAAACGATCCGATACTGGCAATAAATTTCCATCAGGAACAGATCGAACGCAATCAAAGAGGCTGCTCGCAGCTGCTTTTAATCGGGCTTGACGATCCGCGAAAGGGGTGCCACAAATTTTCAGCTTATTCCGAGAAAAGTCGGGAGTCGGCCGCGTCGCGTACGATCGTCGCAGAGCTGAGACGAAAGGCGCGAGGGCGAAAATACGACGGCATTTACGAGCCGCCGACTCGTCCACCAAGAAAAATAAGTAATCTCGATATTTATCTGCGCGCCCACGCGCGTTCCGCCGCGGAACGCCTCGCGACTTCAGTCAAAGGCTTTTCCGTGCCAAAATGTGGCAAACCGGCCGGTTTTACCAACTTTCGCACTTCTCTTTCCAAGCGAAATTGAAAGACCGATTGATAAGAAACGATAATCAGAAAAATAAGACAATGTACACCAGATATTTAGGTGTCAACGTGCTCTATTTTGGGCACAGTAGCTCTTTCAGAAAAAATGGTAGAAAAAGTGAAATAGTGAAACGTTTTCGGCCCCAAACGTGTTCGGTCGCACTTCTCGTCGAGGACAAATTCCAACCGCGAGTCAAAGAAGGCTGTGGCAGGGCGTGGCGCGCCACCAACGCCCATTTTATGTTAATGTTTCCGCGCCTCTTGATCCGGAATCGTCCACGGTGGCCTGCCACCGAACAGAAGCCGCCGTTGATGGTCCTGTGTCGTCGGGGAAGATCGTGACGAATAAGCTGTCTGACGGTTTAATTAGACGGATATACGCGACGGGTGGTCCGAGGTGTGTTCGCCCCACGAATTTTCCAGCCTCCTCGCATCCTCGCGAAACAGGTCCAACGACCTTTCGAGACTTTCGAGAGCGTCGTCTGCTTCGTGTCTAACGATATGGGCTCCCGTGGACGTACTCGAAGGCGATTCTGTCCGTCGCGAAACTCGATGCGAGTATATCGAGATTATTTCTGCCGGGGCTTATCCTTATGTACTGTTGCAACGAGTGTTACGATGAAATATCATTGAGCGAGGCGCCAAAGTAACTAGTTCTTTCGCCACTGTGGCTGGAACAGTGCTAAATGTACGAGCAGAATTCCATTGACTCGAACGAAATTTCAGTGAATGGCCAATCAACTGAATTTGGTTTCGAATTGTCGTCTAGATGCGTCGAGTACCTTGATAAGGAGCTTTCAAGTGGATAGTTTTCGTCTTAAGACAAATTGTCCCGGCAACAGTGCACAAGGGTTAATATAATTATAGCGGGGGAGGAACGTCGACGGTCTATGATACTTCCTTTGTTCTGTTTATAAAGCCCGCATCAATAATTTTCAATATACAAACGCTTCCAATATTCAGACCTCTAATCCTATTAATCCTTAATCAAGATAATGCTTCAGCTCGTTGAGATACATACTCCGAGCCGTGTGACTCATCAAAAAACCACTCATTCTTCGTCATCAATTTTTCAGAACTCCTTCTTTGAAAATCATACTCCGTTCCTCTCGTCTTCGCTTCCCACGATCCATCTCTAACCGAGAGCTACGGAGACACTGCTTCGCGAAATAAATTTCCGTTTCGGTTCCATGTTTTTCGTCTCGTTTGCAAAAAAATATATAAATTAGCATAAACATCCGCGGGCTAATCGTGATCTATTACAGCCACTAAATCGACGCGCAAGATTCCCCAGGAAATTTCAAATAAAACCACGCGCTATCATAATGCAGGAACGATTAGGTCTGCTAGACGGTGAGAGAGGTCCGCGCGAGAGGGATCAACGAGACAATTTATGCCCGCCAGGCTATCTCTGTCGCGCCAAATACGGTCGTTGAAAAATATTAGACGCTTCCCGCGACTTTTTTCTGTTTTTTCCCTTTCTCTCTTTTTTTTCGGCTCTTTCGCGCGTTTCATTCCGGACGGACGGTAAAGTGGTCGAGGGCCGTTGACAACCGCACGCCACGTTGTACCACCGACGTTGTCTGGCCCGGTCGGAGCTGTTACGAGAGATTATTCGTCGGATAAGCCGAGTGTCGTTGTGTAATTAAGCGGGGAACAGGCTCGCGCAGCAGGACGAAAGAGACACGAAATTTCTGCAGATTTATCCCCGTGCTAACCGCCAGAGCGCTCCCCCTCGGTGATTCGTTGGGTGGCCCGTTTCGTTTCGAATCAGTATGCACAGTGGTTCGCAGAAAGTACCCGAATATCTGCAGCATTTGACGAATTAAATAGTATCTGTTAAACTGAAGCGTTTAAAGCGATATGCTATCCGTGGCAAGTGTATTTGAGGTCTCCAATTGAACTTTGGAGCAACTGTTTGGGATTTGAAATGTTCTTGCGTCGGGAACTAGTTGATTCTATTTTACGTACAATGCGTCTAACTGTTCTAATAATTTATAGAGCGCTATAATTTATATAGAGTACTTGGTGGAGGCACGCTCCAACGAATGTCACACGAACGACTTTTTTCCACTCAGCAGGCTTCCACGAGGATCGTCCGGCATCGGTGCACGGGGATCTCGATTTCCTTTCACTTTTTTTCAACCGGTTTTCTGGCCCGCGACCGTCTCGTTTCGGGCGCACTTAATTAACCTGCTTTATGGGCGAGATTAAACGAAAGCGAGAATCAGTGGGGGATCCGGCGACCGTAATTTATAACTAATCTTCGAGGACGTAAATTTCGTGATTTCTACCGAGAGCCAGGTAATCAGAGAAATCGTGGCGCAGAGTGGGCGAAAAGTCGTGTTCTCGTTAATTTTCCTTTCCAAGGAATCATTCTTTAAACGTCGATTCGAGAGTGTGTACGCGCGTCTGTGGAACGGAGACTAGCCTAAGACATCGTAATCGTTTTAACCCTCCGCGTTCGGAGAATAATTACGATATTCGTTGATGCAGCAAAATCCGATTGCACAGCATCTGTCATTATTTTATACCAGTTGAGAGGAAATAGTTTCGAAAGGAAAGTCGTCTCGCACGCGTGCTTTCAACGCCTTTTCCAACGCTTCGCGACAAGAGGGAAGTTCTTTTCGGAAAGAAATATTCCCGAGCCGAAGGTTATTTCGTAGCGGCATGTAAATGGAGTCGCGATGGGTCGAATAAGGGTGGTTAAATTTCGTCGGGTTCGACCTTCGTGCGATGCGCGGCGGCGTAGATCCGAACGACCTCGGCTATTCAGCCAGGTACGCCTATGTAGGTGAGTCGAAATCGTCTGACCCGCGAGCAAGCACGCGACGACTTTCCCTTCCCTCGTTTTATTGATCCACCCTCCTATACAAATAAGCTCGAACCACTCTCTCTACGTACTAACTTCCAAGGAAATCCACCTCGTCGACTGGACGTTCACCTCCTTCTTTCTTTTCTCCCTTATCCCTCGTTTGCTCTCCATTTTCCTTTTTTCTTCTCCTTGTATTTTAACTTTCTCCCTCCCCCGCTAGCCCGTCGTTCTCTGTCCTCAAGAATTACAGTGAATCGCCCCTTCGTCGCGGAGTAAAACGGAAACACGCGAGGCTCGAAAGTAATGTTATTCTCGACAGAACGAGAGGACTTATATCGGTCCCTTCGTCGCTCCTCGAAACAAATATCGCGAAATGGAGGAAGTTCTTCGCGCGGTTCACCCAGTTCTTTCTTTCGTAAACGATGTCACTAAGTTCAAGTTACTCGTATCTGTTTCGCGCACCGTCCCCTTGCGAACTTACAACCCCCGCGGATGGCTCCAATTTTTCTCGTTAACTTTCTCCAGCGGGCATTTCGTTCTAAACGTGATAGTGCATAAAAATGCGAAACGTCTGGCGAACACACCCGGACATTTGTACCGCAACGGAAACTTATGACAGCCGCGTCAGCGGTCGAAATTCCTCGCGGGCGCGCGGAGGACAGTTCATTCGTCGACGTCACCGCGGCGTTCCGCTTCCTCTTGGTTCTCGCGGATTCGCGGGACTCTGGAACGAGCTACGCGGTAGGAGACGCGCGTTCCCATCGCGGTAATAAATGAACGAGGCTGTCCTCCATTGTTGGGTGTTGCTAATTAAAGTCGTAGGTTCACGGTTACCGATCTATTCTAGTAAATTGCCATCGGAGCGTAGTCGCGGGCCACTTTTGAGACCGGGCAGCATATTGCGGCCGAGATTTACGTCTTGTTAACGTCACGGTTTAGTTACCGAGGGCCTGGTGCACTCTGTTGGCCCGCGCGGACAACCGCCACAAATCATTCCCAATAATCCACGGTTCCGCGCCCGTTTCGCTCGCAGTATCGCGCGCCCTGCGACTAAATTTAACCGCCGCGATTCTCGCGCGGATCTGGCCCGCGAACCCTGAATTGTTGCGACCGGTTAATTCAATTGAATTATGCGCCTCTCCGCGGCCCGTGTGCGCGGCTCCCATGGCCGCGAATGCCAAACACCCGGTATTGATCGCCGACTGACCTCTCGCGCTCCGTTCCTTACGTGTCGTTCTTTCCACGAGCGCTACCGGGTATAACGTTGAAGCGAGTGTCGCGGATTTTCTTTCTTTTTTTTTTTTCTTTTTTGTTTACGTCGTTCGATATTTAATTTCATTGCTTAATCGAACAAAAAATAGGTACGCGATGTCGTAGAATAATTCAGCGACGACAGCTGGTTGTCCGACATTTTTTTAAACGAACCGTAATAGCGGGATAACTGTCGCGAAGAGATAAACGTATCTATAAATATTCTTTTACGGCGATTCTTTTCTCGCATCGTCTCGTCAGGTTCTCCGAAGCGCGGGGCTTTTCATATCGTTCAACAGGATCGTGCTTTCAGAAACAGCAAACGGTCCTCCGCGACAGTTTCTCTCCGAACGATGTATTGCTTCCTGGCGCAACTCGGCTCCTCTGTTCCCTTTCAGCCAATAAACGTTCCACCGTAAACTTCGCCTAGCTCAACGTCAATCCGCGAGACCGATCGAGCGGCTCACCCGGAAACGCAACAAACTGCATAATTCTCGACTTCCGGCAACCCGCGACAGTTTATTATACTTCCTCCTCTTTCTTTTCTCGGCCTCGACGCAGGTGATTTCGTTTCGCCTCTCCTACGGGCTCTCCTCTCGCTCGACGTAACGAGAAAGCTACTTATTGCTTCGCGAACAAAAAGTGCCATCGACACCTTTCGAAGCTCGCAAGCTGGTCAATTATCGCGGCGCTTTTGAAGCGCCACGATTTCCGGGACATTCACGAGTGCTTGTTTCGCGCGCGAGCGGTTAGTGTCTTTGAACGAACGTAATCTGCTCGTCTTAAAGGTAACGATGGCTTTGAGACAACCTGTTTCGTAACCTCAGAGGTTCAGAAGTGCGAGAAGTACACCCCCGTTGAAAAGTATTAGGACAGCTCTCGTTCTCTTCGAGTTATTATTATTAAACAGCATTTAGCGCGAATGCACCTACGTTTAGCGTATTCTAGCGTACGTTGTTGTAAATGTTGCGCAACATTGCTTTGGAGATACTTAAACATTCAGGTTCGCAGCGAAAGAGGAAGGAACGTTTGCAACTTTTGTCGAAAACCGATCGTCTAGCTTTCATAACAACTATTTTGTAATGTGTTACTGTTGAGATACTTACTGAATTACCGTGCAGACATGTTCTCTAATCGGCTGCAGAACAGAACAGACAAGATTTAGCGAAATTCATTCATCGGCATGACAACTTGTTTCAAGCATTTACCACGATCAAATGTAAGTGTCCTAACACTTTGAACGGGAGTGTAAACGCGAAACGCCGAATGCATAGGACCTAACAGGCGCCTTTGAGATATTCATAAGACAATCTCGCTGGGTGTCCGAATTACTTACCTCCTCGCCACGGACGTCCCTGTAACGGACCCACTTGCCAAGTTTCGGCCTCCAATACTCCAGCATGTACGCCTCCGAGTATTCGACACCCTGGCCGTTGCCGAAGCGACCCTGAGTGCCGGTGGCGGTGATCATGTGGACCGTGTGAAGATCGATTTCCAGCCACTCGCGCGGCTCCGTCGTGATCTGCTGCTTCGGGCACCAAGCACCTCCGTGGCTCTCTTGCCTCAGCCTGCAAGGGTAAATATTTACTCTGAGATTACCGGCCCTCCATTTCCTCGCCTCCTCCCGCCTTTTTTTCTCTCTCCTTTCTCTCGTCTTTCGCCAGCCCTCGTCTCCGTTACACCTCTTCCTTTCCGCGGAAAGGAGAGCTTTTTTTAACGCGTCATCCGGGGAAACGAGAACGCTGAATCATTTCCAGGGAACCGGGGTCCGGTGTGGATCGCGGGGAAATATGGGATACTTTTTCATCGCCGGGTCTCCTCGGTGGTTTTTCGCGCGCGTAACTTGATTTCCAAGCTATGAATACCGAGTGTGTACACGGGGAAATGACGCCGGGGTGTTTAAGTAGGGTAATTGGTATTTTTCCGGTTAGAGACCGTGCCCTTCTCGTCGAATCTTTCACCACCCTGTTCTTCGAGTCGTTCCATAAGTTATGCGCGTATTTAAAATGGCCACCAACGAAGTACGAGAACGTGTTTCTAATTCTAACAAGGCATTTGGGTCCTCGACCGTTTTCAGCGACCAGAATAAGTCGTATGCAGACGCTTCGATAAGGGTTCACTGATAAGACGACGAGCAAAGAGAGAACGACGGTATAATCGGAAATGTTACATCGTCGCGCGGGAAAGGAAATCGTATAAATACGTGATCCTGTCGGTGGCTGACGGATAACCGTCACCCCGGGTCCGGGGGCCGATACGGGGTGAAATTATAATTTATCGATCGAGCCGAGCCACCGGGTGGCATGAATTAAAGATGAGCTGGCACCGGCGCGAGCACGCCGTAGAACGGGGAAGCCACTCTTCGAGAGCCGGCTAATAATTGTATTCGCACATACCTTTCGTCTACGGCATTAAAGAGCACCCTCGTCTTCCCGTTCAGCGACGTCTCTGTGATTGTCGCGAAAATGACGAGCGCGCGGCTACGGGAAATTCTGGCAGCGATTCGACGGCTCGCGAGAAAAATCTCACATTCGATCGGCACGTTCTACGCTTTGCGACGGCTTAGTCGGCGATTATTGCTGTCTGGTTTTTACTGCGAGGCGATAACATCGCAACCGAAGGGTTGAACAAGATCGCTCGAGGTACGACTCGATTTCTCTCTAATAATGTTGTCAGTCTTCTTACGGCGCTCGTTCGCTCGAAAGTAAAAGTAGCTCGCGCAGGTTTATTCGACGCGCACGACACACCTCGCCAAGCTCTTCCGAATCGAACTTCCCCCGTTCCTCCTTTGACGCGAGCGAGGAACACGACCTCTCTTGTTCCTCCTCGCTTAGTCACTTTGAAACTCAATTTCGACAATAAAAAACGAGGAGTCGCTGAGGCAACACACGGCCCTCTCTTCGGCAAAGATTACTTTGGAACAGCGCCGCCCCGAAAGGGCGCAAAGAAGCCGACGGCGGGTCTCGAACGCGTCGCGAAATGCGTACGAGGGCAGAGGGAAGAGTGGGTTGGGCCGAACGAATTCGCGAGTCCAGGGTTGTACAGGGTAATCCATAATGCATGGGCATAACTGCGGTAGCAGGTTCGCTTCTTGCAAAAAAGGCAAGAAGAAGGCTCGCGTGACCTTGTTCCTGAGCTGCACGCATCTTTATACGGCGATTCACCGATCGATCGTTCGATGAATGAACCGGTTGTCAATCAATGCCGCGCGCAAATAAATGCGCAGCATAATTACGCGCGTGAAATTGTAATAACACTCGTATTTCTTCATCACGGTGACACGAAGTCGATGCACGCAGCGATACATGAAAATCTAGAACGAAAACAAGCACGAGATTCGCGCGTGTCGGTAATCTGGATTCGATGCGGTGGAGTTTCGAAGCAGCGCGACAGCGCGCACTGCGAAGCGCGATAAATCTGACAGGGTAGGCGGTTGTCAGTGAGTACGACCGACACGCGGCGAAATTTCAAACGTTGAATTATATAAATTGAGAGAATACGTAAAAAGGAAACGGAGAAAGACACGCGACTCCGAAATAAGGCAATACCGGACGCGTGTTTGTGCGAACTGGTTCACCCCTTCCTCCGCGCCGAATCCGCCAGCGAAGTTATGCCCGCGTGCTATGAAACGGCCCATACGCGGGGCCGGCGACGAAAGTATTCGCAATAAAGTGGTAAGCTACCGTCTCTCTGAAGCGTCAGAATTTTAAGCGTCGCTTTGACGGTGCGCCCAGTAAAAGCGGCCGTGTCCCCGACGAAGGAGCGAGCGGACGCTCCTCCTCGGGCGTGGGAGAGACGAACGGGATAAAATAGCGCGGAGTGGCAGCGAACTGGCAGCGAACTGGCAGCGAACTGGAGCGAGAGACAGAGGGTATCAGAAACGGGGCAAGGTAAATAGTAAGAAGGGCGAAAGAGAGCGAGGCGTACCACATCCAGCGCAGCGAGAGGCCATAACTCATAGCCCATTAAGTGAGCTCGAACCTCGCTGCTTGGCTGCCACTTTGATACAGTCCGGGGCATCAAAGACATTCCGCGGGTCGCGCGCACGCCACCCTGGAACCGCGATAAATCTCGCGGGAGGGCGATTACGCGGGCCACGAAGCCGCCGAGTCGGCGAAATCGGCGAGAGCGCGCGGCCGAGACGAACGGGCCCGATTATCGAGAAGAATGGTTTGCCGAAGCGAACGCGAGTCACTCGAGTCCTCCTCCGCGCGAACTTACGATCCAGCCACGGACGGGGGATGATTTGTCGCCGAGGGCGACAGCGGGAAGAGCCGGGCTCGAGCAGTTGTTCCCTTCCTCTTTGGCTGGCTCGAACTCGCTGCTAGGCCCTCGCCTCGATGAAAACGTTCTTCCTCGAACGTGTCGGGCCGGTGGACCGGGGCGGAGCACGCGCGAGCGCTCGTACGCGAAGACAAACGACAGGTTGCTCGGAACCGGAGGCTGGGAGCCCCGCGAGCTCCTCTTATTTACACGCGTCGGATTTCTTTTCCGGCTCCTCGCGAAGTTTGCCGGGGTCGAAGGGTTTTCGTTGTTTCGAGGAGTTTGATTCGCAGGGGGTGCACCCGACCGGGGATTTTCGATTACCCTTTCGCCGGCGAAATTTCTGTCTCCGTTGAGAATTTGACGACGGAGAGTAAATAGTTGACCGGATTGTCTGAAATTATTGTAGAAGAACCGAGAATCTACGACGTACTTGCTGTAATTGGCATTCTTGACGTCAAGAGGATGATGTAATTTTTTTTTTAGGGAAGAATTTGTGGAAATCCGGGTAACGGGAAATGGAGAAATGGCGGGATCTGTGGAACGGGTTTCCATAGGAAATATTCGTGAACGAAATGTTCGTTCCACGAGGGTATCGCGAAAAAGGCGAGCGGCGTACACGTAATACGAGTTAGATTCGCGTATTTTAGGGTAAACGGGAGTCGTATGGGGTAAATAGGGTATTCACCGGGAAGCCCGTGGTATCAGGAAGCCATGGAAATGCCGTTGAAGAAGGTCTAGACGGTAAAGAGTGTGTGCGCAGGCGGCGATATCGGCATTGCATCGAAAAGGCTTTCCCTTGCTTTATATCGTAGCCGAAAAAAAAAGAAGAAAAAAATGATGGAATAGAGAGAAACGTCGCGATACCTTCTTACACGTTAAACTTCCAATTATCGCGCAGGCATTAATGCAGCTTTTCAACGAAATTCCCCCGACCATAAACATGTTCGCGCCTCCTCGTCGTGTCTCTCTGAATCCCGCGCGGCTCTTCACGGCGACGCTTAAAAGCTGGAGACCACCCATCGCTATCAAAGAGGTTCGTAAACGTCAACCATGTTAATAAAATGTTTCGTCTGACAAAGAGGACGCGCGTAAAACAGATAAAAATAGTAGGACTTGCATATTTGCTATTTCGAATGAATATTCATACGTCCTCTTCTTCGCGGACCTCATTTTTTCCCGTCTTTATTAAGTCGTCGAGGTATGCTGTTTATGAATTTCTGTCGTGTTTTATTGCCTACAACGTTTTAATAATTCTGGAAAATTTGAAAGTCTAAAAAAGAAGGTTTCATCGTTCGTCCTCGAAAATATGCAGACACGCGAGCGTATCCTGTGCAGGGTGTTCTCCGTAAATTAAATCGAACGAGTTGTCAAATTCAACGTTCTCGATGACAGGGCGACGAACGAAAAAATATTTTATCCGCTTGTTTTTTCCTACGAAGTCGCCGTTCCTTCTCGACTGTATAAATCAATACCGATTTCGTCGAGGAACCTTGAAATCCCCGAGGCGGAAGGTTGAACTTTCCAGGTTAAACGATTCGCGAGTCACAGCTCGTTAACGTGACGGGTGGTCTCCGTTTCGAAGCATCATAATTCGGGCATTCCCTCTGTCCCTCTCTCTCTATGTGTGGTGGTTAGCCGACTAGAATCGTCTATTCGGTATGGTAATTAGCTGGCACGTATAATCAAAGGAATACGCGGATAGCCACGTTAACGATGGCTAAGAGGTTCGGGAACGTTCGATACAAATGGCCGTGCATGCGGGACATCCCGCGTCATTAATCCTCATTGCGGCTTGAAGGCCGAATTAGACGTGCAGTTTAGTAGTCGGTGATTAATACGGTGACCGGCCGAGTTCCCGATCGTGAGCTATCTCGGGCCCGTAGACAGGATGACGGACAGGAAGAGGATCATCCGTTTAAGCCGTAGAAAGCATTCAGAGTCAGAAATGTTATCGTGCCGCACGAGCCGGCGACTCGTTTTCTTTTTCTGTCGTCGGGCTCACTCCGCCGCACAATCGTTCTCGCGCATCAATCTGCATCGCGTTTTAAACCGTCCGTCAGGCTGCCTGATAAATCCTTTTCGTCCAGAAACGAACGCCGGTAAGATTATTTATCCGCCTGACAAATTTAATGCCCGGCTGCGTTCAATGGGCCAGCGATAAGTCTTGTCGGATGATAAAGGCGGACGGCGGACGATCGCGACGAGCTCGTTAATAACGCAATTTTCTCCGTTTCTTTCGCGAGAATTTACCTTTTGCTCCTCGAATGGAACGTTACGCGGGGCTCGCTAATTTTAAAACAATTCCCGTGCCTCCTCCTCTCCCCCTGTGACGCGTAACAGAATCTTTCCGGCGCACAGACGGGCGCAATTCACCCCCGAATAGATCGCTTAACGAAGCGCGCTGATTTCGGGAAATTGCATCTCCGCTGGCCGGGCGCGGTGCACAAAGGGGTTAATTTTATCATATTTCCGAATGTGTATTGCATCGCATCTGCATAATGCGCTCTATAAACGAGACGGTAATACACGGTAATTCACTCACCGTCCGTGATGTGGCCCGACGTTTCCGCTATCGAAACTCGAGCTCGCTGTGATGTCTGCGTCGGGAATCGCACCAGATTCCATCCCCAGGGGTGCGATGCATTGTGCTGCAAACAAAGGAAATTGCTTTGATTATATACAGGTTCGAATTCGTTCCGCGGGCATTTTCGCCCTGAGGAGGGCGCGATTGCTATTCGAACGCTTTAATTCGCTGGACCAATTATAATGTTAATTATAGGACGGCTCTATGTTCCCGTGCGCCAGACTGTTTCCCTCTAAATCATTTATTTCCAAAAATTGACGCATTTCCAAATATTAGTCGCGACGGAAACAGCGAATAAAATAAAAATATCGTCGCTGCGCGAAGGGTGTCGAGAAATTCTATCGTATATTTATCCACGATTGAAGATTTCGGAAGACGTACGTTCGCGTCTGAAAAACGTCCACTACGCTTTGCAACTCCGGTTCGTGGCGAGGCTACCATCTGTTCTCGCTGGCCTGTCTCGTCGTCCGATGATATCCGCGAGTTTCGCGCCGTTATTTTCGGGCGAACACCTCGCACGGTCCATCGGACGCGTTCATTACACGTTTCGAAACGAGCGCGCGATCCTCGCTGCTGGCGCGCAGCCTCTAACCGAGCTGCCGCGCGATTATGCGCTCTCGCGAAGCAGCGGTCCCGTGCACGTCGTATTTTTCGCCGACAGTGTGTTGTATACCCCCGCGATAATTGCGATACTGCCGCACGATACCGAGAAACGCTTTTCAATCACCAGTCGCGAGGCGCGAGAAACATTCTCGACGACCCGAAATTACACGTCTGGACTGGTTTCGCTACGGTGTTGGAACACGCGACCGGATCGAGCTGACGTCGCGCGAATAAAAACGATCGACCAATTTTTCGGACCCGAGTGGGCGAGATACGCAAGCATTTGCTTTTTCAGGGAGGGTATGCGATTAATAAAATTTTTGTGGCGGAAGTAGACTTTTGAAGCGCTTCACCTCGCAAAAACTGGAGCTAAATCGATTACTAGATAGAATCATGTATTAATTAATGTAGTACAGATTCGCTGCTCTGCCTTATCCTCTGAACTTTATGCGCAAACTCCATTTGAGATTGTTTTTCGAACCCTTTACGACGAACATCCTCGAAACAGTTTATTTCTTCGTCGCATGTTTATTTCGCTCGCGTAAAAACAGCAGCGACACAGAAAAATAAAATTTCAACGGAGAGCCCACAAAACGGAAGCACTCGGATCGTTGAAATTGGGTACTCCGCGTCATCCTCAACCCCTTCCACGTAGGGAACCATCAAAGAGGATCTGTTTACTCGAACGCGTGAAATCGGACTTCCAGGGAATAGGAGGATAATATACGAGCGTTTAGCGGGAAAGCGCGTCCACCATTGCGGCGAGAGCTCGATAAACCAGGGCGGAGAATTCGATTGGTCGCGTTGCTAGTCAACGACAGACGTTTCCTGAAGCTGTCCCGGAGAGCGTCAACTGGCTATCGCGATAGTTCGCAGTTTACTGACGCGAAGATTTTTAATTCACGTGCTCTGAATACATAAACATGGTTCGAGCGGCTGTTCGGGGATTTTTATTATTTCGCGGATTTATGGGGTTAATTATACCGCGGTGGTGCTTCTTCGGATTATTGCGGTATTTAAAAAAGGAGGAAGAGCTGCTCGCGTGAAAAGAATATTTATTTTATTGTACAACGCCAGCCATTTGTCTTCATCAAATCGCATAGATAATTAAGAAATTCTGCGCTTCTTTGTTCCTAGAATCGTGTAAAAGTTGATAGTGAAGTCTACCGAGGTCGAGAACTAAACTTGCCTGTTTCGTGACGAAAATATTTATTCGTTCTCTCAGAAGCTTCCGCGTGCCTCGTTATCTTCGAAAGTCCAAGGCGGATGCCTTGGCTTTCCCGCGGTGCGTTTTTCGCGTACTATGCCAGCCGAAATCCGCGGGGCGAACTTTCCTCGTAAATAAATTTTTAACGAGATACACGCACGGCGTAAGTCGCGGGGGCCTCGTGCAAGTTTTACGACCCGGCGGCTGCTTATTTCTGGTAATTAACTCCTCTACATGGAGCCACTTGTTCCCGGGAGTTGAACCGACGCGCGTACAACACCGTTTTTGCCGTATGAAATTTCTTCGCCGCCGGTTTTTTCCTTTCTTTCCCTCGGCTGGAACTCATCGACTAACGCCGCGCGATTCTACAACGGAACCCTTTCAGCGTAATCGTTTCTGCTCCGTTGTTGGAAGGAACAAACCGGCGTTCCGACGAATTTACCACTTTTTTGCCCGCCAACCTCGAATTTTGGATAATAAAGATTGTTGCTTTAAATCATTTCTTGGAGTACTCGTTTATTTATCGAGCAAGACACAGAGCTAAGAGCACAGAAACGAGAAGACTATTATGCAAATGAAGCTAGAGGCAGGTTGAATGTAAAGATTGATTGCTCGGACGGAGAAAGAAAGAGGAGAGACGAGAAACGCGGTGGTAGTGGGGAAGGTATTTAGGAGAGTGATTAGAGGAAAGCCTTGTTGTGAAAGAGTGACAGGAGAAAAGAAAACACACAGCCGAGATTACAAGACACGTTCGAACAAACACGGCGGCCTTCGTAATTCAAGTGCAGTTAGTAAAAATAAAGCGGGAGATTGAACAGGCCACTTGGCTCTCGTGACTCAACCGAAACAACACACTCTTTACTTCTGCTCGTCGACGGAAATTTGATTACTCTCGATCGCTTGGCTCGAATTCGAGAAAATGAAGTTTTTAATTGGAGGAAGGGTTATGCGTGAACTCTGAGGCTAAACGGGTAGAACAAATCGATCGACGCTCTCAAACGATTAGGATCGTTTACACGCGGACACGAGCTTCCCTTTTCCCGCCTTATCGGCGGGAAAGGGTCCCGCAGGAACAACGAAGGGACTCGTGTCGGTCGGTGCCGCGGTAGGCAGGTTCGATCCTCGTATTTATAGACATCCTGGAAAAGAGCAGAGGGAAAACGGGAGAAGAAGAAGAAGAAGTAAGTTATGCGACGTTTGGCCCGCCCCAGCCACTCATTCGGCGACCATAACTCTCACGGAGTGACAGCTCCGAACGGAAGGGTGTGCGCCGCCCCCTCCGTCCGCGAGAAAGAGGGAAATTGAATGCCTTCGCGACCCCTCCTCGCGGCTTCGTCTCTCTTTTCACCGCCGTCTGCTCCTCTTTCTTACTCCCTTAACCGCGTCACTATCAAATTGATAACCGCTTCTTTCGTCCGCCCCGGTAGACGTCCCTCCCCGTGGAAACGTCAGCTTCCGGAAAAGTCGAAGAACGCTCGTCGAGGAACCAGAGACGCTTTTTCTTTCTCGCTTAGTTCTCGCGGGGTATTATTGTCGCGGGACAAGTTGATTTCGGCGATTTAAATAATTTATGCGACACTTCGAACGCGGCTGCTGAGCGGGTGGGAACGAAAACAAGAGTTATACGGAATCGTTACGAATCGGGAGACAGGTCTAGGAAGATTTGTTGCGGCTGGTTCGTCCGAGAGGCGGATATTAAGCGAATTAGGCGAACGGGAGCGGTAGGTTTTCGTTAGTCGGCGAAAGAAACAGGAGGGTGGTAAGCGAGATCGGCTGGAAGCCAGACTCGGCAACGAGATTTTCTATCTCAACGGATTTAATAATTCCACCTCGGCCCGCCTTTGTTAACTCTACAATTATTATTAATGACGATGTACGAGGGTCGTGGTCTGGCCAAGCCGCTGTTGATTCCTTCTCTCTCTCTCTCTCTCTTTACTCCTCTCGTTCTTTCTCATCCGTTTTCTCCCCCGCGAGCGTGAATGTAAATTAATTACTCTCCAGGTCTTTCGCGAAAAACATATTAAGCGCCCCACCTTATTACGGCACGATATTGCGGCATAAATCATGACTCACTTACGGATTACTATTTTTCATACCACCGGGGCGCGCAACCCCTCGGCTAATCGAAATCACGAAAATCCCGCGCTGAACCAAATCCGCGACCAAATAACCTTTAATGGAGCTTGAAACGAAGAAGCGTTCAGAAATTGCAAGAAGAAATTTCTTGTTTGCAGTCTGACTAACATCGGGAAGTTCGCTAGCAAACGTTTCTTTCCCTTCCTTCTTTCCCTCTCTTTCATACCGCCCTTCCCAAAGCCGCAATATATCTAAACCTGACGTCACGAACCATGAAAAAAGGGTCGGAAAAAGGAACGAAGGCGGTATTCCACAATAATGCCACCGTCCCACCTTAATTGCCATATTATGACAACGGCCAACGTGTTTTATTTACTCGACGGAATTAGCAGGTGGACACCTGCGGTCCCGCCTTTACCCTCGCCAGTCTCGGTAACACAGAAACCCTTCCTGGCTCATCAGGGCCAGGGCGAAATTAGAATGAATGTTTGTAAGAGCGACGACCCCGAAAGACGTCGGCTCGCATCTCCCCCTTGGGCGCTGCTGCGCCCATTTTCGAGGATACGACGAACACCGAAAACACGGTTTTCCACGATATTGTCAGGGGGCCACCGAGCCATTTTCGTCCCTTTCAGGGAAAACAAACAGTCGTTGCAGCGGGGAGATAGCGCGACTCGACGGTCGCGAGGGCGCATGCCCGTCGTTTCTGGCGCCGGGACGGCTGGAGAAACGGAAGTACTACTTTTACACAGCCCTTTCGCCCCCTTTGGCCTAACCTTCTCCTTCTGCGGTCTTTTTGCACCCTCCTCCGCAAAAGCCGACCCTTGCGCTATAACCTCCCCTCAGGCGTGACCCATCCCCGCTGTCTTCAAATCACCGTCTCGAGTTGCGTGCAGCGCTTACCCCTACGGGGCTCGAGCCTGCAACCCCTTTCGTACGTATATGCCCCGTGGCATGTGTTACGTGCACGGGACGCTCGCCTCCGTGGCCTGGATTTATCAAAAGCTAGCTTACGTCGCCGTCGGCCGAGACTCCACTATGTCTGACCTCCGCCGCGTGCTTTTCAATACACCACCCTGATGTGTCCTCTTTCGAGCTTCTACGCGGAACCGTGTGCCTTTCGCGAGCGACGCTCCGCTTTTAAGTTTCTCTCCGCTAATTAGGTTAACCGTCGACCGATTCTTTTGATCGTGAAATTCGAATTCAAATCGCACCCCTTTAACGGAGGATTTTTTCGATTCCACCACAATCGCGCGGACAGACGCCACGGGAAGGGTTCACAACCCTTCGGAGACGGCACTCGACCCCCAGATATGGTGTTTGCTCTCGCGCGGGCCAGACTTATGAAAATACAGATCCAAGGCGGATTGACGCCCTTCGAGGCCGAAAGTCGAGGATTATTACACCCGACGTCGACGTCTGACGGTTGACGTCCTTTCAGCCCGCGTCTCCCGGAATCTCGGCGATTCATCCTCTCTCGGGGCCCCTCGATACACCGCGGTGGCTCTGCCAGCTATACGTCGGTTAAGTCGATTGCCCGCCACTCCAGACGATTTAGCCCGAATCATTAAAGGCGCTGAGAGACATGCGAACGGCTGCGCCGCGTACGACTCGGTTCTGGCACGTGATCAAGCCTGACGGAGCCGCGCGAACGGGTTGAACGAACAGATGTGCCGGGACGCGCCTTAGCTTGGGAATGTTTACGCGGGCATGATTTTATACCCGGGAGACATACGACGCACACGTGCAACCAGGACCGGGCCCCCTTTGTCGTGCCAGCGATTCGACGTTTAAACAAACTCCGCGAAAGTAGAGGACGCGAGCGGTGTTAATGACGCCGCGAACCGTACAAAGCCGTGACAAATTGCGACGATCACCACCGCGGCGTGTTGTGACGGACCTGTCTGTCCCGCCGTTGTATCTCTGCGGGGTGTTTCGAAACCTGCGAGCCCGTAAAAACTTAGCGACGCGGAATGCCACTGGAGCGGACCGAGCCTCGGTGCCTTGGAAATATTTATTTTCCGACTCGCAGTGACTCTATCGGCGTGCATTGTAAACGAAGGTACATTATACGTACGTCTGCGGAGAGGCGCGCAGTTATTTACGACCGCGTTGTCTACGGGTCGCAGCTCCTCGTGTGACTTTAGCCCCCGTCATATGTCGCTATTACGAGGAAAAAAGTTTCTGGGACTCCTTTTTTTACTCGGATCTTAAGCCTAGAATACAAACACTGTTATGTAAACATTTGGCTCAACGTGCGGCTGAAAATTCCGAGCGAAACGAACCGCGTGAATCGTTCGGTCGATCGCGTCAAGTGAAGCTTCCACGATTCGACTCGAGGAATTCCATTCACGATCAAAGTTAACGCGTGTACGTAAGTTGGGCTCGTGGTTCGAACGCAACCGTCTAAGCACAGCCAGTGGTAACAGGAAGACGCCAAGGCCCGACCCTTTTACGGTTGGAATGCGTCGAATTCGCCGGAAATTCTGTACGGTCGTGGGGCACACGCGTGACGCGGCCCCACCGTTCAACACCACTGACTCATTTCAATTAAAAAATTACGCCCGGATTCCGGGGATTCTTAAGACGCTGTCCCCCGTGAAATTCCCGTGCAGCCGTGCCCGAAATCGGCACGGTATGCGAGCCGCGCCATAACGCTTTAATTGTCGCCCGGTTATGTTAATACGTCGACAATTTCATCAGCGGCGTACGCGTACCTAATGGATCTGCGGATAATTGGAAGGGACGGAGGGGTCACGGGGAATACGAGGGAGGCAACGGACCGATGACAATACCATAACGCAAGAGGGCTTTCCGCGTAACGATTCACCCCCTTTGGACACGATCGTCCGCCGCACCGCCACTGTCCTCGACAATATGCAGGCACGCGTGCACACGCGCGCGCCTACGGGGTTTATAGTTTGGACGTGCGTGTGCGACGGGAACATACGTTTGGGTGGATGTTATTGTTATCAGAGGGCGATTCGATTCAATGCGCGCCGTGAAATAAGGAATTACTCGGTGGTACCCGACGGAATCGTGTACGCTAGATCATCGACTTTATCCCGCGAACAAACCGTCGATTTAACACGTTCCCGTGTTACGCGAACGCTCGCTCTCGATGGGTTAATGGGAATGATTAAGTCGAGGGGGAAGAAAAAGTTAGTGAATCAGATGCAGCATTGAAAAGTTCGTTCTCAAAATAAAGCACTTTCGTCTCGCCTCGTTCCCACGAATGAACCGTCGTGATTCATGTAACCGGAGCGGGTCCATAGCTCTCTCCATAAGAAAGGTGGAAAAAAGCGATAGAGAAGAAGTTGGCGCTGATGGTGGTAAGCGATCCGTCGTTTTTAAACTTCCTTCCTTTTCGGTTTTCAGAACTCTTTCGTACATCGCCATTAAAACTTGACGCTTTCCACCCCTGCATGGAAAGAATTCGCATGGACGTACCGTTTCGTTTAATAGTAAACGACTTCGTTTTTAATACGGCCCCTGTAGACCGCCGAATCTCCATCTCCCGCAATATTTCATCGTTATCGGCATCAAAAAGAGCGGTTAAAACAAACATAAAACATTGCCATCTGGTGGCACATGCGTGCAGCGGTAGCCACCAATCACCGGCAACGAAGCGGAGCCGCGTATCGCGGTTTGCTCCTTTTCTCGCGGCAGCTTCACGAATCATGTCCAACGGCGCACGCGAGGCGGACATAGGCGTGTTCGCGTGGCCTCGGCAATCACCCGGGCCAGCTCCGTGAAAGCGTTCCCCGCGACACGCGGCGCACGTAATAGCGGTCGAGTGTTCGGTGAATCGAATACGCGAAACTCCACGCGGCTACACCACTCCCGTACCCAACCCCTTTACCCCCCGTACGCCGCCCCGCAAACCAACTGCGTGCACGCGCCCGTATGCAAGCTGGCGCTTACGCGTGCACCGCGCTCAGACCGCAATCCGACCGACGTACAACATGTTTATGTATCGCGGGCAACATTAACATTGCAATTTATGCGCGCTTTAACTGGCCTCCAGCCCTTCCCAGCCGTCCTCCGCGCCCCGCCCGGCTGGCCCGCTTAACACGACCGCGAATTTACCAACGCGGTTCGACGTACAAGTTCACTCACCGCAGGAGGGCCGATATCTCTTGGTCGCCCTCGTCGCCACGGTTTCGCCGCCTCATCCTTTCGCCCGCCACCCCCCTCGCGTCTCTCTCCTAGCCGAACGGAGCTTTCCTCCACCCGACGCGCTATTTATATTTCAGTCGATCGTTACTTATTGTTTCCGGTCGCCCCGGGGCTCGACTCACGATCCGACCGCTTATTCAATTTCGAGAATACGACCGGGGCGAACTTGTCGCTCGAAACGAACTTCCTTGGATTTTTCGCCCTTTTGTTGCGCTCGCGGAGTTTCGAGATTAGCCTGAGCCTGTGCGCGAATATCGATGCACCGCCAGGGAGTTTAGAGGCACGTCTGGAAAGGGGACCAGAGTTCGACTCTGATGGAATCCTGTCGCGCGTTGACGGTGATTCTCTCTGATTTCGTTGCGTGGAATCGTAACATTCCGGTAAAAAGCGTCGGGATAAGTAGATTAAAGTTACTCGCGCATCAATCATACGTTCGCGTCAACCCTCCGACCGTAAACCAAGGCTACGGGCGAGTTGAATTTCCGAGTGCTCGCCAAGCAGAGAAAAACTTGAAAAAAATCGCTATTCCTCTCTCGCACCGCTTAACAACCGCATCCCTCAACAGCTCGGCTAGCGATTCTCATCATTAGTGCCGGAACGTTGCGATAAATTTCAATCTCCGTCCGAGAGGCCGCAAGAACGGCTCGCTCGCGCGCACCTTCCCACTTTCGCTTCCCCCCCCCGGTTCGACAAAAACGCGATCCCGCCCACTCCATTAAACATTCCACCGGGCCCGCGTAGATTTATTTCTTTCTAAAACTGTTACGTGTATCGCGGCTAACGCGAGGAGGCCGAGACGCGCGTAACCAGACCGAAACGCCGACCCCATCCATCTTCGCGCTTTCGCCCGCGCGGCGTAGTTCCAGGCGGTCGGAGGGGGTGCGAAACACGTTTCGCCAGTCGGGGGCCACGGCTCGATTTCACGAATGGGTACCTAAAAGCCTTTCCCCGGAACTCTTGCCTGGATACTTTGCAAGTTTCCCCGCCTGTTTACCTGACGCGTGGGTGGGGGCGCGAGACGGGGTGACTACGTATCCGCAGTCAATGGGATGGAAACGCTAGCTAGCCGTGGTTTAAACGCGCGGCGCGCAGGGTCGAAGACGGCGGGACCAGGCATCGCGGGGGACCCGAGACCGTTGATAGCGGTGTTTTTATCGGTTGCCCCGAACGGGCTGAGCCTGTTACCGCCGCCAGAATTATGGTCTCGGATGTAAACACGTATTTCCACCCCCACGTGGGGGTGAGAAATAGGAAGGAAGGAAGGGGGGATCGATTTTCTGCCACGCGGACTGGAGTAACGCACTCACGGCGGAAGTCAACCGGCGGACTCGTCTCGATACGCTTCGATGCCGCGATGCGAATATTGAAAATAAATGCATAAAAATGAATAAAAATTCCACGGGACGTAGCGCTGAACGCGGCGAGCAATTTCTTGCGCTTAATTGGTTTCGAGCGAACCAGACGAAAGTTCTGGCTATCGTGATCGGCGAGCGCGACCCTAGGCAGAGTATCTTTTTTTTTTTTTTTTTATCAAACCTTTGTCTCGACGTCAATTACATTTAATTGGGTTCCCTCGATAGCAACGCGCGAGCCGAACGACCGCCGAGTCATTAAACAGCACCGATTTCATACCGGGTGCACCCAAGGATCATCGATCTTACGTGTGTGTGTGTGTGTGTGTGTACTCACATATGTCTATGGTTCGTCCTCCGCAGAAACAGAGGATCAATAGGTAGAAGATGAGGCACGTCTGCAGGTAGTCCATGGTGGCGTCGATGGATGGTCCGCTATCCAGTGGTCATCGAACTCTCATAACCGTATCTGCAAGAACACCGCGAAGGCGAATGAGTTATCGGCGTGCCACACAGCCACGAAAGAAAGCACGGCGAGATCGTGGTGAAATCGCGGTGCCAGCTAGGCTGGCGGGCAGCCCCGCCGCAGCTGAAAGAAAGCAATTAAACGTAAGTTCCTGGGAACCGGCGAAAGTACGGGGAACGGTGGACGACAGAAGCAAACGGTGAACGCAGAAAAAGAGGCTGGGAACGGCCCCCGTTTCGGCCTCCCCGTGCTTTTCGCCGGGGTGAAATGGCGCGGCTCTCGCAACCGGACAGATATACGACCGGTACAGCAGCCACGGACAAAGAGCTACATTCACGCCAGCAGCCATTACGCGTCATTATCGAGATTAGGATCGGGAGTTCGGACGATGGAGAACTGGAGACAGAGCGAGAAGGGAGCGAGAAGGGAGCGAGAAAGAAACGCGGGGAAAACGCCGTGGGGCCCTTTGGCTGGTTGTTCTACTCTCGAGCGAGGGGGCGAACTCGTGTGCACCGGATGGCGATGGGACTGGGTAGGAGAGGGTGAGCCGCGCGAGGGAGCCGGAAGGGTAAGAGGAGGACGGTACTTTATTCACCGTGGTGCCGTCGTGGCGCGCACCGTAGAAAAAAGCAAGGAGGGATCCTGCTCGGAGCCGAGCATAGGCGAGCCTTCACTTTTTGGCTAATTAACGGCAGTTTCTTCGGCTACCGACTACTTTGCGATGCTTATCTGGCAAGTTTAGGGACCCTCATCGCGCGTAGCTCGTTATTCAACGACCCGTAGAAAAATCCAGGCTCGATGACGCGTTTCTTGCCTCCTCTTCGCCGGGCTCGCTCCGCGCCGTATATCGTCGCTGCCATCGCGAATAATCCTGGCCAGCCTTAAAAACGACACGAATTCCACGGTTGATTCCTCGATGCCCGTGGTAAAGGGTGAACCGAGTGATTTTAATGAAGTTGTCTCGTCCGAAGATCGAGCGACGCGATCACGGCCGAGACATCGTTTGGGGAATTCGTGGTCCTTTCGACGCGCCCGTGTCCGTGTATACGTATCGGACGTTCGGGAACGGTATTCTACTTGAACGATAAACGAGGGAATTCCATCAAGATTCGGTGAATGCGACTGCGACAGCTCCATGGAGGCGCATAATCGATTAAGTGGCTGAATCGGATTATCCGACCGGCAATTAAGATACCATTCAGCATGGAGCGGTTACGTCGGTACCGGTGTCGGGGATAGCACGATCACAATGCGGAGGATCGATTAGTCGACACAGTAATTAAGGTCATAGGGTGCATCGAAGCTCGAGTTACTCGAGTCGGCTCGATGCGGCGGACCGTGTCGGAGAGACTCCGCGCACTCGTTCGTAGACTGGTTGAATTCACCGTGACGCGCGATTAATCATTGGTCACGGTCGCGGGATCTATTAGAACGTTTCGCTCTCGAACGAGTACGGTATCGAGCCGGTTGCGTCTGATTTCGCGTTCCCGCTCGACTGCGGAGTCGTTAGCCAGAGTTTCTCTAATTTCGGTAAAAGCTTTTTGATTCGGTTCGTAACGCTCGGGTGACGTTCAATTTTTCAATTCGAGCCACGGTAGGATAATCGAGACTTCGTGGACGCTGCCAGTCGAGTACGAAAGTTCGTCGCGTCTTGCGAACTGTTCGCCGATTCAGTAATCGTGAGATGAAAATAACGCGGGCCAAGGAATTCCTAGTTGTTTCGTCTGCTCTGTATAAATTTCGATCGCGCGCCTAAATCTAGACAGACCGATCGAGGTCGCGAAGGGTCGTGGTGTACACGTAGCCGCTAGTTGAAACGGCACGGTACCCGCTATTTCCAGCATTGGCGCCGACCTAACGTCTCCTGTAAATCTCGCCGCGATACGGGCTGGAAACGAAGAAATCACGTGGATTTAGTGGCCCGTTTGTCCGAGGGCCGTACGGCTACGCACACACAGCCATCCTTCATCCACTGAAACACCACCCTCGGCCCGGGTCGGCGACTTTTACCGCGAGTCGCTACATAAAGTGCCCTTGTACGTACTCTGGACGCTCGATTTCCATGGTATTCGCTATTTCTTTCCCCTTTAAATAACCCATCGTTCATGCGCTCGGCTCTTCCTTTTAACGCGTTCGACGTTCTTCTGCTGCCCGCGGTCTGATTTATTAACGCGACCGAACACAGAGAGAGCAGCTGGTTTTTCGGCGGAGGCTAAATTAAAACCGTGGAATGCACCTTTTTTAGTGACCACGAGCTTTCCACCGCCGTCGCGGATATCCTGCTTTGTGTTCCTCGGTTAAAAATGTGTTGAATACACCCCGAGATTCCTTCCGTCCCGCCGTTGGACCGTAATAAGATCCTTGCACAGACGACCAGCCATAAGTCTGCTCCCACTAATTTGAACGCAATTAAAACGAAGGAGAGTTCCTCCGCTCCGGAACGTTTGCACGGTCGTTTTGCAGAACGGCAACGATTTTCTTGAAAAGACACGCTCCCGTAATGGTGGCGGCCGTGAGGAAGGGGGCGGCCGGTGAAAAAAGTAGCAGAACTCGCGTACAGGCATATAAACGAGCAACCAGCTCCCCACACTACCGACGTTTCTGGATCGTTAACCGAGGCTCGTCGAGAAACTCTCGAGCGCGGGTGAAAAATTTGTATCCAAACTAGTTCCCCCCACCAGCCACCCCCGAGCGAGTAGTTTCGCCCGTTCAAAAGTATCACGCTTCCATTGCCGTCGATAAATCTCCAAAAACGTCCCATTAGAAGTCGAGCAAGTTTTTTAATCATTTTCAACCGCCACGTAAAATTGCCGACGATCGCGTTCACCGTTTACGTTCGAATTGGCGGATCGTAGAAAGAAAAGCGAAGTGGAAAACGTTTCCCGATTCGATCATTCGGATTTCGATGAAGCTTTGGGACGTATTCGAAAGTTGTGCGTTGATTGAGAAGGAATGAAACTTACATCTCTCGTGAAATTCGTTCAAATTTTCTTTTTTTTACACGTCTCGTTAAATGAAACGAGTAGTGGAAGCTTCTACGAATTCGATCGATGCGTAATGCGAGGTTCGAAAGATACCTTTTAGTCTCTCGGAGTTTTAATAAGACTAAAATATTCTATAATTGATACCTATCCATCCCACGAGAGAAACAAACGAGGGACTAACCGCTTTTGAAGAGGCACGCTAGAATTAGCGTATTATTCCCGAGCGGGGGTTCTCGCGCGACTAATGGCTGCCGCATCGTTAAGTGGCGGCGGGCGAAAACGAGATCCTCGAGTTCGCTCGAGAAAACCCGCGTCAACGTCGGTGTTTCCCCGGTTTCTATCGCTGAAAAACGCTGGGTTTCCAGCTCCAGCGGGGATTTACGAGCCCGCGGGAAGGATGTGGTCGCGCGAGTCGCTCAAAGAGCGGTCGGTTTCCATCTTGCGCGTAAATTTGCGCGCGGATTCGCGGAAAGGCGTGCGCGATTTCGCGTTTGGCGCGCGAGAGAGAGAGAGAGAGGAGAGAGAAAGGGTGATGGGTAGAGGGTGAGTGGCCAGGCAAATTAAAAGTCGACGAAGTCGTCCTCGCGTAATTGCCGGGGCGCGTCGCGACTTATTTTCGTAGACCCTCCGGTGGCGACGCAGACGAGGACGAGAGCGACCGAGAGAGGGAGAGAGGAATCGCGACGCGGGTGGGTCCGCGCGCCATCGCTTTAATAGTGAAACGCCGTGGAAGGTGGAAACACGTGTGCACGCGTCGCGAGACCTCTTTTCTTTTCCCTTCGCGCGCCCCTCCGGCTGCCACCCTTGCGACTAATTCGAGGCTTCTCGATGCGAGCGTTTCTGGGAGCACCATTATGCCCTTCTGGCGTGAAGGTTGATCGTTGAAGGGAGGGTAGCTAGGAGAAGGATGCGATTGAAACGAGCCTTGGATACTGGAAGGGGTTGGATATCGATGGCGAGATGAGATTCGTGGTAGATTTCTTCTGTCATTTAAAAAACTTGTGGTAATAGGAAACGAAAATTAGCAGACGGCTCTCAAGTATTCTAATTTATTCCCGCTCGTTGGGGTAGGAATTTGACTCGTTAATTCCATTTGTAGGATTTGATACTGTTTCGAATATACGTCTGGTGCTCTTAAGGGAAGAGGGCTGCTTTGACGACGTCGTCAAAATTCAGATTGGGCCAACCGGGAGAGAGACAGGAAGAGGCGGAGAATACGGGGGAGAGTAAAATGGACGCGTCGGCTGGATTTCCCTAGGACGCAAATAGCATTTCCACGGAGTACCGGCGGCGGTCAACCGAGTCACTTACGCTTTACAGTATCTTGCCGGAAATGCAACGGACCCTCTCTCCTTGGTGCACCAACGTCGGAGGACGTCGCCTCGGAGAGACGTACAAACAGGTTTTACGGTCGGCCTTTCCGCGAAATCAGAAGCGACATCGTGCGTCCCGGACGTATGCCGTTCGCTTCGAACAGGATCTATAAAATTTACACGAATCCCAGTCTCTGTTCGGCGGTCGGGTGTCCGACAACTTTCCTTCCCGAGATAAGGGCTAAAACCGTTGTTAAACTGACGGAACATCCTTAATGTCGTCGATCGCAAGCGCTTGCTCTGACGTGGGGAGGAAATGGAAGAACTTCGTAGCTTTGATGCATTGGATTCTTTTCTTAATATAACGGCACAGTGAAATCAAATAAAATTGGTCTCGGAAATTCGTCACGTTCCAGAGTATAACGAGACACTTCATCTTGCCTCGAGAAAACACCGCGGAGTTGTTCCAGGGTAGGTATGCACCTCGCGAGGCTGTTTAGAAATGCTTTGAAGTTCGCTAACAAGTGACGACGCACGTGGAAGTCCCCATAAGATACAATGCGTTTAGACTGCATCAGCGTGTAATGTCCCTTCTAGAATAGACTTCGATCCATCTTGTAATTCACTCTTCCAACTCCTTTTTTTTTTTGTTAACGATCATCAATCCAGACATTTAAATCGTAAAACCTACTTTCCCGAGCGGGACGAGTCATCACACGTTTATCAGAGCCGGCAAAGTCTCGATTTTCGATTTTTCCACCTCATTTCCCCCTCACTACCGATTCAATTCAGCCAGAGGTTCCGCATCAATCAAGAGGGCAGCGTCTCTTCCGCGAGCAAACGGCGGAACGCTTTGATCGGTTACCGGACAGCTCACAAATGGCCGCGATCGAGCATTCTCGTGCGCATCGGTTGCTGGCAGCGCGCAAGAAAAAAGAGAAAGAAGAGAAACGCTCGGAGCATGGCTAATTACGCGAACCCCGTCCGACTACCGTGTGTTGTTAGCGCGGCGCGCTGCTGGCGCTGATGTTTATCTTCGAACGCGAGCGATGGTAGCCGAAGATGGCAGAGAGCGCATCTCCCATTTATCCAGCGCGTGAAACCGGTGCGCGCTCCTGCGGTCCCGGCAGGACGAGAACGAACGGCTGCGAGCCTGGGGACATCTGCATATCCCTGTCGTCTCAGTCGTCGTCGACGGGCGTACGCAACGCGGCTATCCTCGCTTTAAGCTTTCAAGCCGGTCTCGTATTAATATCGAGCGGTTTTCGTAGCTCCGGGTGAGCACTTTGTCTTCCATCGATACGTACCCGACGTCGCGCACCCTGAAAAAGTTCGCACCCTGAGCGCGACATAACTCGCGGGCACGTTGAGAGATGGGAGACCGCGCGAGGATTTAATGACGATATCTTGCCGGTATCTGAATCGAACCTAAGCTGGTTATACGTGGGATAAGCGATCGTTGATCCGTATGGCGTTCATCGCCCTTCGCGTACCATTTTTATTCGCTTCTGCACCGATGTCTTGGGCGAATACTATACAAGTGTCTTGTTGTATCGGTACGGTTAAAGGGTTATTCGAGTGCACGTTTTTCTCTGAAAACGCACAAAGAAATATCGATCCCCTCGAATGCAAATCAGCGTGTTCGACTCACTTTTACATCCTCCCAGGATCCTTCAAGCAGTCACCCTGTCCGCGCGGTAACGGACAGCCTGAAATACAGTCAGAGGAGCACAATGCCAAATAAAAAGTGACACGATCGCGTTACAATGGCTCGCGTAGAAAACCCTGCCCCCCTCCATATTCGTGTAGGAACGTTCTCCCGGGCCTGGACTCGTAAAAATCCATTACTCCGGCGTTCGAATCTTGTTCGCTGTCAGAGAAGGTATTCCGGGAGGATCGAGAGCGGTCGAAGCGCCCGTGGCGTTCCTCTCGTTAAGGTCCCCGCTACCTCGACGGGGGGTTGCGCCGTTCATAACTCAGCCGAAATATTCGCCTACATTCTGCGCGTCTCCGACGCGATGCTCACGATGCACGTAGAACGCTTTGGGCAAACTTTATCCGGGCATACCGCGCTACCAGCTCGCCCTCGCTAACTAACGCGACCCCCTGCTCGATCGCGCGCGCTTGCACGCCTCGATTTTAGTCCTCAGAAGCCGATGCGCACGCGGTGTGACGTATAGGTTCGCGGAGAACAAGTGTCCTATCGGTGTACGCGCGTGTACGTCATTTTTCATTCGTTCTGGGCCTTGCTACGATCTCTTTACATTTTTTTTTTTTTCTATCTCGAGACACTTCTACTTTGTAAAGGAATCGATACATTTGAAGAAGATCGAGGAAATTGCGAAGCTTTTTGAAAAAATTCAGGAACGATCGAGTCGAAAGTGAGCCGAGGATTCCATGTGTGCACAAATAATCGATAATCATCGCCGTATCTACCCCTTGAATCCCGGCATAGTTGAATCGGCGATTTATTCGCCACCAGGCTAACACAATAACGCCGCCGACCAAGGTTGACCCTGGAACGCCAGGTGGAGTAACACAGGAGGTCGCGAGGCAGGGAGAAAGGTGGCGGTGCTGGCAGCAGGAGAAGGGCTGGGTTGGCGTCGGCCCTCTAGAAAGAGGGTCCGTTGGGGAGGCGGTCGGTGTAGCAGGGCCATGAATTATGCAGTTCGCCGGGGGCTAGGACCTCGCACGATAGAGAAGGAGAACGGCAACGAGGGGAGAGGTTGGAAGGTTCGCGTTGTGCGAGGTGGTAACGAGCGGGAGGAAACGGGAGAGAGGTGGATCGAGAGAAAGGTGGATGTGCGCACCTATACGCGGTCCAGAGCCACTTTACCCTTCTTCTGCCCTCCGCCAGCTTTCCCCCCTTCGACCCTCCTCCACCTGAATTTCTACGCCACCGCCACCGTCACCTCTGCATCCTCCACCTTCAGAGACGTCCTACGCCGCCTCCACGGTCGCAACGCCGACGCTTTAGCAGGGGCCGATTGAAATTTTCATACCGACACGTCTGCCGTTCCAGTTTATGTTCGGAACAAGTGAAACGCCACCCTCCAGCCGTCAACTCCCTCCGTTTTCTTTGCTCTCGTTTAAAGAATTCCTTTTCCACCCTCTCCTCCTCGTCCTGTTCCCTTTCCTCTCCTCCTGCTTCATTGTATTTTTTCAACTACGCTTTCCGAAAGAACGCGATTTTCCGTCACTGTCTCTCGACTCTCTCCGGTCCCGTTTTATCGCTCGAGCGAAGGGTAGTAACGATAACCACTCGCCGCGGATGCGTGTCGATACTTCTCGAGTGCACTCCGCTTTTCCGCCTTTTCACGCAGATTGCCTGTGCCGATTCGCTCGGCGAACGACGCACGATGGAGGACGTGATCGATGCTGAGCCAGCTCCAGCGACTTGTTGTCGAGGACGCGCGCTCCTTTGCCGCGGCGAACCATCGGTGCACCCAACCTCTTCCCGTCGGTGAACACTTTGTAAATTGCTGCGCGGGGTTACTGCTAACGAAACTGTTCGAGTTGAAAAAATAGTCGCGGATCAAATATCGACGTTCCCAGCCCCCAACGAGGGGCCGAGTAAATTGGATTCGTGCGACCAATTCGAAGTACCCTCTTCGATTCAACTCCTCGACCTCCAATCCCGGCTCCTCTTCTAATTACTTCTCGCGCATAAAGTATGAGCAGTGGAAATTCGCGAAAGTAGAATTCCGCTCGCCACCTTCCCATGCAGATTTCATCGACCGACTGGCCGGGGCCATCGGGCGAAGGCTTCATTGGCCGAGGAGAGTCTGTAGCCGAGCAGCGTCCGGTCCGGACGAAACGCAGAGGAGTCCGCAGCAATTCGACGAATCTCGACGCTCCGTTGGGAATGGATATCGAGAACAATGCTTACCGTCGACAAGGCTGCGTCCAAGTGACGTTTCGACCGAGCCAGAAGTTCGTTTTATTTCGCAGTACAGCCTCGGGGGAGAACGGTGCAGAGCATTAGCTTTTGACGCAAATTAATTATCGATTAACAGCTTGCCGGCTCCTCCTCGCTCAATTAATCAACGACTCGAGACAGAACGCGCGCAAGTAAGAGAGAGAGAGAGAGAGGCGGAGGAGGGTGGCGGAGGCGGTGGCTCGACTGCTCTTTCACAAGCTAATTAAATCTGCCCAGCAATTAACGTTACCCGAAGGCAATTCCTTGGACCGCGATGATGACGTGCGTGTTTCCATGCCGGGAAAAAGAAAACGGGAACTCGACGGTACACGTATCTCTCTAGTCGATTGATTGCGAGTAGCGACGGGTCTAAGCGTATTGCGAGTAGCCTCTCGAACTCGATCGGATAATTTCCGTTCGCGAGTGGGTTATTTGCATCGAATTCGTAAGTACGCGGTGGATTCGATCGCGTCTCCAGTTATTCTAGCGCAGTAAAGAATCTTTACGAGACGAATTAACGACCGATCCGTCGACCAGCTATCTTCCTCTTCTTCGTCTCGCGTGTCGACGACGCGTACCTATTTCAGACGGCGCGCGGATTTACGAGCAGCCGTTACTCGCGGACGCGATAATTAGATTACACGGCGTGCGAAGATCCGCGGGCGACGTCGAACTTTCGTCCGATGCAATAAACACTCGCGGCGGGGCGCGGGGTCGCCGGTTCGCGACGATTATCGCGCGGTCGACGACAGTGGCCGCGTTTCCTTGACTCCTGGGGGCGCGACTTTTTAATGCACGTCGTGGCTGCGCTTCAAAGGCCGTAAAAAATGCGCCGCGCGACGCGGCGGATCGCTCGGCCGGGTGAAAAGGGAAATATTGTCCTCGCGGTAGTCGTTTTTAACGGCGGCCGGGCGTCCCGGCGCGGCTCGTGGGTGAACGCCACAAGGAACTCAGAATAGTCGCAGAAATACGCAGCTGACGCTCGCAAATTAGCTCGCGGCGAACCGCACGGCAAAGTAAACTTTCGAAACTCGTGAAACGATGCCACGGGAGAGAGGAGGCCCCGATCCGCGATAGAGACGACGCGCGGCGAGAACGAATTATTCCCTCGTTATCTGTTTTCTCATCGATAATGCATCCAGCGGTAATCTCTGTTCGAAAACTCGCCGGTCCCGGCCCCGGAAGACGCGCCGAACCTCGCTCCGGAGTATCTATCTGGCCCTCGACGGGACGGCGGCTGCCAGCCAGCGAATTTATCCCTACGAACTACGCGGAACTCCGTGATGTTTCTCTGCCCGGCGTGATTAAAGAAATCACGTCTAACGACGCGGTGAACTTTCGTATTTTAATGACGGTATTACGGATGATGTTTAACGACGCGCTCCTTCAGATGGAGCTCCTTGATCCTCTGCTGCTGATTATGCATACGATAATGCGGATACGATATGGTGATTGGGTGTGCTTTACAATGCTCGATTCCGGATTCACGAGCTTCTGCGAAGACAGATTTTATTATGAATTAATTAGGCCGTCTCTAATGTACGATTGTTTCACGCTGTTATCATGACGACGACGAGTTCTATTTAATTGAATAATGCATTTCGATATTTAAAAAAAAGGATGGAAAAAGTAAACGTGTACGAGTTAGAGAGATCTACTCCCTCGTTCCGGTTATCGCGACAAGTGTACCACGATCGATCGACGAGCAGCAATCGATTGGCCAGGAATTATTACCCGCCGCGATGACAAAGAAGATAGCCTCGAACTGGTTCGTACGCGTGTTCCTTGGCGGCGATTAATTATCGAGGAACAACGCGAGGCTGGATCACGATCGCGTGCACGTACCACACAACAGCGGAGGATCGGAAAAAAAGAAAGGAAAGTCGCCGCCTATCTCGTCGACCTGCTTTTATTTGGATCCACCACCACCTCCTCCTCCTCCTCCTCCTCCTCCTCGTTCCTCCCCCGCCACCCCCTGCAGCCATTTCGTCCTCATAAATCGTTTATTCATGTTTAATGCAATCCGGTGTCCCGACCGCCGTCGAAAGTTTTCGAAGCTCTCAGACGGAAATCGCGGATCCGACGGGGGGGGAGGGGTGGAAACGATGGTTAGAGGCGCGGGAACTTCGAACAAGGGAATGCTTTTGCATCGACGCGAGGCCTGTAGCCGGTCGAAAAAAAAAGGAACAAAGTCGACGGAAACTGAGGAGTCGGGGCCCGGTATCGGGGAGAGATTTCTAGTCGTCTAACTATCGGAAGATATTCTCTTTCGTGGGAGATAGCGCGAAGGGTCTCGAATCGAGGGTGCGAGTTGGTGGAAGTTGCGGGATAATGGGCGAATAAATTTTCGAAATTAACGGATCGTAGAACGCGACCAAATCCGAGTTGATCCTGCTTTACTTCCCCCGACACTCGCGTACAATATTTATTTCAATCCCAGAAACGCGAACGTTTCATATGTCACGACATACTTTCCAGGAATAATGCCGTGACCCTGTTTCGTTCCGATTTTCGTGTTCGATCGATAAGAACGTTTCCCAAATCGCACCGAAAGCAGCGGCTACGAGGAGATCGAGAGATCTCGCCATCGCGATGCAGAGTAAGTGTGTCGCGTCGAAATAATTCGTTTGACCCGAAAGAAAAACGGGGTCGCCACTATTCGGGTTGTTCCGCGAAGGAGGGCAAGGCCCTGGCTAGTTCGATATTACCCTCCGCGAAGAGACCGCGGCGGACCCGCTGTCGCCGTTTCGCGTCCACAGATAAATATACGTAATCGTAGAAACCAGAGCGGACCCCGTTCTATTTTCTGTCGTCTCGCGAAGAAGAAACGTCCAATTCTTACGAGCGATTTGTCGCGCTCGATCGTTTCCCGTTGGCAGGATCGTGAAAGCCGGGATGTGGCCCGCGACTCAAAGAGCCGATCTCTCCCTTAGTGCAAATACGCGGCGGCGCGCGTGGGTCGGAGGAGCGGAAATTTGAGGAAAAAAAATGAGAGAGAGAGGGCGAGAGACGAAAAGAATGGGAAATGGAGGAAGGGAGATGCGCACGAGTGGCTCTAATCCGTCCTTTAGCGAGCTTAAGCCCATCTTCGTGTACCGTGCCCGTGGAATACCGTTTAAGTGTCGTCCGTCTGGGGGTCCTTTGCTCGAGTAAATATTTAGGAATTTTTGAAGAGCTCCGAGTGCCTAAGAAAACAGTTTACTCCGTAGGAAAAGAGGGATCCTTCCTGGGGGAGGGGAAGGGCGAGCGGAGAGAAACGAGACTGGAGCTGTTTTCTACTAGAATTCTTTCTCTCTCCACCCTTTATCCGGCGATCAAACACAGCGCAATCGTATACACCGACCGTAGGGAGATGTAAAAAGTAACGAGATAGAGAGAACGAGCTGGAAGTCAGAGACACGAGGCTCGCGAGTTTCATTTCGAAATTACCGACCCTTTGTCTTGCGATTAAATGCGTTAAGCGTGGGTTTTATTTGAACCTGGTCTGCGCGCCCCCGCCCTCGAGCGGCCGTATTATTTCGCGAAATGCGACCGAAACCAGTTAAAACGAACCCTGGGACCGATGGTAATAGGATTTAGTAAGTCACGTGCGTGGAACTCGCTGTTTCGGTGATCGCGTTAAAGTCTCACCCTGGCCGGGGTTGAACGGTGGAAGTCGACGCGCTCACCTGCAACAAAAAAGGGAAATCTCGCATTACTTGGTGAAATAATAAGTCGTAAAAAGCGTTACGCGACGATAATGGTGTCGCTTTAATGAGGAGAGGAGCTTCGCGCGGACTCCCGGCTCATTATACGACGCCATCCCGCAAGAAACTACGGGAAAGTGAAAAATGATGGACCGCGTGCAAGCGTTGCGCGAGATTCGAGCATCAAGCCCGCGAAACGTCCGACGAATTTGTGCCCGACTTTATTTCTGGGCCACCACGACGCTACGCGTTAACGTTCCACGATGCCTAATGGCAGAAATAAAAGAATCCTTACGACATCCTGTCGTTACCTTCGTTACGACCCTCCGCGGCCGAAAAACCTGCGCCGAAATACGTTTAATAATAATTTACCTCGCGGACAGAAACTCGTTCCGGCGTCTAACGTTTCATGCAAATAAAGGAAAACGGGCATTGAATTACGGTAAATTAGCCGCGCGACGTAAAGTGGCTAAATGGCCGGTAATATATGTGCATAAATAAAACGATCGAGATTAGAATTTTCTAACGCGATACGTACAATTTAAAGCGTATCGCGTAACAATGTTTCAGCGTGCAAATTAGCGACCGGTTGTTTATGGTACGCTACGACGCTCGACGCCAGTTCGCGTACGCAGAACGAAAAAGATGCGAAAATGGAAAAGCGTTCGTCGCTCGAATTGGCTAATGAACGTTTAGATTGGATCGCGGAACGTATCGCGGCGCCAAGAATAATTAAAATAGCGATGCGCCGCGCCTCGAAATAACGTTGACAATTAGTCTGGCTTTAATTTGGTAAAATTGCGATTCAAACTTTCATTAGGGTGGCATCCCGCGGCGGCGGGTTACAGCGGGGGCGCGTATCACCCCCGGGGTGGGTGACGCGGAAGAGGTCGAGCGCATCAGCCGGCCGGAATCATCGGACGACTGGCGCGAGGAGCAACAGCAATAAACGCTTAATTACATGGGATAAGTAATTAAAGTGATTAAAGTTTATAATGTGATACGTGCAATTAGCAACGCCGCCGGTGTAACCGGGATTCACCGTCGACGAGTGTGTCGCGGGACGTACCAGAACCGCCTCTATCGAATTTATAATAACGCCGGGTGACGTTTAACGAGCTACGAGCCGCGGAGCGGTCTCACGGCCGGAAGATACAAATTTCATGCGCGCCGCTCGCGGACGGTCAGAAGGGGATCGCGGTTAATAGAATTTGCAAAGTTCCATCCTTAACCCTCGAACACCGTCGCATCGATATCGTCGTCGAATCGCGGAAGTTATCGAGAACTCGTATTTCACGAACTCGTATTCCAGCTGAAAGAAAGTGGAACGTGTATAACGTCTGGCTGGTCGTCCATACCCTAAGCGGCGGTTACCAGTCGGACGATCAAACGAGCGAAATTACCAAATAGCGTAATCCGCGGCGGACGTGCCAACGAAACGAATCCCGTCGATCCATGTTCCTCTACCTCGAATGCTCAAATATGGGAGTAAAGAAGAACGTGAAATGAAAACGTCGTCCTGGAAGGTTAGCCTAGACGAGGATAAAAAGCGCGGGGACGAAAGGAAACGGACGACTCCCGAAGCTCATTGCGATGCAGATATTCGAACCGTTCCGAAGGGAGGGACGGCGGTAGCCGGCCGGGTGCGCGTAGAACCGGCTGCAGGAGGCGAGACGTTTTTATCGCGGATTTCGAGCGGCTACGGGGGTACAACGTCGTTTTCTGCCGCTCGTCTCTTCGTTGTCGTCGCAGGTAGCCGGGTACGTGCGTGCATCCTCAATGAGAGACGTGCGCCCGTTGAATAATGCTGAGAATTCGGGGAAGAAGAAAATAAAGGTTAGAAACGCGGTGGTAACGGGCGTACGAGGGAGCAGGCCGACGCGACAGACGGGCGTAAGAGAGGGCGAATAATAAAAGGAGCGGAGAAAATGAACAAGCGGCACCGCCGTCATGGCCCGGGCACCAAGAGAGGATAAGTCACATGGTTACCAAACCAGCCGGCGTCTCAATGAACCCCCTCGAGCAACCTCGTTAAAGCGGGTCCTGGGACGCACACAGCGGCGACGCGGTTTCGTGTAGCTGCCAGCGTCGCCGTTGTGCACCGTGTAACCGCGGATACGGGCTACGTGGTGTCCTGTGACGGAAAGTTCGTTGTCTGGCGAACGTGACGGGTGGGTCGTTGCACCGTGGCGGTCGCGCCATTACGAAACGGAATGGCTCTTTGATTCCCTTCTTTCGTCAAACGGAACTTTCCCGGCAACCCTTCGATCGCGCGCGATCGATACCGTCATCGCCGGTGTCATCGATCGCGCGCACCCAGCTCTGCGATTATTTGCCCGGAGGCTGCGCGCGTAGACAAAGTCCATCGGGGGTAAACTTTGGAATTTAGAGAAGTTTCGCCTCGTGTCTACGTTGCGCAAAAATACCGACGCCGCGCACCAGGTACGTGAAAAGTATGACAAACAGCGCAAGAAGTGTAGCCGGCGGGGGACACAGCTCAAGGAATTTCATTGCTGAAACAAGTTCGCAATTCCACCCCGGGAGGAAACGACGCCGCGTAAACTATCGGAACTTACGAAAAGTTCGATAACCCGACAGGGGATATACGGTGCCAGGAGACATCCGAAATTTTCTTCAAACGGCGACCATAACGCCGCGGGACACGCAGTTTCGAGACACAACCGAGCCAGTTTATAACCGATACCACCGCGCAGTCGTAAAAACACCAGCTGCCGAAGTGAGACTCGTGTTTCGACTTCGAAAATCCCTGCCACTGGCCACGGCCACGAATACCATCACGAATGTTGCGGTTTCCCCTTCGCCGCTCCTCTCCGCTCACCACCAACCCCTTCCGTTCCTTTCGCCCGAGCTTTCCTCCCACCGCTCGGTTATATTTACCGACATAATAAATTTCAAGTCGGATTCGAGGCGGGAAGACGGTCGCGCGACGCGTAGCTGCTGGCGAATCGCGTTGCTCGTCCATCGAGTGGCGGTAAACAAGTCAAACCAGATTAGAAGCGAGGCTGCGCCGCGGCGTCGGTGAACGGGCGCGCTCGGAGAACAGTTTCTTGTTGGTGTGCACGCGCGTCGATCTTTCCTTTTCCGCGGGGACGCGCTTCCGTATTCGCTTCGTCGAATGGTATCCAACGGAAGGCCAGAAAAGGACGCGTTGCGACAGGGGGCGAGGTTGGAAACGACGGCGAAGGGGGGCCGAATACTCGAGAAAAGAGGACGCGACGCTTCATCTTCTCGAGTGGGGTGCTCTCGGTTTCTTTCCTCTTCCTTGAAATTTCCACCGGATTTGGACCTTCTTGTAAACAAGCTCGCGAAAGAATGCGTTATCTCCGGGAATGGGCGACGCTGTCGCGAGTGGTGATCCTTCGTTTCGGTTTTTCCTCCCGGTCTGGGTTACCGAACTGGGGGGGGGGGGGCGGTCTGGGGGATGACGGAGGACGATTTAAATCGGTACCAGTCTAATTGAAAAAATGGAAGATATGCAGATGAGAAAGAATAGAAGATACGCGAGGCAGGAAATGTAAATTGAAACTCGAGACAAGTCTAATTGAAGAGTTAAACGTGGATAGAAAGGAATAAAATATATCCGAAGCAGGAAACGTCGGAGCGAAGACGGAGACGAGTCCAATAAACGAAGAATATAAAATCGAGTCGCGTCTAATTGAAAATAAAAGATATACCAGGCGGAATGAAATGTAGACGGGGCGAGCGGGAGGTTTTTCCAACGGCGAAAATCAAGTGACAAATGAAACGGCGAGCAAACCCGAATCCAATTCGAGCGAAATCGTTTTCAGAAGAGGGAGGTGACGATGTCGAGGCGGCGGTTATTTCGTCGAACCTGAGCCAGGCCGTGGAGGTTGAGTTTCATCGCGATGATACGCGAACGATTTAGTAAATAACGTTTCCAGGTAATCGGGCGAATAAAACGCGCGTTGCGATTAGGAAGACAATTTGCAGGGGGCCGCTCTAAAATTGGAAGATACCGGCGGGAACGCTCATTGCCATAACAATGAGCCAGCGGCACGCAACGATTCCCGTCACGGGGGATCAGCACGAGGAATCGTCGCGTCGGCGCGTTTCCACGTAGACCGAACGATCCTCGTCCATGCCGTCTAACGACCGTACAAATTGAACGGACGTAGCCGCGTACTACACGGGCTCGGCTTAGCGAACTTCCTGAGTGCGCAGAAAACGGCCGACTGCGAAATGAATCGATTTCTCAGCCGCCGCGCTCGCAACACTTTGCCCACCACCCCGGCTGTATTCGAAGAGGGAGCCGAATCTGTTCGTAAACGCTTTCTCGCGCTACGCGCTAAACAACTCGGTACCGTGTCGGTATTCGAAAAATCCATTATCCGATCGATACATTATCGCTGGTGAAATGACATTTTTCAACGCGAGCCCGGTCGTTCGAAAAGAATTAACCTGACGGGTACCGCGGGTAACGCCATTAGAACTCGGTTGACCAACTGATAATGGTTGTACGTGCCTCGTGGTGATGCACTATTTAACTCAAACCTGCCCACGTTCCGGTTCATTGCCAGCAATCAGAAGACCTGCTCGCGTTCCGGCTCATTGCTTACCAATCAAAGAACTTGTAATTGGTAAGCCGAGCAACCTATGCCGTGCGATGCCAGATCGTGAAAGCCTCGAGTTTGTCGCTCGCTGGGTTTTTCATCGCTGTCCCTCTTCCTGTACACCCCCCCTGGTCGCGACACGCCGATGGTAGCGCAAATTTCAGATTGAAATTGCAAGATCGTATCGGCGGGACCGTGAAATAACAGAGCAAGAGAATCGCGCGAACGCCGCCATCCATCATCGATAAAACTTTTTCGTCGCGAACGAACTTGGTCACATTTACGGATCCGCAATATCAAAAGCGATACGCGTTTCGACCGATGGCTATGTACCCGTCGCGTACCTGCGCCCATACGTTACATCAAGGTACACGTACGGGCGTATGTACGCGCATACCGAATGCACACACATCCGCGCGAACAATGGCCCGATCCAGGAGCATATAACGGCCGCCCGTGCCTTACGGCGAGCTGTACGCGCCGGTGAATGACGAGCATTCGAGCGAATGGGACCAATCAGGCTGATTGGCCGACCGGTATTTACATTTCTGCGGGCAAGTCTGCCTCTGCAGCCTGCCTCGAGCATCGCCCGGAGATTCGACCGGAGAATACGAGAGGCCTCGCGACGATAGAACCGTGCAAACTATCTGAAAGTCGCTGCGTCCGGACAACAGAGGGACCAGAGGGACCCTCTTGTCGGGCCATTATTCGCGAAACGAGCGCGCTTTGGCGCGACGGATCGATTTTTGATCGGAGGCCTCGCGCTCCGAGACCAGCCGGCTCGGTTCCTCGAAATTTCACAGCCGCCTCGCGACAATTTCTCGATCGTATCTCGCGCTTGACAAAAACGTCGCTGACCGATTTTGCGCGGCGAGTCGTTCGCGTAAACGCGGTAACTTCGGCCGGCAATTTCGGTCCACGTTCGCACGGCGGATTCGAGATTTCGCGGTTTAACGTCCGCCGGAGAAGCTGTTTTCAGGGAAAGTTGGACGCGGGAAGTTTGCTCGGAGGCCTCGACGCCGGAAGTTGCCTGTATGTCGTGCTACGACTCCTCCGAGGGAAAAGTTTTTCGGTATCTCCGAGGATTCCCCGGTATAACGTTATATAGAGATGTCTGCCATGTTTATGGTAGTTGGAATACTCACGAAACTGCCGGAACAGTAAGTCGTTAGTTACAGTAAGACATCCCACATCTGAGGTACATACCTAGGCGCTTGATACTTTAACTTGGAGCGTCGCTAGACAACCGTGACGAGAAATTATTCATAACTTGGCGAATATTTGCCTTTCGATCTCTCTTCCGCGATCCAACCACGAACTTTCGAATTCTCGTTCTTCAACACCCCGCGCGCGGCGGGGAGATCGCTATAGGTGTTCGATGCTTCGACAGAATCTAACGAATTCCCCGGTTCTCTTCGCGCGGGCAGAAAGGCAACTGGGAAACGAACGTACCAACGAGTGTTTCATGTGAAACGCGAACCGTCTGTCGCGTCCGCTGTACACTGCCGGCAACAATCACACGGTCGCTGCAAACGGATTCCAAAAAGGACGATCACGGGTGAAGCTTTGAGGCAGCGTCCGTCTGGCTAATAACAATCGGCCCCGAACCACCCCCTCGTGCAACGCCTGACGCGTTTTATCTCGCGACGAGAGAGCGGAAGGAACACGCGAGGGACGGTCGTTTACGATATTCGGAGTTAATTGCGCTGTCGCGGCGTTTCGCGTCCCC
This sequence comes from Xylocopa violacea, assembly GCA_963969225.1. Classification (NCBI taxonomy): domain Eukaryota; kingdom Metazoa; phylum Arthropoda; class Insecta; order Hymenoptera; family Apidae; genus Xylocopa; species Xylocopa violacea. Next base: position 38,351,372 of record CAXAJV010000002.1, read on the forward strand.
CACCGACACCTTTTCCTCGAGCACGCCATTCGAAAGGGCCGAGCCGTGCGCGAAAACCGCGCGCGTCTTCGTCGGAAGTTCGCAGCTCGGGGCGAGCGCATGTCGCGACGACGCCGCTGTCGGTCGACGGGCGAGCGTTGCATTCGGACGAGCTAATTAATAACCATGGGTAACAAGGAGCAGATGGAACGATGGCTAAAAGTTGAGTAGCGGACCCCTTGGGTCGGCTGGTTGGCTTGCAGCGCACACACACCCACGCGCCGGCCATTATTGCGCACGTGTGGTCCGGATGGTCGCGTGCATGCTATTAGCGAAAAGGAGTGTCCCGAACACGTTACCGGTCCACACGGCGAAACAACTGTCCCCTTCCTACGGCTGCGACCTTTCCAAGCGGCGTGGCGCGCGACGCGCCGGCCGTGAAAGGCGAGAATACACTCGACGAGCACCGGTTTCCGGTTCTGACGCCGCAGCCCACTTCTCGCTGTCCCTCTTTCGTAATGGCCCCGGTTTTATTTCGACTGGCTGTTCATTAGGCCGCTAATTAACGCTTAGCGACGGACGTGTTTGCATTCACACGCTGTCCCACGATGCACCAAGCCATTCGAAGGCTACTGTTCCTTTTCTTTTTCTCTCGCGGTAAGTACCAGCTGACCTATTATGGTCATTCGGTTGAACCCTGACGCGCTTCCGAGCTGTGGTTTCATAAGTGACAATATACGCCTGGAGTCTCCATAATTGGGTGCTTTGAGTGCCCCAGCTTTATATCGCGTAATCGTCTAGTCACCCTCGCCTGGAACGCTTTTCAAAGTTCGTAGCTCGACCTCGAGGATCGAACGAGGATTACCAGGTTCCGTTTACACGACGGAGACACGCGGAGTACATGATTCTTTGATCGAACTACCGTTCGTCAAGGGCTATGTTAATTAACGGGAACCTGGCAGCAGAAGGATTACGTCGATGGACGGATTTGGGCTTACTAATGCATCGCGTAATGTCCCTGTATCCGGTTTTAACAGGGATGTACCGAGCGTCGCGGCCGTTTCGCGAGCTCTTTGAATATATACATGGACAATGTTATTCCAGCTGGCCGCGTGACCATATATCGGCAACGATTCTATGCGCGGTCGCGTGCGGAGTAATTACTTTTCGGTGCGCGCAGGCATCGCTCAAAAGGCAACATTTGCACGCGACGTGGTACCGACGTGCAGCGAAACGCATGCACGCACTCTCACGCACGCACACCCATACGTAAACACGCGGGTTGCCTATGGAAGGTAGGAAAAAAAAAAAAAAAAAAAAAAAAAAGAAGCAGAGGAAAAAAAAGCACACGGCTGCCACGTTTCGAGGATCGAGGGCGACAATGGCTTCCTGTTTCATCCCTGCAGGGCGTCCAGCTGTCTGTCTGGACTATGGTTGCACGAATGAATCGTTCTCCGACTCTATTGTGCCCGTTTTCCAGTTTTGCGTCGGAATTGTTGTCCGCCATGACACCTTCACCGACCGATCCCTCATCATTTTAGCGGACTGTTTTTCCTTCCCCTCCCTCCGAAATGCCACGCTTTTATTCGGCATCGTTGACTTTGGACGCCGCTGTTGCCCGAATTTGTAATTCCGGCGAATTCCTACACAGGATTCCGGAGATTGTTTCAACGAGTGTGTTAAGGTATTAAAGAAACACGCAGTGGTCTACCGTTTCGCCGTCGATCCCCCAAAAAGAAGCTCCTTAAAAAGCAAACGTATCATCGCGCATTTTTACGACGACTCTGTCGTCTCTGTTGCGTCGATTGCTCCACGCCCCGGATAATCGAACGACTGTGTAGTCAGCGATATACCAGCGTCCCGAAGTCATCTCTCAAAGGCAACCCCGCGACTGGTTCAGTGGCTGGGATTTCCACGTGTACTCGCTACACGAGCTGAAGTATGTACCACGAGCAAACGAGGTATTTCGAAAGGCTGGAACAGAGAGGCGTAGGCCGTCGCGGTTCGCGGGCGCGTATACGCAACGACCTTACGCGGCGCTTTTTTACGATGCTTATCAAATGCAAATCCTTCTTTATTGCGATTGGTATTCTTATTAGGCTCCGTCGTTCTCCCCACGGTACCATCCGCGCAGTCTGCAGCAGTCACTTTTTTCTCCCGCTCTCCCCCTTTTTCAGCCAGACTGTTTTTCTTCCCTCCGCGCGCGAAAGTAACTCGAGTTTTATTCCGTCGCATCGCCTACCGTAAGAGGATTCCGAACGTGGTCGCAGCCCCGTGGCACATAGTAACAAGGCAGCTAGGAGAAACGCGGACAACCACCTTTTAACTTCCCATTTGGATTACGCGCGGCCGCGGCGTGTTCGTGTTACATTATTTTTCGCGTCTGTTCGCGCTATTTCCTCGTCCCGTGGCGGAGAAAACACTTGAGGAGCGAAAATAGGGGAAAAGAGAGCGGGGGAGAGGAAATCCCCCGAGGGAGTAAAAGAAGAAAGAAACGGGAATGTGGCCAGGCGACACTGGCTTTTTTTTTTCCCGCCGCCGCGGAATAAATATTACGTCGCTCTCTGCGGTTGCCACTCCAACCGAGAATACCTACTCCTTCGTAGGGTCTTCATTAAGAGCGACCGCCACCGCGGAACTCGAAAACCGTCTACCTGCCGTTATTACGTTTATCGTCCCTTGGAAGCCTATTCCAGCATAGTCGGCTCGACCCCGCACAATTACGTCTCGTTATTTCTGACGTAGACGCTCGCTCGAAACGTATTAAAGCACTGGCTGCTCCCAGGTTCCACCATCCCCCATTTCGTCCCGTCGAACGCGCCTCCGGGAAAGCGACCGATTGCCGACGAATAAAGGAATCATCCCGCGAGAAGAGAAACGTCGATCGAACCTAACAAACTAATCATTCTTTCGGATGATTGATCGATCGCGTAACAGTAACGCGCGACAGCAAATGGAACCTGTCGGTTTATTCATCCACCGGGCGAGCTGTCTATGAATTATTTACCGCCACGCTGCGGAAGCATTCGTTTCAGATGTCAAATCAGCCACTTTATGCGCTGGATTGAACGGAAATATTGGGACGTCAACTTTCTGGAAGAAATCGATCAGCCACCCGCGATCTAATTTACCTTCTTCGCCGTTTACGTTTCTAATTTTCATTACGCCTATTGTTTTTTTATATCGAGAAGCTATTTCGTTAATATCGATGCAGAGAATATAACGTAAACGAAAGCAGAAAGGAGCAGATGCTCGTTGCCATTATTCCTATGGAACTCTTAGCCTCGAACAGTATTTTAGCTAAAACTTCCCTAGAAGTGCTTGCAAGAAAGGTCGTCCAAGAAAAGTGGAAGTTTATGTAATTGCATAGAGTCGAAAAGGATATATATCCACGAGCCACCGTGGCCTCCCACTGCGGAATTGCTTAGTAAGTAGATCCAGCCGTAAGCGCCAGACTGTCCGCGTTACTACTGTTACGAGAAGTGCATTTTATCTCGAACCTCCGTAGAAGCGGTGCTTCCAAGAAAAGATTGTCTACGAAAAGCAGAAACTTATACGATTGCATAAAGTGCAAAGGAATACATTTTCTCGAATATTATAAACTTAACTCTTGCTGTTAAATTTCTCGGTAAGCAGATCTTGCTTTAAGCAGCAGGCCATGCTAAATACTATTGAAAGCAGCGTAAACTATCCGACACGTTTGTAGTCAGAGAAAAGAAGTGGTTACAAGGAAATTCGAGGCTTCAACCTTTGTAGAACCGAGAAGAAAGGTCGCGTAAGAAGCGCAGAAGGCGATTGTATCGAGAACGTCGGAAGTAGCGTCGCCGCGAACGATTAGATCGGTTAACAGAGATCGCGCGGATGATTCCGTGATCCGATTGATTCACGTCCGGCGACGATAACCGAGCAAAAGGGCGGATCGGATAGATATACACCGGGCATTTCGCGGAGACAGACGCTTTTTGGGCGCTCGTATCCGGCTGGAATTTCAGCCGCGCCTCTTTCCACCAGGGGCGACTCCCGTCCATCGAGGGACAGAGGGGTTGTTTTCGTGCAAAGGCACGGGGTATCTGCGGCGTGCGAGCTGACCGGTATCAAACTCCGCGTGCCCGGAATTCCCCCAGTAATTGCATCGCGTGGCGCCACACCAACGATTGCATTTTTGGCTCGCGTCACCGCGTAAATAGGAAAACTTGCGTCCACGGGGTCCCATAACCGCTCTCTCCTATCCCATCCCCGAATTTTTTTTCAACCAGACAGAAGAGACGAGAAGGACAGGCGTGGGAGCCACCGTTCGCTCGTCTCCTCGGCTGTGCTAACGAGAACACCCATGCACCCTTCGTTTCGAACGTTCGGTTCGAACAGACAAAGGTGGAGCCTGTTCTCCATTGTCTCGCGATTATACGGCTCGCGCAAAGTCGAGGCGTTAATTGAGGTTAAAAGGCTGATCTACTCGGAAACCTGGTTAGGAACGAGGTGCGAGCTGTTCGAGCCACGATTCACGCGGAAACTTTCTTTCCGCTGTGATTCAACCTCGTTCGCGCTCGGATAATTGAGAGTCAGACGTTTGGACTGCCATTTTCCGGTCCCTCCTGCGTTACGTGTCTTCCGTGGTATCGTCCGAGAATTTTTCGAAATTTCGTAACAACTTTCACTCATTCCGGAGGATTGCTAAGTAGAGTAACGAGAGGTGTCAATTGGAGCTGAGCGAAGTAAATTTCACTCCTTTCTACGTCTATTTCGGTACCCTCCGCGAGGGTGCGAATTCTTTTCATGTTGGAGATCGTTTCAGGGTGGAATACGAATAGGGTGGCACGACGAGAACGCGAAACAATATTCGATCGCACGTTCCCGAAGCACTTGGACGTGTACAGACACGTGTTCATTTGAAACGGAACGCAACGTGAGATCCGGCAGCCAGTATTCGAGGGTAGAGAACGATGTGTCTCGAATTACTGGGCAAGCAAGACCGGATCGTCGCCGGGGCGATGACTCGAGGTGTCAATACGTTACTGCGATTTCGGCGAACAATAGCATCGGATTCTATGAAACCCTACACTTCGACCAGGGCATAAAAGGAGCCTGAAGTGCTAATACGGCAAAACCCCATTTTTTTTTTTTTTATTAGATCGTTCCGGTTAGATTGCCCGCGGAAATTGTTAGGGGATGAAATACAGCGCGTGCGAGAAGTAGTAACGTTTCCCTCCCGATCGCTCTGCGCACGATTTTCATACAATATTCCGAGCTTTTTAATTCGAAATTCGATTCGTCCTCGCTGTTTATCGAAGATCAGAGAATTTCGTTCGACGATCGAGAGGAGCTTCTTAATTTCAGCCGGAGGATATTTGCCGTTCGAAAAAAAAAGAGGCAAAAAAGGAAATCCCGGAATCGGAGCGACGCGAGACGCCGTTGTTTAAGTAAGGCTAATCTTCTTGAAGAGGATCGATCTCCGCAGGGCCGTTCCCTATTGAGGAAAGAAGGTAGAAGAAGGAGGGAAGGGTTTCGATCCGGAGAATCGTCGAGCCGATACTCGATCGGCTGGCAGACTTGGAAACCGACGTCTTAAAAGTCCTTCGTTAGTTCCCCAGCCCACGAGACGAGAATAATCCGATCCCTTGGCTCCTCGTCCCGTTCTTACCCTCCGTAGAACAGAACGTCATATACTATCGCTTCGGGGGTTGGAAGGGGCGAATCGTTCGCCGTCGAATAATAAAAATCAATCACGCATGAATTTAACAGAAACACTTCGCTGCAGGATATTAGACTCGAGGGAGAAGAATCTGTCGAAGAGGAGACTGACGAATGGAGTGGATATTCCCTCTCCGCTTTTATTCTTTATGGTATAAAACCGTGAAGTACAGTACTGGTATCTCAACCTGACAAAATTTATAATCGAAATAATTTCCGTTCGTCTTGAGCGATACGTCGATCTCTAAAACTCTCAAATAATCACCGCCACGGAGGACAGTCTGTCGAAATTACGAGTCGCTCGTCGGTCACTCTCGCACCTCTAATTACAGAGCCGGAGAGTAGTTCGACAATGAGAGGGAAAAGAAGAGAAAAGCCGTGTTCCAGGATTGCGTGTACGGCTGATCGAACGCGGAAACGAAGGGCCTCGAGACTCGTTGGGTGCGAGCGCGCGCGCGCGCGCGCAATGGTACAAGGCCGGCCGATGGATATTTGCGTGGCTGTTTGGTCCGGCGTTACGCGCACCTCCCGCAGGTGTAGGTGGAGGAGGCAATAAAAATGCCGCGGCCAGAGAAAAGGGAGGCACAATGGAAACACAATAAGCAAGAGTGGATGACGATGCGGGGGGGGAATGAGACAAGAGGCCTGGAACCGGAGGGGGTTGCCTCGCTCCACCGCCGCTACAATTGGCGGCGGCGGTGGTGGCGTACAAGCCGCGGCGGTGCAATCTCATTCGCGCTCTCTCGCATGACCGAGCACAGAGCGCACTCCAACTGCCTGAATCCCTTGTGCTTTCTGCACCTCCTCTCTCTCTCCCTCTCTCTCTCTCCCTCTTTCTCGCTGCGCTGCATCGAACTCTTCCGCTTCCACCGTCTAATCCCGAGGCTTGTCTACTTCTTCCCGACGCTCTAATCTCGACCCTCGTTAATCATTCCGACGCGACGTTTTGTCGTTTAATCGTGGCGGCTGCTTGATCCACATGGCGTGGGAAATTGATGCTTTTTTGGATCATCGGATTCTTTTATTTTTAGCGAACAAAAGCTTCTTCGAGGGAGATATCAAATTTATGACGTCACGAGTCATTGAACTCGTCATAACCTCTCGTGACGTAAAGTGGAAGAGGTCGATGATCCGCGAGTTCTCGATATAATGAATGAAGGCTTCGTTCATTAGGCGATCCTATCTTTCCTTCGTTTGTACCAACAGAAACGAGCGGGGAGGCCTACGCGAAACAATAAGCATGCGAGCGCGCGCGTCTCCATAATATCAAGGATCCGGCGTTCTTTCCACATCTCTAAGAATTCCTCGCCCCATTGCATTTAATGCAACATCCTCTGGTCGCGCGATAAGCCTGATTTTTTTCCATCCGCCGTACGTCAGCCCGGGTAAAGCCCACTCCGGGCTTCGACTCCCATTCGCGTACCCGCGATTATCTCTAAACGAAAGTTCCCCGAGGTCAGAGGCGTCTCGCTGTTTCCAGGAACAGCGGCAGGTCTTGCTGAGGCACGGGGGGGTAGGGATCAGATGTGCTCCGTTTCACGCGCTCATAAAACCGAGTTTCTCGTTCCAGATACCAGCCGAGCCCCGGTAATTCCGTACAATTCCCTCGTAGCCGTTATCACTGCGCCCGTACAGTACACCGAGGTATCCCCCCGTCGCGTCAGCGCCGGGCTAACATCACCGTGGAACCACTTCTTTCCATTCCCCGTTGAAAGCCAGATAACGGGGCCCGTGTACTACGCGCGCTCGTTTCCGCTTCGTTCTCTTCTTGAACGGCGCCGCCGCCAGCCCGTCACCGTTTATTCTCGATCGGACACGTCGCGAACAGGTGGGTGCCATGCAACGGAGATAAGGGAGGACCGAGCGATCTCGCGAGGAGCACCTCGGTGGTCTCCGCTGCCCCGAACCTTTGCTTAATCGGTCAGATTTTTACCCGATTGCGATAATCGCGTTACAGTTGCCTCTCCGGGTCTGCAGAGAGAATTGAAACTTCGCTATCTCCGCATATTTTTTCATATTATCGCGCCAAACACGCATCGCCTACTTTACTCAAGGCGCTGATAATACCATCGTATCTCGCTTGTATCTTTAAGCAAAGTAGTGCATTGCTACCAAGAACAGGAAACCTCCGCTTAGGCTCAGATAAAAAAATGAAGAACCCCATTATTCTCGCGTTTAACGAGTGAGTAAGCTATGGGCCTACCGCCGATAAGTGCCACCGATAAACGTCCAGTTTCCAAACTCTCCGCCATAGATTTTCTCCCAGAAGTGCCAACGCTATCCTGCCGATCTGCTCGTAGGCCGCTGTCGCGTTACACGGCCCCCGAAGAACAGGTGGGCGTGGTGCGAAAGTAAGGAGACGAGAAGAAAAAGGAGGAAAAAGAAGAGAAAGAAAATTGACGGCGAAAGAAAGGAGTGGCTGGGACGAAGGCGACGTAAAACGAGACGAGACGTGCCGGTTACATGGCGATGAACGGTGGACCATCGAGACAGCGTGTAACGTCCGGTGTTGGAGAGTCCGTGACGCGTGCGAGACGATGACCATCGGTGAATGGCGGTGTACACAGAGAAATCGGAGCATAGATAAGCCTCCCGTCACCTCCAGCTCGTTCATGGGTACTCGTAGCAACAGTCTGCCGGTGAATGTTACGGTATGTAGAAGGGCTCCTGTGTCGTTTACACGGCCGGCAGTAAATTTAGATCACCGACACTCTCGACTCGTTACCCTCGGAGCACGGCTGGAGGATTCATCCGTTCCGGCGAATTTTTCCGGGGTAATTTTAGAAACCGACGGTACGTTTCTACCCACTTTCCGCCACACTTTCGTTAATCGTTTCAGGCAAATGGACCCCGGCTGAGAGACAGAGAGAAAGAAGAGGGAGGAAGAGTGAATGAAGAAAGTCGAGAAGAAGGAGGAAGAAGAAGAAGAAGAAGGCAAGAAGAGGGTTGTAATTGGCAGAGCGAACCCGAGAGGAGCCCCGACTTCGAAACGATATTCCCTAATCTGACAGCGGACAATTATCTGGTCCGTCAGAACAAGGACTCGCGTACACCAGACAAGTCTGAATACACTTGAGAAACGAGCGAGGGGACGGCTTAAATTTAGTAACTCCTTTTACTGACCGACCACGAGCAACCGAGTGTGTAAATCTGCGACGATCGTAACGCGACTCTCGCGATCTACCTATCCTGCTGGTCCAACAGAGTCGTTTGTTACACCCAGGATCGGGGACAACGACAGTGTTATTGCGTTTACCGATGTTCGCGTCGCTGATGATTTGTTAGCCGTTTAAGAACAACAGTGCCGAAAAGAGGTGTCCAAAGGTCGAAGACGGAGCGCAGACTTTGGAGTAGAACGAGTCACCGTCGACGCGGATACTGCATCGCTTACTCTCCTCCAATTACTCCGGGCTTTGATTAATTTTACACCGCGATCTAATTATTCCTCCAATAACACCCAATTTGTCTTCACCCCCAAAACGCGTCGCTGGAAATTGGTAATTGACAAAATTTGCCTTTGACTCGCGCCCTTGAGGGCGCGTCGTGATCTCGCGAGAGGGAGAACAAGGTTGGACGCAAAGTTCGCGAAAACAGTGTCACGAGCAGGCTAATGTTCGCCTTTTACTCGACGCCGCGAGTGTCTGCACGCGTTGACACTCGAGGAGTGGCGCCGCGCGGAGAAACTCCGCCACTCGACGCGGCCTGGCACTCGAGAAAGTTTTATGATTAAGGAATTAATTACGGCGGGGATCCGCCGGTTTCATTAATGACCGATTAGAGAGATACCTCGAGTGTTTGGGATAAAGGAGCGTCTCTTGGTAACCTGGCGGCGAATTCCTTGATTTTCGACCGTACCGACTCCCGTAATTTCGACCTCTCGCGTCGCTCAAACTTTTCTCAGCCCGAAACTTTTCTTCCCCGCGTCCCTTTTTTTCCCCTCTGCTTCTCGCGCCATCTTCCTCCCTCTCTCTCTCTCTCTCTCTCGTCCTCTTCGAGAGTTTACAATCTGAAACGATGCTGGTAGTAAAACGAGAAATTCCAGGGGAGATGGTACGTCAATTGAATGTCTTCATGGTAACTAGTTCTTAATGAAGCAAACTTTTATTTTACTTTCCACTCTTATTTCTGGACTCGCCGCTTCGCGATCTCATAGAGGAAGTCGCCGTCTAGCTGCGTGCAAACGCACGCTCGACGAAAAGTTCCCCTTCGAACTTCTCGCGGATAAATATGCTTCTTTCATTTCACCTTGGAATACTCGAGACTTCGTTTCGACTGCTGACGTTTTTTCTGTCTCTTCGCGTGGACCAACCTAATTGATCAGGAGTAATTTCAAAGTTGGGAAGAACCGTCAGAGTGTCGACGCGAAACGAGTTTCCTACTTTAGACATTTCCACGGCCGTGGAATTTCGTTCGGGTAATTGGCTTGCAAAACACATTCCGATTTATAATGGGCGTTGCGTCACCGTCTCGATCGATTTCTGAAACACGCTATCCTTCGAAAAACCGAGTCTAAGAAAACTCCGTCGTTGACCACGTCTAATTGATTCGTTTTAACTAATCGCATTCCAACTTCACTGGCAGCAATCCTCCCGATCATAACGCGATAAAAATCTGTCAAATTACGAATAGAACTATTCGTACTCCATCGTACACGTCAAGCGATTTTCGCCTCGAGTCGACGGGATTAATCGACGTGTACAACTATGTAGCATAAAAGACAAAACACCAATCGCGATCGTATCGTGGCCGATTGATCCCAGTTAAGTAAGTCAACTTACAATATGTCGGTTCACTGACCTCACGTCGATCGTCTGACGGATAACGCTCGCTCGGATGATCGGTGGTTGGACATACGATTAATTAGTTTCGAGAGATGCGCGATAACCTCCCATCGGCGAGTGAGCATCGGCCTCGAAACTCGTCCGGGTGGATCCGGTCCAGGACCATCGCGTAACACCCGCGGTTAAATCGTCGCTCTCCTTAGCGAAACAGACAAGATCGCGGTCCCGGATCGATATATCACGCTACGGTTCCACGTGTACAAAACTACAAAGGGAATAAAAGAATGCTGGCCCTTTAGTGAGACGTCAGCTGTCACGGGGAGGAACGATAACCGATTCCGATGTAGCAACACGAGACTACTACGCTCCTTTAACTCGAACGATCACTCTTCCCCCGGCTGGCTGTCCCTACTGCTTAATTAATCCTTCGCCGTGAATTAACTCGACGTCTTGTACCGACAACGCTGCACCGTCCCTGCTGTCCTCGACGGCCCACGTATTTTATGAAACACCGTTTTTCGCGCCTATTAATTACTATACACATGCTACGCGGCCGCAGGACAGGTGGTATCGTTCCGAGCTACGCGTTTCCTACTGGTTACTCCAATAAGTGGCGCAAGAATAGACGAACGCTCCGGTCTATTTAGAGTGGACACCTTGTACCCGTCTGTTCCGCGCCGGTCTCCGCGTTCCACCGCGACGTTCGCGACGTCTTCATTGGTCGCGCGGCTAAGGACTCCACTTTCGCCTTGTTAGCAAAGTAAATACAGACAGGGACGCTCGAAGCGTTTAGCGCATCTGCTTCTCACGGTGCCAACAAAAGCGACGCGTCACCCGGGGCCGTAAGGGTGTGGATCCTGGCGAACGAGGACCCGGCCAATCGAACGTCAGGTTGCAGCCTGCACCGGCCAGACAATTAGGCGACGATCTAAGCCCGTGACCGTTACGATCCTAAATAAATAGGCTTACGATCATCCGTAATGGGATGACGGCGTGTCACGCGGTATCCTATAAATCCTTTTAGGACGCGCACTTCTACTTACAGCGGGGGGCACAAAGGGTGAACCGACTGATTGTGAGTCAGAACCCTGGCCCACGGTCTTCATCCCCGCTTTCCCTCGTGATCGGACTATGAATACACCGGCCTCGCAAATAAACGGATGGTAAATAAAAATCCTGCGCCCCGCCGCGGGAGAGGGTGCGCCATCGAGCACCACCCCACGTGCACCACGAGGGAGCGAATCAATTTTCTTAGTTTGCGACGAATTGATCGAGTGGGTTGTCTCGTTACTGACGGAGGAGAATCAAATTTTACAATTCCAAGTTTAAACGACAAGAGATTGCAGGAAGTATCGCGATCATTTTGCTCGATAAATAGCTTCAGTCGCGACGCGAAGAATGTAATTCGTGCGTCTGCCATAAAGAGATTACGCGATCAACCCTGCGGCCACAAGACGACGACGAATCAATCCGACGTCTCCGTTAACGAAGCAAAAGACGGAAATCTATCCTGGCAACTGTCTATTTCATTCTACGGAGCACTATTCTCGTAGACTGCTTCCCCCGCCGCGTCCGTGCCCCTCTGTTTAGGGTGTATGCGCACGTATATAGCTCTGGCCGTCAGTTGGCTTATGTCACTCGGGATTAGCGCTGTTTGGACAGAGGAAATTAACTACTACACCCGGGGCGCGCCATCTGCGTGGGCGTGCACGACATTGTGTCGCGGGCATCCCCCTTAAGATTTCGGGGCAATGTAATTCACTAGCGAAACCGATCCTGCGGGGGTCCCCAAGCCGGGACCGAGCGACATCGCCATTTCCGTGATTAGGAATGACCCCGGAGTCAGTTCGTTTGACTTCGTTTCGACGATGTTTCTTTTATGTACTGCCGCGGAGCCAGATGGGAAATCGATACCATTAACGCCACCCCCGTTAATATCGACGTTCCATGGGAATTCACGACCGACATCGTTCCTATTCTCAGACTTGGACACGTTGGTTCGATACGTCACTGGTATCCACCGACGATTCGTTGCTAGTAGTATCGAGAGACCGAATGTCGAACAATCTGATTATTTGAAATGCGACTCGTATATGTTAGATAATACCCGTGTAATAAATTATACCAATTGCGAGAGAGTAAGAAAGCTTGATAATTCGCAATTTGCAAACACGTTATATCTGGTATCTAGATCTTAATTGAAATTTCCCGCTGAATTGATCATCTTTCGCAGGCCTGCTTATCGTTCGCCATTAATCAGCGTATCTTCGACTTTCTCCCGCGGAAAGGACCAAAAGGAGACCGGCCAAGGATCGGCACGCAACGCGCTAAATTCAAAAGCAAACTTCCCGCGGGCCCAAATAAAGGAACGCGGAGGATCGTCCTGCTGCCAGAAAATATCAACGATTCGATTGCTCGAGAGCAACGTGCCCGATTACCCGGAGGCTGCACCTGCAGCGGCTCGTATCCTGGGGCGGTCACGTAACCGGTCATAAATAAAGATCGCGTCCTGCTCACTGATCGATCGTGTAAATAAAGATCGCGGTTCGTACGCGTTACGTAGAGGACGACGTACGTGTGCGCGTACACGAGCAACGATGGCGATCCCGCCGCTTCGATTATCATCGAGCACGCAGGTAGGCGCGCGAGGAATCTGGACGCTGCGCTCGAACCGGACGATACTGGCTTACGCGGACAGAGGAGAAGTGAGAGAGAGAAAGAGGCGAAAGAAGCCACGGGTCGGGGCGGTGGTGTGCCCCAGGTAAGATTTTCGCACCCGGCGGTAAGCTCGTTAGCGAGAGATTGCGATCAATGACCGAAGATGAACGCGTTCGCGCCGCGCGTAAGGAGCGAAGCGTCGGGAGTCTGTTCGACGAAGAGCAGCGAAACGGTGGGCAAAAATGGGCAACAGAGACAGACGGAGAGATCGAGGCTGCTACTTTGCGAGCGTTACCCGGGCGGTGCACAGCGAGGCATGCTCGTTAGCGCGAGTCCCCTGCATGGACCGTCTCTCTCCCTTCGTTCTTCGCCTTCTTCGCCTCTTTTCCAACCCACTCGCCTGTCCCCTGTCTCCAACCCTCTTAATACGTGTTATTCGATACCACCGTAGGTGGTTACGCCGGTAATTGCGTTCACACTCAACCACCACCTTGTCCGCTGGGGGATAACGAATCGCCGGATCGAGGCTTACTTCCCGTGGACCGCAAAACGTCGGTGTAAATATACTCGCGAGCCGACGGAGGTTGCTCGGCCATTGTCGATCCGGAATACAATCGGGGACCCGGCGCAGTATATAATTCCTTCACAGTTGTTAAATCTTATTTCCGAGCGCAGCGGGAGCGCGATGAAGCCGTAATAACGTTGCCAAACTGGCTGTTAATGCACACCGGGAAAATTGCGATAAGTCCCTTTGCAGTGCACTGCCTGTCGGTGAGCCTTTGAGGTGTCGTTCGCGCGTCGAATTCGAATCGCGTTTCCTCTTCGTATCTGCTGTTCGATTGTATCCACGACTTCTGTCCTACATCTTTAAAAATCAAATCTACACAATTACACAAGACTTTCTTTGCGCGTCGGTCTCGCAGAACTTAGTTGCGCGCCAAGCCAAAGGTTGCGTCGCATCGTGGCGCCAGGACGGAATAATATTGCAAATTCAATCTGTCGCGACGGGAACAGTCCAAGGGCCTTGAAGATCTATGCAAATAGGCAGACGCGGTTGTCGACCAGCGCAGGGAAGAAGCAAGAGTTTGCGCATCCGTCGCCACCGGTCGAACGCAAACATTTTTTGAAGTGGCCGCGAGCCACCGAAGTGGCTCCGGGGCAACGAAGTTTCCGGGGCTGGGACGTAAACGGGCGTGTGGAGCTTGAACGGCTCGAAATTAAAGACCGGCGATATTGATGCTTGAACGGGCCAATTTGCGTTCCCAGGCAATTTTCGTGCCGCTGAATCCGAGCGGGACACGAGCGTTGTTTTGTTTGAACGCGTGTATTTGCTCGCGTCCCCGCCTCGACCGAACGCTTTGACGGACCGCTTTATGAGGCAATAAGAAAGTGCCTCGCGAGGTTTGTTGTTCGGTAAGCTTTTCGGCGTTCGAGTTAGCGAAATTATTTTCCACCAACGTTGCCTCCCGCGGATGTACAATCGCTTCTCGCAGCTTCCACAATTCTAAAACCGTGCTCGTGCCTTCGTATTTTTCCAGGAATCTAAACCACCCCTTTTACGCGCGCCATAAAAGCTCCAAGTTCTACTTCGGTCTGGTCGTGACCAATTTCAAATCTGCATACGTCGTTCCCAAAAACAAGCTCGTTTCGTCTGAGTCGAGAGACCCGCCTGGCATCCCATGATTTAAGTTTGCACCGAGAAGCATCGACGAGGAGGAAAGAAGTCGAAAAGCAGCCGATCTCGCCGGTGAAAAGAAGGGCGAACGTAATCGACTGCACGGAACGCATCACGCGAACCAGGAAGCTTTCGTTGAATCGATAAAATTTAACTATCCCCGCTGGTTCTTTCGCCGCTCGACCGAGCATTCGCCTCCGAGCGTTTCCGCGCGGTCCGACTTCATTCAACTCGGCCGATTCTTCTGGGTTTCCGTTCCGTATACAGCTTATCCCGTCACCGTTGCTTCCCTCTCCACCCTTGTATCTACATAATCCAATATATGCTGATGTCGAGGTTCGACGTCGGGGTCGAAGGTCCATGCGAATCGTTTGTTGGCGAACGAACGAACGGGGGAGGAACCCCTATTTTTATTATGTCTACCGGGAAATCTAGCCTCTCCCTGGTTTCGTCTAGGAGGAACCATCTGGCGAGCGACGCCAGGCATCGCAGGTAATCCGGTAAACATCGCCGGTCGAGCTGCAATTAGTGCCTGTTTGCTCTGCCTGTTCCTTCCGCCCTTTTGACCACCATCCGTTTCTTCGCAACCACCCCAACGGCCGGCGCCCCTCTTTTTAATTAAAACTCGTAAGACGCGCGCTCTTTTTCTCCGACCGCGAATCGGCGTTATAAAGTTCGCCAGCGACTTTGTTCGCGGTTCATTGATGAAGTTACGCCGGGGTGGTATCGATGGGGAGGAGGGGCAAGTCTCGGAGGACGGTCGGCTAAACTGCGCGTTCTCGGTGTCTTTCGTTATTCTTCGCGCGACCCGGCAAATTATTTTTTCATCTCGAACCCCGGATTGATAACAAGCAACGGCGAATGTTTCAGACGGCACGTTTCGAAGTTTCCGAATGGAGAACGAAGTTTGCCGTGATTTTGTTCGAATCGAAACAGGAGCATCCCCGCACGAGCTAGTATCAATATTGTTACTCGCGTATTCCACGAGCGTCGAACGGGAGTTAATTGGTTCGAGTGGCAAGAATTTCGGGTTGGGATCTAGGAAAGACCGAGGAGAATCTCGGTTCGTTTACTTGGCTGCGTTTATCAGCAGATGCTGGCGTACGATAATATTCTTCGTGCATTCCGCCGGGTGGAAGCACACGGAATAATTGTGTGTGCACGAAGAGAGAACGGAATGTAGAGTGAAACACGTCCCGGTAGCGGGCGCACGGACGTCGAAACGACGTGGAACGGCGACGGTTCCACCGTGTATTTCGAGTATGGCGCGATTATTTCGGAATTCCCGTGGCACGCTTCGTATTTACTCCACTTCGCTTTGTTTCTTCGTTTAAAGCGTTCCTTCCTATTTCCGTAACGACGTACGAGGATCAATTGTTGGCAGCGTTTGCATTCTAAGTCGCATGCGTTTCGCGGGGGCAAGAATGGAATTTGAATGTAAATGCTTTGGTCGCCTCGGTTGCATGTTTTCCTAGAGTAAACTGATGGAACATGCAACGTCGAATGCAAATGACGCCGACGGTCATTGCAGATTGCCACGGGAATATATGGGGGCCCCGTGCCGCGGGCCGGCGAGAAAGAAAGAGACCTCTCCTGCATAGGTGGAGGAGAGGGCGAGGGAAAGGGGGAGGAAAAGGAAAAAAGGGAAAAGAAAGAATAAGGGGGAAGAAAGGAACGAAGAAAACGTAACGACCGCTGCGACCGTACTCTATACGTAACACGTTGAAGCTCGTGCACGATTATAATAAATTGCTCTGATCGGCGTACGGATAACACAGCGCGAGAGGGGAACGATCGTCAGAATTGTAACCTTTAAGCTTCAGCCTTCCGAGAAACTTTTCCTGCGCGAGACAATGCGCGATGTCGTTGGCTGAAAAATCACGAACAAAGGGGAGCTCGTGTCCTGGAAGTGTTTAACGTGACCATCGTTACCCCACCCGCCCACCGCGTAAACTATAATTTAACAATTTCGGGGCACGGAACAGCATTCGAACGGGAAGCTTTCAATAAGATCGCGGTTGCCCTCTTAATTCGCGACCGATCGCAGACAACCGTCGTCCGTCACGCGAGATGTCTCCTTCGGTTCGATGCGTGCGTCCGGATGATTACCAAAGTCTCGTCAAGCCAATTTCATCCCCCCCATCCGCCCTCATCGTCCCAACCCCACCCCTTCGACGCGCGGAACGATACCATCCGCGATCGAATAATTCGAAGAACGAAAGCTCGAAGCAATTCCGCGTCATCAGAAAGTCCGGTCGATGTTTCAAGGCAATTCCGTGGCTGGTAAGGGCTTATCACCGGGTGGCACGGCATCCAACAACCTCGACAAGGGAGCTGCTCTCCTTCTATAGAACTTCCACGAGGGCTGTTCCTTCCTCTCCCTCTCCCGTTCCGACGGCGACCCTCCACCCGCCGTCTACCCTCCTTCTACCCTCCTTCTACCCTTCCGAGCTTCTCCTCTTTCTTTGCCCCCGCCTTCTCCGCTTCGAGCCGATCCACCCCCACCGACCGTCGCTCAGACTCGCTCCTTGAATTCCAGCGGCAAAGAACGATCGATAATGGATCCAGCCGGCTTTCCAGTCTATTCTATACGCATCATTTGACACCCGGTAGACGTAAGTAGAGAGCGAAGAACCGCGAACGGCGCTGCCTCGAAAGAGAGAAAGCCGCGAGGGCGGGAGCGAGATGAGGAATTCAATAGATAGAAATCACTGGCATTGTCGGGACGCTATATGACGCGACGAAATCGTGGAAAATGAGACGATCTCGAGCCCGGAGGAGGAAGAAAAATTATATCGGCGCTGGAATCCCTTAAGATCCGCCGTTCAAGCCGTTTCCCTTTCACATCCAGCTTATTTCGCTTTTCTTTTTTCCACTCCTCCCTCTCTTCCCTCCTCATTTTCCCTATATCATCTCGTTTTTCTATGTTTCACCGGGGTCACAGCCACCCCCTGCCTCTGGCGCGAGTTACGGTAGCCAAGATGCGTTCTGACAGCGGCGAAATCCTCGCGAAAATACCCTCCCGTTCGTACTCATTTCTTCCCCCTTCTCCGTGCGCGCACCCGCGCTAGCCAAAGCCCTCTGGTAATCCCGTCTATACGAATCCAGGGGCGAGCTGGACGCTGCTCGAGGATCCTCCCGGAGGACACCGCTACCACCTCGCATTGTCGAACAGTTCGGAGACTCCCCGCGGGTCCTTCGTCACCTCTCACGACCCCGAAATGCTCCATTTATAACGTCGCCAACCCGACCCCGATCAGTCGCGATTTTTTTCCTTTTTCTTCCAGACTCACAAAGGATGGATCTTTTGCCGCCCCCTGGTTTTCTTTTACGGTCACTTTGCTGATTGTTTGGTAGATAAAGTGGGCTCTTCTCTGCGGCCGAAAGAGGAACACCTCTCCGGATCTTTTCCACTTTTGAAGCACGGTAGTACGAATGTATTTCTTCTTAGATCAGCTCTTGGGACACGATTAGTGTAAAAGTCGAAGCAAAGTCATTTTCCCCGACAACGTCGCAACGTCAGTCGCGCCCCGGAATCAGGGCAGCCATTTTTCCCCCGCTTCCGTGGCACGAACTGGCGCAAAAATGCGAGCGTATGCAAATGTCGTGTTCCATATTCCTGTAAAAATGGCTGAACCAAGCCGCGACTTGCCCCGAGCCGGCGCCAAGATTGTTTTTGCCTCAATAAGACACGGCCGTGGCCCCGTCTGGTTAACGGAAGCAATTCCTTCTTTTTTCCTCCCCCTCGCGGCTCTTCCTCTCAGCCAGCGCCGCTTCCCTTTTCGCCTCGACAACAGGTTCAGAAACGGATGCAGAAGGAGCCCCTGGTAGCGCGAGGCCCCCCGTCCGCGGCTCGGGTTTTCGAGACGGCCGAGGCGAGATTATAATTATGCAAATGCGTTGTTGCGGGGAGGTAGAGAGCGAGCAACAGATGTCTGGAACGGCGTCTCCGCGAAAGAGCGTCCCAGCGGAGCGCAGGGGCGATCGCGTTCCACGGGCCAACGACGGGATATAAGGCCGTGGCGAGGCTCGAAATGAAGCATAGCGCGGGTACGTGGCCGTGTATATTCCCCCCCGCGATCTCTCGCGTGCTGCTTTCGGTTCCCGTGCCGACGCCACGTCTCTGAATTCTTTTCCGCGCCGCGCCCTCGCCAAGACAGGTGGCACAGATTGCGCCCTCGCCGCACCGCGGAGCCCCGGGCACCTGTGTTTCTTTTTATGAGACCTGCCAGCGTGCCCGAATTGCCACTCGTAAAGTCGCGCCACGCTAAACCGATCCGCTTTGTCGGGTTTTACTTGTTACACCCCGCCGGAATATTTTGCGCCACCGGGAAGCAGGTTCCGTCGCTCGCGAATGGAATACGAACGGGAATTTGGAGCAGCAGTTTCGCCAGTGCCGAATAAATATATTCGCGTTTCTTTTTTCTACGACCTGAATGCTGGTTTTAGTGGAGCGGACAGTTTTTGTGGCATCGGTGCTCGGTATTGTTTTGCGTCGAACGGTCGGATTCGTTGTCGATTAATTCTTAAGAGGATTGAAAACAGATTGCGGAAATCGCTTCGGTAATTTCCTAGCAAAATGGTGTATTGAAACGAAGGAATATGCTTTTATTCTCTAGTTCCGTAAATAGATCGCGAAATCCAGAAATAACGTGTCTAAGCGCTGAATTTAGTCTCGAAAAGTTATCCGATACGGTTGAAAGTTCACGGAGTGACTGGAAGTTGCGAGGATCGGCACGAGCCTGCATGAAGCCGTTCGTGGCATTTCCAGTCGTCCCGTTTATAAATCATTCCACCCCTCATAAGCCCGCACGTAACACACAGAAGACAATTTCTCCCCGATGGATCGCGTGGATCCATCCACTCTGCCCTACTCCACCCCCAGCTACCCGTCGATATACGCGGCCTATAGAAGGCACACGCGCGCGCTTTTCCCCGTTTCCTCGCGGCCACTATTTCATCTCTTTCCCACGAATTCTGCCGCTGGACGGGCGTTTTCCTTCGAAACGGTTCCCACCCTTAAAGGTGAAAGGAGAGCCATTTATGAGGAGAGCCAGGAGATCCTTTTATTGTGCGCCACGGAGTTCGACGAAGAATTCTTATTACGGGGTGGCCGTGCTCGCGCCCCAAGAAATCTCATTACCTCGTGCGGGGATAGAATTGCGTTGACGAAAAGTTCGAAAGGAGGTGTTAAGGCTCGCGCGCAAAGAGAAAATCGAAGGAGACAAAGTCCATCTGGCCGGACCACCTCCGCCTCCGACCGCTTCCTGGTCTTTCCGTTGCTTTTCCTCCGCTTTGCGCGGCTTCCACCCCTGCCTCTCCCCTTTCCCGTTCCGCCAACCCTCGGCCGCCACCGCCACTTTTTCGTCTCCGCGTGGCGGCACCGCCAAGCGAGGGTACAGGAGAAAAGGGAAACTCAATTTTCCACGGATAATAAAAAACAGAGTATTACTTAGAGACGTGGAATGAACGGAAATGAAGTTTGCGCCGGCGTGGAAGGGGACGCCGCCTCGTTAGCCGCATTCTTCCGGCGCAATTATTCGCCGCTGAATTCGGGCTTCAACCGGAGCAAGGATTCGGTTGGCCGTCGAACGAGAACGCTCCATCGAATGGGACATTGTGTCGCAATCGAGTTGCCGACCAATCGTCGCGTGGATCGCGTCAGAGGGGCGAGGAACCGTTCGGTATTTCACGATCCCTACTTGCACACTTTTTTCTTCGCGTTCCTCTCTACCGTTCTCCGTCCGTTCGGGATTCGTTTAAGCAGGGACGTGTATCAGGCGGTTGTGACACGGGTGTATCGAAGGGGCAATCGATGCTCTGCAGGACGGTAAACGTTACTCGGATACACAATACACTGAGAAGATTAATGATAGCCGCGCGGTATCATTGCGCTGGAATGCATCTCGCTGCTCGTTCATCATCTCGTTCTCCATTCACCGACAGGCCGCCGGTGACTTATTATTTATTACGAGCCTCGTGTCTTCTGCCTCGCAAGGGTGTCTTTCAACGAGTTCCTGCGCTCCTATTTCATCGCCCCTGAGAGAAATTATAGGGGGTACTTCATAGAAGCTAAAATAAAACAGCAAAATTCTGCTTGAAATTTTAACTTCAGAGAGCTTCGTCATTTTTCATTTCGATCTCATGCTCATGTCCCTTTCATTTATGCTCAACTGCAGCCGAACTCGCGGTGTAAATTGCGATTTTATCTCCTAATGAAACGATACGTAATTCTTGCGCGATGCATTTGCCAACAGGCATCGATGACCGATGAAGGACGTTGAAGAATGGAAAGTAGGGTGCCGGAAAACGGATCAACTATAATTGCGGCGAGTAAACGCAGCGCACGCGGGCAGCCAGGAACTTGAAACGATCCATTAAACTATCAACCATTGATTTACGTTTCCTTGTTGGCTCCTTGGTGCCTCCTTATTATAACAGCTAAATCGAGCCATAAATCAAGCAGCATCGCATGAAAACTCCTCGCACGAATTTATACGGCACCCCTGCTACGTCCTAGCCGTGGCAATCTCTCCTTCCTCCTTATTAGTCATTTAACTATGATCGACTTACGGTAGCTGTTCGCGGAAATCGTATAAAGTTACGATCGAAAAGAGAAAGCTGGCTACTTAAGTCGAATTTTCAATATCAATAATTCTTCGACTTCATTGTCTCTCTCTCTAGTTACGCGTTCCAATCGAGCCACCATTTTACAGACACTTTATATTTCACGTCGTAAATCCGTTGAATAACTGCGGCCAAGACGAATGAATTAAACCAATTACGCATTTCTAGAAAATGAATTACCCTGCACCCATGTCAGGTTTAATTTCCCATCGTACCATTCATTAGCCACCGCCACCTTATTTCCATTAAGACAACCGCGTTCTCCTATACAAACCGTGGTCATTAAATCCACGCGAAACGCGAAAAAAAAAAACGCTGTTCACAGACTGTTCGCTCGATTTCCTCTGCGGCAACCTGCGAGGCTCCTTTCCTCCTCGGCAGCCGTTGAGAGACAGCCGCGAAATTCGCGAGGGGCAACGTCTTCGGCTGATTAATCCTCCGCGTGTCTCGTTCCACTTGGCATCCGTCTTGGGGCGGACTCGCGGCAGATAATACCGCGCACGGGCATTATCTGCAGCCGCGAAGGAGAGCTGCACCGGTTGCATCGGCGCCGGGTGAGAGAGAGAGAGAGAAAGAGAGAGAGAGAGAGAGTGCGAAGAAGCTGGGGACCGGATGGAGGAACCGTGAGGAACGCGTCGGTTGGCGAAGGAGAGGACGACTTAACGAGGGTAGAGAAAGAGGGCCAGCCAGCCAGCACCCCCTCCGAAACTTGGATGTAATTACTCCCGTCTAGCGTGTAAACTCTCGTCTTGTCATAGCTATCCGGGCTGCCGGGTTCAGCTGCGCCACCAGGACTCGAAATTACTCTCGCTTCCTTCTGCGAGACTAATCAGCCGCGGCTCACGCTGATAAAGTAAGAATCCCGTTGGCGACGAAACCGAGACCCTTCGCGAGTACAGCGTACAAACTCTCCAAAAATTCCCACCACTTCTGTTCGCCGACTCGTACGCGATGCGTCGCGTCTCCGACTCGCGAGCGCGCGTCGTTCGCGTAGGTGACCGCGGTTGATCAGCGATTCTAAGTAAACCGTATAATATATGCCGGTGTCGAGTTGCTGGGCTCCGTCGATTCATGGCCGTGGAATAAAAGAACGCGACTCCTCCGGCTGGTAATCGTCGTCGAATCGTTCGTTACGACTACGCACGTCAGCCGTACACCGGTACCCGCGGATGAACAATAAACATCTCGTTTTATTGTGCCCGCCACGGTGGAAACGTAACCGCTTATCGATCCGCGCGGCGCGAGCGCGGTCGTCAGGAATTAGAATCGAAAGCAGGTCGACCGCTTCTCGGGAGTCGGAGAGACGTCGTCGCGTCGCGTATGTAACGCGTATGGGAAATGTTTATGGGGCACGCGGGACGCGTGCTCGCGCAAGCGCGGATCGCCCGGAAAGAATCGGCCGATCGTCGTCGTCGTCTCGATCTCGCGACGGATACTCGCGAGGGACGGGGAGCGTGTGTTCGCGCATGTACGAAGAGGAAACGGCCGTGGTACGCGTCTGGCGTGCAGATTGGCCCCTGGCTCCGCGCGCGCTTCGAGTGCCCGATCGGCTGCGGACCGTTTACACCTTTATACCATCAATCAAGCGGGCCCAGGTAGCGCAGGTGTATAAACGCGCGGCATCGTTCGGCGGATTGATCGATGGGCCAGCCCGGCGTAAAACGAAAGAGGTACACGGCGAAATGGAGACGGGACGGACGGGAATCGAACGGAAGCAACGGCGGGTACGGCTGGCTAACGAGTGCGGCCCGAGAGAGGAAGGGAGACAGGGACGGAGAAAATGAGAGAAGAGTCAGCCTCGAAATACACAGAGTCGAAGGCTCGTCTATATTTTAACCGGGAAGCCCGACAGAGCGTTAAAACGACCCGTCAACGTGCCTCGGCGCGAGGGAATTAATTACGAAGCGATGGACGTTCAACGCGGTTCCGACGATCCGGCCTGAAATACGCGCGAGCTCGCCGACTGACGGATATTATCGTCGGAGAGTAACTCCGGCCCCCGGATTGTCGAAAAATGCCCACCCCCTCTCGCTCCTAATGACTCTCGGCTCTAATTGGTCCGCCACAATCGGCGCCGATCGATCCTTGTTTCAATCTACTTTCACGAAATTATTCACCGTCCACTTTTGGACCGCGAGCATGAACGCTGCACACCTACCTCATATCCGCCGATTCGTTACACTGACACGCTAAATTATTGATCACCTATCGGAATCCGAACGTACCGCCACCCGGTACCCAAAGAATGGCTCGATTTCAACTCAGATTCGAAAGCCGTTCGACGTAATAGAATTCTCGTAACCGTACTAATGTATCCGATTCGTTACGTCGACGTACCAGCATCTACTCGTTTCAAATCTCGCGTGAAAAAGTATTCGCGTAGAGTGGAACTCGATGGAGTATCCGTCGCGAATCCACGATTTAAACAACCTTCTTACGCGGTAGAAATCGGACGATCCAGTTATTCGACGAGGGTGTTTCTCAATTTCGCTAGACTTTCGTGAGGGCACTTTCGACCCAATTGAAATCTCATTGGCCCGCGAAGACTCGCGCGCGTCACCCACGCTCCCTTCGTCCCCACGACCCTCTGTGTTCGCGCGGCGGTGCACGATATCGATCGGGCCTGGCGAAGTTTAATTTAGCGGGACCACGGGTAAACAATTAAAAGGAGCGGATATATAGCGAGGCGGAGGAACAAGCGTCTGTTGAACGGCCCTACGAGTACCACGGGGCGGAACTAATAACATCGAGAACCGATAAACGCGAGTTACGACGTCTGGTTAACATTCCGCGGGCGACTTACCTCCACTCGCAGGAACATTCTTCCCCGTCGATCTATTCTAGTACCGGATCAAGATCCTACATTAGGTAGCACGCGAACTACCTACGTGCCTAATGTCCCCGTTCAGTTATTCGCGGCAAGAAGCCCGCACGAAGACCACGGCTAATGATACCAACGATCCAACTACCGTTCACCAAGGAGACGGCCCACCCTGCCGCCGGCTTCGAGATCGTTTCGGGAATCGTTACGAGAAATTTATAACGACGCATTTTCGAACTTTCGTTGATTGGACTGGTGCTAAATCGGTGTCTCAGAGGAGCTAGAAGCGGGTAACGCGAGTTTGATGGATGGTACGAGCGGATACCGACGTGGTCGTAAGACAAGAGTCTAAGCATAAATTCCATCCTCGCCGCTCCCTTCGGCGAAGAATGAAACGTTAACAAATTTCGCGTGTCTTCTATTCGTAAACTATCGTACGCATAAATTGAACACGCGCAACACATCCGATCGTCGTGTAATCGTCTCTATATCGAGCGTCATCGGCGAACATTAACGTCTACGTTAACATCCGCATAAATCAATCGGTAAAAAGCTGAACACCCAAGAGCCGCATTAATTCCGTCCGAGGTACGCGGTTTACCGATCTCACGGACGCGCATTCAGCCTCCCACCGTCGAAGGTATAAGTCGTTTCTCATAACGAACATCCATTCCGTGTCGTCGATGACTACATTATCGCGGGATCAAATTTACGAGCGTGTAACGAGATTCGAGGACGATTCGCCCCTTTCTTAGGCTGGGCAGGTCCGTCCGCTCCGTTAGAGTGGAGAAGACGGCTGGGATTGAACCAGGCGGACGTACCGGGAGCCACGTTTCTTGGTGACGGAATTACCATCGGCTCCGGTGTCGTTTATTTCTCCAGGGTGAGACACCCGCTCCGCGTATTCCTCTCTTAACGAGATTATTGTCGTCCCGGGCGCGGACGTGACGGGGGTTCGATGCGTATCGATGTAACCAATCACTGGCGCGGCGGTAAGTACGGACGCGCGTCTGTACGCCAGTGATCCTCCCGGTTCTCGTTTCGACGGACCTTAACGAGAGACACTTTCTCGGACACAATGCGACACAACTCGTCCGCTGTACGCGACGAAAAATTCCGTTACGCGACAACGAACCGCCTCCCGTATCTCCTCGCAGATCGAAGCGTTTCTCGATACGGCGGTCGAAACGGTGGTCGGGTCGAGAGTTTCACGGTTTAATTACCTATCGCCGGAGTTATGATTCGGATAGCTGTACCGGATCGCTGTCCCTGGTTGGTCGCGGTAATAATTAACGAGCGCCAGGACTGGTTCACCCCCTCGCCTGGCAACAATTTTTCCGCTCGCCCGTAATGGAGCGTACCCATTTCGCTGTTCGTTCGCGCCTCCGCTATTTTTTTTTTTTTTTTCTCGGAAGAAGAGAAATGAGCATTATATTACGCTGACCGACCGCTTTCACTTCCTCTCGTTAATACGCAGATACAATGCGTATTAGAGGCAGATAAGGGAACGAGTTACGACATCGTAAAGTGTCGAGGAGTTATTACGGGCTTATCTTTTACGCGAAGTATCGATACGTTCAGTTACACCGTAACGTCGCGGATCGGGGCAGGGAACGTGGGCCATCGTGACGTGGAAACGTCGCGATAATTACGCGCCCCTCGAGAGGGTGGGTCTAAGCGGCCGCGCGACTAAACTCTCTTTTGGTCCCTGGCTGCCACGCGATTCCCGTTGGCGTCGGGTTTCGCGATACGGCGGACCTGACGGCCGATAACGGGGAACGTCGCTGCCCGCGGGGTGATCAGCCATTCGTCCTTCCAACCAGGAAGAGCGGCGCCTCTCTGTCTTCGCGAGCGGGTCGCACCACTGGAGAAATGGCGGCGGGGACGTGGCCACCGTCGGACAGACGCGACAATAAAGCTAATTGTGGCCCTAACGTGAGAAAGGCTGACCGTGCCGTTGCGTGTATACGAGAGATTTCAATTACGCCTCGTTATGCCGGCAGATGGGCATAATAGTCCTTGGAGCGTAGCCGCCGACACTTTAGGCGTTCCGAGAGAGCGGCCTGAACCGCCTACACCGAACGCGGACCGCCGCAGCCTCCGGCCAAGCTGCTGCCACGTCCTCCTCCTCGCTCGGCCGCAATAACGACCGAAACTGCTCGACGGATAAAAATGGAATTTCGCGGGAAATCCGATTTACCCGCGCTACCGCCACCACCCCCTTCATATACGATTCTATTAGCCGTTTCTGCTCGCCCGCTACGGGCTAGCCGAGCGTCCGGAAGTTTCGTGGAAACGCGGGCACAATGGAGGGTGGCGGTGCGACGAGAGGGTATTGGAAATGCAAGTTTACGGAAAACTAGTACGCACAAAGGGTTGAACGACGAACGAAACGGAGCGCGTCTTCTTAAAGTGTGGAGCAAGACGATGCGTCACAGCGCGCCACAGCTCCGGCCTCGCTCGCAGGATAATTTGAACCGCGCGCGAGCGGAGCAATTCAACAATTTACCACTCGTACGTGTCGCCGTTGATACGTGGGCCGTCGTTTACCGAGGCTCTGCTACCTGAACTGGAACTGGCTCGAGCTGGGCCCACGTTAAGAATAATCATAAAGAAATTAATAGACCGTCTGGCCGGACAGCTACAAGCCGCGTATGACGAATTGCCGCTTACACAGTTTCCCGACTGGTTGATTTTCACTTACGGTCGGGACCTCGCGCCGCGACGAGGGACAGTTAATTATGCGAGCAAGTAGGCGTATCGGACGGTGGTTAAAGGCGGTCGTGGTACACTAATCGCTCGTGTACCGGCAGCAGTTTTCGATCGTTAGACGGGCCCGGGATAAAATCGTGGAAATCGGTCTACACGGTGGGCAACGTACGAAGCGGCCGGAACGACGAATTCGAGGCACGAACGAATTCTTCGGACGCGTACGCGTGGGTGCACGTAACCGGGAAATTGATACGTTATTCGTAGCGGCGGCAATATAATCAACGTATTTACTCGGGCTGAAAAACAAGTAGCATTCAACGGGCGTATTTATGCGCAACAGCGAAAGGTTTAACGAGGTGCCCGCGGCCATCGCGTACACGGTCGTGGCGGCGTGTACTTGTATAATTCAAGATACCCGCGGTGCTCTCCGAACGCCTCTCCGCTCGCATAAAATTCGCGAGGCGTAGGTACTACTTATTACGCGGGCTAGATGCTAATGGAAACGCGCGCGTCGCGATATATGTAACTCGATGGCAAAGGTGGTAACCGAACAGAAACTGCGCTATGAAGTCTGCACTTTGTATACCTACGAGACATAGATACAGGGGCTCTTGTTAAGCCGAGGACGCAAGCGGGAGCTGTAACGCCGAAGCGTTTTACGTTCCACGATTATCGTTCGCGTCCAGACGCGATTAATGTAATTACCGGCTGGCAGTTGTTAGAAGTGGATTTTAGCCTTCATTTTAATTAATATCCACCTCCTCTCCGACCGTGCAATTATTCCAAACTTCCCCGCGATATTTTCTACGACTCTACAATTACGCGTCCACCTATTTATTACGAACCCACGGTTTCCGATGCTAATTAAAGCTCGTCGATCGCCGTGTGCGAGGCGATCGCAAAAACGTCGGAATCTTTACCGCCAACAGTCGCTCAACATCTTTATTGCGCTCAATTAAAGCGAGCCAAGTGATTTCTAGGAAATTACCGCGTCCTCTTGGGCGTCTCTAATAGGCGTCACGGATCCGCGCGACGCGACGGAGCTTTCTCTCTCCGCGCGATATCCACCGACGCAGAGATCGCGCGGCTGGAAATACGGGCCGCTGTCGGCGAATAAATTGTCGAACAAAAACCGGCGGACGGTTCCCCGGCTTCGAAGCCCCCGGTTTACTACCCAGCCTCGAGTGATCCTCCTCCGTGCCTCGTGTCCCCGTTTCTCGCACGGACGCGTTAAATCCTTCGTGAAAGGGTTGAAAGGAGGATCTGGAGCCGCATCTGGGAACGCGAAACCGAACGTTTCTCTTGTCAAAGGGAACCACCGCGAACGGTTACAATGCGTCACGATTTCGGCGACGGCCGCGGATCACGGCTTGATCGTTATTAATGGCCGCACGGTCATTGTGCAACCGTGACTGCGAACGCGTAGCCGATCTCGCCGCGATTCATTTTCGGCCGCTTGCAACCGGTTGCACGGACAACGTTGCAATATTTATCGCGACCGCTTTGTTAGGTGGGGATTCTTTTCTCGTTTGTTCCGAACGTAAGGGAAACCCGGATGGGGAAGTGCTTCGCGATTTATGCGTCGCGCGACTCGTATACCTCGCGATCTTTTTAGAACGTCACGCTTTTGACTTCACGAAGTAGGTGAATGTCGTGCGATAGAGAATACAGAAAAGTTATTTGAAAAAACACCCTTTTCTCCCAAAATGACTGACCGCGAGTCGAATGGCTATCCGTCGATTCAACAACCTCGCCTATTTTCTTTGGATTTTCCACAACGCAACCGCGTCGTCTGGAACGTTTGTCATCGTTGCGATGCACGAAATAATGCAGACCGATCGAGCCACAGGTTGAGGGCGTGCCACCGTGAACGAGGCCGAAATGAGAATAAACCTGAGCCCGTTGGCGCGTGATCGTCGAAAACTCAACGCGAATCGAGTAACACACCCTTTCCCAGTCTTTCTTATTCGCCCGCCGCCCCGTTTATTATAGAGCATCGCGCGCGGAACACGTACAGAAAAACGCACGTCCCATCGTTCAGTACCACCCGCGGCCCTCCTTCGACGACTAGTTTCACACGAACCAGCCAATTTCTCTACGTGTCGAACGACCCCGTCGTCCGCGGAACACGTTGCATCGGAATATGTGCCTCGAACGCGTCGCACACGTGACAACTGTCGTCCGGGTGAAAATTCTCCAATTCCTTACCTTCGTTGGATATCGCGAAATGCACGTACAGTTCACGGTTTCCTAGTTTTTGACTCTGGACTGCGTGAGAGTTTAGCATCGTTTTGGAGTTCGAGTGAAATTATTATTATTAGTAGTAGTAGTAGTAGCAATCGCGATGAATACGCGTGGACGCAACGCTCTGTCGTATATTGCAAATTCTATTGTCCTGTCCGCTCGCAAAAGGTTTCATCGTTCGATACAATTAGAGGCTCGCTTACTCAGGATGACTTCATCGCTCGATAAAATACCACATGCTCGAGGAGTTACACTCTCCTATAAATAACGGTACGTATGTTCAACGAGAAACTTGATCCGCTATAATCATTAAACGCGTCGTTACGTGCATCTCGCGGATTTCGAGATTGCGTTTCACTCGCGTGGAGAATCTTGGTTGTTCGCGCGAAACGAGTGCCAGGTATCCAGAGGCCCTCGAGGCCGTGGCGCACGGGAAGGAAACTTTAAAGTATTGATTTCCCGGGGATCGCCACTAATCTTGTACGTCAGGTGAGTTACAGGGTTTTCTCCGACTCCGTTCTCTCCCGTAGCCACTCGAGGAAGCGAGAGGGAAAGAGAGAGAGAGAGAGAAAGGCTTCGTTCCCCGCTTTATCGCCCGAACGACTGCTCGATTTTCGAGCGTACGAATCGACAAATCGAATTCTAGCTGTTTGTTCACCGAAGCCCGAACCTTCTTCGTCGCTTTCTCTCCTTTCTCCGTGCCTTCTTTACACAAACCTGCCGTCTGCCCTGCGCGCGTACTTCTCGCGCAACATAGGCGCGAGGAGCGAGAGAAAGACCACGGGAGAATGGACTGACGCGATTCAATTTGAAAAAACGGGAACAACTAAGGCGTCGGTCGTCGACGCGGAGCGAAAGGGGGCGAAACAATATTTTAACCCGACGGGAACAAGCTCGGAGGGTCGTCGGTCCCTCGAAACGCCTCGAACGCCTTCGAAACAGTAATAACAAATATATACCCGCCGAACGCTTTGCGTGTCGATAAAAGGAACTGCGCGCTTTTGAGGTCCAATCTACTCGAACGTCTCCCCATAACGCGTTACACGACGGGACCCTCCCTGTCGCGAAAGAGGAACTGCAAGCTTTCGCACGGCTAGTTTCATTTTTCACCTACCATCTGTGGGAATGTCGGGACACGTGTCCGTATCGTTCGGCCTATTATCACCCGAACTCGTCGTAAAATGCGCCTCCGGATCTCGCGAGACCGTTCTCCTTTCCAAACAAACGTATCGCCTGGCGAACGGTGTTCGTTCCCTTCCCGTATGACACACGCTACGTGCCCGTGTGTCCTCTTATCGTTAAGTAGAATCGATATCGTGTCGCGCCCAGAAGCCCCGGTCACGCCCCTGCAGGTTACTGCACCCATCGCATCGGCTAGTCCGCCGACCAGCGGCGGCGATCGTTAAATCTTTTCGCGGATATCACTCGGTCGTTGTAGCCCACCGATCGGCGAGCGTTCGCGGTGATGCACGCCTCGTGTACAGCTCGTCTCCTACGCTCCCTTATTTGTCAGGTTACGCGCGCCAGTGTCCTCGTTTCGAGCGATGGTTCGCCAGCTACGATCGAGAGGATGTAATGGACGTCGATGGAATCGGTGTTTTACAATTTCTCGATGCAAACTTCTATCTACCAAATGCCAGCTTACACTATAGATTAGATCGATTCTTCCACCGATTTTCTGTACCTATCCTCGCAATATGCTTCAGCAAGTTATCCTTAAACTTCACGAACATCTGGTATATTGCTCGGCGGGACGGTTGCCGACGTCTTCCCCGATACTTCACGACACATTGCACCCAGGCTCGCTGGCGTCGACAATGAAATCGGAAACTGCGGTGAACAGCCTCGCGGCGACTTCCGCGTGAAAACGGAGCATCGCGCACGCCCGCGCTTAGGCTAAGATTTGCCTGACACGCACGAACGTTTAATCGTCGCGTAAAGCCGCCTACTAAAAACGCCTCTGCCCGATTCGATCGCCGCGGAAACGCGGAAACGGGCACCGTTTCGGACCGATCGTCGCGAAAAATCAACCGGAAACTACTTCGAGGCTCAGCCCATCGCGGCGACAATTGATGCCGGTCGGATCGATTTTACGAGAATCGATGTCGCTATTACGCGACTTGCGGCCAACCGACGTGTCCACTGACCTCGATAGAACGAGCTCGATAAGCTGCCCACCCCTGTCGCCTCATCACCTATCGATCCTCCGTCCGAGCGATATTTTCATCCAATTCTGACGACTGTGCCGCCACACGTAAGGTCGATACCGTAACGACTGCAGTCGAGGGCATTTTCGAGCTTCAAAGAGGAACCATCCTGATTTTTCACTAAAATTTCTGTATTATATCGAAAGTAGAAGATCCACGATTAGTCTTTGTTAGCAAAGTTAATTCTCAAACGTCAATGTCACTCTTTACAGCAACCGATAGCTCATGGATAGTTCACATTCACGTTCATCGTGACCCCAGACTAAGCGGACACTGATTCGCATGGCTAGAGAGTGTACAGAATTGTTCAAACTTTCAACCCCCTCCGACGTTGACGGAGACGGACCCTGTCTCCCTTCCTCGAGCAGCGATTAAAATTACATTTGTTCCCTTCCACGCAATCAACGTCAGACTCAACGATCCAATATTTACCCTCGCGGCAGCCGAGTAGTGGCCCTTCGCGGTTCGAAATCTCGAAAATCAATAGCGAAAAGGGTCACCGGCCTCTCACTCGGACACCCAAATGAGCAGCTGCTCGTTAACGTCAGAGCGATCGAAAATGGTAATATCGCCTCTATCGCGCACTGTACAAAAGCTAATGACACACGGTAGTATAAAAGTAAGCATGTTATAAAACTTAATTCGATCGGAAAAATATCGAGAAATTTCCCCGGACGAGCGTCCACCGTTCGAGGGTTAATCGAGGGTGGATGAATTGCAACCGTTTCCATCCACCCCCTTTCTTCTTCTGCCCGAGAGAGTTGTAAACGAAGTTCAAAAATAACGAGGACGAGCAGTGTTCACCATACGTAGAAAACGGGCGAGGCAATTAACAGATCGCCCTGTGGCAGCCTATCGCGAGTCGTCGCTCGTACAACTTTTTCCTGGCTGTCGCCACGTCCGCGCTCCTATTTTAGGCGAACACCGGCTCCATTTCTCAAGCCGCGCCGTACACGGGCCAGCGTTCACTAAAATTCTTTCCTTGTTCCCTGCGAACGTTATCCGTCCGGGACGTGTGTCGACGCATTCTTTAAGCCACCCTTCGCACCCCCGCGGAACGGAAAGAGGGGCATCGAGGGACGTCGGGAGCGATGGAAGGAAACAAATTTCGTCGAATAAAATGTGCCGACGCGGCATCGCCGCGAAAGCGAAACCGGCGATCACTGCGATTAATATTCGATGACGCGCCGCGCTCAGGTGGCATCGAACGGACCGGATGCACGAACCAATGGGACAGCAATTTTACGAGCTACACGCGAACTCTTCCTGCCTGCGCGTCCGACCCGATCAGTTTACTCTTCTTCGGTAGCGCTCCTTCCCAGACCGTTCTCGTCCCTGTCACGAAAGAGTCAAACCACCTACCGCGAGGTTTCATCAACAGCCGTACGCACGTAGCCGCACGTGACGCGCATTTATCCGTCCGCTTTTTTGTCCGGGCCACGGCCAATTTTCCGAAGTCCGGCCCGGGCATTAATCATAGAAGAGACGGGGCTAATAACCGGCTGGGTGTCTCTGTGTACAGGCGGGCTCGAAGAAGAGGGAGAGTGCGAGGGACCACCGTGGGTATTGTCGTCACCGTAGGAATACACCTCGGAATTGTTATATAGACGTGGCGCTTCTCCTCGTCCGTGAGATGTTCACGAGTTCTCTGGTGTTAATCAAAAAGTCTCATAAAGGGCCAAGCGATACGTAGCCTTCGCACAGCGTGGACGACATAACGAGCCTCGCGGCTGCAACGATGATCTATTGGACGCGGTATGTATGTAGTTCCTCGCAGCCGCGTCACCTTCCTCCCCGTTCCACCTTCTTTTTTTATTTATTTATGGCCGTAATATCTTTGACGTTCCACGTTATACATGCTCGAGGGAAGAATGGATGGTCCCAGCCACGAGGAAGCCATGCTTCCACCAAGGAAATTGTTCTAGAGGGTGCGCTGGAGGATCGTTGCGACGAACGTCATCCGTCGACCGCATACTTTCGTTATTGCCCGGCGTCGGTTACCGCTCGGGCGGACAACGGTTAAATCGTTAATAAATCGCGAGGTTTTTCAACTTTCGAAGCCAATGGACCGAGGAAGGAGCGCGTCACGCGCGGACGACCGTGAACACTGTTCGATTCGCCTCGCGGTGCAACTTTTTCACCAACGTTCGGCCGATGCCTCCTTTTTCCGTAGCCGAAGACACGAGTGTATTCCACGCTCGTGTTCTCGCGCTGTTACACGGGTAAAAAGCGCGATAAGTTACGCCGTGATCGCGTATAAAGTGGCGCGTAGACGAAATCGGCGCGAATAGGAGACAGAGTCGAAAGGTAGGTAGCTTTAGAATCGTATCGTGCGGTTTTTAGCCGGATCTCGCAGCCGTTTGTTGATGGTTTTACGCTTTGCATGTAGCCCGGTAGTCGAACGGCCGGCCGTTTCATACGGTGTCCTTTGTTTCCCGTAGCGAAGCCGGCCCCGATACCAGATAAAACGATAAAACGCTTATCTGGCCGTTAATGAAATTTACGATCGCAGGAAACGGCGATTCCGCGGGTACGCGTGTACATATTTTTTCCGCTGGACGCGGACCAGCCGCAGAATTATGTGTTTGACTAACTAACAGGCCAGATTTACTGCCGTCGAGCGGGCACAAAGGAGAGCGTATCCCACGATGGCGTTCGCCGTTCCGCGGTTTTTAAGATTCTCGAGCGCGGACAGCCCAAAGGGCCATCTGCATTCCGCGAGAATCAATCCGACTGTAAATAACGGCCACTCGTAAAATCCGTCGAACGGCCGGGGCGTAAAATCTTCTGCGACCTTTTAGTGTGCTTTAGGCTGATAAACGCGTCGGGCAGGTCGGCGTAAATAAAAAGAAATCAACGATAAATTCCGTGCGCGTCGGTGTTAGACGGCGTTTCGCTGTCTTAGCCGGAGCTCGTCGAGAGTTATCGCCGCGATAAACGTTTTGTCGACGTTCCGTTTCGACGGGGGATGAATCATTTGATAGAAAATGAAAAACGAAGCGCGAAGAGGTATTACGCGCGTAATGAATCGAGCATCGCAGGATCGGGCGATGAATTTTGCACGCGTCGCAGAATTTGAACGCGATTCCAATGAAATATTCGCCGGACTACTCGTCGAAGCGTTCGATCCTCTGGTCTAACAACGTGAGTCGCGAGACCGTGGTGGTCAGGTTCGGTGCGAGAGCTGCGCAGAGGCAGGCGAACGAGCCGGGCGGGCAGGCCTGCAATTATGACGCGAAAAGTTTTAATTAAACCGGCCGTCCGATGCCGATGCAGCCGAAAAACGAAGAGCAAGTCGGGCCAGGATCGAGGATACTTTGTTCGCGCGGTCGACTCTGCACGCGTATACGTACGCGGAGATACGTATACACGTTCCGCCGTTCTCTTTCCATCACTTGGCGCTCCTTCGCCCCGTGGTTCCTCCCTCATATTCTTCCTCCACCTACTCCGATTGCAACCAGGCTCCATTGCTGATGGTGTTCGGTTTCTGATTATCGGAAATCGATCCGTAGCAGGCCGTTAAGGACAAGGTTGACTAAGCGATAGGCGCGCCTTCTCCGTCCCTCCGCTATCGTCGTTAAAACGTACAATTGCCGGACCATCGATGCTCTTTCCGTTATTTTCGTTCCCGGATAACGTTCTCCATCCGCCCCGCGGTGCTCCCCCACCCGATATTACTACGCCCACGGTCCGCTCGAGACCGCGAGAATGATTACCCTCGAGAAAGATTGACGTCCGTGGGGCCGGTGTTTGCGAGCGCGTTTAATTTCGGTAATAAATTCGACGGATCGGCGTCGATCGGAGAGCGCGCTCCTCTTCCCTCGATTTTAATTGAAACGTCCTATATAGGCACGCTCGAGTATTTTCAATTTCGCTCGACCGATCCGACTGGTCACTTTAATAACCGTTAATGCGAGCGCCGCACGATTTGACTGACATCGAGTGTAGGAGGAAACGCCGCAGCGTCCGCGGTCAGATCGAGCCGGGGGTTCTCTTCGGTGCTCGCCAAACACGCCGAACCGTCCGCGTCCACCAGACCGTGACCAGTTCTTTTCCCTCGATTCGTCCTTCTTCGTCGAGGCGAGGTTCGATTCCTGATTATCGGAAATCGATCACCGCCGGCCCGTTAAGGACACGGTCTGCCAAGTCGTGCAACCGACTAAATGCAACTGAGAAAGAGAGAAAGTGCTGTCTGTCAAGCGCGGTGCTGACGCGCGATTCGTGACGGTCGTTCGCATTTAAATATCATCGCGACGCCCACTCGCGTAGACGGTGAACTTTCGAAATTCGAAGGGAGGCTTCGAAAAATCGCCGCTGATTGACATTTATGAGTTAAGGGGATATCACGTTCACCGCGGGCCCGTAGCTGCGCATGGTAAATTGAATGGGATCTCTCGTGCGCCAGGTGAGTTGGCAGCGTACCATCTGACGAAAGTCTCGCTTCACGCCCCAGGCACGTGATACACGCTACCAATGTAATGCATGCAGTCAGGAATTCTCGTAAACGTCTCGTCACAGGAAGGAAGTAGAATTTATTGGAAAATGCGCGTAGCTTTTTAAAATCGTACACCGCGATCGCCCGTCTTACGGACGGACTCGACGTTAATTTATCAAATCTGCTATCGATTGATCACTCGATTGTTCTCTTAAACGTCGCCGTAGCTGGAGCAGTTTCTTAAGAATGAGAGGTGCTACTATCAGGAATCGAGTCACGAAACAACCCTTCGAAAGGACGCTCCGTCTCCTCGGAGCAACAACCTCCGCGAATCCACGGATCTGACACTCTCTAAATTTCCCTGCCGATTCTTCCCCATTTAAATCCACCGCGCAGCGACGGATCCGCATAAATTTCATCGCGTCGTGGACGAGGCGGTGTATCCACCGGCACGGGGTGCGCGTCGTTTCTAATTCAGCGATTCGTATGCTGGTCCACGAGCGGAGCGAAGAGAAAACATGAAATTAGGTTCCTTACGAGGCGGCGTTTCTTCGGACAGAGAAATATAGACGGCACGCCAGAAACGGCGGGACCATTCCCGGGAATGATGATGCCAACACAGAAAACGCCTGAAAGACGGCGAGGCGGCGGCGGCGGCGGCGGCGGAGGCAGAGGAGGAGGAGGATGAAAATTGAGCGGCGAGGGAGGTCGTTGTAAATTAAATTCGGTTGTGGAGAGGAAGTCATAAACGGCTGGCACGTGCCACCGTGTTATATAGCTGCATGCGTGCTCCACGGGATCACGGAAAAATCTTCCACGCACCGAGAAAGGGACAGAGGAGGCTCCTTCTCCTCTCGTCAGGAAGCGTGGCTACTACGTGATTCGAATTTGTCAACTTGCCGAGCACCGAGCCGGTGGCAACGGAAGAGGGTCTAATTATAAGCTGATTATAAACCGCGCACGGATTTATTTCCCTTGTCTCTCTACCTGACTCGCCTCTGCGACAATTTTTCAACCCCGATGACTCACCGCTGGGACACCGGTTCGCTTTAACTTGGGTCTTTATAAAAGGCTTAAGACGAGGAAGTCGACTGGGTGGAATAAAAGGGTTCGTCGATGAGCGTATTGAATGAGCAAGTATATTCAAATTAAAAGCGCGACGGTGGTTACCATTTATTTATGCTTCTGCTAGGACCAATCGGAATCGGTGGAATGCGGGGTGTTGCTCAATGAATAATCGAATAATATTTCGAAACAGACAGCGAGGAATGCGACGCAATATCGTGCGATAATTTATTAACTCGTGGGATCAGAAATCGGGCATTTCCAAATGGCAATTTTGCTTTCATGTCGTGCAAGACAGAAATTGCAGTCGAAGGGTTGAAGGTATGCGCACGAATATGAGTTCGAGAGAAAAACTCTGACCCTAATACAAACTTCAATTACTCGTATCGTTAATTAAATCCGTCTGTCCATAACGATCGTTTAGTTGACCATCGTCTGAAGTTCCATCCCTGCACCCTTCAGCGCTCGAGTTTCACGAAAGCTCGTAATGCGCGTGTAAATAATAAGGTTGGGGGAGGGGAGGGCCATTTTTTTCCGTCCGTGAATACAGTTCACACAATTTTTATCGACGAAATTGCAGGGATGAATGGAGAGAGGCAGGAGGATAGATGGGGAAATAACGCCGGTTTTTTATCTCCGCGCCCTCCGACCACCCTCGATGGCGGTCGAAAACCCTTTCGACTTCGATGCATTTCAACGAGGTTTGTTCGAGATTGATGAATCGGAAAACAGTAGTTTAAACCGGGAGGAGGAAAAACGCGGCGATTAACGCTTCGCGGCCTGGTTGACCCGCGACGAGGCAGGGGTCGAAACGCTCGCCGGTAGCCAACAACCCCTCTTTGTAATCGATTGCAGCTGAGCAAACGAAACCTCGAAATTAACGGGCTATTACGAATTTAAACGCCGTAATAACCGCTCGAGCTGTCCATCGGGCCAACTGTTCGTTGTCTCGTCGATCTCCGGCGCATCGTGCCGATCCACCGCTCTCGATCGGAATAAAACACTTCGCTCGATCGTTTCGATTGTCCCGCAACGTTAATTTACGAGCGTATTTTTCTTCACCCGCCACGAGCTATAATTCCGCGTAAATAACGAAAGGAACAACCGCCGGAACCTGGGACGCGGGGTTACAGTTTCACGCGCTCGGTGTTCCGTAGGTGGACCGGTCGTCGCGTTCAGGAAACAGGTGGTTAACCGAGACTTTTCCAAGCGGAATGTTAATCGACGCCAGCCAAGTGGACTTAATCGCGGCTCGAGCGTCATTTCGGTATCAATTATACGAAATTCGCGTTGAGGTCGGAAGAATTTCGAAGAAGGGTGGGTGTAAGCACGCTTGGCGAACGCGGCGAGAAAGTCTGTCGTTTAACAACAAATTGCCGTTAATGCGAGCAGCTTGTTATTAAGATTTCAATAACGATAACGTTCTAATGTTACACGCATTTACGTTCGTTATTTTCGAAGAATTTTTCCGGCTGGCTCGTTTAAACGGTGTGCAAGGAAATTACGAGAACCTACACGCTACTTAAAGTTCCTCGATTTCAAGACAACGCCATTATCGGCATTTTTTTATATTCGCGCGACTGCCTCGCGATAAAAGTCTTGGCAAATGTGTTTTCGTTCGCTGTGTATTACCATTTTAAATTACACGTTACCGAGTTACCATTAACTCCATAAATACAGACACCATTCACCATAAATATTATAATCAGTTTCTCGTGCCTCGTCCATTCGCGTGTGTCATTCAGAAAAAACTCGACCGAACTTCGGCACCCCTCGTAAAATTGGTGCTCTCCGCCGAGTCTTTGCAACACGCGAGCTTTATATTCAAATTATGTAAAATTCCTTTCAAACGTTATCTCGCCCCTTCCTTTCTTCGGCTCGACGTCTCTGAAAGCAAAAAACCGCCATCCTTTCCCCGCTTTCACCGGCTCGATCTGCGCCGAGCCGAGTCAATGTCTTCTTTTAATCACTTAACCCTTCCATTCCTGAAAACCCCGCGCTACACCCACACACGATTCCACGACCTTTTCGAAGAACCGTCCCCCTTCTATCCACCGCGGGATTCTGATCTCGTTACACGTAGAACGAAAGGGAGCCCACGAAAAAAGGGGCCCTTTATTCCTTGGCCGTCGTTTATCGGCGCTATCGCGCGTGCACTTGACCGAGCCGAGCGCGCTGCGGGCAGCGGACTCTGCGAAGAAGAAAGGAGAACGGACCCGCGCTCTGTCTAGATCATCGAAGTGGCGCCAGCATGCAAACGAGCCGTGGCTCGACGACCAGTCGACCGTCTAACGGGCAAACTTGATTTTTCCCGAGAAGAAAAGGCGAAAGTTTCAAATTCCTACGCCACGGTATCAGTGGTTCGCGGTAAACGCTTTTCAGATCACCGAGTTGTTCAAGAAACGCAAGAATTCGGAGAAAAGGGCCATTTCGAATCGACGAAAGTGCTGAAAGCGATTTTACTTGAAAAAATATCGATGCCGCAACAGTGGTTACGATCTGTCGCAGAAACGTAACAGCCACAAAGAACAGGAACTCGACGGTGGCGGTGTTACTGGCTGCAGACAGGTCGCCAGTGTTTGCTTCCTTCCCTCTATTTATTATCAATTATCGTTAAACACACAATTTCTCGCGGCCGTTTCCGGTAGCCGGGTACCACGTGGCCGCGTCGTTTTATTTTTAGCCCGACGAATACGCGTCCCGACCGCACGACAGGTGGATCGTTAACCGTGAACGTCGCCGCTACTTCTTCGCCCCATCGCCGCCGCCTTTTTTCACGGTGCTCCCGCTCGCTTCACGGACGGTGACGAATGTCCTGCGCGCGTCGCGTCAAGCGCTGTCACCAGCCTGGTATTTCCGAGGACGAGCCTCGCCGACGAGAATTCCAGAACCTCCCCACCGCCCCGACTTATTTACGACCGAGGCGCGAACAATACGACCCGCGGATTATCAAAAAGTGTCTCCTAACTTCGATCCACGGTGACTCGTAAAGAACCGGTTTATGAATCGAGGGATGGCCCATCGAAGCTTTTCATTGCCCCGTTCACCGCCGGATGAAATCCCCGTGATGCACGAGGGTAAACTCGACTTCGCCGAGCGACCAGTCAAAGACAGCGGTGGCATCCATGGCCCCTCGCACCCCGCACGGGGATTGTTAATAATAGGAGAGACATAAATCAAAGTCCCATTCGCGTCTTTATTGCTCTATTAAATGGGACAGCT
Source organism: Xylocopa violacea (assembly GCA_963969225.1). Taxonomy (NCBI): domain Eukaryota; kingdom Metazoa; phylum Arthropoda; class Insecta; order Hymenoptera; family Apidae; genus Xylocopa; species Xylocopa violacea. Next base: position 38,391,486 of record CAXAJV010000002.1, read on the forward strand.
GGTGGTGCCTGGCGTCGGCTGAACGCTTCGATACGTGGAACCAGCCAGCGAAGAAGAGAGACAGAGGCACAGGAGCCGGATGGCTTCCGCGAGGGTACATTTGTCTCGCCGCGACGCGTAGAATATATCGGGGACGGTGTGAAAACGTGCGGTCCAGAAAGTTATGTCGATCCGTATCCGGCCGCTCGGTAGACGTATCGAGTTAATACCATTAATTTCCGTCAATGATTCCGCTATCGTCCGCCCCCGCGTTTCGAATCCATTATAGACGGCCGCGTCGCTGGCCCCGCGGACCGATCGAACCTTGTTTACATACAAATGCGCCTGGTTATACCGGCCGTACCCCTCCCCGCCGCTTTCCTCCGGTAACGCGATTTTAAACTAATTCGCCGCTGGTAATTTTCTATTCGAGCCGAATGCCGAAGTCAATTGGCCGGTACGCCGAGCGAGATTACCCACCTTCCGCGAACCCGCTCGTGGCCGCCAAAGTGGCTCGCGGATCCCGGGGGTGGGCTGGGTCCAATTGAGAATCGCGGAGGAATAAGTTTCCGGTTGCGACGCCTGGGGATTCCCGCCACCGTAATTTTGCCCCGTTCCTTTCGCCGAATCTTCTCGTATACCATTAATCTCTTAACGACAGAGCTATTTTATTCGCGCACCGTGGAGATTTACGTTTCCGACGTACGTTCGGAATTAGAAGGTCCGGGCGTCGCGCGTGTTATTAAGGGAGCTATGAGAAAGTTGAAATATTAAATGCAGCCGACACGCGATAGCGAAGTAATTCGCAGGGAGAACACGGGGCTCCGTTTCGACTATTAAGCCAGGATCGACACACGGTGCGAAACAATGGTAGGTCGACGCGTTCTGCATCGTTCAAACCCCGAGGAGCCAAGATTTCGCTGCTTGGAATTCATAAGCACCGCCACGACCGTAACACGTGGCGCACGCGAAGTTGGGTGGGTACGCGTATTCTCGACGGTGTTGTATCGGGTTAATAACATTAATTTCCGTCAACGGGCTCTCGAACTTCAATTTTCGGGCCCCAGTTGCTGATACCGACCGATCGAAACCAGTTTACATACAAATTCGCCCCGTAAAAGGCCAGCTGCGTGGCGCAATCCAGTGCGCCGCCCGTCCGATTAATTTTCGCGCAACACCCCGCGCCCCTGCCAGGAGCCTCGTCGATTCGCCGCACCCTGTCGACGAAAGACGAATTTCTGATCAACTTTCGCGTCGACGATGCTTGACACCTTCCGTACGAATGTCGACGATCGATTCGTTGTTAATCGTACCAAGCGTCTAATTACAAATCACTGTCTGTGGTTCTTCACGTTCACGAATGCCTTGGCGTTCTCGGACATTTAAGCGATCACTACGAATAGACCAAATGTCGAAGCATCCAGAAGAACACGATCGATGAAAATATTGCGAATCATATCGCTAGAGCGGACCTTTCGGAGCACAACGCGTCCAGTGGGATCGGCTAGGATATATCGCGAGCGCTGTTCCGCGTTGAAATTCCAAGCGTCTGGAATCGGGCCAACGATTTTTATTGCCACGAGCCTTTTCGTTCGACGGTCATGAATATCCCTACCCTCTCGAATAAAATGCCACGAATTGTTTCGACCTGACGACGACGCGTTCAAGAAAGCACCGCGTCGGGTCACCTCGCGCGATCGATCTCCGCGGAGCGAATCGAACTCGCCTCGTCTCGAATCGATTTCTATGCAGCCGGGGATCGAGGTGCAGGAGGTTCGATCGCGACTTCCGTGCTGTGCACGTAACTGGGACGCGATCCGCCCGTTTTACGAATGTAAGAACGCGACCTCTGACCAGGAGATGCTCGAGAGGGGAACGGGGCGGGGCGAGGGAGAGGAAATTCTATCGGAGCAGATGCAGTCGGACTAGACTGGGAGCCACGTGTACAAAGCTCGGAAATCCCCCACGGACCCGACGATTTTGCGGGCCAGAGTCGGCGTTAGATACGCTTCAGGGAGCATTACGGGCCTCGAGGAACCGTCGAACGAACGTTTGCTAAGCTGGAAGCCCTTCCGCGGGCGAATCTCGCATCTCCCGGTGCCTTCGTTACGCTTTAACGGTAATAATCTTCCCCGTATTTCGCGTCGGCCACGTTCCTCTCCGACAGGATGTACCGCGAGGTAACTCGTCGACGTAACGATCCCGAAAGTCAACGACGGAAGTCGTCGATTCGAGACTGACAGTCGTTGAGCGAAATTTATCGGCGATCTCGCGGCAGAGAAACGGCGAGGATCCGTGGGTAACGAGCGACGTTGAAACGGACCGTTTCGACCGAGGAAAGTAGATTTTCACGGGCCGATCGAAATAACGGGGCAAGTTCGAAGCGAGAAACCGTGCCGTGATGCCCCGTGGTGGTGCACGACGCGGCACGTTCTCGTCGCTGCCGAGAATCCGGCGGATCGAATCCGCGCGAAATCCGTTCGAAATCCGTTCGATCACGAGAGCCTCTCATCGTGATTCGAGCGGTCGCGCATAAATCGAGTCACGGGGATCCGTATCGTCTCGAGAGCCCGGCCATCGAGCCGACTTCCACGCCCTCGCCTCCCGCTCTGAAAGCATCCACTGTACCCTGTCCAGGACAAAGGGAGCACGCTGCGAATTAATAAGCCGGCTCTCTTAAGCGCGTCCGCGACCAAAAAGAAGTCCCCTTCCGGGCCATGTCGAATGATCCCCGGCAGCTGAAGGCGCTCGGATGGGGGTCGCTTTTCAAGGGGCGTCTATCCCATTGTCGGGGACCTAGTTTCCTACTGCGGACTCGAGAGAGACACTGTGACTTTCGGGGCCCCTCCGGCCCTCTTCAACGCGCAGCGAGAAAAAATGTATGAAATGGGCCAAACCGGAGAAAGAAAAAGGGGGGCAGGGGGGTTGAACAGTTTGATTCCGGTCGGTCGATGCGAGCTCACGCTCGGTCGGCTTATTCGAAGAGACTGCGATTTGCGCCCAGGCATCGAGTGTTCCTCTCCACGGGACGTCCTATTACACTGCTCGTCCCTCTTTTCCTGTGTACCCCGTACGCGTTCCTTTCTTTCCTTCACGGTACCTCTCTCTTTCCTTTTCAGTCTCTTTTTTTTTTCGCGACTCCCTGCCTCGGCTAAGTGGATTATCAGAGATATCCGTTTGATCTCTCAGCCGAGAGGAGCGGCTCGGATAAACTTCCGAACGTCTCTGACGGAGAGGCTCGTGTGCAGGTGCATCGGATAAGTCCTTTTCGTTTGGCGCGCGCGTGACAACCGGAGACACACGCCACCCCTCCGCGCGGGGTGGTATTGAATTTTTCACAAGCCTCCCTCGCTTCCTCGCGACGGGTATCAAGGGACAACGGGCTCGCTCTCGTCTCCACGGGACAACTAAAAACCAGCCTCTCGTATCCTTTGGAGACTCCGCGATCGGCGCGTACACGATTAATTCAGTTATCGGGAAAGTCGGAGCGGGGCGCGAACCTTCTGGATCCTATTACTGCGAGGCGACCACCCCCGCTCGCGTGAAATTTACCGCGAAGAAGAGCTCGCGCGCGCGCGCGCGCTTATTTCTTCCCCGTTAACACGATTGTTCCCTCTAATTACTCCGCCCCTCGTGTTCTCGCGAGCCACGTCGTTCCAGCGGCACGAGCGTGAACGTGGTATCGATTAAACTCGCCTCTCCGCCCTCCTCGCTCTCTCTCTCTCTCTCTCTCTCTCTCTCTGCCTTCTCGCTTTTTCATTTCTCTCGTTTCCGTTCCGTCGACTCCTCTACCGGGTTCCTATACTCTCTGTTTCAAAGGAACGTTCGACCACCGGCTCCATTGTCTTCCTCTAGTTTTTATTATTCGCATCAGCTACCCTCTTTTAAAGAAATCACGACTCGCACCCGCCGGGGAATCATTTCGGAAAAGCGGAGCGCGGCGGAGTCGTTTTTCCGCGGTCGAGCGGGAAAAGAATCCGTTCGGGTCGTCGGGAGGCCTGCGTCGACCAGCGAGCGCGATGACTTCTCCTCCGCGAGGGGTTCCGATTCTATGGGGTCGCGATGATCCTACAATGGTGCCGAGTTTGGTCGAGGGTAAAGAACCTCCGCGAGGGGTTTTTCAGAGGGATCCTCGGCGAACTAACGAGTCGCGCTCGCACAGTGGCACGATCCACCGTGGTGGCGAGTGAAATGGGGAACGGGAGGCGAGGCGTTTTAGGTGAAAAGAAAGAAAAGGACAAAGGGGTGGTGGGGAAAAAGCGAAGAGACGTGTGACAATCTTATTGTCGTTTCTGGATCCGCAGAAAAGTCGTTTCTTCGTTGGCGCATCCAACAATGAGAGAGCGAACCCTCTCTCCTTTCTCCAATCCTTCCTTCTCCGCTCTGCCACTTTCGCCTCGTCTATTTTTCTATACCCTCCGCGCCACGGCTCGGCCGGCCCCTGTCCGTCACGAGTCCCTCGACGCGCAAAAACCAGTTAAAGCGATTAAAGTCCCCGAAAGCTTGGCGAGAGCCGAAGCGCGATAGAAAGCCTTGCGAGTTCTTTGCCTTTAGTTCTCCCTTTTCCCGCCCCTGGCCCTCCCTTCGCCGCCGTCTTCGCCGGCTGGGACCAAGAAAGATAGGAGGGAGCCAGGAGGGAGGGAGGGGGGTACAGGGTGCTGGGATATTGCGACTCGTGCTGGAATTGCCCCGAGCAATTGCACCGGAATCTAACTTCTATTCGGACTTATTATTTGAACAGGGGTAGCGGCTCGGCACGGCACTCCCGATGGCTTAACGCTCCTTTGCTTCCGGTCCGCCCCTCCAACCCTGCGTTCACTCTTTTTGTCCTCCTTCCGATCGATGTCAGACGCGATCAGTCCCGATCGATAGACCGTGAAACGTATCTAAACCAGCTGAATGGAAATGGAACCCAGTTGAACGGCTCGGAACAGTTGGGATCAACAGTGGATTCGTTGATACCATCAGACCCCTAAATTGCCGTCTTTTCTCTGTATTTGTTGTGCGTTTGTCGTCTCCCGGAGTCGCAGATATAGGTGGTATTCTAAATATTCAAAGTGAAGTACACGGGAAGCGAAGTGGTTTCGGTGAGGCTATGCGATGGAATCTGTTTCAAGCTCCACGATGGGGTGCTAAGGATCTAGGTCCGACATCCACGCGGTAGGTCGCAAGGGTGCTCGACAAGACACTGGTTCCTCTTGTATTTATGCGGTCTTGAGGACGTTGTAGCCTCGAGTGGCTGTTTGTTAGAATCTACGGCCACATAATACCAGTTCTATGCAAACACTGTCTTCCGCTACCAAATTTTGTAACAATCCAACGCGAGCGTACGTTTAAATTTTATAGAGCTGAAATTATTGCGCGTTCGACGTTCAAATTCCTTATGCGACACATTAAACCGTAGCAAAGTACTCTTTTACAACCGATCGATAAAATCATCCGCGCGGATAATTCTGTAATCGGCTCTAAACCCAAAGCTAACACATCCTCGACCGCTATCATCGACAAGCCACATCGACAAACGCATCTCTGGCAATTGAACGAGGCCAACCCATGAAATCTGTGGATGAACCGATGGCAACGAAGCATGATCAAGGCTGCGCGCGCTAATAATCTCCCCGGGGCGGGCCGATCGGCGGGTGAAAGGCAGGCGAGGCAAGGGTCAAGGATTAAATCTCGCGTCGCGCGCCACACAGCGAGATCCTTCGAACCGGAAGAGCAATTACTACTGATTGACCTGCTCGCGTGGTGCTCGCCAGCCGAACCGTGTAACGGGATTAATAAAGGTCTCCAACATTTATAATCCGGCCGCAGGCCGCGATAGGAGGCGAGGTGGCTCCTCTCGAGGCCGGAAGGGAAAGCCGAGGGCACGTGCTTTCCAACGCTCGAGGTCGCTCCGCGAGCACCATGCGGCGAACGATCGTTTTTCCCCGTTTTTCGTTTCCTCGTCCCTTTTTTTCTCCGTCGACCGCTAATTGCTCGCGCAACCACGCGGCGCGGTAAATTAAGAAGCGAGCAATCGAGAACACGCTTTTGTCGACTACGGGCGGCTAATTGGCCGCGAGACAATAACCCTCCCGCCTGAACTCCCGGTCGAACAAGAAGCCAGCCGCGTGGTTTTAACGAACCTGGCGCCGATTAATCTCATAAACACCGATCTAAGCGAATCGATGGAACGCCGTGTTTTTCACAGCTATCCCGAGGTGCTCGATTTTATTTCTCTTGGTGCATCACGTGTGAGACTGGAACGACGGAGCGGATGCGCAAAAAGCAATCCAACGGTTATCTGTTTGTGCGCAAGGAGAAAGGTTTTTCGAAAAACTGATTGAACTGAAACGCTCAACGCGTATCTCAATCTGATATTAATAATTTCAATAAAACGAAGGAAATTCACGAGCAGACGCCTGCCAGAATTGACGGTCGTAGAAGACGAGGAAGTCTCTGTACCGATTGACACCAACGATATTCGTGACGATCGAACGATCTCTACCTCTAAGCGAAACGTCGATCCATCTATAATCACCGGACGCGAGAACTTCTTTTTCTTCTTCTTCCATTTTTACGTAACCCGAAACCCTCCCCCGCCCGCTTCCACGTTCCTTCGTAGGCTCCCTTTTTAATCGCTGTCGCAGCGTTCTCGCAGAACGACGCGGTAATTGGACTGGATCGTAGTCACAAAGTCGATAACCCGGGGTAATTGAATCCGTAAGCAGACTGTCGATCAACGGGTCCACCGAGATGGCCTCAGCCCCAGTTTCCCGGTGACTCGATGAACGAGAACGCTCGGCTCGGTTTTGCAGCTGGCAGCAAAGGAGAAGATGAAAAAGTTCGCCAGGAGTAACGCCTGTTCCCGTTCGCGGGACACAGGATCGTCGCGATTTTTCGTTTAATCGCGCGTGGCTGCGTCACCCCGGAAGCATCCTGTATGCCGTATGACGCCATAATAAGGGGGTCGACACGAAAAGGGAAAGGGGAACTAGCCCACGTGATCCCGCTGTCGAGATAAAATTGTCCGCACAAAAGGGAACCGGCCTTTATGCGACCGCGCTTGCAAACATCGAGGAGGGTACGTCTTCATTTTTTTTGGAACAAACCCGGGTCGCGGTCCGCCGTTACGCTGCGCACCCTTTGCCCGCCCCCGTCGAAACGCAACGAGGATGTTCCTCTTTTTTCCCTCCCCCTTTCTTTTTCCCTTTCCAAGAGGGATGGCGAAATTTTTATCGTCGAGTTTCCGTTCCGCCACTGTCGCTTTTCCGTGGAATTTAACGCGGACGTTCGTTGAAATACTTTATGCTTCGCTGCTCGACTGCTGCGGAGCGAACTTGGAAATTGCGGCCGCGCGCAGCGCTCGTGAATAATACGATCCCTTAATCCTTTGGTGAATTTTTTGCGAATATTCGACGTTAACCGCGCCCTATTTTATATATTTATAAGCCGATTTAACGTGAAGTTACATCGACTTCGAAGATTGCCCCCGGGTAAATGAATCTTTCACCCGCGCGAACGGGTTACGCCAGGTAACTCCGATCCGGAATTTCGCGAATTCCGCAGTTCGTATTAAACGCGGTTACATTTTTCCATCATTTTTCTGGGTAACGTGTAATTTTTTAAAATATCCCACAATTTTACCGAAATTCATTTCTACGCTTGAAAAACATCTCCAACCGAGGAGTGTACGAATTCAGTCGAATTCAGGCAGCTCCAAAAATCAGTCATCCAAACGGAACCGGTCAGCGCCGTAGCGGCGAGTGTCGTCCACCCCCCCCGAATAATCCGGGCCGTGCGATGCCGGAAATTTCTCTCCATATGACGCATAATGTGGGACACACGGCCATAGGGGGCTCGAGCATTGGGGCTTTGTGGCCTCGAAGCGAGATAAAACCGCCTCGCGATACGACGACTCCACCGTGGCGACCTCCGAGCAGCCCAGAGAGAATATCTCCGCCTCATCCTCCTCCACCCTGTAAAAAGGGGTCCGCGGGGCGAGAGAAAGAACCACGCAGCTCTCTATCTGCGTTCCTCTTTCCCTTTCACGGTTCCTCGGGCCGCCTCGGTTCGTCGGTGAGCACAGGAGAGACGGAATGAAAACGTTCGCCCGAACAGAATAATTCATTGTCCTGCTGAAACCGGCGGTGCTTCACGCTTGTTTGGGGAGCGGATTCATCTGGTTCGAGGCTCGGTGATCCTCCGCGGAGGCAGTCCGAAGCGTCCGGATAATCCAGCCAGCGTGGCTTCGTCTACCGTTTGTTTTGAATTCTTAAAGCGCGGAGCCACGACAGATCTCATTGTTCCACCTTCGTCTCCGGCGATCGTCGGGTGTATACGCGCGGCGGCGATCGCGACCCGCGTATTCTCCCCGTGAACCGACTCGAAATCGATGTCGAGCATCGAGCGAGCGTCTGTTCGAAGCTCGTGACTCAGAAACCGAGTCAGGATCGTGATTGTTTCGTAATAAGTGACTACGAATACTCGTTTCGAGTGGGCACGCGGGACGTTAACAGATATCGTTGAGAAAAGTCCACAACTGGAAGTCTACTGGAAATCGAGCGGACCGCCGATACAAGTGGACGGACGGCTGGCTGCGGCGTCCAGTCTATCAAACTCCCACGATTACCGAGCCGCGTAGGTGAGGAGGAGATAGAGTTAACGGGCGAGGGAAAGCGGGACGCCAGCCGCGAGTACATAGAGGCCACGGGAAAAGTAGACAATGAACGAGGAGCTTGGGTAAAAGGGAATATGAGAGTGAAATGGAATACGAAATGAAGGGAGGCTTCTTGTGTCCACGTAGCACTGTCCGTCAAGGTGGTGGTTACCACCTCGTTCCCACTCCGTCGGCCACGGCCTACCTCTGGTCATATATACCTTCCTTTTCGTTTCATCCACACCACACACGAATCGGCCGCCTTCCTATCGCGCCACCCCTTCCCCACCGTCGCCCCTCGTCGACCGCCTCGCGACCCTCCACGGCACGCGTTGTATGTCCGGTCCCGGTCCCTTTACTTTCACGTTTTTGTATGCGGGGTGAGCAGCCCCGCCGCATGGTGGCCAGTAGGTACTCGAAAGGAAAGAGGACCGGGAGAGAAAGAGAGAGAGAGAGGAATCCTCAAAAGGCACAAAGGACGCCCGCATGCATTAAAGGGTAACAATTCCTTCTCGACAGAGACCGATTCTACGTGGTCTGACGTTTGGAAATTCGTCTGCCTGCTGGCCACGCGACCCATCGACTTTTTTCCCGTCGTTCCCTCCTCCTCTCCTTTTTCCTTTTTTTCCCCTACTTTTTTTGCTTCTTCTCCCTCGAACGGAGGATGACGTTCGTTTTGTCCGACGATGGAGGCGACGCGTTTAGGTGTGCGAAGAGACGGACCTGCATGCTAATTTCACGCTAGACCTGGTCCCTTTGTCCTTCCCTTTACGGGGAATGACGAATTATGGCGCCAGGGGAACGTGAAAATGGAGAAGAATGCATATACGCGCCTGTGTGTCGCGGTGGATATCTCGTTAAGAGAGATTCCACTCGCCTCTCATGGTTTGAATCCGAGCCGCGCGTTTCTTGGCGTCACGATTATATGTAAATTCCTGCTTAGCTCCGCGAAACGGACAAACGTATGCGCGGAACGTAACTCGAACAATAATTCTTTTCATCAACGTCCGCTTCGAGCGGCAATCGATGACACCTATACCCGCGATCTCGGTGCGGTAACGGTGCGCGGGATTAAACACAGCTTATCTTCGAATCTCCGCGAGGGACGAGGCATTCACGCGCAAGCTCGCGCACGGAATTGATTGCAGCTTACGGGTAACGTTTAGAGTCCGCAGCACGACGACCGGCTCTATAAAGTCGCCACGCCGGAAATTATAACTCGGATGCCGCGGCGGGCCGCGTAAAACGCCCCCTTTTACGAAATAATTTACCAGCCCGACTCGTTAGCGGGGCATTCAGAGTGAGACGCAAAGGAAGAGCCTTGTTAGCCACGCGTGCTGGCCGCGCGCCTCGTCCCGAAGCCCCTCTCGCCCACCCTCTACTTCTTACATCGGAGTCGCCTCCTTCGGGCGATTCCACGATTTTTCGGCGAAACGGCAACACTTGCCCCCTTTCGCGGCGTTTAATCGACGCGCCGCGATTTGCATAAAGCGACGTCCAGCCACGACCAGCCACGACCAGCTGTTGACACCTTCGAGAGATTTTACCAAGCGCCCACCGATTAATTCGTTGATAAAGTGCGCGATACGTTCGCAGTTTTACTCGCGGCGGCTGAGAAATATCCCCGCGACTTCGGAGTCGTCCGCCTTCGGCGTTGGGAACGTGAATCTCGCCGCGACGGGATATCTTTATTTCGCGAGTCGCGCCACGCGGAGATACGGCGCCGCGAGAAGTCGCGCGCGCTCGCTCGTTAATGGCAATAATTGTTTCTCGGAAATTTTCGCGCTACGTTGCGTGCGATGGGTTCCTGAAATTCAATCGCGGAGATGTCTCGCAACTCGAAACGCAAGACGCGGAATCTCACGTTTCGTTATCCACGGATACACGGTCCGCGTAATTGATTAAGAAATCTGTTCGTTTTTTAAATTAATCGAACGTCAACGGGGAATTTAAATCGCGACAGGTTCCAGATACAAGCGTCGCTGGGGCCCTTCCGATCGTTCAAATTTTACGAGCCCTCCTGTAACGCGCCCAGGCACCCTCGACCGCTCTAACTTCGAGGTGGCAGCTTGGCTAAAAGCTTTCCGCAATTTTCGAAACGATTATGATTTCGCGAATGGTAATGAGGTCAGGACCGAACGCATTACGCCGGCCGGCCACGGCAATTCCCGCCTCGAACTCACGACAGTTTAATTAATTTATTGACCGGACTTTTCTCGTTATGGCAAGTCCGACGCTCGCGCCGCGACTGTTTAGCAAACACGAAAGCGCACGTTCTCAAGTAATTACCCGGGCACGGGTTGATTTACGGTTATGCCACCGCGCCGGTCCGCGTCCGCTGTTTCTCAAACATCTCGCGCGATCATTCCCTTGAACGGGGAAAATGGACACCCGGCATCGATGCCTCCCTCATACAAATGAGACAGGGCTCAAGGTGGAATGGTTAGCTTGTGACCCCCGTCCAGGAACCGACCCTCGACGCGATCCAAGTTCCAGCTACGTACACTTCTTTCGAACAGTTTAATTATTTGTTCGATCACTTAGTATGTACAAAAGCGTCCATCGTTTCCAACTTATGGAAATGTTTTTATTACTTTACGGCCTGCTTTGGTATTCATGTACACGCATAAATTATACAAATTTTAATTGTAATTTCATGTAAATGAAAGAAGAAATTCTAATTACGTTAACAAGTTTAACGTGGACACGGTTATTTATATATTTGCTTTTTTCGAGTAACCAGAGTCGTATTTGATCGTGCTCTCCGTTCTGATTAAAGTGCCCCCATGTAACTTGCAGCGGGAATAGTTTGTAATAATCTTAACGAGGTAAAGATGGTACACGGACAAGCGTAGAGGAAAAACGGGATGATTTAATGAAGTCATAAAGGCTGTACAAAGGATACATCGAACCGCGTATGTAAAGCAACCGCGAGTTTTACGCCAGGCAAGGATACATAAAGCGGGCAGACGAAAAGAATCCGGCGAAAAATGCTCGAGTATTCTGGCTCCTCGTTTAATCACCTATCACACCTGTTCTTATTCCCGATGTAAACGTACTGCCTCGTGAAAGCCGTTCGTCCAGTTGGCTCGGTGAAATCATCGAAAAGATACCATTGAGGGGGAAACATAATGGCGAAATTTCTTTTTAATCTTTTCACAGCGAGGCGGAATAAGAATTTTATTATCGCAGCGAGGTATCGGTTATTCTTAACCGGAACATTCGCGTTATAAAACGTTTTAGAATTCCTCGACACCCTTCAATTTTTGCACAATGTACCACTGAATCCCTCGTTTCATTTCTTTACGTCACAACCTCATCCGCATTGATATTCAAAAAGTCATCGACCTCGCGTTCGAGGATCTCCTACTCTTATTGACAATTCAACATTTACTGCACTGTCTCAACGTATATATAATAAAATCCTCCATGGTAACTGCGTCTACTTAGATACTAAGTATTCATCCCTCGATCAAGGTCAATTTTCCACGTCGCTCCTCCATTTTGTCAGATCCAGGTCAGTACCGGAGCGCGTTGCCAAAAACGAGCTTTACCTCGACCAACCCCCAGCCCTGTGCATCTCGTCGATAATCGAACGCGGCCCGTGGAACCGGATAGGCTCTTCTATCCGAGCGCCTTGCCGCACGTTCGCCGCTTCGACGAGACGTCCCCGTCGTTCGTTTCTCGCGGGTCATTCGAGCCCGGAAGGATTTCAATTCCGCTCCACCTTCGAGCAAACAAAACGCGAGGAATATCGCCGCGCCCGGAACGATAGTGGAAGAAGGAACGGCCGCGGTGAACGGAATCGAACCGAGGGAATTGAAAGACGAACGGGGATGGGGTGGCTGGGGTGTCGCGGATAAACGATCTAGATAGCGAACTTTATGGTTCCGCGGGATTACGGGTCCGTTGCATAAATTCCGCCGGTGGATATAATGTAAAGCTAATACGCCAGTTATTCCAGTTTCAGCCGGGGGTTCGTGGCGCTGGTAGAGTTGGCGAACGTCGTGGGACAGGTCGTTGGAGCAGAAAAGAACCGGGGACGGGGTAAAGGGAGCGGCAGCGGTGGAGACAGCGCGAGGACGAGCCGGTTCGCGGAACGCCTGGGAATAGTAAATTTTCGTTGCAACGCGGCGTCGTTATTAGCATACAAGTATTTAGAATGAGTTATTGGTCGGTCCGCTTATCCTCTTGGGTAGATATATTCAGTGCAGCCTTCTCCACTCTCGCCCCTACGTCAGGTGTATCTCTCAGGAGGCAGCATTATGTTCAGCATATTTTATCCCACCCCACCGCTCTCCCTCTTACAACGCGCTTTACGCGGTGAAGCCCAACAACGGAAGGAGACTGGAGGTCAGGAAGAAGGGATCGACCGTGCTATCGTTTAAAATTGAAGTGAGATGCGCGACAGGGGATGTGCGGTGTGCGTGCACGGTGAGCTGTTCAAAAACGTCTCTTTCCTTCGCCTCGCCCTTTTGTAATATATAGTTTCTTTCGCTCCCTCTCTCGCTCCCACCACTTTGCCCAGTTGTTGAGTCTAAGCCATTCAGATTTATGATCGGTTTAGCCAGGTCGGAGAATCGATCCTCCATGGGCTCCTATGAGAAATCGTTACCGCGCGGGTTTTCAGCAGCAGCGACGCCGATTAAGAGAGCGCGCGTCGCCGGAAATCGGACCTGACAAATGACCTGGCTGGCAGAAATCGCCGCTAATTGTTGCCCTCGCGACTGACCACCCGTTTGCACCGCGATATTCGACGATTAAACCCGCTTCTGCGGTCACCACCCTCGGACCCTGGCATTCTTACTTTATTAAGCGAGAGTTATGCCCTGGGGTCTCGTCCGTGATCTCGTTGCCGGGACGGGGACAATAATCGAGAGCCTCCCGGAGAGTTTTAACGAGGGGGATAAAAAGGCGGTATTCTCAGTCGTTTCGTCTGGAGATTGACGACTCTCGAATGGATATCTTCATAAGCGAAATCGTATATCTTGATCTTGGACTTGATTCAATTTTTACAATAGGCATACTTATCGCATATCCTTTGGAACTTTTACAGAATCGAAGTAGCGCAAGCTAACGTGTTCGGAGGACTATCGAAAACGCTGAAACAGGGGTAGAAACAGTCTCTATAAACTGAGAAACAGACAGCTTTCGTTTCAAGAGCACAGAGGAAAGGAAAGCCGAGGAACACGGAAACCCAGCTAGAGGCGATGGCAAATTTTTCAACGAGTCTCCAACAAAAGTTTCCCCGTAGCGTTGTCCAACTTTCGACTTCGAATCCAGGCCCAGTTCGCGCGAACACGCGCAATCGCCAGGCGGGCGATTTAAGACCTCCGCTCTCCCGTCCATCAATTTTCAATCTCGCTGACACGCACCGCGACCAACGTCCCTCTCGACTCATCCTCCGGCCTCCCTGGCTTTCGCCCGATTTTCCGGCCGGCGCCGCGCAATTAGAAACCCATTATAATCCGTGGCGCGTGTGTGCTCGGGCGCGAATTCCCGTGGCGTTTCTACACCACCTTCTGTCGGCTCCGGATAGATGTCCAGCAATCAGGTGCACGGACCCCCGACCGCCTTTTGAATCCGTCCGCGCGGCAGCTGCCTGATATATTCCCGTTGACGCGGGGCCATCATCGTGCCCCCACGGTGGCCGCCCGCTGCTTCGTTTTCGTGTTTCGACCTGGAAACGAGCCCGGGAGAAAAAGGTGGCGGCGCGGCGGATCCGCTCGCACGGACACGCGTCACTAGCCCGCGTGGATCTTCACGGAAATTGACCGTGAACGATTTACGCCTCGCGTCGCTGGTGACGCGTGCGAGGGCGCCCCGCCGCGCGGCCACTTTCGCCCCTCGAACGTTTCCGCCTCCGCGATCGAGAGAGATCGCACGATTTTTGTTTCGAACCGTCGCCGCGCGTCCTCTGAGTTCATTTTTTCGTTGGTCGGTGGATCGAGTCGGTGGATTTTTTGATGTTTCCTTCCCTGGTCGTCGGGGAGTTCTAGTTTACGTGGTATGCAGTTTTACAAGTACGATCGTAATGGATCGCGTTCAATTTCGACTCAATTAGCGCTAATTGGGATTTTCCATTCATACATATGTAAGTAGGCGAGACGGTATCATTCATAGGGAATGTGTTCAATGGCTTCGACGCTATATAAGCGTAGAGTAAGTAGAATGGGCACCAGTTTCGTAAGTGGAATACGTATCGGTTGCGTAAGTGGAATAGGCATTAGCCCCGTAAGTGGAATAAGTAGAATTCCGCGCGACGGACGAGCGAGCAGATTTAGTCCGACTGTTCGCACCTCGAGCACTGTCAGAATTTACAATCGTTGCTCATCGAACAAATTATTGAATGCCCTGCTTAGAGTAGCAGCGTGAAATTAACCGAACTGCAACTAATGGCCGAGATAAATCGACCGGATGGCACACACATCTCCGCGGAGCCGTGTAACGAATTGAACACGTAGAAAACTCCAGAAGATACCGCCCCGGTTTCCAGCGAGACGCGGAAGATTTACGCGGCCAATTGTTGGCCCGCTTGTCATTTCGAGCGTCGAGGAAGGAAATGTAGCCGAAAGAAGTTATGGCGTCCAGACGTCTCGAGGGTGGTATACTAGCTTGGTTCGCGCTGAGGAGAAACGGGAGATTTTTCGGAAATTGACCGTAAACGACCGGGTCAATTTACGCTCGCCGGCGAAAGTGACGGTCCTCTTCGGTTGTTCTTCGATCGATTCGGGGCGTGCGCCAGCTCTTCGAGGGTGGCGAATGAAAAAAAAAAAGAAGAAAAAAAGAAGAAAGGAAAAGGAAAGGAAATGGGAATTTAAACGACCTCTGCCACGCGAAGCTTTCTAGAATCTTAATTGGAGGCGAAGACAAAGGACCAGCCGGGGCACAAAGAGTTAAATTGCGGGCTTTGGAGACGAGGTTGAAAAAAATTCGCTCCAGAAATAATGCCGCGTTTGAATCGCGATCGATTCGAAGCAACGGACGGAGGTTCACGACGGTCTACGAAACATCGTGCCCGCGCGTCAATTTACATCGGTAATGTCGGACAACTTTCGAAACCGTTGAAAATTCATAAGCGGCCGCGCGCGATTCATTTCCAAGGAGTTAATATTCAAAATGAACGTTAACAGGGGGGCAGGGGCTACCGTTAATCTTCGACGGCATGTGGGACCACTCACGGCGCGCCGCGGGTCGCTTTATCGCGTTCGCGTTAATTATGCTAATGAATAATTAGCATTTCGATTATTTCGACGACGCCACCCACGCTAACCGAGTGGCACACAACGATTCGTCCTCTGCGCGTGAATTCTACGAGCCTCTACGGCGCGCGATTACCCTGTTGCACGGTATACTCGTTTCCTTTCCTATTCGAAGCCCAAACGCGACCGCGCGCGGTCGTCAAACTGTCGTCACGGCTATTATTTACTAATGAACTGGACGGAAAAGTTGCGACGCGTGCCAGCTACGGTCGACTGCTCCTCGCTAAACAGTCGCACGATCCGCGTGTCGTTGAACAACAACATTACTGCGCAGAGGTGGAACTTGTACAATGTCCGACGATTTGACGCAACGATAATTCGTATAGACGGAATCGACGCGTTCAATCGATAGAGTTTAGTGGCAGAATTTCCGACGACTAATCGACTCGCAATGGCGGTATCTGCGTACGCGGGAACACCTGCAGCGGGTATCTGGGAATATTAATCGTAATTCGTTCGAATTTACCAGGGGAGGGAGGTTGGTTCCACGAACCAACGTCAATTGATCAATGGGAAGCGAATCGACTCGACTGCAGAAATAAACTGTTAGTCTTATGAATATATTCATACCGGTTCATCAATATTCAAAACCTACTTTCCTGGCTGCGCTTAAATCCGCTGAAATCGGATGTGACCGTCTCCCCGGCGCTCGTGCCCTGTCACAAGAGCGAGCGGCCAACGATCCACGGTTTCTCCTCGTAAAACTCTACGGTCCCACGATTCGCGTCTTCGCGACGGCCGCGGAAAAATCGATTACTCCGATTCGCGGCGATCGATTTCAATAATCCGACTTCCGCGAACCACCATTTCATCGGGACTGGACGCTCCCAGACTCGTTTGCTCGTTAAACTCCGACTAGAGCGCGATATTTGTTCGATTACACCGGTGTTCTAGCCGATTCGTTCTACGCTCGATCGGAACGCTCGTCGAACGATGGTTCAATCAAGCCGCCTCTCTACGTGTTCTCGCGCATCCGGGGCACCCTTGGACCACCTCCAATTCCTCGGTTCTCGTGGCCCTTCCTTTCTCTTCCCTCTATCGTTGCCTGTTGCGTCATTTCGCAACCTCCAAGTCGGAACGTGAGGAGTATTCGCGAAAGAAGGCATCGTTCGCGAGGCGGTTCACGTCTCGATTCGAGAGATTTACAGGGGGCACCGCGGCAAATAGATCAGCCCGCTAATGGATGGCCTCTCCTCCTCGATATTACCTTTCACCCCTCCCTGCGGGGCAGGAAATTAGCAAGTCTTACGAGATCCCACCGTGTTAATCGTCCGGGGCTGATTTCTGCGGCGTCGCTCTCGGACAATTTGCCACGACGAAATTTCATTTGTCCGCCCGCTCCCTTTCGCGTGCCAACCGATCCAGCACGGCCCCTTCGAGGGTCTCTTCTCGCTAATCCACCTTATTCCCTTTCTTTCCTCGTCCTTCGACCGTCGCGTCTTTCTTTCGCCCGTCTACTCTCGGCTGGCTTTGCTCCGTTTCCACCTCGAGCACCAAGGGGGGGGGGGAGGGAAGGAGGCGGCTTAGACGGGATTAATCGATGTTATCCCGAGCCCGTTGGGCCGAAAAACCGTGAAAACGTCACTCGACTAGGGCCGGAGGGCGCGATGCCACGGCTGGCTCGAGCGACGTTCAACGAAGAACCAAATCAGATTTCAGCCGGCGGCGGCCGACGGCTTTCTAACAATAAGTCGGATTAAGGGTGGCTCGCCACGGCGAACGCGGAATTCAGCCGGTCGATGATACACTCGACGATCGAGATTATGCACTCCCTTCGGGGATCCCTTTCTCTTCTTGTTTACTGGCGTCAAGGCGATTCGTTCGAAACCGAAGGAACTGACCGTTTCGCCGAGGACGTTTATAGGATCTAGCGGAACGAAACGATCGAGAACGGACGGCTCGATGTCGGAGATGCACGGTTTCTTTCGTTTATTCTTACAATTTCGGGGGGTCAAATCTCGTGTTCGAGATTATCACGCAATAGCAACGAATTTTTCACGTCTTTTGGTACGTCGAATCGTGTCACCAGTGCACAATGGACGCTGTAAACGATAATCCTTCGATGCGGTGGCCCGCGAGCAGCGATCCGGCGTTCCTCCGTTCACGTGGCGTCGCTCGAATCCCCGTAACGTCACTGTTGCGTCCCCGTAATCGCGCGCGTAGGTAATCGTGGGAAAAAGGGACATTTGCAAAAATTGCTCACCTTATCTATAATACCGCGTACAGCACGGCCGTTGATCAAGCATAGAACGCGCACACACCAAACAGCACGTAAGAAATCATGAATCACAGCCGGACTCTTCTCGTTCCCGCCTTTTCCTCCTATTCGAACCTCCCGCTCGGGAATACCTCACTCAGCTCGCTCGTTACACCTCGCACCGTTTCATACGATCAACGCACCACGGTCTACGAAGTTAGTCACGTGAGAACGGAAGTGGAGAGGCGAAATGTTGAGAAAACGAAAAGAAAAAAAAAAAGTCGAACTGAAACGAAACGATCCAACTCGACGCGGAAACGATGCCACACGCGATTGATTCTCCAGTCACCAAACCGAATCACTGATCATCTGGTGTCTGTCGCTCGGATGGGTCTCGAGCAAGGTCCCCATTGAATACGAGACACGTTTCGCGAGTCGTACGACCGGACGAAAACAACGTAGAGCAACCAACAACCGTACCGTCACGGCGCCACGGCACTAACTGACAGGCTGACGAGAACCTCCAGTTGCTCGAACGAGTGAGGCAGCCCCGGGGGCGGCCGTACGGAGGGGTTTGGGGGGCAGTTACCAGAGACAGTCTCGCTCGCACCGACGGGACGCACGGTCTGCCCGTGTTCAACATCGACGGGTCTCCCTTCCTCGCGTTCTATCGCCACCTAGTGGCGGTCTCGCAAACTCGTTCTCGGAGGCAACGGGCCTCCGCCTCCCCTTTGGCGAACATCGGCGGCGGCGGGTGGGGTTGAAACGAGCACGTGGGGCAGCTAAAGAGGGAGGCCTGTGGCGCGCGCGAGCGCCGGGGCTCGGAGGCGAGCCTGGCTTGGGGTGAGGTTGCAAAATATGTTATAGAAACGGGGTGGCCGATGAATGCGGTCGCCCGTAGACTAGGGATTTTATTGATCTTTTTTCCACCCCAGGCTCGAACTCTGGGATGGGTGCGCGTTGGGCTGGCGGGGCGGTAGCGGCGCGTATACGCGCGCACGCTTAATTAAGCGGCCGGACTTAGGTCGCGTACCTACGTATACCTCTTCGCGTGCACGCTTCGCCGGGCCAGCCTCTCGCTAAGTTGCGTTTCGTCGATCGAACGGAGCCGCCGATCGATTCGCCGCGAACTTCGATTCAATTTCGAACGATCGCGCCTATCCGCGGTATACGCTTTACATCTCTTACATATTTAAAACACGTCGAGTGAGAGCGGTGGATTTTTTTGCGCTCGATTTTTGCATGCAATTTTCCGACGCTCCGTGCCGCGGCGACCCCTCCTCGCGCCTCCCTCTCGACCGCGTAGGCGCGTTTCCTTGCTCTTCTAAATAGCGAAGGGTCCGGACGTCCACGGGGAGAGCAAGTGCACGTCGATCCTCGTGAGAGCTAATCTAGATGAGTGAATGTAAATCATGAATAATACAGGCGGACCGAAAAGCAACGCGGCGACATTAGTCAGCCGACTCGTAACGGGAATCTTAATCCCTGGTTGATCAATTCTCGAGGCGTCATCCTCCATGAGGATTTATCGTTATCGCAGCCCTAAAGGCCCATAAAATCGCGAGAATTGTGAGATATTGTGTCTTGTCAGTTTCGAGCTTCGACTCGTTCGATCGAGGTGGGGGCAGCGCGAGCCGTCCAGATTCGGATTAATGTTTATGGCGCCCAAGAGCGCGCCGTCGAATCCCTTCTGCCCGCAGGAGAGTATAACACCCTGACAAGTATTAAGAATCGATAGCCAGCCGCGCGCCAAAACCGTTTTTACGACTTATCATCCCCGAGTTGAGCGTCTCGGGTCGTGTTTGTTATTGTCGCCACGGTTGCCGGTCGATAATTAACGTCACGCAGAAACGATTTCTTTTACGACGCATCGTGGAATCCATAATGACGGTTGGCTATCTTTATGCATCTGCTGGAAATTCTTTATAGTTCTTCCGTCGTCTGCGGGTTTAGTATTCGTTTTATGGGTTCCGAGACAATGGCTTCGTGAATCTATATGGAATTATAAGCGTTTCAGCAAAAGTTCTAACGCGGCGATTCGAATGAGATTCATTTGAAAACCACGCGACGGCGCAGCGAGGAACGAGCGAAATAAAAATCGAAAGTCCCTTTGGCGTTCGCGGGGCGTTAAACGATTAACGGAATGAAACGAGTCCCCACGTAAAATTAAATCAGATCCCCTCGATCTTGGCAGATTTCACGGTACACCGAGCCGACCGCTGCTCGTAACTTAGAAACCGATCAACGAGTCAAAACACGATTAATCGTTTCAGACAACTCCGTTCGACGAAGTTCCGGTTGCCGCCGCGCGACGAGAGCTTTAAAGTGGATTTACTCGATCCGAATGTATTACCGGTTGTGTGGGGTCGAGAAGCAGTCACTCCGGCTCAAAGAGTTCGTCGCCCGAGAGAGCGAGGTAATTAGCGATTCGATCACGAGGCATCCGATGCCCGGAGACAACGTCGCCGCCTTCGCCGGGTTCCCTTTGATCCCCCTTCATCCCCGTTTCGTTCACTTTACTCTCTTCGGTATCCTTCCGCGACGGTTCAACGTGCACACGCTACGAGCCGTTCCGCGAGCCGCCGCCGCCACCCTCGTAACAAAGCTACAAAGCGCAAATTAACCAAGGGACTCCAAAGACAATTTCAACGATCGAAAACACCGTACCAGATACTACCCCTTGCGCCTCCCTCCTCGGCTAATCGCGTCAAACGCAACCCTTCTCGTCGACGAGGTCGTATCCTCGCAAACGAATCGCCTTCGTCGATGATCCCCGGCGAAACCACCCTCGCTCAGGTGAGAAGCGTCCGTCGTTAATTCGACGACCGCCGTCGACTCCGTACGCTCGAAGCAAGAAAACAATCGGCGACGTCGAGGATTCCTATGCAACGAAACAAATTAATCAAGACCCCTTGTTCAACTGCCGACCCAGGAGAGGATCAGAGATTCCCTCAGCCCTTCGATCCCCTACCACGAGCGACGCCTCCGTCCCCCACGGCCAATCCCGGCACGCGAAAGGGAAAAGGACACCCGCGGTCCTCGCAGACAAGAGATCTAATATACCCGGCGGTTACATTAGCCGGATTTAATTTAAACCTCGACCCTGCGCCGCGAAGGTTGCGCTCGCGGTGGTAGCTGGTGCCGCGGAGAAAGGAAGAACGGAAGACGGCGGAACAGCGTCGCGGAACGGCGGGGGCCGCGTCGACAGACGGTTGCTGCACCGGCGGCGGCGGCGGTGTTCCGGTAGCGAGACGTGCGCCGCCGGTTTATTGTAATTGCGCTGTCGCACGCCAGAGAAACTCGCTTCCAGCCGGAGGGCGGGAGCGTTGCGGCCGCTAATGCCCAGTCGTTTCGCAGCTTAGGTTAAACGAGAACGGGGGACAGGTTCATTAACGGGAAAAAATCACCGTGACGAGAGTTCGCAGCTTCTTCTTCGCGCGGCGTTTCACCTGGACGAGCGCAAACAGCTCGTTCGCGGACGCCGTTAACGGCGACGACGAGCTTCAGGAGTAATGACGGAGGGAAATTAGACGGCTGCTGGCGGGTTCTCGAGTATTTAGAGAGACTAATGCGAATGGGACGCCCGGCGGATGGAGTTATGGACGCGGAGAATGATTAGGAGTGGAAAGAGCGGTGCACGTGGGACGTTGCCGGACAAAAGAGGCGTCGTGAAGAGGAATGTTTTTTCTTCCTTATTAATTGCTCGACCGCGGAAGCCTCTCGCGGAATCCTCGTTCGTAGATTCGTAGGTATCGGTCAATATTTGTTAGACTCGTGCGTAATCGAACGTAACGCTCGAGGACGGAAGAGAGCGCGATGCAGGACCGCGTGGCACGGTGGATTCGTAAAATAAATAAGGGGATGGCGTTAAGAAAAGTGGACTCGGAATCGCTTTCGCGCAACAAATCCGGTGAAACAGACTGCCGGAAAAATGTGAAACATGAATAACCCAACAGTGTTGATTTTGGCAGGCTCGCGCATTCAAACTGGAGACGGAGCTCCATATTCGATGTTTCTCGGTTCCCCGTTTTCGTCTATCTCCCGGCTAGGCAACGACAAATACGCCGTCCCCGGGAGGAGCCTAAGCTCATTCTTATTTATGAAAGAAGAAACGCCGTCGGAGGCTGTTCGCCGGGCTCGCCCGGATAAATGGCATCCGCGGCGTTGTTGCGACACGAGAATAAGAGGGCTGCTGGCGTTCCGCGGAAACTTTTGCACGCCAGAGCAGCAAGTTTTCGACGCGCTGAAATCGCGCGTTTCATTGTTACTTTCGCGCCTTTTCGAGCCGACGATACGGCTGGCGTCGGCTGGCGGATGTATGGGCCGCGAATAAAACTGCCCCGTCGACCGAACTTAGCCCCGGCTAACCGTTTTTAGTGCTTTATGACACTCGTAAATCTTCGCTACCGCAGCGACCATGCATCGGTTATCGCCGCGAGGGACAGTGTACCTGGCGCGACCGTTGACGAGGTCACTGTGTCGATGGGGAACCCGAGCGAAATGATCGGCTGTCGGTTTCGGTCGTGACCAGAACTTTCCCTCGGTGACCACGAATCTCGTTCGTCTCGCGACAAAAGGCTCCACGAGCGTTTTCAGAGCCAGGCAGAACCGGTCTGATCTGATTAGGCTTGTTCTACTAGGAAAAAATCAGCCCTTATTGAGACGTCGCCTCGTTAAAGTCGCGCGATGCTCCTCGGGGTAATTTATGGTGGCAGTAAATCTTCGCTACCGTGGTGGAACGTTTACAATCGGGCGAAAGAATGAACGAGTCGCAGCAGCAGGTCACCGTGTCGACGAAACGCTAGCGTCCTTCCCGTGGATCCCTCAAAGAAGCCAGGTCCTTTTGACTGGGTTTCAAGAAGAAAGGGAAAAACTCGGTCAGGGGGACCGAGAGTTCTCGCTCCTCTTTCCATCTGTATTCCATCTGACCCGACGACTTATCCCACTGTTTTACAACGTCTTTAAATCTTCGCGGCAAGAAGTTCGAATCCTTTTCGCCGGCCGGTCTCGCGCCGCTTTCAGAGGACCCTTGGCCACGGGTCACGTTCCGGTAGTAAATAACGCGGCGGGCAAGAAATCCGCTGGAATATGCAGCGATATCCATTCGCCAGATGGTTTCCCATGTTTGCGCGACACCTTCCCGCGAGATCGCCAAGGCGTCCCGCGAAAAAGAGGCTGTTACGAGCAGAAACGTGGCTATTAATGGACGCCATAGCTTCTTCTATATTTAACGTTATACACAGCGCGTTTATATCCACGCTTGTACTACGTGTATCGATCCTGTTCGTATTTAAAGTCGACACACGGTAAACGCGTTAAGGAAATACCACGCGGTACGCGAGATGCATCGGCTTAACCGGGCGCAAAATAAACTCGCCTATTTATCGCCGGTGGTTTTAAGCCAGTTTTAAAGCGCGTGGCCGATAGGAAACCATCCACGCTCACCTCTGCGATGTTTTTCGCGGGAGTTCGCCGGTTGTTTCGTTGTTCGCAGACGCGCGAACGGGCCCCGGAGGTTCCGGCGGGGGCGAAAGAGAACAGAGGTCGGCTGATTTTCGCATAAAGCCAGTCGCAACGAACGGACGGAGATTTTATTGGAAAACGGAAATCCGCTTCTCGCGTGGGTGCCTTCTAGCCGAGGGATTCGAATAAATTGCGCGCCTTACGGACGCGCCTCGATCGCTGAAGAGTCCTCTCGGTGGAATTGTTTCCTTTTTTGTTCTCTTTATTCCCCTCATTTCCGAAGCCACCTCGCGGCTCGTGCAACGCGCGCGCGAACGCCTCGCCTCGCGACAAAAACCGTGTTTACGGTTAAATCTCGGCATTACCTGTTAAACGCCCTCCGTCGCGTCTCCACCCGTCGCGTTTCGTTTCATCTCGCATGCAAATGGTGGCTCGCGCTCCAGGCACGCTCGTCGGCTTAAAATTGCCACGGTTGCCCTCGTCGCCTCTCCGTCCCACCCGTTCGGTTCCGGAGACGCTGACCGGAGAACTCGGTAGGGTACGAAAGATCGATGGGTCGCGTTTTAATTACGAAAATTTGAGCAAGCCGGGGCGCGCGTCGGCCGCCGCGGCGGCGCGTACGCACGAGGAATTTCGAAAAACCCGGCCCCGCCGCGGCGGGTAACGTTATTTACATTATTCATTAAATACTTTCGCCATTTACATAAATATCCCGTGTGCCATCGGGACGGGCATTCGGCCCCGCGAAAAAATACGAACGACCACTCTGTATGCAAACTACGAATTATTTGCGAGGCGTACGCGCGGGCACCGTGACGATGAAATCCCGATTTATAAACGCGTTTCAAAGCGTCCGGTGTCAAGTGCCGGCTAACTATCGCGTCGCCTCGAACAATACCGAACCACGACCCGCACCAGCGATCCCGCGAGGATTCTTTCCGCTTTCGATCGGAAAAACATCGCGGCGCCCACACTGGCTCCGATCGGGAGTCCGTCCTCCTTTGATTTCTTTCGAGGTACTCTCTCGACTCTCTCGAGTACGGCGACTAATTTTCGTTTCCAACTCATTCGTTCCCAAGCGTCTCGCGGATCCCTTCCAAACCGAGCCGAAAACGGACGCTCCTCGGTCGTCGATAAATCTGCATAAAAGCCGCGCGCCGTTTAATAATTTACATGAGATCCCGTGGCCGATCGTGGCTCACACGAGCCGCACGAGAAACGAGGTTACCTTCGTACCACGGGCTTGCCAAATAATAACAGCCACCCCGCGGCTGGAATATCTTCTTCGTGCGCTCTCTCTCTCTCCGTCGCTCTCCTCCAGGTGTATTCTAACGCCACTGGTTCACCTTGATTTGTATAACGCGTCCGCGGGCCCGACCCTATCCGCCCCTCCATCATCCCCTCGGTCTCTCGCCGGACACTTGCCAGCCGTTTCGTAACCCGTATTCATCTGGTCATAATTTTCGTGAACCCCGCTCGGAATCACGACAACCCATCATCGCGTCGATCCGCAGTCGAACCGTCGGGCGTACCGCGTCGATACCTACCCTCTCGTCCTCACCCTCGCGCTGTCTCTCTTTCCCACCGTCTCGCGGACGCTCGTACGTCGTTCCTCTCTGCTCTAGATGGGCATCTCGAGTTTCCGTGTAGCGTTCGGGAACAATTTGCCGGAACCAATAAACAGGGACGCGTAACGAATGTCGAGAAGTATTTACGAACCTCGGTTGCACCCACGTCAGAAACAGCGGTCCACTTGGAGTTTCGCGGCGGGAAACGGACGGTCGAGAACACCGCCTGATCTCTCTCTCTCTCTCTCTCTTTCTCTTCCCCTCTGTGTCTCTCCGCTCGCCACTCAGCCCTGTCCGGAACGAAACGAATCAGGGATTCAGACAATACGTTGCGCTTTCGACGCGGCGAACGGCCATGCGGAGTCGCACGGACGGGCGCGCACACGCGCACGTGTCTGCCAATCCATTATCCGAATTGGCTTATTGAAATTTCTCCGCGCTGACGGGGAACGGATGGAGATTCGACCGACACTTAAACCTCGCTCTCGTTCGCCGGTTCGTTTCGATTCGCTCAAGGTGAAGGGTGCTGCGCGCCCGGACACACCCCCGGCGGGTCTGTTCTCTGGGGTGACGACTGGGGTGCCACCCGGCGTGGCGATGCGCGGGGTTAAGCAGGGACCGTTTAATCTCTTGACTTACGTCGCGCGTTTAATTATTGCTTTGGTATTCGATGGGCCAGATCGGAGAACGATCCGTCTACGGAATCAACCCCTGTTCGATTAAGCGTCGTTGCGAATGTCGTATTGTTATTGGAAACAGCGACGCTGTAGCGAATTTTATTTCGGCTATGACTGCCGTTTAGCTTCACCAAAGAATCTCGTCGCATTCGGAAAGAAAAACGATGGGAAATTACGATTTTCGTTCGACTTTGCTGCGAAGCGATGACGAGTATTCCGATATTTATTCCGAAACTTCCCGTTGCGCGCAACGAGCTGTTCTGGAGAACGTCTGGAACGCGATCGTATCTCTCGCGATACTTAAAGGACGTCCCCATTTCGTTTTTCCCCGAAGAATCGTGCCCGAAGCGTAAACCTCGTTACGAACAGGACGAGCTACCGCGTCTGGACGTGTGCCTGGGTTCTCTCCTTAGCGGCGACCAAACAAATAGCCGAATATTTATGTGAGTTTTCGGGCAGAAACGCGGGCAGACGCCACGGTTGCGGACCCTTCGACGGTCGACGATGATTTTACCAGCGGCACGGGGTAAACTGACGTCAGTCACGAAATTAAATGGCGGGCTTGCGGCTCGTTGAACGGGCGCCTGCTGTTCGAGCGACGTGAAAAAACACCGGCTTTGCGAGCACCGGGCATCGAAACAAATCACCTGACGTCGGTGTTTCGCGTTCCGCGCGTAGTTGGCCGCTGGCGGAACGGTTCTATTTAAATTGCGGAAAAACGCCGATGAACGTTAGTTTGTTTTGCGTAAATAGAGAGGCACGACGACGAATTTCGATTACGCTCGTCGCGTTCGTTTGCTTCTTTTCTATTCCGTCACAAATGCCCCGTTCGTATCTTTGCTCACGAAATTGTTATCAAAAAGCTATACCGGTGGCTAAGTTTGGATACCACCGCGGCAAAAGAACAATAAATCCTCGAGCCAGGCTGACGGCGTAAGCTTCAAAAAGATCCAATTGAATAGCCGCGCAAAGAAATAGCCGGGGAAATCCGTATCTAATCGTTTCCATAGTTATGCGGTGTCATTTCTAAATTCAAATCGCGCGAAGGGGGTTCCGGTTGGAATCGGTGCCGCGGATTCGTTCTAAGCCGGGATACGCGAGGGCGAGGGACAGCCACGAGACACGTGTTGTTTTTTACTGGAGAATTCGAGGCACCCCGTGTATCCAGTGCTCGTAAATAATACCACTCTGTATATTTGAATACCCCTGACGGATCCCGCATGCCACTTGGGAAAGCTCCGGCGTCGTTTCACTTCGTAGCGCGCGCTCGCGGCTCCTTACATGCTTACGTTCGTTTATTTGCGCGTCGAACACGCACTCACGACACACGAATTCCTCCCTTTTGTTTATGCGCGGCGCAACGTCAGATTTAATGTAACGGGCGAACCCGAACGGGGATGAAGCGGGAGAGCAACGTCCGCGGAACGAAGGGCTGGGGGCGAAAGGAAGTCCGCTCGGAGCGCGGAATTCGAAAATCCTGGAGCAAGGACCAACGTCCGCGACGATAATTCACGCGAGATGCCCCGCCGCGAAGCTTAACCCGCGCACCGGCGACGGTTTCGCGCCGGCTTGTCTCACCTAGTACCGAGGGCTTCTAAAGAGCGCGTAATCCTGTTATTAATGAGAATCATGCGGCCCGCTTGTAGCCGGGGAGGTGATGCATGGCGATACGTGGAAAATCTTGGTGGAAGGGTGGGGAACGCGGGGCGCTAAGAGGCGATATTCGCAGTAGAGGCGTCGCGAGCGGGAATTTTTATCGAACGGTTAGTTACGCGACTACGACGCGAACGTCTCGCATGAAAGTTTTTACGAGAACCACGGAGGCAGCTAAATATGATAAAATGTAACAGGTATTCCAATAAGTCGCGTCTGTAAAAATGCTGATACTTGTAAAAATTGCTTTTCAACGATCTCCCGCGCGTATCCACCGGAACAAGATATACATTTCCCCTGAAACGTTTCCTGCCTCGAGAGCAAAAATAAAAAGCAGGAACGGCGCGGGGCGTACTAAAACCCAACGACCCGGCCCCCGGTGTTTCCCTTTTCTGAGCCACTAGAGTGCAATAATGCTGGATATTACTTTCCATCGGTTCCTCGTAAGACAACCTGTTACATATTCCATCGAAAAAACGTTACTACCCGGCATTCCGTGAAACGTTCGCCGACGCCGCGGAAGAAAGCTACGCGGACGTTACGCGGCCCGAGGGGGTGAGCCAGGCAGTGGCGTATAACCCGGCTGCCGGAGCCCGAAATCATATTTCACGTCGGTCGATGCGAGATTAATAACGGCCAGACACGTTTCGATTTCCCAGAAGTACCTGTCCCGACCGCCCACGCCACGCGCCATTGTATCGCCGCGAGCGGCCAAGAAAAGCGCAAAGGCCCCCGGACGCCGCGGGCACTCGGGCGGAAAAACGATCCTACGATGGTTAATTACCGCCTCCCTGAGACGGACGGCCGGCTGCCCGCCCGGTGCAAACTCGTCTGATTTTTCCATCGCGAAACGAATCTGCCATAAACACGGCTCGCGGTCTCGAAAAGAGTGGCCTCATTGTTCCGAGCCATTGTCTACGCCCCCGCGATTAGACCTCTCCTCCTTTGTCACACGGCTCGTCCCGCTTCTCCGCGGCCAATTATATTTGTCTCCTTAATTAAAAACAATCAACGCCGCCCCGGATGCCCCTCTCGATTTCGCTCGGGATTTTATCCCGAGGTCCCGAGTGGTGCTCGAGGAGCCAACGAGGGGGGGTGCAACGGGACGTTCGTTTCTTCGACGCTCCGAAAAATTTCAAAGGTGGCCGTATAATAGTTACCGCGCGATAAACGACGAAAGAGGACGGGAGGAGCGTTTTCAGCCGGGCGCTGGGAGATGGGAACGGTAGCCCGTGAGCAGTAAATCAAGTTTTCCTTCGGCAGAAGGAGCGACGGGTGCAAGTGTCCGGCAGTGTTTGGCTAAAGCGCGGCAGGGTGCCCGGCGGGGTGAAAAGCGGCGCGAACAGAGGGGCTAGAAGGAGGCGGGCCTTGTTAGCCGTTGACAGGAAGCCGAGTATAGCTCATCGCCTCGAATGGTCTTCCGGTACTGTGAAAACCACCGGCGCAAACACGCCGTGAATGCGGTGTCCTGGATCGGTCGGTGGGCCGTTCGACGACGTTCGACCGACCAAATGGGTGGAACATCGACCGATCTGTCCTGGAATAGCCACACGGACGGCCACGTGGCCACCGTGCCGGGGAGTTTCTGGTGAAAAAAATTCCCTCGCCTGTCCGTTACGCGTCTCTCCTCGGTTTCTCCTCGGCGATTTGCTCCATTACACCGGTGATGATTCCTGGGACGACTCCAGGAAACGAAGAGAGAGAGAGAGACGCGTCTGTGTGCCAAAGGAATTATGCGAACGGTGTTAACGATGGCACAGCTGTGATTGGAGGGCGAAAAGGCCGAGACAGCTGTCGAAGCGAAAGCGTACGGTTCGCTTTCGTTGAACAGTGCGACCGATTCAGCAAAATTGAAAATTAAACGTCGAACGTCTCTCTTTCGGATTCATTAACAATCTTGTCCCCCTTTTGCTGGTGAGCACCTCGCACGCTAAATGATCGCATAAAATTTTAAACGGTAATGCGAGAGATAAGGAGACGCGGACGATATTTACGCGCGACGATAACGCACTCAAAATGTCGGCAATTACAATTCGTACGGGGTATAAACGGCGGTTCGAAAGTCGCGCTATCTAAATGATACAGACGTCGGCGGACATCAGGCGACAATATATACTTGTTGGCGGACGTGGAAATATTCGCGAGCATCTCCTCGAAACGATAAAGAAACGAGCGCATGATGCCCGTCGAAGGAACTGATTTTCAATCCAACAACGAATATCGAAGATATCATCGATAGAATAGGGCTGGCATCCTTTTTATGGGGCATCCTCAAAGAAAATGGAAAAAGGAGGACGAAGCGGGAGGCTGATATCGCAGGACTTTGGTCTCTGGTACTCTGCCAGGCCCTATTTCCCGGCGATCCAGCGAGAGTGGCGGAAGTCCAGTCTGGTAAGCCGGAGGGTGGGAGGCGAGGGACCGGCCTGGGAGGGTGGAAAATCTATTCTACGAACGTTTGTCATGCCTGCTATTTCACGGGTACCGCTGGCTCCTTTTTCACTCCCAGCCACGCGGCTGCTTCTGGTTACCTCCGTTTTTTTCGATTCACACCGGCGAGAATGGACGAAGCTGGAAACTTCGCTTCCCTCGGTGGATAACCGCGAGGCAGAAGTTTCCCCGGAAGAAAAAGTAGCCCGCGAAGGAAGGAGCGCGGCCAAAGTGGCCCATTGCTAATTGTCTTTGGACGCTCGTCGTTCGAGCGAGGGGAATGTTTAAGTTACGACTCCACTTAACGAACGTCGCTCCAATAATGACGTTTAATTACGAAATTGCGTGAATTGCGAAAAACTCGTACGCCCCTCTCATTTATTTCCCGCGGGAATTCGTTGTCGCGGTTAAATATTTTCCCGCAAATCCGGCTAATTCCTCGCGACGACGCACGCGTATTGAAGTAACTCCGGAATGGATTAAAACAAGTGGAAGTAATTCGGCGCGACCTCGAACGAGTCAAAACTGGCGCGGACGATCGTTAATGCGAGCGAACAGAACTGATTACCAGGCTTGTGAAAATCTCTCGGGCGGAGTGCGACACACGTTTTCATCTCGGAATGAGAATACGGGGACCAGGATTGTGCGCGGTGTAAATGGCACCCGGCGATCCTCTAAAGCGATCCCACCGCTACGCCTTGTCCCAAATTAGTTGCAGACATTTCATTTATAATGCCGCCGCCATTATACCGGGCCAGCACAATGCTATTGTGCGTGGAACTCCCTCTCGCCCTCGAAAAGCACGCTTACACCGGGAAGAACGATCCTGCATGCCGGTCCTGCATGCCTGTTCCCTGTTCCCCAACACCAGTGTGCGTGCCTGCGTCTGCGACTGGACACCCCGTGTGTCCGTGTATATCTGTGCGTGTAACTACGAATATTGGCCGTGAAAATTTCAACGTTTGAACCGCTTTTAATCCGCCGCTCGCTGCGGTGGTCCCGGCCCATTAATCGCCATGAGAAGCGATTTCGACGAATGAATCATCCGCTCGAACGTCGACGGCCGACTTTTCGGCTTACGGATTTTTCGGGATACCCGTGAAACGGATATTAGTACGATTAGGGGATGGACGTAGTTTTCATGGCCGACGTTTCCGCGCCGCCGCTCCTACGAACGATCCACGATTCCGTGCGACTGGAATTTTTTACCAATTCGACGGGGACGCGGTGAATCACGACATTAGAATTCCGTAGCGACTCCGAATCGGTACTGCGCAGTGTGTCTGGCACGATCAGAAAAGATTCAGAGTACTCCAAGTATCGAGACGCGTTCGAGTGTCCAAGTTTCGAAGTAAAAAGTTGCTAAATTTGGAAATTCAGCGAACGCGTCGAACCCGATGGACCGGTTAATTCGCGAAGAAGCGTGGAATCGTTATCGCGGCCACGCAGCAGCCCCGAATTCGCGCGCAGCTTCTTTCAAAGTTTACGAGGGACCGTGGGGCGCGATGCTGGCTGCTGGTGAAACGAATCATGCAACGGGTGATTTAAATTCTGCGCGTGTCCACCGAGCGCGACGAAAAAAGCTCCCGCATTTTCCCACCCGCGTTTTCTCCTTTTCTTTCTCGCTGCGCCGGGCGCAAGGTCGAAACGTGTGCGCGCACTCGCGGCGTTTTTATCACGCGGTCACCGTGGCTGGCCGTATCGGTGCACCGTTCAGGAAATTCCTGAACACGCCCCGCCGTTTAGGGGCCAGTCAACTTCCGGGTAGCCCTCGGATGCGCGTTTTTTTCAACGCGTCGTCTTCCCGCAACGGCACCGCCGTAAATCACAGGGTGAACACGCCGGCGGCGAAACCGCGTCTCGGGAAATCTCTTCCGACAGCCTTGGCCAATTAAAATACCCACGTTGTCGAAAAACTCAGCGGTGCGCGCCCGCAGCATCCCCCTCCGGTATCTCCCAATGTCGGTGGGTGCCAGTGATGCGCGAACTTTGCAACAGCGTTGATAAATCTCATCCGGCCCGTGACAGATTTCCGCAAAAAATTCGGCAGCACGTGTGCGCTCGCATTTATGTCGGTGTCTCTCCCTCTTGCTCTCTTTC
The DNA here is from genome assembly GCA_963969225.1 of Xylocopa violacea. Taxonomy (NCBI): domain Eukaryota; kingdom Metazoa; phylum Arthropoda; class Insecta; order Hymenoptera; family Apidae; genus Xylocopa; species Xylocopa violacea. The sequence goes on from CAXAJV010000002.1 coordinate 38,423,453, forward strand.
CTCGCGGGGGAAGAAGAAGAGGAGGAGAAGAAGAAGGAAGAGCAGGACGGTAGGTTCTGAGAATCATTAACGCCCTCGAAGAAGCCGGATCGTTGAATCTAATTAATCGAACGCTGGGATGCACGATCGATCCTTTATACGCGTGCAAAGGGCGCTCCGGTAGGGAGTTTGTTGGCAGATGGAATTTTATGAGTGAAAATTTAATTTGCATTACTGTTTAATTAAAATGAATTGGTGGTACGAGGCGTATAGGTACGGGCAGCGTCCCTTTTCGGAGGTATTAAATTTTCAGAGCCGTACGTTTCCTGTTTGCCCGGCCATTATCGAAAATGTACATTTTAAATAATATTCAAACGAAATATTCTGCACGGAAAAATTGTACGATACAGGGCGGAACGGGTATTATCCGCGTATCAAACGCTGAGGAAATAATCTACTCTATTTAATTTTCAAACGTCGGTGGCTATCAAAATATGAATCATTCGCGTGTTGATTTTCCGCGCTTTCTCGCAAAATTGCCTGTAAAATCCGATGACGCCGATACCGTCATATTCCGAAATAGCTCGCGCGCGTTAACGTTTGATCGACGAAAGAGCAGTCGCGGCGGTGGGCGAAATTTTTGTTTTATATCGCGTTGCTGCGGTCCGCTTACCATTTCGTGGATTTTTAATTTCGACCGTGCTCGCCCGCGCCGCATTTTCGAAATAACGAGCGGCACGCCATTCCGCAGCGATAATGTAACATAAAATTTCGTTTCCTCTTGTTTGCCCGTCGGCGACGCGTCGCATTTTTTCATCCTTTTTCCCCTCTTTCCCTTTTTACCCGCGATGTAACGTTCAGCGAGGTATCGCGTTTACGCTTGGTTAAGAAGTATTGCAGTTGATTTCCGCCGCGTCGACGGCTGGAATTTCAATTTGACCAGATTTTTGGAATTTTCATCATTTAAAATCTCCCAGCCGAAGCAGATTCTTTCTTAACGCCGAGAGAACTCGATCCCTGTTTTCAAACGATCGCAGAAACACCGTTCGCTGGGAAACGTTTCTAATTTTTCCTCCCTTCGTATCAACTTTCAACGGCGGATACGTAATAGTTTTTGCTCATCTATAATTGAACCAAGTTGGAAATACAAATTGGTTTCGATGAAAGCTGGCCGTAAAAAGAGCGGACTTCGCAAGTTTCCGGGTGCGGCGAATCACGGAGGCGCGTGAATGGGCGCGCTCGTTAATTCTCCGGCGGAAATAGGCGCGCGCGGAACGACGAATTTCATTAGGACACACTTCACATTTAATTCAGCATCGTCGGCTCGTCGAGGGTGGAAAATAACGACGCGAATCGCGCAAAGTATGTACCCGCGGTTGGGCCGCCGCGCGGCAACAATGACGTCCCTCCTTTTATACGTTATTCCCAACTTCCGGACGCAATCACTTACGGGGGCGTCGCGTTAAAACGCTTCATTTGTATTTATCTGGGAATCCCTTTGTCACTTTTACTATCACGCTGCTGGATACACGACCGACGGTGCCGTTAATATCGGACATCAGAGGAAACCAGCCGCGTTCCAGCGGACGTTTTACACCGGCCATCGCGGAGGAATTTTCAAAGCGCCTCCACGTGCCGGCGGGAATAGAATTTCACGGAATTCCTTTGATACTTGGGGAAATTAATATAGATACATAGTTTAACCGTGGAACGGGGACAGTTTCTTTCGTCCGCAACTTTTTAAACCCATTTTCGAGCCTCTTCTAATTGAAAAAATTGTTTATCTCCCCACGTTCGGTCGATTCAATCCCCTGGACACGATACGAAGCTGTTTCGGCGGAGGAAAACAAATTAATGTTTAAAAAAATACGAAAATAATTGCTTTAATTTAAAATACGACAGGAAGAGTAACGAAATGAAAGGTAATTCTATTCTCCGGCTCCTGGACGCGGCGAACTAGTAGAACAGCCTATAGTAAATCCGTTAATACAGATAATAACGACTGTCCGTCCACCACCGCAGCCTTCGTCCGTACTCCGCTTTCAGAGTCCCCGTACCAGAGCATACTTTTCTCTATTAATAATAAAAATGCCAATTTACCGTTCACCGCGAAATTGTTTTTCCACCCCGGGTATCCGGCGACAGCGGGAGAATCTCGCGGGGGAGAATCAACCCTAACGAACCGCCGACTGGCCCGCCTCCCGACTCACCGTGGGTCGCGATTTAAAACGGAAAACGGAGGGCAACGGGCGCGGATAAAAACGGCCGTGGGGGGAGGAAAAACGACGAGGCACGAGCGGGCAGGAAATAGATACGGAAGGAGCGGCGGCGAGCGCGGAGAACGAGGCCGCCGAAGAGGGTAAAAAGAAGACGATCCGCGGGAATTCAGACGAGCGATTCTTGCTTACCGAAGGATTTGCAAAGTCAGGCAGAAAACGCGACTGCCTCGGTAGGTGGCTCACTTTGAAAAAAGACACAGACCGGATAGGTGAATGGAAGGGTGGGTAGAGTGGCGAGGAGGGCGGGGCGGCGAAGAGGCGCGAGCTGGAACGCAAAAGGAGAGGCGCGAGGCGGAGGAATCCGCGAGCACGCCGGAAGAAGGAGTTCAGAGCTCGCTGGGGAGAAAAAGAAACGCGAGCTGAAACGCGGCTACGAACGGTAATCGCGGTGCTGTTGAAACGGGGAGAGAGAGAGAGAGAGAGAGAAGGGAACGAGCAACACAATCGCAGCTGCTGGCGCGGGAAAAGTAGGATACGCGCGAGCGGTGATTTTGAGGAAATCGCGGTGCAAAGGGGGAGGTCGAGGAAGGGAACGAGTTGACGAAAAGAGGCGCGATGGCCGAGACCGCGATTAACCGCGACCGAAAGGACGGGACGAGGCTGAAAGATGGAACTGGGAGGAGGGATAAAAAGTGGGAGGGAAGGCGAGCAGCTTTTCCACGGCGAAGAGGGGCGCGCCAAGGCGAGAATTACGGGGCTCAGGTGCACGCGGGTACATTATTAAAAAACAGGAAACCTCATCATTTTCGCTGGCTCTCGTAAAGATATTAAATGGAGACTTTATGTTGCCGGTGTTGGCCGCGCGCGTTCTCCTCCGCGCGCGTGTACGCGCGTAAACATACACTCGCGCGAACGTGTGAGCAACGTCGCTGTGCAACGCGCGAGTAGAGAAGCGTTCACACGAACGTCATGCCTATGAATTTGTAATACGGGACAAGGAGCGTGTACGCGGGGATTTCCGTTTCGTGTTTCACGCGACACACGCGCGCGTAAACGCACACGCGGCCGGGTCCGCGTAATCGCGACAAGTGGCGCACGCGCTGCGTGCTTCAACCCTGGACACAACCAGCCGCGTACGTCGGCTGCGCGGAGGAAGTGCATACATCGATTCTCGTACTTCCGTTCTTTGTTCGCGCTGCAGCTATCCCGCGGCGGTTTTCTACTTTATGCAACGCCACCGGCGCTCGATTATCCGAGTCAATCTACGCGGCGTCTCAACGGGCGCCGGGTAATATCTTGCATAATATTTCGAGGCTGCGTACGAGCTTCCCACAAGTGGTTATGCGCTTCATTGAAAAGTGGCGACTGAATGGCGCCATTAAATATTAGCTTTCCAACAAAAAAGTACGAAATTACAAATAGATCCGTGATACGAGGAATAAAAAAATAATCGATTGCACTCTTCTCACGCAGTACCATCGATACGAGAGTGAGCGATAAATTACTCGAAGGGAGTATACCGCAGCGTTCCACCCTTTCCTCATTATTACCGGGTCGTTCCAGCCCGCAAAAAGGAAAAGAACCGCCGCTTCCATCCGACTTCCCATTCAGCCAAGCGGCTCGCGTTATTCCCTCAAAAATCCGCGCAAAAACCCGCGTCCGCCCCGGCCTTAAATACGGACCGCCTTCCGCCACACGTATCGCGCGTAAACTATCGCTTTCCAGAACGCGGCTCGATTAAATACAGGTTTCTCGCGGCGTACATGCGGCCCGAGTTCTCGTGCAGCCACGGCATCGACTCGCCGCGGCAGCATGTCGTGTTCCCACCTGATGTCGTGCATACGTATGCACCTCGACCACCGCGTGTATACCATTAACCTGCACTCCCGTCTGTCCACCTATATACATGCACACGGGCACACGGCAACGGCACGTGGGAAGTGTGGACCTCACAAAGAGGAGTCCTCGCCGAGAGTCCGGCTTTCCGCGCGGAAACTTCCCGTCTAACGAGCAGGTGTTACAGGTGCCACTTTCCTTCGGCCCCTTCGCCACCGTTTGACCCGGCTGACTGACGGAGACCCCGTGGAAAACGCGAGATTTCCCGACTTCTTATTCATTCGAGACGCCCGTCGCGTACCTGTCCCTTTAACGTAGCATCGGCGAAGAAGGTACGCGTGCCACGTCCACCGTGAAAATCTCGCGCGACGAGCCCGCTGTTGCGCGTAGAAATACGGCCGTCTTGTTTCGGGACGGTCGCATACATTAGTGTCAGAACGTTTTCGGGTGATTGTCGTGTTCCTCCGGACTTGTCCCCGACGTACGGACCGGGCGGAGGGACAGCTTTTTCGTGGCTCGCTTATCTTACGAGGGGCCGGAATTTTTAGAATACGAACGGACGTTTTCGCGGTGGCCGTGGTAAATGATCGAGCAGGTGAACGAACGGAGAGCGTGAATATTTATCGCGTTTCTTAGCTATGAATTATCCATTTATGCAGAGCGTATTTCTGTATGGAGTTTAAGTTACGGAGACAAGTGAATAATTGAATTATCCAATTGTTTTACGATTATTCACCTTCGTGGATCGTTAACCCCGCGCTAAACTGTATGCCGCGTTAACGAGCGAGTTTTCGATGTCTCGAAAAACTATTATCTCCCGAATTATCTTTTATAATTTATGGCAATCGCGCGCCAGCGATAAGGCCGTAAGGAGGACGGCGTTGCGTCAGCTCGAAAAAATTGTCTCACGTCGTAAATCACCGTTTCACAAGCGAAAAGCCCCGCGCGTAACCTCGCGTTGCTCTCTAGTATCGTTTAAACTTCTTTCAAGTGACGGAGTGCAACGCTAACGCTGATCGATGCTCCACTCGAGCCGACTCTACTTCTGGCTGCCTTTCCAAGTCCTCGTTCCAGGCCCGTAGGAAAGTTTCGCGGTGTTCCGTTTGCTTTCCGATCCGAGTCGTCGCGTCGCCGCGCGACGGGGACCAAAAGCGATACGCGACGGCTTTCTTTGCGAGAGCATCCAACTTGAGCGGAGAACGGAACTGGAGGCGGGACGAAGGGGAGCGAAGAAGGAGGGAAAAAAATAAAAAGGTGGAATGTCCACGAGGAAACGTACGAGCGGCTAGACTGTTGATTTAAGCGCGGCGGAACGTCGCGAGAGATTGGTACGTTTGCATGGGCGCGAACATATTTTCGTTCCGCGGTGAAAGAACCTTCGTGACTATTTATACGTGCACGTGAACCGTACACAGTTTTATCGCGTTTTACCAGCTTTATGGAGCGTTTATCGCGGGACAATAAAGAGCCACTTTCGAGTCGTAATGCACGCCGAACCACGGGCACCCTGTCCGCGAAGGGCGCCAAGGGCGCGGAGGGTGCCCCCAAAAGTGCGCATTCTTGTAGGCCGTTTACGGCGCTCCATTAACGTTACGGCTTCGCGAATCAACATCGGATATACGATTATTGACGGACGCTGCGACGAATCGTAAAATGATACCCAGATAACACCCTGACCGTCTCATGGAAATGTCCTAAGTTCTCAGGGAACGATTTAGCCACTAAATTTTAGGGTTATTGGACGAACGCATTATCGAAGAACACTGCGACGAATCGTAAAAAGTTCTCGGATAACGACGTGGACGTTGAATTTTAAGGTTCCGATGATAAGCGATTTGCATTCGATGAAAGGAATAACGTTACGCGAATGCGCAGCCATATAAAATTGGTCGAGGTCGTGCTTCGTAGTTTAATAACGCGCGCTAAATACCGACTATCCAGCTGCTCCGGTTCATTTTCAAGTTATGAACAACCCGTTACGACAATGAAACGCGACCGGCCCGTGATTTTCCTGCACATCTGGCGATCATTGCCTAGCGAACGCTATTTTCCTCGGCGATGATACCAAGAACACAGCCGAGGAGTTTCTTCTACCGTCCGCCACGTATTCTTTGCGAGTCGCGCAGTCGAAGCGATCGAAATCCTTCGTATTTGCATATATATCGATATAGGATCTAATTAAAATCTAATTGAATTCATCCAAATTCTCCTCCGACCTGCCTCCTTCTTAAACTTCGCGAGCCGCCCCTCTTTTCAACAAAGGGAAACCAATCTACCCCAATGAACCGAGTTAACGAAGAAGCCACATTCTTCCCAACTAAAATTGATACCATAACCAGCCAACCCTACGCCGTCATAAAGTCGTTCGATAAAACGATTCGTCGAATCACCCTCCTCAATAAGGACGCAGCCAGTAATGAATACTGCTCGCGTTGGCGATCCCTCTCCTACGATTCCACGCCGTGGAACAGAAAAGTCTGAACGAGCACAGTTTATTGTACCTCTCAATTTTCCCCGCGGAAATCTGAAGCTATAATCAAAGTCCGCCGCCGTCCGGTGCTACGACCTTTGGCCCCTGCGGATGACTTCGGAAACTCGCCTAGTCTAGGACAGCAAACGCGGGCATGCATATTGCACGCCGTCTACAGTACATTGGCTGGGTCGTTGAAACGCGTCCTTGCCCGGTCGACGTCGAAGAATGCCAAGGGACACGCGAACCACCCCGTCGAACGCGATTGTCCCTCTTCTTCGCGCTCTTTCCCGCGCTCATCTACCCCCTTTCCTGTCCGAGAGCATGGACGCGCGGCGTTAGCGCGGCGATGGTTCCTTTATCGCCGCGTTTCACCCGGCTACGAACTACCCTGTTAGGTGTTTGAACTTTCGCGTTACACGTGCACGACCGGACAATGGGATATCGCGTGATATTGTTGAAGCATCGAGCGGGAATAATCGGAAAATATTTGTACACGGTATCGTTATGTTACAAGCAAGTTTCGATTTTGGGGTATCTGAAGAAAGACCTCTGGATAAGTACCTCTTTGAGACGAGTTCAACGAGGGTACGATATCATATTGTACTCTCAGCCACGATATCTTATCTACCTACGCGGTGACATCATTTTAAGTAAACTCGGAGTGCCTCGGACGCTTCGTGCGGCTCTGAAAACAATCTAATTTAGAGAATAGCCAAGCGTTCGAAATGTCGATGCAATTAATCTAGCTCGTCTCGTCTCGTTTGCGTTGTCACTTCGTTTCAAAACAATTTTGCGTACGAGCACGTTCGCGAAGTTCGCGTTGAAAAACCAACGCGGAACCAACTCTCTGCCGCGATAAATCAATCGTAAAACAATTATAGCTAACGATAATTTAGAATGCAGAATCGGCGGGGCACGGTTTCCCATAGAAATCGATTACGCCGTGAGCGACGAGGACATTAACGCGCGGTAATCGCGCGTCAATTTCGAAAATTTGATTTCACCTCCGCCCCCACGACGCGAAGCGATCGTGCCGCGTTATTTTATAATTTGTTTCATCCGATGCGTTTTATCAATCACCGCGTCGTTCTTCGATTCCCCGTTAACAGACGGCCAAATGAAAATTGCCGGTCAGATTAACGAAATGTATTAACTTTGATCATCACCGCGCGCACCATCGCGGAACGCTGCGAGAGTTCCGATTGAAGTGTCCAAATGAAATTACCATCGCTAATACGTCGAACCTCGATAAATCCTTCGATATTTATCGGCGGTGAACGCGGGGCAACAACTTTCTAGCAACGTATCGCTTTCCTCTACAGAAGGAACCCGCTTCGACCGACGCGGAAAACGTGATTTCACAAAAACAGAGTCGAGCGGCGTCGACGGGATAGCCGGCGAACGTGCAGCCACTAATTGCGTTGCATTAATGACGCTCATCATCCGACATTACGTGGTTTCTCGAACGGCGTTAAACTGATTGCGCGTGAGACTTTTAAGCCGCTTTTTGACCCCATCGTTCGAGGGTTACTCGCGTAATTACGCTGCCACGCTAAAAGGACGGCGCTCGACGAATCCGTTCCTCTCTCTATCCGCGTGTCGGCGCGGGAAGAAAAGATTGCGGTAATTACGCGTAGTTTTTTTTATCTCCGCTGAATTGTCGAGTACCGCTTAGAGAGCGGATGCAGGAATACCGTCAACTCATTTACTATTTAATCGAGTGTGTCCAAAGGAGACGCGTATAGACAACGCGACGTGGCTATTCTTGGACTCTGCGCGAGGTATTCGAAAAAACATGTACAATACTTCAAAAATGTATCCAACAATTTCAAGATTTATCGCGAACACGCGTGACAAGCTTGCCGAGCGATCGATTCGAAACGATTTCCACGGTCATCGTCGAAGGAGGTGACCATCGGACTCGAAGCGAGCGTATATCGATCCTGCTGGAGTATCGATCAAGCACAAGGTCAGACGTTCGGCTCGTCACGCGCCCGCTATGCCCAGACCTTATCGAAAATCGTGAGGCGCAGCAGTTAGAGCCGCGTCTTTCCTTTGTCGTTCCGTCGGCGATCGTGGGACGAGAGGCGAGTACAATCACCCAAAGTGAAACTCGTACAAATATGTACCGACTGCTCGCCTAATCTCTCGCGCCGCCCGGTAAATACTGACAGGGTGTCAATATTGAAATATCTTATCGTGGAAAGCGCCATGCATACCTGAAATATATTGGGAAACGGGCCGTCGTCGTCGACGTGCGCTGCATGACTCACGACCCCGGAAAGATATCGCCGCGTGTCCCGTCGCCCTTTCGTCGCGCGATTCGAAATTCCGCCGGTGGAAACGAGTTGGAAGCTCTTTTGACCCGCATTCGAACGGCGAAAAAGAGAGACAGAGCGGGCAGAGGGAGGACCGGCGGACGGAAACGGGGGTGGAAAAAATAGAAGAAGGCGTTCCGTGGCGTGGCTCAATATTCCGCGAACCCGTCGACGTTTCGATGCCACTTTGGGATCGATTCGTCGAACGTCGAGGAACTCGCGAGTCGAAAGTTAAATTCCCCGAACTCCCGCGACTTTTGCGGAAACGAAGCCGTACATGTAAACCCACTTTAACGCTACTAGCTGAATCTGTAAAAAGGAGTGTACTTCAGCCTTTCTATCTGATAATTTCAACTTAACAGTTCGTCGATAAAAAAAAAGAAAGAGAGAAAAAAGGGGGCAGTCTAGAATCTACGAGATATCCGAAGCAAAAATGGCCGGACCGTTTCTTGTGTCGGACGATACCGCTGTGTCACGTACGTCGATTAAAGCTCCGCTGGTGGATGAAAATCGATAACGGGTGTATTCAAGGTTTTTCCGATTCCCGTGAATATGAGAAACGTTGTTGCCAGGCGGAGATTTGCCGAAAGCCTTCTCCAGCGCGAAAGATGGCCGAGCCACTCGCCTGTTGGAGCTTAGATGGGTAAGCTCGCGGGCTTTGCTCCGCGTTGAGAGATCGACGCTCCTGTATTTCCTATATCCCGGACGTTCCTAAGGGGGTATAGCTTAGATCCTGGCCATCCCTCGTTAAATCCCAGGGGAACCGCGGCTACGAACGGCCAGGCTACGCGGATGCCTGCCAGCCCCGATGTTTTCGAACATATAACGTCACCATCTGCACCGTCCTGCTGGACTCGGTCGAGAATTTCAGGTGACGCGACCAGGCGGAGCCGACGGGGGTTGTTTTTGCTGCGGAAGATCGTGTTGTTGCAGGTTTACCCACTAAAGGATTACCGTTTCCCGCGTCACGAAGAGAACAACGTTTGAAAGGAATATGCAAAGTGAATGGAATAACATTTAAAATTTATAAAATCTCACCGCGACGCGTCTCCAGAGTCGATTCAATATTTAACGACAACGTCCGTCTGTCTAGACGAACAATCAACAGAAAACGGTTTAATGGGAAGTCGAATGGGCTTATCGGACAGGAGGCGACCGTGGATTTTTCGCGACAAAGAGAATTCTATTTTGAGCGGTGATACGACGCGACAAGTAGATAGAGTCGTTAATGGTTAGACACCGTCAAACACTGGGCGTTGTTTCAGAAAATCGACAGAAAAATCCGAGGCCGGCACACGATTAAATAGACGTTGAAAATATTGAACGATAAGTGACAACGATTAGTTTTATCTTATCCGAGTTAATCCTTCGGAGCGTAGCTTTATGTGTACCTTCGGACACAAAGGCGACGCAATAAGGTCGTCGAAAGAATCTTTCCACGAGCCCCGCGTATTTGTGTCCGATAAGGGGTTTCACGTGCTCTTTAGAAGGTTCGATCACGTCTACGGACAATGAACAACGCGGCGTGCACAGAATTGATCGTTACAACGTCTCTCGTCCGGCGAAAAAACTTACACGCGGACCAACGCGCCCCGTTTGTTGGAAACAACGCGGCGCTCGCTCGTGCGACGGACGAGCGATTAAAAATAATCGTAGAACATTCGGAAAATTAATTACGAGGCCGGTCGTGGTATCGCCTGCTCTCCTTTTTCGAACGCGGAAACTGAATAATTGCTCCGGAAGGAAGTTGAATGAACTGAAATTAATTACTGTCATTGTTCCCGGAATTATTCCTACGGGATGTGCGCGCGAAGAGGTGGAGTTTGAAAATTATTAACAGGAGAGACCGAGATAAATAATTTAATACTCGTCTCTCGAGACAGGGTGGCAGCAAAAACTACAAAACCAATGTAATACACTACTTTGGTCACAAAATTAAACTTTCCGCCGTTGGCATCCGTATTCCGTTTTCAACTCGTAATGAGAAATGGCTCGCGCGTTTCGTTGCTCGACGAAAAGAACGTGGCAAATGTTCGCATTTCGCGGACAAAACCGGTTCGACGGGCAAGTGGAGGGATTCAGCGGGGGTGCGAGAGAAAGTTTTCGTAGGCAAAGAGGATGGCCGAAAGAAATCAGCTGCGCGTAGCGAGCAAAGCGATCTCCGCGGTTAAATGGCCAGCTTAGGCTCTGATCGGCATTAAGCTGTCAAGGGTTGCTTTTTCGGATTCCTCGCGTCGGCATTAATCCCGTTTCAGAATGGAGCCGTCTTCAGCCCCCTGTCAGACTTAGCCAGGACCCACATCCTGACCCGCCGCAGGAACGTGTGTTTACGTCCCGCATCCTGTGACTCCGCTAATCCTCCAGAAGGGATCGCAAAGGGGTTGCAGCCTGCTGTTCGAGCGTTTAGCATATTTTTCGGCGGTCCCGCGGACAATCACGCTCTTACGGTTTTTCAATTGCAAAGCGTGACGGGATCATGGGATTTCGACCGATCGAAGATCAGGTTTCCTAGTAACCAGAGGCTTTCTATATATTCGCTACGCATACTTTTTATAGTAGAACAATTGGTAGGCGTTATCGTACCACTTCTCGTGGTCAGGAACGACCGATCGCGTTCGTTCACCCCGTTTAAAACCGAACGGGGGAAAGCTGCTCGAGAGAGAGAGAGAGAGAAAGAGAGAGGACGCGTGTGCTTGAAATCCGAATTGTCAACGTAAATGCTTAAACTGGCCGGCAATAAGCGGCGTACCTCTTGTTGCAATTAGAACTTAACGCGGTCCGTTTCGTGACTTTGTTAATTATTCAGTAAACGACGTCTGGCGTGCGTTCTAATAATACCCCCGGTTAGATCGCAGGGTCCCGATACTCCCGGTCAATGGCAGCGGCGAAGAAACGACAAGGGGTGGGACCAGGAGGGAGAGGGGAAAAAAAAGAGGAGAGACTCCGACGAGAAAAGAAACGAGACGACGAAGAGCGGGGGAGGAAAATAAATCGGCGATAGATCGCGTTACTAACTGCTCGACGGAAATCGAGACGAAGCTGCTCAAGCCGCCGTTCGAGCACTACCCTTTCGACTTCCCAAGGGTGTACGGAAACACTCGATGAACGCTCGAGCACTTCGAGGGTGGTGTCGGGTCGAAGGTGCTCGAGGTACTCGGGTCAGAAAATTGCTGATCGGGGAGCAATATTCCTGCTAGCTCGAGAATATGTAGACACTTTTACTCGTATACACGACCAATCGATAAATTGCACTAATTAAACGGGGCACGTAGTTTTTCTAAAGCATCGAGCCACTCTGTCTAGCTTCCTCTTGACCTTCGATCGATTCTACGAGTGCTTCCGCCGCGAACGGAAGTTGTTGCGCGACGTTCTTCCGTTCTTGTTTAATTGACAGAAGGCTCTCAAAAATCGTTAATGCACTTGATGTCTGCCATCATTTATTTCTCTCCGATTCTGATTTCTCGACTATTCGAACGTTCAGGGTTTTTAAGAAAGAATTGTTCGCTAAATAAGCAGTAAGACGTACGCCTATAATTATAAGGTATAAACAGCTTTCTTCCGGCAGTTCCTCGAAGTCCCAGATGACCGTATTCCGATCCCGTAAACGATTTCCACGAAGTACGGTTAAGAATCGTCGCGTGCCGGTGTTCCCGGGAACTTCGAAAGCACATCTGCGTACCTCATCGATCCGCATTAAAATACTGCATCGTTGGTCGGCTTCGAAGGGAAAAAGAAAACCGTGCCCAGTAAATATTTTGATGAGCTTAAAGGCTTACAAGTTCTCTCTTCTCTCCCTCTCCATCCACAAAGGGGGACCCTGTATCTGTCCGGGAAAAAAATGTCTTTTCGAAATCCTCTCTAAATTGAATACAAGATCCCTTTAATAAAGTTACACGCGGTATGGCGGAGGTAAGAAAAAAAAAAAAAGAAAAGAAAAGAGTAAAATATGATTCCAACGGACGATTCGTTGGAGTAGATATTCTCTTATTATTCCGGCGAACGTAAGACTTGCCAAAATGAATGTACGAAAAGGTCTGTAGTTTATTCGCCATTTCCGCGTTGGAGTATTAATATTACTCGAGTTATAAGAGGGAGGTGCCTGCTGAAAAACACCCTTGAATGTGTGGAGCGCCTCATTTTCCTCTGTCCCGGGTGTCTACGTGGCATACATTAATCATGTCTTGTTCGCTCTTAGGCGAAAATTTGATTTTATTCACCCTCTCGTAAGGGTGCCCTGCATCGGGGGACCATCGACTGCCTGCTACGTTAATATTTCCTGTATTTTTAATAAGCAGCGCGGCTCGTCGTTCCTTGTCACCGTTTACCTTGTACGCGTGGAAAATTCTGATAAAGCTTCTGCGTTGGTAACGTCTTCCGACTGTTATCCGAATCGATACGATGAAAACAAATTCGAGGACCTCGACGCGAAGTCCACGTTCACCGTTTTCTAATCTAGACCAAACGATGTCGGAAAACGTTGCGTCGATAACGACGCGGATGCGCGGTGAACAATTAGGAAACATAAAACGCGAGGCGTTCAGGCAGCGAGAACGACGAAAACGAAAGAACCGGCTAGGTTTCCCTGATCGATCCGCGTGGAAGTGGCGAACGGAAGAGGACGCGAAGGCGAAGGGGGTGACGGTGTACCGGTAATAAGGGCCGGTCGCACCCTAAGTGACCGGAATGGCGCAATAATTCGTGGCTCTCGTGACGTTAAGAGGTCTGCCCTTTGCGCTCGTAGGCCCTGCGAGAAGGTGGCCGTTCGGCCTCCCATACGGTTTCGCAGGCATCGTCCTAAATATAGATCCCCTTACAACCTGACGTCCAATTATAGCTCTTTGATGCCTCGCGAACGTTTCTCCATCGCTCTTTCTCGCTCCCTTCCGCCAACCCTTCGCCTCGCCGTGTTCCACTCCCCCTTTCTTCGTTCACGTTCTTGCTCGTGCCACCATTCTCCTCGCCCTTTCCGTTGCTTCTCCCGTGGCAGCTCTTCGGCTCGTTTCGCGTAGCCAACTCCGCGCGGCGGGCGATAATTTTATCGCGGTTACCGGCCATTCGCCAGCGGCGAATCGCAACGGGAAGAGAAAGAGCTTAGTGAATCGGGACCAGCCTTTGAGAACGCGAAATTGTCGGTTCCTCCTCTGGGGCCGCCCCCGCGGATAACTAACGATGTTTCGCAACAGCCGCCGATCGTCCGCCCGTTTATACCTTTCGTTCAAGCGGCCCCGAGGATAACGCCACGCGCTTCCATTCTTTCGCGCGCCCTCGAAAAGCCGACAGTCGGCGTAAATGGTTGCTTTTCAAACGCAACGTCGTCGAGTTCTCCTCTTTTCATCCTCCTTCTCCCGTTCCCAGCCTCTTTAAAGAATACGTTCGGTCCTGCTTCGAGTTCGATACAGGACCATCGCAGCGGAGCGGAAAGCAAATATTTACCAACGTTTATCAGCAACGTTCGAACAGCGGCTCGAAAAGCTTCCTCTCGACGGGCGGAGGTAAACCGCGCGTCGTTCCCCATACGCGCGCGTACCGATGCGCCGTCATTTGTTTCCCCTCTCTTTTGTCCGGGAAAGAATCCCGTTGAACGCGATCTCCCGCAATCAGCGCCGCGATATATTAACATATATGAGACGCACCGTACGAATGATAATCACGACGATTGCGAGCGCTTTTCGATGGCTCCCCGATGCTTCCGCGTATTTGTATACGCACGCATCCCGCGGATAATATGCGCGCACACGGAACAGAAGGCACTCGCATCCTAATGATGCGTCTGGGAAAATTTTTAAATATTCCCCGACGATAATACGCCTGTTGCCACAAACGTTGCGCGCCATTTCTGCACCGTCGAGCCCATTGCCGCGCGGCCCGAAAAATCCACAGGCAAGATTTTTTTTCCGCCCCTCCCAGCTCCACTACCGACCCCTTCTATCGTCGCAGCGGTCCGTTTTCGTTTTTCCCGGGCGGCACTCGCGGCGCACGGGCGCCGTTTAAAGAGCCCCGCCGTTTGTGGGAATTAGCATGCTCGTGGAAACGAAGGGGGCTCAGGTGCGTCTACGTCGGAGCCACCCCCGTTTCGAGGGAGGACTCGCGCCGCTGGCGCGCACCCCCCTCGAGGCCACGTGGCGAAATTCGCATACGGAGTGGCGCGTTTTTAAACAACACCGCCGCGACCCCACGCGCCTCGTTAATCCTCCGCTATATCCGGCAATCGAGAGGGGACCCGGTCCGAGCGCGGCGCGCGCCGATCCGCAAGTGATTCCCCGAGAATTTTATGCGTGGATTCGCGCCGCTGCCACCGGCTCCACGGATTTCATTGGTAATTCGTCGAGGTCATTGATGCGTGTGCCATTTCGGATGCATTAATCAGCGATCCCTCGGTTAAGCGGAGGCTCGAATTTTACGCGAGCGCCACCGACGAATTACCCGCGGCTGTACCAGTTGATCGAAGCGTCGAACGTGTTTCCGTCGCCCTTCGGAGCTGCTGGTTTCCCAGGTCGATCGAGAACGAACCAAAGGCGGGATCGGGTTAGCCTTGGAAGCAATCGAACGAAGGCGACGCGGAGTTTCCAAGCATACGGCGAGGGACTCGAGCGTGTACGCCGCGTATCTGTTGATCAATGAATTATCGCGCGGCAGTTTTTGCTTATCAACGCGAATTAGAAGTAGCTATCGTTGGCAGCGGACGACGGTAGGGGTAGCCAAGGTAAGGTCGGTAAACGTTGCCGCATCGAGGCAGAAGGGAACACCCTCGTAACGGACGTATAACGCCCGGTTCGACGCTTGTGTGGTTAATGCGTGAGCGTTACCTGCCTGCCAACACGCACCCGTCCGTTATAAGATCAATATAACGCGTGCACGCATATCCTCACGTACCTGACTTCCACCCTCCAGCCGGTATCCGCTTCGTCTCTCCCTGGCCTTTCCTATCTATCCACCAAAAAAATGTGCGAAAGGGGCGGCGTTCGTGCGTGCACATCTACGGGGTGTTCACCGTGCAGTCTACTCTCGCTTCGCCGAGAGGGTCAATCGAGCTGGAAGATTAGCTATTCGTATCACTTTACCGTTCAACGAAGCGTGGAAGATTTCTAAATTCAATTATCACTCTCGACGCCGCTCGAAGCTCGCCTCGTTCCGTCTTCTTTGTTCTCGTCCATCGAATTTTTCGCAATTCCCATCGATTCGGTAAACGAAAACGATTTCCCTCGTCGGTCTCCCCCGCTTTTGCTTCGGGAGAATTTCAGTGAAACGAATTCTACGCGTAACGCGAGGGAGAGCGAGCCATTTCGCGGCGAAAGAACACACCCCGCGTCAACCCCGTGGAACTCGAATCACGGTAAACATAATCAACGTCACGAATTCCCCCGTTTCCAGACTCTCTCCTAATTCTCCGTGGCCGGAAAATTAACATTCACGCCGGTCGGCGAACAACGCCAGAAACGCGGCTACATTACGGACACCCGGTGAACGCGTGCTCGAAGGAACGGCCGCGTTCCCGCCGCGTGTGTACATGCACAGACGGACGGCTCGCATGCCAACACACATTACGAACGCGACCCCCCCGCGGCCAGCCCGAGTTAATAATGCACTCATTATTTTATCAATACCTGGAATATCAGCTACGACACGTCCCGCGTATGGAGGGTCGAAAGGCGCTACCAACCGCCCCCTCCGCCCTCGCACGCGCCCAGCCGCGGTACCAACGGCATCCCTTTCCGCGACTATTCCCTGGTTGACTGAATCGGATCGGAACGGGGGTGCCTGTGAGCCGAGTTAGCGAGCAGGGGCGCGAGTGGGGCGAATCGGAACGAATTTATGGCCGAGGCGTACGTATAACCCGGCGCTCGACGGTGAGCTCGTTTCGAAATTGCCCGGCTACGTAACAACTGCGTGCATTAATATTTGATTGACCGCGCCGGCCGATGGGCTGGCACGCGAAAAACGATTTTCCTCGAAACGTCGCCCCGTTACCCCCGGAAACGCTGTCATCTCGCAGTTTACACGATTTTTCTTTCTCCCGCCGTCCCACCGCGCTTTCATCATTATTGCTGCCTCCGTGCGCCTCTCCTCTTCGCGTTCCGTTCTTCCGTCCGCGCGACGGTATGCCAATCGACGAACCGTAAATTGATTTTATTAAGCAATTTCACGGATCGTCGGAGGGAACGCGTTCGAATCGCGGCGAAGTGGCTCCGACGGCGTCGAAGACAGCGGATAAACGCGCGGCTCCTCGCGCCGCGTAGATTCTTAGACCATTATCGTTCGGTTATCGGGTAAACGCGTCGTTAGAGATGCCGGAATTATCGTTCCGCGTGGCCTTCTCGAGCGTAACTCATGCCCGTGGCGCGTCTAATTGGCCGATAACTCGACGGGGACGCGACGCGATGGGAGAACGCTTTTACCGATGCGAAAACGCTGCGACAACGTTGTATTATTTAATCGTAACACCGATTGAGATATTACGATGGCGCGGGTCGGGCGGCCGGTGGCTGGCCCCCTCGATAAGTGCACCAAGAACGCTCATTATTGGACGGTTATTTAGCGGCGCCATTTAGGGCGCGTTGCACCGCGGTTCGATGCGCCGGAAGGATCAAATATTCAGCGCACGGTGCAGCTGCGGTGCTGCTTAACTATCGGGTGCAACTTTTGCGCGCCATTTTGTTGCCTGGTACCCGCCGCCTCGTCGCGAGAAGGCCTATCTCTATAAAACTTAAACATGGAGAAAAGTTGCGGGGAACTTTCCACCGTTAAAAATTAATCACCGCCGCGCTGTATCAGCTCCGTACGAAACTAGACCGAGCCAAGTTCCGTCTGATAATTTTACAGCTGGCCTGAAAATGGGCGATCGGTGATTACGCGTTGCTTTTATAAAAAGACCATTACCTTTGCCGCTACAGAATCGTAGGTAATCTGTGCATAAACTAGGCGAATGTAACACTCTTCGTAGCACGGGGGTGGATATAACTCAACCGAACAAGAAAAAAAAAAAAACAACTCGGCTTAATCTGACAGTAAGCCACCGATTACTCGTAAATGCAGGGTCTACGGTTGAACAAAGCTCTCGATTAACTATCGAGATACCCTGTTTAAAGCAGCCTTCTTGGCGAGAGCGTCAACAGTCTGTAATAACAGTTACTTCGAAACGTATCTGGGATTGCGAGCAACGGCCGCGTGATCGCGCGACGTTAACCCCGAGCTTTGGAAACCGGACGGCTTAACAATCGATCGAGATGATTGGCAAAATGCATCTGGCCCGACGACAGGCTGGCCAGATCCGCGCGCACGCGAGAAAACGTTTCGCTGATAAGTGCGAGCGGTCGGAGAAGGAAAAAAGGATCTCGATGGGACGGAGCGGTGGAAAGAGGGACTGGGCGAGGGAGATCCAGAGGGCGAAGGGGGACGCGGATCGTAACGGCGCATAATCGGGCGTCCGGTGAAAGCGCCGTGGACGTTGTTGCATCGTGCCGCGGGAACGCGGTATAGAAATTACAAAGTGACCGGAATCGATGGCGTGCATAATCGCGCCACGTCGATACGCTGTCTTTCACAGTCTAGATCACTTATCGAGGCCCGCGTAATTATAGCGATAGAGCAGCGGTCGCGTGTGCCGTGTCTTTGCCGCGTTTCACCGTGAAACCGAGCAGAAAGAGTCGAACGGAAACGCGGTGCCGCGGTAGAACGGGCAGAGTAAAAAGCCGAAGGCGGAGGGAAAAAGATAGCGCGGCCCCGTGGCGCACGCAACAATGCCTCCTTCTATAAATATTCGCCATGCCGCGGAACCATGAAGAATATGTTTATACGCGACCATCGTCCGGCCACGGCATCCGTCTTCTTGACGTCTCGCGGCCGACGCGCGCGTTCCACCTATCTGCGTATATTTTTCTTCCACCCCGGCTGGCAATTACGCCAAGTTAATCGCCGCCTGGCTCGCTTCGAGACGTGTTAAAACTATGAAAAACGCTTTATGACCCGGCGAACGAACGCTTTTTGCCGGACTCTTGTTACTCGAGCGTAGCTCAGAGAAATGGACGGGTCGAGCAAGTATTTGCGGTCGACTGTTACGATTCCATCGCACATTTAAAGGCTGCTGGAACTAAATTCGTTCGAAAAGAAATTACGATATCTGATCAAGACTGTAACCCGTGTGTTCGACGAGTCCGCGATACCTTCTGGCCCCGCAGCGAATCTGAATGACCGATACTTAACTGCCAAAATAAATATAATTGGCGTGGAAACACTTTTTGCGGCCGCCGTAAATTGCCTCGAACCGTGCGGCAAAAACTCGCAAGACAAACCAATCCAATTGCCTTCTTCGAGCGTCGGGGGCGCGGCAAAAACCGCTCGAAACGGTGTAACGCGTCACGTTTCGACTCTCGGACGCTTCTTACCGTGGGATTGCGTCGCGAACCGTCGTATTAAGGGTACAAAGTATATATCTGATGCCTGGCAAAGAAACGGGCGATCGTGAACAGCAGCGCGGTAAAAAGTATCGATCGATCTATAGAATACAATGCGGGAACGTCCGGCTCGTCCGGAATCCGGTGAAGCTGGCTCGTTATAATCGCAGCCCCCGTTTAAGCGGAGGGAGGGAAAAAAAAAAAAAAAAAAAAAAAAAAAAAAAACAGGGCCCCCTGGTCGTATTCGCTTCGGACCGTACGGTGATCCTCTTTCGTTCGACGAGAGCCGCGTGATCGAACGACGACAATGCGAATGACTGTCGGGGACGGTATCTGAGCGGGCCCATCTGAGAGAGTGGGGCCTCGGAACGGGCCTCGCGGCGCGAGTGCACCGGTCGCGTGGGACGATTTTAAGGCCCGGGTAAGCAAGTAGCAGGTAGCAGGTGTCACGTCGGCAACGATCGCCGGCTCGAGATAGGGCAGCCATCGGAGGAGGCATCGACGTCGTTTAGCGGCAGGTACGCACAGGGAGCAAGCGGGGTTTTAGTCAGATTAGGCATAATCGATCGGTGTCGATATTGCGCCGGTAGGAGGAGAGGCGATTCGGCTCTCGGTTCTCTCTTACGAGCCGGGCCCTATCTCACGAGGCGATCGACGCGGGCTACAATTGCTTTTTCACAAAGGGGATCACCTCGGAGAGATGTCTGGCCCCTGGCCTCCTTTGAATCTCTCCAGATACGTTGGATACGTGTATCGCTGGCGCAGCTTTGACAGCGCCGTCGTCTCCGTATTGGTTCAACAAAGTGGACGCTTTTGTGCGCCACTGCGACGGAGCCTCGTGGAAAACTGCGCGATCAGGGGATCCGTGACAGGGGATGTGTGCATCGAGCAGCATCGTGGATCTTCGCGACGAGTTCTACTGCATTAGAAACTGTGCACGTGGCGAATGTTAAGCTTTGCTCTTGGAGCAAATTTTAAGCGGGGTTATCGCGAAAGTCGGATAGGACAGAGAGTTACGCGTACCAATTGATTCCACGTTAAAATGTTTACGCCAGCTAGTTAATCCGGTCGGAACGCAATGCATATCAGATTATAATGTTTTTATTCAATAACGAACGTTGCTATCGAATCTCTACGTTAATGTGTATTCGTTCCGGAAATAGGTAGTAATCAATAGGTACACTGCATTAATTAATACTGAACGTTCACTTCTATCGGGATATTGTAACGCAATATCCCCGGTTATTATAATTTACCGTGTAACGTAATATTCCAAATGATTATTG
Source organism: Xylocopa violacea (assembly GCA_963969225.1). Taxonomy (NCBI): domain Eukaryota; kingdom Metazoa; phylum Arthropoda; class Insecta; order Hymenoptera; family Apidae; genus Xylocopa; species Xylocopa violacea. Next base: position 38,443,955 of record CAXAJV010000002.1, read on the forward strand.
TAATCGGCGAAACATTATACAGGAATCATGAATTAAACCGCTTATAATAAGTAGCGTCATAGACTGACACGGTAACATCGCATCGATCGGGATTGATCAAAGCTTAACCGAAGCCTGTTTCACTGTTTCCTCCGAATTTAATTGAGATTTCAGGCCCTCTATCTTTTCAGGTTTCTAAGCACTCCGATCCGGTTGCGCAACGCTGATTAAAACGAAGGAACTGATTGAGAGTCAATTTTTGTTGGGACGTCTCGGCTCGGCGAAGATAAATGAAACGCATCAAAGAGGCGTCCCGCGTTGCTGTTATTATTTGCATAACGAAGTAGCCAGCCTCCTCCTGTCCTCTGCCCGCCTCGCGCTAAGGCGTCTTTTTAAAGGCAGACTTGGAGGAATTCCCGGCGAACTTTTCATCGAGTTAAATAAGAAGCCGCAATTAATCACTTACTGTTTTTCACCCTGGCCCCGGTGTATCCGTATTTAACACCGCTTTTTATACCGGTGAACTTTCGACGGACTTTTAACAGGACGGAATCTTGTTACGGTTCTCCTTCAACTTCCACGTCGGTCGCCAGCAACTTTCGAGCGACTCGCCGCGGCGGAATATTCGAATATTAAAAAATGCCGGGAGCCAACGAATCGGTTCGCGCTGAAGCGTCAACAGGGCGCGTCAAATTTTAATGAAAGTCAAATGTCGTTCGACGAACAAGGCAATCCGATGGCAGTCGTTGAGCTGTGGTCGTAAGCGTGGAACGGAATACGTTTTCTGATTAGCCGCACGACGAAGTGTGCGAGTGTATCGCGGAGGTTCGAGCAGAAATATTCTCGGTTCCGTTTGCATAGCTCGTAACGGAAGGGAGGGGGCCTGATGGTAAGAAAATTAGACGTTTCACGCAAGGAGAATCCCATTCCCGTCCGGACGACATTCTCGACCTCTCGAAAATTCCGTACGCACGGTGTTTTAGTAATGAGGCGAAGGACCTGACGCCCCTCGCGACTCCGACGTCGGATTCATTAATTTCCCAGCCAGGCTTTCTAATTGGCTGCCTAATATTTTATTTATGAACCGCACCGATTCCGGACGCGCGATGAGCCGCTCTCGCGTTAATAACGTTAGTTGAATTTCCCTGCGATTCACGCGTCGGGGGCAATTTTGAGGAACGCGTCCCCCTGCGGACGCGGTGGAAAAATTTATGGCCCGATTCCAATCGATAATTACTACGATCACTATAATTACTATAATTTGATCGGTAAACAGGATCCCCCGAGCACTCGATGTCCCCGAGTAACATGGTTTTTCCTCCTGAAATTCCTCAACGAGCCATTAGAGAGGGGCGAGGGGGTGGGCCGAGCGAAGGGAAGAGGGTAGAGTTAGAGTGGAGCCTTAAATTCATCATCGAACCGGGCCGCCGCTTAAAGGCACGGCTCGTTAAGCCCGGGGCTTATGATTCACGATCGGCTTTGTATCCACGGGCCTTCGCGTAAAAGAAAAGAAACGAGAGTTTGAGACCAACGGTTAGAAGTAGAAGGGGACTCTCTCGCTCGGGCCAAGGAGCATCGTCGCTACGATTCCTCGCCGGCTAGGATAATTGAGGGTTCCGTAAATCAATATCGGTACAGGGCCGTGGTCCTGAGATGGAACGAGCGAAACGGTGCCTCGAAGAAAGAGAAGGCTTGAGAGGCAGAGAGAGAGAGAGAGGCCTTGCAAGGGGTTGCTCGCGGAGGGTGTTTCGAGGTATATAATACCGGGTATCCGAAATATAATTAAGGAGGCGACTTTTCAATTTAAGTCCGATATTTTAAAAGATATAATTAAGGAGCTAGCCGGCTCTCAGCGGCCAGGCCACTAATTGCGCCCGGGGGAATCCCTCGGGGTTTCTGGTGGCGCGGTACGAGCGAGGCCTCGGCCGCTATAGTATTTCTATCCCTGCTCTATCCGCCCGTGCCGTACCGAGCGCGGGTGTACACGTGTATCCCGCACACCTAGCCGCACCTACGAGACACAGAACCGTTTCCCTCGTACCACGGTGCACCGCAGCACGACACGAAACACACCATGGACACGTCCTGCGGCACGCCATGGAACACGGCTACCACGAACGTCCCGCGGGAACGATCCATTCACATCTCTCCGTCTCCATCTCTTTCTCCCTTTCGCTCCTCCTCTTTTTCTCCTACTTGTTCCGCGCGGGTTCATCGCGAGCCAACCCCTCCGCCTCCACTTTTCCGCTTCCTTCCTTACCTATTCCACCCTTGGCCACCGACGACACCCCGTTTCCTTTTTCCCCGCGTTTTTGCTTCCGCGTTGCCGCGATCGAGTTCAAGGTCGACCGATCGATGGCAATTTTCTCGAGCTCGATCGCTTCCACCGGTCCCACGGGCACGATCCGCGGGTTCCGCGTCTTCCCTTGCGCGACGTTCCGCCGCTCGTCTCGACGCTCGTCTCGACGCTCGTCTCGACGCTCTCCGCTGGACAGGTGACGCGTCTCTTTTTACCGTTCACGTTCGTCCATCGACGGTTCCGATTCCTCCTTTTTCCGCGCGAACTCCCGCGCGCGTTTCATAAACCGTCGACGCGGAGGCGAAGGGGAGAAAAAGTGGCGTCGAGGAACGAGACAGGCCGAGAGACGGTGTCGATGAAAAATTGGTTCCAGCCGTGTTCGGAAACTGCCGGGGAACGGTCGAATTGGTATTTTTCGTGGTCCGTTTGGATTAAAAGGGGCATCCTTCGACCCTGTGGGAAATACCCGCGCGCGAAAGGGGTTGCGTCCGCGCTACGGAAACCGACGGAATGCTCGCCACCTCCCGCACCTTTCTCCTTCGCTCGCGGTAGATTTACGATGTTCCGCTCGGACGTGGTTGTTGAAAATTGACCGGCACCGAACCGAATTAAATTTCGAAAAAGAGAACAAAGACTGCGATGTAATTCTCTGGGTAAATAGTTCCGACCGTCTCGCCCGCGCTCTTCTCTTCCGGTGGCCAGCCAGTTTCCATTTTACGCGCGATGCGCATTGGTTGGCATTCGGTCCGAGGGTAGATGGATTCTCGATCTCCTGTTTAAATGCATCGAGTTCCCTCTCCTTTCCTTCCCATCGATTAAAGACAATTTTTTTCGATCTCATCGCCAGGAGTCTCGCGGTAACAACGACCGTCACTTTTGAAGCGCGCTCGAAAATCGGCGTTCCGTGCAGCGTGGCCATGTTCACGACCACGGAACAATCGGCCGTCCTTTTGTGCACGGTATTTTATTGTGGACGGGATCGCAAACGTCTCTGTTCTCTCTCGCCCGTTCCTCGCCACTCGGTGAAATCGAATAGGTCGCGTCAAATTGTTGAAATTTCCAATCGGTAGACTGCTGGTCGCGCGGAGACCGCGGCCTTTGATCGATTTAGCCGGACGGGTACGAGCGGCTCTCGCAATTTTGCTCGACGTAATTGCGTGAAAGAGAGGCCGTCGCTTTTTCTTTTTTTTTTTTTTTTTTTCCCCGCCCCTCCTAGTTTTGTTCCTCCCCGATACCATTCGGTTCCGCGCCGCGTAGGAGGATCTCCTAGGCCAGGCGCGAATTTCGAGATCTATATCAAGCAAACGCGGACAGGTGAGCGCCGTAACGCGATCGATACCCTCTGAATAGAGGAACGATTTGGCGTTACGCCGGGTCCAGGTGCGCGTCAGAATCGACGAGCGATGAAAGGCTTGACGCGATGAGAGTCTTCGATGCCCGCGCTTGAAATTTTAATTAGGCGCTCGATTCGGGAGAATTTAATCCGACGGCTGATGCTGGATAGCCTCGATGCTAATATTTGTTATGTCACGGACGGATCGATGTCTGCTGGCCTTGCCAGACTTACGAGTTACCCGATGCGACACCGATATTATTAACCTTGGAAAAAAGTCGCAGATATTCTGCGCGCTCCGCAGCTTCAAAGGATTAATTTAGAAATTATATTTAGCGTGATCGATAAAGCTGCAACTATACTACCCTGAGAAACCCCCTTCGCAGCGCGGCGTGATGAATTTTTGATCGCGCTGGAATGCGTGTCGTGAAAATGTCTGGCATTCCAATGACAGAGTTGAAAGCGACCCTGAAACAAAGGGGAGCAATTTCGACAAATTATCATTTGCGTTACGCGGCGCGCGCGAGACAATGTTGACCGTGTCGAAAGATTCGTCGCTGCGCCACGTGTTGTGAATGCAGCCTAAGCCGTCGAAGTCACGCCGCGTCTGGGACTCTTCTCCGCACAATGTCGTAATCAAAGCCACCACTGTCTTCCCCCGGCGGGCACAATAGCGTCGTTCGAGGGGATGGATGGTCCTCACCCTCGTCGTCGACGTCGTCGTCGTCGCCGTCGTCGCTGGCACTCAAAACTAAAACGACACTAATCATCGAGCACGGGCTGCGGAGTAATGCGTCCCTTCCCGAAAGAGTATCTGCCAAAGTGCTACCGCGAATTGTTAATGCCACCGTCGCGAAACGAGTCCCTTTGGAATCGAACGACATCAATCAGGGGACGTTTAACGTCCCCCCCTATCTTCTGCTATTTTCCGCAACGGTATCGCGTGCCGTTCTCCCGTTTTTCATCGTTAATTTCACGGGATATCGTAGGAAATTTTACATTTGCCTTCCGCGCATGAATTTATCGTTGGTTTTATCGTGATTGTTTCTCGATCCGAGTCGCTGAAGAACCTAATTTCGCGAAGTGATCGGAACGACTGTAGAAGCCTGGTCGGCAATTTGCATGATACAAACGGAAAGAGACTCGCCATTCGTCTTTGAACAGGAGAGACGCAATTGCATTGACCCAATTAAACGGATCGTTTATGTTTAATTCAGAGGTCGCCGGACATGTAAAGACCGCGAATGCTCGCCCAATTACCATTTTTGCCCGAGATTCCCTCGGAGTAAGCACCTCTTGCCTAATAACCCATTAACTTGCGCGCCTTTTGTACCTCCGCTATTTCTTCCCTCCCACTTCAGACTTCTCTTTTTATCACAATTGCATGTTTTATCGCGTACCGTTTGTCTCCATTTACCGTTCTGACCTGTTTCGCGCTCCGGTAGCTAATTATTTTGGAGGAGGCGACGGAAATAGCCGAGAGAAATATGTCATTCGAGTGCATTTCAAGCGGATATTTTTCTCTGCAACCCAATTCTCGTTTTATTCGTATCATTCCACGGTGGCTAAAAATTTATTCGAACGTTAATTTGCCGCGAGCAATTATGCGCGCGCTACGCAGTCCTCCCCTGAGATCGGCCCCTCAATAACCCGACGGTATGCGTCCTCGTAAAGCTGACAATGCACTCGTAAAACTAACAATTTAATCTCTAATAATTCGAGCCCTAAACTGTTACAATACCATTGCTCCATTATCCCCGACGCGCCACCCTTCCGTTTGCCGTGAGTAATAATGCCTAAACATGCTGGCGCCATTAAGCAATTATATGCGTGAAATCCATTCCAATTGGACCACCCAGACGGCTCTTCACGTAATTGCCCGCGCACGATACCGGCTACTCCGAGTACCTTGCGTTCGTCAGTTTTCAATCGCACGTACACCACACTCGACCAACACAATGCGCTCGTAAATCAATGCAAGACAATCGATCAAACACCGACTCGATACGTGGACGCGTACCGCGAACAGAACTATTATATTAAATACTAAATCGCGGCCGTTGTTAAGCGAGCACCGTCAACCTGGGACGCGCCGCAGCGAATTAACGCGGGCTTCCTGTACACGCGACTATGAAAACCAGTGCAGTTGTCGTCGCATAGCGGCGACGGGCAGCGTTTTCCACGCGACTGCACGACAACGACGATCGCTGCGGGACAAGTTCCAGAACAGGGGTTCGAATCCGGGAACGGCCTCGCTTCGAGGGGAAAGGGTTCGCGACGGCGGTGCATCGATTCCTCGAAGTCATCGCGACGGTTGCCACGACCGCAAGGTTAGCCAACCCCCATTCAAACGAAGGCTCGACGAGGATTGACCTTTCGAGATCAAAGGAGTCCCCGGATCGATGGGGCCGCCTCGATTGAATTTATCCGTAGCGATTTTATCGTTCCCAGCCCGAGGTCCCTTCTTATCCTACCAATAGACGCACCTTTTATTCATTATTGAGGGCGCACGGGGCTCACCGATTCCGGGCAATTCGGGACGATTCGAAAGGAAGCGCAGAGGGTACGCGTTCCTCTTTCTTTTTCGAATGCCCGTCAGGTTCGATCGTTAATAAGACAGGATTGATTGGATCGGGCAGGTAAGACGCGGACGCCTCCTCTGTTCAGGACCTGAGGATCTCTCGACATTTTTATCGATCTCATAAATCACGTTTCAAAATTCTTACTCTATACGTGCACGTCTACGCTGGTCGATATCGTCGATCCTAATTCACCCGTTAAAGGGTTAACATTCTCCTCCGCGGAGAATAAATATTCGAGATATTCAATTTACTCGAGCGCCATCGTGTTCATCGTTGCGCGCCATTTATAATTTCCTCGGATCTTTCCGGGACAAAGCACCCCGAAACCCCTCCGAAAACAGTTGCTCGCGGTGCGAGGTGAACTCCGAAGAAACGGGCGGAAGAACAGGCGGAAGAACGGCGAAAACCAACCGACCTGGCCCTCTCCTCCTCTATTGAGGAGCGAAAATGAAAATTCGGCTGAATGCGAGGCGCTCGCGCGGCCGATTAACGGGCGCGAGCGACCAAAGTATGCCATTGTCCCCGAGAAAACTTCCAGCACGGATCGACGGAACTTTTACGCGAATGGCGAAAGGGCGTTCCCATTGGCCGGGGACGTCTGTCGGCAGTTAGGAAAGTATGGCACGCTCGGGGTGGATCCGATATGATTTCACGCAATTTCAGGGACCGAGGAACATTGCGAGACCTTGGCGGGTCGCGGCATAACGGGGCGGACGACGAAAGGGGGTGGCTCGAGGGAGGGACGGAGGATCGCCGAGGGAGAGATAGAGAGGGGACAAAGAGGTTCTGAGTAGAACGATTAGCACGGCCCATTGCCCGATGCCGGTGGCACACAACAGCGACCCTGTTCAACTTGGATCGCTTCCAAGCGGCCAGGATTATCCTTTAAGGGTGCCGCACACTGTGTACGTGTGATGTGCTGTAAGATTCATCGTATCCTTGTCTATCGTGGAACGAATTTATCGTCTTTGAGAAGTTACTTTGGTTTTTTCAAAGGTGTTCAGAGGTATTTGGAATTGTTCGATCTCGCGTTCGCGTCCATCTTCAGCGCATAGGTACAAAATGTTCGCCCTCCGTTATCCAGACAAACATCTAAGCCAGAAACTTATTTTTTCCAGCTACCCTCACCGAATATCGTGTCCGAAGCTGTGGACGATGCCACGGAACGGGCTGGTTCGAGCGAAGTCCAAGACCAGCGCACGTGTTGCCGCGATACTTTATGTATCCACCAAGTTTGTTTCTCGCGCGGCAACGAGAACATAGTTGGACAATCGAAGGGGAGAATAAACATCTCGCGAGCGAGAGGAACGTGAGAACGCGACCGGCTACCGCGATCGAAAGTTCTGGATACTTGTTGAACTTTTATTCTCGATCGCGAGTCACGCGGAGGACTCGAAGCGAGGAGGACGAATTCAGTAGGTGGTGGGGGCGAGTGTTGCCGGTGGCAAGAATTTTTCAACGCCCTGGACTACTCGCCTCGAAGGGAGGAAGGAATATCGAAGTGGAAAAGTAGGGGCGCCGGAGACGAGGTGCACTTAGCGAGTCGCTGGAAGGGTGGTAGGCGGTAGGGTTGCTCGACGCCGCTAAGAGTAAGGTAAAGAAAGAGCCTCGAACGGAGCGCGAGGGGGTGATGATGACACGAGCGAAAAGGGGGTTGAACGGGGCTTTTTTGGTAAAATAGAGGAGTTCGCGGCGGCTCGGCGAAAGCGGGTAGCTCAGGGAAATGCGCGAGCGTCTTTCCGCGGCACGTCCGGCACCCTCCGCTTTATACCCTCCTCCTCGCTGATTCGATCGGAGAATTAATATCGACTGGCCCCTACTGGCTTCGCGGGAACGTTCCGCGCTCGATTAACCACCGAGCGACAGTGATTTATGATCTGGATGTGATATCGCTGTTCTTCGTGCAGCGGGTAATCGATTTGCGGCACTTTCGAGCATGGATTTTTCCAACCGCCGCGATCTCGAGCTTCCGAGCCGAGGGGTTTACGCGGGGCTGTTTTTCACGCCGTTCGGGCACGAACGATTGAACGCCACGGTTTGCTGAAAGGCGATGGCTCGCGAAATTGACGGATCGCGCATGTTACGAATCTCCTCTCGCATACGCTTAACTTTTATTAAATTTCATTCTCGTTCCTCTCTATAGAACGATCCACCGCGGAATAATTCAAGCAGTATCCGTGTCTCCGACTCGAATCGTCAATTTTCCATTCGAAGGGAGGATTCGCAGGAGCGTGAACGGTTCGCGAGTCCTCGTCTGGGGATCAGCGTCGGCAACAAATCGTGTCATTGGCAATCGGCGTGACGACGCATTCCCGTAATTAGCGCACCGGTCGACGGGTCAGTGGAACTTTGAAATTAATTAAGGGCAGAGAAACGCGCGATACAATCTGCTAATGGCGCGGCGGGAAGCCGGTCGATCGACGTGAATTTGAATCGACGACCCTCGACGTTTCGCGCTCTACGTCCCTCTACGTGCCTGCCATCGGGTGAATCGACTATTTCGGGAGGCGCTTCCCTCTTCCCGGTGTCGTTTTCCGTCTGAAAAGACCCGGGAGGACTTCTGCCCCGAGACCATCGTTGTTTCACGGCCACGTAGTCGCGCAACGAAAGTGCTTAACGCTTCACGGTCGAATTGATTTTTAAGTGGCCTTTCGGGAACGATAGACCCCCGTGTGCTCCTGCAACTGCGCCACCGTGCGCATTTACATATTTATGCGCGGTACGCGGTCCCTCGGGGGGTAAAGCGTCACGTTTTGTGGCTTGTTTTGGGCGAAAATTGCGGTCTTCTCTTTGGCACGGTAGACTCGGTTGCTCGCAGATGTTTATTAATATTTTATTGCTTTCGAATCGATAAGTGTTGCGGTGCATGGAGAATTTAACCTCTCGACTTTCGTAATAAGATCTTAGGAAGACGGAGCAAACATAAATCTCGCTTTATTTCTCGTATATTTCGAACGCGAACGAGAAAACGCGAGACTTTTGAAAATTGCATGGACATTGTTGAATATGAGGGACTGGTACGCATAACGGTATAATTAGTCGCAATATGCAATGGAAACCGGGTATTAGGATCGTGCCGTCCGGAAGACTAGCCGCGAAATTGAACGGCACCGCCTAAACAGGCAAATATAATGAAGTTCAATATCCGTTTAAAAGCGAGAGTAGATAATCGATCGATCGTCCGGGCGTGCACGCGAAGGCAAATATCGGGCCGACTATTATTACCTTTGATGTACCATATATTACACGGGCCGCGTATCGATCCGCTTGACCCGCGTTGCCAGCGTGTAATTCCGTTCGAGCCGAACGTCTCGTTACGGAACGCGAAACGTGACGAAGCTGCCTCTCATTAGAATTTTCCTATGAATCGTCTACAAAAGTTTTAACGATGCCGGGGGGCGCCGCTCGAGTGTCATCGAAACTTCATTTCCCGAAAATAAACAATTACTTTAATGGAAAAAAAGGGCGGAACGGGGGATGGAAACGGACGTGTCTCCCTCTCCCTGTCGCGTCGATTCGAACGCGATTTTAATACGGCACGCGACAATTCGCGCCGTATAATCGTCATGAATTTGCGTCCCTTTCGATTGTTCGTTAAATTAAATTGCTCGTCGAATTAAATTTCATCTCGCCTAGTGTAAGAACAATTGGCTCGATCCGACTAGCCTGTCGAGCGTCTAGAATTCAATTAAAAATTTCGAATTTCAATTTCGATTCCAGACTCTCCGTGCTTTCGCGTGCGTATTAAAAAAAAAAAAAAAAGGAGGGCTCCCAGTGGATATTACTTTGTCACTTTCCCATGGACATCGGCAACGTTCGTCTATTTTCCTGTCGCCGCGCCCCCGCGACATTTTTTTCTCGAGGCCTCCAAGATGACAGTACAAGAGTATCAGCCAGCGCCCATGATAGATCGGCCCGCTATCGAAAACAAGGTAGTCATTCTTTCTTCGCCTCGTGCCGACTCACCCCGTTGCAACCCCACGCGGCGCGGATCGCTCGATCCCCGCGAAATACACACGGTCGACTGCCGAAATCCAGCCTATCGCGCTCAGCATCCCCATTACCGTAGCGCCAACGGTGAAACGTAATTTCCGGGATGTCAACTAGATTCCAGATCGGTCGTCATCGTCAGTCTGCCTCCATTCGAGCGAGCCACCGGTAATCGTCGAGCAGCGGGGCTGCTCGATCATCTGTACCAGATACGAAGCGTTCGTCGCTCGGCTTTTTCAACTAATTACAGACGTTCGGCCCCCGGTTCCGTTATTTCGCGTCCCTCACTGGCTCTCCTTTTCCTGTTTCACCGGCGATTTCGCCCCGCTTCGCGTCGCGTTCCTCGAGGAGGCGGAGGACGGCCGAAAGACACCGTGTTATCGAGACCGACGAGAAACGGCCATTAATCACCGCTTGTTTGTTAAGCAGCGTACACACCTGCTTCCGTAATATCCTGGTTCGAGGAGCACGAGGGTCAGGGACGAGCCGCCGCTTTTCGGCTATGCTCGCCGGACGTTTGTTCCACGTACACAGGCGAAACTTTCGATAAGGTCGTGCGCGAAGGCACTCGAAATCGGATGGGGTGGGTCGAGGACGGGCTGGCCGACTCGGCGAACGGGTATCGATCATCTTGTCATACGCTGGCAAAACGGCGCGGCCATTGTCTCGGACGAGGCATCGTGGCTGTGATACACTTTCCGGTAACCAATTAATTAACGCCATTGGCTACGGTTTCGAACTATCGACAAAGCTGTTCGAAGACTTTGACGACACGCTGACGAAAGAAGGGGTGGAGGAGACGAGGCGAAGAAAAGTTTCTGCTTCTTTTTTATCTGGATTCGAGCGACGTATCGATAATTACGTGCTACGCGACGAGTTATTTGTGCTCGTGTTGCGATTCATCGATCAGCAATCAAAGGTCATCCCGGAAGATCAACGTAATCGTTCTCCTCCTACGTTCCAGAGGAGAGACAGTTATCGCGATTGTTTGCACGAACCTTGGAATCGTCTCGAGATCGGCGAGGGTTACGGACCCGTCGTTAGACGGACCGTCAACAGTGGCAAACGGGGCAGAAAACGCGGCGCCTTAAATTTAGATTAGACGCTGGGAATCAACGTGCAAGATTCAGCGTACGAGTGTACCGGGTATATTTGCAGAGCGAGTTCGAGCCCGATGTTCCGCCGGTCCTTCGGGAAATTTCTTGCTTTCTCGGCGGTTCAATTTACTCGCATAAAGGCCGGAAGTAAGCGGCGGACCGAAGCCGCGGTTAGTTCGCGCCCCGGTTCCAGACGCGGATACATATTTTATTTAATCACGCCGTCTCTCCGAGCCGTTCGTTAATTCGTAATGGATCGACCACCGCGGGTCCCAGTTATTATTCGCGCCTCTAAATAAACACGGGGCGAGACTGTTCGCGGCGGTGGTTCCCGTTATTGCTTGAAATTCCGCGCTTCTTTCACAAAGTCGAGTGTATGGTAATTCGTGGCATCGGCGCGTTCGAGCCAGCAGGCTCCCCTTTGACCTCGCGGTTCACGGGCCACGGGAGATGTATTCTAATGGACAATGGCCCATTACAGGATCGCCGCGTGGAGTACCCAATTACAGCCAGGAGAAATGGCAATCTCGTAGACAACGGCCGGAACAACAGGTGCGGCGAAAATTGGCCGCAAAAATATCGCTGGAACGCCGTACGCGGACGTTCCTGCCAGATGACGAAACAAATTTCCCGGCTACGGCTAGCATTCGCTGGCTTATCGGTCGCTCTTACGACGCTGCCACCCATCAACATCAGAAAGCGAACTCCGCGTCGAGAGTGGCCGCCTGATGTTTCGTTGCTGGCTTTCTTTGGATCGAAACGGGAATAAAAAGTCGAGCTTCGGTCGAGACTCCTGGCGTCCATTCCGCGGAAGAATTTCAGCACTTTGCGGAGCAACGGCTCGAATAATTTTAGCACTTGGTGTTATCTGGCCATGAAAGAGCGATTCGTCCAGCGAACGTTAAACCTCAATCGATGCGCGCTTCCTCGCCGCGTGACGCGTTCGAGCCTCGCGTATCGCTGAGAATATTTATTCGCGGAACTGGCTCGCGCACAACAGGACGATTCACTCGAAACGAGGGTCTATCACTCCGCGGTTGGTCATTATCTCATCGTTCTTGCCCGTTCGTTTATCAAACGATGTCTTACTTTCTGTATCGGTCCGTATCTCCGTTCGATTCGCAGAAATCTGTTTCACGGCTGCGAACACTCGGCTCGCATTCCGCGCGGAAGGAGAGCTCCGCTCCGCGGTCGGATGTTCGCCGTCGCGGCTGATAAATCGCGGCGAAGCGCGCGCAATTACGAGCGCGGGCCGCGCCGCGAGTGAATCGTAAAATATCGTCCGCGACCCGTGTCGCGTCGGTTCGCGCCAAGCTCGACGACGCCCCGATAAGTATTAAAAGCTCCTAATTGGATTTCACCGGGCTTTATCAGTCACTTAGCGCCTGCACGAGCCCAAGGCCTTGCCCTTTCGCGTCGAAAGATCGTTCAACCCGTGTCGACCAGCAGTTTTCGAGTCCTCCTCTTTTCCTTCTCCTCTTCTCCTTTCTTTCTTCCTTTTTTTTTTTTTTTTTTTTTTTGCACTCGACAAATTTTGCACCGTGCATCCCCTTTTTCGGCTATTAAAAGTATCCAGACGCGGGGATAATTAATTCGAGGCAATTAATTCGCCGCTTTGATGCGGCCGTGGTTCCCCCTGGTTCCTTCGGTAATATACAGTGGCTGGGGAATGTATTCGTGTACTGTGAATTTATAAATTCCTCCGCTAATATATTTTCCGGGACAATTTTCAGTTAAAATCTTGTTACGCTTCGAACGCGTTTATAAACGAACGTTGTTTCGAAGTAAGGTATTTACGACGAATCTACGAAATGCTGTGTAAAACTGGAGGAGAGGAGCAACGTTGTGTAAAATGAATAAGCGAAACGGCAGGAAATAAAAGGGTGGACACTTTCTTGTAAGTTTTCATTGACAGAGAGAACGGACTTGAGTAATGAAATTCTTCGCCACCCCTGACTCTCTTTGCCCGATGACAGCGGTGCGGCTGGCAACCATCCCTTAAAATTAAGACAATCGAAGCCTTTCGACGTCTCCCGTTTGTGAAAGCTTTTTTCCCAGCGGAAACCAGTCCGACCGATGATAACCTATCAACCGGCAATCTTCGTGTCGCCTTTGAATCAGAGACAATGCACGTCAGAGGCTGGGAAGCCGGGGAAAAGGAAAAATCGCGTGCTTTACCACGGTAGTCGACTCGAATCGGACGATTTACTCGTGCGGAAGTAACGCCGCCCAGTGCCGTGTCTTCATGCCTCGCTGTCTGGCGTCTCTCGTGTGCCAGAAAACGATCTTCGCGTAATTTTATTCCGAGCTAAGGATATTCCCGTCTAACTCTTTGGAAATTAAAATTAGAACGCTGGCAAAGTTGATATCGAGGGGACAGGGGAAAGAGGACGCTCCAGTTTTCTCTTCTCCGCCTTCTTAAAGATACTTCCTCTTGAATCAAGGCCTCGAGGAAAATTTCTGTCGCGGGGCGCAGTGTGTCGCGCGAAAGGGGGAGGAAACGGTTGGCAATATGCGTTAACCCCGTTTCACCGTGTCCGCCGCAAAAAGGTCAACACTCCTTGCATTCATTTCCTGACGAGATCAAAGAGGACGATCCTTTTTCACCCGAGATTTCCTTCGTTTGAAGAACGCGCCTTTTTTTTTTTTTTTTTTTCTTCTTCCCTCCCTTTTCGCTATCACCAGGCAGGCAGCGGTGGAACGCTCGATGCTCGAGGGTGCCCGGTGTCTCGAGGGCCTCGGTGTTCTATAAGCGAGATTACTCGTTCCCAGGAAAGCGTCGCGCTCCGTTCAGGGGCCCCAGGAACTCGCGAACCGGCTAGGAGTGCACGCATGTATGTAAGTACGTCTCTATACGTGTATCGAGAGGTCCCGAGACCGGGTCACATTCAGCTCGATTCCTACTCTGAATGCCGCTTTTGTTCGCGTCTTTGTACGCTCGCGATTCCGAACGTCGTCGCCCGTTTCACTTTGATTCACCGTGCGGTACTCGAGGAGGACCGGCGAATGTGCGTAACGCGCGACGCGATCACCGAGGCTCGGGTCTAGAAATACATCCGTAAATACGTTTTGTCAACGGTTCTCCTTCAGCGGTTCGTCGTCTCGAGCTAGGAGAAAAGGAAAATGAAATTACCCCCGCGGCGGGTACCAGACGCTCCGCTGGGTCTTTGTGAACGTTGTTTGGTCGACGATTTCGCCTTTTTTTTTCACCTTTCCTCTTTCTTTCTTTTTTTTTTTTTTTTTTTCCAAACCTCCCTCCTTCTTCGGCGATGTCTCTCTCCCTTTCTCACGGAGGAGTCTGGGATGCTTGTTGAACGATTCTATGGGCAGGAACAAGTTCACGGTCGATTGTTTTTATTCCCTTTCTTCGATCCCTCGCTCCTCGGGGATGCTGCGGCGAGAGGAGGCATTCGCGAGAATTAATCGAGCCGTTCCATTCGACACGACGTTCCACCATCGAGCGATCCCCCGATCCTTTCAATGGACGCTCGTCGCTCGAGCGAGCGTATTTAACAAAAAGCTAACCAACCGCCGCAGTTTGCGCCCGGTACTCTCCTCTATCCGGGAGGGATGGGTTCCTTGGGGGGACGGGGTTCGCGTCTCACGGGACAACCGCGAAGAAGCACGCTCGATCCCCGACTGGTGCGCGTGTATATGAACGATCGATCGACAACAGGTACCGTGGAATACACGACGCCGTGCACAACGGATACGGAGCGAGTTAGAAAAGCGACGCAGCCGGATCACGGATCGTAAGGTTAAATGGTGGCTGGCTCGTTCGGCTCCCACCGCGATGTGCTCGGGTCTCCCCATGCATTGACCGCGCGGTTCGTGTGTCCCCTATAAATGAGCCCACGTACCCCGATCCCTTATATACACGCGCACAAGTGCGACTCGTACTCTCACGTAGGATCTGGCCGCTCTCCGCTGGTACATACGTGCATACTTACTCCGAGAGAGGTGCCGAAGGGGTTGCAAGGCAACTGCGACACCAGCACCAGCAGCGCCGATGTTGCTGCTGTTTGCAAAGCGGTGTATTATACTGTCAGCCATGCTGGGGATTAGCAAACGCAATACATCGGGCTTCGCGATCGTGCTGCGCATCTGTTCGTCAATCCGAAGTCCCCCCCATCTCTGCACCCCCTTCACCTCTGGCTCCTTCTGACCGTCCCTCTCCGTTCGACGCGCAACCCTTTAACCGTCTCCTCTCTGTCCCAGCCTCGCGTCCTCCCTGTCTGCCGCGCGCCACGCTCCACGCCATCTCGTCGCACCCGAGCTACAAGAGCTGCATCGCAATTGATCCACGTTGCACGGTTACGGGCGTGCACGATCTGCAAATAACACGAAAACCATCCGCCGCCGAAGGCGATGTCCTCCGGTGCCATTATAATAAGCGACGTCTGCGATCCCATTGTTATTACATAACGCGTTACACGACCCCTACGGAGGGAGACGTCAGGCATTTCGGCGAGCCTATTAACGCTGCCAGATCCGCCGTTAATTACGATCTCGAGGCGACCCGAGGTGATCAGTCGCGGCTTTTTATTTGCGGATCGACTGGCGGAGTCGTTGCCAGCGGTTCCTCGTTGGGGTGGCTCTGGAACGGACGCGACAATGCCAGGCTTCGTTGCGTACTCCACGACCATCGAGCCACGCGTAACCATTTTTCGTACACCGATCGTCTATCTAATCTTTGGTCACACGAGATTGTTCCTCGGCTGTCTCTAATCGCAATGTACACGTATAATCGGTCGAAGACTCGCTGTTTTCAATTTGTTCCTCGCACAGGAGACAGAGTAAACGTCTCGGAAGTCTCCAAGGCGTGTAGATACCGAAAAGAAAAGCAGAGGAGCGAGCACGCACGTCCGCTGGCAACGTTTCCACTGGCGCGTACAAAGGAGCAACTGTTTGTCGTTAAATAATATCACGAGCGCGTTATTTGCCGATAGATTACACGGAGGCGGGCAACGGGCCGGCGGTGCCCGAAGCTTATTTGCATTCCGGAACACTTCGCCCCCGTCGATGGAACCGACGAGTGGGCGTATCGAAAAACAAGGAGAAACGAATACATTTCGCGGGATTGGCCGCGCGAGGGGCGCAGCGGCGGGGGCGATGTTTCCAAATGAACGGGCAGGGGTTAATTCGTACGCCGGCCGCGTATCGTTCGGTCATAGTTGCTGCAACGAGCGTTTATTTAACGGGAATTCGCCTGTAAATAATACACGACGCTCGTGGCGCTTTCGCCAGCGTGGACGCGGCGCGAAACTTGCCAACTTCCCGGACGAATATCGTCGATTAACTCGTTCTCGGGGCGCGTTACGTTTCGCAAGATGCCGGCGTTCGATCGAGTCGCAACGTGGCGATGATTGTAAAACTCGAGAGGGCTCCGTTCGAGCATCGAGGACACAGCTGGATACGCGTTTCATAATTGCCGTTCTTTTTGGCCCCCGTGAACGAGGCACCGTTCGCAAGTTCGAGCGTCCAAGTACACCCCGTCGCGACAAAAGGGGTGGGTTTGCGTCTAGCTCGCGGGCAACTTCCTCGCGACTGCCTCGATCCTGTATTGGAAATACTCTCCTCGAGGGATGAATGGAGTTATACAGCGGGAAGCAAGGGGCGGTTAATGGTAATAAGAATTAGTCGAATGCGCCTTTAGAGGTACTTTCTCCGTTACGCTCTTCAAGTGGCAATAACACTAAGAGGATCGTTTGCTAGGAAATAAGCTCGAAACTTGCGTGGCGACAAAGTTCACGACGAGAGCCAGCTGACAATGGCCTCGCAGACTGCGAGCGGCCGTTCAGAAACGGAAAGTTTATTTGCATCAATTAGAGGCAGCCGTTGAATTATTAAACGATTCGTGTTGGTCCTGCCGGGTAAGCTCTGTTATTATTCATATTGGCAAGCGGAAGGACCGAGGATAAACTTCCGTGCGATCAGAACGGCTACAACCGCTTTCCAGATGTACACGTATTATTTCAGTCGAACAAATCGATCGCCCAGATCGCTCGGGTCTCTTTGGGAACCTACTTATTTTTCCATTGTCTCCCTTTTGTTTCAAGCACGAACCCCGTTGGCGAAACAGTAACAAAGCGACTGAACGACAGCGAAAGCGAACGACCAGCACCCCGCCATCACGGTCCGTGCAGTCATTATCGCGAATGACGATGCGAACGAGCGTCATTTTATCTCTCGACGCGTCCGGCCGATCTTCCCGAGCGCACTCGCCGGACTGAACAAAAAGGAAGACGCTCGCCGTTTCGCAAGTTTATTTAGCCACCCGCGCTGACAAGAAAATCTCGCCGTGCGGTTTTATTACGGCGGCGGGACGGCCGGTGTCCGCAGGCGAGAGAAGGAGAAAAAGTAATGTGCCAATCCGTCCGCGGGCTTAGCAAGACGGAGCGAAGGTGTCGCGAGCGTGACGCGTCAAACTAATTGATTTATTTAACGTTTCCCGCCGCTAATCTACCGAGCGATCTTCATCTCCCGTGATTCATCGCCGCTGCGAATACGGGGACGATAAGGACGCGCGGTGAATTTTGTTGTAATTGATAAGACACGTCCGGTGGATGCTGCGTCGGACGTGACGGAAAGCTGGAATCGCGTTTCGGTTTATTGGAGTTCAGCTTCGTAAGAACCAGGTAATTTGAAGTCTCTGGGTTACTTTGATCGATAGCCGATTCGTTCGCTCCTCTATCGTGGAAACGTCACACCGATACGGTCATTTATAGATAATTATAATCATATTGATGCATCAATTTAGCTATTCGACGTAATAATTTAGCTGTTCATTTCGCGTAGATTGTAATTATTAATTCGTAATCGGTAGTTTCAGCCAATACGCATCATCGATTGACGTATAATTTTCGTTGGGCTCGCGAGCGATATCCTCCGCCACGTCGTTCGCGTAAAAATTCAATCAACCATCGATAACGAAGCGTACGTCCAAAACAGAATTCATTCGCTCCGATCTGACGCTCGAATTCACCCACGCTCGGCCAGCAACGAACCGCTGCGTTAAATCGTATCCCAGTCGCCGATCGAACGTTAAGGGGCAAGAAATTGCGCAGGTGTACCGCCGCCGTTTATCACGGGCTAATATATCGTGTTATGTCTGTCGCGCGGCGATCGAACGTCTCGAAATTCGACGAGGCATCGATCGATCGCGACGGTCCGCCGGTTGCTGGAAATTTCAACCGTGGAACGGGCACGGCGACCAGCTACCGTTTCGTGTCCGCGCGTACACCACCGTAGCCCAGGTATTTATCGGCGTTCGATCAACATTCCTGGCGGTGCGTGTACGCGCGTGCGGCGGCGCGCTACGCAATCCGAATCAGCCGCGCTTTATCGGTCGTCAACCGGAAGCGCACGTTTACACGGGCCGGCTAAAGGCGAGTGCCAGCCGGGAGGCCGTACGTGCGCCTATCTCGAGCGCGATCGATAAAATTCCGTCCCCGGTCTGCCCCGCTAATCACGTATTTCGAGTCTCGAGGCCGCTCCAGATTTCGATCGCCGCCCAACGCAGACGTCCGCCGCTGCGGGCCGTCGTCGATTTCCGCTGACACCGCGGCGAACGCGTTGCAACGATTTACCCGCAGCTAACGTTGCGTAAGGTGTCGACTCGGAGACACACGCGCGATTATTTATACGAGTGACGCGAACGACGCTTTTTAATCTGATTTTCTTGTAACTCGATTAATGTACATTTGAAATCCGTTTAGTCGGTGAATGCGCGTTGGTGTACTCTGGATTTATGCGCGTACGAGAGCTCCTAGTGACCCACTCTTGGATAAACGTGGACACGTGGACGCGGAAAGTAACCGTTCGCGAAGATTTTGACCCGGACTTCCGGATTGTCGCGCGGCTACGCCGCCTAAAATCCGTTCAAGTTTCGCCGTATTTTCGGTAGAACGACCGCGCGGTGGCGAGTTCGGAGGCAACCCAGTTTTCGAGCAGGTCGCTCACTCGCAACCCGCGTCGCCCTGGAAACAGCTTCCTTTTCCGTGTTGGAAGTTTGCATTTCTGAAGTTTAAACGGACCCCGCGACGATGGTTTCAGCGGTACCGTTGGAAAGATCCGACCGCTGAAACTGCCGTTGCCGCTGGTTCGAGTGCCGGCCGTGTTTTAGTTGAGCGACGCGGAACTTTAACTTGGGAATGAAAAATTCGCAACCCCCGCGCTTGCGAACGATGCACGCAAATAGCGCGCGTAACAAATTTTCACCGCCGCCTGCTGCGGTAGACTTCTGAAATTTAAAGTCTCGGTTACCGTTTCCCGGAAGTCTCCGCGAAATTAATTGTTCAGAACGAAAACGCGAAGCATCGATCTGGATTCGTGGCGCGGCGCACAAAAGGGGTGGAAAGTCGCGGCGGTTCCCTGGCGCGGTTGAACCGCGATCCACAGGACGTGTTCGTGGCAGGATATCGAGTGCAGTCCAGAGGAATGGCCGAAGGGAACGGACAGAGTCGAGAAGCTCTGGCATGGAGATAAGTAGGATGCCATATTGATTGCGACTGACTCCGGTGTGGTTGTCGGGAGTTTGAAAGCGAGGAACCGGCCGTATCCCGGAAAGACGGAACCCGCAAGACCAAAAGGGTGAGCCAGGGGGTGTGTGTGAGAGAGAGAGAGAGAGAGAGAGAGAGAGAGGAAAGGAGGAAACGGACCATGAAACATGACGGAGAAAGAAAGGGAACGAGGGAGCGGCGCGGTGAGAACGTATAGATGCCGGCTGCGGAAAAGAGACCGGCCCTCTTGGAACGAGCGAGCTCGAAAACCGACGGAACTCTCCGGAGGAGAGAGGCACAGAGCTACGCGAGAATTACCGGATCGATATTAAGTTGTGATAGTTCCCGTTTCGACTACAGGGCGCTCGCGTATGCGCCCTTACGGCCCACCCCCTGATCCCATGCACCTGCAGCTGCCGGCGACCTGACCCCGCAACCTGTGACCCCTAGACCGCGGCATTCGGATTATATCGGGGGATCGAGTTCAACCTCGGTTACCTATTAATGATCTCGCCTCGCTTTAGGCAAATAATGCCTGCGCGCTCGGGTTCCCTCACGCTTGGCTCAGTTTCGAATTATTTCGGGTGAACGCAGAGAGGGTTGGAAAACGACGCTCGACACTTCGAGGTAGGACGTTGAAACGTGAAGCGTCGGTTTTTAGAATTCATATTGATTAACCGCTCGCCACTCGCGTCACTGGCAACTACAAAACCCGCGAATAGTACCGGACACTTCCTTTTTTTCTCCCTACCGTCCTGTATAATTCAACGGCGTTAAAAAATTCAGGCCTGCCGAATAAAGCTGATCGATCGCTGACCATGCACAGCCGTAACAAATTTACAAGCATGTTTCATTGATTACGAGCCCCGTTGAATGTTTAAATCGGCCGGGGCCGTTCCATCGCGTAGAGCCGAACGAACGCGCTCCACCGTGGCTCGTTCCGTCCAAATGGAAACATTTTTCTGCACGCCCTGTCGGCGATCGCCGCTAATAATTTCGGAATATTTTATTTCGCCGCCGCGTACATCCCGTCCGATTTATGAAACCGTCGACGGTTCCTCGCTGTCGCTGGATCGATCGCAGCGGAACGTTACCTCCCCGCCCGCCCTGCGCGATAACGTATTAAGGAATCGGACGTAAAAAGGCTTATAAGTAATATTGCCGTCCCGCGTGTTTACCCTCTTCAGCCCGTGACAGCGATATAATGGGTTCTCTGATTGCCTGTATCACACCCGGTTGCGCCACTTCCAGGCTTATCCGCCCACGTTTCCTTCCCGCGGAAAATACTCTCCATCGACGCGAGCCCGACAGAGTACACGGTACACGCTGTCACGAGGAATCGATGTAACCTGGAAAGTACGCCAGCTCCCGCCACCGTGAGACCAATCTGATTTCTCGATGGAGAGACGCGTCCGACGAGACGATGTCCGGCTCGCAATTTTGGCGTCGCGAACGATTTCGATTCGAGGCGGCTCACAGGGAGTAAACGTACGAACGATCGACGAGGTTCTTACTTCGGATAAAGAGGTGTCTGGATCGAAAGAGGAATCACGACTCGCGTGGAAGCCGAGCGCGAAATATATACCACAAGACAACGATGAATGAAACGGGTTAACGATTGGAATCGAGACTCCTAATAATTGAATTAATCTACCCGAGTGATCGCCAGACTTATCCCCTATACGTTTCATCCGAGCAGAAACCGGCAACGATCCCATCCTGCAGCGATCTTTATCGAAGCCTCGAACGCCTTCGCCGTGAAGTCGGAGCCGATGATTTGGTATCGAGCAATAGTCTCGATACGACGTGTTTTCGCAGCACGGCGCACGTCGAAAAGCACGGGGAGTCGTTGCAAGTCGTTGCAGGGGCGCGGCGGGGGAACAATGATTGGTCGTGAGAAACCGTCCGATAACGAAAACCGTGATGACAGACGGACTATGCACGCTCCAGGTAGGTATACGAGATAGCTGCGTGGGAAGCGCGGGGTCTAAGGTCAGGTTGGAATATCGCGCGACCCCTGACTCCGAAATGCTAGCGCAGCTCGTCAGAAGACGTTCTGCGGCCGGAGATTTTCACCGGGTGTAATAGAGATTTAATGGACGATGGGTAGCAGATCGTAACGGAGGCTCGGTGCACGTCGAACCGCGCGGTTTCATAGGCGTCGAGCGTAACGGGGTACACGGGCCCCGTGCATCCGAGATTGCCATCTGCGGTCCCAATGGGAGTCCACGAGCATCCTCGCGTTTCGCGGTACTTTCTCTCGTATTTTATCGGTCGAAGGCGTTGCCATTCGCGACGTATACACACGGCGGACGGTTACTCGTCTATTGTTTCGCCTCGGATGTGTGGTTACCCGAGTTACGTTGGCGTTTTATGGGTACACGTCGATTACGTGGTTTCTCCGACGCGCTTGGGAACGTAACGCGTTTGGGGAGTATACGTAGCTATGTCGGTAATGATCGGAGAAAATTTAACTCTTCGGGTCGCTATTCGCTTTGCATAGAAATAGCGAAGCTGCTAAAAAGTAACAAAATTGCGCGGCAGACCACCATTCGTTGGATTTTCACGGTCGTTCTCCTCGAAAAGGGGACCGCAACGCGCGATTCTGCTAGCCTCGATTTTTGTCTTGTTTCGGCCCGTAAAATCGGCCTTTCACCAACGCTTGTCGAACGGTCCGCGGCGGGGGATGACAAAAACGCGAAACAAACAATTACGGAATTCTCCTTTCGACTCCACGCATGCAGACACGGGTGAAACGGACAGGCGGAATTTTTGCTCGAGCCAACCAGCTATTCCGCGAACAAATAATCGAAATAGAATCGGCGGTGGTATGGCGGTGCGAAACGACGCACGCACAAACATCGAACGGAACCCCCGTGAATATCCTGGCCATGGGAACGAACAAACAAACCGGTGGACGGGCACAGTGTTTTGAGCAACAACGTGTTAACACACGCGTAAGTTACGCCAACTGTTGCTCCCGGACGCTCAACCTGACACGCCGGTAAACGCCATTAGAATCCAAAACACGATATCGAGTGTCACCGGGGTGAGTCTCACGGTCTGCTCGATGTCATCTTTCAACACCCACGTCAACCGCAATTAGGCGCGGAGGTGGGTTCGATTGCGTTGACTTTCGCGTACCTTGTTCCAAGGGACTATTCCTAATAACTTGATCCGCGGTCTCATATCATTTTCGACTTAACCCCCCAATCGGGTACGAACTAATCTGAAAGTAAATAAAAGTTAAATGGCGGAATGTCGCTAGCCACCTACCTTCCTCTGTCCTTCAACTGTTTATGTTTCGTTCGCAGAAACGGAAACGTCGAACGGATTCGTAACAGAGGACCATCGAATTCTTCACGGAATCGCTCGAATGCCGCAGATGTGAATTATCACGAATTTCACGGTATGCATGTACGTCTCCGTGAAGATCGACGAAACGCAGGAATGGCGGTGGAACGGAAAGAAAAAGAGCGAGCGGGCGATCATGAGAGGTCACTGCTTCCTGGAGGGCTGGTTCCACGTCGTCATCGCTTCCTGTGTTTACACTGTACCGTCTTGACGTGGCCGCGGCGCTGACAACTTGTCAGTGGGCCTCTTCTGAATGTTTTCCGACGGGGGACACATGGTGGCCGTACACCGCCGTAGACTAAACTTGCGCCCAGCGTCTGCTGGCCGTTTCGCTGGTTGTTTTGAAGAAGCGAGAGAGGCAGAGCCCACTTCTGGCAGTGGCGCGCGATTCGCAGAAACGGATACACGCGCTGCACCCTCGCCACCGGTAGCTCTGGGTGCCGGGAGACCAGCCGAGGAGAGATCGTTCCCGGGACAGCGGAGCTTGTTTCCAGGTTTGTTTGTACAACCCTCGACACAGTTTTTCTCGAATTATATTCAACTCGTGGAACCGTTGCCCTCGAAATACTTTCACGACGCCGCCTTCGAACGCGTCGCATTCTTTCCGAGGTATTTCGCAAAGGGAAACTTTTCCAACGAACGTAAACGTAATTACTGCAACGAAGTTGTCACCGCGTCGGAGGAATTACGACTTCTTTTCGCTCGACCTTTGACGAGGATCCTTTTGAGGAGGAATCACGACGAAGAAAACCGAGGCAGGGATTAGACGAAACGGGAAGTCGCGTCACTGCCGGAGGTTCGCGACAACTTTCTTCGACGAAATCGCGGCAAAATGGTAATCGCTTTAATTAATCGGTCCCAGGCGGCGTTCGTGTTTTCTCAATCCATTAACGCGTCAACCGGTTTACGAGCAGGGAATAACGATTTTTTCCCAGCAACTTTCGCGCAACCGAAAGAATGCCCGTGTTATTCCTCGTGGACACCCCCTGACCGGGAGCCAACGCGAACTTATGTTAAATTCGTTAAAAATTTACTCCCCCCAGTATCAGAGCCAGCTGCGAATAACTATTTACCTCCATTACCTGTTCCCCGCTTTCCGCCACGCACGAAACTCCGCGGGAACGAACAAAATTTTAATCGAGAAACTTTTTCCGGAACGAAGAGCTCGCTGGAGATCGTTCTCTCGCCAATCCGATAGTACCGCTGTAACCAATGGGTGACTTTGACTACTGAAATTAACCAGACGATGCTTATACATGGTTGCACGTTCAAAAAAGTTTCTTTATTATTATAAATTCGAAAATGTAACAATTTTATTCTTCCTTTCCCCTTAATCAACCCTTAAAATTCCGCCTATTCTCGTTCGAAGCGTTTCGTTGATACGGTCTGACAAATTCGCTGACCACAAATTTAAAGTTTACACACGATTCCGTACGAGACTCGCTATCCAACGGACCGAAGATTACGATCACTCCTCGACGCACGGCCGAATGACCATTACAATAAATCCACCCCGAAGCAACAGTCTCGTTCCCTCCGCCGTCTCCATCAGCGTTGCGCAAAAAGCCATCCAAACCCGAGGACAAAAGAGGCGAGCGGTCGGCTGGCACGTCGGACGATAATGGGCAATTGCTTTCTATTTCAGCCGCGCACACACGCGCAGACACGCCCTGACGCATCGGCCGTTCCTCGTAGGCTAACTTCGCGGCGCTAATTAGGGTAATTTCCTCGGGACCAGCGTGCCCCGCCGCGTCGCTCCCCTGGCCGAGGAGGCTCGACGTATTATCAGCTTTCATGTAAACTTGTACATCGCGGCTAGGGACTAGCATTGTGCAGCGGCCTCGGCTCGAAGCGAAACGCGCGTCTTTCACACGACAAAGCACCCACGCAACCGTGCGCCAGGCCTTGTTCCGAGGCGGTACCGGTTCCTTCTCGGAAGCAGCCGCTTCGACGAGGTGGCCGGGCTCTCGTTCCGGGCCGTGAAGCCCCGTGAATGATGCCACGGGATAACGTATCTCTTAATTAATTCCGCGTTAAAGCGGCTGAATGCTCGCGATTTCTGTGCCAGCGGTATAATCGAACGTCCGTCGCCGGTATTGTTTCCCGATCTACGACGCCAGTTTCGGAGGAAGTTGCGTCGAAATTTGTATCGGGTTTCTGCTCGAGGATGTTCCTTACCGGCGCCAGTCCTTCGTAACAGGATTTTGTCGTACAGGCCTGTTTCAGCCGTGATGGAACACGGAGTAACTTCGTCCGGATCCGTACAACAAACGAACGTTTCAGACCTCTGAAAGCAAGGTGCTTTGAGGATTCTGTGTCGCAAAGAATCGTTGCAAAACGCTTTCAGAGCCTCGACTCTTGGCGACGAAAGGAGTCCGCAACCGCGGACCCGATATTAAACGATTTACGAAACGCTCTGCGCAACGGCAAAATTGTTGCAGCATGTTTTAATAGTTTCCGCGGGGAAGGATTTCAATTCGGAGCTTTTGTTGCTCGCCGCTGAAAGTTGCCGCATTCCCCCGTCGGAACGGTTGAAAAGTTTAATTGGTGATGTTAACGTGAAAACGTTCAGACGGGATCGGAACTCCGCCTCGGAGAGCCGCGGCGTTTCAGGCCGATACTGTACGCTCGCTGTTCAACCGATACTAATTCGTAGCTTTATCCGCGGAATCGAGACAGCAGCGTTCATCGCTTTGTCCCGGGTCAATTCTGCAAAGTCCGTTCGCGTATACGCATCTTGGACGGTTCCATCGTTCCTTTTCGCAGCGAGAATCGTTCCTCTTGGATGGCTGCGGTCCGCAAAGACACCCGCCTACTTCGTCTATGTTCGAGTCCCACGTAGACATCGGTACGATGCATGTACCGCATGCATCGGTATGTGCGCACAGGCGATACGTATTGCACCTGGTGTGCCCGTTAATTAATTCCAATGGGATATACGGCGTCCACGGCGAACTATGCCAAGTCGTGAAGAGTATTTTAGTACGGCTAGTTTGTTTGTAGAACCGTTTACCAGCGGTCGAGGATGTTTTATAAGGGATGCTGGTATATTACTGGGTGCGTTGTTTTATTCATCGCGCGC
The DNA here is from genome assembly GCA_963969225.1 of Xylocopa violacea. Taxonomy (NCBI): domain Eukaryota; kingdom Metazoa; phylum Arthropoda; class Insecta; order Hymenoptera; family Apidae; genus Xylocopa; species Xylocopa violacea. The sequence goes on from CAXAJV010000002.1 coordinate 38,470,172, forward strand.
AATATCGATGGAATCGGTGGGCTTCGGGAGAGCGAATGTTTTACGAAGCTTTTTCCTATGAAAGTTCAGTTTTAAACTTGCTACGCTTTGTTCTTCCGCAAAGTAGCTCGTTCTATTTTATCTTATCGCTCGCGTTCAATTTCGATCCAACCTTAATTCACTCGATATTAAAAAGAATCAACCGGATGCTACAGTATTACAGGTACGAGGTTTCCCGTGAAAAGCTCGCAAAACGGTAACGCTGTCGGCTAGAAAGTTTCAATCGGCAAGAGAATTCCAGCGTCTGCGTTTCTTTCGTCGGGAATCGATTTTGCACGCGTCGCGCGATAAATAATGCAAACGGTTTATAGCCAACTCGGTGTACACTTGCGCTGGCGGTGTTGAATTAAATATAATAAATAGAATTGTAAGCCGACAGGGGTCCACGAGTCGGTGTCGGCACCCTCCGCGTCCACTGCGGTACCCCCTTCATTAATTACAGCCACGAGGGGGGCAATATGCCAGGAATCTTGGATACTTTCGACCCGTGCTTACAGACCGAACCCCGCAGCTGTCAAATCTACTCCGCTTGGGGGCAGATGATGGATTTTCGCCAAGTCGGTGCACGCATTAACTGGCCGTCGACGGAGGAAAGCTTTCGACGCTTTCCATCGGTGTTCATATTTCCCGAACACTGTCGTCCTCCGATAAACCCTGAGAATGTTCCCGCTCGCGTTTACTCGGGGGTTGCTTCGCGAGAAAGGAGCGTCGCGAGCTGAATCCCATTCGCTGAGTTTCGCGTAATTCTTTCGAGACTAATACGTTCCATTTTCAATTGACGATACCTTCGTTTAAATTATTCACGATCGTAAATCGCGATTGCTTCTTCGAGTCACCGGCCGCAGTTTTCCACGGAAACGGAACGTCGAGAGGGTAAAGTCGTCTCGATGATCCAACGACGCGATTTCGCGGGCGTCTCGAGAGTTACACAATCCCAATTAATTTGCGTGCCTGGGCAGCACGATAATCCGTAGGATCTCTGCGGGCACGTAACCGAATTGCCAGTAATATGGTAAGTTTATACGGTCGAATGTACTCGAACGGGACCCCCCCACGATCTGTCCCAGGTGGAAAGACCGACTGGTTCCACGCCAATGGGCATTATACGGGACCTGACAGTCAGGCCGCGGCGTGTTGCAGTGATTAATGCTAACTGCTCCGCTACCCTTCTCCGGACTATTGCCATCCACCCTCTCGCTCGCCCCGGTAACAGATGTACCCCCTATTAATCAATCTGATCCTCCGTTCCTGCTCTCGCAGTATCGCCGTCGGCTGTTCTGCTCTCGCGTGTCATCGCTCAACCCTTCTGGCCCTTTACGTCACGCGTTTATGCTCTACTTCCAGTCTGCGCGTCGACGTGTCTTCGGGTCCCTGTGCACACGGTCCGTCGACGATCGCCCATATTTTCTCCGCTAGATTCGCGCCATTCTTTTACGAAAACACCGGTGAAACTTGCAGCGTTATAGAAAATTCATGGACGTCCCTCTCTTTGTCATTCGTTGCACTGCTTCGTTTCGCATGGAATTCTTTAACGCGGATATTCAAATGAACATATTATATAGCGAAGAGCATTTGTTACTGTTAAAATAAGTAACCAAGCGGTTAACCGTGCCGTTCATTCTTATTGCTGTAATAACTTCTCCAATATCGCTTATTCACCCCCTCGAGCTTCATTACGAGACGCCGTTCCGTTGCATCAATTAGGAAAAGGGCGCCCCGCGCAAAGTACAATTCCCCAAATTAAAAGAGCTCGAACATAATGCTACGCCCGACCGATTTAACGCTTTTTAGGCGCTCACGATTGGTAGGATACGACCACCCCTGGCATCTCCGCCAGAACAGAGACCGTCGTCGGCCGTCTTCGCTCGGAGCGGTTCCTTCATCGAGCACAATGTCACGCTCGACAATGCGTGTCCCCGTTCGATTCACGCCTTTCGGATGATGATAATAAATGGCCGCGATTAATTGAATAATGGAAAGAGCGTAATGAGCCGTCGCGGGTGAGTGACAGAGGGGACGGGGCTGGTTTTCACTCCGTGGCAAGCGCGATCACCGACGGTGTGTATAGCCACCCCAGTCACCGTCCCCCGAGCGGCCGCAATATTTTTCGCGTCCATTAAGCGGCGACCCGGCGAGGTGGTAGTTTTTAAGTGGAGGGTGGAAAAAAACGTCTTGCAGCCGCAACCCTCCGCGATCTTTCCTCTCCGTTCGAACCGCGTCAGCGTTCTGCCCTCTTCCAGTGGCACCCTGAATTCTCTGCCGCCATCGAGGAGATGGAGGAGGAGAGAGGAGGCGAATCGTTTCGTTCGAGCTTCCGCGAGTCGTACCCAGGGCGTGTTTCTTATTTCAAGCGTCGTTAGTTAAGATAAATTCGTCCGCGGTTATTACGGATTATTGTGCCGCCAAATTGCGTTCCCCGGAATTATAACGCGGCTAAGCTGGCTCATTAAGTCGGTATCGTTGAGTTATAACCAGTAGCCGGTCCCTTGTCGGTTCCCACCCGAGGAATCGACGGAGGCTGAACCTCCGCGGGCTTGTTTAATTGAAAGGAAGAAAATCGATCGAAAACGAAGATAAGCGGAGGCGAAGAATCGTTCGCGGTACACGCACGATCTCGACGATCTCGCGGGCATACCTCGCACCAGATTCGCGTAATTACGTTTCACGATGGAATTAGTATCCTCCGCATTCTTGACGGGAACGTTAACGCTTCAAACTTTAATTACGGATTAAAGGTGTGCCGGCGGAGAATCCGGTGGATCTCTGCTATCTGGCTCGTCGGCGAGGGCCGCTCGCTCGGGGACGAAACGGAAATGGCGAGGTGCGGAGAGAGCGAGAGGGGTGTGGATTGGAACAGGAAAAAGAAAACAGGAGATCGTTCTCCGTCAACTAGCGTGTCGCGAAAAGAAAAAAGAGAAGAACCGTGGAGAGAAGAAACCGGCGGAGGGGTCGGGAAAGTTGGAAATCACGATAATCACGTCACATTCTAACGGTGCGTCAGCGCGGAGATAATTAATTGGAAATTAGCGGGACGGGTGCCGTACCGCGGGGTTAATCTGATATAAGCCACTCGGCGAAACCTCGCAACAGGCCCTCTCTCTCTCGCTCCCGCCGCCGTACCCTCCGTTTCGCTGTTTCGCGGCGAGGGGCGGCGAGGGGCGGCGCGGGACGCCAGCCGCGGCAACTGGAAGAAGAGGGAAGCCTGAAAAGTTTTGAAATTCCGGGCGCGAGCAGAGGAATTGATTACGCAGCGGCGTGGCTCGCGATAAATGGTAGTTAACGGTCCTCTGCTCGAGGTAGATAGCGAGAGGGGCGCACGGGGTTGCGCGGCTAGAACACCGCCGTAGCCGAGAGGCTCCGCGCGAATTCTTTACAACTGTTTGCCACCGCCGTGGGTTGCGCCTTGCATCCCCGCGGACGAGATAGAACACGCACCCGGCATCGCGTTACGTCCAACGATCCCCCTCGGTTCCGGACGCGAACAGCCGTCGCGAGCATCCTCTTTTGTCGCCCGCCACTCCAGACTCTTCTCCTCTCCTCCACCACCTCCATCTCGTCCTCCTCTTTTCTCTTCCAGCGCTGCGAAAGCGCCGCCCGCCGTGGACGTTGATTACGATTAGGCTGTCACCGGGACACGGCGATCGTGGGGTGAATACGCGGCGAGGGTCGGGCGCGACGATTGTCGTCGCGCTCCTTTGTGCACCGGCTGCTTCTCTGACATTGAACGCCGTGATTTTTTATGGCCGAACCCCTTTGTCGTGCCACCAGGACGATTTGGATTGCGAGAGAGGAGGGTTAGGGAGACAGAACGGCCGGATTGTGCTTTTACAGAGATTGAGGAAAGTGTCTTTTGTAGGGTTCAGGGGTTGTTACTGTCGTCCCGAGCGTTTCAAGTATTTGAATTTACGTTCCAGTTAAATAATTATCGCTCGTGACTGAGATTGCGACGCGTAGAAACCAGGTACAGCTCTGGACTGTTATAAGATAACTCGCGCAATAAAAGTTTATATATGATGTCTGTTATAAACAGACAGTATTTAAAAAGAAAGTGGCGTTTAACTTTTGCATTTACATTTTTGGTATCAGCAACTTCTACATTTTAAAAATTATAGTTCTGGCGTCGCAACGAGATGCAAAAATGACTAGGGGTGGATTTTTAACTGTTTTAAAATTATATTAATCGTGTAAATTTTGAACAATCACGTCAGAGCCATGGAAACAAGGACGAACGCCAATCCTTCCAATCCCGAGCGAACCAACTCGAACGTCGGAGAACGAAGAAGGCGAACGCCATCCAGCAATCCAATGGCGCACGTTCGCGCGTAGTGGAAGTCTCTCAGAGTCAGAGTTGTTCATTAGTAACGAAGAAGGAAGAAGTCAAAGCGAAGGGACGCGGGCCGAGAGTCTGGTGCGTCGGGCGAGCAGGTAATGGCCCTAATCCCGGCGTAATTACTCCCGTAATTGCGCAAATTCAATTTGTATGAAGCCCCGCGCCCCCCTCGGAACCCGTGTAACCCATATATCTCGTCGGGGCGACTGCACACCTACCTGTTCGCATCGTCTTCGATGGATTTCCAAATCATAGGTTCGCTCAGCGAGCAGACTAATGGAAAAGAGGGAAAGAGGACAGCGAAACACGACTGGACCGAGATTCTGAGGGAAGGAGGAAGAGAGAGAGAGAGAGAGAGAGAGAGAGAGAGAGGAGGGCGAACGAGCCCTGGGGAAGAGACAGAGAAAACGGTCGCAGCAGCGAGGGACGAGAGAGGGCCATTAATGGGCACGGAGAATGCGGTTTCAATTATTGTCGGCAGGGGTTCGAGTAGCCGTTTCCATTCACGATACCGGCCCTCCACGGGAATTATTCGTGTAGTTCATCGGTCGTGCGTTCGATTGCATAACCCTCAATTTTCAACGGACGATTTTGGCCCGACGGGGCTCGATTATTACGAAAAAGGAGAAGCTTCATTTCCGCGGGGAAACATGCACGCGGAGTTTCGCCTGACTGGCAATCTTGCGGCCGCCCCCTTTGAGTCTCTCCGATAACGCCGAACCACGGTGGTGGTAGCCTCGAAATTGTTCGTGCATCAATTTCGCGTACCGATGATTTTAATATCACCGAATTAACGGTGTACGCTTCGCGGTAAAACGGGGTGCGTGGCGACCGTAGGAGAAAATATTGGTCGTGCCAGAAGTTTCTCTCTACCCGTCGTACAGGTTCATCATTTTGGTCATGGCTGCCGACATCCGTCGCTGGCAACGAGCCACGCCACCCTGTAACGAAAGTCGAGCCGTGATCGGCGATTTCCGATCTCTCAGCTCGATCCGGACGGATCGGAAACAAAATAATTGAGGGGTAGAAAAATCGAACCAGAACGAAGCCTCTAAGTACGGCTTATTTATCGGAGGGCCCGATTAAATGGCAATCTATCTGGCTATTTATCTCTTCTCGCGACAACGAAGAAGACGCGTACGTACACCAGTACACGCTTCTGCTGCGAAACGCGTCGAGGGGACGAAGGAAGTACGCTCCTCGAGCGTTTCGCCCAGCCTCGCGCGGCGAGATATAAAAGTTTCAGTTAAATTACGCCTGTTTTAATTCGCCGGCGGGGAAGAGGAAAGTTTTTGGCGCTGGAACACCATTAAAACTCGGCCGTGTTCCGAGGTCGACGTTTTAGACACGCGTGTATCCGTGATTACAAGGGCCAAGGAGGCGTATCTCGAGGAATGATGGATCGTCCTTCATAACTTACCGCCCTCCGGACAGATAATACACAATACAAATCCAGCAATTAATGGCGACGATTAGCTTGCATAGAATCCGACACGCCTGTTCTCGTACGGGGCGAACAAAAACCGGGGGGGGTGGGGGGTTGTTCCTGGCCTGCACGCTGCCTGTATTCACGACAAAGAGCGCGATTACTTTCGTAGACGTCGACGAAGAATAGTGCCACTCCGCGTTCCTTTCTTTATCTCCCTCCCTCGGTTTAGCGCCCCTTTTAGCGTTCCACGCAACAAGGGCCACACCGCGCGACGCCGATTTCGAACAGGTCCGGCCATAAATCGTGCGTTTGCAACGGGAAAAGTATTAATAACAATTTGCAGCTGACGAAATTGATTCGTTTCGTCGTTAAAATTCACGCTTTGCGGGATGAGATTGGATCGATGCGGGCTTTCCTGCTTCCATTTGGATATTATCGGCTTCCGGTTTGCGACGATTTTTGACTCGACGGACACGCGTCTGCCAGCGTACTGACAGGATTTCGAGCTGACGAAATGTTTTTCCCAGTTTAGCAATGCTCCTTCCGTTATCGAATACCGATTCACCTTGCTTTGCTCACCGCGTATCGGCAGTGATCGATCGGCGTTCGTAGACGGTATCTGGCTTCGATCCAACGTTATTGTTTTCGCGACCAATCGATCGACAACAATTGCAAGGAACCCGGGGCCGGCAATTCGGAAAGTACAATCCGGCGAAGCCCGGGGTCCATTCTTCATGGACAAATGGGCACGGCGTTTGCGAACGAAGTACGAAATATCGCTCTGGCCCCTATTTCCACGACGGTCTAGTCGTACTCGCAATTACGTGATCGACCTTTGCCCCATTCCAATCCATTAAGTCGCGTAGGGGCGCGTGAATGCGAGACCGTTCGGGTTTGCGTCCGTCTTTGCAAGCGCGAGCATATGCCCGGAGATTCTACCGAAAACTGAACACCGTCTGTGACACGCCGCGTGTAAAAGCACGATTAATCAGAGACCTGTTCGCCACGGTGTTCGGAAAATTGGTCGCTTCCGCTGTTCCGTGGTACTCGCTCGGCGTCGACTCTCGCGGTACGCGCGGAACGGTTTCCTGATCGAAACATTCCCGCGACAAACAGCGCAGTTGCACCCAGAAACGGCACGCTCGCCCACCCCCTCGACGCAATAACCGAAGAATTATCCGTAATGCCGTCGAAATTTACGGCAGTCGAATTGTCTCGCAGCTGATCCAAGCGCTCCGTCACCCAACACACCCCCTCGCAAATATACAATGGATCAGGGATAATCCTGCACGGGCGACCCTGTTATTCGTCATAAGAGGCAACGGAGAGCATGTGCGCGACGCCATCGTGCCCGTGGATGACGGAAGACTCGCGCGCGTAATCCTCGCGCGGTTACACGTGCATATTGCGGATAGGAGCGGCGATCGGAGGACGGCCGAACCGATCATCAATTACAAAGGGAGACTGGTTCTACCCGCGCGCGCAGTAAGCCGTGCCGCCCGCGCCCGCTCGTAATCGATGCAATATTAATAAACCGCGATTAGCATGTGCGAAAAATGGATCGCGAGCCGATCACTCGTGTGATTAATGATCCCGTCCTCGTCCTGCCCCCGGTCCTGCCCTCGTCCGTCGAGCGTTACGTCGCGCTTTCGGAATCCACCGAATCGTCGAATCGTAAAATTAATAAATGACTCCGATCGACGGGCGCCGATACTCGTTACCGATCGCGCGAGGCGGGTGCACGGGAGGCCCGCGTCGGCATTATACGGGCCACGCGTTTAATATAGAACCGCGAATTAATATCGATCCACGGGCACCCGTGTACCCTGTCTATCCGGCGATCATTACTCACGGTGATAATTCTACCGTGACCGCGTGTTCCTCGACCGATTCTGGTGCTCGCCCCCTGGATAATCGTGTTATTACCAGTTGTATTAGATACCAAGCGAAGGCGGCGATAAAACCGCGACCCGTGTCCGGCTTAGTCATCGGTAAGTATAATTATCGACGATTCCGCGCGGTTATATTTCATCTGTCGTCGCGCACCTACCCATTTTCGCGTCCCATTTTGTCGGGCGAAAGGGCACGCTCGCAGCGCGACGTGTTCATTAGACGAGTCGTGGCGGTTCTCGTAACTCTTTCGGGGATAATAAAGCTGGCCGATCGACGTGCATCGATCGATACGAGCCGGACCGGGTAAAAAGTGAACGCTTAAAAGCCACTCGCGTTTGTCGAAGGATCAAAAAGGAACAAAGGGAACCGCAGATGTGCCCAAATTACACAGGCTAAAACGAGGATCAGAATAACACTCGCTGAGGGCGGTTACGGGTATTCGAAAACGAGGGTCGAAATGACGAATCCGTGACAATCAATTACCGAGTCGGATACCGGAGGGAGAGTGAGAGAGAGAGGGGACGAGAGTTCCAGTCGATACGCGTCTAATCCCGGATTCAGCGACCGATGCAATATTAATAACCGGCGATTAACGTGCCCGCTAAAATATACGCCGCTATTATTCGAACCATAACGGGGATAAACAAGATTTCCCCGGCGCTACTTCTGCACTTGGGGCCGCGGATCGCCCCGCGGCAGATCCCCACGGACTCGTGGCAGATGCGTGGGTGGGACGGTGAATATCGAGCACGCACACGTGCATCGTTTCGCTCGGTTCGCACAGTTCTAAGTAGGGATTACCGTGGACGTGAAAAGAAGAAAAGGAACGGGAGCGGAGGGACGGCTGGCGAGACCTGTACCCGTTCCCTTAGCCTGCCCCTGCTACGGCCATTTTCTTTTTTTCTTTTTTTTATACTCCGCGCCGCTCCACCCGTAATGATCGGGACGAGCACCTACGGCGCGTGCAGAATCGTCTTGACAGCCTGGAAATAAATTCGCGTTGGCCCCCTTTTCCAGGTGGATCTGCTCGAAGTACTCCTGGATGCACTTGTTCAGTGCGTGGGTCAAGCAATTGTCCGTTTCCTCCGATTGAAAGCGAGCGTTCGCACGTTCGCGTCCGCTTAGCGATTGATTTGTTTTTTTAAATCGTTTGCTCGCGTGTCCACGAGCGGTACGACAAGGAAACGATCGGGAATATCTACGAGTCGAGGCGTAATTGGTTCCAGCGTGTGCGTGTTTCTAGTGCCAACCGATCGAACTCTCGATACCCCACTCACCGTTTCGAGTACGAGCATAAGCCGTGCTTGTATCGCGAGATCGATCACGAATTTGATCCGTGTCATGACTCGACTGTCAGCCCCGACATTACCATATAGTGTAATTGTTCGAAATAAAACCAGCGCGGAGGGCCAGCCTCCTCGACTTCTATTTTCGTTCTGCCGACCTGTCTGTCGTATTTCGGAGCGACGAACGCATCGTTGACTCGAGGTTTGATCCCTGTCACGGCTCCACCCCGTCGGATTTGCCGATCATCGATGCGATCGCGAGAGAAAAAAAATCCGAGGTGGCATTCTAATGAGACGATTCGTTCGGGTAGATGCAACTCGCTCGACCGCCATTTCGGTATCCGCCGATATTTCTGGCACGTTCCGATAGTTTTCTCCTCCACGGTCGAGTAGGTCGACGGGAGATTGTCTCTCGGCGACTGCTATGTATTTCTTGGCGGTTTCGCGTCGAGCCAGTGGACCGTGTGAAAGGGGCCTATCTGTGGTCGGCTGTTTGGTGGCGCGATTGATTGTCCATCGGTCTCTGATCGTACGAGCGTGCGAATGTAGCTCGAGTACTTTGTGCAGATTTCTTTGCGCCCCCCCCTCGCTTTCGCACCCCCTTTCATTTATCCCTTCTTTCTCCTTCGATAAGACAATCACGGCTTTAATCGAATTTGTCCATCCTTTAGGACACTCTCGTCGTCGACGAAATGTGATTCATTCTTTTTGATCGATTAATTTCAGCCGGACGGAGAACAGGAGATCGGTCAGTCGTAAAGAACGAAACGTTTCCAATCCCGCCTCTAGGAGACGGTAATCCAAAGTGATACGCGAGTAGAAATCGTCGAAAAGTCATTCCGCTTTCGCTTCTTTTCCCTCGGTCAAGCCAGCTCGTTTATCATCGGTTTAAGCCGCGTGCGTTTGCAGTAAATTGCACTCCACGCTGTACCGTCATGCCAGACGGTGATATAGCGTTTTCCCGCCTTGCTACCGCCAATCAATGCGCCGGAAATTGACCGCCTAACGGCCGTGCAACGCTGCGTATACTTACCTGCTTTGTACCTCGTTTTTCCTATGTAGTCGAACGCAAGGTGTTCGAGCGATGCTTTACAGGTGCTCGAGCCTAGATGCATCCGTGCTTCTCGAACGATCGTGGAATCTCGCGGCGATGGAAATATTTTATCGGATCGTCGGTGAGCAAAGTTCTGTGAAAATTTCGATAATTCTAATACCGTGCGCTTCGATGACATTTCGAATTAGTTCCGATAGAAAAAGTGAACACCTGTCCCGGTTGACCGACGATAGAAATAATTGCGCGTAGGCAGATCTATCGTTACACTAGATTTCCATCTATACACGCTGCTATTAGTAACGGTTCAATGACCATTTTGCAGATGCTTTCGATAGACTTTGTAGAAAGTTATTCCGAGAATGCTCCCGCTGTCAGTCTCCATTACAAAAGTTCCAGATTTGGACTCTTACCGAGGCGGCGATTCTCCAAATTTAGTCCCGAAACGACAACCCCGCTTGTACGTCGTTAATCGATACGCAAAATTATCCTCCATCGACCTCAAAGAGGCCACCAGACGTCCCATCGATCCGCAAACAAATGTCGCCCTATTACCACGCTCGCGTAGCTCCCGCGACACGTTGACAAACGAATCTCGACCGGCCCGCTCGCTCCTGGCATAACTACTCGTCGATCCTCTCCTGCGTGATCATAGGAATCGCCGATCCGCCAACCCTCGCGCTTCGAAACAACTCGCCCCCGCGTCTCGGCCCGCGGGCAAAAACGTAAAAAGGAAAGGATCGAGCCGACGTCAAAGAGCGGAGCGTTCTGTTTGAGATGAGCCCGGCTCAACGCGGTCCGTGTAACAGCGCGCGTGCACAGTTTTGCGTTCGCGACGCTCGATAAACGTATCGCGCGGCCGTTATTTCATTTTCGGCCGAGTCATGTGTAAAATATCAAATAAAACGCGCGCGTTGTTTATTTAAGTGGCCGTTCCGTGGCCACGGCCTTGCGCCGGTGCGGCGGGGATGGGCCGGATTTTCGACGCTAGGGGAGAAAACGTTAATATCGCGCGCAACCCGCTTTCCACCGAGTTCCCGGCTTCACAAAGTGAGCGAGTGTTGACACTAGCCGCTCGTTCCACCCCCGCGCCCTTTCGTCCACCCCTCCGGCCCCTTTCGCCCAGCCACCCTTTGCCAGTCTGTGTCCTCCGCCTTCCGTGCGCACCCCTAACGCCGATCCGAACCACCTCCGTGTGCCACCGCGTCCGACTCTCTGTCCGCCTGTTCTCGTTCCTTCTCTCAGAAAGAAACGGACAATTTCTCTCTTTCTCTCTCTCTCTCTCTTCCTGTCACTTTGTCTTGTTCGTTCCTCTTTTTTTTTCGACTCCAACCTGGTCCAAGTCAGCTATAATTATGTATTCGCGGTTCTCCTCTCCTTTCTTTCCTTTTGACGACCAACTGCGAAGCCTCGCGTGATACTGGCCATGCAGCGATCGATCGTTTCTGCGCGAGCGGTTAAGGCGTCACGAGCGTAGGATATTCGCAACGGGAGGACGCGTGTCCTCTCGTTCTTGTTTCTCGCGTGAACCAGAGATGCGGTTTCGGTGGCCCCCCCGGCCGACGACTCTCGTCCGCTGGTTTTGTGTCGTCGAACAGAGGCTCGTGAAACGAGCCGGTGTCTCGCGAATTTCTCGATTCAATTACGAGCGCGTCGCATTAACGAGAGCCGCGTTGATTACACGATCCAGCGGGGACCGGTCGGATCGGTTCCCCGTCTGGTAGCTTTTCAGCCGGTAACCGTCCAATTACGCGGCTTAATTTCTTCGGCATCGCCAGGACGCGGCGCCCCGTCTCTCCCCGCTGGAGAACGTTCGCGGCTGTATCTCCGGGCTCGCGAAATCCGCGCGGGCATAAATATAAATTCCCCCGCTTTAAAGTCCCCGCAAAATGGAGTGGCGAACGCCGGCAGACGGTTGCTCGGTCGGTCTCCCGCGCGCGTTGCCAGAAAAATTGAAAAATATATCAAAGCGTCCGTCCGCGAGTTGAAACATAAATTTCCCGTAGGTATTTGCATAGGTTGGAGAGGCGGTGGTTCTCTGTAGGCCTGGGCCCACCAGAGTATGGCGGAAAGCGCGCGAGAGCGTGGAGGTGAACAGAGGGAGAGAGAGAGAGAGAGAGAGAGCGAGGGAGACGTCGCGGGGTTGGCCGACACGGTCAAAGAAGACGAAATTAAATTAATATAATCTCTACCGGCAGCAGGCCGCGCATTCGCCGCGGCAGAGGCAACAAATTATAATGCCATAATTGAAAATGTTCTGTACTGCGTGCGGAGCGCGGCTCGGTGCCTCCGTGTGCCCGGCGTGGCACGAAAATTTCAATTTCCCGGTCCTCGTAAATCTGAGGTGAAGTAATTATTGTATTCCGCCGACGCTTTCTTAGACCATTCACACCCCCTACCCCTGGCACCCGACCGACGCCGGAGGAAAGCATTTTGCGCGTCAGCTCGACGGCCATGGGCGTAACTAGCGCTCGCTGCTCTTTCCGGCTCAACCCTTCCCGAACAACGTTGCATTCGAACGCAGAGCGAAACTTCCTCGGGTTTTCTGTCTTGGTCGACCATCGTCCCACGGGAACCGACGCGAATCGCTTTCCTTGGCTGCTCGTGGACGTTCAACCTCGCGTCTACCACGTATCTTAACGATCTTTCTGCTCTTCCTGTACCTCTGAATGTAAATTTTAATGCGGAGCAATTACATCTGGATCGAGCGATTTGCGAGTTGACGAACCGAAGAAACGCGCTCATTGTACCACCGGAGGAGGATCGTTAAAAGCAATCGTTCTCCACGCACGCGGCCCAAGAACAACCGTAACTCACGAACCTCGACACGGATTCATTCGTGTCGACATTCGAGCTCCAGCTCGACCCCTTCGGCACCGCGAGTGCCTACTGTCTCGGCGGCACGCTCGTTTGTTAGTCGCAGACAGCTTTCACGCGGTAGTCGCGTTTAATTCCATAATGAGTTTTAACGACACCTCCGTGTCATTCAAGCGCCGCGCGAACTGGGCGACTTCTTTCGTCTGGCGCGGTTCACGCGCGAAGAAAAGGCGGGCGACAAGCATCGCTGAAAAAAGGGAGCAATGCCGCTTACGAGAGGCAGACACGTCCTCCGCAGAGGACGATTAAAAAGATAGCGACGAAAAGTGAGTAAAAGAATGGGAGAGAAAGACGGTTGTGGTAGGAGAATGGCAGAAATATTGTCAATAACGCGATTTGCGCGCATCTTACTCGCGCCAGCTGCACCACGAAAGGGGATGATTTTTTTCTATAGGTCTTTCATCTGCATTTTCGACTTGCTTTCGCGCAAGTAAATCATCCGACTTCGAGTCGTAGTCTAGATCCGATCTTCGCCTCCCTTTCCACCACCCTTCCAACTTGATATCGCGTAATGCTGGTTCGGTTGATCAACAACTGGTGCGAAACAGAGGAGCCAAGCCCGGTATTACGCCAATGAACTCTCCTCTCGGGAGAGTACAACTCTATTCAAAGTTTCGTTTGGAAGTGCGACGTTCCCCCTCGCGCCGATTAAGCAAATTAAATTTCTCCGGGAAATAGCAACGAAGAAATCACGGGCCGCGCCTTTGTCCCCGCGCGTTTTAACTTCGTTAGCGTTGGTACCGCGCGCGTCGTATCGAACGCGCCACCGCACCGCGCGTCCTTTCGAACGCCAAAGACAAAAGCCGCTAGCCTGGACGAGAATGGGGAACGCCCGAAACTTTTGGCCACGTTCGACGATCTTCTCTCGCGAGTCCACCTTCCGGTGCGTTCGTTTATCCTGGAACGCGATTGCTCGCGATCGAACTCGAGCTTTAACATCGAACCATTAGCATTCCCGTTGAGTGGAGCTCCTTCTTTTTCCGTCCCGTTGTTTCTGACAGGCGATAGGGAGGTCTTTATTTACCGGTTCTTCGAGTCGTAAAAATATGGAAATGTATTTAAAGAAGATTTCACGGCACGGGACGAATGTATCGCGATCGTACCGGCGAGCGTTTACAGGCGTCGCACGCAAAGACACGTGTAGCGTTAATCGATTATAATTTATACGCGTCCCACGAGCTCGCGTGTATCTTCTTCGACCGTAGGCGGTCGTAGCTCTGTTCATTAGAGACGGATAGAGGGAACGAGGAAAAAACGAAATATCGTCGTGTTGGCCGCAGTGGAAATGGCTCCCCGACGCGGCTACGTGGCGCTGCCTCGGCCCGCGCGCTTGCGGACTCGCCTCGAATTGATTTATCGATCGTTTTCGCGCGGCGGCGTTGGCGTTTACCGCAAACATTCGTATACAAATACGAATATAGGTCGTTGTACCATCGACTCGTGCATTAAAAACGCGTTCGCTCTTCGCCGCGCTCCATTATATTCGACTTTTAGCTCCTCGTTGATCCGCTCCGAAACTGAGCTCGTTTGCGCGCGTAACGCGTCGCTCTAATTACGCCCGCTATGAGGTCTACGCGCGAAATCTTCTGGGATTCGGGGCGATTTGTAAAAACGATCGCCAGTCAGCCGCCCCTCGCCGCTCTGTAATGGAATGTGACGTAATGCATTTATAAAACGTTCCGAGCGTCCGCGACGCGGTGTCAAAATTAAGCCTCGCGTAACGCGGCGAAATAAATTCCCTTTGAGCGATTGCATCGCGCGCGGAATAAATCCCACCGTCGACACCCCCGTTAGAGGCCACAAAGGGAAACGAAGGTGTAAAACGGAAGAACGAATTTATGGAACGATCATTGGACGGGCGGAAGAGTAGGCGAAAGAGAAAGAGACTGTTGTCCGGCCGGTTTACGAGGCGACCGGTGAGACGGAGCACGTGCTGGAGGAAAGGCGCGGCGACAAATTCAATTTCGCGGAATTAGCCGACGGTACATGCAAATTGGCACGAAATGAACTCTGTTATATTGTATTAGGCGTCCAGCTGGAATTTCGAAGGGAAAACAGAGTGACTGCCGCCGTGGGGACGAGATAATTGAGGACTGAGACATGCAGATCCGCTAATGAGAGGGCTTGTGCCGTCGAACGCCACCGCCTCGGTGTCTTTCTTCCCTCGTCCCGTCTTTCTTTTTAACCGGTATCCCCCCTCGGCTTCCTTTCTCGTCCTTTCGCGCGACTCCTTTTGGCCGTCGTCGCTGGTTTTCTGCCCCTTCCGTCGTTGGCTTTCCGGTTCGCCGGACGGCCAACCTTCTCCTCTTGTCCACCGCGAAACGGTTCTCGTACATTTAAATTTCATAGGGATTCCGCTGCAGCCATTCGTCCGCCGCGAATCCACGATCCTTCTTGATCCTACCAAACGCGCGCCGCCCTTCCGTCCCGACGTTCGACGACGATCCCTTCCTCGAGTTCCTCGGAATCACCGCGAACGAGCGAGCGGAGCTGTCCTTAAGAAATTACGTCGGATCCCCGCGAGCGCGCGACTCGCCCGCCGGATTATCAATTGAAATCCGCCTTAAACGGCGCACCAGTTACAGGCTTGTTAAGAAACTTTCGCCGCCATAAATTTCGGCAACCGTTTCCACGGTTTGCTTATAAGCGCGGGGTTATTCGTCGCGACGTAAGAAACCGGCGGCCCGCGAGGGGGAGCGGCTACGATTTAATTAACGATTTCTTTCGTCGCGCCGCGGGAAGCCCGCCGGCGCTTACAAACCCTCCTTTCATAACATTTTTTCAACGTGACCGATCCGCGGATCCCGCCTCTGCCTCGGACGAAAGTTTATACACTCGGAGGGCAAGAAGGTCCAAATGTTTGGATACTTCTCTCCTCCCTTTTTCTTGCCGGAAATAACGAAAGCCACGCTTAAACGAGTCGCTCTTTCTCCTTTTATTTCCGCGCCGACTCGAGTAATCGCGTTGAATCGAATCGCGACAATGGCAACGACATTAATCTTTTTTACGTTAATGTTGTTCCCTTGTCGGAGCGTGAAGAGATGGGAGCGTAAAAGGAGATAGAAAGTCTCCGCGTCTTTCTTACCGAGAAAGCGAATTTGCTCGTTCGCAGTTTTGACATTAACATAAAACCGTCCGTCGCGCGGGGAACTTTTAGAGCCGCGCTCTTAAAAAGAACGAAAGAAGTATTCATCGCGCGGGCAAGATGAAAAAGAAGAAAGGGAGGCGTCGCGCAGAAAACGCGTAACGACGCGAGTTTGTTCTCATTAACCAGGCTGACCTTAATTCAAGCGATTTAGCCGGCTGAAAAACGAGCCCATTAGAATTTTCACGATATCCGCGCGGCAATTGGCCGGCCTTTTATTCGCGCGATTTCGTCCACCACCCCCCGCAGATACTTTTTCGTCTCCGCTTTAGGGTCGGCGCGGTGGCCACGGTATCTTGGGATTCCGGATTGGCCACGTCGATTTCGCATTAGTCTCGTCGCTAATTAAAACAGGTAATACCAGATACGTGTGCACGTATGCGCGCGCGCACACAAACGCGCGGCGAGGGGGAGAGAGACGAGCCGCACCGTGGACCGGAAAGAAAAGGGAACAGAAAGAGAAATGCTGCGAGAGGGACGTACCGCGGCACAATATCTTGAGAACCCGCCCTAACCCATCCGCGGTAACTGCCAGAGACGAGTTGTACGCCGGGGTTGTCTCGTGCGTTAATTAGCGACCAGGGCCGCGCGTTTATTTCGACCGTGCTAATGAGTATTTGAGTAATGTCTACCCGTTCATCTACCCTGGCCGCCGCGCGATCCTCTGACGTTGACGCACTTCTTTGCCCGAAGTAAATTAACAATTACCAGCGGCGATGGGTCGCTCGAATAGCCGAGATAAAGAAGAGAGATCGTCGAGGGCTGGGGGGGGGGGCGGACTGGGGCGAAAGGAGGGACGTTGACGGGCTGAAAAGCGCAAGGGTAGATGGTATCGATGATCATCGAGTAGACTCGTCGAGCGGAGGTAGAAAACGCCGAACCAAGTTCGCCCTTTAATACGCGGCATCGCGTTATCTCGCGCCCTTTACCTGGGCCTTATCTTTCAAATTCGAACGCGTCCGCGTTTCGTTCGATCCGGGGGTGCAGCGTAGCCGGACCGAGATTTTCCAAAGGCAAATTCGGATCAGCCGGATTCGGCGTTAGGCGAACGCCGCTCGTGAAAATTAGAGGATCCGTACACATTTGCATGCTAATATGATTTCCAAGATCCACTCAGCGCGCTTTGGCAGATCAGCAGAGGTTTCCACGTAGCGGCGCACCCGCTATCTTAGCCTCGTCCATGGAAACGTCGACGGCGGCGATATAACGCCTGCCCTCCGGCGCGTCGTAGTTCACCGGGTAGCGGCGGAATTGGAAGGAAGGTAATTCACGAATAGCTGATTCGACGGTTTCCACGGCGAGGAAACCAGGTTGCGTTTAAACGAACGCGCCGAGCTACGCCTACGCCACCTGAAATTCGTGGCTCGTGTTAAAAACTGGCGCGAGTTGCCTCGCTCGAAGGACACGATGGGAAGTGCCCCGGTGGACGGCGCGCGTTCGACCACTAATTCCATTAGCACGCAGCGAACGAGCTTCCTCCTCGTGCTCGGTGACGTTTTTTTTCCCCTCTCTTTTTCCGCGAACCACGGGGACACCGCGCGGATCGATAATTGTTCATTTCGGCTCGCTTCTTCCTCGATTCGTGCCCCCGTAAGCGGCACTTGCCCGAACAATGCGTGACATCTCAAAGGAAGAGCTCGTGGGACGAAAATTACGCGCATCGAGACTCACGGGCCCGTAATGCGCTTCAGTTTCACGAGCGACGAGCGTCGAGCATCGAAGACTCACTTGGCTGTGCGACAGGGGAAAAGGTCGCGCGCGTTATCATTGAAATACCCTCGAGCGGAAAAAAGGGGGCTCGGGGGCCGCTTGTGCAGTCACGGCCGGAACTCATCGCGGCAAGTTAATTTGCCAAGAGGCTCTTTCAACCCGGCTTGCCTCCCGAGTGCGTGGCTGCCAAGAAAAAATCAACGCTGTTTCCCTTCGAGAACTGTCACACGCGGCGAGCTTCCTCCCGAGACTAGTCCACGTATTCCAGGATTCTACCCGTTCGGATGTTCCGCCATTGTCGAACTTCTTCTCGATAGAGTTTCCAGTAGAGAAAAAGTTTCAACCGCGGGCTTCTAATGCAAGTCGAACGCTAACTACGATTAGAGTCTAATATTTACGAGTTCTACGCGGCTGGAAGATAAAAACGCGACAAAAATTTCATCGAAATTCGAAGCAAGGGGAAAGTTAGCTCGGCAATTAGAATCGAGCGAATAAAATATCGGTTAAAACCTGAACGTTTGAAATTCGAAATGCTCGAACAATCTCGCTGCTACCAATCGCGTGTACGAAAAGGCTAGTCGAGGGAACTTGGCGATTACAGCCGCGAAATCTTGAAACAGCGCGAATTCATTCCGAGATACCGCTTCGGTTAGGAAGTTCCGTCGAACTAGCATCTCCTCGAGTCGGAGAAATTTCGACGGCGAACTCTGCCAGATTTTTCTCCTTGATTTGTCGAGAAAGTATCGGAGAAAAGGGTTCCAGCGCTGGCTCGCTCGTCCATGGGAAGGCGGACGCAGTTTCCTGGAAGATTAATTCGCCAGCGGCCAGCAAATAAGTGGAAAGTAGGCCGGTCCAACTTCCCACCGTTCCTCGTCCCGATATTTCGAATCTCTGCACTGTAACCAGTTACCATCCCCGACTGAACAACCGCGCTGCTCCGCGGTCCATTAAAACCCGCTAAATTTCCCGAAAGAAATGATCGAGCGCTCGCTAAACTTTCGAGCGAAGACGTTACCCACGTTCCAATTCGACGTACGCCAATAGATTTAGTTCCCTCGTTTCACCAATAACGCCTAAAATGCAAAACGCAAGACGAGAAAAGTCTCGAAATCGCAATTCCATCGGGAACGCTGCTGCGACACTGAACGAAGACGGATCCCGTTCGCAATTTCCCTTGTCCGGGGTTCGTTTCTTCCCAATTACCGACGAGCAACGCGACTTTATAGACCAGGATCTATTACCAAGCCTGTGGATAAATAACGAGCCGTTATTCCAGGATCGAATGAGTTTGCACTGGCCCTTCCTTTCTTCTTCCTCCTCCTGGTCCTTCTTCTGGTGTACCCTTTATTCTATACCCGTTCTTCACCGGGGTTCCTTGTTTTCCCCCGGTCTCCTTGCCCGTTCTTCCATTGATAAATGGAGAGGAGTAGCTCCAGATTCCCTGGTAGGAGGTTCGCGATGGGCATAGCTCACTCTGTATCGGCTCGTGCCATCTTCGTGCTCTCTCTCCTTTCTCCGGCCGGTACGCCGTTAACGAGCTACGAGAACGGGCCCTCGAATCG
This sequence comes from Xylocopa violacea, assembly GCA_963969225.1. Lineage (NCBI taxonomy): Eukaryota > Metazoa > Arthropoda > Insecta > Hymenoptera > Apidae > Xylocopa > Xylocopa violacea. The sequence goes on from CAXAJV010000002.1 coordinate 38,489,494, forward strand.
GCCAACAACGCAGTCCCGGGCTGATGGACGTTCGAATTGGAAACTGCGAGCCTGATAGTCCTCGTTGGTTATCGCGTTGCCGGACCGTTCGAGTCCGCGAAACTTGCCGGGGATTCAGATAAATGGCCTTGTTTGTCTAGCAACGATCTCCCACGTTCTTATTCTCGAAATTGCGCGAACCACGCTGGCCTCTGTTTCGGAGCGCGCGATGCGTTCGACGAGAATGTAAAAAATTATTTCGTTCGATGTTCGATGCGAGGATGCTCGACGAAGGAAGCAACGAGGAAGAAACGCTCGGCGATTCGTCAGCGAAACTGGAACGATAGCCGCGCGATTCGTCAGCATGTAAGATCGGGAGGCACGATCGATCGCGGGCGCGAGGAACAACGTCCGTGAACGTGGCCGTTGAAGAGAAACTCGGCGAGGCAGGTTTTTCGAGGACGTTTCCGTGCGCTCGGCTAACGAGCCGTCGAAACGTGAATTTAGTTTAATGGCCGTGCGCGGGGCGAGCCTGGTCCGCTTATCTGGCCACCGCGCGAACGTCCTTCTTGTACGACGTCCTCGTTACCTTAGCCTGCAATTGACACGTTCGAATCTATACGACACGCTGCCGGACAGAACACGAGAAGTAGTTTAGCCGATCGACCGTTCCCTTTTGTTTTTCGCCCTTTTTCACGGCCGGCTCGCACGAAATCCGACTCCACCCTCCTCCTCCTTCCCGCTATCGTCTTCCCCACGGAGAGTCCGCGGGCATCGGGCGTAAATTATGCCCCCGCAACCGTCAATTACGGCTCCGTTCGGGAAATAAGCTTCGCGGGATCGCGCACTCGTTAAACGCGGCCGTCCACCCCCTCGTTGCGTCGCGTTAGGACGGGGCGCGCGAACGACGCCTCTGCAATGTGTCACGGTGAGTCACGTCGCGTTTCGTCGCATGCTGATGACAGTGCAGATTGTCGGACGAGTATGTGCCCAGGGCCGCCCATGTTTTGCATATACTACTCTGCCCGGAGAGAGACGCGTGTGCCGCGGTTTCCACGTACCACTGGGCCTCTGGGTTCTTCGCCGGCTCTAGCGGCCGGGCGTCGTTGCGTAAATAATCCCGACCGGGCGAACCCTGGCCCTTCTCGCTTCGAGGCCTTGAATAAAGAAGAAGAGGCGAAAAAAGAAGAAGGAACAATAACAGAAGAAACAAAAAGGAGGCAACGATCCTTCTAAGCGAGCGGCTCTTCTGGCTGATTCCCCGGCAGATCCGTTTCTCGTTCGGGAGGGGGGGAATCGCTATTCTTTTTACTCCTCGTGTGGGATCCGACTATTGCGAGAGGTATCCGGTCAGGTAGTTCGGTTCTGGGGGCCATGAATAATGAAATTTGGTAATTCAGCTGCTGGTCCGCCATTCCCCGCTTGTTCCGCCGAGGAACTCGTGTAGCTTCGGTTGTAGGTACAGGTGATTCGGGGCTAGGCGCCTCGATTATTTAAATTCAATCGTCGACTCGCAAACGCGGCGGCACTTTCCCTCCTGTATCGCGATCGCGGCCAACAGCTCGCGTGACGGTACAGAGCGTCGCGAGGACGATTAAGAGCGGAGACTTCATCAGCCCCGGACGAGCGAGACAATGGGACAGGTGTCAGTCCGGCCGTAGGACAAGTCGGTGGTGCGGGTTCAACCGGAATCAATCTATTACTCCGAAACGTCGTTAATATAATGGACGTTGTGTCAGGCTTGTCTGGCGAACGTTTGCGAATGAATTATCCCGATGGAACGGTCCCGTGGAATCTTGATCCCTGGCGCCACCGCTCGGACGCCCGTCCAAGCTGGAAGGTTGCATCGATTTTATCCAAACACGATGCACCTCGTTAACGGGCAATTTTGTGCCGAATTGAACGATCGATTCGCTCGACGCGCCGCTCGTCCGATACCGATGCCCTTCGTGGCGAACGGAATTTCCTGTTCGCGCGAGCCACGAACCAGGATTCGCCCGTTCCTCGTCGAACGCGAGTCTCACGCCGCCCCTTTTGTTTCTCCTCGCCGCGCGAGTAATTACCCCGTGGCTTTTCCACCGCCTGACACGCAATTTCGAAGCGGCGAACGGGAAGCAATAGACGCCTTTTTGGCAGCCGGGGGAAAGCGAAAGAGATGACAGGGTATTTCCACGTTCCACCCCTAAGGAGGAGCAGACCTGCGGGGATCCCTACCGGTGGCACGCGGATGGGGATGTCACCGAGTGACGAACGACAGCGAATTTCTCACTTCGTCTCCACGCGATGGGTCACCCGTGGGACCATCTTGTTCGCCACGCTTACGGGTCCTCGGAGGGAGTGAAAAAAGAGAGGGAGCGAGTGCAGAGCGCAAAGAGCGAGAGCGCAAAGAGGATCCTGTCCTAAGTGTTCGCCGCTCGCTGAGACCGATTCCTCGCCATCTTAATGCTGCGTCCAAGTTTCACGTTGAACAGAGTTAATTAAGCCGCATGAGTCGTGGAATATTCTGGTGGATCGGGAAACTAATTTGATTAGCTCTGTTTACCTAAGGACCCACCAGTAACACGGATGTGGGCACTTGACGAAGTTGAACGTGACGAATGGGATGGGGGCTGAACCCAAAACTGAGCCCCCCGAAAGAATCGTTCTCCGTGAAACAGGAAACAGGCACGCTAACGTTGTAACCGATGAGCAAACGAAATCTCGAACGAACCATGAAATTCCATCGTCCGTTAAAACATTATTCGAATAAAGCCCCCAGTTATCTATGTACGTTTAAACCGAAATATATAAAGAGCGTCCGGGGTACGTACGGGGGCGCGCGAGAACAGGGGAAAATCTCTGTGTCTAGGTCTAAAGGATTGAGATAACCGACACAGGATCAAAACGATGTTTCCACGGTCCGCGAGTTCTTTGATTAAAGGACCCTCGCGCTCTCAAATTGCGGCGCCGGCGTAAAAGAGGAAAGGGCCGAAAGCCGGGTACGGTGGTTGGTCGCTCGTTTCGTGGTCCGCGTTCGCGCCTGCCGCGCGAGCCAGCGCGCGCGCGCCTATCTTGTTACACTCGGTGAATACATAAATATAAATTACTTAATTTCGTAACTCGGTTTAAGTTCGCGCCTCCCGCCACCGGGAGGAGACGTGATCTTGAATTCATTGTCTCGCCGTGACACGCCTCCGGCTAATGTAACATCGCGCCCGCGCGGCGACGGTTCATATAATTTCATTGCCCTAAACACCCGCGGACCATTCCGACGCGTTCGTGTCGTATCGTTCCCGATTCAGGATCGATCTCACGCAGCTGGCCGCGCTAATCGTGCTTTATCGTCGCGCGCCTTCGTCCTAGGCGCTATTTTTATTCGTTTATTTATTTTTTTTCGGCCGGCAAGGGGCGGCGCGAAGGGTGGAAAGATTGATAAATGTATACCACGGAGGGAATTAATTTCGTATCGCTCGGGGTTTGCTCTCGGTGGCGTCTGTCATTAATTTAGGCGCAACAATCACTCGATCCCCTGCGCGTTTCCTTTTTAAAGGGACCGAAAAAGGTCGCGTGCGTGAAAAAATGCTGCTCGCCCCTTTCGAAGACCCCACCCCGGGACCCCTTTCGCCCGATGCGAGGACCGCGAAAAAAAAAAAAAAAAGAAAATACCGACGCGGCGACGTTTCCAGTGTAAAATTACAGGAACACATCGTTCAAACGCGTCACGTGTGCGGCCAGATGAACGGCAGATTCCGAATATCGTGTTGCACCGACGAGAGGGTTGAACCGTGTAGGAAACGCAGAATAAAAGTTACGCCGCCTCCCACAGGGTTGACGCCGGTTACTTTGAGGACGCGTCTCAACGAGAGGCGGGGTGGAATCGGATCGCTCCAAAAATATGATGGTCCGCTTCGAAATTTTTCAGCAGAACCGCGTGGGACGTAAAAACGTATCTCGTCTCGTTAATATTCACACGCTCGTCTAATAACCGTTTAATGTTCCTCGTTATTAAAATATTCCGCTGGAGAGAGAGAGAGAGAGGAGACACTCGACTATACGCGAGGATACATGTTAATCGATTCCATCGTGTAGTCCATGATTCAATCGAACGTTCGATTGTGTATTCATTCATCATAAGATTTTTCAGTCGCGTTCGAGAAACAGCGACCAATTATATCTGCCTTCGAATTCGATTTGAATTTATAAGCCGGGGCTATAAAGAGGAGGATCAGACGCGCGATTTAATCGATCTCGTTGATTTATATTCCCCCTCGGTTTATCGTGTTTACGGAGGGAAATGTCTGTCGAGCGATTACAGAAGGCATAGTTAAAAATCAGGGGGAAAAAGGAGAGTACCTCCGCGAGTACGATCGCATACCTCGCATCGTCGTGCAACTCGATGGCGCATACAGATAGGGCGCGTCATGGTCTTATCTATATATTTTATGGCATTGCCTCTAGATAATGATGGCTTCCCGAACATGTTTCCATCGATAAGGGTTGCGGCTCGAATCGAGATTAATTCTTGTCCGCCGAGGCTGCGCGCGCGTTTCTTCTCCGCGTTGCACGCAAAGAAACGACACGATTGCTCGCGATTTCCATACGTCAATTAATACCTTCGACTAGCGTCGTTATCGGGAAGAATTGCATCGCGTACATTGATCGCATACGAAACGTCGAATATTCGACGAGCAATCGTACGCGCGAATGTGTCACGATTCGACGAATTTTATAGAATACCTGCGTGTACCTTGGTCATCGATCGACGGTTCTCTCGGGACAAACAACTCTGAGCTAACGTCCGCTCAGAACTATCCAGCGCGACGCTCCAATATCTTTCTCCACGAAGCGGTTGCCTTTTGAAACGACGCGATTCTTATCCTTTAATTGTCAGGTGTAATAAATGTCCGGTGGTAATAGTCGTATACAAACTTGGCGGACACTTTGGGATCATTAGAGCGACAACGCTACAATTGCCGCAAATCACGTGGACACTGGCGCTGCGAGGACGTTCTGAATTCGCGATCGTAACTGCATTCCAGACGCTGCGCGATTGCAGGCTCGCGGAGTGGCTATCCGCGAGATTTCCGATCGACTGCAGCGATACGGGACAACAAAGGGGCGAAGCGTATCGTCGTCCTGAAACCAAGAATAATACAAAAAGCGGAGAATCGTCGTTACCTCCGAAGAGGTGCACGGCGGATGGAAAAAAGCTAGGAACAGTATTCAAGGGGCATACTTCCGATGGAAAAATCCATCGTCCCGTAATGCTCGTTCGAGTCGAACCTATTTGGAACGCGATCGTAAAAGGAGACTGCACTCTCCATATCGGAGTCTGAAGTCTCCATATTATTCGATCAGACGCGACGTTAGCTAAATTGTTTCAGCCCGTTCGTGGCCGGCACGGAAAATTGGAAAAGCGTCTGCTCGACGGTAGGACAGAAGTACGTCCGTTCCGAAAAGATCGTACGGCGGGCGAGGCAGGGTGGGGTCGCGTACCAGGGCGCGACAACGTGGAAGACGCGTGCACGCTGGTAGCTAGGAATATCGATCGATTTAGAGGGGACGTGCAGCGGCGGGAAGCGGGAACGGCGAAAAAGCGCAGAGGCGGACGTAGGATCGTACATCGTCCCATTTTGTCGTCCGTGCCGTTACGTGACTGTAGGCCCTCGCGACTATTTCGCGCGATAAGTCACGGTGAACGGCGCGCGGAAAGGGAGTATAAAAATCTGATCTGGATCGCGTACCCCTTATAAATCATCTCCTCCGTCCTTAAAGCGTCGTTTCCCATCCATAACCGGTATCGATCGCTCGCCGGGCGTAATTCAGCGCTCGTGGAATCTCGCGGGTGGATCTTCCGGGCTACTGTTCCCCCGTCGATAAGAAAGCTAATCTGCTCGTCCCGTTAATACGTTAATGCAGAGACAACAGAGGGAACCGCTCTTCGACGACGACGACGAGGAACGGAAGGGGGTTGAATTTTTAAACGCTGATCGCTCGACGTCGGCTCCGAACCACTTTGCGAGGAGAACGAGGAACGTGAACGCGCGTACGGGGCTCGTCGGTAGGCGGGTTTCATCGCGTTTATCCTCGATCACGGCTCCTTTTCTTCCTCCCGAGCGCGGAAGAAGGGCTACAAGCTTTCCCTCTTCTCGTTCCGCTCTCGTTGGACACCGCTCGGGAATGCCAGCCGCTTCCATTGTCGGGACCCGCGTCGCACAATGCCCGTTGCTCTCGCAGCTGTCGCGGCGGAAACAAATTTCTAATGTCGCATTAAACAAACCGTGACAATGGTTCGTGAGATCTCTCGGTCGCGGCGGGCTCGCATTATCGACCCTCGAGCAACGGGGGTACGCGCGATCGACGCTGGAGTCACTCGAACAATGGGAACACATGCCGAACGATCGGCTCTGTCGCGTTCCACGCGCGGCGCGTACGCATACGCGAGATCGGCTAACGAACGGCACGAGCCTCTTGACGTATTAACGCCGGATCTGCCGGATTAGAGGGGCCGGATTTATACGCGGCAGCCACGGGTCACGCCACTTTTCTATTCGCCGGGTCACGTACCCGGGCTATGGCACCGCGCCGGCGACCGTATCTGCTTCGCTTCGTTTCTGGAAAAACGTGACGAGCACAAAGCCGGTACACGGGTGCGATGCGGTTGGTAATCTGCTCGAGCTGGTGTCGCGCACGGTGAACGAAGCGTGCGACGGATTTCGCTCGCACCGATCGGTATAATCGCCGACCTTCGCGGTAAGTTTTAGGATAAACCCCGAGCACGAGTTCCTGCGACTCGAATGGAACGAAAATGGTAACACGTTTTCGCGTCTGAGCGATCGAAAAGCGAGAGCTGAGATACGGAGGGGGGTTGAAGGGGTTCGCGACGAGATTGAGTCCCCCGCAATAATCCATCGCGAATTACGTACTCCGACGACACTCCGCCGGCGACGTTAATCCAGAAAGGCCGACGTGATTGGCAGTGTCAGCCCGTGGGATGAAGCGCCGCGGCGCTGGCAACCGAAGCGCGAGGAGAGTAATTTGTATTCACGTTAGGTGTTGTCTCGCCACCTGGCAGCCCGGCCATCCCTTCTCGTGCTACCTGCACCCCCAGCCCACGCACCTTTACCCGCCTTCTCTCACCCTTTTCCTTCCTTACTTCTCGTCCCGCTCTCATCCTTCTCATCCTCCTCGTCTTGTCTCTGCCCCCGACGCGCTGTCCGTCCCCGGCTGCCTGACGTATGTCCCCATCGATCACTTTCCTCGTAACCCCCTTCCGGCTCTCGTTTCCACGTCCACCTTGCAGCGGGACGCGCGCCGCGCCATTGAAATTCCACCCGGGTATAATAAGGTTTTATTGCTTTCGCGGCCGGGCTCGAAAACAAAAGGGGGAAGGTCGGAGGGCACCGTGGAAGACGAGGTGCTGCGAGAGAAAGTTTCGTTCGGAAGCTGGGCGGTCGCGCAGTTAAGGAACCTCGTTGAAACTCCAACGACCGCCGCGACGTTTCCTGCTTGTCTTTCGTGCGGTCGTAAACGGGTCGTTAATTTTAAGAATCGTCCTTCCGTAAGAGAAGTGCTTGATAGATTTCAAGTACGGTATCCGCGGTGATTGCAGTCGTTCGATTTCGAGCGTTCCCAGCGAGGAATTTCTTACGAACGCAGCGTGATTCATATTTCAGTTGCCATCGCCGATCGTAAACGCGGTACATTGAATTCGATCCGGCTGTCCGTAAAATTGTACGCGATAGCGATATCGATCCGAGGGCTGGGCTGGAAGAAGTCGACGAGCGACATCGGTCGGAACGACGACGCGGAAATAATCGGCAAACAGGCAATATGTCAGTAGGGCTTCGGCCCGGATACGCGTCGCCACGGACTTGTTAGCCAAAAACAAATAAGAGTCGAGGTAGGTACTAACACGGCGTCGTATATCTGTTGGGCCATCGTCGAGGCCCATGGGATTATCCGTCCCGTCTCGTTTTCCTCGCGTCCCTGTCAACCGCCATCTGGCTCCGCCATTGGCGATTTATTCTTATTTCATTTCTGCCTCCTCGACCATTTTTTTCTCCTCTCGCTCCGCGAGGAGGAAGCATCGAGCGCGCGAACAGGAGAGCGAAGAAAAGGAATCGCGCGTACGTCGGCGTCTACGCTGTGTAAACGCGCGCGAAAAGGAGCCCGGGCCAAATGGAAAATACGTATTTCCATGCCGGCTAGATAAGGAATGTGAAAAGGACGCTCCTCACACGCGCGAGATGGATAAAGGTTCCCGTCGAAACGCTCTGGCGAGATTCGCGAGCCACGCAGCGAGAGATACCGGGGCGAGGGCGCGCATTGAAAATTCAGTAAAAGGGGTGGCGCAGGGCATTCGTCGCGGCGGCGGTCGCGAGCGTCAACAGGAAACGGGGGTCCGCGTCGTCCGAATTTCCCGAGCGAGCCTGAAAATCGTCGTTCCCACGGGCGTCAGTCGTGTGTTTTCACAAGCAGCGAAACGCGGAGTCAAAGCTCGAGCCGTATCTTTCCCCATAAAGCAACGCCAGCGACTACCGAAATAGATGGACGTTAACAAGGACGCGTGGTACTTCCTGGAACGCGCGGTTCCTGAAACACCTAAGTAGAAGTCCGTGTCTCTTACTCTGGCTATGACCGACCGACACGGACGAATGGCGGGCATTAATTAAATAAATACTTCCGGAACGAGGGTTAGAAAGGGGGCGGGTGTCGTTCCTCGGCCACGTATCAGCGCGCGTCGCATTCGGGGTTTCGCCACCACGGCACGGCGTCACCTCCGGTACAAGTGTACGTGGACGAAGGTATCCTTTGATCATCTTCGCATCTGGTGTAAAAGATTTAGACCGACCGTGCCGTGCTCTCTCACCCTTGCGCCGTTCCGTCTGTGAGACGGCGGGCTTTTGCCTCGATTCCTCTTTCTCTTACTCTCCGCGCGAGAGCCTCTCGCCAGCGCAGCGGCCGTTTGGGAATACAGCCATTATCCTCTCGACATACAGATGAAAGCGAAACCTGACCACGGAATGGATTTATCCGGGAAACACGGCACAAAGGGGGGACGAAAGTTTTCCGCTAATGCTCCCGCAGACGTTGCGCGACCGCGGTTCTGTTTTAAAAAATATCCCTCTGTGTTTTAATCGCGCCACCTTTTTAGTATGGAACTTTTCCTTGCCTTTTACCGTCGTACGTTTTAAGCAATAACGCTCCGCCGGTGTTCTATAGAGGGCCGGCGTGCTTTCGACGAGCCAAGCAATCGTTCCGTTCAAAGGATTTGCGTTTCGCCGCAACGAGAACCGTGAATATCACGAGCTCTCCCGTCGTTCCACTTCCATAAATTCATAAATCCGCCGATTTTATTTCGCCGGTATTACGCTTAGGTGTTACGTGAACGTATGTATTGCCAGTTCTCTCTCTCTTTCTCTCTCTCTCGCGCGAGCGCGCGCGCGTGTAAGCTGCGGTAACCACGCTGTAACCTTGGCAATTTAGACGTAAATCGCATTCTCGGCACCGCGGAACTTTCGCATGGCGATATTGTTCTGACACTACGCAAACACACAACGAACGGAGCGCAATTCCGGTACGGGTGTAACCAAGGCTATGAATTATGCAACCCCTATTGGTTGCTGGCACCCTCCGGTGGACTAGCACAATCCTCGTACACCTCTCCACCCTCTCGCCCGCCGCCTCTTCCTTCCTATTTGCTCCCCCGCCCCTCCTGGCACCCACCCCCGTAACAATTCCGCTAAATGTACCTATTGTATCGACCAACTCCTTCCAATATCGTATTCGATGCCACAGTTTCGATGCGACCCGTTAGTATTCCGTTCGACCGGTTTTTGCTCGTTCGAACAACGTCACGTCACACGCTCCCGGCTTTATCGCGCAACACCTGTTCGCGAATCGCGTGTTATTACGTCGTTCCGAGATATTGATCGATCGGCTGATTGGAAGCGCACCGTTACGCGGAGATATTCAACCGACCAGTACTCTTCTCTCGGATCTTCGTTCTTATCGTCGCGATGAACCGAGTCGGACCGAGCGGAGAGCGGCGGTTTCGAGGTCGGATAAAATTTTTCCAGGCGATTCGAAACATCCGCGACGCGACACGCGCGTCCCGTTGCACGACGCGGTATTTTACCGCCAACGATAAATCCCTTTCAGACGCACACGCACCGAGCCCATTTAGCGTTTTCTTCCCGCTTACGTACAACGAACGCGGTAATTACTCGTTAAGAGCCGAAACGAGGTCTCGCAGAGGGAGCGAAAACAGGCTCGAATTCTGCAATGCGTCATTTCGTTCGTGCCATTAAAACCGTTGAGATCAGCCCGGGTACGTAAAGAGCGCGATAGGGAGGCAGGGAAAGAGGGGTTGGAGATTTCGACAATGAGTAAGAAAAGAGTACGAGCGAGGGGGTGGCGGTGGACAGAGTAACGCGAGAAAGGATCAGAAAAAAAGAGCGAGCTCTCTCGATTCGCGACTGCGGCGTGGCATTTGAAACGCTTAAAAAAGAACGCGTCGTAAAAAGGACTGGATACTTTGACGCGGGTTGTTCGTTTTATCTGGAAAACGGGGGAAGGTGCGAGGGCGGGTACCGAAGGGTGGCTTTCTCCCCTTTTTCCGTTCTGTCCTCTGGGTACTAAAGAGTCGCGGCTCCTATCTTCCTTCCGCAACGGCACTGCTAACGGGCTACCCGTTATCAATGGTCCGTCGCCTAATGATTTTCAAGCGGACCGACCGTTTCGCTCGACTCGTCTACGCGCGGGCAACCGCGCAGCCACGCCAATGCCCGATGAATATTTAACGGCAACATATATAGAATTTGATATGCGGCGTTAAACCGTACCCGAATTGTCCGTCGAGGATTTCAGCTCGACGAGCTCGCATTAATTCTATCATCGTCCGATAATAACGGTGGTGCCGTGTGAAATGGTTCGTGAAATCTCGTCGCCGTTGACGTTCCTCTCCCTGTTTCGTTCGGGGCGCCCGGTGAAGGTGCGCCCGGTTTTGCGATTAAATCGGAGTACGGCTTAATTAGCCGGCAAAATGCCCTTTTAATTCGACGACAGAGGCCGAACACTGCGACGACGGTGAAATCGCGAGCGCGTACCGCGATCGCATTTCGACGCGATCGCTGCGCGATGATTAACGCGTCCGTCCCTCGCGAGATGCGTCGCCCCCGGGGAAAAGTAACACGCGGAGAATTATTATCGACACGTACGAAAGTATCGCAACCGTTTCAATTATCGGGCGGCTGCCTGTTTTCGTATAATATTTCTGTTTCACGGGTTGTTCGCTGAAATTGCTCGCCTTTATGGAACCCGTGGCGCCTGCGAGGGAACAATTTTCACGGCGTGTGAAACGTGTCGTGTGTTTAACCCGCCCTCCCTATTTTTGTGGCTTACATTTTACAGCGGCGTCGCGTATCTCGTAAACCGGCAACGGTGCGCGCCTCGCTGTCAACGATAAACGTAAACACGTTTTTGCGCGAGATGGGAAAGGCGCGAAGGTGAGAGATAAATCTATCCGCGGTAAGAAAGACAGAACGGCCAGTGGATCCCGGCCCGACCGGAATTTACGAAAGCAATTTTCAGTATCTCAAGAGAGAACGAGAGGCCGCGGGAGAAGAGGGGGTTAGTAGGGTATTTGCAATGCGGCTGATAAATAGATTTATCATCGAAACGTACAAGGATTTTCCATTACACGGAGGAAGCATTTTACTGTCAATTGCCGCGGATTGAAAGACCGGTGGGCTGTTCATCGATTCCGTTATACGCGGCGATAAATTGATCCAACGGGCCACACCTCCGAGGGCCAAGACGGATGATTTATATCGTTATTATTTGGCGGCGTGCATTAATAGTCCGGCAAACACGGTGGAAACGTGTCAGACACACGCGAAACAGCGAAATTCCACGGGGAGACGCGCGCTCTTATTCGCCCGCTCCTTTTCCCTGTCGCGGATCGTTAATCATTCGGGCCGCGTGAACGCGAGGAGGAACGCGAGCCACGAAACAACGGCAGTAGGAGAGAGAAAAATAGACCGCGGCGAATGGAAAAAAATAGTGGACCGGCTGGGAATTTTTCAGTCAAGCGCTGCATCACGCCGGTGAAAAACACCGCGCGCTGTCCCACGGGGGTGTTCATGACGCTATTCAAATGTCTAGAACCTCCGTGTACCTTCCCGTGGAAGATACATTTATAATAGCCGGCGTATTTAACATGTCACGCGAAAATTATGCACCATCCGAGAGGAACGCGAATTAATTACCGTCCGCGCGTACACTCGTAATTTCTATAGCCGATTTTTCTTCCACGCGTCCTATTAACTGCGACTTTATCTCGTTTATGCGCGCTTCGCTGCTGGCCATTGATTTCCAACTTTCGATCGGTCCAGCCTCGATACCGATTTAATATTCATTGCTCGTAACCACTCCGTCTAGGTAAATAACGTTTTAACGTCTCGATTTGAGTTCAAGTATAGTTAGTCGCGAGAAGGCTGAACGACCCTTTCAAAGGACATCTCAGGGCCTGTTTACAGTAGCGTCGAGTCTCCCGTGCGAGACAGGCTGAGAAGGCAGACCTTCATAAGAGGTGCTGATACAATTCTACTGCACGGTCGCTCGGGTTACTCCGCGTTACGCTATATCATAGCTTGTGTGTACGTGTACGCGAGAGCGCACGTAGGACGCGAGGAGCCAGGATCGATAACACCGTTTCGCGAACGGGGTACATTAAGGCCATTTTACGAGTATAGGATATCTGGAAAGCAATACTCCATTCTTGAGGATCCTTTGGGCGACGCGATCTTTACGGCATAGTATACATGCCTCCGACATTGTCGGGTTGACAGGGAAAGAGAGATACACCCCCGCGGCATGCTACGGCTCCTTTGAACCGTTCTGTACCCCTCTGTAGTCACGGGGCACGAGATTAACTCGACTTATTCCTTCGAGCGGACGGAAAGGAGCCAGACTTACGTCACTACCGACGTTGGCCAAATTATTAATTAATGTTCCAAGTAACTCGCTCGTCGGTTGTCGACGTCACGTCGGCCTGCGTTCGATGGATCTCGCCGCGTTGAAAACAATACGTATCGCGCGATACACCTTAAGAACCGGAAGAAAAATATTTTCCATCTTGGCTGCTCGTCTCGTACGCGACTAGAAGAACTAGGAAGGATCGTAAAGACGGACGTATCCGATGCTGTCATAATATTACGACACGTAGAATGAAACTTTCACTACGCGTTACTGAAATGTGTCACCTTGACATCTTATGAAAGGGTAATGAGACGTATTCACGAAGGGACGGATCTCTAAGGTTCGCGCTCTTATGCGCGTATATTCCATCCGATTTGTTACATTTCGTAATACCTCTGTGAATCACGGTTACGTCTCGTTCGTTTCAAACGAACATTAAAATTAATGGTATTTATCGGCGATAAAATGTCGCGTCCATATCTCGTCGCAAGTGGAATCGAACCGAGCGATCAGACGTAACCGCAAGAAGCGTATGCAGATCGAGGGTGTCGATCGCGCGCTTGTCCCTGCCCGCTAATGAAAACCGACAGCGATATATCCTACTGTCGCATCTTCGCTCTCCCGAGATCCTCCTTCTAATATTAAGGGACCACCCTGACTGCGTTAATTAGTAAACTCGCTGGCTGGCTCGGCACTAGCGTTGCTAATGAGAATTTGAGTAATGACGGTGTTCTCGCGACCTGTCCTCTTCGTCTCTTGGCAAATTTGCCGATGCGCCTTTGCGCGTTATGCCAGTGTCAGAACCCGCTGAGATCGATAGCTCCTTTGAGCGTATTTGCCAGTACATCGCCACGGTCCCCGATAATAAGTTATCCAATATTCTCGATCGCAATTACGTTGCCGGCTGTTTTTCGCCAGCCATCGTCGAGGATAATATCGGTCGAGCCAGTTCTAGGTTTCGATCGTCGGGGAAAGCGTGGACAATGAAATTCGTCACGCGAGAATTTTAGAAATCTCGACGGTTTCGAAAACCAGATTCCTTCTGGGATCAAAGATCGAAGGGAAATATGTATTTAGCGGTGAACAAATAGGAAACAGTTAGACACACTTCGTCTATTTATTTTCACGCAATCTTGACACCTGATCAAATACCTGCCGCTCGGACGCGAACCTAATTTCATATAATTACAACGCCGGACCGGCTTGGACGTGGCCCCGGTGAAGGGAACGAAACGTGACCGACGATAACCGCTGGTAGAAAGCGGCCACAAGAATAAGACATTATTAGCGACATTCTAATTGAACCGTGCCGGTACCCGGTTATTTTCAACGAGCAAACCGTGTCGAATGCGCTCGCACACGAAAACGTCCCATTAATTACGCACCTCGGCTTATCCGCTGACGGCGAATCGGGCGAGACCGACTGAGTAACCTATTTTTACTCTCGATCCGTATGCGTCGAACCAGCTATGAATATGCAACGGAATGGTAATGGTAACGCGAGGATGGTAAATCCGGAGGCATTCGTCTCGCTTTATTTCAAGCATCCGCGCGATCTCGACGAGTTAAATCGAGCGGATCGCGCGATCGTTGCTTGCTCGCTTGGGGGTAACCTTAGTCTCGAACAAGGGTAAGGGCGGCTTCAACCCTTTGCCTCGTAAGCTACTGAAGGAGATTACCGACGAGGCTAGTTAAGGGTTGATAGTTCGTAGAACGTGGCGCCATCGCGGCGGCAGGCGTACAACTGCGAGGGGTTGCTGTGAAACAACCCTCGGTTGCCGTTGGTGTTTCTTCACGGTTGAATCGATAGGCTAGTCGAGGTCTAGGGTCGTTCATGGTTTCTACGTTCTGCGCTAGAGGGAGCTCGCGAGCCGAAAGCGAACCAACTGCTCTTACATTTCTCTTCTCCGTAATATTTTAATATTAGTATCTTAAGAAATCATGAAGAACACAACGAAAAATAAAAATACACCAAAGATACGAGCAAACGCGCACGGTTTCAAGCCGCGAAGTAACGTTTCGAAGACGATAAACGCCCCCACGGTCGTGGCCCGTATCTTACGAGGCACTCCATCACAGTTCCGACGCTAATACTCGCCATATCTCTTAATGAAAAGTGAAATGTCTTCGGAAGGCGGCCTTCCCACTCCGGTCTGGGCGAATCGGACCTAAAACTGAATGGAAGGAAACGGGTCTCGCCTTTGTCGAGCGTTCTTTGTGAGCCGGAGGAATCGTCTCGCGTGTTGCGCCACGACGAGAGGGAAAGTCGAATGGAAAATTATTTACGGCTTATTCATACCGCGGGGCAGCAGACACCGAGGGGTGGGCCGAGCGTTAAAAGTTCTGGCAATATATCGCGCCGTCCTTATTGTCTATGCAAATCCTCGGCTGAACTCTGTTAAAAATACCCTCCCCTTGTATCCGAACGCCTACTTGGCTCGAGCCCGTCCGTTTCGCCGTCTTTCGGCCCTATCGAGGAAAGGGGAACCGGGAGAATCGAGAGAGGTGGCTGGGAAAGGGAAAACGAAGGGCTCGAGGGAGGAATAGCGTGGCGGACGGAATAGGAGCGGAGGCTCGATATACCCGGCTGCGTCGCGGCTCCAATCTTATTTTTCCACGAGGCGCCGCCTCCCTTAATTTACCTGAATTTAAATTTAACGAGAAATACCGAGCCACGGCTAGGCTCCGGGGGTGGTGGTGAATCGGCGGTCGGACCGCCGCCGGGAGCTGCTTCGATTACTCCGCGGCATCTGCGCTCGAGGCGGCCCCGCTCAAGGTCGGGGGTAACTGGTCCCCCATATTTCTCGCGCTTTAAATATTCCGCTGATTCCGCCTAGGACCAAGAGCCAATCTCTTAAGTAGTTGCGATCTGATTTACTGGTTCACCGAGGTTCGCCCAGTCTCTCGGGCAGCTTGGTAGCTGCGCCCTTAACGACGCCCCGCTGATATTAACCGGGTATTATCGAGATTCCGGGGTACCCGTCCACCTCCCACGGATGCGAATAGAGCGAGATTAAACGCATCGCCGCGAACGATTCGCGCGGCGATGCGTTAACCGCGTTGTAATGTCCGCATCGATACGGACGCGCTGTCACCACGGGCGCCGCCTAATTTGTTCGCGGAAACTTTAGACACGATTACCACTGACATGAGAAGTGGCGGGCGAAGCACATGGTTAAAGGACGGGAAAGCTTTGGTTATTACATAACTACGTGGCAAGTATTCCATTAATCAAGTTAGACGCGACTTCGCAGCGAACTCGTTAGATGGGCGACGCAACCAGGCGGCGGCGGCGACGACGACGACGACGGGAAAAGAGATGAACGCCCGCGGAAACGGTGTTTTTTAATCTTTCTCCGGTAGCGCGGGGCCAAGTTTAACGCCTGAATCTTGCAGTTCCACTAAAGATCTTTTATCGTTATTAATAAAGGGCGAAACCGTTGCAGGAATGCGCGAAGTTGAGCACTAAAAATGTTAATCCCGGTGAATTGTTGGGTTTACGTTGCGATCCGGCGGAAGAACGTAAGTACGAGATTGAATTTAAGAGGAAACGTTGGCTGCCTCACTCGTTTCAGGAGCGTTAAAAAGTGAGAAAGCAAACGAGACGAACGTATATAACTTTGTTCGCTCGGTTTTAACCGTCTCCGCCGTCTCGTGACTTAACCGCATTCGATCAAAGCTGCGGCTCGTTCGCGACTTGTACATCGTGACATAAACCCGTTCCTTAAGATCCCCGCAGCCGTCGAGCGCGGCTTATGCATAAATATACATGCTAAATTTGTGTACACTAAATTTCGTCCTTTTGTGAGAGCGAAGGCTCGACGGGGCTCGATTTTCCAGGCTTTGGACGAACAAGCGGACGAAGCTTTCGGGGCGGAGGGTGGGGCGACGAGGGGTCCGAGAGGGTGGAGGGTTCCGTTTTGAAAGAGGTCACCATCCCTATAAGATGAGGGGTAGCGCAACCGCCGCCCTGAAATATGGCGTTTCTGCATTTAGCTTTCGAATGCCTTTCGTGCAACCTCGTTATCTTTGTCAAAGGGGATCCCTGGAACGCCGAACAAAAGGAAAGTGCGACTGCCACGAAGGGTGGCGGGCCCAGAAAGAACGGAGAATAATTTATTCTAACGAAGAACCGCAATTAACAAAACGTCGCTCCTTTTTAAACGGCGGCTATCTTTTTCGAAATCGTTCGGAGTCTCGCCCTTCCCATCATTAACACGCGAGAGCCGGTGGGTGAGCCAGGTGAGGCGGGAACAATGGGGCATTAACGTATCACGCGTCTTTGAATTTTAATGTACAATAGCGACAGAGATGTAATATAAAAGTGAGTAGTTAGAAAAATACGAGTGGGTAGCAGCTGTCGTGCCGCATCGTACGTACATTTCGAGCTTATTGTCCGAGCTTTATCAGAACTTTCATATACGCAATCGCCCTGCGCGAGCAGATATTCTTACATAAGTAATACTCCCATACGAATAAAAGAGGGCGCATCGATGGAACGTTCCGCCCCGTCTCCTTAAATCTCGTCTGGTTCACGATAAAAGCCTAAGAGTACCGCGTTTCAAGGGAAAATCCTTATTTGTTCGGCGTTTTGCTTAATGGGAGACCCATCTTTTCCTTCGGAGGGGATTTCAGAAAGCCTTATGGGAAAGTATGCGATGCGCCAGTGGCTGTAGCGATGAAGATTAAACGAACCTTCGGTGGGATTTCACTCGGTAAGAAGGTGGACTAGAATGGAGTTCCACGATAGTCGATAATAATGTTACGACTTTCCTCTCCGTGCTCGCCTACGTACGTGTCTATTTGTCAACCAGTGATATCATAAATGTTATTAACCGTCCAATACGTTCCAGATACTTTTTATGGCCATTCAATTTGAATTTCCACCCTCCTGCACCGCGTATTTATATTCATTGTTTAATATTTACGGTCGAGACGGCGCGTAAAACGGTTTGACGCGAGCGGAACGGGACGAAACGAAACGAAACGAAGCCGCGGTGTTTTCCGTAGGGAACGATATCGAAAAACAATTGCCGGTGATAAATAAGGAAAATTGATTCGATGGAAAGGGGATGTCTAACGCCTGCGTAGCCGACCCTTCCCCTTGCAGAGCCGTGTATCCCACCGCAACCCCGCGGTATCGAAGACCATACAATATTTACGCTTTCGGCGGCGAACGCATAAATATTTCAAGAACAACGGACCCTTTAACCCATGCGCTCGCAAAACGATCCTCTCTTCCCTTCGACTGATCGAACGATGCTACGTGTATTCGGTCCTACGCTACTGGACGAGGGTACACTTTGCGCGTCGCAAATTGAAATTTCGATCGCGCAAAAAATATTGTGGTTCAAAGGGACCGGCTTGGGAATTTCTCTAATAAGTATTACGGAGCCTGAAAAGTGCGGCAAAAATTGGGCTTAAAAATTATATCGAAACTTCTATGAAAATTGAAGGATCAATTCGTTTAACGTTTTCGATAAACGTGAACGCGGTAATTAATTCCTCTTGCTAGTATGAATATTAACGAACTAAGTAATTTAATATTCTCAGTAAATATGAACTGAATAATTGTTTAAATTAATTTGCATGTTACAATTAATTTGCGCATTATCGAATATCGTTTAATGCTATAAAGGAGCGAAAGAACAAAGTCCGTAGCCGTGGAGCGCAGGAGCATAGTTTTGCATCTGCTAACTTTCTCGATTGTAGCGGTTATACCGACCGATATAAAGTCGGAAAACTAACGCAAAGTAGCTTTTATAGATGGTATGCAATTAAATGGAAATCCTTTATGGATATTCATAGACGCGAAGTATGTAAAGGTTAAAAAGATCTACGAGAGAGCGGTTAAAATTCCAGACAGCGTTTGGCCGGCAAAAAAATACAGCGGCGAAATAACCAGCTGAAACGCTTAAAAAAAATTTCAAGGCTTCGAATTTAAAAATACAATTTCCCGATTTCAAATGAGAATACTCGTAGGTTTTGGAGTTTATATATTGGATATTATAGCGGAGATAAAAAGTTTCCAATATGTAGAAATCGATAGCGACCGTGGCAACGACACCCGAATCGTAGAAACAGATAGCGATAACGTAGGCCAGGGATCGATGTAGATAACCATTATTGGTAAGAGTCAGTGACATGGACATTAAGGTCGTAAAAATCAACGACATATTCGACTGTTCCTATTCGATTTTCACTTCGGTGGCTGCTCTAAAATCTTACAACGTTGTCCATAAACGAATAATCGATATCTGTATCGATGTTCTCGAGGCATAGATACGTAACACTCGTCGATAAGAAGTTGGCAACATCGTCGGACCATTAAAAAAAAAAATGTCACGACCGATTAAACCGAGAAAATGTTTAACGATTTAAGGGTTGGTTTTTACCCGTAATCCAGGGACAACTCCGAGGTTGGAAATGGGAAAAATAAGCGCTTTTATGCAATGTCTCCGACCGTCTGACTAATTGGTAATTAGGCGACGCGCAATTAATCATGCCTCTTAACCCGCTTCTTTCCTTTTCCCGCTGAGCCAACCGGGAATCTCGAGCCGAGGAACTCGGATGTTTGGCTCTATTCAACATGGCCATTCGTTAATGAAGTCGCGTGTCGGGACGGCCAAGTTCATTTCCCTCTGAATGCGATGAGTCCGAGAATCATAATTACTGTATTCTGTACGCATACCCTTCCTGATGCGAAGCATGCCCACGCCCACTCGGCTCCACCCCGGAATCTCGATTAAACCCATGGCCAAACGATACTGGAACCGCTGGCGTTCGCTAGCTCGCATGCGATTGCGACCACGAATATTCTGTTTACCGGCGCGTTCAAATTCTTGTATTTTCATTATCTCTCCGTTTTGTTCCCCGATGTTATCACGCCAGGCCATCTTCCATCCAATTAGACAACATCGACTAATGGATACGACGTTAAATCGAATTAAGTCGCGGAACGTGGACTCCGGGGAACCCACACCTTCGTCACCGGACTCCGCCATCGAGCTCCATTTTTAGAGGCTAATTCGAGGCAGATCACACCTTCGACTCGATCGAAAAATGAACTCCAAATACACGAGTCGCGGATGCGCTTCAACCAAGTTGCACCAGGAGCCCCGTTTATGGTTCCTGTTTGTCGATATCCTAATCGAACGCATCCTGCATCTATTCCTGGCTCTTGGCGCTTAATCAATGCGAATGGCGTCCACGTTTCGCCAACTTCCTTTGATCTTTTCAGCGGATCGATTTCAATGAAGCGACGCGCTGAATGGCAATCAGTCGCGGAATCCATTTGGATGCGCCGCGGTTGGTCCTCGCACCAACTTCTGTTTTGCCTGAAACGAAAACCGACTTATGTGCATACTCGTGTCGTACGAGTCGGCGGTTCGCGCACGACCAAGCGTACATTAGCGTATCGACGTTCGTTCGAACGGTTGTTCGCCAAATGCGGACAAGCCCTGTTACACCGTGCACACCAGCGAGAAACCGCAGCTAGCAGAAGCGCAGCGGCGCGGGTTATGCATGCCTTCGATCGCGTGAGACGATTGTACAACACGATCAGCCACCCGGTGCACGCCTATAACATTTTGATTATAGGCCACTCGCATTTGACTCCGTTAAACCTGATGCCGGGATTTGGCCCGCCTCGACTTCGAAACGGAACCAATCGTCGCTGGCTCGTGATATCGAAGTCGCGATATACGCGCGCGGCTTAAACCCGCTCGCATTTACGGATACGTTATACGCGTTGCATTAAAATGTCGTTAAATGTTGATTAACGAGCCGACACTGAAACGCGTTGCCACCGATCCACGCATCTTCATTTATGTAACCACTAACCGATCGCAGAGTTTATTCGGCCGCTTAACAACTTCCATCCGCGTTTACTTCGCGGACCGCGAGGATTGCGTTTTGATACAGATCAAACGATACACCGGATCGCTGCTCGTGGAACTTTCCCGACTGAACGTTGGTCAAACATTAATTCGTTTCGAGATACTGGGCGGTTTATTTCTGCATCTGGTTTAGCGCAGCGCCAGGGATTTGGACAAGGTTTTCGTGAAGGAGCAAGCGATCTGTCACGAGGAACCTTACGATTCTGCGTGTTTAGAAGTTTTCTTTACGACCAGCGTAATTATTTATTCGACGCCAGAGCTCGTCGATGAAAGGAAAGTAACGCACGATCAGTTTTGGTCGGTGCAAAAGTTAATCGCGGCTGTCGATTCAATCGGAGCGAGAGTTAACCGAGATGACGTACAACCGAGCAGCTAATCAACGCGCGGCTCTTCTCCGGTGTGTTTGCTGTGCTGTCGATTCCTTCTCGTCCTCGATATTCCTGCTCCCGTCTGCCTACAGCTTTGTGTCTCGCGCCGCGAATGTAAATATCCTGTGCAGGTGTTTGTACACTTTCCGATGCATTTATCGTTTTCTGGCCTGTCTACGACTCCGTTCGATCGTAACCGCTGTCGCGTCATACGCGCGACCCAGTTGTCAGAGGTGCTCTCTCTCTCTGTCTTTTTTCATTTCTGATACACGAGTATATTCGTGACAGTCACGACGCACCGTTCAACGGAAGATCAACGAAGGCAATTATAGACTAATATTGGTTTTTGCTTGCACGATTAAAAAGGCATCGAAATGCCCGCTCGAGATAGCGTTCTTTAAATAAAAGGCTCGGCGATAGCGCTTAAACCGAGCATATAATAAATCCCGGCTCGTACTCCCGACGTAAAATGCACCTATCCGTGCAGAAAGTCGAAGCTATTCTTCGAGCTTTCTTTGGAATATGCATTCATGAGCGATCTCGAGATGGATATAGAAATGAAATCACTCGTAATAGTCGAACGGCGAAGTCGAGTGGAGGATTGATCGAGCTCGTGTCTTTGATTATATTTCATTTTACTGTTCCGGAGTGCTCTGTAATCCATAGAGAAGGATTAAATACGTTTACCCTCCGTAATAACAGTAGCAGTGATAAATGCAGCCGATAAGTACGTCTAGCTTCGTGTAACAAGAAAATCTTCGCGAGTACAGAACGCTTGTAACGGACGGTGCAACGGATATTGTATTTAACCAACGTGCGTGTAATTTGTGAGTATCGAGCGTTTGATCGCCATCGTTGACGAGCTGCGCGTGAATTTACAATTCCGTCGCGTCGCGTCGCGCCGCCCCTTGATTACGTTATTAAAAATAAAATATCGCTGAATCAGCCGTGTACACGCGCAGCTTGGCTCGGCGAGAGAATTTCCACGCGGAAAATCCCCCGGGATCTCGACGCTGCGATTTCCACC
This sequence comes from Xylocopa violacea, assembly GCA_963969225.1. NCBI lineage: Eukaryota > Metazoa > Arthropoda > Insecta > Hymenoptera > Apidae > Xylocopa > Xylocopa violacea. The sequence goes on from CAXAJV010000002.1 coordinate 38,511,729, forward strand.
GAGCTACTCCGCGACGCCATTCTTCCGCGACGCGCAGGTAAGAACGATATTAGATTTACCCCTGCCCCGGAAGCAAACCTTTTCACGTAACCTGCGTCCGGAAAAAGTCGAGTGAAAAGCGATAAACGACGCGTCGCGGCGCGTTTCAGGATATCAAACCGATCGTGCACGAGGCGAGAGACGCGCGACAACGTTTCGCCAAATGGATTATTGGCTGATCGTCGCCGAACGCGGGGAAGAGCGAAAAGGAGAAGCGGAAACGTAGGGGCGCGTAGTCGGCGATACGGTGAAGAACGTTGAACAAAGGTACGGGAGGGATGATAATTGAATTCCGCTGATTGCAAAACGAGGAGGTCGAAACGGCGAATGTTCTAATAACTATCAGACTCGATGAAATAAAATTCCACAATGCAAACGTAACGTGCAAACGCAAACGATGCTGTCACGAGGATCGTCGCGTGTCTCCGCTCTATTCTTTAGCCGTTTAATCACTCCCATCGCGCGCATCGTTTCAAACGATGATCGTACGCGCACGAAAACCAACACTCGTCCCAGCACTGATTCCAGTCTTCTTCGATCTCGATCTCGTTCGATCGACGCGAAGAACTCGACGATCGGGTGGATGCGAGACCGTGAAAAAGTTCCGCGCAGCGTCGAGAAGCTTGGCTAGATCGGAGAAAAACACGACGATTCCGATCGTTCGTGAAACGAAATTATAGGAATCCGTCAATGTCCGCTGGCGACACGATCGTTGAGCGCAAATACGAAGAGGTAAGAACGCGAACTTGTGATTGAATTATAAACGCGACAGATGTTGGATCGCGGCAATTAACTCGATACGGCGATTACTTTTCGACATGGTCGAACAAAATGCGCGTTTCATCGCGCGCGCGTAAATGATGAATGGCGGAATGTGTATTTAGTATGACACGCTATAAATTTACCGTTCTGGAGCGAACAGCTTTCGGAGCAGATTGGTAACGCAGTTGATCGAGTTTGTTTGAACGAGTCGATCTATGCTTCAATTATTTACCGAAATAACGAGCTCCTTTTGTCCGTAAATAATTGAAACAAAAAAATAGCACGTTACTACGATAGCTTTTGACGCGATAAATGCATATTTAAAGTGGTATTTAATTTTTCGTCTCGAATCTGGCGACGTTCGCGGACTTTTACGACGGCTCGCGAGCGTCAATGGGAACGTAACAAAGAGAGGTCGTGTACCGGAAACGTGACTCGCGATCTTGCGAATTTTTCGAGGACAAAAGTGGGTTGCGCGTGGATTTTTCGACGGCCTGTTACGAAGAAACGGGGTGGAAAAAAATGTCGCGTACGATGAAAGAAAGGGTGAATGAGCGAGCATGTGGTCAATTCTTGGGTGTCGAGTAGTTGCGCAGAGGACAAATCTGATTGGTCCGTCGCCGCCGGTCGGCTGACGCGGCTTGTGGCTTTCGGCTCGGCGAGCTTGCCTCGACTCGCTCAGTCGCACTCGAACCGCGCATCGGTGAGGGTGCCGTTTCGCGCCCTCTCTCGGCAGTTTCCCCTTTCGGTGTATGCGTGCGTGCGTATTTACGAGGACGATCGCCACGCGAGTCGTGCCCACGTTGCCGGTCTCCGTTCGTTTTATTTGCTTTAATTTCGCCCCCACGCTCGACTGGGACCATCGTTAACGACCAGAAACGGCTTCGCTTTCAAGGTGAACACGATACGAGCACGTTTCCGCTAGCCATCGACATGTCGCGTCCTTTCGCCGCCTCTCGTGCTCCTCGTTTACCTACTTTCCACGGCTAATAACGGAGCAGGAGCCTATTCGCAAGTGCGCGGTAAGAAACTCATTTCAATTTTGTGTATTGGTAGTACTGCGTCACGGCATTAGTGTCGTCGTTTGAAATTTTCTGCGCTGGTACACGCGAGTCGTCGCATTCGTATGACGTATCGACGAGTCGGGAATCGTGATTTAGTATACGAAACGTTAAGAGAAAGTTCGAGTGCGGTCGTACACGGGATGTCAACAGACGCCTGAAGTATAAACGGGACGTGCTCACGCGTACGCTCCATTTTGAAAGCGAAGCGGCCTCGAAACCTCCTCGTGGAAAAATAATTGCCACACGCGAGGCACGCGATCCCGGCGTATTTTTTCGTCCTCTCGAGCTCGGTAGTCGTTGGAAAGGTTATCGGACGCCATTGAACGTTCGGTTCTGTTCCCAGTCGACGCGAGAGGACACACAGTGAATAGCCAGCGGTCGTTGTGCGCGTGTTTGTTGTCGACGTGCAGCTCGAACTGGCGATCATACTCCCGGGAGTATCCGGAGTGCGGACCACGGGAGATAGATCGTCTTCCCCCGTAATCTGGCGTTGACGTGACCTAACGTAACGTAACTTTTGTTTGGGACATCGGCGGGCTGCGCCTCAGCACCATCGCCACCGTACCAACGTTTTCGTCCCGTTTCGGTGCTCCTCTCGCGTGTGTGCCCACTATTCTGGAGTATGTACGACTGCCACGACCAACGACCAGAGAGACTTCGCACGTTCGCAAGGTAAGTGATGCAACACCCCACGTTCGTCCATCGGCGACACCCCGCAGGCCCGATTTATGAGTAGGTGTCGTGCTTGCACGACCTGCGCCACGCCACTTCCCTCGGACGATCGTGGTATTTATCGAACCAGCCTACCGCGCGGCATATTAACGACCGAGCGTGCGACTCGGTGCGACCTTTCGATTGGAATTTCGCGGCGAACGATTTAAACCCTTTCCGTCCGGGCATCTGTTTCGAATCCCCTCGCAACACGCGGACAGCGGCAACGTCCGGCGGCGCGAGGCGCCATTTTGATAAGCTTACATTTACCTCGGCATCGTACGATTCGTCGTACGTCCAGGGGGAATTTATAGGCGCGTTTCCAGGCGAAATTAAACCGAGGAACAGATATCGCAGCGGGGCTCCCGTTATTTCGTTAGATCGTTTTCGTGAATTCGTTCATACTTTTGATCCGTTCCCGGAGATAATTTTTAATCGAAATACGTATAACCATCGGATTTATGCCGCGGATACGGTATCTCACGGGCGACACGAAATTGGATTTCAATTTCGCCCGCAATATCTTTCCATCTGAAAATTGTTGATACGAATTGAATATAGAAGAGACGTTCGTTCTCGTCGCGATATTTTCCAGCTTTCTAATATCTATGTCGACGTTGCGCGCATAAATAATTCCCACCATTACCAATATTGGAAAACGTTCCTCCGATACCGTAAAATACGCACGGGGATTATAATTTATCCCCGGCAGTATTCAAATTTTTCTCATGCTAATACCGCCGCGTATTTTATCCTCGTCCCTTCGTCGATAAAAATATTAACGTTTCATTATTTTCGCTAGTCGACGTACGCGTATTTGCGTTGCGTGGTAACGCGTCAAGAGCTATGTTTACTGACGAAACACACAATTTAGGGAGACTAAGAGGCGGATTAGCCGCGAGCTATCTCAGTCTAGTTAGCGAACTTTCGCAAGAAGCATTGAAAAGAGGAAACATCGTCTCGAGTGATCTCGAATAAATCGCAAAGGTCGCGTTCAGCATCGGTTTAATTAGCCCGTGCTCGATTTCCAACCGTCGCAAGCGGAATGGTAAATAACGTTAACATAAGAGGACCGCGAGCGGTTCTGTCGTCCGCGAGTTTTTCGTTTCGCCTGAAAATTCATAACTCGAGTCGCGTTTCGTTAAACGCGTCCTGGTCCGAAAAGCCGCAGGGATAATATTCGTTTTGGCGAGTTCAAAGGTTTGGCAAACCGCGGGTAGCTGCGAGTGCCGGGGTGGCCACATGGTGCTGAAAATAGGCGGACACCAGCGGCGGTGTTGCATCTTTCCACGGGCCCGTTTGGTACGGCTGTTCCAGTATCTGGAAACGCGGCCAGAAGGGAAAAAGGAAAACACCGGGGCGAGGGTGGCCGGCGCTAATTGGTTAATGTCCGTCATTATGGGGGCTGCCGGGTGGCGCTGGCAAAGAGAATTAAAAATAGCCAACATCCGCGGCCGGTAACAGCGACCGAAAAGGTCACTTTTCACTCTTTCATTAGCCTTTACGGTTGACGTTCGTTCGGCACCGTCGTTAATTGAGAATCCGTGGAATGTTCGGCCCGTTTCTTAATTTTCATGGAAACGCGCATCGGGGAAGTTTGATTCCAACTGTACAGCAGCTGCCTTCTGCTTGTTTGTCAAATTCCTTTCGCTCCGCGCGGTATAGTACTCTCGTGCATGGAAATCAATTGAATATCGATGAGAATTTCTCTTCGTTTTGCTCGTTTCCCCTCGTCTACGGTTCTCGTTCGGTTTGGCTTCGGTGCTCGTCACGCGCATTCCTGGTACACATTTCCACGAGCACGCAGAATCGTCAGCCGCCTTTCGCCGATCGGACGATCGCGTTAAGGCTGCGAAAACACTCCTCGAGAACGTTCTTATCGCGTTCCCATGGTTTTCGTGCGACCCGCTGGCACGTGATCCACCGATTAGGGGCTCGGTCGACGTTTCGTTTGCCGCTCGAGCACGACCCGATCTTTCCTGCTCCCTTTAAATTAATAAGAGTTCTTGTTCGTTAGCAATTTCATACGGTGCCACGTGATTTTATTGAAACAAGAGTTTCCCAAGTCAATTACGCCGCTATTACCGTCTAAAATAGTTGGAATTTCATCGGCGAGTAACGCGAGCGACGTTTCACGAATTTCGTGGAACGGAAGCAGGTGCGCCCTACGTAGCGAACGATCGTTCTCGTCCCCGACGAGGAAACCGGTTATGCACGGTTAATTCAGTTCATAGATAGCGCGCGATACTAACTTCCCGTTTCACGGTAACTTGGTGCGTATAAAGGAATCGAAAGGATATAGAAATCGAGACGCTTTCCACGGCGGAGCACGGAAAACGTCGGTGAACTTTTCTCTCCGGTCTTTTTATCGGTGATCCGCGTGCATGGGGGGATACGCGCATAAACGTGCCGGCTCCTAGGAATTCGTAATAGCGATTCGATTCGCGGGGCAAGAAAGTATGAGGAATTGAAAGATCCGAGATAGCGTCGGTGGCTGGGGTTTCCCGATGGGGTTCCCCAATGACGTGCGAGTCCACGGAGTCACGTGAGGTCGAGTGACTTACACCCTTGTCCTAACTACACGGGAATACACTTACGCGCCGCCGCATTCATTTCCCGCTATCGCGAGTCGTACCTCGCAGCCAGCCGAGAGCCGCGGGATTGAAAAATTCCAGATAAAAATGTTACGTCGCGCGCGTTTTCCACGCTCTCGAGCGTTTTCGAACAACACGGTCGCCCGTGCACGCTCGTCGGGACTTCGTGTTTTTGCACGGTTTCACGTAACAGGAGTTGTTCGCTGGTCGACCGCGCGTCCCGTTCGCTGTTTTCACGCGTGCACCGAAAGATTTGCAAATTACAAGCGCGATACAATCATCCGATACTGTTCTCCACGCGCTACCAGGGGCGGAGAACGCAACCTTTAATAAAAGAGGCATTTCCGTACGCGGGACTTGGCCAGGCGGTTCGCTGGAAACGAGCCTCGACCCTCGAGCCGAACGATTTCACGTTCATTGCGTATTTAAGGGCCCATAAAGTAGCGGCGCCGCGAAAATTTGTGTCGACGCGCGAGAGGGCGTCAGATGGCTGCCAGTGAAATTTGCATAAAGGGATTGCGACCGGGCGCGTTCGTCGTTTTCGTTTTTCGGGGTTCTCGCCGCGCTGTACACCCTCCCCGCCTGTTTCGTTCCACGATCACCGCGAAAATGCAAACGAACACAGAGCGTACAATTTTCCCACGTAATTGGTTTCACGCGGAACGAGACGATTTTCATTGCACCGTCCCGGTGTCTTATGTCTTGTCGCGATTGTATCGCGTAAATGGCGGCCGTTTCGTTCGCCCTCTTCAATTCCCCTGTCCGTAGGAATTTTCCGTGCCGTACGACGCTCGTCGTTTTAAAATGCACGAGTCATCGGTTCGACGTAATTGAACCGGCATACGCGAAGCGGCCTCGATCGCCTCGATTTCGACGTCTTCGAACCGTGTAAACTCCGACAGCGTCGTTTTTTACGGGGCAATGGCGCGGAGATTCGGTAGCGTTTGGTTACACGTTTCGCAGGACTGGAAGAGTGTTCGCGGTCGCCGCCATTAACACGTACGCGAGGCCCTGTGGAGGAAGACGGTCGTGCAGGATGCGGCGACAAGCAGCGTACGTTTCAGTCGGCCGACGGCACTTAAAATTTCCATTTGCCCGATGCACGCAGCGGTACGCTCGTATTGGCATGCGAACGCTTACGTTTTCACGCGGCAGAGGCTGACGAGGAACGACGGAAATCGTAGCTAGGGTAGCGGATGCCAGTGTCGCGGACGAACGAGGGGGCGGAGAAAAAGTGATACGGGCGCGCGAAAATGTTTTGAAGCACAGCGAGGCGACACTTGACCGAAATACTGGGCGGGGGATGAAACGATGCGGCCTCAAAGCCGACGATATCAACCGGAGACTCCTCGAAACACCGTGCGAGATGTACGATACAAAGCGGAGCGGATAAAAGCGTAATTTTTGAAGGCGCATCAGGAATTCTCTGTGCGAGATGTACGTGTCTGTTCGCGGATACGGGTTCGGTCGTTACACGGAAACGTCTACGCGGAGACCCCGGAGAGATCGTTTGCCGTGGTGGTAGACCGAGACGCGATATAATAAAGGCTCATAATTTGAGAACAGGTATTTCTTTGTATCCGCTTCGTAAACTTCTTGCGGACACTCGGATGAAGACGGTGGAAAAAGTTGGTAATCATGGGATCGCATCCGTGCACGGGTATCAAAGGACTTAAACGTCGCTCGTTTCAGGATCGATGAGAACTAGGGACGTTTCTGGCTGTGCGTTAACTCCGCTCGGTGGTTCGATGGTCGCATCGAGATCGATGCTTGTTACAAGGGGAATCGGTGATAGCGGGTGAAAGAGTTCAGCTGCTTTGCGGGATAATACGTCGAGGAGGTCCCTTTCATATTTTACATCGCAAATAGGAAAGTTCCCTCTCGATATCCCTTTTTCCATCCGAGTCGGACGTTTCCCTTGATTTATAGACCTTCGAGAGTCGTGTCGTTCGTCGCGGGAGGAAAAGCATCGCGAATGCGGTGCTCGTGTGGCGAAAGATGCATCAACGCGAGAGTGCACACCTTTTTCTGTCGATACCGGGGAAGGCTCTGTGCGAGCGTTACCGAAAATTCGCACGGAGGAGGACGGGGTGGGGCGTCGATGTCGCGGCAGCTCGTGTATTTAACCCCTGAGACGGGTCGCGCATATTTCAGCCGCTCCCTTCAGGTATTCGGTGCAATAGCGCCGCTGGCCATGCAGCGTGCATCCTGCAGAGGCCAGCGAAGCTGCGACCGGCCAGGAACAACGCCAATACCTTGGCCGTTTCTCGGTTCGGGAGCACGAGTCGAAAATAGTCTGCGAAAGAGAGCGGGTAGAGAGGAGAGGTAAGGGCTGAAATTGAGAGCGTCTGTCTGGTGGATCCTTGAGCAGCTCCGAGAACGAGCTCGTTGGGACGCTGGCCCATGGAATTTCACCGTAAATTCCAAGGCGTACGGGCGTACCACGCCTCGTGGCGTTCGGTCAGCCGGGGCGGCGCGGATTTTACCCCAAAAACGGAACGGATATTCGAAAATTGGCGAAAGAACGCCGCATACCCCGCGCCGCGAACGCGATCTGCGTATCAGGAACGCAATTACGCCCCGCGCCGGGTGCAATTATTGGAATCCAATTAATGAGAACGGTCGAATTCTGCGTCAGGCTTGCCAGCTACGAACAAGAAGCTAACGATAACGGTCCGTCGAGAATATGGACGCGGGGATATTTTTAAACGATCCGCAAGTTTCAGTTACACCGACGTTCCGCGGTGATTGAAAGCGGAACTTTCCCCGTGGAAGTTCGACGCTGACGCGTTAACGTCTGGGCACGTCGCACTTGTTTAAGAAATTGATGCTTCGAGGAGAGTCCCGCGGGGCAAAACGTGGGCTGTCCTAAATAAGGGATCGGGCTTAGTCGCGGCAACTTGGAAATTGCGGCCGTGCCGCGGTTTCGGTGATCCCTCACGTGCGATCAGGATCACCCCTTGAATAAACAGCCCGCCCCTTTGTCGTCTGGCTCTCCTTCACGGTTTTTCCCTGCTCCTGGCTGCTGCTAAGCTCGCGAAGGAAGCCTCTCGCGAGGGTTCGGACATCTAATACCTGTTGAAATCGAGCCCCCCTCGCGATCGTCCCGCCTTTTGTTCTATTCGTCATCTAGGACGAGTAATCCAAACCCCGAATAACGAGATTACCCTTCCACGCGTCCGCTCTGTCCTACATTCGAGGCGCTTTGTTCGTTGATACGTCCTGACGAACGAATTATCAGCACGGCTGGCTCATTTGGGGATCGCTTTACGGGGACAGTCGAAAAACGCGGCGGAAAAGTTCCGCGTAGCTTTGCGTAAATGGTTTTAGAGCTTTGCGAGCCGGTGGGCATGCGAAGGCGCGCGGGCTCGACAAAGGCCACGGAACACGGACAGAATGTAATTATCACGCGAAGTGCGCCCGTTCCCCTCGTTTCTCATTTTAGTTGCTATGATATAACCCGTGGTAGAAAAATTACCCGGGCCAGGGCGAAGCGCGCGCGGGGGTTGCGCGTTCGGTGCTTTATCGCGCTTTAACGTCACCGCGTTGGGCCAATATTAACCGCGATATAAACGGGCGCCCGTGCTCAATTTGGTAGGCGAGGCGAGAATCAGACTAAAAAACGTGCCGCGGGCCGGCTGCTAGAGTTTTCGGCCGGCCGTGAAAGTAGTATGCGGCCGCGTTTTATTTTATACGACGGGATACGCCGTATCAGCGTGGAAAGTGGAGCATGCACCCAGCGTTCCGCGGCCCATAGGCCGCATTATTTTCCTGTCTTTGCGTCTGTGACCAGTTGTATTTTCCTCCTTCCGTCCCTTTCCGCTTTCACGCTCCCTTCTCGTTCCGGTCTCTTGACATTCTTTTTTTCCTTTTTTGTTTTTTTCTTTCTCTTTCTCCCCTCCCCGACCTAACCGAGAGGCAGGCGAATATTTTACGCGAACTGATATTGCGGGACAGGCAGCCGGCACCGTCGCTATAAATGATAGCGCGAAAACGTTTCGCCGAGATTCCTCTTCTCTTTCACGGTTGACTGCGCAGGAAAAATAGAAAGAGCTCGCTCGAAGCACGTTATCTGGGAGTGCGCGTTGATATTGATACTGTCGTTGCGCGAAGGCCTGTAGGAAATTTCTGCCGCGCCGAGGAAATGGATTTACCCTATATTACGCGCGAGTATGCGCCACCCTTACGTTACCCGCACGTACACACTTCTACCCACGAGTTCATTGAATTCGACTGTCGCAAATATTTGGGGAAAAATGACACGATTTAATGCTCGTTAGGACACGAACAAAGTGTCGTATAAATTGTAATTGGAAATCATGTCCTGGTGCGCCTTCGATCGGACGTGGTCGCGATGTGACCCAATCTCTGGAGTGCGGTCGATTCGGGTGCGTGCTTCTAGTTTCACGAGTATGTGCCGTTAATGATAATATCAAATGGCATAACGTTTCATCGGATAAATGGACCTGATAAGGTCCGAGTTACGGTGCCGGTGACTGACGCTATAACATAATTAAAAGTCATGCGCCGCGACCTTCCGTAGACTTCATTTGCTGAGCGTTCCACGAGGATCCAAGTAGGCTAGCGCGAACGCTCTCTTTATCGGTTGCATTTAGCGAAATGGAAATATTCAATTTATTGCGTCTTTGCGTTGTGATTGAAAGGCACGTAGCGTCGACAATTTTCTTGCGCTTCTTTTTCGAGGTTGATCAAAGTGAGAGAGAGAGAGAGAAATAAAGAGAATAAGAATACTCGGGGGAGGTAAATTTTCGCGTGTTCCGCTTCCGAGAAAATCACGAGATATCGTCTCGAGGCTTTTCACGGAGGACGGCCACGTACTCGTCGTTAAATTAAGCCGAACGGTCCGGTTCTGCAAACAAATCGTGCTATCCTGAAAGAGGGTCGATTGCCTCTTTGTTGCGCCCGGTTTTCAGAGTTTCTCAATAATGGAAAAATCGAAGCCTCGCTCGTCTCGTCCGTCGCTACGCCGGCTTTTTCATCTCCGCGCCGGTGTCATCCATTAGCCGATATTATGCTAATTGACTACGAACCCGAACGCGCGCGATTCCAGCTCTGCGCGTTGCAATTACTCGCGAAACGCGCGGAAGGGAGCGCGCAATATCGCGGGAATAAACGCAATTATAGAAGAAGAAACGCGGCGTTTGGCAGCTTTTAATCCCATTTAATCGTTTGTTTTCCGTTCCCTTCAACTCGAACGGGCTATCACGCAATTTCGCTGGTATTGCTCGTTATTGCTCGATATCACTTAACAAGAAAAAGGGGACCGTGTGATGTATGTTCCTCCGTTCCGCGCGTGGCTTTCCAGCGATTGTTTTTTACAATCAGCTCGAACCGACGTTTCGCTCGCGGTAGAAAACAGGAAGTTACCGGCGCGGAATCCGTTCCTTCCATTACATGGATTTGCACATTGCACGATTTTTCTTAATAAAGCCGCGCGGACGTGAAATTTCTGTAAACGTTTTCTTTATAGCGGGGAGAGTTATGGTTAAGCGAGCGGGACGGCGCCAGCCCACCCCCGGGGTCAACGAAGCGAGTTTACACCGATGAGAAAATTCCACGTGTATCGGGTCGCTCGGTGAAATGGAATGAAATTTTCGTAAGGCTGTTCCGGGATAAAGTCGAGCTCGGTTGCCCAGCCTTGGCGTGGCACGCTCGTTCAAATTGCACCAAATCAGCTTGATGTATACGACGTCAAAAATTCTCAGTGGCTCGATTATCCTGGCTATCGAATCGGAGTAATGCGGAAAATTATCGAGCTCGGTCGCGGGTCTCGCATCGTACTGGCTGGTCGATATCAACTTATAAACGGATATATCGCGTTTCGCAAAGTGCATTAAATCGAGGGGAAGAAAGGGGAGATTAATGGGTCAGGACTTGAGAATTTTAAAGCGACGGTAAATAATGTAGCATCTACAACGATGTACCGAGGACGTAACAATGTGTACGCTAAAGCCCCGTCCTTTGGTTCGTCCCTTCGTGTTCTTTTTAAATTGTTCAGTCTCGTCTCGTTATGCTTTTTAACGTCGTCGGGAAAAAATGGGGTAAGTGTCCTTGACCCTCTACCCGTCGACCTTCCACTTTGATATTCTAATGCCTCCCTGACCTCTTATAATCGCTCGTCTCTTTTATTCACTTTCGTAACCCCGTACCCTTTACATAACGCATGCGATACGATAAGGGTTTTAATTGTTTTTCCAACAAAGTTGAGACTTCAAAGATTATTCCTCGCGATGGAAATCTTGTTCCCACAAGCTTCTCTGCGAACGCGATTCCCCGCTCTCTAAACGATCGTTTCTCGTTTTAACGCGATCGTCGAATCATTCAATTTTTCACGGCTATTAAACGAGATATCGATCAGCGGTTGTCCGAGCGAATTGTGTTACGCGTGAGCAACGCGATATCGCGTATAATTCAGCCGTGTTAACGAAGTTTTCCGCGATGAAAATTCGTATACGGTCGCAAAGTATGCGCGGTGGTGTCCATTCGTTTGTCAGTCTCCCACAATAAATTCCGGATGCTCGCTGAGAGCATACCCGATGCCGCTGTAAATCACACGCACCGGTTGCACGGTGGTGGGAAAATAGGCGTTGGATTAATACCTTCACCTTTCGCGCAGGGCTTGTATTATCAGAGAGGAGCGGAAAGATGGATAGGTGGATGGATCCGGGGAACAAAATTCTCTCGGTATCAATCTCTGTTCGATAAAGTCCCGGATTGATCGATCGCCCCGTCGCGCACTTCTATTCCTAGCCCTTCGTAACATCGTTTTCTCCAGGTTGCGCAATAGTGGAAACGTCGGTAATTGAATTAATTTCGCTCGCTCGAGCGAAATTAATTGCGACTGTCCTTAAATTTTCCTTCGTCGCGTTACGTATCGATCGACCGCCATTTACACACGGTCGCACGTACACGGGGAACGTTTAAATCGACGAAACGATGAGAAAATACTCGAGTAGCGTTTAATTTGTTAAATGTATATTCAATTGCATTCGTACGCTCGAAACCATAGATTGCAGCCTCCACTTTTCTTCCTACGAGTCAGAACTCGTTATAGCAACAAGAACCGGTGCGGTTTCTTCTTTTCTTTTTTTTTTTTTTTGCGTTGTTCGAAACGTTAATACCTTGGTCTTGAAAGCGGCGGAACATTCCTCGTAATCTGCTCGCTCGTTTCTTTTCCCTCGTTTTCTTTTACCGTCCGCGGACGCAGCTTATTTCCACGCCGATAACTTCGAAATCCTCTAATTTTGCTAGTGGAGAAATCTGCGCGCGTTGGATTAAAAGGGGAGAGAGAGAGAGAGGAGAGGAAAAAAGAGGAAAGGGAAAATATGCCAATAAAGTCTTAATTGTCACATGGTGCAGGGTCGATCGTGGAAGTGGCCTTGTTGAACATGGATTGGCATATCGGGGGAAGTTCTGGCAACGACGGCGTAGGTACCGCCGAGAAATCGTGATTTAAACGACCAAACCCCCTTCTTTCATAGCTGGCAACCCCGACCACCTTCGCCACGCTCCAATCCTCTTTTGTAGGTTTAGTTCCCCGATTTTTATTATTCCTCGTGACTCGGTCGCTCGCTTCGCACTCTTTGTTCTTTTCTTCTCCTCCTGGGAGTACTCGCACATGCGCTCGTACTCGTTTCCGACTCGTGATTTTCTAAAAGGCTCTCGTACGGTACCTGAAATCTGTTCTCTCTTCCCTCTCCCTCACTCTTTCTCTCCCTCCCTCTCCTTTCGTTTTCCGCTTTTTCTCCACCGTCTGTAATTTCTGTCTTTACTCTCGAGACTTTTAAGGGAAACAGAGAATATCATCCCCGCGACGCGATGTTTTAGTAGCGCGGCGTCCGTTTCACCGCGCCGCGAACAGGATCGTCGATATTAAAATTGCGATCCGACCGATTAAACGCGCGTTAATTTCCTGTCGTCCTTCGCGGCGACGTCCGAGCGATTCGGTATTTTAAATACCCGTGGCGCTTATCAACGAGACGCTGAATTAAAACGTCCGCGGCCAGATTAGAGCCGCGGGTACGACAGGTTAATCGGGAGATTATCTGTCCGTGGAACCAGTCCCTTGAATAGCCGACAAAACGATGCACGCGGATGCGAGTCTGCCACGAAACTCGCCCCGTAATCAGCGTGATTATCGCCGCGGCTCCTCCGATTCGTTGTAGCGCGTTCTACCATTGATAACCCGTCAAAGCGGAGCCGAAATCGCCGCGCGCAGACGCTCCGGTTTCGAATCTTTCGCGCAATTAACGCGCCGCGCTCGCGTCACTCGCGACGATCGTCCCTCGTTCGATCCGTCGCTTTATTAAGCCGTTTACGCGTCGAGATCCCGGCGTTCCTCCTCCTTCGGATTATCCGCGAATGTTTACGCCGCGCGACCGATAAGCGCTTCGATATTGCATTACCGGGTTGGTAATTATAATTAAACTCTTACTAATAGTTCGCCGTGGCGGCCGTGCAGCGACGCTATAACTGCGACGCTGCGCTAACGAACTCGAATAGGGCGTTCAATTAAATGCTACTTAGCACGACCGATCCAGATCCCCGCCCTTTCCGTATCCCGCTCCACTTGGTTCGCGGCGTTGAATCGGGCCCTTCTGCCACGCTAATCACCGTCCTATACTACTGGAGGCAACCTCGAGCCTCGTACACCAACGTGCCGCCGTACGTACGTCTTCCCGAGGAGATGAAATTGTTCGATGGCACGTAGGCTCCTATAACCGTCGACAAAACGACGAATTTGCTGGCTTTCCACACCAGCGATGTAACTAGGTCGGCAGCCAGCTGCTCGGTTAAGGTGTTATCGGCTCGCTTAATATTCGGATAATTTGCCGATCGTTTCCCCCTTAGCTCTCTCTCTTGATTGGACGAAATAATCCACGCGTATTTCCAAGGGAAATTTCACTTTGACCATCGATTTGCGGTTGGCTTTTTAATTCACGTTCGCCGTCGAAGTTGAAACGTCTTTCGTTTGGATAGGGTAAAGAACGAAGCGAAAATGTGGGATTAGTAATGGAGGTTCAACGCGAAATGGACGACGCAGACTTCCTTTTCAAGATGTATTTTGTGATTTATCTGATAATGAACGTTGCCAACATATTTGAGCGCCATTTATCGAACTATCCGTTCGAGAGGTCTCTAACGTGGTCATTCGTTGTTGGGTGATATAACGTTTGACCCGTGACATCTATTTCTACTCACTATCCGGCCGGGCGAATATTCATCATTTCGTTGCTGGTCGGCGGGAGCATGTGTGAATGTTACCCGGGCTCCATTCTGAAAATCGGTAATTTATCAGCCGACGCGGTATTTCCACGCGAATTTACATTTAAAGTCTCTTGCGTCTACTATTTTCTCCTCTTTTTTTCCTCCTTCTCGCTCGCCTTTTAAATTATTATCATACGAACCGTGAAACCGCACAATTTTTCCATGCCACGGCGAACGAAACGCTTTCTAAACGTCTGATCGACTATCGAGCGCGGGAACAATAATATCCAGCGATATTCGGCGCGGGGAAGTATTTCTAACATTCCGATAACAAAATTTAATAACGGAATTTCAATAAATTAATGTCAATAAAACCTCGATAAAACGAAATTCCGGACACAGCTTCCGATACGGCGATACACACGAAACGGCGTTGCGCCGCGATACGCTCGTTTAAAATCATTCGCTTCGCGTACTCCCTCTCTCCATCTCTCTCTCTCTCTCTCTCTCTCGGCTGTAACGAATTTTAATACAAGAAAAATCCTGCCCGCGGAAAACTGAATTTATATTCAACAGCACTCGAGCTCTCTTCCGTCGCTATCCATTTTATACAAGACCGTCTTCCGCGGCAATCCCGCTTTAAGCATTCGCGAGATTTTGATCGTCGGCTCCGGGAGAGCTTGAAATTTATGAAACAGTTTCAAGCGAATGAGTGAAACGCGAATGTATCGGTGCTCGGGCTTGCGGGAGCAAAACAGAGGAGCCGAAAGAACGGGATTGTAGATTGAAAACTGTAAAAGCGCGGTGGGTTCGAAAATGTATTACCAATTTGAGAGAGAAGCAAAAAAAAAAGTTATGACATTTAATTCGTCTGTCAATTTCATAGGAAAATATTACCGCGCACGGCTGATAACATAATTATTTATACCAACAAGTGTTTCCGTCCATCAAGCGAATCCAAATTCATCGTTGCTCGCGATATGATTAAATCGTTAAACCAACGTATCTCGCAAACACTAAAAAGGGTGGTGCAATATTTGCATCGCAAATCATCGTGCATCATCCCGGGCAGAATTCCGCGAAGCCATCGAGAGACGCGCGGACGATGATTATCGGAGCTGGGAGCTGCAGCGGGCAATACTTCATTCGAGCCTTGACGCGCGGATCCCGTGTCCGCAGGTGTAGAATCGTCACGGGGGTTGCGACAGCTGCAGCTACCTGACAGGCTGCGATCGCGCCAAGCACGTTGTTTAACGATAATTATTACGGCGCCATTTAGTGGACGTACGGCCGTGTAACGGTTCCGCACGTGTTGCCAGCGCGCGTTGCCCGAAAATTTCCACGCCAGGGGTGGAATCCCTCGCTGGAGTCACCCAGCTACCCCCGAACCGATCCGACCCGTTCTCCAGGAAAGCAACGGGAAACGACGCGCTCGTCCGTCGTTCCACTTTCCCTGCAGTTGTTATCATTCCAACCCCGAACCCGGTCAATTTATCTTGGACGATATTTCTCGGCCTTCCTCGCGGGGCCAAGAGACTCTGGGGATGAGTTAGATTCGAACGTTCGATATTACGTCGCTATCTCTGTAACGGCGGTGCCGCTTTATACGAGTCGATCGGCCAGAATGCCTCGAAATATGCCGCGTGTATCGCTGCTGCTTAGCGCCGTTCCGCTTCCGCGCGTATTCGCGACCCCGCTCGCGCTGAAAACAAGCCTGATAAATTGCATCCACCCCGAGAAGCGTTGGAGTTGCGCCCGCGTTTCCGGTATCCCGCGATATTCGACGGAGCGTCGAAGCAACAGAGAGAGAGAGAGGTGCCTCCGACAAAATTAGGTATTTAAATTCGAACGAAATACGGCGGGGAATATTTCCCCGTCCATTCTCGCGCCGCGAGACATAATTTTTATCGAAATCAAATCGTTTAAAGAGTAAATAACGAACCGTTTAGCCGTTCTTCCCTCATTCGCCGTTTATAATTCGTATCGCGGATATAGAGCGTAATATTGATTCACTCCAAGAACCGATTGGTTCTTCTTATGATTTTATACAGCCGTATTTTTCGCGAGTGAAACATTGTTCTAATAAATCGCAATAATTCGAGAAAATTGGTCCAGTTGGAAATTTATCGCCTTAATGAGTTACGACGCGTAACACGTAAGATAAGGGTAGATGGAAAAGAAAATGCGAGGAGCTCCGTATTGGCTGGTTCGTTCGCCGGGATTACCTTATTCTAATAAGAAACTCGAGAGGCGTGTAATCGATAAATCATCGAGGATATTATGATCATTTCTGTTTTCCGGTTAGGAGGCAGTCGCGTTCGCATTATCGAAGTCGTTGAACCTGTTAATTACACCTGTTTCGAGTAGGCACAGCGGCGCGAGCTTCATTAGCAATCGTTCAGTGCGGTCACGTACCTTTTCTTCGTACGCGAGATCCTGTTGATGAGAGTCGTCGTGTTTAACATTGAATGTAAAATATAGTTAATGAACGGCGGAAAATTTTTCAGCCGGTGATTCTTCACGTCGAAGGGAACGAATGATTGATCGTTCGATTTCAGTCTTCGCGCTGACTTCCACTTGATTTAGATTAATGAAACGGAGTTTAGCTTTTTACCTCGCGTTCGAGTCGCTTAATACGCATGTAATTACGGTTTAACTGTAAATCATATTAACGCGCTGGCCAATGCGCGCGATACTTGTTTAAGTTAATTTTCAATCGCGACCGGAACTCGCTCGAGCATTTCGCGGAACACTCGAGCGCATCGATTTCACGTTTCGCCGCTTCGTAGACGAGGATCGGGTTATACCGCGGGGATTATTTATATACTTTCCCTTAGAAACGAGCAATCGATAACTGATTGGCGAAATTGGTCCGGAGTCGATGGCTGCGACGGTTCGATTAAAGCGCGCAGGATGTCGAACCCTCGAGTGGCTCGCTTCCGGATTATGAAAATAAAATATTCGCCTGGCCATTTCCGCTTAGCGGGAAGTTCCCGTCGATGGCTGACGGGGCGTATTCCCATGCCGCGTGACCGACTAATAGCGAGCCAGTGTTCGAAATAAAACGGACGTCGCAGCGCTCCGCGCGCTATCATCGACGCGTATGGAATCTCAAAGCGGGTACCTCGTTTTAATCACGCGGCTCGCTCACGGGGATTATTTTCGCCATATTCAGAGCATCGGTCGCGCCTACAATCAGCCGGATACGGTTCAGAGACACGGCGATGGTTCCGCGTTTCGCGTCGCTTTGGGTATTGCGGCGCGCATTCGTTCTTTTCAACGAATTACACGCTTGCTAGACAGGCCAGGTATTGCTTCTTGCCGCGTCCCACTGTTCGTTTACCTGCGCGCAAACGAGTTACCCGAGATTCGTAACGCTGCGAACGAAGAAATATGGAGAAAAAAATAAATCTCTCGCGAGATTCGCACGAGAGAAAAGGGAGAAGAAACCGAGTAGAAGCGGCACTCGCGCGGTATTATATCTTCCCTCCGGATGTCGATTCTGCATGAAACGCAGGCACTCGCCATTCATACGCGTTATACGTGTGTTCGCAGTCATGAATATTATCATTACCATCGGGACGTGAGCGTGGAAAATTTCGAAATTTACCGTAATTACGACCGAGAGCGAGCTCGAAGTGGAAAAAGGTTAAAAGAGAGGGAGCGGTGGAACGGTGGAAACTCGTTGATAATTTCCGATCGCGAATGGGACCGGACACGCGCGACAACGTTCTCGCATCGACGCGTCCCACGGCGAGAATTTTTTAAATTCACTCAACTGACCGTTCGATGACCGTCGGTCAACAATAACCTTGCCCGGAGAGATAGCATCGTTTATTTGATGAAGTCGCCAGCCGGAATCGGATAAAACGTTCCGCGCGCGCCGATTTTCGAAGCGTCCACGGGGGGTGGGACCATTTTCGACGCGTGCACGGCTCGTCGCGCGCATAATCGAGTGCCTATGCACGTACGCGGGGGTGCGTGCGCGCGTATCGTTCAGCTTTACGATAATTTCCGTTCGTAACGGGCCGAGCAGCTGCTGTTCGTTGCTCGTCGTCGACGATCCGACTCGTTCGATCGTAACCCTAACGAATCGTAAGTACGCTCGTGCGTTGCATAGTCGCAAAGTGCAAGGCAGCGACGCGGCACCCTCGATTAATCCCGAAAACCTGGAAAGCACCCGCGGCGACGTCGAAGCGTTACGCGATCGGTAGTTGGCCAGTTTTCCGTGGGAGCGTCGGTGGCCGAACAATGTCGGCGTCGATGTAATTGTCACCTGCGAATATCGTTCCTCACAGTCTAACGACCGCGTTATACAGAGAGCCGTCGAATTTTCGAAACGTGCCCGTCCAGCCTCGTTATCGCAGGCCCGCGAATTACGGTTCGACGTCACATTCGTTAAAAACGAGCGGTCCGGGACGCGTCCCGCCTGCTCGTAATTTGTAATTAACGACGGCGGTCGGAATTCGGACGTTCGAATTACACGCTGATACGAGTTTGGAGAGTTGGTTTAAATACGGTTTCGCGGGCAAGCTGTTGGAATTTAAGGGGGTACGATAAGGTGCGCCCCCCGATATTAATTTTTCTTGGACGTAGCTACGCAATAAGCGCCTCGCGAGAAAGTCGATAATGAAACCGGGCGGGATCGTGGGATCGAGGAGATCGGAGATAACGTATCAGCTGGTTAATTAATCGTGATTTTCATAGCCGCGGACGTAGTAATTTTCGAAGAATTTCGAACCCGATCGGTCGCGCCCGTTCGTTTATTTCAGTCACGTTAATAAGGCTGGGAAATTCCCGTGACTGATGCTCTCTCGCTTCGAACCGGGAACGAATTCCTGTGTTAAATGAACGCGAGAGCGCGCACCGAATTTGAGAGCCGCGCGGAAATCATATTTCCTCGATATTACTTTCCGACGTGACGACGAGCCGTCGTGGTAAACAACAAGACGAATGAACGTTCGGAATCTTGACAAATGCAAGGAACTATGGCACCGCGGCGCTCGCGTACGCTCGCCGGAAGACGTTCGTCGGTTACAAGTGAAATACGACGGTATTCGGTCTGACGATATTTAATTGCTCCTTCTGGCGGAATAACTTTCCACTTGGATAATAATGCCGGTAGATAGAGGGACTGTGCGTCGAAGAAAGGGAAACTTCGCCGTGGATCAAGTTGCTCGGATTTCGCACGCTGATTCGGTTGAAATTTTCACAGGGAGACTCGAGCCGTCCCGGCCTTTTAAACTGCTCGATAACAATTTTCGAAGCAACGCAAATTTATCAGGCGTACAACGATTCTTCGGGAACTGCTCGTTGAAAGTCAAATATTTTACGTGCAACCGAAAGTTAAATCTGTCGCGACCCTTTTAAAAAACCTTGAATTTCATTACTCCTAACGCAAACACTTCTCTCCGGGGGCTGGCTCGATTTTCTCCCCCTTGATATTAAAAAAGTTTTGAAAGGCTACATTTCCGTTGGAGCGTGAGCAGATTTTTGCCTTTTAATTTCACGGCCTTTAGAGGGTGCAAACAATGGCCAGTCGTCGAAGAGCGTCGGACACCGGTCGCGAATTATAGGGAACAGTTTGAGCGGTAGGCGGACGCGTCTAGCCACACCTGTTCGACGATTATCGATTTTCGGGACGTTTCGATGCGGAATCCAAACATCGTCGGTAGACCTCGCGGCGACCGCCACCCGTTGACCTGACGTATTATCGATTATCTGTCCCTGGCTATGAATAATCGCGTTCAAGTCCTGTATTACGACCCAGACTTTCAACGGAAGACCAGCTTAACCGCGAACTTGGACGATCGATCGCGTCGAATTCTTGGATCGTTCGAACACTCTCCGCGGAGAAGTTACAGGGGAATTTTCAACCCCTCCCTGGAATCACTGTCGACGCTTCGGACGTGCAATTTCGCGCGAGCGGGGCCGCGCACGGGAAAAGTTGAATTATATTTAAATTTGTAGCAACAGGAATCAGGAATTTCGCTAATTGAAATCAATGGAATTCAATCTTGTTCGTTTAACCGGATGGTGTTATTATTCTTCAATGGTATCGCGGTATTTACCGGCTGTTGCAGAATTTATACGAACGGTATTAAAAGCAGATGAATTTTAATAGCTATCGAATGACCGCTAATTCGAGTTAACGCTGTGAAATTTTGTCCATCGTCGATTATTACGTTCAGTCGATTCGATCGGGCGAAGAATTGATCCTGTTTCAATTACCGATTGCATTATCTATTTTAACGATATTACTATCTTACGTTTCAATGAAGCTCGGCGCAATTACCGTCGACCCAACGCGCGTCTATTGTGATTGAAAAACAGCCGAACGGCCACCGCAACCGGCACGTTAAACATGCATTTGTGCCCATCCCACCGTGACCGTTGTTCGACCTTAAATGCGATACATTGCGGCGCGACCCGCGCTTAAACAATAATCCGTGCGCCACGTACGGTCGACGGTTTGAAAAGTTATCTGAACGCAGACAAACTTTCTAAATTGCGTTTACCCGTACGATGTGTATCTTGGAAGTTAGTCGAGAAGAAACTCGGCGGAAGAGCACACAAGGAAGGTGCGCGGGGTGGCGAGGGAAAAAGGTGAGAATGGGGTAACAAAACGGGGAAACAGAAATGATCAAACATTCGGGAAAGAAGCAACTGCAGTGAGGGATTGTGCCGGGAAAAATTGATACGTGTAGACACGAGAAATTGCAGCGAGAGCGCCGGCGGGAAAATCAATTCGCCACTACAAATCCATTACTAACTCAATCGAGTCAATTTCAGATTTGATTCGGCTCGATTCAGAGGCAGCCCGCGCGAAGCAACAGTTTCTTCCCTTTCCCTTGACGTAACCTCGTAATAATTTATTTCCATCAATGGAAAAGAGGCGCGGAGGTAAAGGGAGAGCGAGAGAAAAGAAAGAAAAAAAACGCCACGATAGCACGATCGATCGACGCCCGTCAACTTGATTGCCTACGCGGCGCCGATTGCACGAACCTTTCCAACGGGCGATCGGAATGCTCAGAAACAGACGTCGAAATGTAAACGGCGGAGGGGTTCGATTCTCCATTGTGCCAGTCGCGCGATTTTCCCAGCAACAACCGGATGGACGATGAATTCGTCGAGAACGAACGAACGGGTACCTCCCCACCGCGTTGTAACCCGTGTAGCCTCTGTCGTCCGTGTTCCGCGTCGAGATTGCGCCCCTGCTGCGAAAAGGACGCGAAAAAGACGCCGCGGAGGGGGCGAAAAAAGAGGGCCAGCCAAGGGATCGCGTGGAATCTCGGTGCTGAACGAAACTGGAGACATCGGTTTCGCGCTGGCTTGATACCCGGCAAAAGGTGAGGAATTCCTCGCAGTCGCTTTAGCCGTCTTACCGCGTCTCGCCTTCCTTGCGGCTGCTCGTGGAGGGCGGAAGGGGGAGGCCAGCACCGTAAAGAATGTCTTGTTCCTGGCAATCGTCTGAATATCTCGGTGTATATAGACGCGCCGCGAGGTATAAACGTCGGGGAACCGGCATTCGAGTTATTCCAATATTCAGAGATAGATGTATAACTACCGCGGCGCCTCTCTTTCCGAACCGCGCGAACTTCCATCCCTTCGTTTCCGTCTGTTTCCCGATTCCAGTCTCCCTCGCTCTGACCCTGTCGTCTTTCGAACTTCCCGTTCCTTGCTCTCCTTTCTCCGTTTCCCGCCTCGCCTCGCCCCTTGTACGCGCGGTAGATTTTAATCTTGGCAGTTTTTCACCGTTCCGTAGCTCCCGCTGCATCCATTTCGCAAGTTCCTCTGTCTCGGTTGTCTCCTTCGGCACGGTACTTCTCTGCCTACTGGCTCGTGCAAAGAGTCTCCCAGGGCGTATCCATTGTATCCGGGTCTCTCCGTGCACGGGAGGTACGTGTGTACTCGCGCGACCCTTCGGGATTCATATATGCTGGCCTAAGTGGCAGGATGATATTTTCCACCTACGGGAGTTCGCTTTATTTCGATACACGGCCGCTCTCCACCTGGTTGTCCACCTTTCCAGCAATTTGTGATTTTTATGGCCGCTCGGGGAGCTCGCTCGACGAACAAAACTGTCGATGTATATGTTTTTAGAGACGGATAAACTTTTAACTTTAGGCGTTCCGAGCGTGGAAAATAACGCAACGTGGAGCATCGAGATGAACGATACTTTTCTGCTTGACCATTTTCGCGCGTTACCGCTCGATTAATCATCGGTGGAACGGAGATTCGTGAAAAAACCTGGACAAAACGAAACGAACCTCGCGTCGGATAAGCCGTCGTTCTCTCCGGCATCCCCGAGGAGAGAATACCTCCCACGTACCAGATGTTTCAAAAACGCGTGTAAACGCGGTCTTTTTGTTACATTCCCCCCGTCAGTTGAACGTCGCGTTCGTCGCCGTCGTCGTCTCCTTTTCTTCCTCGCCCGGTTTGTTTTCCCTTTTTCCTTCTTCCACCGGGCCAGGCCGGAGTTCTTTACAGCTCCACTCAATCCCTCCCGTCTGCGGCGTTCCTCTCTATTCGAGAATTTCGGGCCTACCTCGGGCGTTCCTGCTCCTCTATCTCGACTGTCCTCCCGTTCGCCACCGCGTCCCACCTTTTCGCGACGGCCTGGAATAATTTAAAAGCTCATTAGCTCTGCCATTTCTTAAGTTCGGGATAAAGTTGGCGGTGGAGAAGCGGTCTTAGGAGAGCGCGTTGGTCGAAGCTGGGCTGCGACCCCCGTCGGCTGTGCAGCGCGTCGCCCGCCCTTTTCCCGCGCTTCGTCTTCGTTCCTTGCCTAGCAGAGCGGCTCAGGATCCGGCCAGGGCGATCGTGGTGGTCGTGTCGTTGCCGACGCTGATGGTGATGGCGGTAGGAGTGGCTCACGGAGGGTGGAAAGGAATATACGCGGGGGTTGAGAGTTTCGCTCGGGGGGACTTGGTCCTGGTTATATAGCCGTAGCCTGGCCTCCACCACATTGGTTTGTCGAGCCATTAATCGGAACAGCTTTATACCAGGAGATTTATATTGGATTAGGTTGCGGGACTAGCGGTGGTTTAGTTTGAAGGCCCTCCGTCTCATCCCCTGCCCGCTTCTCGGCTACCCTGACCCTCCCGCGCACCCCGCACTCGGTTAACTACTATCACCCCGTTTAACGAACGTCATTCCACGGAATTTCTTTCATCCCCATCCCCCGTTTCTTTTCTCCTTTTTTCGCCCCCCCCTCGTTCCACGCCCACTTTTCTTTGGGCTCTTTGAAGTTTATTAAAGAACCAACGCGGTCGCGACGTGAGCTGGAAATTGGTAAACCGATGCCACTTCCGTTCCACGGGGCTTTTCCACGAGTGTCGCGTCGTGGTTCTAATTAGTATTCTTCGGGCGCAGAAGTTATTACGTGACCGGTACTTATAATTAAAGTAAGTTCGGCGAGTGGGTGGAAGCGGTGGTTAACGGAAGGAGAGGGGAGGAGAAATAGAATAAAAGTTGCGGGGAACGAATGGGGAGGGGGAAGTTATGAGAACCGGGCGGTATTAGGATACAAGCCTCTGTTTGGTTAACTCCGGTCCCAAGGACCAAGCCAGGCACCTGCATCGATCCGGGAGCCTATTTTTGAACTCCCTTGTTATCCTGGCCGTATCTAAAGTTCGCGTGTGCTCGCTCTCCGCCGCTTTGAGGGAAATCAATACTTGATCGTGCGTCACCTTCGAAACTTTGCTCGCCCGTCCCGATCGCCGGGAACAAATATTTTATCCCGCCGCGCCGCGAAAGATAACGATCCCTGGCAAATATGCGATGAAAAATTTCCCGGCCCACGCGCCCCCCCCGCCCCCCTGTTATAGAACGCGGAATGGAATTCGATATTCATTCGGTTAAGAGATTTTTCCGATGGCAACGCGTGCTCGCGCGATTTTCTTTCATCCCGTTTTTTGTCAAAGCGATCGCGGCCACCAGTGAATGGGATGAAATTTAATAAATTCGAGGACGACGAAACCAGCCCGTGACCGGTATCGATGCCCGCTGGACAACCACAAAGTGATGTTTGACGCATTACGCTCGATCATAGTTCGCTGATCAAACTGCTTTAAAGACCGTACGTTTCGCCGAACGCTTTTATCATTCACCCGGTGCTTCATCCGCGAGCACTCGCGTGCTCGATACCTGTTACATTGTTTCGCGGGTCTATCTCGTCAGACACCACGGTCACGGAGTCTCGTTGCGAGAAATTGAAATCGTCCACCCTCGTTGACCGCGATAATTCACTTTGTAATTCCGTAACGGGGCGATCGAGACCGCCAGGAGGTCGGAATTAACATTAACCACGACCCCAGCTGGCCCTCTATAAATTGTTAACACTATCGCGCGATGTTCGCGAAATTGCTCGACCGCATGAAACGTCCAAGTTACGTCTGACCGAAATCAGATCCGCCCTGGCGTTGAATTATGACGGGTGGCCAACGTGAACTGAACTTTACGACGTATTAGCCGAGCCATTAGGAACGGTGACGTACAACTTCCTCCCGGGATAGTTACCAGCGAAAAAACTCGTTTGTCCCTGATCGATGTTCACACGACCGAAGATTTATGGTAACACGCCTAAATCATTCTTCCTTTTTGCAATATTACTGTCGATTCGGCCACCTAATCCTCTCTCGACGTCGAATTACAAACTCGTACGTTTATATTCTCGCGATCCAGTTAGTTCCACCGAATTTTATTATCGCATCGCCACGCTGCTTTCTAATTTCCGCGTCGAAGTTAAAAGCCGCGATCAACGATCATTTTTCCTCCCCATGAATATGGAAAATCCCGGTTGGCGCGGGCAGCGCAGCGGAAACTTTCGATTCTAGTTAACCCCCGGTTGAATTTCGTTCCCGGCAACAACGAAACAAACACGGGGAAACGTACAAACTACTCGGGGTAGCTCGCGTGATCGTTTAACCCGATCGTCGGTGATCTCTTCATCGTCGCGATAAAACGTTGAATGGTAACGAACAGCGTTGAAGAGAGACGTCCAAGTGTCAGAATCTCCTGGTGAAAAGCGCTGTCGGAAGCCGCGAGCCGGAGCGTGTATACGCCCGGACATGGAAGCCTCCCGGCGGACTAGTTAACTCCGTTTCTACTTCCAGCCAAAGGTAACAGAGGTGGCTGGTCGCGTTGCGAAATTTCCCTGCCAAAACGCGTTACGAGCGAAGATGCGCGTATCTTCTTTCGCCATTGAACGCGAAAGTGACGAGGACCATGCACGCACGTGCACGGAAAACGAGCCGTCCTTTTCGCGACAGCGTTTCCTCTGCCCCCCTCCCTGAACGCGTTAATTCCCAGCATTTTCGGCTGCCTAATTACCTCGTACGCGGCATTTCGCGTAATGAGATTTAATGATCGCCCGCTATTGCGCAAGTGTTGCACTTTCGCCGGTTTTTTGCACCTTAATCGGCGCGCCTTGACTATTTACATAATTGTTGAATTGGGGAATACGCGGCTCTTGGTGCTCTGGCCGGTCTCGCGAACCGCCGACGAGCTCGCGGAAATTTCATTCCGCGAGAGTACGCGGCGGTTGATGATGGCATTTAAAATGTATGAAAACTTGCGATACATTCTGTTTCATTAACTATGTTTAATCGTAATTTTTGGCGCAACGAGTTGCAGTCTGTTGCGGAATTATTATCGGAGAGTTTGCAACTTTGGATTCTGCTCCAATTAACAATTTTGGTTTGAAATGGAAAAATAATTTAAAAAAAAAAACACTTGAAAACCGCGTAAAATTCGGATGGAATTAAAAGGCTAGCGATGCTTGGGTAAATTTAAAGCTGATTGGATTAATATCTCGGATCGTTCAGCTTCTATCAGACATACATGTCTAATCTAATCGAACGTATATGTCTTCTACGAGCAATATTTTCTATTTCGAGGAACAATTCACTCGATAACCGCGCAGGATTAGTGGCAGTCGAAATATTATCGCACAGCAGCTGATTGTTCCGTTGCGTGGTTTATTTATTCGCAGGTGCGCTTCTGGTTTTCGAGGTGAATATAAGTGGATGTAAAAATTTATAGCCCCGGAATGTTGTGTTGCGAGGATCACTTTAAGCGTCAGAGGTAACGTGTTCCATATTTTAGTAAATACACGAGAATACTCGGCGAGTCGTGCCACGAAGATATATCTATTTGTACCAGTGAATCAAACATTCATCAGCGCTCGTGCTGCAGAATTCTCCAGCGGTTTCCACGAATAAGTACGCGATATCTCCGGGACACTGTTTCGTTGCCTTGAATTCCTTTTTAATAAGTGGAAAAACGATTTACAGACCGGGGAGATGGCAATAAATACGGGACAGCGGGTTCCACGGTTTCATTTATTTTCGTTTAGTCGCAAAACTACACAGTTTTTACCCGTTTACCAAACATCGCGCGAATACGATCGCACTGGGCATCGTTATATTAAAAAAAACCGTAGCTCCGCAAGTTTTTGAATGTCGAAAAATCCTCGCTCGGCCGTGACTTGTGTGCGCGTATCATTTTTTTTTTTTTATTCCGATCGGCCAGCGGGAAAAATAATGGCGAAAAAGGAATAAAAGCCCTCGGCGGGGGCGAGATGACGTAAAAATCTGCCCTTATCGCGTAAACTGTCGCCACGCGATCGCGCTTCCCTCGTTCCCCGCGTTGATCAGAGCCCCTCGAACGGGGACGATCCATTGATTCCGCGATGTTGATTATGCGGCGGCTGGGATGGGTTTAAATTTCACGCTCCACCGGTGAACTCCCGGGGTTGAGATAAGGTTACGTAGCGGAGAGCTTTAAGCTGCTATTGAGTACACGAGGTTTAGCGGTTACCCTTTCGCGCGAACAAGAAATTCCACTTGGAAGCTCGAGCGCGAATATTAGATATCTCGTCGTGCGGGCGTTGTCGGCGTCGAAATTATTGCCGCGGGTGCCGTTCCGATGCGTTTCGAGCGGGGCTGCGCGCGGGCAGGCGGCGAAAAACGGGGGCGGAAAAAAAAAGAAAAAAAAAATGAGCGCAGGAACAGGAAAGAACACGAGGGGCGGTACGATGCGCGTATTACGGGACGGCTGTTCGCGAGTTTATCCTGCTCGATTCCCAGGAGTGACACCGCAATCGATACGTACGGCCTGCGAACCGTCGCTTTTTCCCTCGTTGCGCACACATTCGCCCCGTTGCACCCTGTTTCTCTTCGTTTCGCGACTCGCTGCTGCCTGGTAACGATCCGTAAATCGAGTCGCCTCTATATTTCGTTACTTTTATATATTCATGGGGCGAGGTGTGAAAGTGTGTAAACCAAGGCTCGCGATCGCGCGAGGTTGCGCGCGAGGTGACGGATCGATGGGAAATTCGGGGGTCCGGGACGATAAGTTAACGAAACGCAGCGGTTTGTTGCAAATACGATGGACCAAGATGTTTGTACAACGAAATTGCTATCGCATTTGTAATGCGATAATTGTACTGCGAACGGTGAGCGCGAGGGTGGATCAAAATTGAATATTATACGAAATGAAGGAAGATGCTGGGTTTTCAGAGAATCTGGAATAATAAGCTTGCTTAAATCGCTCGTGCTTGTCCGCGAGGATCGCCTGATGTACGTAATAACGCGATATTAAATGAAATACGGATATGCTGTTCCTCGAGAGCAAATATGGGCTCGCGGTGAAGAGCTTATCGCATAAAAGGAGCACAAGCGATAGCGTGGAATGGAGATTCTGGATCCATGCAAATCGGAAAATAAACATACAATGACGTCGTGAAAGGGAAGTAGTAGTACTAGGACAGGGGAAAACGAGGATAAATGTGCGAAACGGTTGAACGGTGTTGATAATGTAGCTTACAATAAAAGTACTGCCTCGCGCCACCGATACCTACGCGAATGTGAATATCCTCGATCTTAATTTTCGTACATCCACGCAAACGACCGATGCGGAGATGCCGGCGATTCGAAAGGCTAAGCGAAATAAACGTTCGCGCGGACCTTTTCATTAGCTTCGTATCTCAAAAGTTACGTATTTCCGTGGCGCACAGCCACACTTTCAATATCGCGGCGCAACGTTGCGGAAAAGAAATTCCTCGAAGCAGCATCGCGAATGAGCCGGGTACGTGGTAATAAACCGAACGAGCAGAAAACGAGGAACGATACGCGACTGGTAAATCCTCGCAAGAGCACGAATCGTTTACGAGGGAACCAGCCGCGATCGTTCTCAAGACGGCCGTCAAGGAAGTCGAGAAAGTTTTCCGTACGCGTCCTCGTTAAAAAATACGAAACACGTAAACCATTTCAGGCGCATTTCTCCGCGCTAATGTCCGCGAGATTCGTCCAAAACGCAGCGCGCAGCGGCGCGACCATTAGAATAAAAGCTTTCTTCTGTTCGATTTGCATAGAAGCGATTTCGCGCTGAAACTTCGAGGCTCGCGGTTACATTTTTCCCATTCGAAGACAAATAACTCATAACGCCGCTGTCGTCGCCTCCTCGCGGACTTTCCTCCCGACGAGAGGAACTACTTTACTTCGTCCGAGAGAAAGAAACGAACTTTCCCGTCTGAATAGGCGAGGGAGCGGCGAGGAGCGTCGAAATGCCTTGGCGGTCGCGATCAGAGGGTTAACTCGCATTATCGCCGCTTATTCCGACGCTTCCGCGAGAAACACGCAAACGTTGAGGGTAACCAGCTGACAGACTGTTTCCAAACTTCTCTGCCACTTCTTCGCCTTCCGTATCCCTTTCGTCTCGCTGGCTGGCTGGTTGGCTGAGTCGAAATTCGTCGAAGGAACTCGGCCAACTGCGAGAGGCGACGGGTATGGAAGAGAAAAGGGGCGACGAAGCCTAACGGCGGGAGCGAGAGCGAAAGGTAGCCAGTTTCCGGTTTCTTGGACACATCCCGTGCGGAAAGTTTTGATTTAGCAGACACGCCCCGCTCCGGATTCCAGGGCTGGCTGGAGTAACTTGATTTTCGGAATGGCTTGTCATCCCTCGAATACCGACTGCCTATCCGCTCTTCCGAATAACCTCGTTGTTCTCCATTTGTGTGGTTCTTTATCGTTGTTTCACCGTCTCCCACTGTTTCGCTCGACTCTGGTTATTCTATTATTTTCCACTGCTTCCAGTTTCCTCTTTCTTAAAGAAATTTGTGTCGGTCGGTGCTTTAAAAATAAATTTACACGCGATGGGTGAACTCGGGTTCGTGGCTTTGCCACGTATCGTTCCTTCATATCGGAGCAGTTACATCAAATCCCATTCGTTTCCGACTTCATTGGATTCTCGTTACGCGCGTCGGGGGTCTGGTTCGTCCATTATTGGCTGAACTTCCGCGATGATTCGAATCCCCTCAAGGGGAGTCGGTGTTCTAGATAATTTCTTGGTTCAACGAACACTCGGTCATTGTGATTAGACGGGTCGAACCTGCGCGACGAAGAAACGTTTCCACGGGAGTACGTACGCGCGTATCCGTGTGGAGTACACGCGGAGCGTGCAAAGTTGAACGGCTTAAACAGAAAAGAATGGCGTCTGGAATTAGACATCATCGTTGAAAGAGTCGCTCCAATTGGTGTTTAAACGCAAAGGGACGTTTTGTGCCGGTACACAGGCCGGTATTAATCGGATATTGTTAGCGGCGCCCAGAATTTTGAACCGCGCGCGGTCGCTGCTTAACATTCAGAGACGGCGTGACAGGTTAATTAAATACTTTGTACACGGATTTGTACGGGCGAGTTTCACGGTGTCCGGGAAATACTAATTAATGCATGCACGCGAAGTGGAACAGCGTAGAAACGTTGAACGCCTCTGCACACAAAGCGCGATATGGCGTAGACGCCCCATTTGTTCCCACCGTGGAAGGTCATCCTCATAGACGCAACGCGTATCGCGGCAAGATCGGGGTGATAGCGATGGAAGATGGGACGCGATAGGAAGGAAAGGCAAGTCGAGGGAAGTCAGTGGAGGAAGAGGCGCAGGGACGAACGAAGAAGACGCGGAAACGCGGCAGATGAGACAAAGGTGCGAGCGAGAGGCGCAAAGACGCAACAACGTTCAGCCTTCCTTGTATTTCAGTTGACTCGCGTTAGAAGCTAGAAATTTAGTGCCGCCCTGGGATCAACCATCCTCGAGAAACGTACCACTTCCTCGTAACGACTCTAATAATACTATTAGATGCATCGCGAATTCCTAATCTGGGGTTAGAAACTTGCATAATTCGCGACCAACGCCTCGCTTCAGTTTGCCTCGAACTTGCGCGTCGAAACTCGCGCCCTCGCGCTTCCACTCGAAGCTCGTGTCCTCGATCGTATGATTCATAGGTGTCGAAACGACGGATAAACGACGTTTTCTCCAGGATGGACGCGGTATCGATCACTTTGTAAGGCGAGCCTTCGACGCGCTTGAGCGTTCCCGATCGCTTTAAGCACGATGCACCGACACCGTGGCCGAGTAATGAAAGCTCCGCCAGTAGTAATTACTTTATCGATACGGTACGATACATCGCGATTTTTCTCAATTTCCTCGCTGATATCCCCGAGGTTCCGCGGCCCCTCCAGATGGGTCTGGGGGATTTATTTATAGAGTAGCTATCGCGCAGACATAAGTTTGTCAGGCTAGAGGGAAAAACGGAGGAAAATCAGGGGGGGGGGGCTCGAGCAAAATGGAAGCAGAACGATGGGTTTTATACCCTATAGATATATAGAAGCCAGTGGCTACGCTTCGTCTTGGAAAATCACGAGGGACGAACGACGACGCTTTCACGAACTTCGCCACGAGGCGAAGTCTCGGCTCTTGGCCATTTTCCCACTTTTTCTGTCCCTTCTTTCAGGCCCCTCTCATCTCGCCTCTGCTCCCTTTTTTCTACCTTTCCGACTTTCCCCGTTATCCTTATTCTTCGGATGCTATCCTTCTTTTCGCATACCTGATTGTTACTTTCACCTCTGAATTAGAAACTACCGTTTCTTATTGTACCTCGCGGTGTCAGCGATCGAGGCAGCAGACCGTTTGTACGTCTTTTATAGTGCGCTTGAAATTTTTCTAAAATTCCTACTACATCCTGAAGTATATTCGAGTATCTGGTTCCCGAACTTTCTTTCTGCTTTCACTGGGACCACGGTGCTCGGCCAAGTTCTCTCTTACATCGAGCATAAGTAAGTGCTCGCGATCGAAGAAACTTTCCTAGCGGACTTGCTTGATTGAGGTTCTTCATCGTACTAATTTCTCTTTATGACCGTCCTCGGGGAACCGATAATCACTGCATCCCTAATGGTCTTCTTAATTTTTGGCATTTAATGAAACGTGCTGCCACATCGAGCAAATAATGCTCCACCAGCATTAACGATCTCGTCCCATGAATATAAAATATTTCACTGTCGAGGAAGACGGAGAATTTTCGAACTAGCTGAAAAACTATAGCGAAACGAACTTACGCGCTCGAAGAACGCGTGCATCGACGAAACGCCTGGGGTCGAGAATACCTTAATGGTGGCTTCTCCACGCACGGTGGAATTTTCAAATTCACCCTTGGGCGGCAGTCGGGACTCCGCGTTGATGCGTTCCACCGTGTTACGTGTTTCAAGTGTTTCCTCCTCTCGGAAGTATCTAACTAACTTTCGTAACTCCTTTTATTCGTAATAATGAGTTTATAATGGTTCATAAGTCGGGATTTAAATTATACCGTACGAAATCGTATGCTTGCGCGAGATATTGTTTTAAAATACCACATTCGACCCACGTTCCAATAAATTGCGTCTGAAATATATACACGCTGTTCTCGATCGTACGCGCATCATTTAAGCCTCAATTCGAATACGTATTTACCTTCTAAAATTTGAAACGAGGCAAAAATCTGTATAATTGGAACGATTGCTAGCCTCGGTACATTCGCCGACTCGGTGGGTATTAAATGTTTATTGCTGCGGAAATAGGGGCGATAAAGAAGAGGCTCAGAGTAATTCTTATAGCCGAGAGGGGACAGTATTGTCCACATTCTACGCATTAAGTTATCAGATCAATTACAGTTATTACTTTATTCCAGCTCGACGCTTCGGAACTTTCCACACCGGGAGCTGAGCTGGCTCGTTACCCGGCCAATTTTGCGACCCGAGCGAAAATCACCGGAGCGCGAACCTCGGCTAAAGTATTCGCGGGAAACAAATAACGTAAGGAAAATCGCGGGTAGCTCCGTTATTTTTCACCGTCGTTGTCGACCAAGTCAAACAGATTCACCGGATCCTGCAACAACCGCCCGTTCCATTCGCCAGATTCTTCTCCTGTTCCTTTCGTCCCGACTCCTTTTTTTTTTCACCCCCTCCCCTCTTTCGTTTCATTCCAGTCGACGAACGCAGAATCCTATGTTTGAACGCGAAACGAGAAACGAAAGGGGAAAAGTTAACGCGTTCGCCCGTTCGAGTACGCGCGGAGTTGGTAGAAGTAATCTCTCATCGGATTCGTCATAAATTTCTGTTTAACGCCGGATTCGAAAACTCGCGCTCGTCGAAATGAAATATCGTCGTCACAATGGCGGACGTCTCTAATTGTCCGCTGTGATGTTTCATTCTTTCACGATGGCCCCGACAGGGTCAAGGGTTCATTAATTGCGAATCGCGGCGGTTTAATTAACGACGGGAAAAGGACGAGGTACAACTGGCAGCGGGCCACCAGCAGGCTCTTAATGAATTCCAGATTTCGTTCGCTTTTTATCGCCGCCCGGCCGTATTATCCCGCCTCCCGAACTCGAGTTCCCGTTGATACAAAAGAATTCGAGGATGCTGCGAATAAACTCAGGGTAACGACCACCGGCTAGTGTCACTTGTCGGGAACGACGGCGGAGAAATCGATGGTGCGCTATTCGGGCGCACCGTAATACCTTTCATAACGCAACCGTGCCAAACGAGAGACTGCTCGATCGTTTTGAAACCAGGACCGCCACTGTTACTGCCGTCCTCAGCTCGATCTTGGAATACTCGCAGCAGCTGCGCCGTCGGGAAGAAGTCGAGTTTAACGATCGAGTCGATGAGCGAGTAATACGAGTTGAAACGGCGAGAACGCTTCTTGCAGTAATCGAAGAAGTGGAATAGAATAAGGTGACGCGGAAAAAGGGATTCCCGGTATTCGTCTCCGTGGCGATCGATAAACGCTTGCTTACGTGTCGTTCTATAAACTACCAGTTCTACTTCGAACCGCGTCTGCAAAGGGAATACGGAACGAAGAAGGCCGTTCGTTCCGTTTTAAAAAGATTGGCTCGTTCCATTAAGCGAGGAATTATTAAAAACCGAGGAATTATGGGCGTGTCAATACCCGCCGTTAAATGCTACACTTTTTTCCGTGCAGCGTATTTCACGATTTCATTTCTACCGTCGTACGGTCGCAAGCCGACGGCCACGGTCGAGTACACGTGCTCCCGATAAATTAGCATCTCACCGTTAACGTCGCTTCCTTCCATTCGAAAGCCCCAATTTGTCCCGCCGTAGTCGCAGCTCCGCGCCTCATTATTCCCCGTCGTTGCGATTTTCTTTCTCGCGCGCGACGCCGCGGGCAGAAGAAGCGGCGACCCGTGGATTATTAATCCGACGCATCGCGGCGGCGGTTGTCGGAATGTTTATTAGATCGAAGGTAGCAGCCGCGGCGAAGCAATATACACGAATGTTTTATCGGTAACAGGCTCTCGTGCGCGCGCGCCCCTGTCTTTTGAGGCGCAGCCGGCGCTTTAATGGCACCCCGAGCCACGGCTCTCTAAGTATTTATACGCGCGCCAGGCCGACTGTGAGAGCTCAAAGCGCAGTCTGCGCGATCCCGTATAGACCCCGGACTCTTTCATTCGCTCCTCCTCGGAAAGCCATTCGAGTGAGACGACGTTGTAACGAGTGCACAAACCAACCCCGGCGCCCTCGCCGCCACCTTTGCCTCTCCGCTGCGCCTTTCTTTTTGCCTCTCGACCTTCCGTCGTCTCTCTACATTTATTCTCCACTCGCTCTCTCTCTCTCTCTCTCTGTCTCTCTTCTCGTCCCTGCTCGCATGATTCGCATGTTCACGCACGCCAGCGAACTTTCTTCGCGCGTTTTCCACCGCCTACAATGCAAACGGGCCGCCCAGGACCGATTTACATTTCCATTAGCTGGCTGGCTGGTCCCGCGGCGATAAATCTGGTCACTTTTCTCGCAGATTTCGCTCGAGACACGACGAACGGGGCGGTATTCCGACGCTGTTTCCCGTTCGTTTGGAATCGAACGCCCCACGGCTGGTTCTAATTTCATTACCGCCGGTTCGCGACGCGCCGGACGCGAAAATCTTCATGCAAATCGAGTTATAGTATTCTCTGTTCCTCTTTTTCGCTTACGTCTCCGTGAGCCGTCGCTCAGAATTGTAGACGGCAGATATTTTTTGAAATCAGTTTAAAGCGCTCGATGGAAAATTTTCATTGGAACGCTCAATCGAATAAGACGGTTTTGATGATCTTCTAACCCCATTAAACGATACGCTCGAAACGGTTCGCGTCGAACAGAAAGGCTGCGAATAGTGTAACTGTTGATAAAATAAATCTATTCGAGCCGGTGTTCGCGTCGAACGAAATTGAATAATAATTCTCGTGGAAGCCGGGAAAACAGCGGGCGGGTAAGAGAGATAGAGGAGATCCAACGGAGAGGATACTCGTCGGGCATAGACCGGGGAGCGATGTTGCGAAGTCATAAATCACTCTCTTAACGAAAGTCTTTGTTGCAATTTATGCGAGGCGGGCCGGTAAATCATTTCGCGAACCGATGGGGCAATTTATAACAATTAAGCGCGCAGCACTGCCGAGACTGCTGGGAGGCAGCGCGAAGGAGCTTTTCTTGTTGAGAAAAGGAGGCTGTAGCCTGGCTCCGCGCGTGAGAGCCGTAATAAGTCTTAATAAGTACGCCGGTAGCGGCACACGCTTTCAGAAAACCGTGCGGTCGTATTCTTTTCGCTCCTATTTTTTCCCCACCCCGGGTATTTTTTTTTTTTTCCTCGCCTCTTTGTGCCACAGCCTCTATTCAGGCCAGAGTATTGACTCGGTTGCATCTCCTCGCGGGGAAAAATCTCGGAACATAAATCTTGGACGGAAGTTTCATTAAACGGTATCTCCGATCGTCGCAAATTAGTTTGGATCTGCCGTTTAGAATGCGATTGTGCCTTCAAATAAACTCCGTTCGATGAAACGCAATCTAGAACGGCGCCACCCTTTGTTTCGAAGCGAGTATCGCTATCTTAAGATCGATCTTTCTCTGCGAGACGAGAAAAGCTTGTCCTTCGAGATGCCCTTGCAATAACGACGATAGAAGCATTTTTATCGCGGGAAATGTCATCCCGTCAATCAGGATATTGCTTCGAGAAGAATAGCCTCGATACTTTGTACAACTCGGTAGCGCGGCTATTCTAGCTTTTGTACACTCTGCGTCTGGCGTTTTTCTGACTCAAATTATTCGCGATATCAGCTCGAAGAAACAATTCGTAACTGCCGTGGAATCGAGTATCAAGGGCAAGATTAGGGAGTCCATAATGGAGCGTTGTGGTTGAGGCATAACGCGAAGGATGAACGCAGTCGCAGGATAAACGGGCCCCAGAGGAGCTTAATCTCAAAGATGAATCCCAAGATGGAGGTTTATGACCCCTAACATACATCTGGCTACTCGGAAATGTAACCTAACCCCAGCTCGAGAATTGTACTTGCTCGAAACACGAAATTTCGGACAATTCTGCGACGAATAGCGCGCGATCTTCTTTTCTCCAAGAGAGTTTCAAACTTGGACCTTTAAGATTTCAAAATACGTCTAAAAAATCCAATATTTCGAACACACCAAACGTCATCCTCGCCAGTCTCCTCGTTATCCTATTTTTCACGGTTTCCGATTCTACTCGCGATCAGTATGCTACTTGAGCAATCGTGCCCGATTATCATATTCCCATTGAATGCGATTTCGGTTGGATTCCAGTAATTTGCCCGGTGCACCGCGAGGAATATTCATTAAGCGAGATACGGGGAAGGCGATAAAAATTCTGGAAATTCAGCCGGGACCAACGTTTCTTGATTTTCCGCCAGCCGGAAGCCCTTTATTTGATCTTAACGCGTATCCTGCTCGTTAAGATGCAGACGGGCGAAGTAGTGTGAGTCACTGGTCCGCTGAGTCACTCGGTCGTCCGCCATCGGTGCGCCGAAATTCCGGATGCGTCAATTACGTCGCCTGATAATGAAACGGGCTTTTGCCAAAAAGTGCATCGACCGGATAACAGCTCCACTTGTCGTCGTAGCTGCCATCTTTATTGCCACTAATCCGCTAATGCCACGCGCTCCACCGACAGCGCCAACATCGCCATATTAACGCTGCAGCGTTCCAAAGGATTGCTTCTCCTCGTTCCTTTTCAACGAACTGTTTATACGGAACGTATGCATCGATCACATCGAGACCTTGACAGAATCGTTTTCCAGAGGTGACTTCGCGGATCGATTTTTGCGAAGCTGGTGTAATTACGATAACGAACCCAATTACAGTGAATCAGCCCCGGAGTGTTACGTAAGTACATCGAAAATCCGTTAAAAGTGGGTATTCTCGTCAGGTATTCCGATTGGACTATCTAATCAGGACTTTATGAGGACCCCCGAGACGAGACCGCCAATTTGAACCGGCGCCAGCGCTCCCTGCGTGACACTGGTCTCGTTGGCGGACGTCGAGCACGATTCGTTCGAATTGAAACTTGAACGTTCGTCCAGTTACTTTTATTTCGTCTGACCACCCTCTCCACCCCCCCTCGAAGGAGACACGATAAGTCTCGAGTGCGAGCTCTACTCTCACGTGATTCACCGCAGTATGTGCGCTCGCGTCGCGGCCAGACGCGAGAGTTATTATCGATACCGATGACTTTAATAGCCGGAGCACCGATGCGAGCGACGATAGAGCAGTAATTATAGAGAGTGGGGCAAAAAAGAAGCGTGCCCGAGCGAGTTACACGATGTAAAAGTCACTGGCGCGTTTCTCTGTTCGCCCGTCGAGCGTCGCGCACCCTCGACCGCGTCTAGACGCTTCGTGCGGCCGAGCGTTATCGCCAGCGTTAGATACGGCATGTGGAGAGAATGACTCAACGGTTTGTACGGCCAGTGTGCTGCCGTGTTACGTGTCCACGGACGTGTTCCGCAGCATTCTGCGATCTAGGGTGACACATTGCTCGGGGAGGCGAAAAAACTCGCGCCCCACCTTTCTACGACTCGAGGCGAGGAGTCAGTCGGGTGTTTCTACCCCCGGACGAGTAAAAGTAGCGTGCTAGTCCATCGATTCGAAGACGTCGCGTTTCTTTTAAACACCTCGTTTCGATCGATAAGAATTTTTCAGTTAAATTTATTGGTTCAGCCTGTGGTTCGACTGATTCCATCGTTTCGCAGCGATTCGTTTCTTCGAAATTACTTTACGTTGAAACTAATTGGATCGCCGCAGTCTCGGCGTTAATATTCAAATTCCGATGACAGAATAATATCGAGCGAAGGCCATTGTCGATTCGAGCGCAAGATACAGCAGCGATTGAATCTAAATAACGATACAGGATCTGTCATACATTGGGTCTGGTTCGTACAGGATGAATATTCTGATCCAGCGGGCTGTCAGGTTTAGCACACAATCAAGCATTATCAGGTACGGTCAGACAGTAATTAATGGCCTCGCCTGATCAAACAGTAATCAATAATCAATGGTCACTCATAATCAGGTCAATGGTACGAAGCCACATCACTTAGATCGTACCTAAACGTCATATCAAATTCAAAGGTAAACATCGCTGCCGAACGGCCGGACACGGTCACGATTTGCTGGTCGGGCTCGGAACGCATTGCGCATCCCTAAATGAGTCCTCCTAATTGCACCAACGCTTCGCTTAACCGTGTGTGTAACAACGTAAGCGGGCAACGGTGCGAAATTCACACGACAATAAGGTCGTGAGGGACGAAATTGAGGGAAGCAACGCTGCAAACGCGACGCGCACCTTGCTTCGATTCGAAGACGTCTGCGCGACAAAGGACGAGGGGGTTGGAAAAAAAAAAAATGGGAAACTCGGCGGAGGAAAACGATGGCGCTTAAAATTACACCGCGACTTCTCACCTCGGTTCGCGTGGAATCTCTTCTGGCAGTAGCAGCCTCGAGTCGAAGCCTGGCTGCTCGTTCGCGAGTACGTAAAGCAGCGAGGCTCGCGCGGCAGCCGCGTAGCCAACGCGGAAGCTATTACTCGGCGAAAACTTACTTTTCCCGGGGAAATTACTTTCACGAAGTATCTTATTTCGTCGTCGACGCGAGGTGAGCGACGCCGTCGTTGTCTGCCTTCCCATTTTCGAGCCGCTGTTGTCGAAGCAGCGACCTACGGGATCGCGCCTGCGTCAGGGGGTAGCGTTTCGGGGTGGATTAGCCACGACGTAGATGAAGACGTGCCAGGCGTTGGAATTATAGGACCACTGCTCGTACGGTGTAACGATTAATTAAGTAAAGGGTCTGTTAAAGGGCGAGGATAATGGAATCGATGATATTTGTTTGAAGGGTTTGGTTTCGTGGACGATCACTGGGGGTAGTTGATTTCATCTGATTACTAAAAATATTTTAATAATAGGGGAGCGGTTTTTATAGATACTTCATAGAGGTTTTATAGTTTTTTTGAACAATTTTTAGCGTGTCTGTGCAAACAACGTCGAATGTATTAGTTTGAAGTTTAATCGAAACGCTGTCGTAGACCAAATTACACAGTTTTCCGATTCTAATCTTCCAGATTTCATCGAGCAATATGCATCGTTATTACCTGTTTCGGGTAATCCTGTCCGTATTGTACATCTTTATCCACCATCGGCCGGTCTTTCGCGAATTCTTCAACGTACCGGACCTATAATCCGATATCGACAAATCCGGTTAAAACGAAAACAGTCACTTAATACGTCAAGTGGGGCAGGCTGAACAGTCGTCGAGCTCTCTGCAAATCCCTGAATCCATATCGCTGATACCCGCTCCAACGGCAATAACCGGGCAAAGTACCGTAGGAACTTTTCACCGTATCACGCCAACATTTTCCTTATCGTATCACAGAGATGGGTTTTATCTCCGCGCAGAGATGAAAGAGCCACAAAGGTAAAATTTGAAACGAACCAGCGCGCGAGACCCGCGATTCTTTCGATGCAACGAAAATATTAAAGCAAACGTTGGTTTTTCATTAAGACCGCGCGCGATGGCCGAGCGTGTTTATCTTGGACGGAGTGTACGCGCGGATTCGTCCGAGAATAAGCAAAATGGGATCTCTCGCGGCGCGGTGTAAGCCAGAATGTAGGTTAGGGACCACTAATCAGGATACATTGAATTATACGCTTATCGTGGTCTCGCATAATGTCGCATAATGCGAAGCATTCGATCAATTATGCGACGATATTTGCGCTTAATTATGCAAGTAAGCCAGGAATTCTCGCGGCGCCATCGACAATCACTTTTCGGCTCCGATATTCGCGCGTATTACAGATTCCTAATGACCAATGCCGTTTGTACAACCCCCGCGATACGATCCAAATAATTAACGAACCGCTATTCCCTAGACGCCGCTATGCCCTCTGTACCCGGACGATCATCGTGTATTCGTTATTCTTAGAGTATTCCGTTTCGTTGAAGGTAGAAACGATTTTCAACTCGCGAAATTACCAGCGGAAACCTTTCAAAACCTTCCATCGACCGTAGTTCGAATCACGCTAATAGACGCCATGTTGGTTCCTCCGAGCCACCTGAAAACTGTAGAGTGTGAATCGTTTTATTACGAACGACTGGATATACGTGGAAATTTAAGATGACAGGATGTTTGGAAGGAAATAAATAGAGTGATTGCACGCGATCGAGTTCGAGAGGCCAAGGTGCGAAAGAAGAGCGTTCGCAACCGAGCGACAGGACCTGGAAAGAGGATCGTGTGACTGAGAATGATAAGGTTGACGCGAGCGCGAGCGTTTGAGGAATGGATGTATGCGAAATACATGTGGAACAGGGTAGAAGATCTTCAGGGCGAATGAGTTCAGTTGAAAGCGAGCGGCGAGAGAGTCGAGAGCGACTAGCGATAGATAGACAGATAGATAATAGCGACAGTTGATTTAACGAATTAACATATTCCTACAAAACTGACATCACTGACAAACTGTTGTACCAATGACCTTTTCTTTCGTACACACGCCAGAAGAGGCAAGTACCGTTCGATAGTCCCACTAATATCGTATCCCTCTCAAGTTCATCTCAAGCCCTGAATCTCTCCTCCTGGCCCCGGGCAAGGAATTTGCAGTTTTAATTATTACGCTCAATACCTCACCGTTAGGCGAAAAATTAGATTTCCGTGCCGGAACAGTGTTAGCCTTCGCCCGGGGATTACCGGTCGTAATTCAACTTGACGAGCGTCAGCGGAGCCCCGATACGGTACCGGAATCACGCTTAATTCTTAAATTTCCCTGCTAATCCCGTTACCCGCGGACTCGTAGTCTCCCGATCGATCCGATCCGATTCGATTCTCGGTCATCGAACACGCCGCTTCCGATATCGAGCGACGCGCATACCCCAGCGGCGGACAAGGGTGAACGCGACTGGTCGCGAGATAGGAGAGAAGAAGAATAAAAGTTGGCGTTCAGAGGGTGGGCGAAGAGGGTGGATCCGGGTGAAGCGGCGGTTAACGAGAGGATAACGGGAACACGCGTGTCTGGGAACGAGGGGAGGGAAGAAACGTGGCACGCGACCACTTTCCTCCGTTCCATCCCCCGGTTGTTCGTCGCTCAAATCTCGCGACGCTCGACGTCTTAACTCTTTCGTAACGGGTAGTCGCGCGTCAGTGTCCGCCAGTAGAGGTTCTGTCGCTTCGAATTTCGCCCCCGTTCCGTCCTCCCTTTGTTCCCACGGTCGTCGCCTCGTCTCGCGATCCTCGTCCTCGTCCAACCAAGTGGGTCCTTGGTCCGCGTCCGTTTCGAGACCTCGTCTCGCGGGCAACGTTGCGTCTGAGACTTTTACGACTCGACGTAAAGGCAAACGACCTCGTCGACACTCTCTCTCTCTCTCTCTTTCTCCGACCGGCC
The DNA here is from genome assembly GCA_963969225.1 of Xylocopa violacea. Classification (NCBI taxonomy): domain Eukaryota; kingdom Metazoa; phylum Arthropoda; class Insecta; order Hymenoptera; family Apidae; genus Xylocopa; species Xylocopa violacea. Next base: position 38,553,164 of record CAXAJV010000002.1, read on the forward strand.
GAGCGGAAGAAGAGCGGCGTGGAGCGCGCGAAAGAGGAAACGCCAGCCAACGGAGGAAATAAAGCATTTCGCGAGCCGACCGGGTAGGGGTTGGACGAGGGAGCATAATTTTCGTTTCTTCCGCGGCAGTATTTCGCGGAGACAATGCGCCCTGGGAACCGCAATCCTGGGTGCAACCGACCCAGAAAACACGGCTGGGATTACTGTACCGCGATAGCTTGCTTTCTGCCTGCCTATTTGTCGTCCGGCCGTGTCTACGCGAAGGAGCCGAACGGTGTGAAACAAAGGTGAACGCGGCGGAGTGGTTTCTCTTCTTTTCCGGGGCGAGGCGAGGCGGGGGTGAACGGTAGCCGGCAGACGTTATTGCGAGCCCAAGATTCTGGATTGGACAGAGAGATTAAGCTCTTCCTTGTATACGTTGTAATTTCGCGGTGATACCGTGGATGGAAACACTTAGCATTCTTCTCTCGGGCTTTAGTCGTTGTTGAAACGTTGTATCAACGAACATTCATCCCCGAGACGGGGAAATTACGCCGCGATTCGCGATGTTAACAATCGTATCGCGGACTCTTGCTCCTGAAATATCCTGTTACGATGCAATTCAACGTCGAGGAAGAGGCAATGGTTAATCGAAACGTTTATTAATTAAACGATCCCACTCGACTGGATGATACAGAACGGACCAGGATCAACTTTCGTCGTTCAAAAAGCCGCGCAGCCCCTAACCGACGTTCACATATCGATTCCCTATGGAATCTCTTTGGCTGAGATTGCCAGGATCGCTCAGCTGAATGCACGGGCACCGAACAACGGAAGATGGGAAACTTTCGAAAGTCGACGGAGCTCCGAGCCGGAGTTTCCTGTTAAATTTGTAACACCGGGAACTTTTTCTATTATTAAATTTGCGACGCGAGTCGATATCCGGCGATTCCCTTAACCCTTACTCGGGGGGAGACTCGAAACCAATCGCGCCATTCCACGAATTAAACGCAAAAAGTTGCCAGCGGACTTTTCTGCCCCGGAAAATTTTCTCCGCTTTACGATTAACCTCGGAAGTTACAAATTATTAGCAGTAACGCGCGCGGATCGAAGAAATCCGTGCGATCCGAGTGAAGGTAAAAAATTAATTACAACTTTCCACTTTATAATTCCTCGATGGAAATCTATGGAATGCGGAGAACAATTTTCGCGATGTTATGCCGTGTCATCGAATCTCTTCGTTATTGTAAATTGAATAACTTTCCAGCGAGGGAACAGACAGACAGATAGACCGACGGAGGAAGCTTTCGACGAAGTTTCTCGATGAATCCGCCGGGGATGGTTCGCTGGTGTCTTCGTCAAATTTCCAGCCAGTCTCGGTACAATCTCGTCCCCGTTTTCGTATTAAATCAGACGTACCTTGGAGTGCGGAGGCGTAGTCGCACGCCCCCGTCGCGGCGGCGGCGGCGTCTACGAATTTCTAAGCGAAATATTATACGGCGCGGAAAAACAGCCGTGGGACAGGCGGATATGCGCGGCAGGCCTGTGTTTTATTGCCGGCACGGTTGGATAAATATGAGAGAACGCCTCCGGCACGACCTCCTACTCGGTCGTAAAAATGATAAAGAAGGATATCGGCTGGCCGGTCGAGTCTGAAATGCGCGAATACATATGGAAACGCGCTGTCGCGAACATGGCAACCCCTTCTGCCCGCGGTGAAATCAATGCGAATTCCCTTTCCGCTGTCACCGACCGTTTTCCAACACCTTATCACCCCGTTTCTGTCCCCGACTGCCGTCTACTCGCGCCCGCTCGCGCGACTGTTTCACGGGCCATCCGAGTTTCGAATTCTAACTCGCGACGATTCGCATTCATGAAAATTAACCTTTCGCTCGTCTCTGTTTTCATTCGCAGGCTGCACGTTAGCGAAACCGTGGAGATGCAGTGAGACGTCGAACGCGTGGAGACCGCAGCGCTGTCGACCGGTGAGTACCCTGGCTCGTCTCCATCGAATCGCGAAGCGAATCCAGTTCCGCGGGGCGATATCGTCGATTTCAAAAATCTCCGTACCTCGCAATCGAGGATTCCGAGTATTCCGCGGGAAATCCCCGAAACTTTCTCCCGTTGGCTCGACCGCGGCGATATTCCGAGCGGAATATTCCCCCGTGGGCGTGCAAGCTGCTCGGTCCCGCCGACTGCCGAACCGGCGGCGTCTCTCATGAATTTCATAAAGTTTCGTCCGCCCTGTACACTGGAAGTTCGAACGAGGCCCGTGAAAATTGGCGCCATTCGACGCTCGGGCAAAGCTCCGTCGAAATCGAAATCTAAGCTGCGGCATCAATATACGGCGGCTCGTACCATAAATCCCGGACGGTTCCCTCGGCGGGAAATGGGGTTACGAGATGCGGCGAGCTGCGACCTACCGATCCAATCAGCCCACCTGAGAGACTTACGGCGGGGAATTTCATAAAAACGAGCGAGAGAAGGCCGCCTCTGGGCGACGACGGACGGCCACGATATCTCAGACAATTTCCACCCGCCCCATTCCTCGTCAGCCTCTAAACTATATCCTTAATCGAATTTCGACGGTTTTATCATCGAACGGCCTCGAGTGCATTACCCAGCGGCTCCAATAATACCAACGTCGATCAGGCAGCGCGAATTCCGCGTTCCACGAATCGAGGATGAACCCCTTTCGCCGGGCTTATCAATCCAATTTGCACGGGGTCGGACCGTGAACGTCGCCAGACGGTCGCGCGCCGTCCCAGTCCTGCCCCCGCTACACCCGGGTTCCGTGTAAAATTCATTCCCCCTTTATAACAATAATGACCCTCCGTTCCCTGTGTTCGCTCGCTGAATCATTCATGCCGTCGAGAGGGTCACGTTTATGGAGCGTTCGTCAGCTACCGTGCGATTAACGTGCATTAGTCGAGGCAACTTCGCGTCCCTGAAGAGGGCAGAAGTGGCCTTCCAGCGAAAGAGGAAGTTTCGAAACGCGCTCGCGCTCGGTGCACCCTTGCACCTGTCTCGTGTTCCCGCTCGCTCGCTAATAGAAACGCGCCCCTTTGTTTGTCGCGTTGATCCCGCGATGGGATCGCCTTGGATCGCGCGGCAAGATCACCGATCTCCTCGCCGACCTCCGGTTTAATCGAATTCAATCAACGCTTTAGGACAATTGAGTTAAGAACGGGGGAACGAGTAACTCGTTGCCCTTCAGCGGCATCGGACGTCGTGTTCCCGGAATGGTTCGACGAGGAGCTCGAGGTGAACGCTCGTCGAAAACAGGAAACGCGGCCAGAAAGGTAATAGAAGAAACAACTCGGGACTACGAAATTGAAACGAGAACGACCGTATCGTATCCCGTGCGAGTAGGTGGGAGAGAACAGAAGCCGATTAAACGGTTCGCCCTTTTCCACCTTTCGCCGTTCGCCTTTAACACCCTCCTCGTGGAAATCGAGCCAGAGTTCGGATACGGGCGGAAGCGGTCGAGGGCGAGGCAAGGATAAGCTCATTGCGAATGCGTAAGCGAATTACCGAAGTTCCACGGCGAAGAGGCTCGATCCGCGGAGAGGGTTCGGTAAAAATGCTTTGAGCGCTTTCGTCGATGCTTCGTCGCCGTGGGAATCGACGCGGCGATGCTCGACCTTCGCTGCTAATGGAGACGCATTAATTCGCGATAATACGATCAAACCGTCGGATTGGTCGATGATTTACTCCGATGTTTAATTAGCCTTAGACGGGCGCGTTCGCCGTTGGCTCTCCTCGAGAGACGCTTCGTTCATCTTCCAGCGGAACAGACGAGATCGAGACGCGAAATAGCCACAGCCTCAGCTATTGACTTCGCGTTTCTACAGAACCACCTTTCGAGACAGCGGCCTCGTTGTATCGAGGCAGCGTGCCGGTCTGCGCGTTTCTCGGGGTTTCTTGCGAGCGCAGTGATACGCGATCTTGCCCCGTATAAATCGCCCGTATCCCTTTCCCTTCGGTCCTGCTCGACCGAATGTGGGGCGCGATCGAAGGAGCCGAGGAAATACGCTCGAATAGCGTACCGCCGTGGAAACGTTTCCTTCTTCCGGACCGTAATCGAAACGAGCCCGATGCTCCCCAGCTGAACTCACGCGAACGCTGTTGCTTCGTTCCAGAAACTGTCCGCCGTTTCGCAATGCTCGTATCGGTGGTCTCTTATCAGAAATAATAAGGTCGTAATCGTTCCTCGATATTGCCGCGGAGATCGGTCCGTTGAACACGGTTCCAGGACGATTCTTTTTACTTGCGATTCCAGAAGCTAACCATCGTTTAGTCGAACTTCCCGTAATTAAAATATGGCGGAAAATTTGGGAAACGTTCACGCGAGCTTCTTGGTTTCCAGAGATCTTGACAAACTTCCTTTGTTCATCTTCTTGCGTCGCTGCTCCGTGAAAGATAACGTCTCTCTCGTGGTATGTCCTTGCGAGAACAACACTTTAAGGGTTTGCATATCGTTAAAGGACGGAAACGAGAAATTCGTGGGATCCTCCAGCCAATCGGGATCCGGTAAACGGCATAACCGCGAAAGTTAGCTTTGTTACGGGGTGAAATATGCAGATACCGCGCGTGTATGCATATGCAACAACGGCCGCAGTATAAATACCATATTGTGGGAAAATATTTAATGACGTATCGACAAGCGTGGACCGCACGAGGATTACACGGCTCTGCGGCACATCCATTTCCATTCGATCGTTACCACTGATTGGTAATGTTTAATGAAGCAAAAACCGGGAAGCTATCTTTCGGCCGCTATTGTTAATCGATCGTGTCCTTGCACAATCGCGTACTCCGTACGTGAATATCGTACGAGCGTTAACATTGAATTACCGTCGAAGAATATTGACAGCCAACGACAGTTATCATTGAGAAATCCCGAAAATAACAAATAACGAGATAGTTTCGCAAATACGAATTCCATACGCGAGGGATGTCAGTCACGCGTCGACACGAGCATTCGTATCAGTCACTGGAAACAACAATCGCTCGGTGGTAGAAACGTTTGGATGTTTCGCAGATAGATCACAATTAACAACCCTTCCACTCGAGCTCGCGCAGGCAGGAAAATATTTTTTACGAACACCCTTCATTTCGATCTCTCGCTGGGGAAATCGGACTACAAAAGTAGACGTATCGCTGGTTAGAGCTGCATAAACGATGCGATCGAGCCTGCAAGATAGCCGAGCGTTAAAATCGGCACCGAGCGGAAGAAAACGGGTGGCGGGCGTGAGATTCGAGCGTCGAAGGCGTTAAGCTAAGCCGTAATCGTCTTATTCCGTGTTAAATCTCTTCTTCGCCCTGGCCTTCCGTTCCTCGAAAGCGTTTCCGACTACAGCGTCGACGTTATGACTCGTTCCGCCATTGTTCTCGGGCTTACAGGCACGAGCTACGCGTTTATAAGCCGTTGGCTTCGGAATGCGAGGATTAAAAGCCCGTCTTGCTTTCTTTGAGGAAAGCCTCCGTCCGGCGTGGTTGAAATGCTCCGCTGCCATAATGTCACTCCGACCGACGACAGAATAAATTAAGAATTGGCGAGGGGCGGCCGTGTTCGCGCGCGCGCGCGCTCCCAGCCCACCCTTTTTCTTTCTTCTCCTTACGTTTTTCCTGCCGGATTTCATATTCCGCTTTTCAAAGGGTTCCGAGCAGCACCGCGCACTGATTCAATTAGAAGAATTGTTGTACCATCGAGCACAATGCTTTCCCGTAATTCCGCGGACTTTCGCAACGAGAGGGGTGGAATATTTTTCAAATTCCTGCTTCGTGCTGGAAAAATGTCCCTCAACTTTCTTCCCGGAGGGAGCCCGCGGAGGTACTGCATCAGCAGCGAGGTAATTCGTAGGTACCGTTTCGTTGAGGTTACAACTCGATACGGAAATTTATAACAAACGTCATTTAACGCTTCTGATGTATTCATAAAAATTCTGATTTCGTAGCAATCGGAGTGGCGCGACTGTTCGCTCGGGGCACGTTTCAAAGGGAAAGTTTGATATTAATTTAAAATACGGCTAGGCGATGGACTTTTGAATGGAACAAAGTTTTCTTTTAATACGACGAACGGTTTGGTATCGATCGGTGGAACGTTTCGTCCAACGTCCATTCACCGTTTACGTTCAATCTCGTCCTACAGTCTCATCCGCCATATTTGTCATATTTTGAGAGCGTTTTACGGTTTTCTAAATTCCAAAGATTACGTCGTAATAAATTGCAGACCTTACGAGTGGACTACCCATCCTTCCCGGACGATAGTTCGGATGGTCGTCAAACCTTTCCGTTTCCGATACGATCGCACGGTTTTTCGTCCGACAGAATGCGCGCGGTATCGGTGAAACCCGCGCGAAGCGCGCTGAACATTCGACGGCCATTTTTGCGCAAGTAGAGCGTTCTCGCTCTCCCGAATCGGATGCGATATCGCGGATATCAGACTTAACACCGCGCTTTCCAACGCTCGAAAGTCCACCGTTCGAGGTCCTTTATAGATTCTTCGCGACTTTACTGCCTCGCGAATGCTCGCGTCTTCCGGTGCGCTTAGACGTTCCTGCGTGTTTTACGACGACCGACGAGACGGCGGCCACGGCGAATAATAACGAGAGAAAGGTTAAGAAAGTTCTACGACGTGATTCCCACGCGAAATAAAGCGCGATCTGGTTCGAGCTTTACGGTCCCGCGATCGTATTCTCGCGTAAAAGCGGTGCCGATAAATATTCTCAATACGCACCGTTTTGCCGACAGCATAGAAAAGCTTCCCGCTCGGTTACACTTTCTAAGGAGCGAAGAGTAATTGGGCGATTCCATCCGCTTTGTTCAAATTATCCCCGTGGATACTCGCGCGGTCTGAGAAAACCCGATCGACGTCGCGAGATCGCTCAACGTCACCGGCGCTATAAATTTAAACCAACCCTCCGTCTCATCTTCTATTCTATCGCGAATTCTATTTCCACGCTGATTTGTCTTCCCCTCCGGGCGGGTCTCGCGCGGCACGATAGACCACGGAAAAAAAGAAACCTTTTCCACCGTACTTCCTCGGAGAGAGGAAGTACAAGTATTCGTTTCGCGGGTGTAACGAGCGACCGTAAGGGCAATCGATGCTGGAGACTAAACCGAATCGAAGCCACGGCTACGGATTCCAGGGGACGTCGACGATCTTCGAACATAATCCTGAATGGTCCTCTCTACGACCGTTTCTATGCACACGACGCGGCAGCCCGCCGATTCTTTGCGGATACTTCGCTCAGGGGAATAATACCGTACCAGACGGACGACTACGACAGACGCTTCTGTTCCCACGGAACGCGTTCGCTGTCCGATTTGCGGTAGGCCGTGGTTCTTTGTAATAGCGATTGTGCAACAAATCGTTGTTGCGTAAAAACGTTTGGTCCGCGGTTAATCGAACGGCGAACGAAGACGGGCTAACGAGGAGCACGCGAAATATACTCGACGCTGGGAAGTTAGAAAGCAGCAATATCTAAAACCGGTGTATTCGCGGGGATATAGTGCGCGATAAAGGAGAAGCTCGCTAATAACGTGGCCCGAAGATTACACTGGGGCGCTTTTGGCAACGCGTACTTTCCCCACGAAGCAATCGCCCCATGGATAGGAGCGTAGCCTAGATTCCCCTACCTGCTATTATTTCACCACCATCGCAGACTCTCCGTGGCGAGATAAATTTTACAAATCGCCCACGGCGCGATGTTACACGATCCTGCGTTTTACCACGTTATTATATTATCCCCTCTGTTAGTCCAGGTTAGGGGTGTGCGTGTAGGACAGACGTACGGAAACGCGTTCGATGAATAAGTATCGTCGCGTGATTTCTCGATTTCCATTACGTGGGTTATGTACGATCGAATCTTCACAGTTCAAGCAAGGTCTTCCACCCCGTTTCGATTCTACGCGTCGATATTTCTGTACGCGAGATCCAATTGTATCGAATTACTCCGTCTTTCTTAAAATCCGTCACTCTGGTATTCAATTTTCAATGACGAATCGCGAAGAATCCCGGGGAAGAACGAAGGAAACGAACGTCGCGAGCCAGACGCGAATACCGACGAGTCGGTGACTGAATTTCCTCGGTCGAAGCTCGCTCGTCCGGGCATCGCGCTTGTTAGTCTAATTACTTGTAAGTGGAGTTGCGGCCGTAACGAACCAACCGACTGGCTGCTCCAAAACTCCCCGACGAGTAAACACGCTCGCCGCCGCAATATTATTCGTGCGATTCGTCCCTCTTTTCCCGTTCGCGCCAACCCCTGGCCTCTCCTTCGCCCTACCAGCGAGCTTCGCGGAGCCAATCTTCTTTGCGCAACCAGCAATTTTACCCCGTCCGCTTACGACGACTCCTTCGAACAAGTTTTCATAAGAAGCAATTTCGCGGGATGGGTAACTGCACCCGATGCATTATATACTTCCTCGTTACAGTACTTTCCATTAGTCCGTGAAATTTTATTTCCATCACGTATCGAGCAGATCGGTTTAAACGGGCCTCGTTGGGCCTCCTGGTCGTATTCAATTATCCCAAAGAAATTCGCGTCTCTCTTCTTGCACGGAAATCCTTTGGAGCGCAGTGTTCTTCTGCGAGAGTCTAAGATGTCGTACTTCTTTGAAACGAAATTCGGCGTAATTAATTGGCGTTCTACCTCTCCGTGGAAAATATGTCGGCAGATGCGTTCGAGTGTTCTCGCGATGCGCCCGAAGTAGCTGATCTTATTGTGCTTCAAAGGGTTAACAGAGATTTCTTAAGTGCAGAACGATTAATTCAGCAGCGGCCCCGCGAGACAGTGTGTTAGTGGTACTTGAACGAACGTATTCTCCCTAAATACTCTTTGATTCCCAGACCACGATAATTAAACTTGTAACTTGTTAAATTCTCATAAAGACTTTGGAACTCTTGACTCTAAGGGCAACTCCCGGACTCTTCAACGAATTCTCCCCTATACTGCCTTTCCAAACTCCGATTACGAATATTCCCTGCCCAAGTTTAATCTCACATACCCGGCCGTGTAACACATTTCAATTAAATCGGAACCGTTCCGCTCCAAATACGCTCTTCAGTGGCGTTAGAAAATTAAATACGCCCGCCAGTTCTTCCTCGGAGTGTTCGCGTCTCCACCGCGAATAACGCGACGCCGCTTAACTTCCCACCCCAGACGCGATCGCGCGGATGAAACTGCGCGGACCGACGTCGGAAGGGGTGAGATTTCTTTCGCTGCCTGCGACGACGCGCACCCAGCGCCCGATGAATTCCCATATACAGTAATCAGCTTAGGGACGGATGCGCGAGCGTTCATTCGGGCGTGCCTTATAGTATTTGCTCGCAGCAAACTTACACAGGGACGAACGGGCTGAATGCGCGTCGCCGTCACAAAGGGAGACGGAGCAGACGCGGGCGGAGGTTCCGTCGAAAAATTTGTTTATTCCGGTGTACGATTCCACGAGAAGAAACTTCGTCTTCTGGCGACGTTGAATCACGCTGTGTACACCGTCTCGGCAAATTTCCCTAGCTTTTCGCGTAAACATAATTAACCCTGCAATAATTTCGCGCGACGAGAGAACGCGTGTTCCCCTTGCACCGATGTTGGCGAAATTAATTTCAGGTGAGAGTCGCGCGTACGAACTGCGAGATTCGCAATTCGAACGTATCGTCGGGTCGTCGTCCGTTGTCTTCGCGGATTTCAGCGCGATCGTCGCGTGTATTCGTCGAAGGGAACTCGAGCGGGACGCCGTCGTGGACGAAGCTTATCGTCGGAGTAAACTTCAAAGTCGCTTAATAGTAAAACTAATTAAAGACAACGTTCCGCGCACGGCAGTACAGCTGCCGGATTAGCGTGACGCGCACCCCTTTCGCGTCCCCTGCCGAGGCCAACACGCAGTCCTCGATGATAACATAGTCGCTTTAGAGTTTCGAGGCTTGAAAATTGAAAAACTTACGGTCTCGGTGGACTTAATGCGACTAGGAAGTGGTCCGTGAGCACGAGTACTTTCGTGACGCCGGTAACTCAGCCTTTTCCCCGGTTCGACTTTTCCGTCCCTGAAATTTCCCCGCTTCTTCGCCTACGCGAAGTCGCCCGCTAAATAGCTGGATTAATTTGAAAATAATTAATGGACCCACGAGGAACATTAAGACGGAAAGCGTGTAATTATTCTGCGTCAAACACTCGGGGTACGATAGGTGTACGCGCGGGTTCCCTTCTCGAGGAAATGCTTTATTACTTTCGTTCCCTTCTCATCGCGAGCCAAGCGTTGAACCTTTATTAAAAAGTTTCCCGATGCTATCTGGCGACACCCTCCATTTTGTTGCACGCGTTGATTGATACACGCGAGACGCTCTCACCCCCCATCTCGGACGATTTCTTCGCGCGGTTAATTCGAATCGAGTCTGTTCGTGGAATTCTTATTTCCTAAGCGACTGCATTCGACGCTCGTAAAAGTCGCTCGCACTCTCGCCGCGCTAACGAGCTCGACATACGTACGCGGCGAAATTTCCCCGCCGAATTCTGTTGGCATATTTTCCCATCGCTATATTAACCGAGTCGCGGAGTAATTATTTGCCACGGTGAGGTGAGTACGGCGAAAATTTAAAGTGGAATTTAACCATACAACCCCAGTCGGGTCTGTGTGCTCGCCGTCATAACGCTCTCTCGGTGTTTTCAATTTTGCAACTTTCCGCGATACCCTTATTGAAACGTTAATTAATCTCTTCCACTCCTGATTCCCGCGCCGGCCGTTCGCCATTTACGATAACGTAAGCAGTATTATAAAAAGTTATTCAATTAGGTTGCGAATAATTGCCGGAATAATTACCGTTGCTCGCGATCGGTGCGTCTCTCGGCAAAAATCGGGCGGCTCCGCGCGCGCTGCCATTTGCTCGGTAAGTACGTGTCATCCAATAACGACGAGGACGCGCGAGCGAGACGAACGAAGGTCGAGTCTGTCTCGCGACGCGTGCCCTCGTGCGATCGTCGAGATAAGAAACTAATTTTTCCGCGGTCGTTGGAGGTAGAATTGCGGATAATTTCGGGTGTACCGTGGCGCGCAGAAGGTTCCGCTAGAATTAACCTAATTACTTTCGAACGTGAGGGCCGTTAAACTGGTACGTCGCTACGCTCGAGTAATCCTAACGTTCCGAGGGAACGACGCTGTTAAAATCACTGTTCTGGAATGCGGCTGCGTTCTCCGCGCCGCGAGTAAGGCACGCCGTCAGCGCCGGGGACGTACGAGCGCTAGGCGTCACCTGGAGGAACGAAAGGGGTGGCTTCGGGTAGCTTCGTTACAATTTATTCCGCGCTCGTCCTTTCTAATTAAAAAAGGCCCGATTCATTAGGAGCGTCGCCTTAGAATTTAATTGCTTCGCCGATGGAATTCCTTCCGGCGGAATAACAAACCGCCGGCTGAAGGAGAATTTTAACGGAACGCTGCAGCGGATTTCCGGAATTACGTACGTAATTCACCTGGTCGGGCGACACCGGCCGGGTTGCTTTGCGCCGATGGGAAACGATGGCGATGTCGCAGCGAAAATACGCGTCCTCGTCGAATTGCAGTGTAAATATCCGCACGCAGGCGTGTTTGGTCTTCGTTAAAATCGGTGAGCGATGTAAGAACTATTTTTTCGGACGTTCCGCTTTGAAACTCTTCATCCCTTTCGTTTCGTTGCTTCCACCGGGCGCTCGTGGGAAAAAATGGTATCCACGGAACGTTCGTATCGCAATCAGAAAGTTGGAAGCTGGTAAAAATTGCTTCCAGGCGAGAGCAATTTTTCGAGTCTTAGTCGGACGCGATTCCGCTCGCGGAGGATTAAGAAGATAGCGTCGGGCCCGTAACTCGCGTAATCGATTGCACGCGCTATCCGAGCTAGTTACACGTTCGCTCTAATTACATCCCCAGACTATTACCCGGGCCGTGCGCGAGTGTACGCAATAAACTCTCGAAGCGACGCCGCATATTTATTACTCCGGCGCGTGTTTACGTTGCACAATGGAGGTGAGCCGAGCCAGCGCGGAGAGGCAGCGGTGTCATAAAGGATTTCTACGACGGGCACTCGTCGCGATTCTATCTTAATCCAATGAGACGAGCGGCAGGCGAAAGGTAGACGGCTGGTTGGCAGACGCGAATCGCTTAATTGGAGAATGCGCCGCGGCGTCGCGGAAGGCGAGTAACAGGGATTCGTCGATATGACCCAGTGCGCGGCTGGCAATCGAGTTAGGTTAGTTACGAGCTGAATTCAGCCTGCCAGAATGGATGAACCGAAGGCTCGTGCAACCCGGAAACGAGCACGCCGAGCCGTCGACGCCTTACCGAGTACCTACGCGTTTGCACGGGACCGCAGCGATCTGACCCGCGGTAATGAGTGACTTTAGAAGCCCCCGTCTACCTGTCTGCCATGCATACGCGCGGAACGAACACAATTATTGTCGGGAAAAGTTCCACCGTCGGTTTACTTTGAAAGTTCCGCTCGTTTCTGGAACGCTCGAAGACTGCGAGGAGACGCTGCTGGCTTTTTGGCCGAGGAACGCGATAAAATCGACCCGGAGTCGGACGCGAAACGTATTTTTATTAGGCGGCTGTTAGGGATTCACCAGGAGATAGCGATCGATTAAACGTTGCTCGCGCGAAATAGCTGTGGATCGAAGATCAAACGGGAGTCGAAAGCGAGTCAGAAGATTAAAGACTCCGGTGAGAAGCGTTTAAGTCGAAAGATGAAAGATCCGAGATATTTAAGTACGTAATTTTTAAAAAAGGATACGAAACGCGAGATCAAAGCGCGCCGTCAAGTATCGCTGGATAAATTAATCGCAATTTTTTCTTTTTTTTTTTCTCTTGCTTAATGGTATCAACGTGCTCTTTAACGCAGACGTTTTTCATCGCATTAGCATGTTTAGCAGAAGCAGCGAGAGCGAGGGAAGGCAGCTGGAACGTTAAATGGTAATTAAATATCTGATTAACCAACGATATTTCTACGGTAATGGAAGAAAAAGTAACGCGAACGCTCTCGATCCGACACGAATCGGCTTTCACGAATCCTCCCCTCTTTTTCTCGTTACAGCGAGTTAATTAATCCACATCGTGGCCCTTTCATTATCGCTACGTCGGGACACGGTATACATAAATTACGTGTCGTGCCGGCGCGACAATGTTCCAACGCCATTTTTCTGCCCGCTAGCAGCTTGTCGCGAGGCATGTGTACAGGGTGATCCGACGGCTATTATCGGTTTTATACTTTCGAAACGCAATCGAGATAAGAAATTCATCGTCTTGATGAATGTTTCATCGTTTGTCGATGACGATACAATTTTTCTGAGAGAAGCCAAGGTGGCATTTATTACTTTCCCTCGACTCTCTGCTGGGTATTTCACGAAACACCCTGTACGCAGTCTCACCGTCATCACGGGCGTCAAAAAAAGTCGTTAACTACATCGGCGAACGGATTTTGTGGCTGACAGATCGGTTTTCCCAGTGCAACAGCGCTTTAAAAACCGGCCGTTCCGCGAGTTTGTATGGTAATAAAGAAGCGCGAAGCGTAGAAGTTACAAAATAGCATCGAAACTTCGAATGGCGTGCGTCTCGAAACGATTTCGAGTCTCTCTGGAAACGAACGAACAGTATAACGGTGTTGAAGTGGAATCATTCTGCAAACGATGCGTCTTCTTCGCACAATTGCACACCCTGCAGCTCTTCGAAAACGCGAGCAGTGATAAAGCGATCGAAGTAGACTTTTAACGGCGCAATGGCGACTTCTTCTTGCACGCAACGTCAATTTTGGAAGACAAATGACGTCGAGCCATTTGTACGATTAACCAACGCATCGTGAAGCTTCCGTCGAGTTTTCGAGAGAAAAAGTCGTACCCTTTGCAGAATCGCGAACGAAGATCTCAAAGGTTGTTCGCGTCGAATCTCCTCTCGTATACGTCACTTCGTTAGAAACAACGTATCGTCGTGCTCGAGGCACTGTTGCAAATATTTTCCATGCTCTTCCCTTCGCGCAGCTCGATTCGTCGATCAATCTCGAGAATAGCTACCCGGCGAGAGACGTGCAATTATTTGCGTTCCACGGGGACCGCGCTTAGAACCGGAAGGATCGTTTCGAAGGACGATACACGAATACACCCTCGCTTCATTAAAGTCACGTTGGAAGCTCGTGAAACCGCGCGCGCAAGAAGCGGACCGGCGAAAAAGCAATAAGAGCGGCTCGAAGGGACGAAGGAAAAAGAAGCGCGACGTTCAACTTTGAAACTCAAATAAGGTGCTTAACAAGTGTCGGGGCGGTTTCGTGGCTGGAAAGATGGACGAAAGGGAGTTCCACGAGTCGAAACCTTTCGAGTGGCCCCAAGTTTCCGCGCTCTGTCCCAACTTCGTATCGCAAGGGCAAAAAGTGCCGCGCTAATTTTCTCCCGCGGCTTGTACGTATGCATAAAACGCAGCCGAAAGTTCGCGCTGTGCAACGTCGATGCTCGTCGCGGCAAAAGTTCGCGCGCGACCACGAGCCTGTCGCCGAGAATTGCGCGGTTCAACGCGATTTTGTATCTCCTTTTTTCTCCCGCCCCCTCTTTTTTTTTTTCATTCTCACCGAGAAATAAAAGAACGTCCGACAAGTTGTCGTTTCCAGAGAACGTCGTTAAAAACTATTCTTCCTTCCTGCCGTTAACACTCCACCGCACGTTCCGCGCGTTTCATCGTTGTCCCGCTGCGGCTTTGGGGATGAAAGAGCCGCGCGAGCCGTGTGAAAACAGCGGGGAATTCAGTTTCACCGGACGAAATCCGAATGATTCGTTTCGTGTAAACGAACGAACGCGACGTATGGCAGCTACGGCGGGGGTAAAAAGTGGAGGCGAACGGCGAACGGTGAAAGAGGAGCGTTTTTAAAGCGGAAATACGTATTTATTCTCGCGGAACAACGCGCTCATACTACTCGCGCCTGCTCGTCGATGAATTTTCGGTTAAAAATATTCGGCCAATTTATGGGCGAAATTGTTTCAGCGGGAATTTCATAAATCACGAGCCAAATATCAATCAGTATTCGCTATGCGTTTCCATGGAGTGCAAGCAACTGCGCGAGCAGGGATGAAAGGGGTACGCGAAATGCGAAAGCGAAGAGGAGTACGAGAGCTGTTAAAAAGTGGAACTAGGCGACGATTAGCGTAAATGGCTCACCCCCGTTTCTCACTCTGTGTAACCGGGTTATTTTTCTCAGTTTGTACACGTCACCGTGTAGAAAGCCAACGAAAGCTCGTTCTCTGTCTCTCTCGCTCTTCTCTGCTCATTGTTAGTCGATACGCGCGTGGCATGCACGCTCCGAGTTTGAGAACAATGTCTTTCCTGGAAACGGCGAGCTTCATCGCGAGAACAACGTCGAGGCAGCTCTTTAATCATGCCCAGCTGCAAGAGGGGTAGGGAAAGTTTCCAGTTAAACAATACGAGAGGTTGAAACTACTCTCGCCGTTCGCCCGTTCGCAGTCGTAACTAAATTTTAATAAGCTTTCGATCTAATGGGATCCCCCGAGGAACTTCCGCGCAATCCTCTCGATTCTCCCTCCATTCGTCTCGAATTATTTTCCACAACCCTCTCCCGCGTCTCGAACAATCGATAGTTCATCGGTAAAAATTAACATCGAGCAAACGAACTGAACTCGACCGAAATTCAGCTAGGACGAATACGAAATAGGATGATACGTATCATCGTAGAACGCATCGCGTAACCAAAATCGCAGCCACCTCTTGAAGCAACACGCGTGCACCGCGTCGTCTGGCACGCTGCGGCTTCTTAAAGACGAACGCACGTTACGTAACGACGGAACCCCAAAGTCGAAACTCATCTCGACGAAGGGGGAGTTGGGCGCGATGGAAGTTGCCCTCGGCACGGCTTCGTAATTTGACAAGCGGAATCCGCGGTATGCGGCGCACGAGGAAAAATCGAGCCAGCCGGAGGGAGGGGTGCGGTTCGCGTGGAACACGCGAGAAGTTCGCCCGTCGCCTCTTCAGATAATTGACGAACCAACAACTTCGGATGAAGCGTCGGAGCTCGTTAAATCTGGCCAACGCGCCGTCCAAATTCAGGATACTTATCGCGATTCCCAACCGGACTTCCAACAACCCCTCCGCTCCCTGTCTCGCGATGTTCTCTTTAAATGCTACGCGTTTCTCTTCGACGAGTCGACCCGGCTCCGGTTTTTAAGCGGGTGTAGCCGTTGGGAAAGAAGGGAAGAAAGGTTCCTCCGGCGAAAGTTTCCACGGGGTTGTTTTATCTTCGCGGATCAACGTGACCCGACGAGGGGTTCGTGATCCGAACGAATCGACCACGTCCGACCGTGTAGAAGGGTTAGGTTGGGTCAGACCCGGTGGAACGAGTCTCCGAGTGCTTGCTCGCTCGAAATCGTTGCTCGTCGACGCTCGTTCTCCCTGCAGCTACATTGTAAATAATAGAAATCCTTAATTTTCCCTTAATCTGGCTCACGCAAGCCGTTTCAGGTCAAACAAATCCGATCCTTTGGACCTCGAATCGTTCGCGTTTCTCCATACGAATCGGATTCTTACCCGTGCTTGTGCAGAAGTACGAACCGTGCGCCATTTCTCGTGAATTTTCATCGAATTTTTATGCGACAAATCGAAGAGCTTATCGTTTCGAGTGCTTCGCCCAAATGGGCGCGTACTAATGAGGATACGTGGACTGAAATTCTTCCTTCCGAAACTTCCCGGACTTTGACTGGTCCGCCGGGGAACTTGCAAACGGTTGCCAAACCAAATTCCCACTCAAATGTTTGAGTTGGCCCGACTGTCGTTCTAACGACAAAAAAATCTGCGATCCAAATCTGGACGACTTGAGTTTGACTCGTTCCACGCTGGCCGCGGGTTAGACGGGGAGTTTGTACGAAGCGGTAGAAGTTTAGACGCCGATCGTGCTCCACGGTCTTCTCTTTGAGGTACAAATTGGTTTCCGCGGGTGGAGATCGAGCGACTCCGGGTAAATTTTCGAATTTATCTTTGGGGCGCAGGTAAGAATGTAAAGAGCAGTTACGGTTTTACGATGGACGAATAAATCTGGCAAGGAGGTCGAGAGGATTGAAATAACAGGTAGCCGTATTGCACATAGACGAGCCAGGGTTGGGCAACGTAGAAGAAAGAAGAATCGCTCGATCCGACTGCCGGACCGAGATTCGGCTCCTACGTTTATCGCTCCACCGATTCAGCAGGGCTGGGCTCAGCTCGATTCTATTCCTAATAATCGATTACTGTTGCTACCCGCGCGATCTGTCAATTACGATAAAATATATACTCGATCGTTTACGATTTACGAATATTGGCCCTGTTGAATCGGCTGTGTCGATCTTTTTCTTTATCGATCCATCGAGATATCGTTCTGTTCAACAACCCACCCTTAATAATCGATCGGCTACAACAGAATATCCGGTTTCTTTTCCCATTGCCGTAGAAAATAACGCAAAATATCCGATGAACCGCATCTGCGTCGAACTCGAAGCCGAAAACACCGACGGTCCGCGCAAAAGGTACGCGCCCATCGTTCAGTGAACCGTGTCGCGAGACCCACCCGCTGTTACACAAAGGATCTTTTTCGTAAGGGTGGGTTTCGCCATGGAAACGAAGTGTGCAACGCAGGGACTCACGCACAACAGATACGCGATGTGATAGCGGTGCGGACACGCAGGTACAGAGGCGACGCGCGAGGGAGGGTGGTGGATAGAACGACGTTGACGAACTGTGAAGAATCCGATTCTCGGGGGTGATAATCGATTATAACTAGTTAGCCCGTCACGCCGCGCCGGCGGCTAACTGATGCGCGATAAACACATCACCTAATTACTTGCGGTGAATCGGGCTGCGTTCAGAGCCACGCATACGCCCTCCGCTCGCAGCGTACACGCGCAAGACGGAGCACGCGGTCGCGTAAATATCCACACGTCGATGCGCGTGGCCATTGGGGGTAGTTTCGTACAAAGCACGCGCTCTACGATGGATACAGGGAACAGGAAGAGAACATGCGTACAGGAGATAGCGAGGGAAAGCCAGCTCGTTTCATCCTGCGAAACACAGTCGCGCAAAGCGAGCTTTGACTGGCTTATCGCTAGACGATGGTATGTGCATGCACGAGCGTTCGGTGGACCGTGGCCTCGCATTGTCGCGTCGTCGTAGGCCGCTGAAGCGCGCCTGCAACCCCAGGCGGGCGCGGGCGAACGCGAAAATTGAATTTCGCGCGCTGCCAGGGCGGAAAAAAGGAGGGGCCGTACGTCGGACGCAAAAAGTTCCACCGGATGCTCTGTCGACTTTCACTGGCCGCGTTTCTCGATTTTTCCCCCGCCCCGCGCCGCCGCCAGCATTTTCGCAATTTTTGTTTCACCGCCGGTTCTCTCTGTCGACCCACCCCCTTCGCGCCCCATCGCGGCCCACTCCGCACCCCTCCGCGGGCCTTCTGGATTACCGCCCGTCCGCCGGGGTGTCGGATAACTTTCGGTTGGCTGGAAATTCGATTCGAAAGCCGCGTTCTGACGCCTCACGCGTACCAAGATACGTTTCGCGCGAACGCTGCGGGACCAGCCGAAGCGGAACGGACCCCGCGCGGGGGTTGCTCGAAAAATTGTTGGGATTCGTTGCAGATTCGATGTAGCTTCGCGTGCCGACGCGGAGATACTTTTATTTATTTTTTTTTTTTTGTTGCCGTACTTGTTGAAATTTAATCTTGGAAGACGAGAGCGTTTTGAAAGCCTCTGAAATCGTATCCGATCGAGCTTCGGTATACTTTGCAGCGCCACGCGCTGCGAATGAAATTTATGGGGCGGAGGAAGCTAACGTTACGACGGCGGAAGAAAGTTCTCGTCGAGTAATCTGTTTGCAAAGGTGTTCGCGGAAACGGGAAAGCGCGACAGTTTTTTTCTTCACCCCGTTGCACGGTGTTCGCCGAATTCACGCCTTAAACGCATTTATTTGTCCCGTTCTATTGATTTGATCGCGGTTTAACTTGCTCAGGCAATAAAAATTGTTTCGAAACTGTCGAAATTCAGTTTCGTGGGAACATAGTCGCGGTACGCGCGAAAACATTGATTTAAAAGCAACGCCCAGTCGATTTGCATGCGTCACTCGGCACTCTCGTTCTCGCTCTCCGCGTAGCCTCTTCTCGCGGCTCGAATCCCATTTACGGGGCGTAGACTTGCAACCTATTATCGACGAGTTCATTCCCCGATGTTATTGCTCTTAAGTGGCGTCGGGCTTGTCGGTGGTTTCAGCGACGCGGCTGATCGCAACGAACCGTAAAAGCCTCCGTTTTGACGCGAATGGATTTGTATCATCGCCTTTTAAGCGTCGTATTTCACTTTTCAATGTTTATTGCCCCGCTTTTTGCGTGACATTTACGCTCGTCAATTTTACGGCACGCCTCTTCCTTTCCCTTCCTCTTTTTTATTCCCTCCTTCGAGCGGAGCCATTACCGTCGCTTTTCCAGCGAAGTCGGACTCGAGCTCGTCCTTGGGGCCGATTAATATTTTCGAGTGGAAATGAACTTTTAAGGATCGTTACGCGGCGCGAGTGGCCGAATGGTAATGGATCATAATAAATCATGAGCTGCGTCACGTTAAATGGACGCTGCGCCGCGTGCATCGTGCGTCATAGGTGGAGGTGCGTCACTTTGAGATAAGATAAACGTAACGGACGGGTGCGCCGCGAAAGTTTAACATTGCCTGGTGGTTTCTAAGGCTGTAAACTCTTCTACCGCCACTCAGCGGGACAGTTTGAACTGGGAAAACGCAGCGTCAGAAATTTCGCAAGCTAGCTATCAAATGCACTCGCGTACACCCAACAAACGCTCTAAGGTATTCCAGAATAATTAAACTCAAAATCGACAAAGAGAGCATCAACCCTTTCCTTACGTCGCAGCTGTACAATACAGTTCGTCGTTAGAAATGAAAGCGTTAATCTCGGTCGCTCGCAATCAGAGGAGGACCGTCGATTCCAACGGGACGATTGTTTCAATCCGTGGGTTCCTCGTTACACGAAAGTTTCCACTTTCTTCCGCGAGGTATTCCTAAGCCCTGCCCAGCCGTTCGTCTCGAATCGACGACTCGCGGGCGCAGATTTCTCCGGTTCCCTCCTCCTGAGAGCCGGGAATGGGATTACTTAATCCTCGTTGTTCCAGCCCCGAGACCAACCGTGGAAATGAAATATTCCGCGTTACCGCGGAACAGAACGGCTGCGGGCTGAGCGTTCGTCGGTGCCGTTCGCGTTAATCTAATCGCGGCTGAAAGTAATTTCAGCGATGGACGGTTACTGGTTAATTTGCCGCGACGCGTACCCCCGCAGGCGGCTGCGGAAAGTAACCGAGGGAAAACGCTGCGTTTTCACGGATTCGCCCATCGGGGATTTTTATGTTTGCTCTCTCCAATTTCGCGGACACGATGCGATTAAGCAAGCGATGGATCATTTTTTCTCTCAATTTGCGATTCCTTCCCGATTCTTTTTCGCAACAAGTTATCACGGTCGTTTAAGAGCTTTTTAATCGCACGTTGCAAACCGAATTGATGCATCCAACATGGTTGTCATGGCTGCAATGGTTCCCATATAGTTGAAGAGAAACGGCGACTATACATCCGAATTCATAGCCCTAAATCGAGTTGACGTTCTTGAAGCGTTCAACGAATCCCATCGCGGCGATATATATTAAATTCATTACTTGCCAGTTCCTTCCGCGTGGATGCTAGCTGAGATGATGTTGACCGTTAATCCATGGTTATCGCCTCTCACGTCCATTCCGCGTTCTCCGAGGTACCGATTTCACGCGCAACCCCCGAAGGAGGGGCGCTTCGCATCGACGTGTCTCGAGAAGTCACCGACTAAGTAGTCGCCTTCCATTGTAATCACGAATACGCTTCCCATCGGGAGACATTACAGCCTGGGACGCGAGCACCAAGAGGACAATATCGTCCGACGATCATCCTTCCGGGGCCTGCGCGGCCCGTCATTTTCCACTCAACTTGTGTGCCCCGCGTTCTCGCTTCCTAATCCTCCTGCGAGCTAATCGCGCTTTTTAAGCAACGCTCGCTGCCCTGGCCAAATCGTGGCACTCTCGGAAGCTGTTCGGATGGAATATCGCTGGAATATTCAGAAGGGAAGCAGTTGATCGAAACATTCGTCCGATTAAAGAATTTTGCGTTTGCAATTTTTATTCCGACATTTGCTCTTCAAGAATTAATTAGAATAGGGTGGATCGAGCGACGTCTCACGCCTCGATGCCGTAAAACGCGCGTCACCATGCGTGCAGGTTGTACGTAAACTTCGCTCCCATTTGCCATTGTAACTCCACAATACTGTTTATCTGCGCCTGAAATCAGCCCCCGAAAGCAGCTTCCCATTGTGTCCGACGCACAGAAACACTTCGCAATGGGATAATACCGCCGCGATATCATTGGTCGAACAACGCGAAACACAGAAGGCGGCATTATCTATTATAATTCACTCGGCTCCCCTTGATTCAGGGGTTGTTTGATCTGGCGACCCGCCGTCGCGCGATAGCGCTCCGCCGCGGGTTTACGCGCTCGTCTGTACACACGTTCTCAGCCTGGCGCATATTTGTGTATCCGCCGGAGCAAGTGCCTCTCGTCGAGGCGTATCGTCGTTGTTGCATTCAATGCAGACGCTCCGCATCATCTGTCGCCAAAGTTGATTGCGGCCGCCAGCCGAGCGCGCGCAACCCTGCGCCCAAGGAGGAGGCTGAAATTGAGGAGCCTGTCCCGTGATTGCGCCCTGAAAATGTTTCCGGACTTCAGGGCTCCTTGCGCGATGCGGATTTACGGCTTTCCTTTTCGCACAGGGGACGCTTACGGTTTTTATTCAACTTTTACAGGTGGAGTCTGGAAATTCCACGACGAGAACGGTGATTACTATACACGACAGGACGTGACTCTGAGAGTACCACGCGATGGGGGTTATTTCTTGAGTCTGTCTTTCTTTTTTCGTATCTCGAGGACGTACAATGTCGAGATTTACTATTTTTCTAGAAGGTGGATTCAGCTTCTCGCGTAAAAATATACGGTTCCTCCGAAACTATATCCTACTATATTTTTACAATACGCGAGGATTTTGCGAAAATGAAAATTTGCAGCTTCCCACGAATCCACCATGAATTCTCCAAGTGTCTTCTCGTCTTACGGTAAATCGTAAGGTAGCGATTCGATCCAGTCGATCGCTGGTCGTCCAAGTAGTTGCACGATAAATCGCGACGTCGCAGAGCTCGTTAACGAGAACACGCGATAAACCTCGCGGCTGCCCGACGACGTTACTGTTAATTTTCTAGTCGTCGTTGGATCTTTCTCGCCGATGACGGTGGAGAACGACAACGCCCGCAGCAACCCTTGGCTTCGTTTACGGTCCTCGCTTAGAACGGTGTCCTCGTTATCTCTCTCGACGGATGTGTTTACGGAGCGTGCCAACTATCTTTCATCTAGAACGGTCGCGCCCCGTCTTTTCGTCGCTCCCGCGCTTTGATCAATTCCCACGAAGAATCACGGGCTGGCTTTTGTCAGACAGGATTTGAATCCCTTTGCGGAAGTGCCTCCTTTGTTTGCGCCTCGAACTGGTTGAATGGCAATGTCGGCAGCGCGGAGTCAATTATGTACTTTTAATTGAAATTCCCAGATACACGAGCAAAGGTAGAATCGGGAATCCCCTCTCGCGTCGCTGATTGGTTAGACTTTACAACTTTATCGCTCACCTTGCGTTTCACCTGAATCGTTCGTCATTAAATTTGAAAATCGCGGGCTGAGAAGTGAAATCGATGACGGAAATTAAATTATTTTGCTCTTTCAATCGGAACAAAATTCATGAAAAAAATAGTCGTTTAGAAATCTGTCTCTCTCTCTCTCTTCCTTGCTATCAGCAAACACATTCACACCAGCTAAAGAAAGTAAACGCTAGTAGCGATTTCGTCTGCGCGGCGAGTTTCGAAAGGAACGGCTTCTTTATAGAGACCAGTGATTCCACAGCAGGGTGAATATCGCGATCTGGATCCGTAGTCTGGCTGGCCGTTCGGCGCTGCCGGAAATTGGAAAACATTGGTTATCGGACGGATCTCTCGACGATTTTACGAGCTCACCCCCGGTTCGAATGGACGTTGCCCATCGAATGGCGATCGCGGCGATAACGTCGACAACGTGGATGGAGGAGCGCGCCATTCATGCAGTTGCGAGGCCTTGTACGAACGCGTACAGGCCTGTGCACACCTGTAGAAACTGTCTGCCGGTCGTCTGCGTGCATTTCTCGCGGCCAACCTGCAGCAGACACGCATCAACCGCGAACGTATCAAGATTTCCAACCATCAAATTATACCAGCCTCGATTTTAATCGTTGAATTATGAGTTTCTGTTCGTATTCTACTTCGGTGGAAACGGAACGCAATTTTGCGGACCCTCCTCGAGCGTCGAAAATTCTTTCGCGCGGACACTCGTTTGTAAGTGTGCGCACGCCATAAGTCACGCGATTCTGCTTCGATTCGCCGCCACAGTGGAATGGAACGCCGGAAATCCGGTCGATCGCGAAGTCGGTAAATTCAGAGCCGTGAATTCCCGCTTTGACACGGCTGCGCGCGTAATTTGTTTGACCAATTAAAATGTAAAACAACCGTCAGCGCGAAATCCACCGCGGGTACGATCGACGGTGCCGTTTTAATTCGCTTTAATCGAGCTACGCGATTTCCCCAGCTTCTAATCTCGCAGGGTCCTCCGCATCCCCGCTCGCGCCGGATAAACGCGCTGGATGTTTGCGTTAATTTTCGATGCTTAATACGTGGCTAAGGGCTTGCGAATAATAGCAGCTGAGAGGGTTTAATGGACTGTGATATACGAAGCTTTTTCTACCCGAATGGAACGCGAATGGAACTTCTCTCGCGCTCCGTAGATTTCGCGAATGAAGCGGTTTCGTTTTCATTCGAAAAAGTTGATTCAATTGGGTTGAGGTGTTCGAATAAAGAAATTATTTAAATTTCGAAGAAATTATTTAAACGACGCGAACACTTTTAAAGCGCGCATTATTCCAAACAGTTATTTTGCATCTTCATTTGAAATAAAATTTCCCCAGGATCCGACTCTAATCCCCCCGTTTTTGTTTACATTGATTAACGAACCCCGGCCGCTCGGTTCGTTCGCAAATATCGTTACATCGAATAATCCCGGCGGGCACGAGGAATATATAAAATCGTCGCCGATCGGAAACGAAATCCGATTGATTTTTAATATTAATTCTCGGACGGGATTAACCGTTGTCCGGTTTACGGTATCCCGTTTTAATCTAATTTTAATTGAACCGTCCGCGACTGATTCCAACCGAGGGTGCGCGCGCGCGCTCGCGCGCGATCCTCCTCGTTTCCCGAGCGCTTTCGACGACTGTTTCCCTCAAACGCGGACGACGGGGCGCGCAGAATTCGCTACAAAGCGGCAAACAATACCGACGGGACAAAGCGGAGAAAACTGCGGGAAAAAGAGCTTTGAAAGTCGCTGCGGTGAGCTGCGTTCAGACACCGGACCGGGCTGGCTGGCACAAAGAACAAATTTCGCAGCGGTGCACGGTGATTCGGGAGTACGTCGTTTAATATTCCTAATCGACTTTGTCGCGCGCATTCAACAGCGAGGGGACCTCCTTCGGAGCTCTCCGGGAAAACGGTGTATTATTGTATTTAAACGGGGAGAGCGCGGGGGGGAAAAAAAAGAAGAAGAAAGGAAGGAACAAATGGGGGGACGAAGAAATTGAGAGGAACAGCGGGGCTAATAATTCAGCCGGGTATTTTAATTAAAAGTAAACGCGGATAAAGTTCCTCGCTTAAAGATTAACCGAACTTTGAAAAATACCGACGTCGGAAGTTCCATTATCGCGCGAACGCCAAAATCTTATACATTACGCGGGCGTGCTCAGAAATTCTCGGCTGTAAAAGGAACGAGTGCAAGAACCGCATTCCCGGGGTATTAAGGGGGAGGGGTAAGTGGGGGGAGAGGGAAGGAGGTTGGTAGCATGTGGTCGAGGAGAAAGGGGGCGAAAGGATCGCGGCCACCTCGAACACCGCGTATCGATCGGCGAACCGGAGTTTTCTCGTCGGCTTCATCGACTTCCCATCGACGGAAGGGCCGGGTCAATTATGTACGGCCCGCGTTACCTTGGCTGGCTGTGTTATCGAATCGCATTCGGAAGTTGCCCGTCCAATTTCTTCGTCTTGCTCGATGGCGCGAGAGTAATAACAATATCATCGGTTCTTGCGCATCGACGTAACGATGGAACCGGGCGAGCTTCAATCATTTGTTGTTCCACCGTGAAATCCTACGAGCCGGCGCATCCGCAGCTGTTGCAAATTAAGCGGCGAATATAGGAGCCGGTGAATTCGCGAGCGCTTTTTTATTCCCCCGCGATCGTTCTCCTCCGATCCGCCCTAAGTCGGCCGCTTCTTCATCGCGGTCCCCGTTCCACCGCGAAGGCAACGAGTTCGAGAAAGCTTCGCCCGATCGGATAGTTAAACGAACATCGAGGAAGGTGGCGAAGGAGATTGGGAAGCCGGAAAGTTGGCCAACTTTCGCTCGGCGAGTCTAATCGTCCGACTCGAAGGTTTGCGAAGAGTCGGCTCTGATTTATGACGCGGCCGCCGTGGCTCCCACTCACGTTTGCTTTGGTTTCCGCCGATCGATAGATCGGAACGAATTATCAGCGTCGGCTCAGGGGGATCCTGATCGACCTGCTCTCCCAGCTGGAGAGAATCCGTCCGTTTTCCATTTCCAGGCGATCGTAGGCGGCCTCCGTCCAGGCGTTTCGCGAGCGAAACACTCGCGATGAATCGCGAACGGAAGGCTATCGATCTCGCGGTCGAACGGTCGCGCGAGTGGCTCGAAACATGAGTTTCCAGCGATCGTGCGAGAATCGTTTCGAAGAGGCAGCGAATGGCTGGGAGACATCTGCGTGGTTTTTCCTAGGTCTCCCAATTTGCGTAACCCGGGTTCGGTACTCCGGATCTCGGAGTCACGGATACGAACAGTCGCGAGCCATTCTTCAATCAAGCTCTGTACATCGTGCGCGGCGCCAATCAGCGGGAGCCTCTCGGATTGGATCGCGACGGAAAAATTCGAGGAGAGCACGTTCGATCGAGAAAGGCTTCTTCGGTATGGAGATTCGAGTCTGCTTATGGATTCGATGAAAAAGGGTATTCCTTCTGTTTCTCTCTTCCCCTCTCGCCGCAAGACCTACATTTTTCTATATTCCGTTCGATCGTTCCAGTTATTAAAATGCCATTGATTATGGAGAGAACGTTCCATTAAATATATCCGGGTATCGGTTAAAAACAGATGGCATCGCCGCGATGTCGATTCGTGTTTCGTCGATGATTCCGCCAATTTCGCTGACCCAGTTGCGCTCTACGGTCAGGGACCCGGTGGAAATGGGGAATGGAAAGAAGTCGCGCGGTGTTCCGACTGCCAAGCGGCGGTGGAAGAGTCGCGGAACACTCGTGACGTTTTACGAAAGCAATCGTTAATTCGTATTCAAAACAGATCGCTGATATCGCGGCCGCTTCGTGCTTCCGCGATGATCCGGCTAATCTCGCCGACCTGGCTCAGGTATCCGCTTATGCTGCATCGCGTCCGAACCTTGGCCAGACCGGGAGGGCGCGAGAGAGACGGGCGGCACGAACTAAAGGGTGAAACAGGGACGAAAGTGGGAGAAAGGGTGAGATAGGGTGAGAGCCGCACTCCTCGTTTCCCATATTATCTCCGCCGCTGCTTTTGGTCTACGTTGGACGCGATCCCGTAACTCATATCACCATGTGTCACCGGCTTAATCTAATTCACGATCGTTGCCCGTCGTAACTCACGCGAGAATAATTGCTCGATCGATATTTCGACCGCGATGCCGTGCGTCACCGCACCGTCTCGGCGTTCCTGTTTCGGCCCTCCCGGCTATCTTTCGTTCGCCGGATGCGCGCATACGAACCCGGTCGTTCCGCGGAATCATGCGCCACGTTTGTCAGCGCCTCGATTCAATCGAACGGGTTAACCCGCGCTAACGATTCATATTCTACGCTCTGTTGCGCGCTACGATGCACGAACGACGCGTTTAACGATCGCGCAACGCGAAGCTTTAATTAGATGCAACGATAACTTTGTAATGGGAAACGCGCGAATGTCTTTCGCTCGCGAACGAGAACGTCAACGAATTTTCAATAAATCGACGCGCGCAAATTGACAGAAATCGCGCGACGGATTCGAGATCGTTCTGTCGATAGAGCGTAACAACTGTCGTGGATCGGAATGGAATTTGCGGATGCATTTTTCAAACCCGATATCCAGCGGAAAATCGAATGGACCGCTTTGACAAACAATACGGTCAAGAAGCGTATTTTCCGCGAACACGGCAGCTGCCCCGGGGGCGGAAATTTGTTTCCCCATCTTTCGAAAGCGAAATGAACGCGCGGCCGTGACGTTTCTGGGCCGTTCCGAGCTCGAAAGTATATCGGAGGGCGTATTTTTTCCGTTCTTTTTTGCGATCCTAGCCACGGCGAGCTTCTCGCGCTGATTGATTGTGACGAATGGTCAGTGTTGCGAGGACGTCTCTTCGCATCAGCTGCCGTGTACGCGTTTCGAAAGCGCCCTGGATGACCGATTTAATCGGTCGTGTGTGCCAGCACGCGTGTTGACACGCTGCAACCACCCGCGTGGCCTCCGCTGTTCGTACACGATCGAGCGGTGTATCGCGCGATATAATTCACTTTTTGCGCGGACAAATGGCGGTCGTGACCCGCGATGGCCAGTAATTTATTTTCTTCGAAAAGTTGTCCCGTTTTTGATACAAATTTCTTCAACGACGAGACGCTCGAAATCGTTTGGACGTTTTTTCAATCGTCAGCTTTTGACTTCGACTGAACTGCTTCTTCGACCGGCTGGTTGAATACAGGTCAGCCCCAGGAATTAAATAAAATTTGCATGCACCTTGCACAGCGAGAGATTACGGAATGCATCCGCTCGTAACAGATAAGTCTGGAAAGAAAATGGCGGCACGGTGTGCTCCTGACGTTCGTCAGTCGGAAACGCGAAACGGTCCGCAGCCAGCACCGATCGGCACCGCGATGAATCGTTTTTACTGCGACAATTCAGCGGTAATGTCCCGATACGAGGCTGTTGTAACCAGCAACGATTGTTTCCTGTTACACCCGCTTTATCGCGATCGTTCTCGTTTTTCCGACGCTGATTCTCAAAGGATCGTCGAACCGAGAAACCTCGGCGGGATTGCACGGGGAAAAAATATCGCGCTGTGACCGACAAAGTAGTCGAGAGATATGAGAACGCGGAGAACGCGGCGGAGCAGTTGCAGTGTGCACGAAACGCGTTTCACGAGCGCGGTAACCGCGGTTCGGAGCACACAACCGAGCATTCCTCGATACGGTAGTCGATCAGCGGTTTGGCGCCGTGATAGAGAACGAAAAGCTGGAAAACAAGTGGGGAACGTAAGAAAAATTCTGTTCACGCGACGGAGGAAGAGAGGAGGCGAACGAAAATGGAGCGATGGAAAAAAAGGGACGCGAGAATGCCATTTGAGAAGGGTGGAACGGTTGAACTTTCCGGCAAGTTTCGCGCATCGAGCCACTCGAGAAGTTTTCAGCTCGCTGGTCTCGCCCGTCCCTTCGTGGATTTCCTCGCTGCGAGCCATCGGCGACGGGTCGTTGCAATTTACGCTCGCAACATCGCTTCAATTATAGGACAGGTATATTCATCGCTCATTAAAAACAGTACCGAGCGTTCTTCTTTCGTTCCTGTTGGCTTTGCGGCGGGAAGACCGCCTCTTTCCACCCCCCGACCGGTCCCTCGAACTTCTTCCTTTATTAACCTCATTATTTTCGATACAGACTCGGTCGATCGGCCTCGAATAAAGGCGAATTTATCTACAATCGAAGTTCTCGAGAAGCAACGACCGGCGAGGGCCACTCGGACGATAATCACTCGCCCCTCGCCGCCTTTTTCCACTTTCACGGAGCTTTCTTATTAATTTCTAATTAATTCGACGAGGATATCCCCGAGTCGAGAAGGGAATGATTTATTCCAACTATCCACGTCCGTCTGCGACCGTCGATCTTGACCTCCTTCGCCAGTTCTGCGCCTATTCGGTGTACGGGACGTCTGAGAACTGCTGAGAAAAAATTAAAGGGCCGAATCTACTAACTAAAACTAGGTGACGACCAAGAACTCGTTTTCGAGAAAATCCACTCGAACAAAATTGTGTTACGTTCAAACTTCTCTTCAATTTGCCTTCTACCGAGTTCCTTCATGATCGACGGCGCATTTAAGGGGTTTCAAAGAAATTCTATTTCGTTCAGGACACTCTGTACGTTACCATTTCTATAAGGAGCGCGCCGTACTCGAAGAGCACGGTATAGAATCGTCATTAAACGCTCTCTGCAAACGGCTGTCGAGCGTCCCATAAAACGTCTGGCGTCCGATAGAAAAAGCCTATCTACCAACTGGGAACAATTTGTTCCTGGTTCCTTATCTGGCGCCATTCGAGAACCGGCGGGCCGGTTTCCGTCGATGCATGAAATACGACGCGTCTGGAGGCTCGACCGGTTTAACGAACCGCCATCGAAATTGCGTCGCGCTCGAGCCGCGCAACGCGTTGTAAATATTAGAAACCGGCCATTCTGTAACGCGGCCCGTCCCGGTGGGAACAATACGTTGATTCCTGCATGGACGCCGCCGATCCGATCGGCATTATCGCGAACGATAGCCGGCCCACGCGATGCTCGATACGTCCCCGTGAATATTTCAATGAAACGCGTCGATTTTTCTGCCAGCACGCATTACGTTGTGGAACTGCAACGGACATGGTGAAAAATAAAGCACGGGCACATGCTGCCGAATAATTCCCACGCTGTCGATCGATTTACCCGGTGGTTCGCTCGCGTTCTCCAAACGGTCATCGCGGAAATCCTAACGTATCGTTTTTGTTACGATCATTGACTGCACTTTCGATGTGACACTATACGATTGAAATTGTTGTAAAGATTTTTACGATTTTCGAAGGATTTATTTTAACGCGATACCATGTGTCCTCCAGTATCGGAGAGGTGCCTTTTAATTTTCGTTTAGGGGTAGCAAAGCGTCTACGAGCTGGATTTTCGTCTCGTCGTTATTATCGTTTCGAATGTTCGTTCCATTTTCATAGTTTTGTTTTAATACACACTTATTACACGTGTAAGTACTGTAATAGGCTTACGAGAATAACTTAGCCGCGTTAGACCCGTGAATTCGACTAGCGCACTAAAGTTACCGAGCTCGCTCGAAGCATTACGTTTCCACGCACCAGCGTGTACCATCGGATCTCCCAATTTGGTCCAGACTCGAAATAACGGATTACCGCCGACTAATACCCGATGGAAAGTGCGGAATCATTAATACGCGTTGATGGTCCGATGTCTGCGCGTCCCTCGCGTCGCGTCGCTCGATACGCGTCGTCGAATTGACCGCGTCGATATTAATCGCGGAACCGTTCTTGCGACAGGGTCGACGCGGATTTTATTCTGCCTTTATCGAGCAAATCCTTGCGATCGAATTTACTTAACGCGACTTAATCGAATTATCGCGGAATATCCGTTCGAATATCGACAGCTAATGTGTCGTGAAACGAGATACAGCGGGAACGGAGCTTAGGGCGCTCGTATCGGCGAATTATCGAACAGAACACGATAACTAACGCGAGAGCCAGGCGTTCGTGTGGGCGCGCGTGAAACCGCGCTAAACACCGGCCCCGCGGCCGATGGAAATGATAATCGGAACGCGCGCGCGAGCGTACGCTGTGAACAAGCTGGAAAGGATTCCGCTGGTCGCGGGAATTATTTATCATCGCGGATTATGGTCGCGCTCGCCGGTTATTAAACAAAACGAAGCCCGTAAGAGGGAATACGATGCGGATACGATGGGATGGATTCCATCGAGCAGCCGAGGGTAGCATTAAATCCGCGAGCGATCTTCCCGCGCGCGGCTAACAGTAACGCTCGTCCCGAGCTTCGACAGCTGTAATCTTCTGTTCGCTGCTCGGATCGCGATCATCGCTCGCCGGACGGGAAACGAGCTGAAATTAACGGCCAGCCATCAGCAGCGGCTCCGCTCTCGTTCGCATAATTAAACAGCCGACTTTTTCCCTCGACGCTCGACGAGATACCCCTCTTTACTCGTCTCCGGCCGCGCGTCCGGCGAATTATTATTCAGTCAGGCATCTCGGACCATTTCCGGTGGATGAAACCGGTCCCACGACCCGTCGATCGATCGAGGCGATCACTCGCGTTATCGCCTTCGTTATTTTCGCGATCCGTGTCGCGGCTTTCACGTCAAAAGACGCTCGAGTGCGGGCCCTCTTGTTAACGATATGCACAGGCTACGATGCGAATCGAACGGTTCAATAGCCGCGCAGTTGGGACGGAGGATCGATCGATGTTCCGCGACGCTTCAGACGTTTCCTCTGTGTACGTATGTATTCGGAAAATTTCGGATATTACGGGACGTACGTGTCGTGGCTGGGCGTGACGTAAAAATCCCCCAAGGAACGGGGTGGCGTGCGACTGCCGTCGGTTGTGCTTCATTTCGCGCTTGCCTTCGCCATGTTCCGTACACCGTTCCCTTCTCGTTCCCTACTCGTTCCCTACTCGTTTCCCGCGTATCGATTCGGTTTGTTTCGAGTTGAGTTCGGTGAATGTTTTCGAAAGTTGTGGCAAAAAATTGTCGAGAAGAATCGAAACGTATAGCTGCGAGATCGCGAGGCGGAGGCGTGTATTTGGGTTGAGTTTCGAGGGAAAAACTGGGGCAGACCGAACGAAATTGTAATGATCTTCTCGAAATAAATTTGGAACGCGAACGCAGGAGCCGCTGCCGGGATTCTCGTGGATCTGCCTGTTTCCCTGGCGTGCATCCCGCGTTCCATTCACGTGAAACTCGGCCTGGATTTAAATTCCACGGACGACGGAACGTCGAACGCATCCGTGATGGGATTGAGTATTTAATTAGGACAATCGTAGAGTAAGATAATTGAATTCCGGCGTCGTCCCGCTGGAATAGCGCGGGTAGGCTCGTTCGTTTTCGTCTCGTTGCCAACTTATCTCTTCATTTTCTGGATTACCGAGCAATACGCGAACGCGGGCGACAGTCGCGTCTAATTGTGCGATTAACTTTCAACGCGCAATTGTTGAAATAGTATTATAATATAGATTTCGAATCTTCGACTGATCGACGAGCGGAATAACTCGCGATCGTCGATTGAAGGCCAGCCATGCGCGCGCGAGATACAAGAATTTAAGTCACGCGGAGGAAGTCGTGAAGATGAACATCGAGCCGTCAAATTTCTCGATTAAAGGATTACGTAAACTAGCTCGCTCCCCTTTCCTTCGATATTTACCGGCATCCAGCGTTCCTCCTTTTCTTCCGTCCGAACATCGGTACCGCTTTTTCGGTCCGATTTAATGCCGGCGCGCGGGATATTTGGAATAAAAGAGGCAGGGACGTGAAATCGGCGGCTGGTACAGGTACGTATTGGTGTACGTATCGGAAAACGATTCGAGGATCGAAGATGAAAACCGTCGAGCGCATCCTGGCCGACAGTCGCCTGGAAGAGTCGCCCGGAGAAAAATATGATCGGCTCTGAGCTATATTCGGCGCGAACGGGAGCAAGAAAGACGATTCCGTCCGCTCTGTCTGCTCGCCAGTTTGGTTTTATTAAACTCCCCGCTCGAAACGAGAGAGTCATTACTTTCCTCTC
Organism: Xylocopa violacea; assembly: GCA_963969225.1. Classification (NCBI taxonomy): domain Eukaryota; kingdom Metazoa; phylum Arthropoda; class Insecta; order Hymenoptera; family Apidae; genus Xylocopa; species Xylocopa violacea. The sequence continues at coordinate 38,585,918 of CAXAJV010000002.1, forward strand.
ATAATATTCCAATATTAACGCCGCCGTTCGAATTTCGAATCGGGTCGGGGTCGAAATTTTTACGCGCGACCCGCTCGCGAGGCGTTTCGATCCCCCAAAGCCGGAAACGATCGCGCGTCGCCCTCTTCGATGGCTCCTGGAACGACGCGTTCCCGAAAACGGCCGCGCGAAAGCCTGTTTCTCCGTTTCTATCTCCCCGTTCTGATACCGATCTGACCTGGCCTAACCAGATATCAGGTTCGCGAAATTCCCCGCAAACGCGTACAATTAGTCTCAGCGATTCAAGCGGGCCGTGTAACGCTAACACGAGCTCGAGCTGGCAACGGTCCAATAGGAAGTGCCTTTATCCAGTGCTATCACTTTTCATTGGTCTGTTGCATTTGTGTCACCGTAACGCGAGGCGCCAAAGTCCGACGGACTGCTCGTACGCGCAATAAAAGCGATTTATTAGATGTTTTCGATGTTAACAACGATGGACGATCGCGTTTTCGCGAACGCAAACACGGAAGAGGTGGGTTTCATATTCGGAAAGGTTCGATCGCAAATATTTTTAGCCGAACGCTGGTACACGAGCTTTTCCAACCGCTTCAGGGCAAGAAAAACACGGGAATAAACAGGAACCGGATCAATCTGCGCGTTTAATACGGTTTTCAAAAATATTTTGCGTTATCGAGTGCGCAAGAAGGGCGCACAGTACGTTACTGCAGCGCGATGGTTCGATCGTTCGCGTTTCGAAAACAAGTATTTGCGCGTTACGATGTTTCGACGTCGATAGCGCACCTTCTATCGCCAGCTGCGTCCTAATAGCGATGGGACGCTCGTAAATTCTCGTTGCAGCGTGTAAAGCAATTTCCACGCGAGGACTCGCGCGTTGTTCCCTCGCGAGAAGGTATCGCGTTTTGAAAACTGCGATCATGCGACGCGAGCTCGACGGGAAACGGACTCGCGGTGGCAAGTGTGCAACAGTCGAACGGGAAACGAGGTGGCAAAGTTCGACGTTTCCCTCCGACAACCACTTATCTGGAATCGCGCGGTGTATGCACGGCTCGTGTAACGTCCAGCTGTTCCTTTTAATCGCATTAGCCGAGTTCATGCTTCTAGCCGGCCAAAATTTACGTTAACCAAGCGCGGCGCTCGTTTTGCAATGGTAACTCACCCTTCGAGAAGCGGAGGGACGACGAAACGCTTTCGGCTAAAACGAAATTTCGTGTCGGGTCCGGAATTTTCAACGAAGTCTGCTTCTAAAGACCCGAATGTGGTGATTCAATTTGTCGCTACCCCGTTCTAAGGGCAGCCTCGATTAAAAGTTAAGACGCGGGTGTACAGAAGAGGCGCGCGAATTTTCGAAAAAAGACGCCACGACTCCAGACGCCGAACTCGATCAGAAATTCATCAAAGCGCTACTTCCGCGGTAAACCGAATTATCCACCTCGGATGATCGGTTAATTCTTCGTTCGCGAACAACTCCCCTCCCTCATCCCGCCCCTACGAAAATCGAATTTACGGCCTGCTCGGCTCCTTCGCGAGGATGATCCTCCGTTACCCAGCGAACGTACCACGCCTATTCCGGTCGCGTGAGATAAAAATTCCGCCACGGACGACGACGACGACGACGACGACGACGACGACGACGACGACGACGACGACGACGACGACGCGTCCGTCGATCGGACGTGACGGGATGAAGAGGCGGGCGACGCGCACCCATGGAATTTGATACAAATGCACGAGCGACTGAAAATACGCGGCGAGGGACGAAAGTGGGACGAAACAAATAAGATTGGTTAACGTGGCTTTGGTGGGAGCGGTATATATTTCTCTCTCTCTCCCTCTCTCTGCTCGTCTCATTTCGTTCCGGACATTATTCGGGCCGGAAGAAGCTCCCCAACCGGTGTATATATCAGCGCGAGCCCGCTTGTGCGCGCCTTTATCTCCAAGTATCTCGCGCTACTAGATACCTCGTATCCTATACGTATATAGGGAATCGTGACTTAGTTTTAAATTCTCACGGCGCAGAGTAACGTCGTTTCGAAGAGAAATCTCCCTTTGCGTCGACAATAAGAAACGATGGCTGAGGAAGATGGAGGCACGGCCCGTATACGGGGATGAAAAGAACGCGGGGGCCTTGTGTGGGTGCGCGTTTATGTCTCGATCGATCTCATCGACCGTTTTTTCGGCCGATTTACGGCATCGTCGTCAAACTTTACGTCCGGGGATGTAACGCAGCGTTTGGTTTGTAGTTGTACATCGTGATGATCGAAATATTTTCTTTTATGAATTTTATACAATCTGCTGTAAGGTTTTTATCGGTCACCATAGTCGTTAATGGAGAATTTGAGTGGACAGGACGGTTGGAAGTTAGCGATGGTGTTCTGGAAAGAAAGATACATGGATAATCGTTGTAAATATGTTGCGTGCGCGAGAAAGTTCGCACTCGTATCGAAACACTTGGACACATTTGAATCGTATTTTAGATGTCGATACGCGAATTGGCATGGTTACAGAGATCGCTTCATCGTGAGGTTCCTCTCGTTTCAGTCCTTCATTAATCCTGTGAGAGAACTAATCGTAAATTATTCAGGCGTTCGATTCCGTGGAAGGGAATTGTGTTTCAGTAGTACGAAGTACGCTTGGTCGGACATTGTACACCGCAGGTATTTCCGTCTATATCCAGCCGAGTGTCATCAACTAATTTTGCAGTTCAAGTGATTTATATAGTTTACAACGTCACTTTGATGCTAAACTTTCCAGAAAACCGATTTTTCCATCTACAATATTATTTAATAAATTTCAGTTGGAGCATGCACGATGCGTTTTGCGTAAATCTCAATCTTCAACGAGTCTTCCCGCGAGAGAGGGAAGGGTCCTCGCGGACCAAGCTCGGAGTATCATTTCGAATTCCTGCTGGCACGTGGACGTGCTCGTCCGGAATATATACAAGCCTGGACCGCGGAAATCTAGGTCGCCTTATGATCAGGTCGGACCTTCGAAGAATCTTATCGGAGTAGGTGAAAATCCGTGAACCGGGGGGTGCGGTGTACGGGTGAGCGAAGGGGTTGGACGATCGAGGGAACCGTGGAGACACACGCGATAGGCGAAAAGCGTCGAACCGTAAGTGGAGGGCGAAGCGGAGGAAGGCGAGGACGGAGAGGAAGGAGGAACGGGTCGAAAGGAGAACTTAAACGCGGAACAGCGTCGAATAGGCGGCACTCGTCCGGTGCTTCGAGCCGTTCCGCCGATTTAATAACGTAAATTGTGCGCGGCTCGCTTTAGCAGTTCCGTCACGAATTTTTCTAAAGCACACTATCGAGTGTTCGGACTCCTGCCGGGAATACAGAGATCTCTCCCTGCAGGGCAGGGAGCCGTGCGCGACGTCCCTCTTTCATCCAGCCACCTCTGTTCTTCCCAGCTCCCTCTCTTCCCACCATTCTCCTCCATTCTTACTTCGTTTCCCCCGTTCTGTACTCGTTCCCTCGAAGGGCCTGCGCCCTCTCCCGTTTCTTATTTCTCATCGGTCGATCGCGTCGCGCCGCTCCTCTGACAGCTGCACCGTTCCTCGCGTAGGTAACTCGAGGTGACAGGGCTGCGTCGACGGAAGCTAAACGACGAATTGCTCCCCCTTGCTTACGTGACTCGCATTCGACCGGTTCCCGGTTAATGTGGCACCGACGTGGCTCGAGCGCTCGCCCAACCAGTCCTCGCCTCCGCCGCATTTCCTCCGCCTTCCCGTTCTTTCCTCTCCGGGACGAAAGTCTTCGGCTTCGGGACGCTCGCAGCCGAGGCCGCGCCGGCTGAAACGGAATCGAATATGACGGAGACGGTTATGCGATATATCGAATCCCGGCAGAGAGAATTTCCTGATGGGATTTCGGGCCCGGCGCGACGCTCGCAGTTGCGTTCCCAGCGTCTCGAACAATAGACCCGCGCGACGGGAAATGGAACTTTTTCCCTTATAAAGAGGAATTTCAAATTGGTTTACAAGTTCCTTTTTTCGCCGGTCTTGTTTGCCCCTATTTCCGGCCGGACTTGGCCGAAATTGAGTTCTAACGGTGTCGCGTTACCGCGTGGAGTCGCCACCGCGCACACCTTTCGTCGGCTACTTGCTAACTTCGTTCTCCTCGTCGTCCATGACGCGACTTTCCATCTTTGGTCGAGGGAGAATTACGGTAGGACACGCGTATCAATCCGTGATTCTCCGTAGACGCTCGCTGATCGATAAACACATTTCACTCGCTCGAAAACTCTCATCGTCGCGAAGCAAAAGAAAAAACAGAGAAAGAAAAAATATCGACGAACCAAACTCGCCAAGAAAGAGTTAAAACGATCGAGGCGAGAAGCACGAGGAGGCCTCGTAAAGTGGCAGGAATCATGGGCACGGTCTAAAGGGTGTGACGGGCACAACCACTCGACCGCGCGGTATTTGCATGCGAGTAATGAACCCGGAGACGACGGGTCTAAAGATGAGACGGAACGCGACACCCCCGGGGGCGAGTCTGAAGAAAGGACTGCTCCGCGATATCAGCGTCGACCAGACGCGATAACCTCTCACGTACCAAGTGTCGTTTAACCGGCCACTCGGCTCCTTTCCACCTCCTACCTTCGTTTCTTACGTCACCACCGACTCGCCGACTTCCGTCCACGTCCCGCTGGTTCTCCTCGTCGCCACCCTCTCGTCGCCACCGCCATCGCCGCCGTCTTTTCCCGCTGTTTGTCTCCCCGCCGTCACCAGGGCCGTTGCGTCCCATCTGCTCGATGCGCGCTCTCATCCCCCGCCGCCTAGTTTTCCTATCCAAAGTGCGCGGCTCTCGCGAAGAGTTCGCCGAATAAAAGGACCCCGGGAATATCGTGCGCGGGACTTCCGAAGTCAAATTGAACGGGGACGCCTCGCGGATCGGTCCGCCGCCGCCGCCGCTGAAATCTAGGACGGAGGACTTTATCGGCGGAAGTTATTGTTGTCCCGGGGAGAAAATTCTGTTCGACGGTTATGCAGTTCGATGGCCCGGCAGGGGTCCGCGGGAAAAGGCGTTCTTTGTCTGGTCGGAGTGATTACGGCCGGAACTGCGCTCCGCGGAGTATCGATGAATTCAATTTACAATTGCCCGGCTTTTGTGCGAAACTGGGTCGTATCTATTTTCGGATCTCCAGTACGCCGTTTCGCAAATTAGTAATTAATGCGCCGACGACATTCCCGGGTTCATCGGTGAAGCGGGTATTCGTTAAAAACGCGATAGACGCGGTACGACTCGGTGATGTTTGTCTTGTAACAAGGCGCGCGGGAAGTGCTCCTTGATTAACAGTTTGAAGGCGTTATTTCAGAGGAGAATTGATTGAGTTACCCAATTACGCTGGCTAATCTTCTTTCCCGTAAGCTGCAATTTAAAACGGTCCCCACTTCGAAGTAACGAAATTAATAATATCTTCTGCCACGGTCGGATAAACGCGTAAAGGCGCGTCTACGTAAACGCGAAGGGAACGAACGGCCATTACCCGGCGATAATTCCGTTTCCGCTGATGTCGAAGTACTTACCTGAATCTATAGACGTATTCCCTTCTAAAAGAAGAAACACACCGACGGAAAAGGGTCACCGGTAGTTTTCCCATAAAGCCGGCTTTATGGGGTGAGTTGTGTCGCTGCAAGGACGCCACCGAAGTTTCCAGACTGTCGTCATAAAGCGCCATTTTCGCTGCTCAGAAGTGCCTAATAGAATTGCAACGTACCGCGGCGGGGGGAGGTAAAGTTACGATTAAAGGATAAACCGTCCTTTTCCTGCCGGCCGCGCTGTCGCGGTGGTCGAACCAAAGGAGAACGGAAGAACCGGGGCCGCGCGATCAATCTTCCGGCGAACGGGAAAAGTTTTTTCATTTAATTATTTTTAAGCGCCGCTGTGTCGGACAACGGTGTCCTCCGGTCCGTTGTTTATTTTCTTCGATTTTAATCGAACGGATTCCCGCGGAAATTGCACTCCCATAGCGGGGAAACGTTTAATTCCTTTTGATGTCCCTCGTAAAATGGCCGCGTCGAGCGCGATGACAAAAGCGCAACCGTACGTCCCTCGTCATCCGCCTAATTACGCCGCGCGCGACTGCTGCGCTTTTCACGCAATTTACTCGGAACGGTTCTACGACCGATAAGAAACCGCCTGCGCAATTTATCGCACGCCGTGTTTCTTTTTCGCGTAATTAACGTACGGTCCTCCGCGTAATCCCTGTTGACTCGCGAGACTATTTATGCGTCCCCGTCGCAGATGTATCATTAAACGTATTATATGCCGCGCGCGTGTTTCGCCCGCGCGAATCTGAAGGGCCACTCGACGCGTCTCGAAAGTCTCCGCCTGCGATCGGGGCCGCATTTATATTTATTGCACCCAATCGAGAGAAACGATTTCCATCGGCGTTCGATAATAGTCGTCGAGTATAGGGCGCGTTCGTCATTAAGTCAAGAGGTCGATCACGTATAGATGGATGGCTGCTCATTGAACGGAGCTACCGGCTGAAGTACGGGAACTTGAGTTTCAGCTTTGCCGAATAGCGGCGGCTCTTAAAGAGATTATTTCGAGACCCTCCACTCCGGCCCGTTTGGCTAACCATGGTCTATTCCTCGAAGGGACTCCTATTCTCTTCGTGCGCCGGCTCCTTACGCTTCCTTGACTTCCATGAGGCACTCCGTCTTGTCTTGGCCCGCCTGCTACCGATGAATATGCTCCGCCGTGGATCGGGAAGCTGCGGGCGCGCCCTCCGCGCTGTGAATCGAACCGTGCCACCGGGCAAAGTAAAGGGAGAAGCTTTCCCGGCCCGATGGAGTTCGTCAAAGTGTGCGATTTATTATTTAGTTCGCCGCAGGGGGAATTCCGAGCAATGAGATTCGCGTGGCCATGATTTTTCTGCACCATCGCGCAACCGGGCGGAGGAAAGACCGCGGAGACGTCGGGGGTGCAGGAGTTTGCGACGTTCGCTGTCAGACGCTTCGCGACGTTAATTCGCGAACACGCTGCAGCTTGGTTCTAACTTAATTTCGTAGTTCCGAATGATTAGCGAGACAGATGGTGGATTATCGATAACGCCAGGAAGTCTGTTGCAGTTGACAATTATATTTTACTCTGATTCGATGCGAAAGGTTACCAAGTACAAATCTGATGGTGCGCGTAGAAAAAATAAATTTCATGTTTCCAGTCGTAGACCTTAATAATTCGCAAAGCAAATAGATCGAAACATATTCGGTCGCTCCGACCGATCTCTCTTTTTAACGTCACTTCGGGTATCCGGCGATTCCGGTAATTAACGACTACTTTGCGCCGTAAAATGGCAGGCGTTAAAGCCGCGATAAAAAATGCTACGGCATCCCGTCGTAAACCGTAGACCGCCGCGCTGTGAAGGGTGGGATCATAATTGCTCACTTTGTACGACGCGGCGGGGCGAGGGCTCGCAGGCCTGCCTGTTAAAATATTTCCTCCAGGCTGGTGGCGTTTATTGTTCTCCCTGTTGCCATTTCGCCGTGATAGGCGCGCGAGCGCGCGACCCAGCGAATCCGTCGGCGGACGTGCTTTTCACGGATACGACGCCCGCTCCAATCAAAGCTCGCGTTCCCTCCGTCGACGAGCTGCTTCACCTCCGGACGAAATATCGCGAAATTATGCAATTTGCGGGAAACACGCGAAACGCGGCCCATCGTCATTCCAGGAAGGCCCGACGCATCTCGCATTCCCGGCCAGCCGCTGATTCCTGATTTACGCGCCACCGTTACTTTCCGCTTCTACTCGCGTCGCGGCGTCTCCAGCCACTTGCGCGCTGAAAAAGAAAAAACGAGCTCAGCTCTTCTTCGCGTTGGTGTTTCTCGAAACGTTTGGATCGCGTTCGCTCGACCGCCACGTTTGCTTTGAATGGACACTCGTATCGAAACGTATAAACGTATCGATATTAAAACGAGAGCGCGATTAGCCCGGGACCGTGCCCGTGAATGGAGCGACGAATAAAACGGACCGTTCTATACTCGCGCGGAACACACGCTCGAGCGGGTGTACACCCTAAAACTGGGCGCGCGCTGTGTAAACGGTGGGTACGTGGAAATTGGACATCACGATGATTTGTTTTTCGAGGGAAATAGGTCCGAGCAATTGCAGCGGAACTTCACTGTTTTAAATGAGGCTGCGGAGTGAAAAATGGAGGTGTTATTGGAGTTCTGGGGGTCTCGCGAAAAATTTGCTCGACCGCCCGGAGGATTCGAAAGTTGGCCATCCGTGATGTCTGATAATTAGCTATAAATTGCGTCGAAACGTAATTGAATTTCTAAATATTGCCTCGTCGATGCCTAAATATTTGTCACCCCCAACTGATAGAAGTGCGTAGAACCGCTTTGAACCACTTGGCTGAAATAATTGTTAACACCAATAGAACACGAAATCAATATGCATGGTGCGTGGCGGTCGATTCTCTGTGTACATTGTCGGCGTGCTTTTACGTTTCTACCAGGTGGTGCACAGCTGATGCGAAACGATGCACGGAAAATGGCATGCGTCGATAGAATATCAATTTCTCGCTATCGAAAACCTGTCGAGAACGATTTTTCACCGGGAGACACGGCGTCGCGTCTCTTTAACGCCGTCTTGTTAAACATCGTCCGATTTGCATCCAACCGGACCGGAATTATTCCCGTTTCGCGGTCCTAGACGATATAATTGGACGCTCCCTTTTTTTCAGTCAGGAAAAACGAGTCGCCCCTCCTTAACACAGTTCCATTTGAAAAATCCGGCGGTCGAGCCAAAAAATTGTAGCCAAATTACGCGCTCTTGCGAAATTCGAACGAGCGAGTCGCTGAAAAATCGACATCATCGTTCCTTTCTCGCGAACAGCTCAGCAACCGTCGGTCACTGGCGCGTGAAACATTATTCTGCCTAGCGGCGAACAAAGCCTGGCGCTACGGGCCCGGAGAAAAAGTTAAGTCTGTCCATTGTTTCGTCGATGCGGTCGGTTCCGTTTTTTTTATTTTCGGGGCCGCAGCCCGAGCGGCGCAGCGGCAACGTTCCGTCGTTTCGAAACCGACGAAATTCCCCGCCGGTGAGTGCTCCGCTAGACAACGAGTTTTCGAGTTTCCGCGCGCGATTCATCTGCACCAACGCCACTGTTTCCACCGGACAATGGTGATACATTGAATAATATCGGGCCGCGGGCAGAACGCTGAAACATTTTCAGTCTTACCTTTTAAATGGCCCCGTTGGTGCGCCGTTTAGGCCTCCGGTTATCAAAGCACGGCCATTGTAAAACATTAGACGGAATGGGGTGACTGTCGCGTGTTGCAGAAGCGCCGTTCCCCGGGCATCGTCGGACAATGCGCGTGTACGCGCGCAGATATCGGAGCGGAGCGTATGGTCGCGTCTTATGACGCGTCTGTATGCGAGGACGCGTGTTTGCGTGCTGGTTTACATACTGGACAGTTTGCGCACGTGCGCATACAATGGAGGATGGTAGATTTTGCTGCTTCGATTAGAATACAGAGAGAGAGAGAGAGAGAGAGAGAAAGGGAGAGATTTGTTCCGAAAAGGAAATTGATTAACGTGAATCATTTTTCCGATCGAGTAGTTTATTCTACGTTAGGATCGATTTATTGCGTGCCCGAGGGACCAGGATCGGTAGCACGTAAAACAGCGGAATACTGTAAACAAACTGATCGGATACTACTTGCAACGAAATTGTAGAGCGTAAGCGAATTTCGACGTGATCCTAGATAAAATTCAAACCCCGTTCCCTCTATGTTAAATCGAAATTTGTGCTACATTGAATAGCAACCGTGTTTGCCAAATTGCAAGCTGACGTTGGCCATTGAAGTGCGGTATCAAGTCGCGAATCAGCTGCCGCTTTGTGCAAACCCGTTCTACCTCGTTTCGCAACTAACTATCAAAATTCGTGCAATTTCCAACGGCGACCTGCACAAGAAGCGTTCCATTTCGAATTCAACCCTCGCGCGGAGTCACGTTACGGCGGAACAATCAGATGCCTCGAAATTAAGGAAACGATCGACTCGACTCGTCGATTGGTGGCATCGTCCAAGTAACCCCCTACGATTTACGCGCTTTCAACGCGTGTACAGAGATCGCATCGCGACGATGCGTTGTACTTGGGCATCCGTTTGCACACGATCGCGCGTAGACCTCGGTAAAACGATCGCACGCGTGCATTAAACTGAAGCAGAGGGTTGCGCGTCGCCTCGCGGGGAACACTCGTTGCGTTAGGCGAACGGAAATTAACCGGCACCGAGTTTCGCCTCCGGTGTACAGCCATTGCCCCGATTCGTTCTTTCGCGTCCGCTTTACGCGATACGCTATCTCCGAACGTTATGATAAATACCGTCAGCTGATTTTCATACACCCGTCGCAACCCTTCCTCTCTCGGGCGGGGCGAATTTATGGCGGATCGCGAGTTCGACGGGTTCCGGGATTTATGGAGATTGTATTTAGTTATGCAGTTCGTTTCGTCGTTCGATTCGCTGTAAACGCGGACTGGCTCTTTATTTGATCGATTCCCAGCGACGACGCACACGGTTCGATCGTATTTTTCGTTCACGGATGTTGATTCGACGGCTGAAGTAGCTCGGATCGATTCAGTGGCGGGAACAGCGTGATCTTGTTTGATGTTTGCGCGCGACACCGTGAAACGAATTCGGGATAAACCTCCGGTTTCTGTATTTAACGAATTATCTTTTCTTTGCTCATCGACGCGAACGAACGACGCATAGAAACTTGTGATAATTCGTCGTCGAACGCGTCGCATTCGGCTCGATCTACGCGCGCATTAAAAATGACAACGCGCCGTTTCGCCCGCGCGGATCGTTTCATTGGGTTACCGAGTAAGCACGTTCGGTGAATTCCGCTAATTGCTGCGCTGATTGGCGGAAATCCAACGTGTCCAGTCGTACAGAGTGAATGCCGGTCATTAACGCGTTTAAAAGTCCTCGAAATTTTCGAGTCCCACTGATACTCGCCTTCCGGCTCCGAGTCGAGATTCCCGAAATGTCTGCCGCGATTGTTTCGCTTCGCGAAGTCCGTCCGTGTCCGAATTCATCCCGCCTCGTTTTTCAGGCTGTAATTACAATTTCATTTCGTCAGTGTCGGTTCATCCCCCCCCTGTCGAACCATCGCTCGACGTTAATCCGACCGTTTTACCTCTAGTACCGAGCTTTTCTACTTTCAAAATATCATCTCGCTGCGAATATTAACGCCAACTTGTACTTTCCTCTCCACGTCCCTCTCTCTCTCTCTCTTTCTCTCTGTTATTCGTTCTCCCTTTCAACCCCAGGTTATTTCAATGCGAGCCACCCATCCGCGACGGTGTCGTTTGTATAGCAATTTAATTAAGTAAAGCTTCAAGTCAGATATCTACTTCTCCTGCTAATGAAAAATATAAATTAAGCTGCTTTAATAACCAGCCAGCACTCGGAGGAGTAACGGTCGCGTAAAAAAATTGCCATCGTTCGAGCATGGTTCGTCTTGGCTCTTTATTACTTAATGCAAAGGCGGGAAAAGTCGTTTTGCCGGTAGCCACGTACATCCGGCGAGTCCGATCTTTGATCTTTTAATTAAAAAGCGGCGGAGGATATGCGGGCGAGTAGAATTTATCGAAAAAATTGAGGGGAACAGTTACGTGGCACATCTTTCGACGCGCTCGCAGAGAGCTCAGGATTCAGCAGAATTTCAGTGGAAACGATCGTCGATGGTCAGACTTACTCCCGCGATCCAACGTCACCTGCGTTCCACGACGTAAAAATCGTTCCGTCCTTTCGGAAAATTCCTTGTCGCCGACAAAAATACAATGCCGTAATCGTGTCGAGCGGATCTGGGCTCGGCGGAACGTAAAGTTCTCTCGTGAAAATTTCATTCTCGTGCGGACGCAAACGTCGAATTCAAAATCGAGGCGAAATTTGTCGAACGTAGCTGCTCCCTCGAACGGAATAATCCCCGTTTTCTCGAGTCTATCGACAGTTTCAGGAAGCCGAACCGCGAGTGTTCGAATGTGTAACGGAAAAGAAAGGGGACGGCGAGGAGTTGGGACTCGAAAGAAATCGTGAAAGTCGAATTCGATGTAACCGAGACCGGGCACGCGTTATCGATCGATCTCCCGGAGGCAACCTGGATCCGTTCCCGAAAGAGGAGACTCCCTGGACTGGAAGCTGTATCCAAGAATGCCTCGGGTCAACCTACATAGATGTTATCCACTCCGAAGGATTGGCAAATCCTTGCTTAACGACGTCGGACTTGCCGGACTAAAGTTTCTCGCACTTCCCTCCCGTTACACGTTTTCTTCCACCCCTCGAGGAAGCTTGCTCACCGTTCCGCCTCCATTTTTTGCTTCTCCCCGGGTAATTCATAGTGCATTAGCCGGGCCTCGGGGCTCCACGAATTTCACGCTTTTTTTCAGCTATTTCTAAATAAGATTTCGCTTTCGACCGATCCTGGTTCGACTCGAGCTTGCGTCGAGAAACCTCGAAATGGCAACGTTCGATCCGCTAATCGAATCGCGTCGGATCGTTGCTCGTCCACGCGACGAAAATGCTGGTCGTTCTAATTGATCGAGTTAACGAAGGAAGAGAGCGGTTCGAGCGAAACGTTTCCATTTATTTCTCCGGGTTCGCGTCGGTTGCGTTCGAACGAAGCGGTCCCACGGTGGGACGCGACGTCGAGCTGGAAATCTTTCCTCGTGGTGGATGAAGCTGTCGGTGCGGTCCGGTCGTCCCAGAGGGCATCGAAGGGCGACCCGTCGGAATTCATTAACTCCGTTGCTCGCGCCGCGTTTTCCCCCCCGCCCGCGGTCGAGGGAGGGCGCGATCCGCCGGACAGATTCGTTTCACGATCCGCGAACTCGGTCGAAAGTTCGCGGAAAAACCGTCCGCGATAACTCTGTCGGGGCGCTGCTCGGCGACACGTAAAGGATCCCGCGGGATCGTCGGGTAAAGAAAGGCCGGTTAAAAGAAACCAGGCGAGTCGCAGGGACGGGAAAAGTCGGGGCAGAAAAGGCTGAGTGAAAGGGCGACGGGGGATCCGACTTGGGGAGGGCGGCGATGCGTCCCGAGGAAGGAAACGGAATAAAATTTGCATCCGAAAATTCTTTCGTTTAGCCCCTTTCGCGTATTCCTGCCCCGTGTTTCTCTTCTGTCTCGCGCCGAGCTACGACCAGAACCGTCGGCTCGTCTGCATACGACGTAATGACGCTGCTCGACATCCCGTGAACGGAAGGAGGAAAGTCCGGCGGGTGGAATTGGACGGAAGCGGAGCTCGCTTCCGCATCGCGGAGCCTGTTTCGTGTCCCGTAGGCTTGTTTGCCTTGCACGGGCTATCGAACCGGCACAAAAGAGTCGACGGTCTCGCTCCTGTTTGGGACCACTCTGTGCAACCCATTCACCGATGTCCGCCCCGTCTCTTGCTCCTTTTCTTTCCGTCCCGCGTGTGTGTCGCTTGGGTTCGAGGGTTATAACAGGTGGACAGGATGGATCGACGTGGAAGTCGGGGGTGGGTCGCTACGTAAGCAGCGACGGAACGAAAGCTATTACGGATAATATTAACCCTTTTCTGGAATTGCCAAGGAAATGTCTGCGTCCGGGGACAAACTTTGAAAGCTCTTAGTCGGAAACGTTATTTCTCGTCGAATTAACGACGAGGAACGTACACGATCGGGGTTGTATAACGATCAATAAATGTCACTTGCATTGTACCTTCTCGCTATGATTAAACGTAGCTGGATAAAAGGCAAAAGTTTAGATTACCGCTTCAGTTTGACCCTTCTTGCACGGCTACGAATTCGCTTCTCTTCCTTATCGATACCCAACTCGAGCTTAAATAGTCGAACGAAACTTTACTTTTTTTTTTTTTTTGCGCCAACAAAGATCCGTCGTTCGCGAGCGAATCGGGGATCGGCCAACTAAACGTCGGAAATTGTATGCGGAATAAAATTAAACTTAAACAGTCTCTCGTATAGATAAAAGTCAGCATTTAAGAGGTTAAGGGTGGAAGTTTTTTGATGGCCACGAACGGTACTTGTTAGGTGAATCGTTCCGTGGAAGCAGTTTACAACTGGATGTTTTCTATAGGAACGATCTCGGCGACGTTATAAAAGCAGCTCAGACCCGGCTGAATATAATTCCGAGATAATTTCAGCGCGCTGAAGTGACCGGAAGCAAGGATTGTTTTTAACGTTCGTTTACGTAGGGCGCCTAATGAATTCGATTCTTCGTCGAGTAACGACGTCGACCCAGTTTCAGTTCGAACCGCGGACGTCCCGCTGTTCTTTTGATGTTTCGCGTGATTCCACTGTTCGCCGCGATGACAAAGAGTCCGGGACGTTCGAACCGACGCTGTTTGTTTTCAATTTATTCCGATGGTGTATTAACAGAAAATTTATCGCGGGCCGTAATTCAGCTGCCGCGTTTTCGCGGTCCGTGACAAATTGCCTTCTTGAAATCTTGATCGCTTCATTCGTCTAAACGTTAAGCATAGCCAATTCGCGTGATTTACATCGTCCGCTGGGCGAAGTGAATCGTCGTGAGCCGCGAGCTCGCGATTTAATGGCTTTGCGAGAAAAAAATTGCGAAAGCTTGCAAGCTTAAACGGTGAATTCGTTACGGCTGGCAGGATCGTATTGCAACGATCTCCGATATGAAACATAAACCGCTGAAAGTAATCGCAACGGTAATCGCGAACTGGAATGTCAGTTTCAGAACGAATTGGAAATCCTGGCAGTTTGATTTGGAAAATAATTACAAAGGGCGCGAAGGGGAGGTGGATGGGGCAGCGTAACGGGGAATTTTCACGGTATCGTTCAACAGCAACGATGTCACAGTTCAACGAACTATCGCGGCGCTGTGTCACTCGAACAACGCGTGGCTTGAGGGTGCGTGTAATTCGATCTCTTCCGCGCTCGTTGTCAGCCGACGATCGATAGTTGCGAATAATTAGAGTGCGAGCAAAGGGAGGCGAACTACGTCGACTGGGCTGCCCTTTGACGACTCGGTTTTTCCAGGAGATGGTAATTTAACAAAATTTCGCGTTGCACACGTAATATTCCATCGGAGGGTACTTGGCTGGTAACCGTGTTCCCATCGACGCGAAATCACCGGGATTACGGCGGGCTCCTAATTTTACGTCGATTCCGGTCGATTTAAAATTATAGCGACCACGTCTGTAGGTAGCCAGTGAACGCGCCGGGTAATTTTGTACCCGCGACCGCGCGATCGGCTATTCAAAGCGTCCGATCTCGAAGTTCCATTATAGGTTTCGGGGTACATGCATACCGCCATATCTTACAACCTCGATACTGGGCGTAACACTTGTTTCTGACGGCTTTACGAGCCGCTTCGTATTCTATAGCTATATATCAGACGCTACACGAGGCTGCCCGCGCATCCTTGAAATGTTACACGGAAAACAGAAACGTGTTCTTCCAGTTCCGGTGATACCGAACTTCGCCATCATACATTTACGCGATATAAATTCGCGGGTACCTCGTTTCCCACGTCTTACGGACGTGAAAATAGCGCGCACGGATGTGCGCTCGTTTTCGCCTGTCCTCGAGCTGGCCCCGAGTGTCTCGTCAGTCCGTTATTGATTTTCTTGTGACACGATTTAATTGGCAGCCACAGAAGCGAGCAGGAAAACGCGAGATTTTCGGGGGAACCGCGGAAAGATGAGTAACGGGTCGTAACGGGTGCGGCGCTTAAATCGCGTAGCTATTTGCCCAACGCGAGATATTGGACTCGCTGTAATATCAACCGCAACTATGCACAATAGCACTTACAATGCTGCGGTGTTATCTCAGGTTGTTATCTCAGTTTCAGAGAATTTAGCATTCGCAACGTTGCGGTATGGAACCGTCCAATTATTTCCTCGATATTATTATTCCCCGGTTCCGGCGTAGCGGCCTCGCAGCTCTCGCCTGTCCGACGATTAACGTTCCGTTTCTACTTAAAACGCGACGCAGTCGTTCCCGTAAGTTACGTTCAATTAGGGAGAGGAGGAGGATCCGCGGCCGTGTAAACACGAGACACACCGAATATATCATACGCCGTTTCTAATGCCGCTGTAATGTCGCCAGATTAAAGTCCTGGCCCCGCTAATTATTTCTAGCCTTCAGACCGCGCGCGGATTGTTTAGAGCAGCTTTCCGCTCGCTCGTGCGCCGGTTCTTGCCGCTCGAGCCCCGGTACGTACATAGTTGTACGCGGCCCGGAAACTTCGTACATGGAACGACGCGGTCGGAATAACTAGCAGCCTCGAACGAATCCCAGCAGCGCGGCGCACGAGTCTATAGCGACGGGGAAGGGCTAAACGACGGAAGTGTACGCCTAACGGATGCCAACGGTGATTGAATTCAACGAACGAAGGAATTCGCTGTGTTTTCCCGGGAAATTTTCAGGTCGCGGCGCGCACGCTCGTTTTTGAAAGGGAAACTAAAGACGTACGGATCGAATAAGGTTAGACGATGTGGCGCTCGTATCGTAATTGGCCTGGCGAGCATCGCAGCTTGAAAGCGGAGCGTACGAATGTCTTGTTATACGCGTGACACGTCGCGCGAGGAGAGGGAAACTTGATCGTTGAAGGAAATTTTTGTTCAAGCAAAGTATAAGTACAACGACGTCGTAGAACGATCGCGAGATATAGCAGACGTTAACGTAGTAACGCGAGACGTGTTTGCAATGCCGCTTGTCGTCCATCATCGTGTGCATGCGCCAGTTGTATAACCTGCGTGTTCGTGCAAAGCAATTGCCGTTGCACGGTCCCTCAACGTTTTCTCCGGGAACGATCCTGTCCATTAGTAACGAAGTTGCAATTAAAATTTTATACCCGGCGAACTAACATTAATAAATTATTCATGCGGGACACACGTGATCCCGCGACTACTCACACTTTGCAAGATTTCCCGCACACAGTTTTAGTGCCGGTCCTGACCTACATCGGGGTGAAAAGTTCAATACCCTTCGAGTAAAAGTGTTTTCAAGCTACGGACAATACTCTCTCCTTCCCTATCCGTTTCTATTTAGAGACAGACAGTGGGCGAAAAAATCTTGCGAACACTTTTATTGCAAGCGAACGCGTCACGGTGCGGATATAAAACTCGAAATGAAGCCGATTATCGGAATCGCTCGTCGCAAATTAATCGATCGCGAGATACAACGAGGGTGGCTGTAATTGAAAAAAGTTAACGAGAGCGATTGTACTTAACGAGATGAAATTAAATCGAACCGGCCCAACGCGTTAGAATTAAATCGAGTTATATGCCACGCTGCGGCCCATTCTCTCCGTACGACGACTGAGACCTATAAAGCTTTACCCGACGCGATAGCAGCTCGTAGGACTCGATTCGATACGAATAGAGCACGATTGGATCTCATTCGATACGAATTGAACTCGATTGGTTCTTATTCGATGCGAGTAGGGTCCGATCGAAACTTATGCGGCACAATAAAATCCGGTTGACCCGTGCTTGATACCACAACGCAAACCACGGGCCAATAAATCGAGCCGAAAAGTTGATTGTGAAAATTTTGTCGAATCAAGAGCGACCTGATTCGGTTACGCGAGCCGTTGTCGCAGGTCGGTTGCCGCCTCGACGTCTGACCAAGCGCGGTGTGGTTCCACTGCTCGCGTACGTTGTACTGAAATTTCAGTGGAAGCGGCGCGAGTGCCACTAGAATTTACGATTCCGCGAGTCGCGAGGAGCTCGATAACACGAGCCAGTGTTCTTTAAGATTTAAGTGCACTTAAGCGTCTCTATTTCGAGCGGAATCGAATCGAATTTCGCCGTGCCGCGATATAACTGGATCTCAGCCCTCGCCACCGATTGGCAACGCGAACCCGACCGGGCATTCGGTAGCTCTACCGATTTCAAAGAGGACTGATCGAGTTCTGGAAGAGCCAACAATGTCAGGTCGAATTATACGTATCTCAAAGAGGCTCGCTCGGCCTGTGCAACATCGGACGTTACCCGATCCAATTCCGACTTCCGCCAGTCCGCGCGAGTGTCTTATAATAAATTCAATCGGCCGCGTTTCACTATTAAACGCGAAACCGAAACTTTCCGCTTCCATAGGACATCCTAATACCGCGCGTCGCCCCCGCCGCCTGTTATTTATTCAGACGACAGAAGGGAATGGTAATTTAATATCGTGTAAAAATTCTGACCGAAATTATTACCGTGTCTTCATAAATCGTATTAATGTCGGTGTGTTGCGGCCGCTTAAAGTTAGACCGAAACTTCGTACGCGCTGGAAATATCTTCGTTAATACTTGCCAATCCCGCTGTCATTTATCATTTTGCACATTTTTAAACGTCCACGTGGACGATAATACGCGCGCCCCGCCACTTGCCCGCAGCTAGATCGTATTAATGTCAATCCGTCGGCTCGCTTATATTACTAACCGGTTCGAGAGTGTCTATTAGCGAGGTTTCAGCGGCGCCCGCCGGAGGATTAACAGGGATTACTCTGTGCGCAGGATATCGGCGAGAACACTCACCGCCTTTTGGCCGTCGCAATGCCAGGAACGTGCTCGATGACCGATGCGGTCAGGATCGTCGACAGTTAGTGATGAGGAGGAGCAGGTCGCCGGCTTGCCGATGGCTCAGGTCACCAGCAACATGCCAATTCTCGAGCTCAGACCAGACCCGGGTCCTCGCGGGGGACTTCTGCTCGGCGTCTTCGTTCTGCTGTTCCTGCCACGGTCTCACTGCTTCGACTTGGGTGAGTTCGATCTGCGCGCAATTTACTTTTTCACAACGTTTGCCGTTTTTAGAGCCGCGCGTCCGTGGAATCGATAATAAAAGATTCGTGCAAAGGGAGGAGAAAAAGAGGGAAAAACGTAAATAAAATAGTCGGTGTCGCGAGGGGAGGAGAAGATAGAGGTATAATTGATCGGTCGGACGGTCGTTCAGCAGCAGGTGCGGCCGCGATGGCCGTCGTTAAAGCGATTTCGAGTGGCTGCGAGGTGTAAGGTCCAGGGACGCTGCGCGGGGTCAACACGGACTGCAACAGCCCGCGCGGTCTGTCGCGGGAAACGTATATCCGGTGTCGTCTAACTCATGGTTCACGCGGGTCATTTCGCCAGATAAAGGGGCGAAAAAGGTGAAACGAAGGAAAAATATTGTTCCATTTGCGCGGCGACTATTCCGCGAAAATGAATTTACCTTAGTTTTGTCTTTCCCGTTGGCTTCCACGGTAATATCGCCGGATGCTAAAGCGGAGAAAAATTATTCCGAAATTTTTTCTCCCCTTTGTTCTCCGCGTGTATACACACACGCCGGTTTGAACACGAGGGAGGGGCGGGCTGGGTTACGCGACGTACACACTGCCTCCAGGGATTCCGCACGGATTTCTCTTCTCTTGATACCATCTGAGCGAGAGACGCGCAGAGAGAGAGAGAGAGAGAGGGCAGAGAGGAGCGTAATACGCGCGCGTCGCCTACGAAAGTCGGGCTGTAAAATTTAAATTTTTCTACTGCGCGCACCGGGAGACGGCGGCTTCCGGACGCAAACACGCCCGAGCCGAAGTGGCACTTTGGCCGCGGTAATATACAATTACGACGGCGTGGCGCACACGCGAACGAGATACGGCTCTGAGTTGGGTACGCAGCGACGCGAGCGCGGAATTTTTATTGATTTAGCGAATTTGCCCGTCATTCAGGCCGGAAATTGACGGAAAATTACATGCGTAGACGCGGGCGCGTAATCGCGGACGAATTCTCTAAAATACGACGCAACGCTCCCCTTCTCCTCCTCCGTCTTCTACTTTTTACCAACGGCAACGCTCCCATGTGGTTTATTCGCTAATTGCGATCTTTTTACCTCTTGTTTCCGCACACACGCCGTTGTCATTTTTTGTCCTCCCTCCTTTTTAATATCTTTTGTTTCCCGTGGAAAATATTACGCGAAACGCTCTGTTTTCAGTGAGAATCCGCTATTCATGGAAGCTTCATTCGCATCGTTTCCCTTTATTCTTATTTGCGCTCGTACCACATTACCGCGAAGCCTCTACGTGCGCGCGGGAAGAATGTTTTAAGCGCGAATTGTGCGCGAGGATAGAAAAAGTTCACGCGTCCTAAGAACGTCCAATAGCTGTTCCGATGTAAACGAGCGAGCGTCGTACCGATTCGTTCCGCCGTGCTGCCGATTATGTTTGACGAGAACGCGTCGTTTTCTGTCAATTCGCTCGCGTGTCAAAAAAGAACCGTCCGTCTTTCGTCCGGTTTTCCAGATAACTGTATTTCAATTAGCCAGAATTATTCGCGTCGAACGCAATGGAAATAGTGATCCGCCGCCTTTTCAGATGGCTTTAATTAACGCCGCATAGAATGGAGGAAAAGCGAGTGCCTTCCCGGCGATCGATGGGTTTCGGTATTCACGAGTCAATGGGCCGCGGTGGGCAAGAAAAATAGCTTCGAGTGGCGATCCTTCAAATCGCACATCGATTCGCGTTCCTTTTTTTTTCTTTTTTTTTTTTTTCACCCCGCTGCGTGAGAATGGTAACCGATTGCGCCCCGGTCGTTCTCCGCATTGCGCCGAGTTTATTATATTCGGCTTGTTTAATTAACCCGCCTGAACAACGGGGAACAATACTCGGTTAAAGACCGGCCGGATCACAGACTTCAATTAGAGTGCCATTCAGAGCAGCTGCTAATTATGAACGAGCGTTTCAGTGGGTAGGTAGGTAAGAATAAAGGGGATCGTTTCGTAAATTTCGGGAAAAAAGGAGAGGAAAATTATTATCAATCAGATTTCGCGTCTTTTCCATAAATTATGATTCGAATATCGAAAAAAAGATAAAAAAGGAAAGCGTCAGGCTTTGAATAACGTTGCAACAAATTTCGTCGAGCGATCGCTTGAAAACGGTAACCCGTTCGGATGTTTCAAACAGAGAATTAGAGAATTATATGGGTTAACTAAATTTCCAAACGGTTGTTAAATCGGTTAAGCGGGTTACGTAATAAGCCACAGAATTATTCCCCATGTTTCAGTTTCACCGTTACACAGATGAATAGGAACACGTGTTGGATGTAAATGACAACCATTTGGTACGCTACGTATACTAGTAGATCGAGTGGTATTCAGAATAAGTGTTTCGGGGTACTCTAAACAACTGGCGCAGATGTACGCGAAATCGTAATGGTAAGAACAAGTAATGTAGGTTGTCTCAGCCACGCGACTACGTTCTGGTGGAAAGCAACCTAGTAGCGTGTCTCAGTCTATACATATAACTTTATAGACGTATAACCTCAGCTTTAGTTCTCAACTGTTCCACTGATTTCAATTCGTGAAATGAAAAATGTAAATAGGAGATAGACTCGACGAAATAACGCAAATACCACTCTAAAAACCATAAATGGATGCCCCATCGCCTCCTACAACCCTTTAGCGCAACGATATCTTCTTCTACCCTTACTTGACATCACATTTTCCATTCCCAAAGTCACTTTTTCGACCGCAACATCTCGAACGACATCTGCCCTTCGCATTTCGTCGACTCGTAGAGTCAACTAGGATAATCGAGAGACCAAGGCGGCGAATTTGTGGGATTTTGCAGTTCGATGGAAATTTTTCGCAAACGGAAACACAGCTGCGTCGCGTTCGCGGATCAGCGGAGCCATGGTCGGTCGCGTATCTCCCGCGAGTTCGATAATTACGCCGCGGCTCATCTCGGTCGGCAGTTTGGCCCAGTAATGGATGCTGCATAAAGAGGCGCAGTCGGTACTCCGTTTGGCGCGATCGAAGTTTACGCCGTAGCCAGGACGACGACAGTTGTAAGGATTGAATTGCAAAGAGAACTAGGCCGTGCCTATCTGCGCCGTAGTTTCCGCGGGGGCGTAGACGGCCCCGCATATTGGCAAGTCCTGGAACAATGGCGAACGTGTCGCGCCACGAATGTTTTATTCCACCGAGCAATTATGTCAGTGTGCTTAGAGTTTCCGACGCGTGCCCGTTCTTCCGACTTCTCCCTCTGCGAACCGTGTTACGCCGCGAAGTTGAGTTGCCGCGCGCACCGTCGAGCGTTTCCGCCATCTTTCTCAGCGTTCGAAACGGTATCGCGGTATCGACGCACCAGACATTTTCGTTTTCCATTTATCTTAACGAACGGCTTGCGAAGTTTAAGGTTTTTTTTCCCGCGTAAATCGAGCGGAAAGGATTTTTGATTCTGCGCATTTCCGGGAGACGAGCCGCTAGTTCAAGTCGGAACCGAGGGCGGTTGATTTATCCACGGATTTGTAGCAGAAACCGCGTAAACAGCCGGGGTGGAACTGGGGTCCAACAGAGGTGGATTCAAATTAACGTGAAAGCAATTATTAGTTCGGGGGAGGAATTTTAAATTAACCGGGAACGTTAGCGAGAACTGTTGGTTTATTGTTTCTGGTTGACGTTAAACGTTTATCGAAAGGAGTCCCCTCCGATTGTGTTTTCGAAATGATTGTTGAACGTGAGGAACTGTAAACAATTTCCCTCGAAATTGTCCTAAACAGAGTTCGCCGGACGAGTCACGTACTCCTGTTAACTGTTCCGCGATATCGACTCGCGTTCCTCCCAGGCACCGTTTAATCGTCCCTCTGGATCCGCAAATTGAACATTCTACGTTTCACAGTTCCCCTTCGTTCATAATTTCCCCGGGTAACTTGCCCTTAAAACTATCGACGTTGAACGCGAACAAACTTCGCCCCGCAAGTAATCATTTTCAAAGTGGGTATACGCCGCGCATATTAATGCGCTCGTAATACGGATTAAAAAGTTTGCAATTATAAAGCAGGAACTTTTTTATTGCGCCAAAGCGAAACGCGACGGCTCACGGAGGGGGCGGTGAAAATATGTAAAATCAATCTCGAGGAACGCGACTTCCTCGCTCGCGTCGCGTTAAACAATGGGACAGGGGCGCTAGAACGGAAGGACGATTCAAAGGGGCTTCGTAGAGTTCGAAGACGTAAGAAGCTGGCGACGCGGAGACGAACGAACACGTACAGAACTATCTAACCGTATTACCGGTACGTACGACAATCACAGTCGGTGGAATATCAAGTTAACTCGCGCAACTGCTACTTTCAAGCGACCCACATTTTCCAACTCGAAACTTTATCGAATCATCTACGGAACAACTTTCGTCGCGACATTGTCGGCTTATTGTTCCATAACTTCGTTATCAACTTGTTGTTGCGAGATTACATAAGCGCTGGCTCGTTGCTGAACTTTTCCCTACCGGAAATGAAACAAAAAATTCATTATTCATCGAGAGGTATCTGAACATTTAGAGGTAACTAAATGCTTGTACGCCTAGCGAGCGTGTACCCTCTCTTTAATTACACTTTAAAGTACCGAAATCAACCCTTTCGACCTATTATCTTCCGCCTAGATTTCAATTTTTACCTACGCGAGGCGTCACTTTTCTTGAATCGCGCGATTTTAATAACGAACAGGGTCGGTAAACCTAGCTCCAGTTAGAAGCGCGAGAGAAGTTCTGTCCGTTATAATGCCAGTTCGCGCAAACCATAGCTGGCACGGTAGATCTCCCTAGCTCCTCGTGGATGCTGGCTAATCCCACGCCCGCTGCATTCTGCAGTTTTGAAACTTTCGACCGTAACTGCAGTGTCGCGGCTTAAGTGCGCCGGGTATGGCACATAGGCTGTATCGTGTTTCATACTACGTCACTATAGATTGGATAATTTATTGTACTCGACTATCCGCGCGGTTATGCAGCCCCAGGTATTCCGTGTTACCATTTGTCCGCCTCGAACCGGTCACGCGACCCTCTCTCTCTCTCGCAACCCTTGGTCGAACGCGATTTTTTCGCGAAGGTAGAAAGAAAACGACGCACGGTTGTAAACACGAAATTATCGCGGTACTCGCGACCGTTTCGCTGTCGTCGACATTTTCGTTCCCTTCGTTCGCCGTCGCGGTCATCGCGGTAACCAGGATAACTTTCCACGGACGGGGAAGGAACGAGAGGTAAAGTTCGATCGTGGCGCGGCACGAACGTTCGATCGCGGTCCCAAGCGTGTACACCGTGCAACGAAGTCACGTGTCGGCGACGACTTCTGTTCCCGTGGATTTCGCTGGAGAATTTTCACGCGACCGTAACCGTGCCGTTTCGAGCAGCTGGCTGGTGTGTTTCGCGGTAACGTCACGGCGCCCAGCCTCGAAATGAATTCGAAATTCCGACGCTCGCCAACTCGGGAATACGAGGGCGACGTAACGTCGAGCGATCCATTAAAATCGAAAGCGGCGATTGAAAACGGGCCGCTCGGTCGTCGGTCGAGTTTCGATTGCCTCGGACTCGAACAAACGATCCGCTGCATTTCCCCGTGATTGCTCATGATCGCTCGCGGTCCAAGTCGAGTTTACGCGGCGTTCGATGCTGAAAATTGCCGTCCCGTTTTCCATTCGTTAGCGTTTCATTTTCCATCGTCCGCCTCGATGCCCGCGGTCGACAAAGAGCGGACGGGTATCGAGTTCTGCCTCTAATGTCGCTTCGAAATCCTTTCAGGACAATGCACCGCGGCGCTGGGCATGGAGAATGGCGAGATCCCCGACGAAGACATATCGGCCAGCTCTATGTACGATCCCAGCCTTGGCCCGAAACATGCCAGGTAGGTGGAACAATGATATCGAGGATTGCTCCGCTGCAGTCCAATAAGTTGCCCGTTTCGATTTACCGCTATAGTTTCCAGGCCGCGTCGTAGTTAATTAATATTAAAGGATCTCGCTGGAGGCTGCCGAACGCGGCGATCGATCGAGGATTAACGGGGAGCTAATGCAACAATTCGCGCGAGATGGAAGACGAGAAAGTTCCGAAAGAGATACGATTGCCCGAGAAAGTTACACAATTACCCGACACATAATCAGCTCTTAATTTCCGACTGCTAAGGAGGATCGGTCTGTCAGAAGTTGGGCAAGCGTGTTGAACATCGGCCAACATTGGAAACCGTTTAGATTAATCAACTCTGTCCAACTTCGTGCTGCCTTTTCTCGGTCGAGAGATCAGGCGCGGCTTAAAATACACTTTGGCTCCCGTTCGGTTCGGTTTCGGGCTTAACGATTTCTTTCGCGACGTTCAACGTACTCCGACGGGGTGGTCGCGTCGTCGTTCAACCGGACGAGGTATGTAAACGCGTTGGGCGGTTTCCCCGTTGGTGGGAATAAATCTGCCACGTTAAGCTCGATTATTCGACGTCGCGGGCACCGACAAAGCCCTTGATCGGGCCGAGATTCTTTCTGTTTCGCGTTCCGGGTCGCGTGACGCCCGCGAACGTTCCAGGGCGACGCTGTTTTAACTAGTCCACCGTGTTGTTCCGTTTATTTCTTATTACAACGTCGTAGATTAGGATCGCGGGGCGAGTCAGCCCGCGGGGCCCAGCCAGAGCGTCCCGTTGCCGTGCGCGTTGGCTCGCATTAACATTTTAAATGGCGCACGGCCTGGAAAGCACGCTTATAAAATTCTGTTATCGAGGGCCAGGGAACGGGTATCAGATATTGGGCTGCCGGCGGATGCGAACGAGCAAAAACGCCGCTTGTAAACTGCTAATATCGTATTAATCGCTCGTCGTCGACTTAAACGACCGTAATGCGGAGCGGGGTGGATGCGGGGTGCGGCGCGATGAAGCGGGCGCCAGGGATCGATCCCTTTCCGCTCGAGCGGCGCTGGCTGGCGCTAGCAAGAAAAATCGCGGTGCCAGATTAACCTTGATACACTCGGAAGCCGAGTGTCTATCGTTTGTCAAAAAGAGGGATCGTCTTCCTGACATTTTCACCGGCGATATTGCGATCTTGATTCGCGGCGAGCGCCGGACGGTCGACGGAGAAATCGATTCGGAGCATTTACGGACCGAGACAATTCATGGGTAACGCGCCGCGGAAATCACCGGACGATGTCTGTTAATAATGCGACGTCGATAAAAACGCGCCACGCGCTGTCTTCTCTTTATCTCCCCCCTCATTTTTGCAAGTTTCGTTTGCGAGCGCGCCAAAGGGTTGTTACGCTCGCGGCAACGAACCTGGAGTGCGAAGCGTTCGATTCAAAGACTATTTCAGAAAAAATACTATCCTAGCCACCGTAGTTACGCTTAAAACGTGTTCGATCGAACACCAGTTTCCCGCTCGCAACCTCGATCGCACCTCACCCTTATCGTCGAACGCGTTCCCAGCAATTGTCCGACCGAAACGTATTACTCAATTAAGTAAACCAGAAAACGACTTACCGGGGAACCGCGTTTCGGATTTGCACGCAGACAGAGCGCAAGAGTTAGGTCGTTTTCGGCTAGTTTGCGGGTATATACAGGCAGACACGAGTCCAGTTCGATGTAACGGAGGATGGAATCGGGGGAACGAGTGGGTGCCAGGTGGGGCGGGGGCGGAGGGCGGTCGACGTGGTCGGGGTGAACTCGACCCCTACAAATTACCTCCAATTTCGTGTAAATTCCTCGTTCCTGCGTCAGCATAATACCTGTATTAGGACGGCCGGCTCCGGCTCTTAGGTGGCAATAAATCTGTATTAGGCCGAGGCGTTGCTCCTCTTAGCAAAAGGGGTACAACGCCCCCCACGGGGCTGGTTAATTTTTCACCGTCGAGCCTCTCGTTCGCGGAAGGGTGTCCGTAAAAATTGCCAACCCCTCCACGCCGCGGAAATGCCGCTCAGCAGGCTGAAAAATACGGTCTTGTCCTCGATTTCGATTTCCAATCGCCGCGTTCGCGCGACAACGATTTAATCGCCGATGCCCGCTAATTAGGCCGGAATTGCGACGCTCTAATTTGTCCTTAATTGCGACGAGTCGCTTCGATCTTCCGTGGAATTCGGAGAATCAAGGTTCGAATTTCTGAATTTGTTGGGAACGTGGTGCAATGGAGAAAGACTTCTGATCGCAAGGGTTGAAATATCGAATTCGACACCACGCTGGATCCTTATTCACGAGCAACGGTTCAGTGACTCTGCTTACATCTATCGCGATACACGCTATCTCGCTGAGATTGGCGATAAGCTGGCACGAGCCACGCTAACGTACGATTATAATTATAGATGGGAGATACATTTCCATTAGGAGTTCAGTCGTGTATTACGGTCTGCGTAATTGCAGACAGATACTACCGGGACGTAACTTAATTTGCGAGCGTGACTGCGTTTTTCCAGTCAGATACACGCTCGCTAAGTTTTCCGTTCTACATTTTGCATTAATATTAATTATTTTATTACAATTTATAAAGTTTCCTCTTTATGACGATTACCTTATTACGTTAATGGACAGACGCAGCCGTATTATTTATCCACATATTTCCTCGCGGTACTTTATGCCGTGGAAAATGTTCGTGGCGAATAATAATTAGTTTTGGAAACACCTGGAACTTATAACCCCAGCCTGCATTCACGGCTCGTACTTGCTCGAGCTTCCCTTTTAATCGTAGCCAGGCGAGCGCCATGGAGTTTGGTAAACGATGTCGTTCGTCAAAAATTCAGCGGACAAACGGAAGCTAATCTACTCAATTTCTCGAGGCGGGCGACGCTCGAAGCGCGGCGCAATTTTTGCGAGAGGTTCGCGTCTGAAAGTTTAAGCAGCCCCGGCCGGGAGCGAGCCTGGCTTTTGTCTCTCGTAACAAACAGTGTCGCGTTTCGTTTGGGCGTTACAACGCTGACCTATATCCGGCTTTGTGCATGGCGTTCTCGATTCCCCGTCGTGAAATATGCAGTACATTTCCATCGTATTGTTACCGCACAAAGGTCCGAGCGGCGTGGAAGCGACGGTTTTGTAATCGGTCGCAAAGGAAGAAAAATAATGTTTATCGAGGGGGCAGGCGAGAGAGGAGCGTATTTGTCGTTCACGCGGCGCGCAAATCGTTTTATGCCCGCCGTATCGCGGCCGTTCCATCTCCGCGTGTTCCGCAGCGACGCGGGCTCATTCAATTTTCCCCGCGCAGAATGAAGATTAATCTCATATTAATCGATTCGCCGCAATTCACTTTCGCGCGGAAAGGAGCGAGTCGCAAATGTCAAACGAACGTCGCCGTTCGTCCACGATCGAGGTTAGGACGGACATAAACCGAGGCAGAAATAGAAACTCGTCAAGACTCGCTTAGCACCGCGCCCAGAAAGGGCGCGCTAGTCGTTCCGACGGAATCACGGAAAGCAAACCCGTGGAACCAGGACGTAAGAAGGGCTGACGGGTTCGCGACGCGAGGACACTCGTTCATTGGCGAGGGGCGAGGATCGATAATGGCTCGCAGGGAGTGGATGGGCATCGGTACGTGCCGCGGGAAAAGTTTTCGTTTTCGTGGCCGAGCTGGTGGCCATTCGTATCGCTTTAAAGCCGGCACGAAAAGGGGTGAAGCGCGAGGCGGTGCGAGAGTCTCGAAAGGCGAGTCGACGCCAAGTGGAAGGAGAGCACGGCAAAAAGACAGCACCGGAGGAGAAGGGGCACGGCGGAGGAAGGAAGAAAGGGTAGCAACTAAGTAGAGGAGAAAAAAAGATGGAGAAGGAAGAGAGGGGGGGGTGGTGGAAGCTTCAAGCATGACAGGCCAAAATCTTGGACTGAGGGCGAAGCACTGGGCGAAAAGGCGGAATCATGCAGACATAAAACGTCCTACGGCGTTACGTGCGCTTTCAGCGGTCGAAGCCAACGAAAAATGGTGGCCATATTCTCCCGACCTTCCAGCCGGGGCTATCTTCCACTTTGTTACGATTCGAAAACCCCGCTGGCTCCGGTCCCTCTCTCGTTCCCGTGATTTATGGACCGACAACTGCAAACCCCTAGCCCTCTGCCATTCGCCAGCCGCCACCGTCTGTCCCCGTTTTGCCCGACGTGTATTTTTTATTCGCCGTCGCTGGGTTCGTATCGCCAGGTACACGGATACGTACCGCGGTCCCGCGTGGCACCGACGAGCCTCGATACGTCATATTATGCCTGAAGGGAACCGTCCAACCCCCGCGAGGCTCCTCTCGGTGCCTCGTCGTCGGTCGTGGGGGTTCGCGTGACGACGTGCTCGATGGTATAAATCTTGGCTGGCTGCGCCCGCTGCTCGATGTAAACCGCCGTCGCTTTTCCTTGTCCTCGAATTCGGGCGGTGTGTCTCGAGCACGGCTGACCAAGCTGCTTCCGAGGGATTCGAGCCAAGATCGTCGAATTGTTTCGATAAACGGAATTTACGTGGCGGATGTGTGAAACCAGCTTCCCTGCGGGACCGTCTGCGATCCGTTCGCGGTCGTTGAACGCGATTTAAGGGTTGCCGCGCGGGGTCGGGATGTAGGATGGTATTTGGAAAAGAGATTCTGGAATACGTGGTACCGGCGAGGGGCTATGGATGTTCCTAAGTGGCTATTATGAAAGCTCCTCTCGGAATGGTATACGATAATAGGAGGTTTAGAGCGAGGGTGGGGCGCAAAATTTATTGAATACCACGCGCTCAGTGGTTTCTGGAGGCATTAAAGTCTCCTCGGCGTTATACAGTCTTAGGATTTTTACGAGGAGCGGCGAAACGGATAGGGCGAATTTGGCGGTGATTCGTCGTATCGGGGCGCCTCATGGTTTATAGGTGACTGTAAAATTTTAATTTCACTCGCGCAAGTTTGTCTCGGCGATTCTTTAACGCGCCCTTTAAAACTAGCTCCAAATTTTATTATTTAATACCGAACGAAACGGGAACGACGTAATCGCACGATCCAAGTGCCTATACCGGTTGATGTTTCGTTTAATAAATTCCGCTTTAACATGCGACGGGGATGGCTGATGCTAGCTGATAAACGAATATTCGTTCGAACAAGCACCGTAAACGCTCGATCTTCTCGGAACGCCCCGGGGCGGAATGGTTCCCGTTGAAGATAGACGTTCTTAACATTCCAGGAAAATAGACCGTGGCAGCTTTATATCCCAGCGATCAAGCGGCAACTATTAAACCGGGTCAACCCTTAAAAATCTTTTATCCATAAAAGCCACAGCTTTCAACGCGTATATCCCGGCGGAGCCTCTTTGTTTCCTGGCCGTCTCTGCGATCAACCTCGCGGGTTCCATCGCGACGATATCCCTCTTTTATCCGGGCTGATTCGCATCGAAGACTCGCTGAAATTCTTATCGTAATTGCGACCACCGACAGGGAACGGGGTTACGCGTTCGACCACGCGGTTCGATCCGCGATCCGTGGGAAATTCTTTCTAAATAATTACGAGCGATCGTTTTTCCCGCCTTTATGGAGAATCGGGTAGATCTCGATTTTTTTACGATACTCCCACGGTACTTGTGTTTCTCGGTGTCACGCGAGCAGAAAACTCAACGGTACAGGTCCCAGTGGAGTAACGCAATTATGGTCGGACAGACGTTCAACAGCAGCCAGGTTACGGTCTGACACTAATTTGCAGCACGAAAACGCCAGTCCTTAAAACGGAGGAAAAAGGTTAGCAGGGTAGCAGAAAAGGGGTAGCTGACGCAGGACGGGAAAACTCAAAGAAAGTTAAGGGGTGGGAAAGTCGACGGAAGACAGAACCGCTTGCGTTCGCGGCAAGCCTGTAACGCCGTATGCATCCAAGACTGCTCGAGGGGAAAGACGAAATCTTTCAAAGTACCTGGACAAAAGACAGAAAACAATATGTAGAAAAGTCGGGCGAGAGAAAGCTTAAGAGAAACACGAGAAACTTTGCCGACTCGGACGAGCCGTTTAATAATACTTTATTCGTATCGTTCACGTTCGATCTACGCGCGAAATCCACCGGCTATTTTTTACACGGAACGCGCAGAAAGCGTTGTTTGTTACATGGCCGGTGTATTTTCAACAGTTTGATCGCGACGTTTATTCGGACAGCGCGCAAAGGTTAAAAACGACACGAGACCGTTCCACGCGGGCAATGATTCATTTCGAAAAAGCGGCAAAGAGCGGCGGTTCTTGCCGCGATACCATCTAACCGAGCTTTAACAGCGACATTTTGCCTCGGTTAAATTAACATAGCGGTTAAGATGGAACTGGGCCACCGAGCACGGGGGTATCGCGCTTACGCGATAAGTCAGTTCACGGTTTTTGCGCGGCTTAAGGGAAACGTCGTGCGTCGAACTCGTTACTATTCGTTGCTCGCGATATCTGACAAGCGGTCGAGTGTTTTATTCCCTTGTAAAAAGATAAGGCGGATCGATGGTACGAATAAGTGAAAACGGGACTCGCGATTTCCCTCTGGTATTAAAATTCTTTCGCCTGGATCGTTAGCTCTCGCTGTTCGGATAAGGGTATTATTTACAGAAAAATTGACCGGGACACTGGAATTCATCGAAGCGCAAAAACGACGCCACGCACGATCCATATTCATGCGACAGTCTTTGGGCACATTTCGATCGCGTTCGCGCGGGTCTCAAATATTGACGTACACCTAAACAACAGGCCGCGCCATGGACGCGAACCTCAATTTCGTGGCGCAGAACTTTGCAGAAAATTCCGTCCGATACCGCGTACCAGTTCGCTGCGAATCAACGAGTATATTGCGCCCTTTACATCTCGATCGCGTGTCGCTTTCGACGATACGCGGCGAATTAGAATGGAAAATCGGTCGCGGCGAAAGCACCGTCGGAGGAGGGAACGCGATCGAGGAAACCGCCCAAGGCTCGCCAACTTTACGATCGCGCGGTGTATAAAGTTCGCGCAAAGGACGCGGATAGTACGCCCACGCGCTTCTACTTTTATTTAAGGTCAGTGTCGTCCGTGAACGACGATCCGCCCTTTATTGAATGTCGATGCTCACCGTGAATCGCGCGCGTGGTTCAGCGCCGCGTTCCTTCGTCGAGATTCTTTCGAGATTGAAAGCGGCAAGTCGACGTTTACGGGGAACTTTTTGCAAGTATAATGCACGCGGGTCGCACGAGCGCGTGGCACGGTTCTCAAGATCGTTTCGACGATGTAGACATCGCGCGAGGGTGAATTCCTCGCTGCGGGAGGGACGACGAATATCGACGCG
The DNA here is from genome assembly GCA_963969225.1 of Xylocopa violacea. Taxonomy (NCBI): domain Eukaryota; kingdom Metazoa; phylum Arthropoda; class Insecta; order Hymenoptera; family Apidae; genus Xylocopa; species Xylocopa violacea. The sequence continues at coordinate 38,617,835 of CAXAJV010000002.1, forward strand.
GGCATTCGGTAATGAGATGAATTCGTTTTTGTTTGTCGCGAGCGATACGCAACAGATGCGTTCGCGAGAACCGTCGCAAAAAGATTACCGATATCCAGTCCTGGTGATACGCGCGCGAGAAATTGGCTCACGCATTGTGTTACGTGTTTTGCATCCCGATTGTCCTCGATGCGCTGTCCGGGCCACGCTGCCTCGCTTTAAATCGCTGTTTATATTCATTTCGTCGCCATAACAATTTCGTACCACGCGAAACCGAATGTACGCGGAGATTATTTCCTCGTTAATGAGTTTGTTGCCGGGGCGTCTAAATATGTTTTAATTTAACCGTTGAACAAGAGTTTGACCTACTATCGTTTTATCGACGCGCTAAAGACTGGCTACCCATCGACGAACTACGCCAGCATTATGAAATTTTCGCCATCCGTATTTTTATGAAAAACTGATATTTTTTATATTAAAAAGAGCGCTAGGTACCCTCGGATGGGTTCGTGATGCTTTAAATCAGCGGATTGCCTTTTAATTCGTGTAATACTAGCTAACTTTCAACCATCTGTTGGCTGAATTAATTTCTATTAATGGAAGCATTCCCGTGCGTTTCCGAGCATTAAAATAACATCGAGCGACACGCGGGGCGTCGACACGGTGAATCAAAAATCTTTTTCCATAAACGCGGTCCGCGTCGTCGCGAATAGAATCGTCGAAATCGCGGCGGAAACGGCAGGGAAAAACGCCACGGTCGCTTTGTGAGCCGGCGGTGTGCATTTTCTGATTTAAAGTAACGAACGCGGAAAACCGTATCGAGGTATCGAATTTCCATGAAGGAGTCCGCCAGTCGATCTGCATCGCGGCGTACGAAACGGCGGAGCACGCCAGCGATAACGAAAATCTATTTCGTTGCTTCCGCGTTCCGAGACGCGGAGCGCGCGAATGCTGGGTCCTCGCCGCGTGTACGCTCGCGGCCTGTTACGTGTGTATAAACACGAACCAGCCCCGACGTGTTCGCGCGTATCTCCATCGAGGCGTCGAGGAAGCATCGAGAAGCTTCGAGAAGCCTCGAGGAGCGTCGAGGCGCGCGTACCGCTCGATTTTCAGTGCCGATAGGTCGGCCCAGTATCGAGCCACGCGCGTCGTTTCTCTTTATTCCGCTTCCTGTTCCCCGCGAAACGGCGAGCAACCGTGAGACGAAATTCTCGTTAGCGATAACGCTCGCGAAATTCTATTTGCAATCATCGGCGACGCCGCGAGTCCGCCTTATCGATCTCGCATCGGCTTTCTTCCGCGGGTCTCCTCACCTGGGGATCCGTCCCCGCCCCCCCGCGCCCACCTCCTGCATTCTTCTCCTCTGTCAGTTGTTCGTCGATCGTATTTTTCGCGCCCGCGCTGGGAATCGAGTTTAAAGCGATCCGATTTTGCCGGAGATTCCACGGTTCCGTTTCCGGCTGAGTTAGGTCGACTGCGAAAGAGATGATCGTATACGAGGCGCGCGAATTCAAGAAATCGTGTACCGTGCGCCGTTTTCCCGACGATTAAGATTTCCTTCGAGGGCCGCGAAACTCTCGGAATTACCCGGGGAGACGCGATCCCCGTCGCGGCTCGGCGCGAAACGAATTTATCGCCCGTGGAAATTACCGTTCGCGCCGTCTCGCGTGCACTCGCGTATGGAAACGTTCGTTTAATGCAAACACCGGGTTTCTCCGGCGTTTCCGGCGCGCACGGGATAGAAAAGAATCTCGTCTGACGTCGTTACTGACCTAGACGCGCGGACTAACCGCCCCTCTGTCTCTCTGTTCATCCCCCGGGCGTGGAAAAGTTTCGCTCGACTGGGATTGAATTTAGGCTTTGCGCGACGGCACCGGGAAGTTTAAGTCGGTGAAACGAGCACGAAGTTGTCGCGGCAAGTTGTTGTCTCATGAAAACGGAATCACGTATCTCCGCGTACGGCGGCGACGAAAGAGTTTCCGGTCGCAGTCCCACGGATGACTTTCGCGGATTGTCGTCCCCGATATATGACGAGGCGGAACTTCCGTCCGCCGTTCGGCTTGCTGATGCTTTCATTATGCACGCGCCGGGCGGACGGTTTTGTGCCCTGGCAATTTCACTTCGCAAACACTGCTAAATCTCGAATGGAATATTCGATGCCTCCTAGACGGTTGAATTTCATTTTTCTTTAATGGAGTTCGTTGCGCCGCCCGCTGTAACTGCAGCCGCGATGTTTGCATGCTTAACGAGGTATCGATAGAGGATGCTAGGGTAGACATCCCTCGGTTGTTCTGTCGAAAATTTCAATTGAATTAAAAATTATCGGTTTCCGGAATCTTCTAAACGTTTCGATCGATAAACCTATCCTCGGACGTGCAGGTTCCGCAAGCGTTCGGCTCGATACTCGTAAAACGACCTCGTAACTTTGTCGTCTACCAGGTTCTTCGATACTTTCGAACTTTCGATGTGCTGCATAATGCGAGCATTTAGTATCGATATTGGTACATTAGGCACGCAGCTGCCTCTTGCTATATGAAATATAAAGTATGTCGCAACGCGACGCTCTTCGTGGGACACGTGTTAGAAAGCTGCGCTTTTCAAGCGAACACGCGACCCACGCGAGTCCCATTACAGCCGGGATCTTTGTTCCGGCAAATTAAAAAACATAAAAGCAGCCATTTCGCGGATAGGGGACGCTTTATTCCAGACAGCGAAAAATACAATTTACCTTTTATCCTCGACGCGGAACGTCGGCCATTGTTGTCGCAGTTACGCGCTCTATTTTTTCTGAATTTTTAGTTTTCGACGTATCGAACTTCCCCGCGCCCTTTGTTGCCGCGAAAAATCCGACAATTCCCACTAGCGCGGGCTTTATAATTGGTATCCATCGAATAGATCGCTCTAGGTTCCGGGGGCCAGAACTTTTTGAACGCCGAATTTCAACGTTCCCGCGGTCCGCGCCGAAGAGCGGAGTTGAAAAATAAAAAAAAACGGACGAAACAGAAACGGCGGAGAACGGTTAACAGGACTCGTCGGACAAATATTCGCGGTCGACAGTCGTTGAACAAAGTCAACGACATATTTCGCCGACTGGTGAAATACCGTGCAGCCACGCGGTTCTCGCCGGTGTCGCGCGGCCTTTGCCGGAAAGTTTCCGTATTTCCGGGGAATTCCGGTTGCCGCGCACCCTTTTGTTTTCGCCAGGTCCACCCTTTCGCTCCCCTACCGCGAAACTGGAACAGTCGAAGCATCGATTAAACGGTGATTATTCACGGGCGCGGCGGGCGGACGAGAAGTTTCCTTAAAATTTATTTAAATTGCTCGCGATAAATTACCGCCGCGTCGACGGCCCGTGGCTGTCTTGCCTCTCATTGTTCATATTCATGGGGACGTTTTCATTATGACGCGCGGTTAAAGCGCCGTCGCGTGTACGCTTTATTCTACTGGTTAGAGGTGGATTTCGGGGATCCGGGCTATCAACCCGTTTCCCTGCGGCGCTACTTATTACGCCTTTCGTAATTGTCCGTGAGTTTCGTTAAATGCGTTTGCGAAGCTATTTGGACAGTTTATGGTCAATTAATTAATCAATTAGCCTTTCGTTTACGAGCTGAACCGAATAGAGGAGAGGGTAACCATCGAGAGTGACTATTGAGATAATCGATGATCCTTTTAAAGTCATCTCGCACTGACTAAAATAGTTTGTTCGTACAATTTTACACGTCACCGAGTTTTACACGTATCGTTTAAAGACGTCCACTGGACAGTAGAAAATTAATATCGACAGAGTCGATATTAAATTTCAACAGTGGCAGCGACGTAATAGAGAACGGTAAGTGATATAAAATTATATTACACCGACAAGTCGTAAAGACTCAAGCGGATTAAATATCGCGCAACGGTAGCAACGAAATTGCGAGCGTTCCGGACGTGATTTCGTTCCTTGCCGGCGCTCGTCCACCGTTGCCTGCTGTTCCTCCCGTTACGAAATGTTAGTTGATGTTATTACCTCGTTTGCTACCCCAGCGTGAAATAAATCAGCTACCGACCCCGCACGGAATCCTGGCACCCTGGCTCCGTTCTGGCTCTGTTACGTTCAATTTACCACTATGTATCTTGCATCCTCTTCGCCTACCGCCCCGCGTATCAGCCTCTGATAAACTTCTCGCCCAACAAACGCGTCGTCCACGAGCTCCAGATCCATCGGAACGCTCGACACGAACGAAAGTTCCACCCTCGACCCGCATAACCGGTCGCGGTGCGAGCGACGAACGGCTGAAGCGACGTCGAAACGACGGGATCGTCCCATTTGCGGGTCGAGTTTGACTCGCGGCGGATAACCCGTGGGGGATCGCGACCGGATGTGTCGCGGCTCCCGCCATCTGCAAGCAACGCGTAGGGCACCGCGTGGAGGGCGAGATAAGTCGATGCGGCATTATAAATGTATAAGCCGCCGCTTTTTCATCCCCGTTTATCGCGCTTTACGGCGGACTTTGAGAAAGGACCCTCGAACGATACGTCGCCAGCCGTCACGGCTGATGTCCCCAGGAAACTCAAAGAGCCGGAGGACCGTGAAAAATCGCGTCGTTTCCTTTCAGCAGATCCGAGGCCGCGGTTCAAGTCTGAAACGAGCCCTTGCGTAGGACGGGTCTGATGTAAATTGATGCGACTCCCGGGGAAGTTTCGTCGGGAAGTGTGTTTAGCGCGGCTGCGAGCTTTGATCTTGGGAAAGTTATACCGCGGGTCAGAAGAGCGCGTCATTCGGTGCTTTGTTATGCATTGAAATAATAATATACGCTTTCGTTCGGAAACATTGAACGTCGGTAACGGTGATTATATCGGAAGCTGTATAGCTCGAGGCAGCTAGATTCCCTCGCTCGTCGACCTCGATAGCTTAAAACGTTTCACAATTCCCGCCGGATGTCACGGATGATCATGATTGACGTCTTACGAATTTTGAAGACGGAAAGAGCGCGCGGCGAAAGAAGCGGATCTAGAGAGAGAGTGTGTAAGGGGAGAGGGAGGGAGGAAGTAAGAAAGGTATCGAGAGTATCGGTATGTGGAGAAACGGTTCTATTTATTGACAAGTGCCCCGTATCGCGATCCGCGGATCGCTTCGAAATGGAAGCAGAATCAATCCGTGCCGTTCCATCGAGCATCGCTGTCATTCACTATAAGCTTTAATATCGACGGTTCCGGTATAGCTGGGGCTTTTTCCACCCCCGTTCTTCCAGCTGAGACCGTGCATTTCGATCTCCGCAGAGCCGCCTCCACGCGCGCGCACCCCTGCACCTACCTTCGTCCACACACGCGCGGCGATACGTGAGCGCGTATCACTGAACTGGCTGGTGTTCAGGGGTGAAAAACGAGGAGGCGCGTTCAGGCTCGCAAAAAATCGCGGCCGAGCTGCCGGAATTTTCACGGATCATTTGGCTGATGGCATATTCGACGGCAGCATTCCCGGCATATTCGATAACCGTTCCCGCAGGCTTCGCGAGTTTAGGACCAGCCACGAACGAGGGACAGGTGCGCGCGCGAGCGCGAAGGAACTCGCGGTCCGCTTGACGAGTAGGGTGGTTCCTCGAAATCGACCGAGGAAGAAGCGATTCCTTGCGCAAACGTACAATTAATTGAAGAAAGTCAAATCACGGACGAGTGTATCGAGATTTAATTACTATTATTCTCAGAGCAAACTGTTTCTCCAACTCTCAGAGACTCTAAGAGTAATCGAATACGCGCGAGGAATCCACCTTCTTCTCAATTAAATCACTTCGTACGTTCGCTCGCTCACCCCGTACTAATTTGCTCGCAACTAACCCGGCGTTTTCCTATAAATCCGTATCGCCGCTTCCGGCGCAGCCTCCTCCGCGATAGACCATCGAGGACGTTCGATCGAGCGAGCAAACTGCGAGGACTCGTTGACCCGCGAAACAAGTCGCGCGGACGAGATTGGAAAAGTTCGCGGGGCTGAACGTCTCCCCCCGCTGGCGATAATAGGGACTTCTTTCACAGGGCACGCTAGGTCCCCGTTTTTCGAGCGAAGGGTGAATAGGATCGGGCGAGGTTCGCGTTTCACGGTCGGGCGGAATTATTTGTCCACTTGTGGAAGACGAAGCGAAGCAACACGTGGCGCTTGGCGCACTGTTCTTTGGCCGTTCACCCACGCGTGGTTGCGTACGCGATAAATCAGGCCGCGAGCCGAGCTGGTGCACGCCTAGCCGCTCGATACCGGAAACGCGGTGTGCTCCGGGGGTCTTTCTTACCACTTGAGAGAGTTGGTCGGGTTTATAGCCGAGAATAGTTTGTTGGCTTACTTAAGGATACTCTTTGGGCGGCGTTTCAGTCTGGGTCTTTGTGTTTATCGTTTCCGGAATTCCTCGAAGTGGCCGTTCCGTGATGCACAGACCTGATTCGTATGTTACCACGCTCCGAGATATTCGATACGCATTAAAAATTCTGGTTAATCACGCGACGGCTAGTTTCGTGTTATCGCGGTGTAAATTCATACGAGACGCGTGACAAACGACTCTTTTTAATTGGACCATTTTTTATTTCTGACGCACATTTGGTACGATAAGTATTTAACCGTACGAAATGGACCAGTTCCCTCGTTCCCGCGTTCATTTTTTATCGAAATTCCAGGATGAAATGCGTAGCCGATATTACCGAGTTAATGCATCGTCGCTGGTTGTATTCAAAAGAATTACATCAAATGGGAATAACGGAGACACAAAGAATTCCGGCAACATTAATTGCGACTGGTAATCTGCTTAATACCCTTTCCAATATTTACCAGCAAGCTGTTATTTGAAGAGGAACACGAAATATTGTTTTGAAATGGAATCGACTGCGCGAACTCGTAAATCACGAATTCATGCTCTGTCGTTTATCCCGTGGGAACATTAGAAAACGCTATCCTTCGACAATATTTATTCCGACCGTGAGATGCAAACAGCGAACCGCTATTCGCCGAATGTTAAGCTGAAAATCCGAGCGCAGCGGCGTCAGTATTTATAATTCCCGTCGAGGAAACGGGCATTAAGAGATTAAATTACCCCGTCCGCTGCTAAAACCCCCGCAATATCGAATCACTCGTTCCCAATCTCCGCCATCTCCGATCCGTTCAATCTTCTTCGTGATTCGCGGTCCCGCCACCTGTCCCGTTCTATTAATTTCCTTTTATTTTCAAACTGCCCCCGTGAACGCTTCAAACACGCGCATTTCCCTGGCGCGTATTCCCGGGACGTTCCGCAGCTTGTTAGCCCAAAACGCATATTTTTCAGCGTCGCACGCTCGGCTGTACGTCTTCTCGAGCGCGCCGCGTAACGTAATAGTCGCTCGTTTCATGTCTAATTAGCGAGAACGTTAGTTCCCGTCGAAACGTAGCCGCTGCACCGCACCCGTGTCCCCTGGTTTTCCCAACGCGAATCCGCTCGTACGTTTCCACCGACCCTCTCGCGGACCGGTGTTAATGGCGGACATTATCATCGAGGATATCTTATTTGAAAAAATGTAACTCTACTTGTATCTTCGAGCGCGTTATCAACGAGTCCTCGCGTTCATCTGAGAGGACAATGGTCGTCGCACAGCTTCGATCGGATATCGATTTCAGTCATACGCGACTCCATAAAAGAATTCATCCGTATCTTAATCGTTCGCGAGGCTGCAGTTGTCGCAGCAGCTTTAAAATTAAACGAGCGTACATTCGTTCGGACGAAGCGAAGCTTAGCCGATTTTTTACGAGTTTGAATGCCAACATCGATAGCCTCCGCGCCGCTTCGACGTCCGCACTGCGCTCTCACCCTGAACGAGCCACCCCAGCCCTGCAGACTCGCAGGAGCGAGCGTTCGACGCCGCCATCGCGGCGAACGGTAGAAATTCGCGCGTACGCGTGCGAATATTAAAAGAAAGCGAGTGATCCGCGAACGCGACTCGGATATCGTCCCTGTCCGGGGAATAAGTCGTTGAAAAGTGACCGTGTCGTAAATTCGTTCCAGTCGCGCTCTATCGACGATATCGATTCATGGTCGACGGTGTACGCCCTGCACGAGAGGAAGCCTAGTTTCTAATTCGATCTTCACACACGCTGTTTGCACATTCAAACGTTCATTAGTCGGGACGTATCGCTGGAAATTGGCAGCGCGAAGCTTTTATTCCTTCGAAATTATATTACCGATATTATATTACGTGTCACTCTGGTTGGTCAAGAATACCAAATAAAGTGTTCCGTCATACTCGTCGATCAATTGCTTGCATCTACGAGCAGCCTTCGTCTGTCGCGGCTATTATTCCGCGTATCGTTGTAAATTCTGCACGGAAATTCTAAATCTTGAAAAATAAATTGAACGCGTCAGCCGTCAGCCATCGCACGCATGCCAAGCCGTAGTAAAAAGATCTCGGTGGAAGAGAAAATCCTGGCCGTCCGAGGTGTCCCTTTTACAGACACGAGCACGATGGCTCATTTTCGAATAACAAACGCGGTCTGGGCGAGGAGAGGCAGGACGTGGATGACGGAGCGGTAACGATCGCGGGTCATTAGCAATGCTAATGCACCTTTCGACTGATGAGGCAACGTAATGCCACTCTCCGGTCGGGTTCGCTTCCATCTCTGCCGCGTTTCTCGGCGAGGCTACTTTGGGGCGGTCGAGAGCCACGAGGCTCGCTGCTACCGTAAATTCCCCGGGAACTATTGGCTTCCTATTAGAGGATCGAACTCCGTAGCTATTTTCCAAGAAATTAGAATCCTCGATAACGGGATTCCCGGTAAAACAGCGCCGGACTGTGGCTCTAATTGCGCGTGAACCTGAAAATACCTCTGTTTCGAGCCAGAGAACCGTGGCCGTGGGAAACGAATACGTTTCGATGAGACGAGACGCTTGTTCGAGGAGTTCGTTTCGACTGGCTCGGTTATCTTTTGAATACTAATAGAGATGCTGGGTGTCTAATCGGTAATATCGTTTGGAACACACTGCTGCCAATCCTTTTGAGAAGTGGCCCTGATTTATGAACACGTCTATTTCACATGCTGTCGATTGAAACCTTTTTCCAATATCTCGGTTACACGTATACGAGGTCACAGTCTTCGTCTACTTTCTCCGTGTCCCAAACGAGGCGACGCAGCAGCAGCTTCGCGTTGGCGAACGGATTCTTTCGTCTCCCAGGAAGACACGTAAGGGAATTCCTCGAGCACCTATTCCCTTTCATTATCATCGCCTCCTCCGCGAAGCGTCTGGCCACGCTTACAACCCTGTTAACGAAAGAAACTGTCGTAACAGAGTCGTCAGCGCGCTCCACGCTTGTTTCCTCGTCGCGATCCGATTACGCGAACGCAGCGAAACGCGTGTCTCTCGAGGATGGCTGATCAGAGTTTCCATTGGAAACGTCACGGTTAACGTTTCGCCTTCGTCTTCGCGAACCAGTTAGAACGGAATTAAAGTAATTCCGTCGGACGAGGACTCGCGCGATTTTCGACAGTGGAACGGAGTCCCGTGAACTTTCGAGGGCTCCCTCGCCAAGAATCTTTTGAGAGCCGTTCGGCGGACGTGATTTATGAGTTTAAATTTAATAGGATTCCGAGTTTGCGAGAGGCGCAAATGGCTCGACATTATGCTCAGACGTAATTAATTAGCCGCTATTCATCGTCGCCATTAAGTAGCTGCTCGCATCGGATCTTGAAAGCGGGCCAGTGATCAACAAGTTGTAATATTATGCATTGAACGGTTGAAAAAGTACCCCGCATTAAAGACGAACGATCCAGCTTAAGCGAATGCACGTTCGCTGTCTCGGATTTCCACAGCTTCTCAGCGATGTTACGAGAAGCTCGACACGCTGCACTCGGGTTTATCGAGATATTAGAAAGCTTGATCGCGCATCCGAGGCAAAGCTGTTCGACGGGGAACATTGCGCGAGTCTCTTATTCGCGGTGCCAAAAGTGGCTCCGAAAACTGGAACCAAAATCGCGGGGCTGTCAACGCGAGAAACAACGATGGCGGCCCTAGGAATCTCGTCCGGCCAGACGTTGTCGTTGACGAAAATTTTCAGCGATCCCCGCGCACTGCGGCTAATTTCCTTGCCGGCGTAATTAACCCGCAGGAACGACAGATAATTAGCGACCTCGAGGCGATCGTGGAATCAGGCTGGTTGAGAGAAGGCGGTCCGAGGGTGGAAGTGGGTCGGAGGGGTGGGGGATAACTTTATCCGGACAAAATCCTGGCTGATGCGGCCGCGTTGCGGGGAATTCGAGCGGTGCGACTAGGCTAGGTCTGCGGACGGGGTAGACGAAAACGGGTTGAGAAGAGGCGGCGGCGGCGGCGGCGGTGGCGGAGGAGGGGTAGGGCAGGGACGAAGCCAGGACATTGTTAACAGCATTGCTGCCTAATTAACCGCAAACGCTTTCAGTGGGTTTCGCCTGGTCTATTGTTTACATGCGGGCACGCCGCCTGTATGATAGCGCTCGACGACCGAACCAGCTGAAATATTTCCATGGAGATTCCCTGCCGCTTTGTGCCGGGCCGCGCATGCACCGCGTCTATCTGGATCGGAACGCGGCGTCGTGCAGGATACGTCCGAGTAACGTCCACTCGTGGGAAATATCGAGCCCCCCCGGCCACGATACCGCTCGCGTCTCTCTTTGCGTATCGCGCAAACCCCTCGCGGGCCGGATCTTTTCCCGTTGAATATCTCCTCTGCGCTTTGACGATCGCCCGCGAGGCACCCCCGCCCTTCCACGGGGATAAACGGATCGTTCTTTGGGGGATGTCGCGCGGGGGACATTGAGGCAATACCGATTGAGAATCGTGTACGCTACGAGCGCCGCCGTTTCGCGGAGTCCGTTCGATCCGCTTTAATTTCAAAATGCTCCAATTGGCCGGAATAGCTCGCCTCGAATGCCCGAACGTGACGGCTCGTGTCGCAAAAATAAACGAGACAGTCATTGCCCCCGATCTGAATCACTCGAACCGCCGAATTACAGCCGCGACGAGCTCGCTACGGAATAACAGCTTAATTACCAGCGGCGGCCGATAGTTCCGGATCGAAACAAAGTATCGGGGCCTGTCAGAGGCACGGCCCGCCTGCGGCCAGCCGGCCAGTTGGCTTTCATTAATTTTAATTGACGAAGGAAATCCGCGCGATATCGAGGAAAAAGTTGCCCGGCTCGTAACCCGGTGTAGGATTCCGTTTCGAGACGGTTGCCGAGCTAACGAGCTTTGAAAATCGAGGAAATTGTACCGCGACCGCTCGGATCGTCGAGCGATAACGAGCCGATATCCTTAATTCCGTACAGGCACTCGTCGCGCGGGATAAATAGAGCCTGAAATTAAACCCCGTTGGCTAAACTTTCTTATCGCGCGAAGGATCGCCCGGTCGTATATAATGCGATCTCGTTATCGGACAGCGGCGATATTTTTAGCGGTCTGCACGCGTGGAAAACGGGCCGTGGCGTCTGCTCGTATCCCGTATGGATCTGGGCCACGTTCCTGCAGGTCTCGTTGAATTAAAAGCTCCTTCCGCGATGGAAATTATGGGTCTTCCTTCCTGGGAAGGTTAGATTTTGGTTGGGGAAGCATGTCGATTGATCCTCGAAGGAATCGTTCTGTTTACGGGAAGGGGTGTGAGTATTCCTTGCAGAGCGTAAGCAGAATGACGAGCAATAGGGTTGGAAATGAATCATTCTTATAATCTTAATATTTAGAGAACGTATTTACGATTGCTTTCGATAGATGAGGAATGTGTTGCTTTACACGCAAGCGTTCCTCGATGTATTAATATATTTCGAACAGGAGAAGCGTTATTTTTGATCAAGCCGCGCAATTGTACGCGGCGAAGGCGTCGATAATAACGCTGTTCCCGTGTCAATGAGGCGGCCTGGAATCGAAACTGCTTTTCCATTGTCCCCGAAGACAACGTTGTAAATGGGTCACAGCCGTGTACGATGATTAAACACTGATCGCGCCCCGACCGCCGTCTACCCTCCGCCCGTTGTTTTCCACGTCTCCCATCGTCCCCGTTGAAAGCCATTATCACGAGAGAACCGGCTCGATACATATAAATGATTATAAATAACTCGAGATCGATGGTGAAAAAAAAGCTCCGGTTGAACGGTCGCTCGTAAATCAATCGGAGCGTCATTAATTTAAACGCGAACACCAGCCGACCACGGTACACAACCAGTCTGTCGAAAAAAAGGAACGAAAAAAAATAAAAAAGGGAAAGCAGAGGAACACGGAGAAAGAGGGATATCAGTAGCTATTAATTATTTTTTACGCGACGCTGCATCGATACAGCGAGGAATGGAGAAATATGTTTCCCTGCGACCGAAGGGGAACGAAATTTACCGCGATACACTCCCATTAAATGTGACCTTTGTTGCTCATTCAGCGAACAAGAAACATTATCTCTGGCTACGGTAAAACGTACGAAAAAATTCATCGTTCGGTGTGTTGCTTTTTTATTTTCTACACGCGTCTGAATTTTTTCCTCCGTTTCCGAGCGAACGTAGAATGTACTCCGAGAGGAGAATATTCCCGCTGCGTGTGGCGGTCGTAATAATTCTTGTGGTAATTCCTCGGTTTCCCAGGCTGAGACAAGACAAGGGCGGCGGCGCCTGGTGCCCGAAAAATATGGTCACGAAGGAGGGCAAGGAGTACCTCGAGGTGAATCTGCACAGTCCGCGTTTACTGACGTCCACCAGGACCCAGGGCAGGTTCGGGAACGGCCACGGGGTCGAGTACACCGAAGAGTACTTCGTCGAATATTGGCGACCGGGGTTCAACAAGTGGGTGCGATGGAGAAATCGACGTGGCATGGAGGTACGTACATAGATACACCTTCTGGCTGCTCGCTGACGATCGATTCGAAAGCGTTCGAGCTCCTCTACTTTTTTTTCCCCACTCTTCCTTCTATTCTTTCTTTCTTCTTCCTCTTTTTCTCCCCCCCCCCTCTCTCTCTCTTACTTTGCGCTCGAGGCTACTCGACCGTGTCTCTTATAGTTGTTGTTACGAACTCGATGAGAAGTTCGCTCGAGAAGTTTGTGTATACGTAGGGTTCGTTTAAACTTGATAGAGTCGATCGTGATTGCGTGTTATATTGTACTTGCAACGATGTTGCGCCATGCAACCTTGGCTGATGTCCTAACATCGCGGGACTTGGATTTTAAATCTGTCGATTATCCTAGATTTTTTTTTTTTTATATTACATTTAGGACATTGGCTCGAATATCGATAATATTTTTCTTAACGATAATTGTGTTCATCATTTAAAAGAGAAAATATGCGGGTCAGTAGAGGAGAGAGTATTTAAAAAAGTAGAAAAGTGTGCAAGTAGTAACGGATCGTCCGTGGTCAGACGCCCCTTCACAGTTCGCGCAGACGCCATCGTCTTCCCGCAACTTTTAATACGTGCATCGTTCGGAAGTTATTTTCAGAAAAAATGATTCGGGTCAACTTTGGAACGGCTCTTAAACTTTATAAGCGCTATTACTTAAAATTTGTTTGATGTTCCCGGCTAACTCTCTTAGTAGTGATTAAAGACACGACGTTAGCCGTGGTTTCTTACGACAAGCTCCGCGAAGAAATCACGTTAATCGCAAGTGTGTCGAGAATTTCTAACCAAGTAAATCAGCCGGCCCTACGCTTTTTATAACTTCGCGCGCCCTTCCGCTCCCTCGGACGCAATCTTGAAAACTATTCTGTCACGGTCAATAGTCGAGAAATTGTCCAATTTCAAGGTTCGATAACCCCTTTCCAAACTTCAACTCTTTCCTCGCCCGCGTTCCAGATCCGCGCGAGTATTACACAGATCTGGGAAGAGGAAATAACTAAATTAAATTTACTTTGATTAAGTTCGGACCGCGACGCGTACTTCTCCCCTTTTCAACGCCGCGTTACTTCAAAGTTTAACACCACCCTATGTATCCGCACACGCTCCAACAAGTTTTATCATCATTGTATTATTACCATCTACCATTGTCCCACCGTGATACCAATTATTCCTCGATCTCCTTGTCCAAGCGAACCGCTCCGATCGGGCGCGATAAAATACTTCCACCCCATAAGCGAAATGAAATACGATTGCAGAGGCTTAATCTTCCACACCACTTATCGGTGAACCGTGCCCGTACAAATATTTCCCGTTCGCCTGAAAACCGCACCGCGTAACTTAACTTTCCTTATCTTTCGCGAGCACCGTTCCCGACAGATTTTTCTACCAGCGACCGGTTATAAAACAATTTCGCGAGGGAACAGCCGTACCGACGGAATTAATACGGTGCCACTCTTTATAATTGCTCTCGTCAAGGAAATCGGATTACAGTTTCAGCTTGGCTCGGATGGGAGAGTGGGATGGGGGGATGCAAAGGGGTGGCATGGCGAGAGAGAGAGAGAGAGAGAGAGAGAACGAGGGGCGAGACGCAAAGGGAACAAAGCGTCGCTGGCGCGTAATTCCATTCTTTTGAACGGGGAAAATCCGCGCGCATCGCGCGGAAGCTTCGCTCCCGATAGACCCTGGGGCCGTCCGACCATTTGTATTCCCGAACGGTCGCCTCGCCGTGGCGTTCCGTCGTGGACGCGTGCGTCCATCCCTCGGCCAGGTCGATGTAAGCGGCCGTTACAACGGGCCGACCTGTTAATTAACGTCTCTTTAGCACGATAATCTGTACGCGATATCCATTAGCTCGTCAAAATACATCGTGCTCGGTAAAGCGATTTACCGGGGCTCGATGAAATTACGGGGAACAGGCCTTCTCGAGCCGCGTCGCCTTAAATTACTATTAGGCGCGCGTGCCTGTAACGACGATATCCGTATGGATGAGACAGTGGAGGAGCGAAGGTAGAGTCAGCCGCGTTCGCCGCGAGCACGGAGCTTGGGTTTCGGGACGAACTGGAGATCCGTGGTCAATTGAAAGCTTTAGACTTGGCTAAATGGTTAAATAAATCGCTGTGTCGAAAATAAGATAAATAGAAATTACTAGCGGATGTAAATTCGAAAGGCTGTCGAATTTATTGAGAAATTTTGTAGTCGATCGAAGCGTCCTGAAATTATTCCGGGTATATATTTGTCGTAATATGCATTTCTTCTAAAGAATATTATTCAAATTCTCTCCTAATTCTGCCGCCAGGCCGCGTGGGTTAATTTTCCAGAGTTCTCTCTGGGTTTTCGCTAAAATACTCGGCTCCGCTCGCGTTACATAAGAGCACGGGTGTACACACACGTTCCTCTAAGACTAAACGGATTCTCCGGAAACTAACTAAAGCTACCGACGCTTTAGACTAAAAGATACTACGAAATGAACTTCTGTTCTTACGAAACAGCCCACTTAAAATGTTCCTCCCTCGCTCGCCGGGCAAAACGCTGCACGATGTTACAACATCCCCGTTTCTGAGATCGTTCTATCGTTGCAAAACGTGAAACTCGATTGTTCCCTTCCCGTATACATTGCGAAACAACCTGACCACCCTGATATTAGATAGAAACAATTCTTTTCCACGAAATTAACAAACGAAAGGAACATCGAGGGTGCTGTTTATTTCACAGAAATCCACGACGATGTTCGAGAATGGTAGTAAAGAAGGAACGTCGCTTATTTCACGCTGGTTAGCCAGAAATTATAATAAAAATCAGTGGGAACGAAGCAATCGAAGGGATTGTCGCACGCCTCGATACCTCGATCGGTATCCAGAACGAGAGCCGCTTTTGTTCGCGGCCCAGGACCCGCATCGGCAAATGGGATTTTAATGGACGCGCAACGGAGCGACCGTATTTATTCCCGTCGAAACAGCCTGCTTATAATCAACCGGACCATTTTTCGAGCCCTTCCGTGTCTCCCGCGGCGCGCGGACGCGTCGATTAAACGATCGTTGGCTTCGAGCCTCGATTCGCCGACCATAAGTGGACAGAACACTCCGCGCCCCTCTCGATAGTTTCGTTTCCCTTCGATCGACAAATGAACGCTCCCTCGACCGTTTGACACGTTACACTTTCCTCTCGAGTAACGAGGAAGCTGCGTTACTTGCAACCAGCGTTCTGCTTTTCGACTCGAGGGTTCCTTTGTTTTTAACGAAACCGTGGCTCAAAGCTGTAACACTATATTCCCGAAACGGCAGGCATTTCGGAAGAACGAAAAGAACGCTAATAATTTCGGATTCGACTCGATTACGCGAACCCCTCTTTGGGATTACGGGAATTGTATTTCCAATTTATAACAGTATCGCGATAAGCAAATGGACCGAAAACTGAAAACTTAGAGCCACGCGGGGGGTTAAGCGAACGGCGTAAGTAAGACAATTTATGCGACAGAGCCGGCACATTAGCCACGCCTTGTCAGCGAACTATCATAACTTAGCCTTATATTTCGATACCCCCTGGCACAGATGAAGAGCACCGCGTGGCGAAAGTAGTTTCGAAACTCGAACTTCCTCGACGACGCTTCGCGTTATTCGACGAGCCTCCGTCGTCTGGATGCCTCTGACATTCTCTTTGCCTTGGTGATTCCCTACCTTCCTTTGTTGTCTCCCCATCCCTCCACCCCCTCTCTCTCTCTCTCTCTCTCGCGAGTACACACACCGACACCAGTCGATTCGCGTACGCATAACACATGCCACGCCGCGTGTCCTCCGTCGAGGTTCGCGGCAGACGCTCTTCCCATTTTCACGCAGATTCGCTCAAAGCGAGGGGATGCAGACACTGGATTCAGGCTGCTTGGAAAAGTAGTAGCGCGGAAGGAGCAGGAAAGGGAGGGGAAGAGAGATAGAGAGAGCAATGTGGTGGGAGTTTAAGAGGGAACGAAAGTTAGAGGAGAGTAAAAGGGGAGAGGGTACGCGAACGTTTACCCTGCAGCCTCAATCTGGCCGGCATGTGATCTTTGTGCACGCGCTCTTTCCCTTTGCTCGTTGCATTCTGAATACGGCCACGGAAGGACGAAAGAGCTCGGAGAGTTGGGCGGTGAGAAAGCGCTCGGACCTGGCGGAAGAAACGAGAGGCGAAGAGAAGGGTGGGCGAGAGCAAAACGACTGTGTTATCGCCCCGTTCTACGTGACCTGGGCCCTCCGCAGGCATTTTTCCACGGCGGACGTGCCCGCCACTCCCACAAGGGGCGAGAAAGAACGCGATGGCGCGCGGCTGCGAAAAAAGGGCTTTCCGTTTCCGATCGACCGCTGCGGAAAATTTCCATACCGTCCCGATTTCCTTTACCGCCGTGAAACATATTAAGCGGGCGAAGAAAAAAAAAAATACTCTTTGGGAATAGTCGCTCGCGACGTTGGGCGCACGCACGCGGGGAACCGTCGCTGACGGTGAACCAACAGAGCCGGTTTCGTAGGAAAAAACAGAGCGTATATTGCCCAGCCACGAACAAGCAATTTCCCTCGTTCGTGAAATATATTAAGCGACACGAAGGCGGAGATCAAAGGCCTGGCTCGAAGCGCAGGGAGACGGTTTGCGAGGGAAAGAAGTTGGCTACCGTTAAGGGAGCCAATTAACCTTAGAACAGACAAATCTGTTCGTCGTTGAAAAATAATTTCACATCGATGCTACACAAACGGAGGGGACCCCGTCGTACGACCTGAGATGAGAATTTTTCGAAATCGTAGTGGAAACTGCTTGATAAGAAATCGCGGATGATTAGAGAAGCAATTTCACTTGAGGCGCGGCACGTAAAGGGGCGCGAGAGAAAATGTAAATGTAAAGAGGTAACCGTCTGCGGTGGAAAGTTCAAGAAATGGAACGTTGCGCGGTGTTTGAGCAGATTGAAAGGAAACGATTGTTCGTGTAAGTCGTATCCTGACCCAGATTTCTCGCGTTTCAAGAGCTCCTTTCAATTTTCCCTCCCGCGAGCGGCCATCGCGAACAGTGACACGAACACGCGTTACACGCTCTACGTCCCCCGCACGAAACATGGACGAATTAAGTCGGAGAGGAGACTTTCATTTAGGAATCAACGGGGTTGGACGGAGAGGAGACAGACGGAACCGAGAGCGCTGAGTAGATACGGTCTCTTTCTTTCGCGTTAGGGTGCTCGTTATCGTGCCTGCGGTGGGACAATTGCCAACGGTGGACGTGTTTCATTAACGTCGACGTACCCGTCGCGAAACGGAACTCCCTGGACCAGCCTCATTTGCGGTTCCCTTCCACTTACGTTCGTTACGAAATAAGCATCGACGAACGAAAATATTCCTTGCGAACGCGTCCACGCTCTGTCGGAATCTCGAGCACGACAAACCTTTAATTTTCACGATACCCTCTCGAAAATTTAATCGTACACACGTACGTGCATTCACGTGGAGATCGAGACCGCCAGAGGAATGCGCTAATAACGAAACAGTGACGCATGCTCCTTTGAATGAACTAAGTGGTCGGAGCACGCGAAAAACAAGTATCCGGTATACCAAGCGCATACTTGAGTTAGTACGCGGATCCGCTTATCGAAACCAAGAGCGGAGAGCAACGGCACAGCGGAATGGAAGTTAATTGAATGGAGATACACGGTTGTTGCCGCTCGCGGGCACGTTGCTGCTCGCGAATTTAAATTTTGAACACGTCGAGCTTTCGAATAAACACACCTATAGCGCGGTAATTTCCGTGCGCGGAATTTATCGCGCGCGCCGCCGAGATTCCAGCGGAGAGGAGGACGCTACACGCGAGGAACAAGACACGGTCGCTCCCCAATGATAACATTCCCAGAGGTGTGTCGCGATAAATCCGCAGGTGAAAGTCAACATGTACCGCTATTCTCACCAGAGCCGGGCAGGAGCGTGCACCCGTTCACGTTCCACGAAACAGAATCGTCCGATAACTTTACACGTCTTCCACTCTGACCGTCTTCACCGATTTTCCATTCTATTCGTCGCCAGATACGTGTTTAACTTTAAATACCCTTCGCCAAGTGGTAGCAGAACTTTTCAATTCGAATGATACTCATTTTCCACGCACGAAATCGCGGACCACGGGGCGAAACAACGGGCGGATTTCATTAGAATAGCTTCAGAATCTATCGGAGCGCCTGAGCGACGAGAAAACACGCGTTCAACGGAGATGACGAGTCCTCGACTGCTGTTTGACTTGGCGACCGCGCGCCCGCTTAAGTCCACAGATACCGACGGTAATTTCCATCGAAATTTCAATCTCGTTTATCCGCAAAGTAACTTCCACGAGCCCCGTCCGTAGCAGTCATCCCTCACCCTTCCTGGCCGACGCTGTTTCACCCCTCAGGCGTCCGCCGCGGTGGCTGGCAGCACGTATCGAATTTTAATCAATCACCGATAGGGACAGCCAATTCCAAAGCCAATTAACATATTCATTCCGCGGGCCTGCCCGCCCTTTTTCCACTGATTTCAGCGTAATTCAAATTGCAATATGGTGAGCACCATTACCGGCTAGTGCCAGTTGAACCGTACGGTCATTACGCAGCAGTCATTACCGGCCGCGCTCGTTCGCGATAATATTGCTCGCGTCTGTGGAATTAAAAGGAAAAAACGCGAGCGCAAGAAGTTCCTGCGGAAAACCGTGGGGCAGAAAAAGGAAATCGGTGAAACGCGGTCTCTATTATGAAGCCTATCGGACTACGCTCGCTTGGCGAAATGAATTTTGATGGTATCGCGTAATTAGGGTAGCTCTGTTACCGTCTAAGTTCCTCGACGTATTATTTAAACTTCCAACGAAGCTGCTACAATTTTCTGTAAATTACAATGGCCAACTGCTTGCCTGGGAATTCATTGATATCGGCGAAACGAACTTCTCGATTACTGTTGCTACGGCCTGCATTAACAGTTATTTATATTTACCAATTAATACGAGTTCCAATAACGCGCGAGGGTTCTCTCGACGAGTTATTCGCGATAGAGAACAGGGGAAAATGAGTCCTTCAACAGGAAGAAAAGAACCCTCGTATCGCGGTTACGTAACGCGCTTAACCCCGTAACGAGGTGTGCTCGTAGCGGGATATAATTGCCAGAAAAGGAGGACTTAGTCCGCGAAAAAATAAGCAAGCTTCGCGGTCGATATCGCGAATGGAAATTCGATAGTATCGAGCCGCGGCCGTAGCTCTACGCCGCGGTACTCCATTTCCTCCAGTAGTTAAGGACCGTTTATGGTCAGACGCCGGCGTAGTTGGTCATTCGATACGAAGGGAAGAGCCGATGCAGTTATTGTTCCCCCTTTCGTTCGCTGAATTTGCGGTGCGTTTGAAAAATCGACCGTCGAGCCGCTGCAGAACGGAAGGGAATTCCATTAGGCTCTCCTGTTTCAACCGTGCGCGGGAATTAAGGGTGGAAATAAAGTTACACGCGACTGAGCCGGCAGATATTTCCCTCGTCCTCGGCGCGTCTCCGCTCCGCCGACGCTCTTTTCAGGAAATTCAATACGCGACAACGGGAAACTAGCAAATTTCACTCTGGCCGCTCGAATATGCAAATGCACGGGGTGTCTCGTGAAAGTTGTCGAGCGCACTGGAAAACACCGATCGAGGGCAGGCGTTCGTCCGTGATTCTGATCTGAATTTTGCGAAACGCCGGTACAAATATTTCTTTGTCTCTCGAAATCCTTTTCGTACCGTTAATTAGCCTGCACAGTGTCGAGCAGTGGAGCGGTATATTTTCTGAACCCCACTCATTTCGCGAGCATCTCGTATCGCAGCGCGACGAAGACAGTTGGTCGTTGCCATTATTCCGCGAAACGCGCGCCGTCGCGCGTGTAATTTGTCACGGTCCTGTTACATCGGCGAAATGTGTACGCGGGGCCACTCATACAGTTTCGAACGGGGTATCGGTGGATTACGGATTACCGGCCCGAACGTGGACACCCTATTAGCAGATTACCGCGCGGCCTGGAAACAATTTTCTACGGCCACACTTCTTCCATCCTCTCCCCGTTTCGCTCTTCCCACGTTGTTTCCTCTCCGTCCTCCAGCTTTTTCCCAGCGACCAGGTCTGGCTGTTTTTTTTCCCCCGCTTCTTTTTTTTTTACGCTTTTACCCTGTCGTTCTCTTTCCCCTTTTCGCGGCTCCATCAGCGCGCAGGCTCGATCGGTGAGTGCTTCCATCCAGACGAGAGCTCTCACCCCCCCTCCCCCTCCTCCACCCCGAGGCGAGGGGAAAGAAGGGGCGCTGAATTTTGTTCCTTTTTAGCCCACTCCTGGTCGCCTCGTTTCGCTCGATTTTCGAAATATCGCTCGCCACCGAACACCGGCCGAATCCATTTCGACGTAAACGAATAGTTACAACTGGTTGTGCCGCCGATTCTCTACTCGCGCCTCTACAGGCCCGCCGTGGTTTCCCGCAGAATTGAAAATGTCGGCGGCTGGCTACGTGATTCGCGAATGTTTCTGCTTTTTCGAGTAGAATTCGTTGGGAATAATTCGGGGTGTAATTTAGTTCGTTCTTCCCTTCCTCTTTTCGACGCTTTCGTCGGTGCTACCTGTTGGTACCGTCGAAGGGAGCGTGCAGGGCTGGTCGAAGAAAAATTCTGGGTTTAAATACATTTAGAATCTTATGGAAACGTTCTCACGAGTAAACGAACTCAAGATCTTGTTAACGATAGTACGACGTTTGTGAACATTCTCTTCTTACATCGAGCAACAGTGTGAGAGACGTGGCTCGTTAATGAACATTAACCCACGAAGAAGCCACGTTTTTCTTCGAGTGAAATTAAAAGAGAACGCGGACTGGCTGGTTCCCTACCTGACGATGTTCATAAACGCTTTCTACTTTTCTAATTACTACATTAACTATTTTCTCCTTTTCCGAGTTCCATAAAATAGCCTGAGTAAATACAGAATTTACTTTCTTTCATCACACCAAATAAACACAAATTGGTCTTCGATAGCAATTATACTTGGTAGCACACACTCCACGCGACTCGTAGCGTCTTGAGCGATGCAACGTCCGAAGCGTGCACGCCACATAGGTTGATCCCCAATAATTAGCCCCGCGCCCTGTTAATTTCGTGCGAGTTAAGAGGAGAGAACGTCCGCCTCGCTCGCGCTTCTTCTCCCCGGGCCGCTCGAACGATATTAAGCGAGCGCAGCCGCAATTTCGTCCACGTAGGATTAAGCAGGTTAAAATTAAACAGTTCTTCATTAGCGGAATCCTCGGAGCCCAAATTCGGCCGCAAACAGATTAGAAGCGCGCTCCTTTCCGGCACATTGCTCCCGGGAAGTAATTGCCTACACGCCGCGAGGTTCGGGGCGAGCCGCGTAAGCTCGTTCCGGTTTTTCGGCCCCATAACACGAGGCCACTGCTACCACCTGCTCAGTTTTACCTGGCGTCGACCTCCCAACTCCGTCGAGATAATGAAACCCGCCGGATGACGTTGTTTCGGCGGCTTTAATTCCATCAGTGCATCGCCTTCCTCGAGCAATTCCAATTTGCTACCCCCTCTGCGCCTTAAACCGCCGCGCGAGAACCAACGTTTCGTGGTGTTTCATAAAATTGCTTGTATCTAACGAAACTTTCGTCATCCTACGAGTGACGTTTCGATTCTTTTTTTAATTCGTTCTTGGAACGAGTTCCTTTTGTATTTTCAACCCTCTGCCCACTTTGAGGGGACGTCAGCATTGATTGGTGACTACGGAGGTTAAACTTGTGAGAAATAAATGTCTTCCTGAAGTTTTCTATTTACTGGCAGACGTTACCAATAGAAGATATTGCTAAAATATTGCTAAAATTTTGCTATTTTTGCAATAGCTTTTATCGCTAAGGGTTAATTAATGGAAACACTTGCCAACGGCTAGATTTTACCTCGTAACCTTGCGTTCTTCCGGTTGCTAGACTTTTCAGCGTAAGTAATGGCGTTTGATTAGATTAGTTTCGATCGAGGCGGATACTGGACGTTCTACGCAAGCACTGTGTATTTGCGGAGAAGGCATCTGTAGGAAACACTCTGTTCGAACAACAGAATATTTGGCCGGTGAGATATTCTGATAACGAGTGTATGGTTACCAGATGCTCAATTATATTTGTTTGTAACGAATTCAAAGCTGGAAAATGGAACAACGCGCTCGATTTGGAATTTAATAACCCGAATCTGTCCGCGTTTGTATAATTTCGGAGTTCAGCGCTGGATTTAGTTTATATTTCGTGGAGAACGTCGAGAAACTGTGCCATGTAGACGCGTCTAGTTTATTAGGCGAGACTCTGCCATCGAAGGGGACGAAAGTTGTATTACCGTAAATAAAAAAAGTAATTCGGTATCGATGCTGCGCTTCTACCAAAAATACACGACCGACAGAATCGCGAATCTACCGCCAAAACTACTCCGACTCTATGGTTCAGATTACGACTCGATTAAAAATGCATGCATGTTCGATCCACCTGGTGTCTATTATGGCACCGTGTCTTAATTAGACGCGACAGGTCCGCAAATGTATAAATAGATTCACCGAGTTTTGGGATGGAACCCAAATCTGGCTTCGACATTTCGAGCATGAGTCGTTACATGCGAAAGAAATTAGACATTCTGACACACGTATTCGTCCAAGAATACATCGTTTCGGGATACGTTTGTACCAACAACCAGAGCGTTCCATTTTCAATAATCATTCGCCGCTCGCTCCCGCAGACGAGCGCAAAGTAAACGTAAAACACGGTAATAACAGCCGAAGGAGGCGTCAGCGCAGCCATAATTGCAATAAACGGGAACACATAGATAACCAGCTGGGTAAACTACCCTCGGATGGAATCACTGGTAGAATTGCCGCCCTATTCCGCTGGCAGCAGCGCAACATCGAGTGATCCATCTGAGTCGGTGGATGTATGGCCTCCCTTCGGAACGATCCTCCGTCCTTCGAGCGGGGATATCAATTTTATGTGTCGGTAGGACGATATCGAGCACTCGCCTCTTCCACTACGCCCCACCCCGCCAGCTCGTTTATGGCTGTATTAATTATTCCTATCGCGTACACGGCCGAGTTTCTGCTGGCTAGTATTCCCGCTCGCTGCCACCGCCACTGGTACCGGGCACTGCAGTTGCAGTTGTAATGCATCCGCGGTCGGTCGTTCCAACCTGGCCGATATAACCACTCGTCCGTCTCGGCCTGCTGGTACGCGCAACGATTTAAGGGAGGGCGCGTTCCATTTGCGTGCCGTTCACAACTCGCTGGCCCGCTTACAGCTGCCTACCCTCCTATACCCTTTGCTGTATTAAGTCCGCGTCAGAGCTACTACGTTGCTCCGCATACGCTGCCAATTCAATGCCCGATTGATTCGTGGCCACCGCACCGTGTTCCATTCTCTGATCTCGATACGAGCAAGGTGCCCATTAATTAGCGGCCAGAAACGCTCCGCCGTTTCATGGCTTTTAATTGGCGAACGAGTCGTGATCTTGCGGACAAGTTGTTTGCCCACACCTTCCTTCGCGCGATCTGGAAAGTCGTTAGAATCTATTTTCAAACGGAAGTCGTCCCTATTGGATCCCACGACCCTGAGTTCACCCGGGATCGGCTTCTACGAGCCGAGCGGCTCGATATTGGATCCCGTGACCCCGTGTCGCGGACTTCGCGCGCGATGAACCCGCGGTTCCGAGCCTGAACGCTTTATTTTTCTATAATTTCCCTTTTCTGTCGATCGAGTCGAACATTGTTCGAAAATGCTGGACTCTTTGAACGTTCCCACGGCATTGAAATTCAACGCCATCACCCTAATCGAATATAAACCTTCCGCTAGTGATCTCGTACGGAATTTCGGGCGAAATTGTAAAATGAAAAACCCAGTGGAAAGCAGAGCGAATTTACTTTCCCGTATCTCTCGTCTCTGGCGGAAGCCTCGCAGTCTCGCAGACTTGATTCAGCGTTTCCACGGCTGGATCCTCCGAATAATCCGATTTTTTACTACAGCATCCAGCCGACGGGACGCGAATGCAGCTTTGTCATCGATGGTCGGACGCGATACGCGTTCCTATACGGATAAAACGGCGCGGGAGTTCCGCCGTTTCACAGCCTCACCCCTTTCCCCTTCAGTGGGACCACGTTTCTCACGTAAGAGCGGCGCCTCGTCACGCTCGGATTTCATGGAAACGGCACGAATCCATTTAATATATCAGCTGAGACGCCGGCGACACGCGACGCCCGGCTACCGATCGATCCGCGTGAAAAATCTTGACGAAAATCGGCTTTCAACAGACACCGTATCATCCCCCCCCCCTGTATATAACTCGCGGACGACTCGCACGGTGTCGGTGTTATTGATACGCGGAGTCGAGACTCGAAGCGACGCGGATTTTTCGAAACCGGCGTCGCGTGAAATATTCATCGCGCGAGAAACAGGGGGTTGATCGAGCGAGCCGCGGAATAACTTGCAGCCGAATCGATCGTTAAAGAACTCATGTAATTCTGATCTTACGAGTAGTTCGAAAGACCGACTGGTTCCCGCAGGAAATAATGGAAACGCGAAATTTCTTCACGGTTCGCCACGATTTATGGCAGAACTCGAAGCGAACCCCATTATCCGAACGATAATTCCGCAGCAAATAAACTTCGTGCTCGTGTTTCTTATAAAAATGCATGCGCGACCGAAATCTCGGCGCAGCGACACGCAATCACAGGCATCGTCGAAACGGTAGGCAGAGGATCAAAAGCAACGAATATTCATGTATATCCCGTTACGTTCCTCCCCAAAATAATATGCAATCATCCGTATCCCCGCCTTCGGTGGTTTTCGCCAACAGGATACGTCAGACGTATCAGATTGCGAGTTTCATATTTTTCGGATCGAATAACAGATCTGCCCCGTTAGAAATTCTAATCCGTACGGAAAGGCAAACGAAACCGAGCGGGCCGATCATCACCAGCGCGGGTTTGCTCTCTCCGCACGCGACCAACCGCGTATACCTCCCGCTCGTGCACACTCGCGTTCGTTGGTTCGTTTAGCTGGCTGAATTCGTTGTTTCACGATTCGATTCTCGACCTCGACGTTCGTATTTCAGTCAGCGTTATGGTTATCCTCCGTGGAGCTGCGATATGGCCGCTTGTTTTCTACGTGGCGCACACTCTTGTTAAAGGTGGCGCGTTTCGATGAAAAGTGGTTGCTCCTATAATATATATGGTATTTGCGAAAAGTATTACGATTTATTTAAAGAATAAACAGGGATTAACGTGAAACAGAACATTAAATAAAACAGAAATCGTTCGACGGCGATACAGTTCACTGCGTGCAGGTCTTTCCCTCTCTCTAGGCAACGCAAAACTGTTCTTTCCGAAAATGCTCTCATTTACGTCCTACTCTCATCACCAATACTCATCATCCTCGCTAACGAATTTCCCGGGAAAGCATTCGCCGGTATTTAAACCTGGTTTTCGTCAAACTTTCCCTTTTATGGCCCCCTTTCAAAAATACATTCTGCTTCGTAATCCAAACTCCGATACTACATGTATAAACTGGAGGTTTTAAACTGGGTATATAAATGAAAGTTCAGAGTCTTGTAATTGTAAAAAGCTAAGGTAGAAAAGCTATAACAGTAAGAGTTTACAATTTCTAAGGTAGATAAAAAAGAAATTCAGAAAATACCGCAAGATGATAGCGTAAAATGGGTGTTCTTCTCGTTCTTTTGCAGCTCTTGGCAGGCAACAACAATCAATATTCCGAGAAAGAGCAGATCTTCGACCCAGCGATCGTGGCGACGAAAATCCGTTTCATCCCCTACACCTCTCACATGCGAATGGTGTGCATACGGCTGGAGCTTTATGGCTGTCCATGGACCGGTGAGTGAAATTTATGACCGCACCTCTGGTTCCTTATACCTTCGCGATCCAGTGTCTATTCCGCTGCGACGTGTTCTTCGCTAAGTATTAAGAAGTACGAGGCAATAGTTCCTCGTCTTCGCGCGTTTTTATCACGCTGTCGCTATTATCCTTTCTATCGAATCGCGAGACGCGTGGCCAAAACCGTATTTCCTGCGCTCTGTCAGTTTCGACTGTCGCGCCTTGAACATCTGAAAGCATTCTCAGCTCGTCGTTTCTGCTTTGCCTCGACGCCATCTTCCTCAACGCTCGATTAATCGCGATAATTCGTTGTACATCGTGCAATTTTTCCGCGAATACAAGAATTCATCCGCGATGGTCGAAAGTGGTTCAGAAAAAATAGTTATACTTCTATTTTTTTATCGCTTTATAATTGGGACGGTCGTTTCGCATATTTTACACGTTTCTCGCATATTATATGCGCGGGTGTTGTTTGCATTAAAATTTTGCAATTTAAAATCCTCATAAATGCATAAACATTCGCGCGCCCCGGTTATTATACTAACTCGACGTTTGAACGAAGTTAATCATGTCGTTGGATATTTAATGCACCGCGCCAGAAAGATAACAGACCGTGTCTGACGCGAAAAAAATTTCGCAGAAATTTATAATTCGCGTTCGATGCTCGAGTATTGCGTGCCACGGATGCCCTTTAATCTGCCAGATTCTTTCAACCGTCGAATCGACTCCGGAGACTGCATTAGCAGAGATTTACGAGAGCCATCGATCGGGTGTGCAGGTGTGTTTGCGTTAATCCAGCCCTGGAAAGCCCCCGCGGAGGCCTCGAGTCGTTATTGCCTCGCAATTCCAACCTAAGTATCGCTGCGGCGTATCGATGGCGCTCGTAATTGCCCTGCTCGCGTCCTAAGAAATATTTGCATCGACGGTGTTTGTTTCCCATTATCGAATTGCCCGGTTTCCCCTCGCCAGCGACGCGTGCACCGCGCGCGTGCAACGCGATCGAACGACGGGGCGGAAGTCGTTCGAAAAGTCGCTCGAATTATCAAACCAGCGATATTTTTATCGGGCCGTCGCGTCGGTGAAAAACAACGCGGTCGTAAACGACATCGTACATTCGATTCCGTTCCCGGGCAGCGCGGCAATTACTGTAACAAGAATGAAAATATTTCCCCATATGCTGCGCGGGCATTGTAGTTGAAATTACAGAAATTGTAGCGCCTCGACCGTTCGTATTACCCTCGACGCATATGCATACACGCGCGCCCCCTTTTTTTTTTCCTTTCGTTCGTGTTTTATTTCCCGCCTCCGCCATCGTATAAAGCGGATAGCGCGGCATGATAAATATAAATACGGTATTTTTATTGCGCCGGGAATTTATCGCGCGCAGCGCTTCATCGGAAAAGAAAACAGCGCGAGGGGTGGAATTGGTGCCATTTTACCGACACCCTCCGGCTTCAGGGGCTCTCTCCAATCTCTAATTTAATGGTATCGAGTTTTTAACGTCTCCTCCCTTAGTGTCGAGTAAAATTTCATATTTGTTGACACTGCTCGACGAAGCGCTCGATTAATGTACATATTTGGTTGGTGTGTCGCGCGGAAAGCGTAGAAACTTGTACCTTTCGGTGCTCATTGACGTCTGACAGCTACCGCGTGTCAGATGCTTCCGGTGTCGAACAAAAATCACGTCTTCGCGTGTGTACTTCGCAGCGAGGAACATCGAACTTCAATCGCGCGTCGCCTGATGAAATCGCGCGGGGATTCAATTATTCGCTTCTTAAATCGCGTCGCCGAAGCGAAAGCTTTCCAAACGAGACGTGAAAAGCGGCTTTTAATGGAATCGATAACGTCGATGGTACACAGATCCTCACTTATTTTATTATTTCATTCCGTCTGTTAAAGGTCGAATATTTTTGATCGCGGCGCGCGGCCCCTTGTTTTAAATAAACCAGCCGCTCCATCGGTTTATCGAGCGACAATCGAAAATTGGCGCGATGAAAACGCATCGCTTAGAACAAAATTACTGCGAGGATAAAAACGAATTCCGTGATTGCATTTTATCAATCGCGAGGTATTCAAGCCCTCGATTAAAACGGGGCGCGTATCGAATCTGTCGGGTAATAAAAATAACATTTTTTAATATCCATAACTTCCGTTCAGGAGTAACGCCCTCGATAGCGACGCGCGATCCGTCTACTCTGCCCATCCGCGCTTCCATTTCGCAAATTGTAAACAAGCGAACCGGAACCACGCAGGTGAGATTTAAACTTCCCAAGCGTGTTTGTTCGTCCGTGCAGTCGGGTACGCGCGCTTTCGAAACAACGACCAGGAACGACGCGAAACGCGATCTTTATCCGTCTCGTATCGTTGTCAGAAATAAGACGTCCGTCTTATCGCGCGCATAGTCGCGACGAGCGTCTACGACGCTCGAGGCTCCGCTCGACCAGCTGCGCCACTACCCTTTTTGTTCTCGTTGCAGAGGGTCTGGTGTCGTACTCCATGCCCCAAGGAATTAAGAGGGGCTCGGAGGTTGACCTTTCCGACAGGACGTACGACGGCAGGGAAGAAGGAGGTTACCTCTCCGGGGGACTCGGTCAGCTTGTCGACGGGCAAAAGGGTCCTGACAACTTCAGATTGGACGTCACTGGTAACGGGAAAGGTGAGCTGTTTCGTGCTGAAACGAGATTAACGCTAGAGCCTGATCGTGTCTAGATTAGCGTGATAGAACCGTCCAAGTTCTCTGTTTGCGCGAGTTAAGCCGGGTTTCGACGTGGCGGGGTTATTATTGGCGTCATGAGCGCGCCAATTTAATGGCGCCGAGAAATACACGGGCTCTTTACCTCCGCCGACGCAAGTATCGACGACGCCACTCGTGTGGCGCGTAGCGGAATCGGACGTGTCCGTCGTACGCGGGGAAATTGGCGGCGATAACTTCGCCAAGTGGAAACCCGGCTTCATCCTCTCGCTCGTCCGTCTATCGCCGCTCCCTTTTTCGCTACCCTGTCGCGTTACGCGTACAAAAGGTCATTGATACTCGACTCGAGGGCAGAAACTAATGAGGACGGAAGAAAGTATTCGCTTCCTCGGCGGTAAGCGAGAAAAGAAATAGCGGAGTGTTATCGAATCTCAATTGTAAATTCGCTGTTCCGTTTCATCGACGGAATTCAATTTCCTTTGGTGTTATCGAACTGCGGGAGAAAGTTCCCTCAGTGGTTGTACCGCGTATCGAAAATAAGCTCGACAAAGACGCGTTTTCGTGGTGCAACGGAGAAGCGCTGCGCTGGTCCATTTTCTGATCGAAATAATTAAACAGCTTTTACGCGATTATTAATTATTACATTTACAAAATCTGGGATTGGAAACCAAGCTAATCTACGTATCGTACGAAACGGTCAACGAAGCTCCTAGCGAGATTACCGTTGCCAGCGTTTAGACGGCGAGCAAAATTTCCCTCGCGTCGATTGCAGGTGTGTAGGCCAGCCAGGATGGCGATAAGAGAATTTCAGGAAGCCGAGTGCAGATCCGCACGGCGCTCGGACTCCGCCGGAGGCGAGTCTGTTCCGTGCCGCGCTCGAATCTGTTCCAATTTACATTTATATTGAACCGCGGGCCAGACTGCGAGCCACACCGCTGTTTACCAGCTCCCGGGATACATTTGTGTCTTTCCATTTACGCCACGAGACAGGCCAAGGAGGCTACGTACTCGCAGCTCCTTAAACTTTTAAACCCGCCGAGGCTGCGTGCCGGCCACCCCAGCGATTCCTCTTCATTCCCTGTTTGAACCACCCCTCGAATCGAGAGGAGCCCGTTTCAGAGGCCCGTTTCCCCTTTCGCGGACGTGGCACGCAGCTGCACCGTGGCTACCATTCGTAGAGGCTCGTGAAAATATACCTGCTCGTCCCCTCGCACCCTCGGTTTCAACCTTCTCCGATGGAGCCAAGGGGATGGTACGTCGTTGTCTTTATCGTTGTCCAGGAACTTGGCGAAAGTTCCGTTCCACTGACGTGGCTGCTCCGCTGTTCCATTCTCGTTAATAAGTTTCCATGGTTCTACGCTAGAACAGTGGAGCAGGGGGTGGAGAGAGAGAGAGAGAGAGAGAGAGAGAGAGAGGGACGGAGAAGAGTCAAGTGGCCACGTGTGATCAGAATATCAACGGGAAACGGCTCGTCAGTGCGGAGTGAGTAATTAGGTCATTAGGTAATAACTTTCAAATTGCAATTTGGTGAACGCGGCGAGCGAGGATAGGGACCGTTACTGATTCCAATATCGCTGAGGAGACTGTTGTAGTCGGGAAGTTTTGCGATTCGACGGGGGGTAGTTGCGTCCCTTGCTTGTCAATAAATTTTAGTTCGTCGGTTGTTTGCACCGGTGCAACTGCTCTATTAATCAAGTCGAATATCGTCGAGCAGTATTGTCGGAGAGTACAGTACGCGAACTATAAACAGTACCGTTCGCGATGTTGTACAAATTAGATACAATTAGACTTTGTTACTTCCAACTACTCGGCTTCGTTTCTTTGTCGCTAGCGGTCAATCTGTTTATATAAGACGATCCTTTCGATCGATGAGTGATCTTTTACAGAGTAGCTATGCCTCGACCCCATTCAAATTCCCGTTAGAAATCGATACTCCTCTCTGAAATCAAGCCCCGAGACGTACCACGGTTTACGATCGCCATACGCGCGGCCGTGCAGTCTTCAAGATGGTTTAAGGGAGAAAATCATGAAGCTGCGTGGAGTCTCCGGGCGCGATACATCGACGAGAGCACGGCGGTTATCTTACGACCCTTCTGAATGTTCAGAATTGATGGCAGATAGCGGCCGAAGGCGGCGACGACAGGAAACTGGAAACTATTTACTCGAGGGACGATATTAAGGGTCGGGTTTATACGAAGGCGGATAGATCGCAGCGATATAACATCGCAGGGGTCGCGAACATCGTCGATAGAACGAAAGGGAGGCAGTTGGAGCAACAAAAAGGTAAAAAAAAAAAAAAAAAATAGGAAGAAAGGCGTTTCAGATTTTTCTGGATGGATACGGCGAATTGAAACGAAACGTTGAACTTTTAATAAGCTGCGAGGGACAGTATGCTATCTAGCGGAACAGCTCGACCGATTCTTCTGCGAGTACCAAGACCAGCGCGCTCGAGATCCCTCGTTTTTCTTTCATCCCGTTTTTCGCCCTGTCCTGGCCCCTTGCACGGAGAATTCGTCGAGGAGGAGAGATAAAAGTGCTCGGGATTTATAGCGCGAGGAACGAATGCCTCCGCGAGGCAGTCGAGCGTGGTCACTGTGTATCAACTTCTCACGATCTTATGAACCGGCGTTAGGGGTGGCCTAGAAAGAATTGAAACGCAAATGAGGGGGACAACGATGGACACGTTCGATGCTCGCTGCCTCAGATTGCACGCCCGTGGAATTTATCGATCGTCGTCGACGTGATTACTTAAGCATCGTCGATTACGTCAAGCCGACTCTAAAAACGTGAAAAAATCGACGCCAGAGCTACGCGCAGCAAAGAATTCCCACAATTTTCCGAAACAAATCCGTTACTTTCAGATCGTTCGTAAGCGAACTTCTCCTCGCGGCGTTCGCTCGGGCGGATTCACGTGAAATTCGCGGAATCGCGCGCGGACGAAAGTTCGGGCGGAAAACCGCAGCCAGCGGTCCGCTGTTAAAGGCGGAAATTCGGAAGCGGACCGCGAAAAGTAAGAGAGCAGAGCAGCTGGGTTCGGAAAAAACGCGCGTAACTCGCGACCACTGCCGTGGCCGGCTTTGGGGTTATTACAGTCCATTTTCAATCCGCGCGGCCTCGCGGGGACCACCGCGCTCGTACTTGCACGTATCCGCGGATCTCTGCAATAACTGCCGCGAAACTCTTCCATTTCCCGAAAACCGTATCTGGTTGTAACCTCGCGGCGCGTATTTAAAATGGCGGCTGGTATCCGTACGTTCGAAAGCATTATACGAGACGTCCGCCATATTCTGTCCGCTGGATCCTTCGACCCACGAAGACGCCTTGGACTTGCGTCGCAAATTTTCTTTTATAAATATTAATTTGGAAAACGAACGATGTACGCTCGTCAGACGCATCGAATTTCATCTAGTTCTTACACGCGTAAAAGGATTAATGTATGTTCGTTGCGATACGAAGCGTTACTGTTAATGCTTACGATGCAGAGTGCTCGTTCGAAAAGTTCTCCCCTAAATATCAGGCTTCGAGCGGAAAGTAGGTCGCCGAAAGTTAATTCGAAGGGTAATTAATATTTCGCCGGCGCTCCCGGCGGGAATCGATGGGCGGGCAGGATTCGAATACAAGGATAATACCGGGAAATTAGCAGCAATGGCTCGTTGCGCCGTTACGTTGGCTACCTCGGAAACTCAGGTCAGGCTTTCGACTAGCAGTCACGAGAAGGTTGATTGCTAATCGGTGGCTAGGAGGCAGCCGAGGGTAGCCGTGGTCGGTCGGTGAAAAGTTCGGAAAGCGGCGAAGAAAAGGAGGTTTCGTGCCAGGCGTTCTAGTGGACTCGTTAGCGAGAGTTAACCGACTTCGCTTCGAGATCGGGGACATTTTTTTAATGGTCAAGTGGCTCGCGACTTTCCACCTAATTTAGGCGATGCTCCATTTTATATTTCCGTCTGAAGAAATGAACGCACCGGAGATCCGAGTCGAACGAGGCAGAGCGAGGGACGATTAGCAATTAGAATTAGCCGAAGGAAGAACGAAAGGGGCGAGGCGAATTCGTTTTGCCCTGAATCCGTTAATGGACTCGTCAAGCTGTAAGGAGAGAAAGAATCGGTCAGCCGGATTGCCGCCCCGAGATTCGAATTCAGATTTTTCATTTGCGCGCCGATTGCTTCATCAATCACGCCCATCCATCCCATCGACGTATTCCCTCCTGTACGTTACAGTTCGGAAAGTTCTTCGGATTTACATTTCGAGTCCTGAATCCAATCTATCGCGTCAACGCGTTCAAATTTACAAATCAAATGCTTCGTCCCGGTAAATACCAATAACGCGATATCATTCGCTACGAACGTGGACATCGTGCCGCGTTTAAATGGAACTCGATCGCTAGCTTCGAACAACTACCCTCTGTGGTTGGTAGAAGCAGGAAAGGAAAAGGAGCTCGCGGAGAAGTGGTCCACGCGACGATCTTCCGGCGGAAATCTTGAAATTCATAGCGGAACACCGCGGATTCAATGCAGTCGCAGATTGCGCGGCGCGCCTACTATTTCGCGTTCAGCCGGCGATTAATTAAGGGAACATTGAAAGACCAGCTGTCGAGCGGGGCCGCGGCGAAGGGACGCTCGCGCAATTTGCGACAAATGCGTTCCCACGTTGAAACAATTTGTTCGTTTGATAGTGGCCCGGCCCGTTCGCGCCGCCCGCGCAAACAAATATCGCGTCACGGCCGCCTCGCCGATTATTTATGTTACAGATTTTATTGTCTCGTTTATCGGTACGCGGTGTCGATAGGATAATCGGATCCGACGATGTAACGCGTCATTTTTCAGATCCCCGCCGCTGCCAGTGGAAACGTCCTCGTTCCGTGCCAGTCGCGTGACGTCCGCGTTCATATTGTTAACACACGGGCGTGTGTGCAGGAAAAAAAGGGAAAAAGTGTGTGAGAGAGAGAGAGAGAGTGGGAGGACAGCAGGGAAAAAAACGTACATTTGTTGGACGAACGGGACTGAAAAAACAGCGAACCGTTCGATTGTGTTGCAGCAGATCGCGAACGTTGTTAAACTCGAATTAGTCGCGGATCCGATTTTCATCGAACGTCACTGGTCGCTTGTCGAATGACGGACGCTTCTTGGTGAACACCGATTCGCTGCGATTGTGACGGTTCGATGGAAAGATATTTCGTGTAACGTTTTTTTTTTTTTTTTCCGTTTTCTCGTTATACAATTGTACGGTAGAAATGTAACGCGATAGGATTAAAACCTGGTCGATGTTCGAATTGTCTACTCCTCTTTCAATGTGTATCGATCTTTCTGCTTGCATGCGCCTACTCTGGCGGATAATAGGATGAATTACGGGCGCAAGTAACCAATGGTTCTGATTTTTTGTGCTTCAGGATACGAATGGGTGGGGTGGAGAAACGACACGCCGAATATGCTTGGCCACCCCGTTGAAATAACCTTCGAATTCGACTATTCGAGGAACTTCACTGCCATACACCTACACATGAACAATTACTTTACTAAAGATGTGCAGGTATGTTGAATTTCCTACCGTTTCTTTTTTTTTTTTTTGTTTTTGTTTTTTATCTATAAAGTACTGATTTAAAGTACTTATTATAGAACGTAATATTAACGTAAAGCATGGAAATACTTTTTACGTGGATGATTCACCCCGTATTTTCCTACGATATCACGGGAACCACTTGCAGGCGGATCGCGTAAAGCGATATTGAAACACGCTTCCTCAGATTATTCCGATTAATATTCCCATTATATCAGCCTCCGCGGGGAGATCGATGTTTGCTCAAACTGTATAAACTCGCCGCGAGATCCATGAATTCGTTATAATCTATTAAACTTCGCGGATGACTCGGGAATGAGGAAAAAAGGGCAGAGATCCGCTTTCTTGAGCGGTTCCTTTCTAAATGAATATCTATTACCCTAACGAACCGGCGCGGTGTCCGCGTTCAAAACTTCGAAGCTGGAAAAAAAGAGAACTCGCAAGGGAATTCACAGTCGTAATGGTCGGAACGATTTGAAACTTTCAACGACGCGACCGTCGAAAACGCGCTCAATTATTTACCCTCGAAATCCCGCGGTGAACTCGCGTGACGCACGGACGCCATGATAAATTTAACAGACCGTAAAAACCATTTTATTTATCGCGCGATCAAGTCCCGGGAACGTCCCGTGATCCCACGATCGAAGAACGAAACTTTACAGCCCTCCGATTCGCGGCGGTCGAAGGAAACAACGTTATCCCGCCAGCTGACCCGATGAAATTATTATCTTTAACGAAACCGGAGAAATAAGAAAGGCAGATTGAAGCGGAAAAAGTATTTCCATCACGTCCAACGACTTCACCCCCGTTCATTCGCTCGCCAGCCGTTTCATCCCCGGCTGTAAGTGCGGCCGTGCTCTTTACACCCCGCGCGATTCTTCCGCAGGTCTTTTCTTACGCGAAGGTTTATCTTGGCGCCGGTGCAAACCAGTTTAACGGCGAACCTGTTCATTTCTCGTACATACCGGATCTGGTGCTGGAGCAGGCACGTGACGTTACCATAAAGCTTCAC
The DNA here is from genome assembly GCA_963969225.1 of Xylocopa violacea. Lineage (NCBI taxonomy): Eukaryota > Metazoa > Arthropoda > Insecta > Hymenoptera > Apidae > Xylocopa > Xylocopa violacea. The sequence goes on from CAXAJV010000002.1 coordinate 38,653,747, forward strand.
TCGCGCGCCGGCCGTTTCCTGAAATTGCAGCTGTATTTCGCGGCGCGCTGGATCATGCTCAGCGAAGTAATCTTCGAATCAGGTAAGAGAAACAACGGATCCTCGATAAAAATCTATTTTTCATCCCCCCACTTTCCTACCGCTCGGTCCTCCGGGACACGTGTCGGTGCTCTCGCCAGAATGAGATGAATACCGCGATTGCTCGCGTTTCTCGCGAAAGCCTCGAACTCGAGGATAAACGAAACTTCCGTAACGAATGAGTTTCAGGTCGACTTTGGTCTTTTTATTGTCCAAAATTCGCAACAACCGTTCGATGATTAAAACACCTGGAGATCTAGCCTCACGAAACGCGAACCGTGGACAATCCCCGCCAATTTGCGTCCCTTATCAGCCAGACCGGAAACTTTCCACCCCAGGCTCGTATTTCGCGCGCGAGGGTGGCGAAGATAGGAAAAAATCGGCGGGGTGAAAATGCAGGGGGAAGGAAGAGAGGGGTAGATAAGGCGACGGGGGACGGGGATCGAGGGGATCGCGATGCCCAGATATCGAGACCGAAATAACTTGACACAGGGTTCGAAGCTGCCACGGCAACTTCCGCGCGAGCACGAAACGCGCGCGATGCACGTCTCGTGGCCGCCGTTCGCGAACTTTGGATCAAGAAACGGATGAGTTCGGAAGTCTCTTTCCGTGCACGTCGCCGGTCGATTCGATTTCCAATTTCAGGTGACACACTCGCCGTTCCGCGCCGCCGTAACGACGGAACCGTGGCGCGGGACGAGGGATAATCAAGCAGCTGCGCGCGAGCGGCGATACGTCAGAACGCGTTCGCCTCTGACGGGACAATGAATTCTCGGACACGATTGTCGGCGGGGACGCGATGGAATTTTTGTTCGCGTTCATTAGAGCCGGAAAGGCTCGCGTCCAACCTCGTTCCCGGCATTTTTGCAGACTTTTCGAGCGAAACGAGATATCGCAGTTACGCGCGACGTCGCGCTGTTCGAGCGAAATTCAAACGGAACGTATTGAAATTTCACATCAAAGATCGCGAATAAACTCCTAATGAAATACGGTATTGAATTTCGCACGATTTCGATCTTTACTTTCTCATCGAAATTTAAGCAGCGAATGTATTAATTATTTTCAAAGATAAGTACCAGCTGAAGTCTAAGATTCGGAAGCGATGTATCGTGCCAAGAGGGGACGGAAAGACTTCGTTAATTCAGGAATATCCGCGGCTTTTAAAATATTTAAGGGCGGTCCTCTGGAGCGATTCGAAGGCATCGCGATCACGCGCGACAAAAGCGAAAACATCCGTGGCACGTTGCGCGAATCGGAGCACGTGGTCGTGAACTGGAAACGAAACTTAGCTGGCTGCCTCGCGAAGTGCCGCGCACTCAAAAAGTTTCGTTCCCCGGGTGTACAGCGAAACGGTCGTTAATCATTCTGTTGGTGTTCCGTTTCCCCGTTCTCGCGAAAGATAACTTCGATTGCTCGGAATTCCACCGTATCCCTATCTCGCGTAATTTGCATTCGTTTTTGAAAACGTCGCGCGAGTCGTGCAACGTGAAGTTTCTATCTTTTTCTTCAGACACTCCTCTTTGATTTCCCTCGGAAGTGGACGGCGCACGGTAAAGTAAAACTTGTGTTCGCGCAAACGAAACAAGTGTTCACGCTGACGTAGAAGCACCGTCGTGTAAATTAACAAATTAATTAACGTCGCACGACGAGTGTCTCGAAGTACGACAAAGACCACCCTTTTCGCAAACATTCAATTCCTTTGATGGCCGTAAATTTCACTAGTCCTCGTCCTTGATGCCTAGTAATCTCCGAATGGAACAACACCGACGACGAAGAGCCAAGGAACAAGAGCGGCATTGTATTGGCGACCGGCAGCCCCTATCAGAACAACGAGGGTCCGCTGCAAAGGGACGAAGTAAAGGCCACTTTTAATAAGGAGGAAAACAACGATAATGCCCGTAAGTCTGCCCGTCGGTTTCTGCTATTGTTGCATCCCTTCGTAATTTTCCGCACGATTTCCATTCTTCTTTATTCCTCGCCGCTCGCCCACCGCCCTTCCGTTTTTTCTACCCCCTCCTCGAGCCACGCTCGCCCTCTCTTCGTCCTTGCAGGTTTGCACGAAAATTGAATGCCGATCACGAACAGCCTTTCCTTTCGATTGCTCTCTTTTCAACCCCCTCCAGCGGCCAATTTTTCTCTCCTCTCCTCTCTCGTCGGCATTCTTCGCAGCTCATGTTCGCGAGAAAACAGTTCGCCATATAAGCCGGCCGGGTGGCTAATAACGAGGTTCTGATAAAAATTTCATTTTCACCGGTTTTATAGAGCGGCCGATTTTTAACCGAGTTTGCTCAATAATGAACGTTGAATGGCCGGGTTGCACAATGCGTTACTTCGAAACACAGAGAGCTGAATGCCCAATTTGCGGAAATATGCGTAATGGAGCTCGATTGTACGAACGAGCGGGAAAAGGCCGATGCGCGTGCTGCAACCAGCCGGAGGATAATTTCCGCGTCTGAAAATAAACGCGAAATATGGAATAACATGTTTTTTTTTTGTTCCCTTTATAAACCAATTAAATCGTCCGCGGGTCAAAGGGTGAATTATGCGCCCTCTCGATGACATTAGCGTCCCTGATTACCGCGAACGTAACCTCGCGCACGATAATAAGGCGCGCTCGCTACGGGCGAATCTTCGAATTCAATTTCCCTCGAAAACTAAACTCTCCGCGAACAAATTTCGCCCCGCGTCTTTTGCTTTTTCGTACACGCGAAATCTCATTTTTACCCGGTCGTTGCGCCCCGTCGAGTCTGCTGCGGAGTTTACGCGCGCGTTAACCTAAAAATTTTAATTCCCGCGCAATTTATATCGCAGCCGAATGACTGAAATTACGTGTCCTTCGGTGAACAAAGAACATTTCACGCTCTTGACGCGGACGTGGATTCCGTGCCGCGCGATTCCGGGAAACACCAAACGCGGTCAAATTGCGCGCGACGCCATAAAGACGGATAAAATGTTTATACGCAACCCGCGCGGCTCTCCAGTCCCTTTCCGCTCGTTCCTTTTAATGCACCGTAACGTCTCCCAGGTGTTCTCGAAAATTCTCGGTCGGTGGTCAAAGAAACGAACCGGCAGGGTGGGACGATCCTCTTCCGCGTCCTCTATAAACCGATAACGTCCCCGTGCTCCACCTTTTGTTCTCCACCTTTCTCGAGGACAAAGCAAAATCTAATTAATTTCTTTCCCCATTCGCTCCCGTCGTCGCCCGAGCACTTTGCTTGCTACCAAAGTGTTGAAAGAAGTAACTCCGCGGCGCCGGTGGACATGTTTGCGCGGCCATTTTATTTTGTGGACCGTCCAATTGTTCTCCAGCACTTGCCTCTTCGAAATTTCTCCGCGACATTAGGTTCAATTGTTCGTTACAACCCTTAATCATTGGACGATCACATACGAAACGTGCATTCGAACGATTTTCAGAACATCTACATTTATTTCGTGCATCTTCACGCTTTGTAACGACCTTAAAAGCTTCTCGATACGTTCCTCGAATCGATACAATTCTCAGATATTTGATAACTAGAATTGAAGTACCAAATACTACATCGTTTATCCTTCGCCAAACGTAATCGAAAGGGGTATTTATCCGTGAAAGCCCCCGCTGTTCGTTACCAAGTTGCACGTTGCACCAAAACGGTATAAAAATAGCCATAGTGACAGAATGACAAGCTCTGATAACTCTGTGACGACGTTACATCGAGACCAATACGCGTGACGCCGTCGCACAATGCCAGGGGTGAAAATTAAAAGCCTTTACATTGACTCGATACACCGCGCGCACGGCCCTCGTTACGATTCAGCCTTTCACGCGATGAAACCGATATTCCGTTTCCTGCGTAACGATCCTCGGCTGGCAAAGGTAAGTGGCACAGCGACCGAGGTAAGAAGCGTTACGGAGCGTAACGCTCCTCGGTTTCCTCGAGGTGCATTCGCGTAACTGGCGCGAGCCATGTTCGAGGGGGATGCGGAACGGGGCCGAGGATACGTAGCGATCTCAAATGAAGTGAGAAGCAGCTGGAAAATTTCTTTCGAACCCGTTGAAACAACGGGTGATAATGGAACTACGCTCGTTCAAACGTTCTCCAGCGAGAAACCGGCGGATCTTTTCTTTTTTGGAGCGTAGAAATGAATGTGAAGTGTATGATTATTGGAGAACGCATAGCGGAAATTGGCATAAAAGAGTGCGATTAAAACCGTCTACGCATCGAACGAGTAAAGGAGAGAAATATTCTAATTATACCAGCATCGCTACGTTAGATTGGCTATTCTTTTTTTAAGTAATCTGTCATTAAGGCGCGGCGTGCGTGACAGGGAAACGACAAACGATAGACGCAAACGATCGAGCAATAAAAGCAACGGATCGATAGAGCGGTGATCGAGCGTGATCCAATTACGTCGAGCACGATGAACGCAATCATCATTATCGAGGCATCGTGCATTATGCGAGGCTGCCTTCGCGATAATATCCAGCGTGATAGGTCGTGTACTTTGGCGTATTAGGTGCCCGGCCTGCATACAGAGAGCGGGTTTGTGTACGCGTACGTGTCCCGTGCATCGCGTACAAACGTTCGCAGTGCCCCTCGTAAACGCGTCGGAATCGAACGGTTCGCAAAGGACGTTTTGCTCTTCGTTAATTGCATCGATTGCTCGCCCAGCCCGGACTGTTGCCGGAGAATCAGATCTTATCTGTGCGTGGGGAGAGGGACGCGAAATTGCGAATGTAACGGCCGCTGCGAACGGTTAAACGATCATCTGCGTTTACGACGATGATAACCGCGTTCACGGGAACCGTGTGAACTGTCGCTCGCTAAATCGAATGAATATTTTCCCGGCACCTGCCTCTGTCGCTTTAATTAATTATGTTCGATCGATTTCGATCTCGACGACGACGATTCCAGAGGCAAGTGTCACGCTGTTCGATCGGTTCTATGCTAAACGGCGTATTCTAAACTATTCTCTTGAACCTTTGAGAAGAATATTTAGGTGTATACACGTGCGTCAGTTCCAGACAAGAGCAAGGAACCGGAATCGAGGCAATTCGTCGGGCTCGTGATCGGAATCCTGACGACGGTGATCATAATGCTGCTGGCGGCGATCATGTTCATTTTCTACCGAAATCGAAGGCTGAAGGCTGCCCTCGCGCCTTCGACGTTCTACGACCAGCACGGCGACCTGAAGGTAAGAAAAATTCGTAATTTTCCTACGATCGTCCGTTGACTTTGCGCGACGGCTATTCACAAATCCCCGATGTGTACACACTTGTCCGATTCGTTCGATATCCGATACGAAGTTAGCCGGCTATTTCGTTTTAATTCCCGGCGTAATTCGTTGAAATTTCGCGCGCTCCAGAGCGGGATTAGAATATAAACATAGGAAGTATAAATAAAAGAGGAGGCGAGCAAACAACGGGATCAGAGAGTGTTCCACGGCGAATTCAATCAAGCGACTGAATCCATCGTTTAAAACTTTCGAATTACCTTCGTTGCGAAGTTTACATTAGCCGGATCTCATTTAAAATCCTACGAGCCGCGCGCGTTTATTTTACCTTTCACCGTTTCGACTCGCGCGTCTCCTTCTTCTCGAGGACTGCTCCCCCGTTTAATCCGCTCCAGGACGAAACGGAGTCGCGCGGTAACGCGAGGCGTTCGTATTTCAATTTCGTTGCGGCGGCGAAATAAGGCGTCGAACGGCAGCCTTGTTACCGGTCAGCCGACGCTTCGATTCGACGCCAGCAATTTGCCAAACGACACCGCGACGCTCCTGTTTCCCGATACCGTACGGTGGATTTTTCTTTCGAGTCGCGCGACTCGGCTATTACGCCACGGATTAATCCCCAGGTCTAATAAAGCGAACGGGAGCGCGACTATTTGCGCTCCGTTTTCACCGCGCGTTCGACGGAAAGGCTTTTGAGCAATCATGGAAAACGTCTTGGCCGCCGTCGACGTTGGATACGAGCTGCGGAACCGAGGGGGAGAGAGAGAGACAGAAAGGGCACGAAGGGTGGAAACGGAGCTCGTCAAATATTTTCCTTAAAGCGGCCAAAGGGGCGAGCAGGATTGCGCATCGATGCTCGGGAAGAGGGATCAAACGGGGTCCTCGATAAATAGCCGCGAGCTTGTTAAGAGCGCGGACATTTTTTCTTACCAGAGAGAACGTTCCGATTGTCGGAAATTTATTGGCGAAGCTGGTCACGTTTGTCGAGATTAGTCCAAGTGTTACGGAAGTAAGACGGGGGAGGAGGCGAGACGTCTGACTCGAGCGCGGTTGTTCCACTTGATTCGAGAAACCCGCCGAGTGACCGTCGACGGTACGGGAAGAAGAACATCGATGGAAGTTCGTAGATTAGTTGATGTAGCCGCTGGTGATGTATTTGAAAATAATTGAAGCGAATAGCAGTCGAGTTTACAAGACAAGGATTACTCGCGCGTCACTTGACCTAACCAGGACCTATGACCTATATCAGGACTGTCCGCGTTAAGCTCGGAGGCTTAAACGATATCCTTCGTTCCGTCTCTATTTACCCTGCTACTGAAATATTGTATGACACCAGCGTGCACGTGACTCGCGCGCTGCAGCTATTAAGATGAATTTAATGCAGGCCGTCCTTCCTTCTAATTCCGCCCTTCAAACTGATCTTCCTCGAGAACCTCATTCCGCTCTTTTCTAAGGAATTACTCGAGAGCGGCGAACCAGGATCGTCAGGTCCGCATTTCGGTCTTTGCCCGCGACAAAGGACCCTCCTCTGCCGGCGAAAATTCATTCGTAGATTTCATTGAAATATTCCCCTCTCCGCGGGAGACAGAAGCGGAGGGTCGAAAACGAGGGACGAGCGCTTCGTCCGACGCTTCGTTCGAAAGAGGAACGGCGCTGATGAATTCCAGTCGCGGACCGTTGCTGCGTGTAATAGCGGGAATTATTAAAGTTTTATATTTGTTGTCGTCCGACAGCGGTCGACGGTGCCGTGAGTCTGCGGCAAAGGGTGCATCCACCCTCTGTCTCTCTCCTTTCCTACCCTCCCCCCTTGCGCGCGTAATGAGAGCGCGTGCTTGAAGACAGGACCACTTTGTCCCGGGAAAAAATTAATTACCACCGTTAGCGCAGCGAACAATGCCGAAGCGTGGCCGGCGGCGCGATGGCGCGCGGGAAAGAATGCCACCGGTGGAAACGGACGGAATTGGAGACGGCGGAATTCAACGGGCTCGCTTCCCCATTGAACTTAAGAAATGGTACGCGTACCGGCCTGTAAGAATATGTAAATACGTGGCGGAGCCGTGCTCGGGCCGGGAAATTGGTGTTTAACGAAGCGGGTCGCCGCCCAAAGGGAAGTGGGAAAACGAAAGGCGCGGGGCTTTTTACGTGGAATTGGAGTCTGGCGTCTGTTCGTTTTGCGGAATTCCATTCCGCGGAAATTGATAAATTCTATGAACTGCGAATCTGTCGCGCTTAATATAAGAAACGGGATAAACGGGCGTGGGGACCCCCGTTGGAAATAATTTCCCTTCGAATCTCGCCGCGAGCAAGCTGCTGAACAAACGGCCAAGAAAATATGTATTTAGCGACCCGAAATAGTCGACGCCGGATTAATAACAAGGTGAACTTCGTCCGCGCGAATGGACCGCCCGGAGACTTGGACCCTTTCTCGGGAAATGCACGGAAGGCAGTAATTAACAGGTCGCTGAACGATGGGAAATAATGGCCGTCCGACGGCGGTGCTCGATTCTCCGTAGACGCTTTCCGAACCCGTTCGCAGCGAGGAGAGAGTCGAAGTTTAAAGCGAAACAATAGCTCGACAGTCGGAGACGTCACGTCGACTGTAATATTAAAACCGGTAATAAACATTAATTAAATTTCTGCGCCTAACGCGCGATTTATTGTCGACGGGGGCTCGGATTATTATCCGAGCTTCAGCGGAAAGCAGCGAACATCCGAGAAAATGATCAACCCGACGAAGAATCTTCTTAATAACACGAGCGACGCGCGACGTGCAACGTAACTAAATATCCGGCGAAATTTTTACACTTGTAACATTATTTCGCTATTCATTAAACGCGAGGCAATAAATAATCGTAATAATGATAAATACGCGGAACGAGGATCATAAAAATGCAAATTTATGTTGCATTTTGCGAGTAAAATATTGCACGCAAAAGGTAGCAAAAGTCGGGGGTGAAAAAAACGCGTAAAAAACTGCAGAATTTCCCAGAAATGGTAATATTTTTATAATTTAATTCTCCTCGTAAACTCGTCCCCTCGAAATTGAACAACACCGCGTCGCAAGGCTCGACGCCCCGTTGGTTCCCGAATTCTGTCGCGACACCTCCATTGGTCAACCATAATCGGAAATTCGTTCGCGAAAGTACCGGAAAGAGGAAGGGGGACGAACAATACTCTGGTTCCGTATTCCCGGAACGTACGTACGCGAATCAGGCTGCGACGGTCCAGGAGGAGACGGCTAATCCTCTCATCGGATGATTACGAGAAGAAACGAAAACGTTTCCGGCGGGGATGGGACTTGCATTTATTACGAAGAAGCACTCCCGTTAAAAGAAGTCCCGTAAGAGCTGCTCCCCGTTTCTCCTGAAGTCCCTCAAGTAGACGAACCAATATAATTCCCTCTGAATAAATTTCTTTTCCCACCCCTGGCGTGGCAGCCAGCCGAGCTGACTCCACTTAATTAAAAGAGCCTGCTAGTCGCGCGGCCGTATTGTCGGCGCGAGACGTGCGTTATCTACTCGTTCGCCCGTCCGTACACCGAGTCTGTGTACACACGTTCCTGTTCTCCTTCCGTCTCGTTTCACTAGACGCCACTCCTTGGCATTAGCCACCTGCTACTTGTCTAGCCTCGACGTTCCAAAGCCCTCGAGTGTCACGATTTTCCTTTCTTCGCTGCCCGACCCCGTTGCGCTTCCGGCAGACTACGAGCCTCCACTTTCAAAGAGGAGTTCACGCGGTCTTCGATGCCTCGATAGAGAGCAGAGGCCCCGCGGCTTGTTTTAAACATCACCAAGTGCGTCAAAGTCGAAATTTTACGATCAGCTAACCGCGGTTTTGTTAACGAATATACGCTTGGCAGTACGATGTAATTTGGGCTGCGAAATATGGAGAACGCCAGAGCCGTCGAAGCTTTGGAAGCGATGGTCATTTTATTTTATTTTCATGAAGAGCGAAGTGAGGTTTTCGTTGATTTCCGTTGCGCAGGATTTATAGGAAAAGGTATTATTTTACTGGTTACATGATGGGAGTAGAGCTGCTATCGTCAAAAACGAAAGATACACGGGATTGGTGTCATTCTTTAATCCGCGAAAAAATTGTGGCCAATATTTCACGAGTCAGAATGGAAGTAGAATAAAATATTCAGACCTTCCATCACGAGGGCCGTATAGGTTTCAGAATAATGAATGAAAAAGTTTGCTACGGTGACGTATTGTTTAAACTGAAATCGAATAATATTTTCGTACGCCTTCGCGTAAAACTAGAGGTGGATTTTGTTTTTAAAATATCTCTACGCAAGATTATTAAATTACCAGGTCGTCCGCGTGTGTAAATCGCGAATAAAAAGCACGACGAAAGCGCGAAACCAGAGATTTAAAATTTCCGTCCACCTCTCGTGCAAATCCGCGCGACGCGTGGTCCACAAAAAAATGATCGATCTCCGTTTGACGGGAACCTCAGAAGGGGAACAAATTTTTTCGAACTCACGATCGATCAATGGACACTCTCAGAGAACTTGGACGCGACAGAATATATTTTTTCCGTTCTTTCGAAGCGCATTTTTCTTTTTTTTTTTTTTTTTAACTGTGCCCTCTTTCACAGTGTAATGGCGAGCGCAAGCTTGAAACATTTCGTGTAACTGGTGGAAACAATACCGACTTGTTTGAATTTTTCACGTGCCCGTAGCCGTATTAACGTGCGCTGTAACACAATGGCCGACTCGCGCGGCTGTTTCACAGTTCGTTACTTTTTAACGTATCGTGAAAAATATGCGTTGCACGAGCGTGGACAACGATGCTTAACAAGAGTCAGTTTCCTGCCCTGTCGAACAATAGCGGAATGGGACGAATTGTTTCCCCGTTATCTTTTCGTGGAACTCGTCATCTCTGTTCCACGAAATTAATTTCTTTCCCCGGCCCGATGAATCGGTCGCGATTGTGATATCCTCCCGCGCGATTCTCTAATGAAATAAGGGAGCGCATCGGCGGTGGACAAGAGGCGGAACACCCGCGAGGCGAGTAATTAAATTCGTTCTTAATTAATTGTATCCGACGTATCTGTCGTTGTTTTACACCATCGATGTCGATCGTTGCTCGAAACGTTGTCGGAAAGGGAAAGTAAAAAATGATTTTTACGCATAGCAGGGCTAACCGAGCCGATTCGAACAGATTGCCCGATAATGGTGCAACATATTTCAACGATTTTCGGGGCACGTGCCGTGGAATTTCCGGGAAGGAAAGCAGAAGGGTCGCGAGCGCACGATTTCATTAAATTTCATGGAATTTATTATCCCGAAACGGCCCGATCCGTGACGCACGCCCGTAAACGCGCTTTTATTCTGATTCAACGGGGGATGTTCGAGGGGCGCGGCGGCAGCAGGGGTCGCGGAAACGGGAGTACGGTTGGGAGGGAGGCGTTCAAAAGTGAGGTAATGCGATTACCGACTTTAGCTGTGGGGGTTCGTCGCGATACGAGGGGCGGCCGAGTGAAAACAGATTATTTTAATTTAAAGCAACAAACTCGCTGATTCCCGTATACTGTAATCCTTCCCGCAAATTTGACGTACGCGTGTACCCGCGCTGTCACGGCCAGTAGTTCCCGGATTAAGCATTAGGAGGCAACGCGGCCACGGGCTAGAATTCTTCCTGATGAAAGTCAAACAGATTCCCCGCGATTCTCTCATTTTCTTTCTTCCTTTCTTCGTTTCTTTCTCTCTGTTCGGCTGCCTATTATTCGCTTTTTTCACTGCGAGCTTCGAAGGAATTTTTTATACGCGACAATACCGCGGTCCCCGCTTTCGGATTCGGAACGGAAAGAGAAGAGCCACGCGTATTCTCTCGACGACTCCTCGCGTGACGTCCCATCGAGACGAAAATTTCGTCGACCCGTAGTTTCGAGCTTCCTTCGTGCGGCACTTTGATTTAGCGCGCGAAGTAGACCGAAAGATGGATCGAACGGTTCGGAGGCAGCGCTCATAAGGGTAGAAATAATGTCGCGTTCGTGTAGATCTCTGCATCAATCTTCGTTAAGGCACGGGTAATTTATTTGATTTACAACGACGAATGACGCGAGCTGCGCTTTTTTTTTTTTCAATGTACATAATTAACGCGATGCCGGGGCCCTGAAATTTCCGCTTTAATGGCGGGCGAGCACGCGAAACATATTTTATAAAAAGCTGGAACGAAAATCTGATTCGTAATAAACATTCGCCCGTTCCCCGCGGGCTTTGTCTAGTTTCGCGCGATTATTATCCGCCCCATTTTTCACATTCATCATCCCAGGGAACGTGTACGCAACGCGAACACGGAACCGGCCGATAATAATGGCCAGAGTTATTCGGGAATATAATTTTTGTACTTTCCACGAATCCGATTACCGAACCGCGAATCCGTAGATCTGCGAAAACCACTGAACAAACGCAACATCGATCGAATCGAGTGCACAGAAGCGACCACAGCCGCGCAAGGGTGGAAGCGTTATTCGTTTAAAGCGCGTACTGTAACAGTTAATACATATCTCGATCTTCTCGTTAACTTGTTTGATAATAAATATAATTTCGGTTATTTTCGCGGTTTCAACTCGAACGGTCGATACGAATAAAAGAAGCGCGTCGAAAAATTAGAGAAATGCAAGTTATTCATTTAAATCGCGTTGGTCGTGGATCTTGTAGAACAATTAATACGAGAAAACCGCAAACGTAACCGAATTCGTGATTTATCGTACGATCGCTCGTATGCTCGCATGCATGAAATTAAATAATAACGCCAAATGCGCGATCATCTGAATTTATAATTACCGCGGATTCTCTCGGTTAAAGCATCAGCAATTGGGGCGTTGCGGGATCTAATTAAGAAGTTCGCAAAAAAGGCTACGTTTTTCTTTGCAGGAAGGTTACATCGTACGCAAGATTTAGAAGCCCACGAATTTCTTCCGTAAAATTGAACTTTCTGGGAGGGAAGAAGCGCGAGCCAAGCGAGAGGATAAAAAACGGCTTAGGGGGCGGTGGTTGTCGAACGAAGGTGGAAAATAGGCAAATATCAGACAGGTTTAGCAGCTCTCGCGCGAACAGAGGAACAGAAATGTGGCCGTAGTAATGAAAATGGCAAAAAGCACTCCACCGCTAATTAATTGAAGATCGTTTTGTTCGTTGAAATCCTTCTCTTTGCGCGTCTGGGATTTCATCAAGCAGCAAGTTATTTCGATTTCTCGTTTTTACGTTCATCCGCGGTGAATTATGCCGTTTATTAGTTAGCGCGTTCGCTTTCGTGATACGAAATCTCGCTTCATTCGACCGGGAATGGGAATAGCGGAATGCGAGAGTACGCTCCTTCGAGTATCCCCTTAATTTGACAGTTTTCGAGTTCCCATAATCGCGTGCGTTCTCTCTCCGGCTCGAAGTTCGAGGTCCCTTTTTCATCCGGGCAGTGAAAGTCCGGTGGAAATTTTTAAATCCCCGCTAAAGCTGGTGTAATCTAATTTTCTCGTAACAGCTTGTTTCTGCTTAGGTGAAAATATTTCATCGTTTTTGCCGTTCCTCTCCGAATTAACCCCTTCAATTACGAGCTTCATTTTTACTACACACAGGATGAAAACCGTGTCCGATTTATAATTGCTCGGTGGGCAACGAAAATCACCATTCGCTGGGAGTGTTCGACCGAACGGCAATTTCCACCGTTCATTTTCCATTGAATTTTCCCGAAACAACCGCGACGTTCAACCAAAGTGAGCCGTGTAATTTCGGTTTAATAGGCCATTGCTCGCCGGGTAGCATGATAAACCGGATGTACCATTAGTATGCAACGGGACGTTCTACGTCTCTTTGAACAAATACGACACGATAATAGGTGCGTCGGCCCGTCTTCGTTGGCTATAACCACCAGCTATACAGTTATACGACGTCGTGGCGCGTCGTTTATTTCGTCCTGCTGTATCGCGGAACGCTGGGGGGTGTATCCGCAACGGAAGGCGTTCCCAGCCGTGTATCGGTCGGGATACTTCCCCAATAAAAGCGTCTTCGGGTCAATCGAACCTATCCTCGTCCACGAAAAGGGTCAGGGTTGTATCAATCGAAAGGGTCCTTTGGCGCGACCGATTGATATACTTGGCGACCGCGACAAACACTGTTCGCCCGGAAGGGACCATATTATGGCCCTCTGAACGACGAGCGAAGGGTGATCCGGGGAAGTGCTCGATACTTTGCGATAGTATTCATTATACGCAGCTGTGGTATATAAATGTAGAGACAGCCTCTTCTGCAGAAAAGCATGTTCGTCATTTCCAACAAAATAAGTCAGATACGAATCGTTGCGCGAGTTGCGTCTACCGCTGTGTAAATTGAACACTGGGACAATAAATATATCCCGATTTCTATATATACTTCCATTTTTAAAACGTTAGAATCTGCGTGTAGTTTATCAATGGACCAGACCCGCCTCGCTATTTATATTTCGCATAAATAATGACGGCTAAAAAGCATTTACACCGGCGCAGCGTTTAACGTACACCCTACGTACACGCTGTGTGGCGTGTTAATTTCCACCGTTGTACATCGGGGAATTATATTATTCGGTGTTATACGTGGATTTAAAACGATGAAAGGAGCTTTCAGCGATATTACTCGAGCTGCCCGGCGTCCATAAATATTCGGAACACCGCGGAATATCCGCGTAAACAATGCCATTTCGAAAAACCCTTCGAGCCTTCCTTCCTCGCCCGGCCGCCACGCGTCCCGATAATAAAATCTATAACCTCCTTCGTGAAAGCGGAAACGGTATTTCATTAATCCTCTCGCATTCCATAAGCGCGGAGGAGTTCGGACCATTAATCAGCCGAGTGAAAGAGAAAATGGACTCGCCGTATTTATTTTATCGAACAAAAAAAACAAAACCCCCGTCGAATTAAAGAGGGTGCGCGTCGAGTTTCCACGGATAACGAACTTCGTTTCGCAAGCTACGTGGGACTCGACGAGCTTGCGGACTCGCCCCGTGTCGCGATCAAACCGGAAGCGTGAACGGGATCGCGGGCAGAATTCTCCGCGCGGCGATTCTTTCTCCACCGCCGCTCGGTGTTTATCGTGTAATTACTATTTTCAATTAACGCCCTGGCAGGGATCGATTATTTTTCGCTTAAACGAAGACGAATTGAAAATGCCACGAGCGCGCGCGGGCGCGCGCCCGCGCTGATTGGTTTCTCGGTAATTAACTTTTCCGTCGACGTATCGAATCGTCCGCGGCCGCTCGTCGATCATCGAGGGACCCGTTCGCGCGCCATCGAAGATTTCCGCGGCTGCCAATTACGCGGCGTTCCGCCGGCCGCTTTAATCGGCGAATATCCCGTATCGTTGAGCAAACAACCGGCCAGGCTGGAAATTAACGACGGGAACCCGGTCTATCGCGCGGTCTCGCGCGTCGTTTCACCCTCGCCGCGGTTTCTCTGATACCCGAGGAGGCAGCCTGGACGCGGCGCCGCGCGGGGCTGTTGATCGCGCCATCAACGCGAACGAGCGACCGACCCGAGCTTTGAATGTCCGACCGTAAAGACGGTAGAAGTCGGGACAGGTCCTCAGATAGCCCTAATGGAGAAAGGGAGGGTGGATGACGGGAAGTCGAGCAACGTACCAGAAGTGGGTGGCGATCGGAAGCGAGAGAAGAAGCGTCTACGAGACGACGGGGTGGTAAAGCAAGAGGCGTTAGGTGGAGTGCTAGATGACGGAAAGACGAGCAACGTACCAGAACCGGAGGAGGAGGAGTCCAACGACGGGGTGAAGTAAGAGAGAAAGGGAGAGATGGAGTGGTGGAAAGGGAATCGAGGAAAGAGATTCGAGAAGAATCCCAATGGCTAAGTGGTTATCTTATCTTAACGATGGTGGCGCAGCGTCTCAAGCCTGGCACCCTAACGCTTCCTAAACGGAAATTAACACCCTCTCTTAGCTTGCGGTGCCCTTCTTGTCGGCCGTCTCGGTGACGCTCAAGCGGATGGCAAGTAAAGCAAAAATCAATGGATATTATATCGCGACTCTGGCGACTGTTGCTCGACACGATCCCTGTTATCGGTTCGCTGGTCGAGGGAGAAGGGTCGGCGCGCGACGCTTCTGGCGAAAGATTGTTTGTTACACAATGGAAGCGTTAATTTCCTGAGGTGGCAGGGCGAGCGCGCTAGGCGTCCACGAGTCCTTTCCTTGCCGTGCGAGCCGAGGATACACACACGTGTACAGCTTCGCCAAAGAAACTTCGGATTGTGTTTCGACAACTATTCGAAAGCTATTCGCGACATTCGCTTATACTATTGTCACTCGAACGTTGTTGCGTTTACACCGAGACGAACGCGGTTAATTAACGAGTGAAGATTAGGAGAGGGATTACAAGTTTTACGAATTCGTAGTGCTCGAGTCGTCAGCGGAAAAAAATATCGCAAACGCGACCGCAAACTGGAGATCAGCCTTTAATTTCGAACAGATCCAGGGCACTGCTCGAGAGATTGAAAAAGGATAACGTGGCAGGTGTCGATAAATATTTGTACGCCGTATTTCTTCTTTTGTCCCTCGTTTTTTTTTTTTTTTTTGGGTGGGAATTGCAACGCGCGCGCGTGTGCACTGTTGATTCAGTTATATTTGGCCGAAGGTTGATTGTGAACGAGCGAGCCATCGTTGCAATATCTCGCGATCCAATTTCCTCGACCGTCAGGAAGAGCCGTAACTGATAATTACCCGATGATATGGCTAAATTTTATTCGTGGGAATTACGTAACCCGTTGAATGCGTATCGATGCATTGTGTCGATAATTACGTCATACGAAATTATTAACAACGCGATTCCCGCGGTTCTGCGGTACTTTCGCTCGCCAGGACGACTGATGCGCGCTTTTCCGCGGCGTCGAATCGAGTTTCCACGCTTCGAGCGCGTTCTCGGCCCTTTTTCTCGAATCCGAAACTTAAACGCAGCCTTGGAGATGATTAAATCTGTCGCAGTTATTATCTGCAACGAGGATCTATCAGCGACTGAATATATTAAGCTAAAAAACACGGGCACGTATTGTCAAAGAGGCGATGCAGGTGATAGAATGTGAGAGGCGTGAGAAAAAAGGAATGAAAACACTTGGAATGAATTATGCATCGGGTATATTATAACACAGTAGGTCGGAGCGTAAATATTCAATGAGAGTGTTGAAACGGCGGGGAAAAAGGTTCATGTAAAACCCACGACCTTGTTTCCGATGGTCCTAATTATTCGATTCTATTTCATTTAGGAAGAACCCGCAAAATTTCGCGCGACACTGATTCGCAATACTTTATCGATCACCATCGAATCGAATCGCGCCCGAATTACATTTCACGGGTGGTATATCTCGCGATCCAAAATGACGTTCATTATGATTTTAATGTCGTTGACATTTACAATTTTAAATATATCATTATGCCAAGACACGTGTTACCAGGCGACATTTTTCGCCAATATCCACAAAACAGAAAGCTCGCCCCGCACCCCGACGGGTCATGAATATTCCGAATGTCAGAGGAGAGAAAATTCATGGAAATTCACTCGCGTTCTACACGACATTGTTTTCTGTCGTCTCGTTCTCCGCGATCACTTATGAATAATTTGCGATGCCTCGCGCCGCTGCGCTTCATCGGTAAGCTTCTCGAACCGCTTCGCGTATTTACTGCCGCCGTTTACAGTAATCGTAATAAGATTATAATTATTAATCGTCACGTAACAATGAACAGGTCGTTAATCCGTGGGACGCGTTATCGGCCGATCTTTCACGCCGATATCTGCGAAACAAAAAGCACGCCCCGATGGGCCATGAATATTCCGAATGTCGCGGGTGGGGCGCGGAGTTGGCGGCACGAAGTGACGGAAAGTTTCCGGTGGCGTATCGCTTTTACCGGGCCGATATACACGCGCGGCGTGTGCATAAATGTCAGCCGCATTAACGGGAACGCTCAATATTCGGCCGCAGGTCTCCGTGCAGGAGGAGGGCGAGGACAAGGGACCAATTTGCCCTCCGCTTCCGGCGCAGTACCACCCGGCCGCCTACACCACGACGACACCGCAGCTACACAAAACTATCACGGATTACAGCGGTTGGTAGCGACGTTAAGTGCGACACTTAAGCCTTTCGAACTCTGCGCGTGCATGCACGGTTAGGCCGATTTAAATTAATTCAAACAGACCCGCCACTCGAGTTTGACGATTATCAACGCCGCGCCGCGTGACCCATTGTCCAGAATTATTAACCGCTAACCCCTTCACCCTCTATCCGCGTACGCGCGCGCAAGCGCCCGCAACCGTGCAGCGGCCACGACCCGGAAGGACCATTTGATACGCGGGGGAACTCGAAATTTTCGTAATTCCCGAAGTAGAACGGCGAGCTAGCCCCTTTGCGTTTAACTCGCCGATCGTTAAACCGTAATTCGAGCAAATGTACAGCCGCGCAGAATTCAGCCAAGTTCTGTTCAGTCGCGAGACTGCGATAGGTAAGAAGGGTAGATTTCGCCTCGAATGCTTCGTATCCCGATTTCGCGTTTCTAACTCGGCGTTGCTGAATTTTTAACGCCTCTTAGAGTAGAACTCAACATGGACGACGTTATGAACGACGTTTCAGTGAGTTTGAGTAATATTATTTAAAGAAAAGAATAGACGACCGTATCTTTTATGTTATCGCGTTCAACTCGGTGGAAATTTAACTCGGTAGTTATAGTTCGAAGTAGAATCGTAAATAGCTGAATACCTTCGCGTCGAGAGCTTTCGTTTCATAATAGATAGACAGTTTTACGGGAATTTCGAGTTAATCTCGGCAACGTTTCATCCCTTCGACATTTGTTAACACGCCGTGTAATTTAATGGCAGGAAAACTCGAAATGAGTGGCCCCGCCGCTGCGGTACATTATCGAGTTTGCGTTTGACTGGAATTACACAAAATCGCGGTGAACTATAGCCATTATACAGCCATGGTATACGGTGTGCCGTGATATGCAAGCGTGCAGCGTTCGAATTGAATTACGGGCTAATGATCGACGGATTATTATGCAGCTTCTAATACTTACAGTCGATACTTACTCGAGAGCGCAAACCATAATCCACGGCATAATTTGTCGACGACACTTATGCTTCGTGTTACCTGCTTTTAATCCGTCTGAATTTCTATGAGAAATTGCATGCTTTTCACGATTCAATTTAAAATTACGCAAAACTCGAGCATTTGTCCGATAGAAAATTAAACGCGATGGTGCAATTAGTAACTCTCGCGTAAAGCTTCGCGAGCTGAAAAAATGTCAACTCGACACTGATCGTTGTTTCGAACTTCCCATCCGTCGAGCGAGATGTTCCTCGGAGCGGAATAAAATTATACCATCCATACCTCGAAACGGCTCGAATTAAGAATAAACTTCTGCTCAATTAATCTCGATCAAAACTACGTCGCGCGGCGGAAACAAACTTCTGACAGTCGATTAGCCATGCAAACCGTGTAGAACGGAACGCGTGTAGCGCGAATGCATACGTTAATCGCGATTTAGTTACAAAACCGTGGTACGTCTTGGGCGTGGCATAGAATCGGCCCAAAATTCTGACCACGTACGAACGCAAGGAACGGCGCGCGCAAAAAATCACAAGAAAGAAGCATAATTCGCTGATAAAGAAATGTTCCTTCCACAAAATAAACAGCGGAAATGAAAAGACGTAGAGGAGGTCGTTCGAAAGTTCCGAGAAACATGCGACTGGGAGTCGGGTTAAAACCTGCCGTGGTAATTTCTTTCGTGCGGCCAGGCCATCGTGTCTCTAACCCTGTCAAAAATTCTTTTTTCCTTTCCGCTCACGGTATCGGCGGACAGGGATCACGGAGGTGCAGCCGGTTATTCCGCTGTTGCTGAACACGACGATCAATCTTGCCAGGCCAATTCCGCCGGTACAAGAATATCCATCTAATCCGCCGCCTATACCGCCGCCGCCGGAAAAGTATTACGCCAGCACGGAGATCTGCAAGGTGAGTATCAAAAATGTACGCCAGACATGCGATCCGCGACGATTCCTGTCCGCGGTCCTTTCGCGGTGGTCGCATTAATGCGGGCCACTCGGAGCTTGGAACTGTGTCAAACGCCATTACGGTTCGTGACTATGGGATCTTACGTCGCCATCGTGGCACTCGCTCCTGACAGCGCGAGCTTGTCCAACGAATCCTTTTAACGTCCCGCCGTTTTCGCCGTGTGTACTTACACGAAATCGGTCTCGCGTTCCATACGACTCCGTTCCCGGGTGGGACGGAAATTAGACTCGTGATTAATTCCTCCTGCGCCTCGCCCGGTTCCCCGCCCGTTTCCCCTCCCTTTTTCCTTCTTCTTTTATTTTAATTAGAACGTTTAAAGTTTCGCTGCGCAACGGCGCGTGTTAAAACACTTCGCGCGGAGAATAATGAAGCTTAATGGACGAAAAACAAGGGAACGAGAAGGGACTATCAATCACGACTAATGCGAGACCTCTGGGGGAAATGTCTTACGCGGGCATACACTGATCACCGGCCGATAGCGCGGCCTCCGCGATTATTGATTGCCCTAACCGCCCTCTGGCTCACGTGTACTTTCATTTCTTCGGGCATTCAACGAAACCCATTAAATCCTTTCCGCGATATCGAGACTAATGTACGGTATTTCAGATACTATTATCCGGACTAACGCGCGCAATTATAATACCATTAACGACTTCAAGTCCGCCGATGGTGGCACCGTCGGGGCGTTTAAATCGCCGCAAGGCAAAGGGCGCGAGTATTATCGCGCGCAACGTCCCACGGATCGGCGATTTTTTGCAGCTACTTTTAATTGAATAAAAAATCTCGAACTCGTGCAGGCCCGTGCACCCCGATAGCACCATCATCCCCGACGCTGTGACAGTTTAACAGGCTTGAACGCGGATAACACGTTTATCTGTCAAAGAGTCCGCTCGTCGAGAACTGCTGACGCTGTTCGAGCGTCACTTCTGTTTTTTAAAAGGCGATATTTCGCGAATTAACTCTCACGCGGACGCTTTACGTTATTTTCTACAGCGTCCCAAAAAAAAAAAAAAAAGAAAAACGTCCACGTAACGCGCTGCGTTAAAAGGATTCGCGACAAGAAAGTTGGCTGGGATATTTTTTTTTTGAGAGATATCCGCCTCGAGTAATCGAACTCGAAGCGTTTAAAACCGAAGAGAACGCTGGGAGCACCGACCACGGGAGGGTTCGCGCTCGTCTCTGGCGCCATCACCGGGTAAACAGCCCGGAGGCGGTTTTCGTTCCGCGCATTAACGCGTCTCGGTTTTTTCTTCCCGCAGAACACCCTGCCGCCGTTGCCGCCGTCACCGACACCGAGCACACCGCCGCCAATGAGCGCGAAAGCCTCCAGCAGCATGACAAGCTACAGTCCCGAGGACATGCTCACGGAGGAGGAAGACGAGGTGCCCGAGTGCATCTTAGACTTCCCCCGGGAGAAGCTCAACATCGTTGAAAACCTCGGCTGCGGATACTTCGGCGACGTTCACGTTTGCGAGGTCGACAGGTTTCCCGGTTACGACGAGGTCTTCCGGAACGCCACCAGCGACCTGGTGATCGTTAAGTCCCTCAGACCCGGATCCTCGGATGCGCTTAGGTGAGAGCCTCCTCTTGCGTTATCGAGCGCCGCTGGAGACGCGTGTCGACCGGAAATCCCCGCGATACCAGGCGAACGAAGTCGCGCGGCCGGTTTTAACCGGGGCGCGTTCGTGTTCCGAATTTCACGGCGAGACGTGCTGGCCGCCGGGACCGATATAATGATCTTCCTTTTATTTCGAGCGGTCGCGCTATGATCGGAGAGCGCGTCGCGGGGAAATACAGAGTCGATCGTTTAAAAAGTACAGACGACGGTTCTCTTCGTTTGTCGAACATGGTTTCGCGGAGTGGACGATTTGGAAACGGCGCGCGAAAATTGGCACCGCGTTCCCTGCATGACGGCGCGTGCAACAGCATTCGTTGCGATATGTATACGGCGCAACTAATTGCCGTCGTGTCAATAGCAGAGTAATAATTGAGTAATAGTTTGTAGCGCGCGTACAGGGCTTGCTACAGCGCGCGAATGAAAACGGAGTATCGAAGGCTGTTACTGACAAACGAACGAACGAACCGGGTTCGCGAGCACGCGTTCCAACGAATCCCATAAAACGATGGCGTAAATTATTAAAGGACGCTCGTTCGAACGCAAATTATTGCGTCTCCGCTGGTTTCGAGCGCGAGCAAACGGTTCGATTCGAGGCCGGCTAAGAACTTTTTTTCCCCCCCCAGCGATTTATCGCGGCAATTCCTTCGCGTACGCGCGGAACGAAACAACGCGGCACGCGTCGCGCGAGAATCGGGAATCGATAAAGCTACCGGTCATAATTAAATCTGCCAATAGGAATGAATGGAACAACACGTTATCGGAGCACTCGTTTAAGTCGCTAAATACAGTGGTCGGAACTATTAACCGTGCGATATTTCACGGCGGCCGAAAATATGGGGAAATATAGGATAACCGATGGAAAATTATCCAAGCCGATTACAGAACGGCGCCCCCTCGATTCATTTGTTATCCACCGCGTCGCCTCTGGCCGGACCGGATGGCAGGGCTAACAGGCGAAATATAGGGCATCGATAGAAAATGATACCGATCGATTATATTCGGAGCCAGCGGTGGCGCGGCGGCGGGGTTAGCCCGTTAACGCGATAATTCGATGAACGCGGCGCAAAGTGATTTCGTACATAATGACGCCGCGTTCGCCGTATTAAGTTGCCAAGCGTCGCTATAACGCGGAGAAAGTGTTTAAACGGTCAGCGACTGGCGCGTAATCGAATAACTTGCCTCTGCGTCGTCGCTACTTTTCGCGGCCGGTCGAGCTTTGCCCGGTCTCCTAAAACCGTCCAGTCCGCTGCTCGCGATTGACAATGGCCCGGTAATTGACCGTACGGAAGTTTCCCTTTGACGGCGCACTTTCTCTGACGTCGGCCGAACCGCGGGAAATTGTTTAAATCCCCTGTCTCGGGCGGCGTTTTAATAACCGAGTTTCGCTGTTTTCGATGCGCACAAAGCGACCGGTGAATCGCGTAGTTCCACGCGACTTCGCGCAATTTGTTATCAAATCGTTCGAGAGCACCAACTCCCGACCGAGCAGCGTTTTACATTTCGTTCAGCTGTTCGAACGAACGTTTCGCGCGTTATTCGTTTCTGGTGATAGACATTTTTTTAAAGATCTCACGAATTTCCTGTCGTCGAATTCTACGTCTGTTACCACAGACGACGGTCGATGTTCAGGTTCGAGACCAAGAAGCACGGAAATGCACGATAAAGCGTGTCGCGACGAGGAACATGCGACGCGTTATCGCTCGCGCGACGAAAGGATGATCCGGGTAGACAGAATCGCGGATTACAGAGCCCGTTAACGGAATATTCGCGAGGATGTGTATTGTCGTCGAGAAGCCTCTTAGAGGACACCGGATGTACAATCGTTACCGTTTATTGCTTTTTCACGCGACAGACCGCTCGTTGTTCGCGCCAGTACTCGAGGTCTCTTAAAATCGCGACGGAGAAGGCAACTGGACAGAGAAATGTTACCTTCTCGAGTGCTTTACCTTATTCCCCGTCGACGTTTAAAAATCGAGTCGATTAGAAACGCTTCCGATTGCGACGGGTTCCGAGGTTCGACCAGAAGCGTTCGGTAAAATTCTCGAAATGTCCAACTCGTAACGTCCACCAGAAAGTTCCAGTCTGTTTCCTCGACACGGAAGGTGTCCCGTAGGGAGACGCATTTCCCTGTTTCCCGTTGACCTCCTCGAAATTAACCGGCAACTTCTTTGTCGCCTAAAATTAGCCGAAATAGTGAAATTTGTTAATTAGAAGCCCGCGCGGAAACGGGCCGATACAGCGCAGCTACGGCGAGTAACGACGCTATAATTACCGCGGGTGGAAACTGGAATTTCCCGAACACCGAGTTTACACGCGCACAGACTAATACGGGCCGTCGCATAATACAAATCCTCCGTCCCCTCGCAAATAACACGTACGAATACGCGGAATCGATCTTCGAAACGCAGTTACCCCGCGATCGACCGTGGCCATTTACGCCGCGGACGTTGTTGCGCTCGAAAACATCACCGTCTGCGCAACGGGTTCCTAAATATTGGAGAAGCGAAACGGAGCCGTGGTAGCTCTATTAAACATGGAACTCGAGCGAGCGTTCGCGAAACGATAATCCCGACAGTGGCCGTTACCCGTGACCCGTGTTTCACCTTCCGTTTCGCAAGACGGCCAGGAACGGAGGAGAAACGGAGGGAAAGAGGGGAAAATGGGTTGGGACAGGGGACAACGGGTCGCGGATACTCGCGCGTGGAACGGAGCCGCGTGCTCGCATTATTTTTCAGTGCATCCGCGCGCCTGTATTCGATAGCTGGCCGGTTTGGCGAGGCCGACCGACCATAAAGATATTACTTCCGTGTGTCGCGTGTATTTTCCAGGATAGAATTTCAACAGGAGGCAAAAAGACTGGCACGGCTGGCCGATCGGAACGTCGCGCGGCTACTGGGCGCCAGCCTCGAAGACGACCCCATGTGCATCGTATTGGAAAACGGCGAGTACGGGGATTTGAATCAATACCTGCAGAGCCACATCGCTGAAACGTCCACCGTGCACACCGCCAAAACCCTCAGGTAGATATCGGTTAATCGGGATGCCTGGTCGAGCGCGATCTTGAAATCGCAACGCGTGCGAAACGGTTGATACGCTCGTTGTCCAACGAGCGGAAGTGTGAACGAACGTTTCCCGTTTTACAATGTTAATCGCGCGAGAATCGAGCCTGTTACAAAGTTTATCGCGGCTATTTCACGTGTGACGCAAAGTTAATTATGAACATTTCACGCGTATCAAAGTTAATTAACGCGGCATATCAAAACGCGCCGCGTCCGAGCTTAACTGTTTGCTCTTTCACAGGTACCGCAAGCTAGACGAGCGCGAGTGTGTACACAGTATCGCGACAAATGATATTTCAGTTAACGATTACGTTCGACGGCTCGAAATGAGTCCAATTTTCATTTTTTCCCCACCCTCTTTTTTTTCCCCCCCATTTCACCGTCACCAGCCACGTCAGTTCCAATCACGTTCGAGACTCGCGCGTGGAAGCGCGACGCGTCCGCGGATTGGTCGAAAATACTCGAAATACGAGAAATCGGCTGAAAATGAGAGGTGAACGACAGAGAAGATCATCGTTGCTCGTGACAGCTGTCGACGGCCCGTGTTTTTCCCGCGCGTTCGTTTCCGGTTGCCCCCGCACGAGAAACAACCGATACCGTTCGCTCACTCTTTGTCTTCGTCGCCGCTAACGAACCGTATCGATCTATCGTCCGTTAAAAGCTTGCACCCCGTACGATTCCGCGCTAAATATTTCCACCGACGTCCGGTTTCGTCGAGCAACGTAACGCTGGAACGAATTACCGTTTCACGAAATGGCAACATGCCTCTCCCTCGGTAGATTGTCTAAGAGCCTCGCGGAGAACTGTGTACATCGCTCGTTCGCAAAAATAAATCTGTTCGACCGCGTAATCCGCCTGCACACAGAAAAAAAAATAAAAATGGAGGCGAACGGGGAAAAGATCCGCGAGCTAACGGACCGTCGGTTTCTGCTCGTCGTACATTATCCCCGGTTAGAAGCTCGTCAGGGCGATAACCGAGAATGATGACGTTACAAACGGCCGGCGGTAGATGCGTCTCTCTGGCCCTGGAAAAACGTAAAAACGATGCAGGCATCGAAAATCTACCGCTGGTACGCGTCTCGGACGGGGGACGGCGGGTAGACGAAAAAAGCCACCGAGTTTATATCGACGATTGACGGATAGAAACGAACGCGGTCGATCTGGCTGGCTTTTGTCGTTAATGCAAATGGCCTGACCGACGCGCGCGTCCATCTGTGCTTTAAAGCGTCGTCATTTGCGGTATTGCGAGCCGATACGAACGACGTGTCCTCGACCTGTCGGTGGTGTGCGGGCCCAGAACACGCGCGCGGGCGCGTGCATGCACACGAGGAGGATCTCGCGTGGCGAACTTCTGAACGGAACCGCATCGTTCTTCGTGTTGCAGTTTCGGCACGTTGGTTTACATGGCCACGCAAATAGCATCCGGCATGAAACACCTCGAGGAAATGGACTTCGTGCATCGAGATCTGGCCACAAGGTAACGACAGACGGTTCCTCGCAGATTATTTTAAGGCGAACTACGTCGATCAGTCATCCGGTCCGACCAACGCGCTACCCTCGACGAGGGGCGGACGGTACTTTTGTTTGAGCTACCGGGTCGATCGCCCCGCTGGCCGTTCGAGCTCGAACTTCCGTGTGTTTGGTATTTGGAGCAAAACTGCGGGTCGAGTTTTGTCACATGCCTCGGTGAATGGTAACGATCGACGGAAGTTCGCCAGCGCAACTGTTAACCGTTGCTTAATGAACTTCTGCCAACTGGGAAGTCAAACGAGCTCCGCAGAGTGTACTTTTTAACGTCTCGTTGAAACCGGGTCCATCGTTTCGCATTAAACTAAAAATCGCGCGCGTTATGGGTTGCAGTTTTTATCGCGAACATTTTCTTTCGTTTCCGGGTACTTTAAAAAGGACATTCCGCGGAGTGACTGGTTTTTGCGTAACGATCTTTTAACATTTTATTAGAAAAATAGAAGGACAGACCTTCGACGCTTTGGTTGCTCGAGAGTATGTGTCTTTTCTTTGTATAAAGGAAAGATTCGAGATGGAACGGAGCGGTCTATCGAGAGCGGACCCACGGCTACATAAATCACACCGAAAGACCCCGTAGACGGTGGCAAATTGTCCAATTACCGCTCCCCCAACTAATACAATCGAGTTTCTTTTCACGGTGTCGAACCGTAAGCCGCACGCCGCGTTGCCTCGCCACTTCCGGCCGCTCGTTTTAAGGACGAAGTTTCCCTCGGTTACGACTCCGCTCGGAACCCCCTGGCCGCGGTCCTCGAGCCTCGTCGATGCTGAAACTGTCGGATACCGACACCGCTGGCGCAACTCGACGGGACGTACTGCGTGGCAGGGCCATTAAGAGGGAACAAGTGGTCCGGGGGATTGCCAGGTCACGTGTTCGAATTATTAACTCTAATCATAAACTTTAATTACAATGGCTCGGGGGTAGGGGGAGGGCGTCGACGCTCGCATAAACGCGGAACGCGCAGGCCCCGCGGCGGATGAAATTAATTGCCCGTTGATTTATAGAAACCAGTTTTAAGCGGCGCGCATGCGTTTAATAAGCAACCGACTAAACGAGATTACGGATGAAGAATGTACTCGCTCGAGGATCCGCTGATTAGTTTCTTTACTGGTCTTTTTGTTAGCACTATCGTTCGACGCGCTGACAACGACGCGCGAGCCATTAAGGAATTCGCACTCCGATCGAGCAACGCTTATTCCACGGGGAAAAATATGCGTTCGTTGGTATCGCGTATTATTTCGCCACTTTCAATGCGCCGTTACGGTGTTAATTTCCGTCGAAAATGCAATTATTTCCTGCGCGCGTCGTCAAATATTAACGTCTAGCTACGCCCAGCAACAATTCCCCATTAACGCGATGCGCGGTTAAAAATAGACTGTACCTGTCATTACGTATACAACGCTTTCTCGCGCGAACGTTGGAGATTAATTAAAGCTCGAAGTGAAATATTTATGGCGCTCTTTACCGCGTTAAATCAGTGGCGCCAAAAGAAGAGCTGGCTGGGAATATTTAACGGAAATTCGTGAACCGCGTCCGTTCCGCGTAGCCGAGTGAAAACGAATCCGGAAGCACTGCCGGACAGGTTTCTCGCGTGACGAACGGCCAGTTTCGCGCAAGTAGAAATCGCCGCGACGCTTCGAACGGCGCCTTTCCGGTGTGAACGAGACGCTTAAAAGCGACGTCCCTCTCGAAACGGCCCTCCAGAGTGGATCGCCGCCAGACGAGGCTTTGGAGCGCGCTGGAACGCGCTGGAACGCGCGACAGACTGCAGTCGAGGACGAAGGATTGCTTTCGAGTCCCTGTGCCACCGGAAACGGTTTTATCTCCACAGCTTGAGCGCGTCAACCGCGAGATTTTCTGACCATCGATTTCCCTGCGCGACGAAAAACATTTCAATTAACTCGCGCGTAAACAGCCGATACCAAATTCATTTCGACGAAGGCCGAATTTTAATGGCGAATTCGGCTAACGGTGAGTCGATGATTGTTATTGGGTGTATAATTGAAAGAAATCGAGTAATCGATTACAACGAACCGCGGCCGTGATTAAAGGATAATGGCAGAGCGGAAGAAAGTTCGTTTTGCATCGTTGATTCGATACGTGTCACGGGGGAAGGCGTTCTCGTTAGCGGTTTCTTGTTAAATTTAATGGTTTGCCGGAAGCTAGGTGCGCTTTAGGGTTACTCGCGTCACGGTTGGTGCTTCGTGTACACGTACAGGAAGTATTGGAAATATTTATCGGTTTATATGCGGTTTGATTAATTAAAATGTTTTCTGCAAAATATTGCCCTGGCTGTCGATAATTTCGCCAACACCGAACGCAATAAAAATAACCAAAAGTTTGCTTTAAAATTGCAAAATGAGAGCGCTGGGATTACAGCACGAGGCTCTATTGATGGAAACGAAAAGTTGTCGGCTCAGAAACGGATGTGTCCATTATCTCGTGACGTTAATTGACGTAAAAACAAGGGAATTAATCCGAAGACACGGTGCACCGAGGAACGGGATCGGTGAAACGCGTAGGTGGCTCGCCAGAAAAGTGTATCCACCCTCGGGACCGTCTCGATCCAACCCCAGCGCCGCAAACAATCCTCCGCGTTCGTGGCAATACATTCGTCTACGTGTTCGAGTGGCGGTGCAGGGCGGAACCGGAATAATCCACTCGGCCTCGAAGACGGATTATCTCGGGGAGGATGCTGTATTTTCTTGCAGCGGTGGCTGGTCTGTCGTAAATAAAGGGATCGGTCGGCTCTCTCGCGCGACGCGGCCGGTTTTATTAGAAAACAAACGGACGAGCGGCCCTGGAATACAAAACGAGCCGCTTTTTTTTTTCGCCCGGCGGATATTCCAAATTCTGAATATTGAAAAAGTTGGAGCGGCTAATGTGGGTCAGCTGAAAAACATCGGTGACCGTAGCCGTTGGCGCGCCAGATGCTCCGCTGGAGAAAGAAGAAGGGGTGGAAAGGGGTGAAGGAGAGACGGGAGGGAGAAACGGATGTACGATGGAACGATTTATGGGCTTGTTGCAGAAACTGTCTGGTGAGCCGTGGTTACACGGTGAAAGTGTCCGACCTGGGCGCCGGAAGGAACGCCTACGCAGCTGACTATTTCCGGGTCGAGGGCCGACCTCCGTTGCCGATCCGCTGGATGGCCTGGGAGTCGATGCTGATGGTAAGTTAATTACCGGTTAATCGGTACCGCGGAGCTCGTCCAGTCCGCGTGGAGGGTTTATTCACGGTCGGATGGTTTAATTGCTCCGATCGGACTGACTCGTCAAATCGATGGGCCGCCTTTGACAACGGGACGGTTACTTATTTATTCCATTCGAGTTGCTTTTACATTGAACTTTGTTTAAATGCAAATCCCGTACGCGGCCGCGGATAATTATATTTGCCCGTCTAGACTCCCCGCGAGGTGACTGGAGCTTATAAATTTACCTGACCCCGATTGATTTGTCTTGCCGACACGGTATCCTCCGTGCATTATAAAAGAGCCAGCGACGGGGAAAGAAACGAGTAGACGCTCTTCATTATTCCCTTCCCGATGAGTTTCTACATCGGGAAAGTTAACGCTCCGTTCTCATCTGACGATCGTGGAATCGTAAAGTGCAGCGGACAGAACGGAACGAATAAACCAATGACGTTTCTCCGTTAACTCGTTCCATCCCCGGTTCTCCGTAATACTGTAATAACAAAAATACTTGGCTGGTTGGTTCAACGGTCGCGAGGAGGAACGAGGGAAGTTCGATCGCGATGGACGCTCGCGGAGCAAATCGCAAACAATTTTCGTCGCCTGGGCGCGAGGGGAGACGTAAAGCGGGCACGATCGACTGGTTCTACTCCATGGTGCTACGGTCAGTGACATTTAAATGGACGATAGCCACGCATCCACGCGATGGAACTCGGTTTGGCTTTCGCGACTGCCCTCCGCTCGTTGTTTTCACCCCGTATCCCGGTCGAAATCAAAGCCTGCACGAGTCGCGTTTCCACCCCCGATGAAAGTCCTAGCTCTTTTTTTTTGCTTTGTTTTGTTTATTCCACCAATATTTGCCCCGAAGTCTCGTTGATCTCTGTTGCGGCAGGTTAAAACAACACCAATTACCGGCTAACGGATGGTTTCCGTGAGCTTCGATCCGTTTCGGCTTCGAATCTTCCTCGACGGAAGCGGGATCTATTTTAACCCTCCTCCTTGTTCCGAAACCCATCCGCTCTGATCCACGCGGATCGGAGGAACTTGAAGTGGATTCAAGCGGACGAAACGAGTTCGCTCGTTGGGAGCCACCAGATTAGATCGCATTACGGAGTTAATAACCTAAAACGTTCGCTTTTTAATAGCGATTTAATACTCTTACGATTTAATCGAGCCCTCGTCGGAACGGGAATTCCTAAGTGATCGCCAAAAGATGGTTAAGAAACGCTGGTTGAAAGCAATAATTGTACGAAGAATTGTGTTCCCCCTTTTTAATTAGAAATATTTGCGTTTTGATGCGCACGTTTAAAGTATTTAGACGAGGGGAAGCTTTCCCCAAGGTTCAAGGTATGCACGATATTTTTGAAGGGTACCCAGGCCAAGCGCGGCGCACAGTTTGCGGTTGGCACGCTCGATAAAAGTAACTGGATAAACATCAACGTCTGGTTCCCAGTGGTCGGGACAAGCTTTTTGACTTAATTTCTGACCGCAGCGTAACAACAACCCGTTCCCCAGCCACTATATCCGATATAACCCTTTTTATTCCGCTTTTTAACCACCGGTTAAACAACTTGAAACATGCAATTCCTCACACCGGGGAAAGTTTGAGGAATTTGTTTTGAAACGACTCTAACTTTGTGTGACTCACTCATTATATTGAAACTTAGCACACTTGTAGAGTATTAAGGAGTCTTTACGGTGGTTCACATGGAAGTAGTGAATCTGGGCTCCTCTAACATAAAGAAAATGGCGACGCAAAGTCCGCAAGTGTTTTTCTTTCAGACCCTTAGCTATAAGGGCACCCTCGAATCGATAGACCTTCTTCATTACTTATTTCCAGGATTCTGTTTCTTAACACGGCGACATGATGGAATACTCCGACACACCATGGACACTGCATCATTCTTCCATCAAGAACGAAGAGGAATTTCGAAAAATAGTTTATCCCCTACAAATTTATGTACATTTTAGTTGTATATGATGTATCGTATATGGATTTATAAAGATATAAACTAATAATTAGCTCGCAAGAACATTTGTGTTGTATATAAATTGTTAAAAAGTTACAATAAATGGTTCAATTATTGTTAACTAACTGTTTAATCACTCAAAAACCTGTCCAGCACTCCTAGAATGACCAATTCCAGTCCTTGAACGAGAAGAAACTCGTAAAAAATAGCCGTGAACCCAATTAAACTAGTCGGTGGTTTGAATATTAGTGCTTCGAATTCAAGAATTTAGAGAATTCCTGGAAAATGACGTCACTTCCCAGAATTGGCGAAATTCTCGGAATTTCGAGGATTCCTGGAAATGACGTCATTTTCTAAGAAATGGCACAGTACGGATACCTCCTCACATGTCATGTTCTCCTAATACAAAGTTCCAAAATCGGGGCTTCACGCTTGAGTGAGCACCAGAATCTGGGATTTCCTAAAAAATGACGTCACTTCTCAGAATCGCCGAAATTCCAGGAATTATCGATGACGTCATTTCCAAGAAGTGGCACTTGGGATACCTCCTCGCATATCATGTTCTCCTAATACAAAGTTCCAAAATCGGGGCTTCACGCTTGAGTGAGCACCAGAAACTGGGATTTCCTGAAAAATGACGTCACTTCTCAGAATCGCCGAAATTCCAGGAATTCTCGATGACGTCATTTCCAAGAAGTGGCACTTGGAATACCTCCTCGCATATCATGTTCTCCTAATACAAAGGTCAATTTTTCAGCCGGGACCCGATTTTCGGACTTTGTATTAGGAGAACATGATGTGTGAGGAGGTATCCTAAATGCCACTTCTTGGAAAATGACGTCATTTCCAGGAATCCTCGAAATTCCAGGAATTTTGCCAATTCTTGGAAGTGACGTCATTTTCCAGGAAATCTCAGTTTTTCGGACTCATTCAAGCGTGACACCCCGATTTTCGGACTTTGTATTAGGAGAACATGATGTGTGAGGAGGTATCCTAAATGCCACTTCTTGGAAAATGACGTCATTTCCAGGAATCCTCGAAATTCCAGGAATTTTGCCAATTTTTGGAAGTGACGTCATTTTCCAGGAAATCTCAGTTTTTCGGACTCATTCAAGCGTGACACCCCGAT
Organism: Xylocopa violacea; assembly: GCA_963969225.1. NCBI lineage: Eukaryota > Metazoa > Arthropoda > Insecta > Hymenoptera > Apidae > Xylocopa > Xylocopa violacea. The sequence goes on from CAXAJV010000002.1 coordinate 38,685,562, forward strand.
TTTCGGACTTTGTATTAGGAGAACATGATGTGTGAGGAGGTATCCCAAAGTGCCACTTCTTGGAAAATGACGTCATTTCCAAGAATTGCCAGAATTCTTAGAATTTCGAGGATTCTTGGAAGTGACGTCATTTTCCAGGAATTCTCGAAATTCTGGAATTCGAAGCACCAATATTCCAACTACCAACTAATTTATTTGGGTTCAGGGCTATTTTTTACGAGTTTCTTCTCGTTCAAGGACTGGAATTGGTCATTCTAGGAGTGCTGGACAGGTTTTTGAGTGATTAAACAATTAGTTAACAATAACTGAACCATTTATTGTAACTTTTTAACCATTTACAAGCAACAATAGTGTTCTTACGAGCTAATTGTTAGTTTATACCTTTGTAAATTCATATACGATACATCTTATACAACTAAAATGTACATAAATTTGTAAGGGATGATTTATATTTCGAAATTCTTCTTCGTTCTTGATGGAAAAATGATGCAGTGTCCATGGTGTGTTGGATTATTCCATCATGTCGCCGTGTTAGGAAACAGAATCCTGGAAATAAATCAATTTGATGCATGTCTCCAACTGTTTATACCTAAGAACCTGAAGGAAAAACGCATGCAGACTGTGCGTCATCATTTTCTTTATGTAAGAGGACCCCTAGCTTCACTATTTCCATGTGAAACACTATGACAACTCTTTAATACCATCAAATTTGAGGGTTGATTTCACCCACCTTTAAACGTTGACCATTGCCAGCAAAGAACTAAGTTTCAATAAAATCGACGAGTAACCCAAAGGTAGGCACACTAATTAGAAGTACCGCGACGATCGAAATCGCGTGGATTTCATTTATTATTCGAAATCGATTATTCATTTTGCGAGATCGCGAAATCGCTGTTTCACCCTCGCTGAACAAGGCAATGGTTACTCGGTTAACGTTCCCAGCCGGCTATATCGGGAATGAAGTCGCGAAAATACGTTATTCCACGTAGCGACGCGCGGTTACGGTGAATTTATTGGCAGCGAACGGTATGCCACTATATCAGTGTAACGAATGGTAGCACGCTCTGGCCCCGAGGCCGACGTATTTTATTCGTTGTATCCTGTTTTTAATTTCTCGTCCGTAGCAGTCGATATTGAACTGTCGATTCGCGAAACCGCGAAGCATCAGCCCGATAGGGCTGTCTGCGGTCGCATGGCATTAGCGAATCGGGCTTATTCGCTGCTCTTCCGTGCCTTGTGTTATCGCGATATCGTAAAAGTCCCGAGCATGAATACCCATTCACGAATATCCAAAACGAGGTAGTTAAACTATTATCGCTCGTTTGTACAGCGACGCATAGAAACAGCTCAAAGGAAAGTAGCGGATCGATGCCCCCTGCGAAATGACCGAGCCGTTGAAAAATAAAAAATACAACCGCGTCGAAATTGGGCCAGCAACGAAGCCCGTTACACGTTGCAACGTTTCTACAACCGTGGATCGGAAAGGGTTAACAGCGACGATCCGAACACGATCGTTTCACTTAGCGAATCCCGTCACGATCCTGAACGATTTTCTGATTGTTCTCGCGGTGATCGGGGATCAGAATGGGTCGGATGTCGGTGTTTACCCTCCGAGAATCCATGAAAATTCGAATGGTCCCCTCGTGGGAATGGGGAACGCGTTCCTTCCGGCGAGAATTTTTCCGACGGCTTCGCGTCCGCTGTACGCGACAAGTGGAATAAGCCTGTTCACGATCAGACATCGAGCGGAGCGCTCGGTTTCTGCGTCTTCCCGTGGTAATTGGGATCAGGGATATTTAGTCAGACGCGAGTTCCGTGCTAATTGGACGCATTACAGCTGCAGCTGCTGACGTTAGTTTCTCTTTAATGATAAGACTCCCCGCTTTAATTAGACGATAACAAGATAGCGTTAAATTTAATGTCTCCATTTTCTTCGGGCTTCTTTTCTCCCGCTCTGCTGAACCCCATTTAAATTCTCGTTCCGCTAAGACGATCCACCGCGTTATCGGTATCGAAATTAATTCCGCCGTCGAACAGGTCGGATCGACGAGCGCCGCGGGTCGAAATCGATATCGGTATTTATTCCGAGCGAACAGGGCCGCCCGTCTCCGTCGTGGGTTCTATTTGTGCCCGTTGATCCTGAGGTCGAAGCGTCAATGCCGGCCCATTAGCATCAGACATCGCGTATGAATGAAATTCATGCGAGGGCAAATTGATAGCTAAATGGTAATTTGACTAAATGGGAAACGAGCGGGCAATATAGTATTTTGCCGGTCGTTCACGTAGTCATTCGAAATTGACTGCGTCGTTAATGTTTCATTATTGCCATCGTTTATCCGACCTACGCCATTGTGCCCGCGTTAATGAAACGAGCCCACCGCCGCCCCCTCGCCCCATCGCGCGCACCAACCCTATTCCAGTTCGGCGGCGCTCGCGCGCTCGAACGCGCCACCCCCCAAGAATTATACGGAATTAGCGTCGATTTAATGATTCAACGTTCGACTTTATTAAGTCGAACGCCGGCGCGAACTAATATCCCGCGATCGGCCGCCGTAAACTTTACGACCGTCAACCTCGAACCCCCTCGAACCCCCTCGAACCCTGGCCGATATTAAAGTTAACGCGTGGCAAAGCCGGTAAGCAACGAGGGGACGGTCCTCCGCGCGCGCCAGGAAAATTCTCGTGATTATCGCGAAATAAAAAGGAAGATAAACCGGCGGGGAAAGTTGCTTCGCGAGGCGAAAGCTATCGCGGCTAACCAACGACCGCTCGAAGGGCTCTTCCGTTGTTTGTCGCATCATTAAAGGATTACCGGAGTGGGTTCGGTACGATGGCTTAGAAATTTCAGGGTTTATAGCGAGGAACGGAGGATAACAGCTTACAATTAACTACAGATGGGCGTGTAATACTCGTTAGTGTTCAATTAGTGTTTCGTGTCTTTCGTAATATGACTTTCATAGCGATATCTTAACGATGGCTCGCGGTCCTCGACGCAGCGAACGGACAAAGATTCATCTATTGCAATGACCGATAGCCACCTGTCGGAGGTTTCTCGATTTATAAATCGCCCGCTCGCGATATTCTATAAATACTCGAATCAAACGTCATTAATCAGCCATGAAATTACAAACGAATAATCGGGGATTGTCAGTAATACGGGCGAAATTTCGTCGGCGAGTTTTAATGTATGCCAACTGCCACGATGACGGTGATACGATGAAAAATGAAACAGTCGTTGATTTATCGAGCGATCCGATTCCCGTTTAAAATGTTAATCACGGTATCGCGCCAACGGGGTAATTACGCGTCGAATTAATCGGCGTGGCAATCGTTATACCGGAGGGGGCCACGTTAAACCACGTGCACGCGCCGTCGCGACGGTTTGCAAGCGAAGTCGCATGGCTTCCGGTGCATGCGTGATCCGTAAACTGGCTGAAGGCGCGTACACTGTTTCATAGTCAAGATGGAATAGTTCCATGCAATTACGTAACTAAAGCACTTAAGTTGGAGTAATTTCTCGTCAAGCAACGATACCGCCCGCCGCGCTCGCCCCGCCCTGTAAATAGATTTTAACTTCGAATGGCATCCGCGCTGCGGGGCGTCGAGGAAATCCACCCTCCAGCGTTTCGAAACGTTCCGCCCGTTTCGCTTGACGAGCCGGTGTCCGTGGAAAAATTCTATCCGACGTCCGCGCTGTTTAGCTCCTTCTGAAATTGAATATTTTATTTCCCTATCCTCTTCTCCCGCGGTTGTTTTCGCGTCGCAATTTTTTAGCGCGAAGCTCTCGCATCGACGGAATTAAACGTCTGGGAAAAATACATTTTCGTTCCGAGGAAGGGTCGCGACCGGGAAACGTTGGATTTTAATCGCGGAAGGGTAAATGAAAATTTGTTCGCCGACCTTTTGGTAAAACTTTTCGTTACGAGCGCACTGTTGTGAATGAATTCAGGGCCGACACACGTCGAAGAGCGACGTTTGGTCTTTCGCAGTGACGCTCTGGGAGATTCTAACTTTCGCGAGGGAACAACCGTTCGAGGAGCTGCCGGATCACCGCATCGTCGAGAACGCGACTCATTTTTACCAAGAGGACGAGAGAAGGGTGAGTACTGTTCCGGGATACCTTCCTTTCATCGCGCTCGCATACTCGAACTGATCAATGCGAGTGTGTCGTCCTAATTCCGCTTAAATCTCTCGTTGCAACGAGTACTTCTTATCATCTTTCTCCAGTGAAGTAATTTTTTAAAGAACATTAGTTTAAGTTGACAGTGGCATGAACGATATTCTTCACAGATTATTCTGCCGTTACCAAAGAACTGTCCCAAGGATTTCTACGAGCTGATGCGCGAGTGTTGGCACCGAAACGACGTGGACAGACCGAGTTTCCGCGAGATCCACATGTTCCTCCAGCGAAAGAACCTCGGCTACAAGCACGCCGAGACGAACGACACCTGATACAGAGAACTAGAAGGCTGGAACCTCATCCGGCTTTCTATGATCGGCGAGTTGAACGGAAACTGGTGGAACTGCCCTTCGACGACCAAAGTACACCAAGACAGACCAAGTTAGTACACGAGGGTGATCCAATCGGTCCGAGGAGACGATCCACGAATCGTCGGGAACAAAGGTAAATCGTGATCATTCGCTGATCGACCATGATCCTTCGTTCGGTTTTTCTTTTGCAAATTCGCCACGAATTCAGGATCAGTACGACTAGAAGCCGGAAGTGAAACATCGATAGCCATTCGCGATCTTCGCACGAATCGATCTGTTGTCAATGTTCGTCGAACAACTTCATTTCTTTATCGTTTCACGCAATTAGAACCATTAAAAACGTTTCATCAGCGTACGTTACGTTTCTTTCCTTTTTTTTCGAGTGTTTCTTTCTTCTGCCGTTCGAACGCGGACTAACGAGAGACTATAATTACGTACCGCATTACGTAAAGCACAATAAACGAATCATCATCCAGCAGCGCGAAATAATCCGGGCACCCGATACGAAATGGAACGTTCCTAGCGCGGGCCAATAGACCGAAAGCACGTTCGATAAATCGCACACACGCCGCTCTGAAATTGATACTGTCGGCAAACAAGCTTATGACACCAGCCGCGACGGCACTCGCGTCACGTTCGGAGTACACGTGGCCAAGGACCCGGGAAAAATCGCGGAGGACGCGACGAGCGTTCGCCACCGGCTGCGAATCGTTTCCGGAAACTTTCGCGCCGGTGTCCGCGTTCTCGCGTGCGTCCTCATCCGTCGACAACCACGACTTCCAACCCCTCGCGAAACCGGTCCGTGTCGCGAGTCATCTCTACGACGAGGAACGCTCGCTTAAACTTCGACGCGTTACGGAAGATCGTCGGGTTCTGCTCGAATCGACGAATCGGTAACAGCTTTCCTGTCTTCGCTGGTCGAATTTCCGTAGCACTGCCTTGCTTCCTTTCGTCTCTCTGGCTAATATTTTACGCGCGAAGTTTACGCGCGTGCTTAAGTGTCCGAAATTTTCGATAGTTGACGCCACAGGGATATTCGCGACAATAAGTGAACGATTTGTTCTAACCAGCTTGAAACTGCTCCGAACGGATTTTCGTATTTTACTTTTCAACAATCCGATTCGATTGCTCGTAAATTTTAGTCCGAGCTTTATGGCACGATCATTAAATAGGAAATAGAAATGAAAATGTTTCCGGAATACGAGTGCGAACAGCCGCGAAAGTTTGCTCGAACGAGTGAGAAATACGACAAGCTGGACTGGAAGAGGGAACGGATCCAGGCTGGAATATTTCAGCTAAGTAGGGCAGAATAATCAACCGACGTTCTACCGTATCGCGAATCGAAACGCGTGAAATTTTCGGCGAACACCCAGCGATGCAAACCGCACCGGAAAACCGTTTGTAGTTCGGTAATACAAGCGGTTCCTCCTTCGGAGCCAGACGAGAAACAAAGCACGGTCGAACGCACACGCGGTCCTCTTTTTGTAACGTTTTAATTAACCGGCTGGCGAAGGTGAAGCCCGGAGCTGCGCGGGAATTTTCGACGGGGCGAGCTTTCAACCGCATCGGAACGTAGGGATCGCCGATGAAATTCGATGGAAGGGCGGACAGGGCGTGGGACGAAGGCGGGCGGCCGCCCCGAAAATAAGGACGAAGAGCCGGTTAAAGGAATTCCTCGAGCCGCTGGCTTACGTTTAAGTTCCCTGAAAACTACTAATAAGCTTAAGATGCGCTTAGCCGAAGTGCATAAATGTTTGACAATACCACTAGAGGTTGCAAGTATATAACGAGTAAAGGAAAACTAATATTGAGGAAAAGCGGAAAAAAGAGAAAAAAAAAGCAAAAAGAAAAAAACGAAAGAAAAAAGATGCGACGAGAACAAAAGTTCGTATACATAGCGCGTAAAGAGATGTTAAAGGATTTAACCGAATAGCGTAAAAGTTTATTAGAGAGCGTCGTTTTTCGAACAGCTTGCATCCCCCCCGGGCGATCGTTTCGCGCCATCGTTCGAGCTATCGATTCGCGACGTTCGCTCCTCGCTGCGATACCAGCGATCGAATGCATCGTCGTTCGACGGCGATGGGGCGAAGGGCGCGAATAGAGGAGCGAAAGAGAGCGAGAGGGAAGCTTGCGTGACCTGAAGTTACGTTTATAGGAAGGAATAGACACGGTCCATTTACCCGGTGGATGTCCTTGCTCGCCTTTTACGGACGAATTTTTGTGCGGTGATCGAGAGCCGAAAGACAGTTCTTGCGAATAATCGGGCATCGATTTCGCGTTTCGTTGCCTTTTCTATGACTTCCCGCGCGGGCTGCGCATCGAGCAGCGTGCCTCGACGATTTCGGGGACGGTGGGAAAATTCCACGTGTTTTGCCTCGACCGAGGGAATCAATTTGAAGAATGCGCTTTCGTAAAATTATCTCGCCCCCGCCACGGAGCTACTCCTTCGCAACGCGTCGGGAGCACGAAGTAGAAATTGAAACGAACAGGCGCGCGCTATCGGGCAAATATTTATCGGGTACGTGAACGGTGCGCGGCGTGGAACAATGAGAAATTTATAACCGTTAGATCGAGCATCGTAGACGAAAATTAGGGGCGCGCGCCGTGCGACGGTGGGCGCGAGATAATGATAATAAAATTCGCCGATGAACGTTGGAACGATCGCGGCGCGGGAGGGGACATGAGATCGCGCGATAAATCGACGCGTTGTTCTGAAATTTATAACGTTACTCAGCTAAAGCAGTCACCCTCGTGGTCTGTAAAATATAAATCGCGGTAGGAAATGTAAGCGATAAGTGTGCACGCGACTGAAAGTGGTTCGACGAAGAGGGCATCGATCCGAGGCAATTATTCGTTACTCTTTCGTGCGAACGGAAGCGATACAATTCAGCCGGAAGTGATGACGGATCGTCGCGTTTCGTCATCGTTTTACAGAGCTTCGTTCGCTCGGGAATCACAATAATATAAATACTAACAATGGTCTCTTCGTGGGACTACGATCGTCGCATGTGATATTAATCGAGAGGTTTCATTTTGATTATGAAAAGTCTATGATATTGTCTGCGACAGACACGACGTTGGTAATTTAATATAATCTAACTTAAGTACGATAACACTAACTAAAGAATACTGCCATTGTATTAGGGGAACTTGTACCTACCTACGCGAAATCTCGTTCGAAATCTTCTACCTTCGACGCGACGTCGAGCGATCGAATCCGCGTTTAATTCGTTCGTAGACGCGATCGAGACGGACGCGTTGCGATCTGACGGAACGAAGCGAAGAAGAGACGACAAGGGTCGAAGAGCACGTAGGAAGAGCGGGAAAATCACGATCGATCGTACAGAACACAGAAGAAGAGTGTCGCGAGAGGATCGATGTACATATCCACTTTGATGAGCTTAACGAAATTGTATCGGTGGCGAATTTTAATTCGATTTCGCGGGTCGTTTTCTGTGCGATCGAATTGAACGATTAGCCTAAATGCGCGCGCGGTGCTTCCTACAAATCGAGCGAACAGAAATTAAACGCGTTTTCCAATCGGTCCTATTATGTATTCGCGAGAAAGAAGCGAATGAATGAAGAAAAAGACCCAATTAGATCGAATTAATTTGATTAATTCCATCCCCCTTTTTCCCCTCCCCTTTTTTTCCCTTTTTAATTATCGACTCGACTGTTATCTCAGCTCTTTATATCGGCTCTATTTTTCCCACCGTTAATCCCACCTTTATTCGAATTTATTTGAATTTATGACGCTTCTCATCCGATTTACGTCCGATTAATAGAGCGGAGAAAAAGCGGTCCCCTTTCGCGTGATTAATTATCGAAATTGAAATTATCGATTATCCGATAGAACAAATATTATTAATTAAGGATTGAATATCGCGTGTCGTTGACATATCGTACGTTTCGGCGTGGTAACGTTTGTTCTATTCGGGAAACGGAAGGGATGCATATCGACGTGGGAGCCGTTCTGAATCGGTTATCGAACAGAAGGCGTACACCGCGACAAATAAAATAACTTTACCATATTATCACTGAATCGGACATATCTCGCGTGAAATCTGTCTATCCTCGTTTCCGTTTGTAGGAAGGATTCCTGTCTTATGAGAGAGCGAAAGGTGATCGTATGCGAGAGCGTTTCAGAGTAACAAGAGAGACAAATACATACAAATATATATATATACAAATATATATAATATAAATATATAAATATATATATATATATATATATCAAAAATCGTTGATGATTGAGCGATAAAAGAGAACTCGTCGAGCTAATCGTTTTCATTGTACCGGTAATGTCGCGTAACGACTCGTAAAGGAGACACTTTGTACAGTTTGTAATAACGAAGCCGCGGTAATACGCTGGTGAAGAAACGAGAGATGGTGGAAAAAGAGGAACCAAAAATTGTTCCGCTAATTGTTCCCGCGGCGCGTTTTACTTTTGAAAAGCGACGGGGCCGGGGCCACGGGCCAGCGCCGACGTTTCGTCGTCGCCAACGTTCGACGCCCTCGCATGCATAAAATATGGGGCTCGACTATTCGCGTGCCGACTACGACCGTCTAGTTTATCGCCCACCCCGGGTTTTATTTGACTCGAGATGTAACGGGGTGCGCGGTAAAAATTACCGAGGCACCGTGAAAACGTTCTCACACGTGCTTACCCGCGTCGTTCCATTACGAGGCTCCTCTTGCGTCCGCGTTTCATCGTCGAGGAATCAAGATCCACCGCATGGCGACTGCGAGCAGCGTTTGTATACCATTTTATTTACCCCTGCATTGGCGTGTTAATTAACCTACGAATGTACTTATTGTATCTCTGCTGTGTTTTGAAAATGTACCACTGCGAGGAAGAAACGTGGAATTCGAGTAAGAAGGCTTCCGCGAAGGAACCAGTTAAGAACGCGGAGAGACGCAGAATCAGCCGAACGAATACGACGATAAGTAACAGCTTTGTCGCGGGCAGACGACCGCTTCTGAACACCGCGGATCGTTCTTCCGCCGGCCTAACCCGAGCCCCGTCCCCACTTCGCAAACGAGCTTTGTTTTTCGCGCGTATTTACGCAATGGAGGCACTCGGTTTTTGTCGCCAGACACGGTCCGGCGGTCGCGAACAAAAGTCGGGAACAGGGAAGTGCCGCGTACACGGGAATTCCGCGTTTGCCGATGGAATTTAATATCCGCTGCCTTCGTTATGAAACACGATCGCGCTTTTTCTGCCCCGCCACCCCTTTCTATCGTCCGCGCGCGAGCTTTCGTTTTTGCAACCCCGATGGAGCGCAACATCGAATCGATACCTTCGCGTCGAGTCGCCCGACGAGTTTTGCTTAAATAGCGATAAGCCTTCCGTGCGAATACTCCAACAGCCTCTCCTCGACGAGAGTGTCTCGTTTTCGAAGCGTTCGATCGCTTCGCGGAGGGATCGCGCGTTCCAAGCGATCGCTGAAGAAATTTTTCGAGTCCAACGAAGGGAGATCTCTCGTCGAACAACCGGACGCCTGGACTTCGCGACGTAACTTTTAAAATTAGCCGAATCCCTCCGGCTAATCGCTATCGATTGGCGAAATTCATCGGCGAAGGCGGAGGAACACGCCGTTTAGACAAATAGTTGCCACTGGTCCGGTGGACTCGTGAAACACGAGCGTATCCGGCAATCTCGGCGTGCAAATATAAACGGGTGAAATGGGTTGTAAATAAGCCGGCTGCGCGCGGCCGTAGGTGTAGGACCAGTTATCTATTGTTTATCAGCGGCCGTATTGACTATTGTGCGTGGATAACACTTGAATCCCTACCACCTCTATCCCTGTATAAATGTCACACACGTGTATTTAATACGTTTGTACATAGCGATTCGTTTTCAATAAATACTCAGCGCTTTGACTTTTATCCACCTCCCTCTCGGTTGTTGCCCTCCTCCAGACGACGATCTTCCCTTGCGAATAAAGCCGCCCGTTTTATCGGGGCAGATTTAAAAGCGACGTAACCCGATTCTCACGGCTGAAGCCAGATTTCCACGGCGCAAAGTTTATCGACGCCCGGGAGCATGCCGATTTAATGGCGCCGCCATTACGAACGCCATTCTACGTTTCTACAGTTTTCAATTAATTCTTAACCGATACGATATGCCTCGACGCCCGGGGCGCGCGTCGATGTTGCACTAAAACTTCTGTTTAGAGCGTGGAGAATATTAAATGGGAAGAAACGAAACTATTTTCCTCGATGCTCTTCATCCTTCTGATATCTATCTTTATACGACGAAATTTTACGGCTCTACAGACGGGGATATTTCCCGTATACCCCCACGAATTTTACTATATGCTCGAACGAGACCGTTCCTTTAACGTTTCGCCATTGTTTTGCGCGAAAATCTTTGGCTAGCCGGAACTGAAATGCGTCGAAGCTGCGCTTTATGCGCTGTCCGCGCCACGATTAGCGGCGCGGGTCGAATCGACGAGCTCGCGGCGCGATAAATCTTTGCGCATGGAAATCCACCTTAATTCCGCTTCACTTTTCCCCATTCGCTGTGGTTACGCAAGAAGAATTCGCTCGCAGCGCCCAAAGTTTCCCGGAAGAATCGTTCGAACGGAGCATCGCGGTCGATGGTAGCTGGAAGGTAAGTTGTTATTGAATTCCGCTTAGTTTCTCGAATGTAAGTTTCTGGTCCTCGTTTCCCTCGTTCCGGATGCAGACAGCGTATTCCACGAGCTGCTGCTACAGCGCGCTGGTTAAATCCTTCCGCTCGCGACGCCGCGGCGTTGCTTCGCGAAGGAATCTTCCTCGAAATCCTCTTCGACGGAACGAAAAGTCCCGCGACAGCCAATTCGCGTAATTCGCTCTCGATTCGCGATCGAATCGCGTTTTTTCTTTTTTTTTTTCTCGCGCGCGGACGATGACCGTCGATCGCCACGGGTCATCGGGAGATCCGTAATAAATTCGCCGATTGAATCGAGGAAGATTGATTTAATTGGAAATCCGCTCGCGCAAATAGAGATCACGTAATCCGTGAACTGTGCGCAACCGAATCAAACACGGAATACGCACTCTCTACACGGATGACGCTATTAAATAAAGCGGTAAAACCATTTCGATGATAATTCTAATCATCTCTAGCTTTGCAATTTATCGTATATAACGTGCTAGAATTCGCGTGCGAGGTTCGATTCGCGTCGAACTTACGCGCGAACGCGTTCCATTTACCGTAAAAACCCTACCCGTCTGACCAAACGCGCCACTCTTCTACTTGTTCACCCGCCAACTATCTCCTCTACTTAACCGTCCGACCGAAACCTCGTACTCCACCGACGTATCGAAACAAACATCGGCCCGCTTTAATCCGGCACTCCGATCGAAAATAATATCCACTGAAAAGCTGAAAAGCTTCAACGGAGGAGAGCCTCCGCACTCGATTCAGGCTGATCTACTTCACGCACGCGGCTCCCAGCCGCGTATAAATCATCGGTTTTTGTCGAGCTCGCGCTGACAGCGGCGGCGTTTCGCGAAGGCGGTTAATGGAAATGAAATGACGATTTCCATCGGCGACAAGCGTCGAGTCACGTCCACCCCGGTTGTCGTCGGGGCTTGTTTCTCGGATGCGTGTACGACACGAACGCCGGTTGAGCTACTCCTTCGAAGCTGCCCGCGTGTTATCGACGCGCTATCGCGATGAATTTGCACGATGGTGACCGAGTATCAGATAGAGAAAGGGCGAGGGGAACTGGACGAAAGGTAGGAGAGAATAGGGTGCTCTTTGTATCGCGTGTCCTTCGTGACCCTGCGACGAGGGAGAGACGCCGTGGGCGAGTTAGGGTCACGAGCGAGGCGCTAATCCGATCCGAGACACTCTCGTCTTTACTGCCGCTCGAATTTTCCACGGGATTGCTCATAACGACTGGTCATCTTTATTTTCACGCACTCGCGGCATGTTAGCTGGTAGCCTCCTTGCGTTTGATGGGTGCACTCGGTTGCTGAATGTTTCCTCGTTAACGGTCGAGGGTGCTTTCCTTTTTTTTTTTTCACGACTGGAAAAAGAGCCGGCGAGTCGTGTCCGTGCGCTGGAAAATGGCACGAGCTTGCGTTCGTCTGGAAGGTCATGAATAGTCGGGGAGTTTCATGGAAGCGTCATATTTCGAAACGCGGTAAATATAATTCGAAACAACGGAATACCAGAAACTCCGTGTACGTGGATGTATACGGAGCGACCTATTTTAGTTCGTAAACGCTATTATATGTCGTACCGTGAGGGAAAATGCACTGTGCATCAATTAAAAAATTCCGCTGGCTTTGAAATTATTTTAACGATTGACAGCTGTATGCATTAGTGTACGCCTCAACTTTGCTTAATCACTTCGAAACAAGCTTTTCAATTCGGCGTAATTCTAGCGATATTAACATTTATTGTTTGAAATGAATCACGCATGAAAAAAATATATTTCCGTATAAACTCCGCTCTGTTGTACCTTTTTCCTTTTTTATTTTTTTTTTTTACAAAAATACACATTTTACTAAATATGAACGTATCGAGTTTTTCTGGTGAAATTTTTATTTCGTTTTAGAATTTTATACGAGAGATAAAAAATACCCGAAACATTTTTCTGATAAAGAACGTTGCGGTATTCGAGGCGGACTTTTATGCCCTGAGAATAGAACGTGAAAATATGAAGTTGAAAAATTTCTATCGAACGAGACGGATACTTTCGACGGATAATTTTTCGTTTCGTCGCACAGGGCGTTTCAACGGGTTCGCAAATTCGTTAGGAACGAAGTCAGAGGGTTAAATGTGACGAGGGTTGGATATGGGTATAACATGTTAATCCTTCGGGACGCGTTTTCACGGTATCCCGGCTGATCCCTCTATCGAAAGGAATTAGTCTTCCAGAATATGTATTCATTTCAACGTGAAACACGGTGATTAATTTTTTACGGATGATCCTTAAATACAATAACACGAGAAAGACAGGAACGTGTTTCCATCGAATGTTGCGTGTCAATTTTCCCGTCGCTCTTCGCATTTCGCGAGATAGATCCAACCACTTCGTTCAACGCGTTTCTACTTCGATACGTTGCCACCTGACGAAGCTACTTCCAATAACGAGTCGTATAATTATCGGTGAATTTTATGAAGTAATTAATATTCGAAAATCAAATTCATCGTCGACGTAACGGAATCGTGGACACATCCTGTTAGGCTTAAAGGATCAACTTAATTAACATTAATTAGTTATGAGTACAGGAGCCTGATGTTTTCGCCAGTTATTTTCAGAGAACGTTCCACGACCATGCAAACATTCAGCATGGCTGAAACGTTTGTTAGCGCATCGAGTCATTGCAACCAACATGGCCGGACGATATTAAAGAAAACAAACTGCAGCTGGGCAATTTGTGTAACCTGCCGTTTCGCGTGTACACTTTTCATCGATAACGCCGGAAGATAACAGGATCGCGTTGGCGAGCGCGAAAATTTTCATTGGATCGGCAATTGATTGTTCCTCGCGATTTTTTAAGTAAATACTGCCGCCGCTAGAATGTCGAAAATACGCGGACACGTCATCGCAAATACCAGTAACGCGATACCGGCACGCAAACAAAAATATAGCTCGGCACTTTCGACATTTTTCGTTAACTTCGGCTTCGCGTGGAATTCCGCGTTAATTCAACCCGTAACGCGCGGTAGATATTTCATCTGCTTACGTGAAACAGAGAACAATGCCAAAGTAGCAACTTACAATGGCTGCGAAAACTGGCGGCAGAACGTTACATTTATTTCAACGTTCGAGTCGAGAAAAACGACAGAGAAAATAATTGTTAAACTAGAATAGATCGGAAGATCGATGCGAGAAGCGATCCTGCGGCGCAAACGCTTCGAACATCGACTTCTCCGGCGTAAAAACACCCTCGAAATTTCGTTACGAACGAATATGCAAGACATTGCCATATTTCAGCAGGTACTCGATATTAATCCAGAACCGATACGCAGGCCACCTTACCATCGAAGCATCGGCAACATCGAACTGTAGGACGCTGCCATCGGCCAGGTGACAGTGATCGAGCCTCGCGGAAATTCCATTTCGTCCTGATTGAATATTATTTATCGCTCAGACATCCGGGTGTCCGATGATTAAGCCATCGCCTTCTACCCGCTGGCTGCTCCGCCTCGTCTTCTCGCGGGGTGAAATCGATAATCGCGTGCGCCTACGGTTTTTTTCCCTATCGTTTTCCCTCCGCAATACACCGGCCGCGTGGCAGCCAAGTGCAAAATTGATATTGAAACTTTCATTTCTCGACCAACGGCACCTAAAAACAATTAAAACCCGTTAACGCAATAACCGCTTTGCGTTTCAAAGACGTCAAACATGTTTTTCGTTATTTAATTACAAGCGCGACTGAATAAAATTTGTTTGTCCATTTTTTTGGGGGAGAGGGGGCGGAGGAGGGGGAAAAATTGCTTTTTCGACGCTCCGTTATTGTTCGTCCGGAACAACGAAATAATCAATCGTTGTTCGTGGGTAGCGTTCGTTTCAAATTCCGACGCGCGCACCGCTCGATCGATTTTGCTGTAGCGCTGGAAAATTTCATTTATACATCCATCCAGGACGGGAAGGAGCTGGACGACTAAATATATGGCTGCAGCGTACAACGGGTTGTAGATCCAAGTACGTTAATTATAATAAAGTTAGTTAATAATACTTTCCCGCGAGAGTCAAGCGTAGAGCCTAATTAAAAAATGTACCATTAGAAAATATGGGTGATATAACATTTCTTTCGTAATTATAGAAGAATTCAACGCAGCGTTTGTAAATTTCCCTCTGTTACGACTAAAAAATCGAAAGAATCTCGAACGATACGCGCGGATACACTTCTGTCTGGCTATGAATTTCGAACAATTTTTCTGCAGTATTTAATTTCCCGCTAATTTCGCTGTTCGTTAGAGCGCGATAGAAAGCGTAACCGATAGACAGCCCCGAAATTCGGTCGTTTATAAATTACAGCGAGCGCGGCAACGCCATGGCAGCGGTGGCGGCCACCGTGAATTCGTGTACCTCATCGCGGTAATTTCGTCTTCGCCGAATATACGGCGCATATTTCGACGGGGACCGGTAGATACTTAACTACATTAATCCTTTTAATACGAAAGTAACAACGCCCGCGTCTGCCTCTCGCACCTGGTGCCGCTTCGTACCGGCGGGTAAAAGACGGCCAGCGAAAGCGAAGGGATGAAATTATTTATCGCGCGTGGCTTACGTCCCGTTTAAAAATATTCTCGAATGAATAGCTGGGGGACGTGAAAATTAACCGCGCAAACTTGGGCAGAGGGAAAAAGGAAAATAGCATGCAAACGTTCGAGGGCGATTCTGTCTTATTTTAATGGAAAATAAAAGCGGCGAGCGGGGGTGGAAACGGGTAAAAATGATAGCCGCTGCCCGTTGCGTTCGCGGAAAAATTGTCATCGATCGGATCGGGCAAGAGTTCACGGTCTAAATAATAATCGAGAGCGCGGCCGTAATGGCTCTCCTGTTGTTCGTCAAACAGAAGAAACTAATCAATCAATAGTCAATTTACAGATAGACCAGGCCACTCACGTGATTAACCGGCGCGCGCGTTGTTACGTTTCCGTGGGCCACGCAAATTGTTTATACGCGCGAGGTTAATGGACGGGGCAGGGTTTATCGACGAGACGCGACACTTTTATTTCGAATAAATCTGAACGATTGTTTTTTCGAGGTAGCGGTTGGTTTTTTTTTTTTGTATTCGAACGAGAGGGGCGGAAATTTCGACGCGGCGAAACACGTTGATCCGAACGAATCCGCGCGCCGTCGACGAGCAATGTCGACTGCGAGGAAATAAGAGAAATATTCGCGAACCCGGAAACGATGGACTCGCATCGACGGGTTCGAAGTCCGAAGGAGCGCGTGCCTGTCCGTTGTTCCGATCGAGGAATTAAGAAAACGGTATTAAAGCATGTGCTCGAGTTTGTTCGTGGATCGAAGTTTCAACAACTCCCGGATAAACTTTGAAATTGTGCCGCACTTTATATTAGTTCTTCGGAAACGGGAACATTCTTCGAAGCTTTGAAATCCGCGGAAATTATGGGAATAATCCTTTCGCCCGGGCACGGAGCCTTGCGCATTTTTTATGGAATTTTTACAGCGCCCACGCGTAGGCTGTGCGAAAAGGAGGAACGTAAAAACTCTTCATTATCCGGATGTTTTTGAGCCTGATGTTTATGCAGGCTACGCTGTCAGAGAGACTGATGACGTTCGAAAGCCGCTTAGCCTCTTTACAGAACACGTGCAAAAAGCGTAGCAATAATATACCGGCAACTTTTTTCGAGGAGAGACGTTTAAGTTTTCAATTCTTCTATTTTCTTTCCGTTTCTGCTCTTCCGACGAATTTCAAAATTCACTAGGAACAACACTTTGAACCGTCCGACTGTAAGCGTTCCGACACAAAATGGACGAAATCGAATCGAGGGAACGGGGAATCGTTTATTCGTTCTTTATCAGCGACGGTAATGATCACGGAGCTTCTTCGACGTTTCAGTTAGAAGATGGGACACGGTTTGCCTGGCCAAGTATAATTGAGTCCTACGAATCCGCCTTAACCGTAACGCCTCGCCGTACGGAAAGAAGCACGAACAGAATTATTGGATGTTTGCTCGTCGAGGAAGTAGCTTAACGGCGGTGGACGTGAGCGGACTTTCGAAGCCCGTTGGAAATAAACGAAAGACGAGGGGGGTGGTGGCGGACCCGTTCCCTGGTCTCGTTCTTGGCCAGCTATATTTCTCGCTATTTTAAAAGACCGCGGGAATTGTCGTGGGAATGATCGGCAGCTCGAACGTAACGGCATCCTTTTCGTGCTTTTAAAGCGCGACCGGTTTACTGTCCGCGATACTTTCGTTTACTGGTGGTACGTGTACCACGCTTTAATTGTCAGGCCAATATTGCGTCTCGGCCGAGTTTCCAACTCGAATAGGTTCTCGGGAATAGTTTCAGAAGTTACGTTCAATGTTGACACTTCTTATATTGTTGCCGTCTGCTTTAAGCAACCTCGCGGAACGATCAAGTGGAGCGTCCAATGAGATGCCTGTAGCCTGAGAGATGAGTCTGTAATTTGTTCTTTCTTGTCGATTATTTAAAACTGATTTTGATATCGATTCGATTGAATTAATGTCCCGCGATGAAGAGGGTGCGATGCATTAACTAATTCATTTTTCGAGTGTCTCTGTCGAACGATAAAAGTGCGACCTGCGAATTTAGTGAACAGGTAACCGGCGAATTCGATTGAATAAAGAACAACCTTTACCTTGGCTGGTAAACTGAAAGAAATGAATAAAAAAGAACGATCAGAAACTTCACGATTCCTCGTCGATCAATTTCGTGTTTCAGGAACGTCTCGGTGATTACAGACTTCCGAACTCGCTCGCTCGGCTTCAAATTTTCGATTCTTCGTGGAACTTCGATCGTTCGTTTATTAGATAAATGAAAATTCTCGCGCAGCGATCAATCCGCGCTAATTTCAGTCGGTCGGAGAAGTTACACACTCGCGCCTTGTATAACTTTCCAGCGGGCCGCCATTATTCACGAGCGGCCAATTAAATTAATCGATCCGGCGGCCGGCGGCGGCGTTGATTTTTCACGGAGAAAAAGCCTGGGACCGGTTTTTCGTTTTCATATCGGCCGACGGTTGGCTGGACGCGCGGCCGTCATGCATTATTGATCGAGTACGGCATAAATGCCGGAAGTTGGACGGACCGGGTGCAAGAAATTCATGCGCTCGAATCCCTTCGAGACGCGTCTCGAGGCGTCCGTCGTCTGTCTTTGCCCGCCGCGTCGACCAACTCGCCTCTGCAACTAGTGGAATCGTCCCGCGTTAGTCGGACGCCGCGCGGACCGTCCATATCGAACATCTGTGCGATCGCGGTAGGGCGAGTCTTTTCTCCGATATTAACTTCCCTATTGTGCATTACGTCGAGAACGAATGGAGGCTGCGCGAGGAGCATCTTGCGCCCGTCTTGGTATCCTCCAGAAAGTTGTAGGCAACGAGGATGGTATCGCTTTGAATATTTCCGTTGACTTTGCACGAAGAAAGTATGCTACGTGTGGACCTCTAACCTATTGTCGTACACTTTTCCCTAACATTCCCGCGTCTAAGACAGCTAGGCAGCCTCACTGATGAGTCCACTAGCAGGACGAAACCTTCTTCCCTATCCTTTCTCTAAACACACTCACAGCGACCCGAAGCAACGAACTGCAGAGAGCTACTGTAGTGAAGAGTTTAATGAAACTGACTATAATGTGTGATTCGCCTACGTATCGCCAAAAATTGAACGCCTATAGCCGTCGTTTGCGGCAATATGGGTTAAGCTCGTATTGTCAGAAGGTAAATATGTTTTCCACGGTAACGAACAAATGTAAAGGTATTCTGGATCCACGTTCTACTTGACGTGGAATCTCTGCGCGTTGAGTAAGGAAGGATAATTTAAGACGCGCATTGTTGAAGTTGCTGCGATCTAAAGACTGATAGAGAAAAATGGAGGACTCGTCCGCCATCCACGGTGAATCGGAGGAAATATTCCCCGCAATATGCAATATTTGCTCGACGGTAAAGCCTCCCAGCAAGGTTACCGCGAGCATGATGGATGCGTCCGAGATTACGTTCTAAGGACGCAGCTTTCGTTCTTTACGTTCCCGGTAACGTCGGGAATAATTGAAAGCCGGGAAGCTTGTTGTTGAGCTTGATGAAACTTGATGCACTGGAAACAGATTGCACGGGGGAAAAAGCGTCGCGAATATTACGTTCGAGTGGATTCCGGATGAAATTAATGGAGAAACTGGAATCGGCGATTTTTTAATAAAATCGCGGGCATCGTCTAGCTCGAACAGTTTCGAGAGGTGTTCGAGCGAAAATTATATTTCGTTTAGACGACGGCGAAACGCGCGCAGAAATAACGGTGATTAATGTCGGTCTATCCAGGAGTAATGTCGCGACACGCGTATACATTACCCCGCGATATCGTCTTTAACGCGGTATTTACAAGGGGAAGATATACGCAGGACTGTAAATAAAATTTAACGAGGAACGTAAGTGCTCGTTTGTCCTAAATTTTTATGCAGATTCCGTATAAATATTCAATGAAGTGTCCCGCGTGCTGCTTTACGTTTAACCTCTCGTATATTACGCGGCCTCCGGTAATCCCTTACCCTCCTCAATCGATTCGAAAGAGGCGTGCTGGGAACAAAGTGGAATAAAACGTCTCACGGTCTTTTGTAAATTCTAATGCGTGCCAGCCGGTGGAATAGGAAAAAGTGGAACAATCGTGTTACGAGTACGTACAGCTACCAGCCACCGGTGGTTCATCAAATTTTCAACCCGCGAGGAACGCGGGCAAATTAAAACCTGGGAAAATTGTGAAAATTGTCCTAAATAAACCGTTCGCGGCTGAAAAGTGAAACACCATCGGTACGTTGTTAAACGGTTTAAGGGTACACGCGACACGCAACAGCTTTAGCCGCGATAAGCGATTTCATCCACGTACCCGTGCCGTATTAAGGATATCGGGTACAGACGTTCGAAGAGGTGAATTCGCGATGCACGACTTACCACGGCCGACTTCGCCGCGACATTTGCGACTGTTTTATCGCGGATAATTTATTCGATAGCGGGTAATCGTAAATTTAAAGTCGCTGGAGATGCGCAAACCTTGTACGTATCGAATTTACGATAGCGGCAACATTTATGAGCCCCGTCAGAACGCGTCCGTTTCAATTTCCCTTTATTACGAGGCATGAATTAAAATCGCGCAAGACCGTTCAATCATTTTATGCATATAACGTATAATAACCGTGTTCGTTTCAGCGGCGCGCTAAATGGTGTTCGCGAAATTTCATTACCACGTCGAATGAAATCGAGCCCGCGGCGCCGAAAAAAAAAAAAGGATACTACAAAACCCTCCCCCTGGTTCCGCGCCATCGTCGATCCCCGATTCGAAACTGTCGCGTGGAAATTTCGTGACTTTTTCCGCGATTAAAACGCGGCGCACCGACATTTTTTCATGGGAAATGATGCGGTCGTGTCGCGACAGACGAGCGCATGGTAAACGAGAAGGAAATCGTTCGAAAGTGTAATTATTAAAGTTTCGCGAAGATATCGCGATATCCAATGAGCAGCGCTACGTGTTGCCTCGGTTTGTATGTTTGCAACCGCACATGGAATAAACACACGCGTACAACGAGCTCGTTTACGCGGCCCTGGCTAATGGCTACTTTTGGCTCCTCTGCCTGTCACTCTGTGACAATTCGACCGTTTCGTTGCCTGCATGGTTCATTAGGAAATTATCCTAATAGCGGTCAATGAATGTCGTGCATTTAGCGATGCCTTTAACAGCGTCGAACCCGCGGATAGCGATCGAGCGAACGATCGTCGAATTATTTTCGCCGGTGTAATCGAATCGATTCTTCGATTAAGTCGATCGAGAAACGAGCAAGTTTTCCGTTCGTTTTTTCTCTCGTTCGGGTATTACTCGACGCAACGTTAAAATGTACTTCCAGCCTTCTGTGAAAGTTAACGAACCTCGCGCGGTTGAACGACCAATTTTATCGTTTAATTTATTCTACGCGCTCGCGACGGAACGCGCAGCGCGAGCCGAGCGTATTTGCCGCAATAAAGGCGGTACGTATTCGTTTATATACGAGCGACCTCGAGGGAAATTATTTCAAGTACACCGTTCTTGGGCTTGCTTAAGAAGCTGTCGGTCAGGAGGCGCCCAGCAGCCGGGACGGTGACCGCCCTTTCTTGCCGTGGAGTTAAAGTTTAATCGCAAAAGTGGCCCGTCGCGCGAACAAGAAGAACGAAAACGAACGTGTCCAGCGGGCAGGCTGGGCGAAATTCTCGCTACCCGCCTTTTTCTCCGCGCCGCTCCCTTTGAACGCGAGACAGCGATGTACGCGGGCGGAGGACCGTAAAAGAACGGATTACGAGCCGTTACTTTCTTTCAGACGAATCCACGTTTAAAACGGGCAAATAATTCATTATGCACGGGGCTGCGATAGGTCTACTCTTCTCGACGGCTCGATAAAACGTTCGCGCGACATATTATTGTCCCCGTTGATCGAAATTGACTCTCTTTTACGCATACGAAGCACAATTTTGGAATTATAAAGCGAACACTGTCCACTCTAGACGTACGCGATAAAAGCGTCAGGAATCGTATTTCTTTGATACGCGAGATACATCGCACGATGATCGAAGGGTTTCATAAATTACCACATGGAAGTGGTTCCTTCCCGCACGATCGAGTCCGCTAAATGTAAGGAGCGGTTTACGGCTGGCGGTTTCGATGCCTCCTGACCGCAGCCCGATCGATGTTCAAGCGAACGTGACTAAACCTTTCTTCCCCCCTTTTTTTTTTTTTTTCTCCTTCTTCTCCACTCGCTGCCGTGGGTGAGAAACGAGACGGCGGCATTAGCGTCGCCCTTCCTAGTATGGGTTGCAGGTGCGAAAATTCCATTTCCTTCCGCCTGTCACAAGGCGCGGCCACAATTTTCGTTTTTGGCGTACGTGCACGGGCCCTGCCTTTAAATGTTCCACGAGAAAAAGTAGAAGGGCGATGGGGGATGGCGTAGCAAGGGAGGAGAGGAAAGAGATCCTTGGTCCCGGGTGTAAAACGTCCTGCGGTACCTTTCACCTATCCCCGCCCCATCCCCGTCACGGCTCCAGTCGGGACGCGATCGGAAAACCTTAGCCGCCAACGTGCTCGAGATCAATGACGAATTTACTTGACGCGTGTCAAGCGTCGCCTCGCGAGATATATTTCCTCGCGCCTTGCGGGGGTATCCGCTACAAAACGTACCGATAAAATTCAAAGGACGCGAGAGCGTTACGCTGCGACGACCACGTCACGGAATCCTAATGCCATTTGCTCGCGACAGCTCGTCGCGGCGCTGGATAGCGACGCTTATATCCTCGATTTATTCCGGCGAACGTGAAATGGCTACGTTCGGTGCGTTATTTTGTAGAGCGACGCGTTCCGCGGGAAAATTCGGATGAAAAGAAAACGTCGGTATTATATATTGCTTGTCACACCGTTCGGTTGCTTATTCCTTCGCTCTCATTGACAACGAGTAGCGTCCTTTTCTTGAAACGTTCTTTATAGTACGTCTGACGATACGTGCTGCTATACTACTTTCTGAATCGAAAATCGAAAGAGATTGAAAGAATAGTTCTTCGAGAAAGTTGTTTATATCAATTAGATGGAGAAACATCTCATAACTCTCTTA
This sequence comes from Xylocopa violacea, assembly GCA_963969225.1. Lineage (NCBI taxonomy): Eukaryota > Metazoa > Arthropoda > Insecta > Hymenoptera > Apidae > Xylocopa > Xylocopa violacea. The sequence continues at coordinate 38,708,328 of CAXAJV010000002.1, forward strand.
TCGTTTCACAGATTTTACGAGGGTTGATCTCACCCCTATAACGTGAATTGGCAACTCTGAAAAATTGCGCAACATCGTATGCATTTATGCTCCTTGAAGTTTCATAATTTTCTGAATTCCCTGGCAGGAGCTCCCCCATTGCTCTCCGTTTCCAAGCGTCCGACTAATCACCTACCTATACTACTTACTCTTGCACAACCACATCATATTGCCCGACAATTTCCACCTCTACCATCCATCTCTCGGTCCTACCTCCAATCCCGGCCCCGATTCACTCCGTTGGCGTTACACGTAGCCTCGCAACGATGTACCACGCACTCGCGTGACACGTGTCCGTGCTCGTGCACCTTAAATCACAGGATCACAGCGAAACGTTCGCCGCGCGCGCCCCTTAACGGTCCGTAGTCACACGGCCCCGGAGACGTGTCCGACGATAATGCGTTGCCACGGCCGCGCGTTCACGCGTGGATTTATGAAACGCCAGCCGAGCCGCCGCCTTAATTTCCAAATTGCCCTGACACGCACGTGCGCGGCGCGTAGGGCGCGGTTCGAAAAGCGCGTGTCGCGTTTCCGAGCGCGCGTTGCAACGCGCCAAGCGACATGCGAGGGCGCGAGGCTGGATGTGCCGCGTTATCGAGAGAGATAAATTGCTCCCTCGGTGCCGTGCGAAGGAGTCGTTCGAACGATTGTCCAAAGATTATTTGGAGGGGGGGGGGTGTGAAGTTGCCTTGCTTTGTAATTATTTCTGCGAACATATGAAGATGGAAGATAGCGTTATTTATGCACACCTTCGGGCCGGATCTTTGCGGTATCGCCGCGAACGCGTTTCGTTTCGTTTACGTCCACGTAGGGGGGGTTGACGTTGGTGGGATTACATGCTTATTCGAGCAATACTCCGTTGGCACGGAGTCCATCCTTAAGTGGTTTAACGCTATCGCGGTAAAGCGATTACAATGCTCCTCGCGCACCGCCCTCGACGGTATGAAACCGCGAACTGTGGCACTTTCCACTCGCGATAATACGTCGCTAAGTATGTACACGGCGTGTTACACGGGACTATTAAATTCCTGAGTGCACAGGCGGCCGCGGCACCGCCGCCTCGATTTTAAACTTGCCCTTCGCCAGCCGAAACTTTAAATTCCAGAGGTACGCGCGGCTGTGCGCGGCGAGGCAGCGCGTGCACGCGTCGGTGATCCCTCGTAAAAAATAGGGAAAGAGGCTCTCGCGGTCACGGTACACAGGCTGGTACGTATTTCAGCTCTCAGGAGCGACCCCCCTCGGTCCATAAAAATTACCGTCACGACATTCCTGAAAATTCCCATTTCGTACGGCAACCCCCCCGAACGAGACGGCTGGAAATCGAACAGCTCCATTCGGAAGCCATTTCGCGGAAAAGAAGTCTGCTGGCCTTGAAAAAGAGGGACGGAAAAGGGATCGGCCTGGTTGAATGCACACGTGTTTCGTGAAACTTTTCTTGATAGGTGCGAAGAGAACGCAAAGAGAAACGACTCAAATTGGCTACTGAATTATGGATTAGAGAATTTTTATGCGTGGCAAACGTCGATGTTTTAAACAATAATTCGATATCATCAGCGCTGTTTAGTGTATACGGATACTTTTCGCATATTATTTCCATCAAAAACTTACGTCAGGTTCCGTCGAAGCAAAAAAAGAACGGACAGAGAAAGCAAGGAGTCTAACATCAAGAGCCCCTATAAATACAATATAAAATAATTCAAGAATCCCCCCACCGGTGCAATCGTATTCTCCATCGTCCATTATACCCGGCTTTATCAAATTTACATCGTAAATATCATTACACAGTCTTCAGCTTTTATACCAAAACCAGCCAACTTCCCTCCCCGGTTTCTTCTGTTTATCTCGCGCTCTCGAGCCGCGTCGCGGCGTCCCTTTGAACGGAGGCAACTATAGAAACATTCGAAACTGCCGGCAGCCGGGGGTCGCGGTGAATGATTAAACGCTGGGGCGGTTCAGGGTCTGGGGGTTGAAAATCGACGTCGTAAACGGGCGTAAAAAGGAAGTCGACGAGGCGCGAACGTCTTTCCAGCCGGCGCGTGCACCTGTACTACATATGTAGCGGCTTCCGGCGGGTGGTCGTGCTCGATTAAAGCTCAGTGAATCGCGGGACAGTCCTTTGTCGTTTATCCGGGCCCGAGATCGGGGCAAAGAAACGCGTCGGTGTAGGAAAATTCCTCTGTCGACGGCGTGGCCGAACACGGGGTCGAATCAGAGGCACGTGTCAAGCGCGATCATCCGTCAAATTGTTTTTTCTGGACCACGGACTTCGCTACGGAACGTTGTTCACATTCGACGAATTAAAATACCTTACATTTTTTTTCTCTCTCCATCTTCCGAATCTTTCGTTTCGCGTAAAATGTTGCCGTTTCCCGAAGTTACTTTTGCCCCTGAATTTACAGAATTTTCCGTGTAACGTGCGATGAATTTCCACGAACGACTCTTTAAAGAATATATTAATACCTAAATCGTGGGCCTCGCGGAATTAAACGCGAAAAGGCGAAACGGTCGCGGCTCTGCGAGGCATCGCGCACGGAAATTGTGCTTGCCCCCGAGAAAATTAGCGGCAGGAGCGTTACACGAGCGCTTGGTACCTCGAGCTGCAGGCTGGCCAGCAGCGAAACAGCATTACGCGCAACAGCGATCCCCGCTAGGCTCCGGCGAATTCAATTTTCGGTATCTTTTCATCGGAATTCCTTTCGTGCATACGTTAGTTTCGTACGAAACGGAGCCACGACGCCGCGCTCCGTCGTCGATGCGAACGGTGTCGCGTGTTCGCTGCTTGACACCGGAATCTCGATACACGCACGAGAACGTGCCGGCCCAATCAGAATTTAGCGTCACGCATGGACAGACACGAATTCCATTCGCGGTCGTACGCGATACCGACGTACGTATTCCCAGAAGAAACATTCCACGAATCCCTCGATTGCGCCGCGGGGAATATGCCGAAGGACACTCTTATCGAATCGCAGACACGCTAATTCGGTTTCCCGTTTACTGGTCAAAGTTAAAAATGCGCGCGAGGTCGTTGAACGCGTACAATTAGCAAAACGTACAACGGAACGTAAAATCAGCTTTTCGTCTGACAATGGAAACCACTAGCGCAAAGAAATAAGTGAACAACGATTTTCCTCTACGCTCCGCGCCATCGTTTATTATGCGCTGCGTTACCAAGAGGAGGAAGAAATCGAATAATGGGAACAATTTATTCCCAAGCACTTTTCAAACACGCCACACCGTACGTGTTCATTTCGCGTGGGTAAATTCTAAACACTCGCGCGCGCATTGTTCGCCGGCAAAGAAAATTCGATACGGCGCGGAGGCACGAGAAATGAAAAACACACTCGTCACGGTCGAAGCCAAACATTTGCCAGGAATTCGCCGTGTCCGTCCAATGAGGGGCAAATAAAACAGAGAGGCAAGAGGGAAAAAAAATTCATTCCCATCCCCTCTCGGCCTCGACCGCCCCCTTTTTTCTTTTTTTTTTTTTTTTCCTCGAACCGTGTCACCTGCTCCGCGACGCTGGTCACCGCGCACGGCAACGAGAACTTATATCCAGCGGTACCACCGCTCGGTTACCAGCTACAAGCCTGGCCCATTCGCTTGTTTAACTACTCTGTATTTACCCGGAATAGATGGAATCGATGCTCATCTCACGGCATCCCCCTATTCGACCGCGTTCCGCCACGTTCTCGACTTCGCGGTGGGCGCGTAATGTCGCGGGAACCGACCGAGAATATACACGGTGACCCGTTTTAATGTTTAAACGCGCATACCGACAGATGGAACGGCGAAAGAGAATCGACACGTCCTGAAATATGCAATCGAACGATGCACGAGGAAAATGAGACATCAGAAACACGTCCTTCATTTGTCCTGTCGCGTTGTGATTTTTTTAGAAGCTTCATACGCGCGCCTGCAATTGAACGTTCATCGATTTGATATCCCATCGACGGAAACTGACCGACGAGGAAATAATAAATTGACACGGTAGCTGCTGTCGGCAAAATTTAAGGGAAAGATGGAATAATGATTAGCGCCGTAAATAAATCTCGTTCTCCATAACAAATCACCCTCAGATATGAACCGATCAATACCGAACGTGTTTTTCACTCGTCGAAATCTCGCTGAAAGTGTATCGATGACGTTGATATCTACTTTATATATTCGTCTGGATGTTATGCTACTCGATACGGTCGACGTTCGTGGCGCGAATCTTACATCCGGTCCCGCGCGACGTCGCTCGATCGCTTTAACGCGCTTGCTGCAGGCCAAAGTATATTTTCGAAGAGTGCAAGACCTTCAAAGGACCGAAAATTGTCAGCCTGTCCTATAGTTTAAAGGTTCTACCTTTAGAAACTTTGAATTCTTCTGTAACAGAAAGAAAAGAACAACTAGCTAATCGACGTACAATAATTTTAATGTAATTATTGTACGAACTACTTTAACAAGTTTTAATAAATATCCCACCAACACTCCTTACACCAATACTTCGGTGTAACCGTGGAACGTATTATAATGTTTCTTGGAAACCTGCCAGAGTGGAAGTATTCATATTGGCGTCGGTTGCCAAGAGTGTGGAAACGTCTGAACGTTTCCTGTGTAATCTATACTTTTTCCTCGTGTACCATTCTGCCGTTCGAATATTCAATTGAAGTATCACCGTTGGTGGAACTGTCGAAATGCTACGGAGGAACTTGTGGAAAAAGCAGATCGTCAAATGGCCAATAGGGTTTCAATTGCTCCCTTCTCCTCGAACTGTCTCTGCGTCTCAACCATCAAATCGAATCGTTCCGATCTCGATTCAATTAAACTCGTAACAAATGGAAGATGAGTGAGAAAATGATTTTTATTTCCGGATATTAATGCGCGCAACATTGCACATCTTAGGCGAGCAGAACGCCGAGCAACTCCGCTCGCTAAAAAGTTCATTCCTCGCGGCGCTCCTCTCTCCACTGCGCATACGTTATTCAAATCGGCGTTCGCGCGTGCACCCCAGTTTCGAAATCGCGCAGCCAAATGGACGCCTATTCGATTTACCCTTTTTCTACGCGCGAAATCTTTTTCCCGCTTGTGCAGCACAAACTGAGTCACAACTACGAACGCCCCCGTACCATCCGCAACGCTCATTGGTATGCGAGTACACGGCCCCGCCGCGAGACCAGCGAGGAGCGTACATATCTCTCGACTAGACGGCTGGCGAAACGACGTATATACACCCGCGCGACGCTGACGACTCGGCGAACTGTTTGGCCGAGTATGTGCCAGATACGCCATTATATTGCGCCGTCACTGGCTCACGTTCGCCCGATAAGGTATCTCGCCGCCTCGTCTTTTAAGTTTCCCGAATCTATCTTGCTCCATTTTCCCCGCTGATAATGGAATAATGGTTTTCCTTTTGTCGAAAGATTCCGTGAGCGTCGACGTTCCGTTTCCCCTGCTCCGCGGTATCGCGAAATTTCGATTTTAATCCGAGCAGAAGCGAGAAAGAAGCAGTCGAAACAGGGGAGGGGTGCGCGCGGAGGCTGGCCCGGCGAGTAGAACAAGTAGATACGTGGTCGGACGAGTAGAACAGGGGGCCGCACCGCGGGACGAGTAGAAGAGGGACGGTAGTTGGGGTTAGTCAAACGGATTAAGGTTGTACGTGGGTAGACGCATAGAATTGGAGGACTTGTACGGTGAGATTACTAGAAAGCGGGCACGGTCGGTGACAAATTCAGTTACGTTCTTTCGACGGTAAGAAAGTCGAATCGACGGCCCGGTGTTCGCGCGAATAATCCCCTGATATTAATTTCGCTCGAAACGCGGCGAAGGAGTCGAGGCTACAACGCAGCCGATACGTCTGCTACGAAATTTATGGTTTTCACGTGTATCACCGGATTACCCGGCTGGGTATAAATCAATTCGCCCGTAATTATGTCCCCATCAATTTCGATCCCTGCGCATTTTTATCGAATTTCCATGTCCCGCGGAAGGCTCTCTTTGTACAGAGCGGGATACATTGTTCCACGATGGAAACCTCCGGCTCCGCGCTCTCTCCCTCGCACCTACGGGCACGGCGCGCGCTCTACGGGGATGCGTTTTAATTCCGATTTATCAAAGCAGTGACAGCGACGTGAAAGGATCGGATACGTCGCACATGTGCGGAATGTGTGGTCCATCGTGTCACCCCTTAATCCTTTCGCAACCCCCTTGGGTAACACCGGTTCGTGACAAAACTAGTGGACACCAACAGCTTTGTCTCACGGAAAGCCCCCGATACGACCCATCAAACGTAACTCCGTTATGATTTGTCGCGCTCTTAATAACGATATTCATTACCGTGCTGCGACACGATAGTTTCGAATCGAACGATAGCGCATAGAGAAAAGGTGTGCACGCTGGAAAAATTCCATTTTTCTTTTACCCAATTTTATCCCGCAGTACCTTCTCTTTCATTGCGTTAACCAAGTTTCCCTCCAATTTCTTTCCTCCCTCCCTCGTTTTCGCAGAAACTAATTTCTCACATGTAACGTCCGAAGATTCCAATTTTTCGCCCCCCTTTTTTGTTGCACAACTTTGCCAACCTCACAGTTTCCTTTTCGTTATATTTCATTAACAACTTTGTTGCGCTCCCAGAAACTAGTTTCGTAACCGACCGTAACTTTGCGCTTCTAAAAAGTAGCATGCCTACACGACCGTATTGTTTCGAGCTTTTTTTCATGTACCTCGAATCGAAATTATTTTCTGCACTCCGCAGCGTATCGCAAATGGTCGTATTAACTCATCGCGTCGCGCGAAGTCCCACGAGTGCCACAGTTCGGGACAATAATTATGGTAGACTAGACACCGGTGGCCTTGTCTCGTGGAAAGCACTTGACGCGTCCCTTCGGACGTGGCGCAGTGTTGCGGTCGATGTAATTCAATTAAACCGTTATTATTGTCTACGCGCAAGACTGGCCCCTGCGTCCGGACGATTGCCCCGCTTTAAATCTCGTAAAGTATAACGAAACGTTTCTACGAATGGGTCAGAAAATTTTCTTCCAACGACCCCATCGCTCGTAATCCACGTTAGAGCGAATAAGATAACGAAACGCTCGACAAAACAGCCTTATCGTCGCATCGCGACGGAGTTTCTACCCACGAAGCCACTCACGGTCTGCTTTAGATGGATTTAGATTGTGGCGACTCGCAAAAATTCGTAGCTAAAAGCTGAATTCTTCAACGCGCGTTGTCGCGTAACTAATTATTCAAATAAACACACTGAGAAATGGAACAGATGGGTATCGGAAACGCGTTAATGCGAACCAACGCAAATGGAGAGCTTACATCTCTCACGGAGACACATGTGCTCGATAACAGCATTCTCTGCGCCGCTATAGTTCGCCGTCTTGCGCCTTGTGAGCAGTCTTCTTACTCGTTTGCATAATAATCGCCAACTTGATACGCTATCGACCAGCAGAACTTCCGTCGTCCAAGATGCAACGACTACTACTCTTTATTTCCACTGGAATACGAGGAAATTTGGAAAAACAGCTAATGACGTTTGCACGATCTCGTGAAAATTGAAGAACGCGATAGATCTTATGCAGACCATTTGTGCGAATCGACTGTCTTGTAATGTATTGAACGACAAATGATAATTATATGAAATTATATTTTCACCTGAAGCTAAATATTGTTGACGGAAATAAACAAATTCGCGCGATGTATCCGCCGTCAGTTGTTTCGTACAGAATTGAAATTAATAAGATTCGCCGGAACAATTTACGTACCGCGGGATTTACCCACCTTATCATTTTAATGCGATCAAATCTAGGTATTCACGGTTTAATTACATTCGTGCAACTTCGTACGATTTTATTTCCATGCTACAACCGGGAATTCATTACGTACCCCGAAGGCGGAACAGGCATTTCATTTCGTAATTTCTTACGTATACTGACACGCATCGGTCGTAACGATAGGAGAAGCCATAATTGAACATTTATAACATTAAACAATGAAATATCTCGTTATTTAAAATCGCCTCGTAGAATAATTAAACGTTTTAATCAGTACGTTCCTCCCGGACTTCTGCGTAATGTATGCGATGGAAATTTTCATTATCTACCTTCTGTCTCTCTTTCTTTGCAAGATAGAGTTTTCTTTCAGATTTCGCAATAATAAATGGTAAAAACTTTGGTCATTACATATGTCATATTTTCTATCTAAATAAACTCCTTTAAAATATAACAAAATAATCGTTCCAAGCTGCTAATACAATCAACACAAAAATGAAAATTACGCCATCGTCAACGATTCTATCCTATCCGAATAACTAACATTAGTTTCTGTTACGAATCTCCATTATTAATTGTCTATAATTAAGAAACTCGAGGCAGGGGCCGAGTACCTTTCGCCGCGTCGAACAAAAACTATCAGAGTGTATCGCAAGAACCGACCTAAAATAAAGGTACGACAGGTCGGCCAGCGTCCACGTTCGATACGTAAATCCCGCCGCAGCGACACAAGGCCCCATAAACATTCATCATTTGAATGCGCGGCTCCCGGCCATTGAAACCCCCGACCGAGACCCATTCAGTTCGCCAAGAAGAAAGGAATCTTATTGGAAGCGTATCGATACGAGCCGTAGCGGTGGAAAAACGTCGCATACCAACGCTAGATATACGGTATCCCGTGGCGGTCGGTTCCAACCCCCGTGCGCCCCTTCGCAATGGACGTCCCAGTTCGATTGTTCGCCGGATACACCCGTGTCTCCACGCGGCTCCCATGAAAGGCGCTTGGATGCCCGTTCCGCGGAGGAACGAGGCTTGTCCCGGATCGGACGTGTCGGCTCCCCAACGTTTATTTCCATACGTGTACGTGTACGCGTGCCAGCGTGCTGCTTATCCTCCCGCGGGGGACTGGGCAGAGGGGGGTAGGGGGGCAATAAAGTAGTCTGGAACCCTCTAACCAAATCTCCCGATCCGGCGTTGCGGTATAACGCGGCGCGGCGTGGCACGGCGTGTCAGCAGCGGAGACATTTCCATTTTATTGGAAGCTCGAAACGAGTATCGCGAGGAACGGTGGCTCGTTCCGGGCGCTACGTAGGAATCCGAATTGGGTGACGTGCGAGCACTCGGGACAACCGCCGTGGGACATTGTCTGCACGCGTCGGCTAGCCGACCGCGACGCCCTTCGCGCTATTCGGGTGCGAGGGCGCACGCTGGGAATGCGACGCTGTCTGCGCGTCGCCGGCGTCCTGTGTAATTTCAGGGGGTTCTGTATTTTCATCTCAGTGGACGGTACGAATCAGCGAAAAGTGATTCGTTTGACGGTGTCTCAGAAATTCCCCTTTCATTCATCGTCTAACTTTGTTGGGGGTCGGCAAATTTTTTCGTAGCGTTCTGTACTGCAGGTGCTTCGTTCATAAGTGAACCCGCAAGTTTCCATTTGCTCCTCGCGCGTCTTTACGAATCTAAATCCCTGGAAATAAAATGACGAACGACGCGGTGATTCCTGACGAGTATTCTCCGCTGCTCGCGCGAGGAACATCACTCGATTCGAGCTTCGTGTATCCACTCCAGCCAGCCCTCACCCTCTTCCGGCCAAGTCCGCTGGTAATCGGTTTACTACGAAGCACTCGCCGCGAAAGTACATCACTCGGGATTATTGCGTCAGGTGGATCCGTTGCGGGACGCGTGGCGTCGCTGCGACGGAAGCTCGCGCGTGAACGCGAGGACAGCCCGCTTCCTGTAACGAGCGTCCTGGCTCGCGATCGATGGGATCCAATCGAATCATCGAGATCTCTTTCAACGACGATGGACTCTTCTTCGTTAAACGGGGAGTGGCAAACTTCAGTTGCAAAGTGCATTACATTTTTGATCTGGAAGAATTTTCCATGGAACCATAAACTTGGCTGGACACATAGAAGTACGCGGTTAAACAAAATTGTTCGCAAAGTGTGTTTAAGTAAATTGTAATTTCCAGGGTTTATTTTACGTGAAAAACCGTCCGAGTATTGACAAAGAAGCTTATCCAATGTTGAAATTTACAAAATTAACGAGCACAGTTGTATTTAAGTAAGTTAAGCGACAAGCAAAAGCGTCTCTGCAATTATTTCACCGATTGCGACGGTATATATACACAGTTCCATTTCCACGAGAAAATCAAGAAACGCTCAGCTTTAGAACGTAAAGCAGCGCGGAGACAATGTCGCGATATAAATTTTACTTGGTCGCAAGAAACGGTAGCGTAAGTCAAATAACAAATTGACAACGGGGCTACCGTGGCAGCGTTGCGATTCACGCAAGTCAGTCCGCGTGAAATTTTAAGGTCCTGCCTATTTTCGAAAAACCAGACGCTCGCGGCGATTTCTAAAGTTTGGTGGCGGAGAGGAAGAGCGACGCGGAAGATTCTACCAACGCGGCTGTCAGTACGAGAGATTATTTATACCTGACAATTATTAATTTCTCCCCCTTCTACCTTTGCAGTTTCGAATACACGCGTTCACGCTTCTGTCAAAGAAGTTATTCATATCTGATTCTGTTCGAAAATTTAAAACACGCCTCGCGTAAAAGAATTCTATTTTCTCCAATTCCAGTTCATGCCTCATTTTAGTTCGATAATTATAATTGTATTATGTGTAAGAGTATTATACGTTATTAATGCGAAATTATAATTGAATCGTTTAATTAACCATGAGCTAAAATTTTGCTTTATTCAGAGCGCGACGGTGCTCATTTTTTATTATAAAATTGAACGAATAGAAATGAGTAAATTTTGTATAAGCGTGGTTCAAAGTTACGTCGTCGTGCCAAGTGTCAAATAAAATTTTTAGCAGCTCTCGAATACAAAGTAGAACAGCCAGCAAGTTGGAGGTACTTTTCGAAACCTCTTTAAAAGAAATCTCCGTATATCCTGTTCTGCAGTCGTCCCACATTCTCTGTACGACTTCAAATCCCTTTCGCAGTCTCCTTTTCCTTTTCTATTTATCGTCGTTCAAAATATTGTGTAACTTCGCCGGCTGCTAATAAAATCCGACTCGAAAGTTCGGGGCGTTTTTTAATTTAAAAAATTCCGACCCGTACAATCCGTTTTAACCTTTAGCAACAGATTTCGTTCGCGGCTATAAATTTTTCTAATTATGCCGAGTGGCCGGGTTTCTGGGTCAGAATTTTCAAAAATATTGCCCGGCCCGCCTACCCGGCCAGCGTAATTACAAACAACTAAACTCGAGCCCTCTTGAAACGAATGTTCATAAACCTAGTCGGTGAATGAGTAAAATATTAACGAGCGCCAGAGAAAATACCAGCGTTTGACAAACAGCCACGTCGAAAATGAACATTTCCTACGGATGGTTTCCCGTCGAATATAAAACATTTATAATTTAATACCCATATATTTTTTCAGCTCGGTAAATAACATCGGACCGCAGCGTTTAAACGTCGAGCGGCATTTGTAAAAATAACAAAATCGTCAATAAATTCCGTATTTTATTAACGTAACTAACGCCGTATAAAATATTTCCCTCCCCCTCCGCCATCCCCCCCATAATATCTAAACCCGGAGCGGAATATATCGCGATACATAAATTCGTTTAACGAAACGTCGTTCGCGTATTTCCTTTCCTCCGATACGCTTATCCAAATTTCAAAGTTCAATGCGAGAACCGAGCATCCCTTCGCGGCAGCCCCGCCGCGATCGGGGAAAACACTGTTACCTCGAGTCCGCTCTATTATTCCCGCAAAACGCGTTCGATTCGAGGCATGGAAACGGTTCTACGAGGACCATCGCGGAACGACTGCGAAATACGTCGATTGTTGCCCAGAATCAACGCGTTTCCCGTATTGAAACGCGCACCCAATTCTTTCTCACCCCCTCCAGCTCTTTCTCGATTTCACTTCAAGCTCCACCCTTTCCCCGTCCCCGATTTTCGCTGTAATGCGACGCGATCGAATTCAACGAACACGCGCACGCACGCACGGACACACGCAGACGCACACGCTGGATCTGATTCCACGTGATTAACGTTTAATTATAATTACGGGTCATTGATGCCGATAAACTGGCGCACGGCGTCCCATTACCCTCGCCTCTGATTGCACGCGATATACGCAGGCTGGAAATCCTCCTGAGATTAAAAAAAATTAGCCCCGATCCAAAGTAGAATGCCATTTCGCGGAACGAGAAAATTTCGATTAAGCCACACCGACGATACGCGCGCACGCGTGCGTTTCAAACTTTCCCTTCATCCCTCCTTCTCCCTCTTTCCCTCTCTCTTTCTCTCTCTCTCTCTCTCTCTCTCTCTGCCTCTGCTATTTCTCGTCATCGTTGCTGCACGCTCTCCCCTTTTTTTCGAATTGAAAATAATCATTCGTACCAATTCGCGCGCGCGTCGCTCGAACACGTTTCGCGTGCCGAGCGAAAGTGATTTTAACTCGATACGTACCAGCCGCGGCGATATTACTACGTACATTTATTCAACGATCGGTTTTAATTCGTTCCCACGGAACCCGCTGGATATTCATCCGCGTTTCCAAAGCGCCTAACCGCCGAGGGGATACGTAAAAAAAATATATTGTACGCGATACAGGCGCGCTGCTCGCGTCGTAGATCGCAGCTGTTTCTTCTGTTTTCCGCGGAATCCGCTGGCGCGTGCCTCCGCGTATAAATAAAACTCTGTTTACACGCAGCTGCGTTTTACGAGGAACTCGTTCGTACATCCGAAATTAATCGTAAATATTCCGGGACCCGCGTACGTTCTCCGAAACGCCAAATGTTGACAGCGATATCAATTCGTTCGAACGCGTCGACGGTGTTCGAAGGAGATTTCCAAGAAGGATCCGCGCTAAGTAGAATAAGAAGAAGGATTCTTCGAATGGCCATTCGAGAGCTCGACACCGAAATCCGAAATTCCGCGACGAACCGACACATTCTTCATCGAGCGAAATCGTTACTCCACGTCACGAATCGAAATTTTTCAAGGCAACGATTTCGAGTCGGCGCGGTCAAGTATAAGGGCGATGATCAAGCGAGTTGCAGGGCGGGTCGAGGATGGATCGGAGGGATACATCACGGGACGAAATCGAGGACGATGGCGGCGCGGAAGCATCGATAACGGTAAAGACGGAATTATACCCTGGACTAGATAGAAACGGTAGGTAACGCGTGCGAACTATAAATTGAGCCTGGGCGGAGCCGTATATCGTGTTTATCCCGACGGAAACGTCAGATCTGTTTGGATATAAAGACTCGACGGCGAGGTGAAGCCGCAAACCTCTGTCGCGCGGTTCTTTCGACCTTGTTCACCCGACGTATTATTCGCAGAAGCTCTCGATAGGAGCTGCTGGCGATGGAAACTTGTTTTGCATCGAGAGGAAATAGAATCGGAATGCCTGGGAAGCACGAACGAAATGAAACTATCCAGCGAAGAACGTTAATTACAATCTACATTACCGCATAAAGTGGAATTCGAAATTTGTTCCTTCGAGAAACACGCAGGAAGATATACTCTTTTCCCAACTACGCTGCTCTCGCGCGAACAAAATACACGATCTCCAAGTCGCGATCTTGCAAGAGTTCTTGCAAGACCTCAAAAACCATTCCGTGGGAACGTCAGACACGAATAAAAAGGGAGCGCGAAGGATACCCAGGAAACAAATACCACAATTTACTCCCCCAATCACGAATTAACAAGAAAGAATCGCCTCGTTTCGTCGGGTGAAGTACAAACCTCCATTACCCTAAAACGGCCGAGCCATCGGGTCGTGTTCGTCGCCAATCGCCGGCGTCTATTCGGGAGACGCCGAGGGAACACCGCCGAAAAGAAGTAGAAAAAAAGAGACGAAGAGCAACCACCTAGCACAATGGAAGGTTGAACAGGGAGGGCGTTGAGTTGGCGTGAAACAAAAGGGGCGGGTGGATGCTCGAAGGAACGAGAACAACGGAAACGAGACAGAAATGACGGTGTTGTTCGGCGGCGCGACATTTCAACCGCGTCCACGCGCTCGGAAAATCGAGAGTGGGTTTACGTCTTTGGCGTGTCACCGGCTCGGTAGATTTATTCCGAACGATGGGGCGGGATTACTATTTGCCGTATAAATTTGCATGGTCCTGGACGGGGGGAGTCGCTGGCGCGGATAAAGCGAGAGGGGGAAGTTATAGCGAGCCACCGGAAAGAGGAGTAGCAGCTGGAGAGCGGAGTACTTCAGGGTGAAAAGCCTCGTAAATCTTAAGCGAAATCTAAGATCGGTGATCCCCGCTTATGTGGGTTTACACCTGCGGACGCCGCGACGCCTGCTACCTGTGGGGAACTTTTGTGCCGCCGTCCTCGAGGGCGGCACAAAGGGCACGCGTTTCGCGCGCTCCAAGCGTTTGATGGATCAGCTCTGCACCTCGTATCCGGCGACGGAGCGAAGCGAAACGGTCGACGCGAAGCCCCGCCGCGGTGCATCTGACGTTTCTCCCTTTCATATGGATTATTGGGATTGATGGTAAAGTGTTTGCGGTTTGTTGCCGGTGGATCGTGGCGTTGAAGAATCCCGAGCGTCGAAAGTGCGTTGCGGTTGGGAAACGTGCGAGTGGATTACGTAGAAATTCTCGAGGGTCGCGCTCTTGAGTTTTCAAATTTTCGAAAAAATCGAAGGCAAGTGCGCGTCGCTCGTTTGGAAATCTCGAGCTCGTCGAGACGCGGGAGGGTGCGTTGAAGAACGACGTCGTTCGCGATCGACGAATTTTTCGCGATATTAATTTTCTCGCTCCCGACGGTACATTCTGCCGCGGTCGGATAAAACCGGCATTGGCTTCGGGACGGGAGGATCATTAATACGAATCCCAGCTTGCCTCGAGACCAGCCACCGCCATTGTGTTCGAGCCGCGGAACGAGAAAACGGATTTATAGAAACGAAGATTTAAGGAGAACCTCGACGCACCCGTCCTCCTCGCTCGGCTTCGCTCCGCGTCCGTCTTTCTTCGCCGCGCGAATGAGCCTCAAGATCCCCGTTGAAATTATGACGTTATTTTTACGTAACCCTTCCGCGGAACGAGACGACGGTTCGCTCCCTCGTTTTCGAGGCGGAGAACGAGCTCGACGCTGAATCGACTCCCCTAATTGGCGTTTCGCGAAAATTTCCGCCGCAGTTAGTGCGAGCCGTGAAACGAAGATAAGACGGTGAAATTGAACGGCGAAGAGTGTGGTCTGTCACGGGATACGAGAATATCGTTATTTGCTTTCCACGCGAGTGTATCGTACACGAAAAAAAGGGGAAAACTTGTTTCCTCCTTCCAATTAGAAATACAATTTTGCCGCGACGAAGTTTTAAATAAGAAAGCCGCGGAAGTTTAAGTAAGCCCTTAAAAGTTTATTGAAAGAAACGCAATCATACTTGGACGCTCGTAAAGCAAGCGATCCGACCGATTCCCGAGTAACGGGTGAACGTGGTACGAACGAGGAGCTCGAAGAAAGACGAAGGTAAGCGGACTCGCAGTCCCATCGAAATGTCCGATCGAATGGGGTCCGCGTCACGCTCAACCTCCTATTTTGCGAAATTCGCTAAACCTTATTTCGGACGAACGACGTTTACCCTTCAAAATTGAGGGGAAGATCGGTCCGGCGTTACCACCGATCCGCGCCTCGAATATCCCCGCCTGACCCAAATAACTAGCCACAGCATGCATTTTCCATTGGCGGCGTTAATATCATCGATCGCGCCTCGCAGGACAGCGCACTCTCAACGCGACCACAGAGTCGCCGCATCCACGTTTATTATTTATTTAAAGGACATTTTTGATGTTCACCCCTCTGTCGAACAGCGTGACGCCACTTGGGCGACGATGACTCGAGCGAACAACGTCCCTCGCGGTACAAGCGTCGTTCATTTCCGCATCGATTGCCGCGCCTTTTTGACGAGTGAGCGTTCCTCTTTCGCCTCGTATTTTTCACCCCCTCTTCGAAGGGTTTTCCATTATCAGCTTTGCTCGCGAAGGATTTCGTTAATACGCGCGGGGAACGGGAATTCGAGGAATGTTTGAATATTTGGAATTAGCAGTACGGATGGTGCTACGGTAATTATGGATTTTGGAATTAATAAGATAATTTCACTCGAGTTCCGCGTGAGAGTTTCATCATATGCGAAAAGTTATCGCAGCTGAAGCACGCGTGAACGATAATGCAACGAGACGTGGAGATATTTGGGGAGGAAAAGGGAAAGAGGTAACGGTTTTAATATTTTTAAGTCGATCGACGTTTCGTGAATGAAAATGTTCGTTGAATAAATGATAACCGGATGTACGGTGGCCAATTTATTTGGAAATCTCGGGATATCCGTTGTCCCTCTGCAATACGAAGATTCACCGAAGCGCACTTATCCATTAACGTCCGCTGATACGTAGATCAGTTTTCACATCGGTTAAATCATGATTCAATATCCGTTGTTTCCAGACGAATCCCACAGAATATGCAGCAAATCTACCCCTCCGAGCTATTCCAGAACGACGCCAAAAGCAAAACAACTCGGCGTAAGCCGAGTTTAATTTCCTTGTAACGTTTCATGAACGTGATAACCTCGTCCGTTTCGATTCTGCGTTCGTGAATCGAGCTAATAAATTACACGGATCCTGTGCCCGATTATTTATTTAAAATGTAACTTAAAAGGCTGCGTATCGACGAACTACGTGTTCACGAAAGGTAGAAATAACGTACACGTCGAAAGGCGCGGCATTATTGTAAATTTATCCCTTTAGAGGAAAAAATGATGTCTATCTCGAATTTATTGCTCCACGGTATATATTATATGGAACGGACGGGGTTAAGATCGAATTTGTCGATTAGCTGTAACGTTTCAGGCATTTATTACGCTCGGCATGAATGCAGAATTTTTCTACGCATTTATCATACGGTGAACATATGAAGTAATAACCCGATCGATAGTCGAGAGCGTGTGTCAACGGTACTCGTAGCGCATCATCGATGCAACACACGGTTGGCGTGGTCGCAAATTCTTCGCATGCAACCACCGCGAGGCATGCAATCGTCCATTTTACGCGGAAACACCCCTCCCCGACAGTTCCGCGCTCGCCTCGCGTCTACTGGTTACGTTTCTACCTGATTACGACGTTCCACAAACTCTCGACCTACAAAATCCCCTTTCTTTATCTTTCGTCTCGAACGTACTCCCCATATTCCACGCGATAATTCGCGCGGCAAACGAGTTAAACTGGAATCGCTGAAAAAGTGAAAATTAAATTTGTCAACGAGAACGTTGACTCGTACTACTGAAATCGCAGAAATAATCTTTGAGGATTCCAAAATCCCTTATTCGCAGTACAACTAAACGTATATTCCAACGCAAAACGTACAGAATGATTTTATAAATAATGTGCAAATCACAGGAACGTCTCAGTGGAAATGATCTGCGAAAATATTGATTCGTACTACTGAAATTTTTTAAATAATCTCCGAGTGTTTCAAAGTCCTCGACGACGAATCTGAAAGTAAGATCGAACTAACATACGCACACGATATTTAAAAAATGATACAAATGAAACTTAAAAAAGCAAGAGAACGAATAGTCGGCGAAAATATTGATTCGTACTACTGAAAACTCCAAGGTAAGTTTCCGATACTTCCATTCGAATCTTCCAAACTTTGCACGTAGCGAATCTAAATACCTAGACGAATGCTACGTAACGTTAGCAACAAATTCACGATAAGATATTAACAGAACGACGATTTGGTCGGCGAAAACATTGATTCGTACTACTGAAACATCAGGAATAATCTTCGATACTGCTCCTCGAGCGCGTCAAAGTTCTCCACGCTGTAACTGAATTTAAAAGCGAATCCTATGCCGCTTCGCGCGACGAATTAAAGGCAATGATCAGTTTGCAGAAGGAAATAAGACAGGAAAATTGACTGCTCGTCGGCGGGAGCGGTTCTCTTCCATAAATTTCATCCGCGAAGTCGGCCAAACACAGAAAACAGGAAAGAGACGGAGGGCAGGGACGAGCGTTCGCGCGCGAGTTTCCCTCTGGAAACTTCTATAATTTCATTCGAGCTCCCGCGACAAATCCAGTGCGGATATAAGAAACATATTCACCGCCGAAACGGTTAATTCGCGCGCGCGCGCGCGTCCTCGCGACGAGAACGCGGCGCACAGCCGCGAGAAGCGAGGGAAACTTTCTTCCCCAGCGATTCTTGTATTTATAGAGCGACGAAATTACTCGTGTATATGCACGGATTGTGTGTGGAGACATTCTTGAAGAAAAAACCGAAAGAAGTGCGAATAAAGGAGAATATCATCCGAAGAAACGGACAGCCATTTACTTCGACGCGAGCGATTTTCTGCGAACTCCTGCCAATTGCGCTTGCGATACCAATTATACCATAGTTTGACTTCAACGACCGTCGACTTGGCCACGCGTAGCCTCAAGAATGCCAAAAAACAACGTAACATCGATGCAGGATCGGGTATTGGTCCACGTTGTGCCTTGCACCCTCTCTGGAAGGCGTTATCCCACCCTACGTTACTTATATAATTTATAACACAAAGAAAAGAAGATAATCGCGTAGTATAAAAAGAACGGCATAAATCGCAATGAATTCAACGGTGACGGAAATATATTTTCGTTCTCCGCGTTATTACTTCACCTTTATTCACATACCGGGCCGCCGATACGATAATAAATCGAACCGCCAGCCGGTCGATGGAAAGCTCGATTTCGTTCGAAAGAGCAGACGAAATCAGTGGTGACGCAATCTGCGGTTCGGTTTCAGCTGGCTGCACGGCTGGTTACACGACGTTTATCGTGTCATTCGGAAAGTCATGATCCAGCGCGAAGAGGGGCGCGCGCGAAGCGGGATGAAACGAAACTCGATGGCGGCTCGCGGGCGGAACGGTCGAAATAACAGAAACGACAAACAGAAAATGGAAGAAAAGGGGGAAAAGGGAGAGGGCGTACGGGGGTGAAAGAAATATAAAACGCCGCGAAAGGGGAGAAGGTCTCGCGGCTATGTGCAATTTCGTGGTCGGTCGTGCGTGTGTATTGTGTCACGGGCAACTAGGAGGAGAGGATGTAAAATGCGGAAGAATCGCTCGTTGGGAAAGGTGGATCGAAGAGAAACGAGGTCGGAGGGGGGAAAAATTGAACCCGCGGGATTTCATTGGCGCTCTACCTGCTACTGCCGCGGTCAGTTCTCGTCGAGTTATTTGCTCGAGGGGGCCGCGGATGAAAATCGTGGCCAGGCCCAGCTAGGTCCCGGGGAAAATGTGTTTCGCGCGAGGGCGAAAGTGGAATTAATCGTTCGCGATGTAGAACGCGTTTCAAGATCGTCGTTAATTGGTATCGTTTGCGATCGGATCTGCTCGCCCTTCGCGGCACCTCAAGGAAGACTATCGTTGCCACCGTTTCGGAATTGTATCGTCGTAGTTACGGTTCGCTTTGGTGGATTTAGAACAAGCGGCATTATTATCGCTTTGAATATTACACGACGGGTATCTGGGTGACACATAAATTTCCATAGATATGGGTGTCGATATTAGTTATTTGCGTAAGTAGAAATCCACCGTGTCGCTTAACAAACACTCGCCGTGTTACAGACAGTTTCGACGGATCGATAACATTTTAATAATAACATTTCGCTCGTTACCGTTGTTGCGCGCGAGCGAGATCTTGAAAGCAATTCAGGGCAGCGCGATATTTTTCAGCGACTCGTTACTTACTCATCGAGAATCAATTATCCTGGAATACAAATTTTCCGCGCCGTTGTTTGCAAAACCGTGCGCGATTATTAAGAGGGAGTAGTTATTTTTCGACATTACCCTCACTGTTTTTGGTTTCATTGGCATTCGATACGTTTTTCGTACGGCACGGAATTTATCGAAATTCATAACGAAGGGAAAAAATTCCGACAATGGAGAGAGAGAAACCGTAACGATGAATACGCAGCAAATTCGGGGGAAAATTGTTTCTCTCCGCGCGCGGAAAGTTTGGAAGCGGGAGGGCGGACGCGTAACTCGGGGAGCGACGCAAATTCACGAGTTTCGTTTGACAAGCCGCCGTGATCGATGGTCCCTTAAACCTTGTTGCCATTTAAGACGGTGCCTTCCTCGACCCGCTTCTTTCCTCCTATTCGAAATAATTAGAAAGTAGCGCAGCTGCACGCGATCCTTTTTGCCACTTTGCGAACGCTCGCTTGAATTATGTGAAATCACGTGATGGCAACGTGACGTTCGATCGGAGGTAGAAACTAGAATCACTTCTATTAACCACGTTTGGGATATTCCTAATGTATACAATTTGCGCTCGTAATTAATAGAAACGTAATAATCACGAGCAATCGTGGAATAAAATTAATGCTATCTTCCGTGGGGCCATGTATACGCATTTCGTTTCGGCATTTCAATGCGGCAATAAACTATACGCTAATGAGCATTGTAATTTATGGAAACGCAACCCGTAACTGTTTGAAGACTTGCCAGCAGCTTCCTATTAAAACGTGTATAATTTCTCTGGTCAACAACAAATTTACATTTATTCGTACATTGACTACCGTGATGAACCTGTATCGTTTACAATTCAATGGAATCCCTCTTCGACGAATCTACAATTAAGCATGATTACAATATTTAACAAATCCTACGGCTCCTCGCGCGATATTAACGGAATGTTTTAATTTCTATATTGCAAATTTTGACCAGCAACCACGAGGACCCATCTTGGTTTCCCGGTTGCGATAAACCTCATTTTCTCTTGCGCACAGAAGCCACGATCTCCCACGGATACAGCTCGAGATCCTTATAGACAGCTGCTAAGAAATTGCGTTCCACAAAAAATCCCGTGGAAATAAGAGCATCGCGCACCCTCTGCGCTTGTCCGACTAAAGTCGATCCACTATCACTCGTAGCCGCTACCCGGTTTAATTACACGTGGACTACGTCTCCCTCCCGATGCTTATATTAAAATAATTATACGATTCCCACGCTCTAATGATAATACAGAGCGTTCGTTAAATTTAATCAGTTCTGTCTGGACACGCGAAACGATGATACTTAAAACCGTGGAATTAACGAAGCCCCAAGTTTGAACATTCCAAGGGAACCCGGGTATCAGCCGTAATCCTCGCATCTTTGCTTCATAAATATCGCCGTGGATGATTCATCGTGGACGTCGATCTCGTCGATCGACCTTGCAACCTTGGAATACCCAGCGATTTGTACAGCAACGGCACATCCGTCGACCCCCTCGACTTGCGTTAATCGATATTTCTCGAACAAGTAAACGAAGGAACGCTCGAGACCCATAAATCAGCATCGAGACGAACGCGGAAGAGAGGGGAACGATACGAACGGAATGACAAAGCATTTTCTCCTGTAGAATCGTCGTTAAGTAGATCTCCCGGTCGGGAGCAAAAGACGGAAGACGCGAGGGGTAAGGGTGCAGCCCTGGGAGTTAATAGAGATCCGGTGTTAACTAAGCGGCGTAATCCCGAAGGCCGCAAATGGCCCAAGAGGGCGACGGCTCGCACCACGGTGGACCCCTCGGTCATACAACCCGGCATTTATTACGAAAGATTTTGGAAATCCATCGAGCGCTCAGGGGCGTCGTAGAGCCGGAACCGGGGGGGTAACGCAGCGGTTACCCGTGAACCGTACGAGGGGCATCCATTAACTAAGCTCGTAATCCCTTCAGTTAAGTTAGCACATGGTGCGGCCGACGGTCCATCGTTCGTGCACCAACACCTAAGCGCGGACCTTAGCCGCAGGTTGGGCTTCCACCTCCTTCAGCCTTTATCTTCCTGCCTCTATCCGTCCGTCGGAAATCCATCTCTCTGCGAGCGCGGAGCTAATCGCGAAATCGTTCCTCAAGTACAATGAGAGCAGTAATTTGCGCGCCCCTGGGAGCGCCACTGGTGAGACGGTCAATCGTGGAGGGTACCTTCCAACGCGTTTCGAAAGATACAAAGCGTACGAAAGAATCGAAATATTAATTGTGACTGTAGAGTTATTTGTTTCCATCGATTTCCTCTGCGCAAAGCGAAGATTATTTGTATGGTAAATAAGTTAAGAAGCAATTTTTATCCAGCGGGTCTCGAAAGGAGGGTGAAAATTGTTTGTCGAAGCAAAGCGGTGTAACTAAAAGTAATTACCGTCGTGATTCGATAAGACGTTTAAAGATCGGATTTCCCTCGATTCACTCTTGTAAACAAGTTTAGTTTTCGCCCGCTGTTCGGATTAAACAGCGAAGGAAACGCTGTCGAAGCTCAAGTACTTCCGAGCAACAGCAGACACCATGACCAATGACCGAGCTCAAGTTTGAATAATGAAGAGACGCCCGCCCACTCCCACGGATCCCGTCTTTCCAGACGATGGCACGTCAGCTGTTTCACCTGCTCCTCTGTAAGGCGAGCGTTCGGAATCCGGGATAAAGGAGTACTTGTTTGGACTTTAGAAGGCTACCACGACGCGGGACACTTGTAACAAATTTCTTGCGCTCAGTCGTCGTTTTGGGACGCGAGATAAAAAACGAAGCGTGGAAACTTTCCTTTTTACACGGAGAACAGTAAAAATTGTTTCACACAAATAGCAATTAACACGACCAAACGAATCTCAAGTTTAACAAAAAGAGATTCAAATGACATCTATTGACAACCACGGCATCGCGCTGTACATTCAGGTCGAATCTACTCGCTTCTAGGGATTCAGTAGCTTTCACGTCGACTATTACGGATTCAATGTGGACTGCATCTGTGTCTACCTTTCAAAGCTACTCTCGGCTAATCGGCTATTTCTTTGGACGTGACGTCGACCGAAGCATTTCATACGCGATTCTTCTCGTACGAACGAATAATTGTTTGCCAACATTTTCAGAGTTCTCTGGGAACAAGCGTCGGTTGTTCTACGTGCTCCGAAACGTGGATTCGGCAATACGTAAACTGCACATTTCCGAATTCGAATTCCTTGCGTTATTAGTGTTATATTTTCTGCATTGGGTCCTTTGTCCCGGATCGTCCATAGATCTGGTTCCGCAATTCCAGCGTTGTTTGGATCATGTCCAACATGCCTGTGGTTTACCAATTCTGGTCCTCGCTGCTCCACGGCCTTTTGGTATCACGTTCTACATTTCAAATACCACTCTTCGTACACCGTGACTTCGGCTTTATTAAGATCGCCACGTTGCCCGTGGGTACACGTTCTCACGTTCGTTTCATTTTTTTCTTTTTTTTTTTTTTTCTTTTTTTTTATTGAAACCATCCGCGTTACGCGTCCACGATGTTTTGCAACGCGTGGTACAATCGGGGCCGACGATATCGCTCCCAACTTGTCGCGCGAAATTATGTCATAGTTATAAATATCGTGTGCGCGCATTTTATCCGATACGCCGGCTGATACCAGAGTACAGCTTAATGACGCGTGGTCTCCTTAATGACCCAGTGTTGTGTTCTCTGCTAATGTAGCGAAGATGGAGAAGGCTATACCTATTGTGCCTGTCGAGTAATTGATCGTAGAAGCATGCTGTTACGAGACACGTGCGATCATAGTAGGTCAGTGGCTTGATCGATACGTGGAAACGAACGTGGGAATTTGTATCGCTCGGTGTTTCGTCCTTTGTGCTATTAACGGTGTTTTACGCGAAATACCGCATCGGCCGTATAAATTGCATCGTTTCGAGGAACAGGTTGCCCCTTCGTAACGGATCCGTTCGTCAAAAAGGTACGTTTTTCGATTCCCGTTTGCGACGCGGATACTCTCCTTTTTTTTTCGTCGTTAATAAAACATCAAACGTTTCCGCCCAGAGATAACTGGATCCCGCGCGTTGCATCGAGACATTCGCAAATAATTCGTCGCTGCGCGAACGCCAACAGCGTCTTTGTGCTGGAGAACACAACTCTCGATACCGGTCTCGACCACGGTTGACGCAGCACAATTGGTCGTCTCCGTAATACGTAGTCGAAACTGTAATCGACTTTTGTTTATTCCAACGAAGCCGCGAAAACGCGAAAGCGTATACCGCGACGATAAGAGCGGAAATCGTATCGCACGCGGGGAAATTAACAACCGCCGTTGATTCCCGACAATCCGCTCGCTCGATGAATACTTTTATGAAAATACCACTGACCCTCTAGCTCCGGATAATTTAACCGAGTTTAATAATTCAGAGTTCCTCGGCCCGTTCGAAACCTAGACGCGAACAGACGAGGGGGGCAGCATTAACGAACCACTAATAAATTCGTACGCGCATACGTACGAACGGAACGAATTCCGCCGGCGACTCGGTTAATTTTTCCCCGGTAATTTGCGACCGTTCCGGAACACGAAAGTGCCATCTAAGTTTTAATGCGCCCAGGACGCCGCTAAATCGTAACCGCAAAGGCGAAGCCCGATTGCGTCGTAAAAGCGTTTATCCCCGCGTTTCGAACGCGGCCGTCGGGCATTACATACAATTTTCTTCGCATTACGTCTAATTGACCGTCTGATGTCAGCGCCAGTCCGTCTCATCCCGTCGCGGTATCGATCCACGAATTATGCGCTGATTACACGCTGCGCCCATATTGTGCATGATTTATTCGCGCGCCGCTCGCCCCGCTAGCTGGGACCGTAATTACAGGTCTAATGAAAAACATTCTTCCCGCGCCTCGTATCGGGGCGCGCCTGCCCGATTCCTTTTCGAAACCGGCGCGTTAATCAACGCCATTCTCAGCGCAGCGTGGAGGGCCAAATAAAAATCGGACACGCGCCATTGAGGCCGCGCGTAATCACGCGTCGCTGCCGCGTAACGCCGCGTCGATCTCGAGGTTTCGATGCCGAGGAGTAATTGGAAATTATAATGACCCGCGTTAGGGATCTTTACGGAACCGTAATCACGCATTCAGTCTTGTCGTTGGTAACGAGCGGCTGGAAAATAATCCCGCTGTTTCCATAGAATTCGTTCGTTAGTCGTATTTAAAGAATCAGTCGTCGAATTCTTTGTCCAGCCTTCGTCTTGGGTATGTATATAAATGCTTGCGTACACAACTTCCAAGAGCACTCGAGAACCCACCAGGAAGATCCACTTCGAAGGCGTATTATCCTCCGCGGCGTCTGCGATCGATGAGGGCGAAGGAGGGTGCAATTAGGTATCGAGTCGTTCGCGTTTCGGAGAACGAAGTGCTCGCGAATCCTCGAGGTCGTCCTCGTAGCTGGGACAGGAGTGTCGCGTGTTTATCGACGATTAATCCTGTTCGAGTTTCGGCCGTGAAGAGACGAGCCAGGCGTCTCGATTCGCTTGCCGCGAGAATAATTAAGGCGCGGCCGCGTCCGCGCGAGGGACGAAGGATAACGAGGCTATCCTCGACGCGATAATCTCGAGACGATGAAGTTGACGGTCCTTCGTCTCGAGGGAGGTTTCCTTACGGGCTCCTTTGTGTTCACGGCCCATCGACGCGAGCGGCCGCGGACAAAAGCGCGAAGAAACATCGCGGGAGGATAAAGCTCGAAGGGGTTCGGGGTGGGCAGGCCTTACTTGAAATAATGGATGGTGTTTAGCTTTTAATCCGCGGTACGCCTGTGCCGGGAAGGCGATCTTGAAATGATAATCAATCTCGGAGCCAGTTCTCATTTACGATATTCCTTTGTTCACCGCCGGCTAATTATATCGTGGAACGCGGGAGCGTCTTAAGACTTCTCCCTTTGTCCGTGGGAATCGGTCGGCAAGACGTCTGCGAATCGACGAGCTTCCGACGGGATTCTCATCGAGTGTCGATCGAGTCACTTTGCCAAGGATTAACCCTCGAAGGGTAATAACGAGGCGAGTAAGAAGAATAAATGCAAAAGCGGGTGGTTTCGTTTGAACGAGCGAATGATTGCTCGAAATGGATGACGTGCGCGTTGGAAACGCGTACTTTCCCGGTTTCCAGGCGACAATGAAATCAAATGACGTGTAATTTCAATCGTTGCTACTATCGTTACCATCTACTTTGAATACTTTTAAATCGTCAATTAAGAAATTCGAATTTCAATGCAACGAACGACAGGTCTGATGACAAAATCATTTGTACAATCGACACCCCCGCCGTCTACAATTTTCCAGTTCGAATAAACGAAGTTCACGTTCGGATAATTGGACTGTTTGGTCTCGTTTATATTTCGAAACGCATAAAGCACGCGTTCGTACGGCAAAGCGAGACTTCACGGACGTTCGAATAACAGATAGGCGCTCGCCGTCGAATAAAACACCCTTCGAATAGATAACGCGAACGCCTCGATCGCGTTCGTTTGCCATAAATAAAAGGGGAGAATGCGCGACGTTTCTGGCGCGTTCAACGCCCTGTCGCGCAACTTCATTGACCCTCGAAGAGGTCCGCAGGAGGGAAGAATGCAGCCGGAGTCCAACCCTTTCACGGCGCGCCTAACGAGGTGTATATCCCGGGCGTTACGTAACGAATATTTAATACGGCGCGCCGGCGGCGTCGGGACGCTCGGACGACGCCTAATATTTGTCCAGAACCGGGCAAGCCTGTAAGCTTAATTGGAACCGGCCGACTGTGCCAGTCCTTTTTACCAAAATTCCACCGTAGCGTTCCGTCGCGCGATATCCTATTCCTCCTGGGGCCTCTTAACGAATTTATACACACGCTCGGATTAAACGCGTTCACGCGCGAGCGGGTATCGCGCTCGAGGAACGCACACGTCCGCGCGCAGACACGTCTGCCCGTTGCCTCTGATAAAACCGCCAATTTCTGCGCTATCAGGATTCCGGTTGTTTAAACGACTTAATGAAGGCGCTCGCGGTATCCGCGGTGTTATCCTCCGCAATTGTTGACTGTTTATTCGCGGCGTGGGCGGGCGAGGGGGTGGATTGTCGGAAATTACGAAGCTGCGCGGGATTCGTAAGTGTGCTTAACGCCGCGGCTCGATGAATCAGAAGTGACACTGTTGGGGAGGTGAAAGGGACATAAGCCCGTTGCGCGCTGTCGGTCAGTCGGGGGCGATTAGATCGGCGAGCGAGCAGGGATCGGATCGAGCCGGGAAATCGAGGTATGGGCGTTGATGCGTCTGTGGGGAGCGCGAATGCGCGAAACGGTCCGCGTAATGCTCTTTCCTTGTAAAAATGTAGAAGATACGGAAAGGGTCGAGCAGCAAGCGTCAAGTGGAATACGCAAGCGAAGGTGGAATATTTATCATAAAATTTTTAATTAGCGCCGCGCGCGGCTCAACGTCTCGATGATACACGAGAGAACAGCAGAGGTCGCTCGCGGGTTCATAACGGAAGATCGAATCGATTGATACTGTTGCGTGGCAGATTTCGAGTCGGAATCCTTCGTTTGCCGGACGGCTGCTCTAATTGGGATATTCGACTCGTCAATGAATTCGCCGTTATCCGTGTTTAATAATCGGAAATAACAGCCGCTTAGGTATCGCCAATTAAATCAATCTTTAAACAAGTGGAATTCAAGCGAGCCGTGTTGCAGCCTTGCTTAATTCGAGTGGATTCGCTCTTTTGTCCGGGGAAAAAGAATTTCATCGCCGCCCGATCGATCCTGTTTTCTTAGCTAAACGGTAACGAGATGGGAAAAAAGGAATTTCACGGGGAAGCTAGCAATTATACGTGGAATACCGTCCCGTCGCCTTGTTCGCCCCCATTTCCATTACAATCGTCCCCTGCAGAGCAAAACGAATGACGTTTGGCGGGAAATTGCAAAATTGTCCCGGTACCGCGCGTCGATATGCATCTATCCAGTGTCGACCGTGTAGCTACCGGAATATCGGATGGAATTGTATCGAAAACAATATGCCATCGCGCGCTCGATGTATTTTCTCTTGGCTTGACGGAAGAAAAGAGAAATCGACGGTGTGATTCGTGTATAAAAATTGCAAGAGCAAGTAGAATTGATTATACAGGGTCTCCCGTAACGTATACGACCCACTTCGGGGATTTATTCAATACCGTGATAAACGTACGCCCTGTTTGGCCCGGTTTACGAGCTAAAGCACACTTTTGGTACCCCCCGCTCGTATTCGGCTACCAGGAATGACCATCGCGCGTGTACACGCGTCTTCTTATCGATCCGAAAAGCATACACAAGCGACAGAACGGACGCAGGAGAGGAAAGATGAGATGGCGATCGACGAAACCGCGAAAGGAAATTCGCCCGTCCGGCCGTTGTAATTTCAACGATCGCGTAATAACGTTGGCAAACGGATTGACGAATCACGGACAACCGGTGTTTGCCTTTGTCGACCACGCGTGACGTTGAATCCATCCTTGATCGACGATTATCACCGGCGACGTGCGTCGATCCACAATCGCGACCGACCAACCCTGGCATTAGCGGCCCATTCAGTCCTGTACGCGTGCTTCGCTACGATCAATCTACGATTTCTGTGTCAGCCGCCCTAAATGAAAGTGTAAAATATAAATTCGCCGATCGTCGAGAAGATTGCCGACCGTTCCCATCGAATTATCCTCAAGATATTCTCATGGAAAACAACTGGCAATAAAATCATTCAAAAAAACCGGGGTAGAAGACTTTTTTCGAACGGAGACCTTTTTCCACGTCTCCGCAGAATAGATGCAAGCTTCCATCGAGCTACGATTTCCACGTCAAACACGCTGAAACATTGTCGTAAAAAAAAAAAAACAAAAAGAAATTGAATCAACGTGACGCATTAGAAGACTGCACGAAAATCGCGGATGGATGCGCATCGCGATCGACAAACTGAAAAACCAAAGAAAATCGCAAAATCATTCTTTACGCTCGCCTGGTTTAGAGTTTCCAGTCTGGTACGTACGGCAACGGCTCCTGGGATTTTAGCCTGTCGCCTACTATTTGGGAATCGTCAATAAGGCACTAAAAGAGGATCGAACGTACCATAGAGGAACGAGCAGTTCTCGCCTCTTCGAGAGGAGAAGTGAAAACGATCGAGATGGAAAAAGTACACGGGAAAGGAAATATTTAAAAACTAGGAGGGCATCGCTCGATGCGATTGAATTTGTTTTTCGTTTTTGTCGAATCGTCCGCTGGTAAATAGATAGTTACTGATAATATTAGGTCGAAACATGGCGCTCGACGATTCGCGTATATACAGGTAACACGTAAACACGAGCTTTGTAAACGTGTTCCGTACTAATAATAAATTGTTTACGCTATTTAGTGCATTCGGATGATTGAAGAACGGTTTCGGTTGCTTAACAGTTCGATACGCCGAATTTGCGATTTAATTTGTACTTAATACATTACGTAGATTAATTTTACGCGATCGAATGGCAATTCTCTCTAGAAATGATTGCTGTTCGTACCACGTCGGTAACGAAACCACTTCCTCTCGTTTATTTCAGTCATCATCGTAATTCAATCATTCCTATTAGCCTGTGCAGCGTGTCAATCAAACGTCCCGAAAATGTCTAGGCGTAAAACAAAATAATCACGCCATCAACTGCAAAACCAGCTCGTGTCGATTATCAGAGAACAATGGTTCACCAGCGGTGATAAAATCTCGCCCAGAGAAATTTATACGAGTATTTCGGAAAAATCGATGGTGAAATGCGATGCAATGACAAAAAATTGTTTCGTTAGAAGGACTTGATAATTTTGAACAAAAAACGCGAGAGCAGAAGAAAGCGCAGGTATTTCGCTCCGATTCCTCTGTCGACGTCATCATCGCCAAGTCTTTGTTACGTGAAACAGTTAAATAATTTCTTTCTAATCGAGGTTCCTCCCCTGGAACCACCGTTCGCAACCCTTCGTCAAACGAGATTCGTCGAAAATCCCTCGGAGGATAATGCAATCGCTGCCAAGCGAGGCAATATTGGCGGGAACCGGGGAAGAGACGCGGGGACACGCGGGTGGATTAAGGTCGAACGAGACAAAAGGGCAGGAACCATCTCGAGAGGCTCCCGATGGTTCCTGCGATCGGGCCCGTGCACATTTTCGGATCGACGTGGAACGCTGCGCAAACGTTGGGGGTTTAGTACGTAACTTAGCCGGTTCCCGGTATAACTCGCGCGTCCGCCACCCTCTCGCGTACTTACCGGGGCAGCCCTCGCGAGCAAAATAAGCTCTCGTCCAGCTTGGGGCCGTTAGACACGCGTTTAGGTTGACTGCTCCTCTCGTTGTGCCTCGTCCGCACTCGTTCCCTTCCGCCCCGTGTGCTCGACTGCCACCCACCGTCCCACCCTGCCGCTCTCACGGCCCGTAGTCCTTTCCCCCTCCATCGAAATCGATGCTACTCGCGGATCGCGAGTTCAGTCTGCGACTGGCCACCGCGTGTGTAACGTCGCTCCTTCTGTCTCGCTTTTGTTTTGCCCCGGGTTCAACCCCGAGCACACCAACGCGCGTAAAACCACCAGTCCAGAGCGTCCGCCTCGACTTTCACCGTTTTCTCCGCGAGGACGCGAACGGATGCCACCGCGTCGCCCTTCCGTTCGCGATCCGCGACCATCGTCGATCACGTGCGACGTCGTCGCGTCGGGCGACCCGTTTCAACTTTGAATCGTACGTACCTCGAGGAGCGGAAGGAACCAGAGGAGAGACTGTTCCGCGGTAAAACGAAACGGAATGAGGAAGGACTCAGTGACAACGATGTTTCGGTTAATACTTAGACGCGAGTTCGACGAACGATCCTGAGCCGATCGGATGTGCGACGAGGCGCTACCGTCGAGGATAACAACCAGCCAGCTCTACGGCTGTCCGCGTGAAAAATACTTGATTGGGTTAGTAGACGTTTTCCTATTTTCCTCTGCGTACATGCATCTTTTCTTGCTTCGTAAACCAGACATCCACTTGCAGAGGGTGCGCTTTTACCGTTTTCGCAGCGGTCGCGCGTCCGACTTTCACTAGACAAGAATTCAGGGAAGCATTAGTCAGACTTGACGTCGTATCGTTAGTCACTAAATTAACGCGAAATTTAATCCACGCGAAAACGGTGTAACGCGCGCCGCGAACGGAACTGCGCGCGAATAGACCGTGTATCGCCGCGTCCTGACGTGTTCGTAATTAACGCGCGGCAAACGGAACAAAATGTTTGCGCATCTCGCGGGAAATTAAATGATACCCCGTTTCACCCTATCCGCGTCATCGTGAAATATTTCCATCCGGGGGGGATGAACGCGTCGATGCGAGCGCGTAACGGGGCCTGACGGCTCGCGCGGTTGTCGAAAAAACCAGTAGAGGAGTCTACCGTTGGTCAGCCGGGCCAAGTTTATCACGAACGACAGTCCGTTCCTCGGTTATTTACACGCCACCGATGCACCCGTTCGAAGCGACGATCTCCGCTCTAAAAACTGGCGAAACTTACGCCCGGAACGATCGATCCGCTCGCTGTAAAACGATTGAAACGAATCCACGGTCCGCGAACGACGCGTTGGCTGGCGGCTCGTCCCTTAAATTTCGCGACGAAAATTGTACGAGCGTTACGTTAGTAATTCCAACAGTTTCACGCGTCGACGTCGGCCGGGAAGTTCAACGTTTCCACTGCGGAACGCGGGAAAGCTCGGCGCATTTTAATTTCCCTTCGTACGAGGCAATTTCAGCGAATCTCCTCTCGGAGATTCGAATTGAAATTCCGCTCTTAAATTTTTGTTTAACGCAGCCACTTACGCGTGTAATATACAGAGCAGATAGTACGCGGGTAGACTCGGAAAACAGAGAGTCCGTACGAACGTCCGAATAAAAGTTATACCATAAAAATACTGGACATAACGACGCAGCGTTATACATGATAACTAGATATATTTTATTCCTCGTCGCGATTACTCCCAGCGGCGTAGTTCCGACTAAAACTTGGCGATCAACGCGCTAAAGATATTTACCGTATCCGCCACTTCGCAGGATTGAATAATTCATTGGTTTCATACATTATTTACCATGACCACTGGCGCACTGAAAACAGGCCGCATTTTCAGCTCTATCCGCGATAATGCTTACGAATTAATCCCATCTCCCGATTTTCGAATCTCCCGACCAACCCGATACGCGATCATCTTCTGCGCGCCTACGAGAAAGCTTGTCGCGTTCAGCATATGTTTACGCGAACCTTTTTATCAGTTCTCCATCGCGAATTCGCCTCTGAGGTGTTTCTCGCGTAACGCGAGACCACTTTGTGCGAAACAAACGGCACGAGGGGCTGGAATAAAAATGGCGCACGATACGCGCCCAAAGGTTGATCGAAAGTAGTCCAACCGTGCGATTGGTCAGACGGAACGGCTTTATCCAGACGTTTTCGGTGACAGTTTCCATTAAGGTGACCTACTCGTGGCGCCCTTTCTTTTCCGTCATACCACCCATCTGAACCGCTTCTATCGGCCGCTGTCCCTCGCTGTCCAACCACTCGCGACGATATCCTGACGCGAGACGACGACGCGATCGTACGCGGCTACCGGGAAGTTGGTTAATTAATTGCCTTTGGAAATATAATCCACGTCGAGTGTAACTAATCAGGGTGGAACTCGGTCGGACGTTGACGGGCATGTTTGCTGCACCTATCACGTACGGGGATGGAAATGTAATTTGCCGGGATAGAGTTAGCCTCGTTGAATACCGCGGCGAAGCTTCGCCGCCTATTCTGGCCATCAGCTCTCCGTGCCACCCATCGATCGGCCACCGACGATTTCGCATCTAAGTATCCGGCCACGATGCATACCCGTCAACGGTCGAACCCGACGCTTCGCGTGGCGAACGGTTTACCCGGAGGCTTCAGCTGGAATTGGCGTTAAAAGGGTTGCGCGTTCGCCACGCCGCGCGAGTCGTAATTTGTTCTTCGCGTTGTTTCCTCCGCGCCAGCGCTCCCTCATTTTTCCATCGACGAGCTAATTTCTGTTGGAATTAATTAACGACGCCAATAATTCGAATTCGTTTCGACGATTTCGTTTCGAGGGGATTTTTGATAACGCGAGATGAAGGTAAGAGAGACAGGTACGGCTCTTGTTTCTGTTCGAGCGCACGCATAATTGCGGTCTGGCATCGAGGAACTCGCTGCTACTCGACGTGCCATCGTTCGCCTCGTCGAGTCCCCCACGTATAAACATTCGCATCGAGAAGCGAATCGCATCGATCGAGTTCACCGAGCTCGATTTAAGAATCCGTTTCCGCGAACACCCGCGTGAACAATATATTCAGAGCGCATCGAGTTATGCTCGGAGCTCCCGTTTTAACGTCGAAATGAATGGCGTTACAAAAAGTCCCGAATGAATAACTTTCCGCTGCGACTACAATTAGAGCAATTTTAATTAAATTAAAATTCAATTAAGCCCGTGCTATTGAAACGGAATTAAAACGCGCATACATTTGAATCGGAAGTTCGGAGGAGGAAATAAAGACCGGAAACCTAAAATTGACATTCTAGCAGCGAATAATATTTTGAAGCGTTCGGCTAACTCGTCGCGAACGGAGGGAAAACAGAATTTCCCGTCGATCGTAAAAAAATTCTGCTTTTAATAACACGGACAGCGATTAAATTATACGATTTTTGTAATTTCCCAGAGGAAACGTATTCGAACTTACGGAACTGGCTGCGAAAAATATTTGCGCGCGCTACGTGGCCGGGGGAGGAAGATAATTTTGAAAAACGAACACCGCCGGGAGGAAAGAGGGCCGGATAAAAAATGATCGCGCTCGTTGCGATCGAAAATGATGAAAACCGTCCGCGAGGCGAATATAGGGCGACGATTCCCCGGCATTACATGGAAACGGTTTCAATGTCGGATGTGTCGACGAATTCGCTAGGTGGTTAAGCTGGCCCGTTCGCGATTAAAAGCTCCAAGCTTCGGACCCGCCATCCATTTGCATATAGGAAGCCCCGTATAAATTCTGTGGTCGTACTGCGTCAGAAGCAATAACGCGACGCGAGCCAGCTCGCGTTAACAGCGACGATTCCACTCGCGGAACGGTTACACGCGAATCGACGTTACACGCGAAACCGATTGACGATCGACGCCCTCCGTACTTCGAATTCCGCGTCGACGGCGCGCAATTTTTCGTCCTCGACGCTGGAGCACCGATCGACCGCGATACGACTCTTTTCGCCGCGCGATGCGTCGAACTACGCCACGCTCGCCGAGTTATTGTACATATTACAAGGCGGAACTTTCCGAAATTTCCGCTGCCGCCGTTGGGTACAGGCTTGTTTAAACGAACTTGCGGATCGGTGCGTGTGCAACAAAGTTGCTGCTCAATTTTGCCACGTATCTGCTAGTTACTTATCAGAACAAACGAGCTGCTTCCTGACGAACCATTATCACTTGGGAAGCATTAAATTTCGTTCCTGCGTAGCCTTCCAGAATTCAGTCAGACTTAATTAGCCCTTTCACTGCGACGAGCTCTCGCAGCGAACCATCAATATATCAGTCGCTGCGACTGGTTGCCCTCTGACTACTGACCAAAACGGTATCTGAAGATTCGATAACATTCTAGACGTTTCAGACAGAAACACGCGTAAAGAATCACTCGAGATCCCGATTCTTTAACAGTAAAGGCGTTAGGTTAAGAAAAACGTGGAGGGCGTGTAAAAAATTGCTCTCGTATGATACACTCCAGCCTTAACAAAAATCCAGATCGTCAATCAGAAGATTGACTGGTACGATTTGGAGCGCACGAAGGTTGTCGAACGTGAAGAGGTCGTGGGGAAAAATCGCGACCGCGAGCACCGCGGAACCGCGGCTATAAAATCACGCTCAGAAACGGTGGCGTATGCCTAACATTAGCGCGTGCGGTATGCACTATCGTTGCGGTGGCGCGGTACAAATAGGGGCTGCTTCCGGCCGCGACAGTTGCGCGGCTCGGGTTCACGCATCGCTTACTCATTGCTGCAGATCCGGTCGGGATCGGCGCCGCTTTTCAAAGCCGCGAAATTTACTTTGGCTGCACGCGAGCGCGACTTTAGACCCGCCTTTCGGTAAAGAGCGTATTACCAGCTGCAAATAGCATTCGACTTTAGCGCGGGCCTCCAGCACTGATTCACGTTCGAGCACGCGTTTCGCGAGCCAAGACCGTTTCGTTTGGTTCCCTTTCGGACT
Source organism: Xylocopa violacea (assembly GCA_963969225.1). Classification (NCBI taxonomy): domain Eukaryota; kingdom Metazoa; phylum Arthropoda; class Insecta; order Hymenoptera; family Apidae; genus Xylocopa; species Xylocopa violacea. The sequence continues at coordinate 38,743,317 of CAXAJV010000002.1, forward strand.
CGACGAACGTTCGCGTTACGAACGACTTTTTTTCTTTTCACAGGAACGTTTGATAACGTTTATGGCGAAAAAATGTTGTTGGCATTTTGATTTTCTGTTTTTTCTTCTTGTTTTTTCTTCTCTTTTGACCGAATTGTTCGATTTTATATTCATCGACGCATCAGAGGTGAATGGTTCTCCAATCTTTGTAAAAATCATCGAAAACATCGCGGACGGCGCGCTCGATAAAATTCATCGAATCGCGGTTCACTTTTAGTTCGCGGCCGTCACCGCTCGAACGGCACGCTGGAGTACGGAACAATTGATCCATAAATCACGCGATCAAAACTTGGCCAGGGGTTCACGGGGGTAGGGGATGATTTATAAAAGTCCGTTGTTTCACGTGAGAAAGCAACGCGACGAAAAAGTCCCGTGCAATGCTACAATTAATCACGTTTATTTACGTACGAGCAAACCGAGGTCAATATTACGCTGGCAACGCGTACAAGTTTTCCAACCAATTTCACCGGTAAATATTTCTGTTTGGAGAACTGACAAATATGAAAAAATCTACGAAATCGTTCCTCTTTCTCTCTCTCTCTCTCTCCCTTTTTCGTTCGCAGCGTTTTTTCACCTCCGTTCCCTTTCCCGCAGTTTCGGATCGTAAAAACGTATCTACCGTCGATCACGTTTTTTACTTTGGCGAATCGCGCGAAAGGGTGCCGATGGGTGGCCTCCTCTCGACGTCGCGCGACGCGAATATCGACTAATACAAATCAGATTTTGCGTTTCGCGGTTATTTGCGGCGGCACGGAAATGGGGATCTCGAGTAATTAATACCAGCCTCATACGTAATTAGTCATTGGAAAACAATGTTCAAGGGAACAATGACAGGTTCGAGCGTCCCTCCGTTCTCGACGATGGAGTTTAATTAAAATTCATTGTTTAACGCGCATTAAACCGCCGCGGTAAAATAACGCCGCGTATTATTGATGCGACCATATTATTTATTAAAGGATGCTTGCTTTTGCATATTCCCACGGTTCCTCCGAGGCGCGTCCCCGTGTTCGAAGGAAATCGAGTCGCGTGCGATACGCGTATCTTGCGAAAATCAAACTTTACCCGTAATTCCCAAACGGATATCGCTGGTTTCCCGTACGAATGTTATACTATTGCCCAAAACCCAACGTTATCCCATAGACTTTCAAACATCTCGATGCTGACAATTCGCAACAAAACCAAGAACGTCGACACCTCGCGCGTTACGTTCGCGTCTGACCGCGCTCTCTCGTCCTGTTCGTTACTTTCCTTTTAACTGATTAAACCGCTCCCCTCGAAAGCCTCTAAAAGCGCACCAGCCGTGTAACACACGGAGAGAATTCAGAATAGCCAAGAGACGCGTGCAGTAAAACCGAACGATCGTCTTACGGTGCATCATCGCGGGGCGTCGCTAAACCACGTACCGTGGGGGGACGACTAAGGAATCGTTGCGGCGTCCTGTAATTTCTTATTTAAACCGTCTCGGATCGGGTGGAGGGCCGAGAGGGTCGCGTAAACCAGGAACGAGCCTGGTTAGGGTCATATTTTTATCATCGTCCCCGCGAACGACACGGCCGAGTAATTCAGCCCGATCGAACCCACGAGTTTACGAGTCGAGGTGATAGTTTATCGTCGAGGCGTTGCTCGATTATTTCGTTCCAGTCGTACGCGCGGCTCGAGCACGTACACTGTCGCTCGTGAATATCCGAACGCGTTCGATAATTCATGGGAACGCGTTATTAATGTACACCGATAACGATTGTCGAGGCAACGCGCGGCTAAGACCGCCTGGGTTTGAATAACCCAGAAAATATCCCTATCAAATTTGCAAGGCATCAACGTTTCGTACGCCGGCCGCGAGCCGTCGTGAATAAGAGAGAATTTCATGACGAAGCGATGCCCTCTAAAAAATAAACAGTCCGTATACGTGCGCGCGGCCGTCGAGCACCGTCGAACGATGGAAGGACGCCATCTGTTGCATCCGGCGATCTATAATGCCGCGCGATCATTATTGACGGGAAATTTATCGAGCCATAAATAAAATTCAGCGTCGGCAAGACGCACGAAACGGCGCTCGGCTGCGCCGGGTGCAATCGATACACTGCGAACGATGTACGACGAATTTGCGGTATCCATCAAATTGACGTCAGCCCCCTCGCGCACCCGCTGTTTGTTTTTTTGCCGAGCGAAACCGATCGGCCGCTCGAGCGGGCCGCCGCGCGATCGAATTAAAAGCTCCTTCGAGCCGTTCGGTTGATTTTTATTTGAACAGCCCATTCCTTTGAACGATCGATTCAATTTCCCGTTGCGTGGGTAATTGGAGTTTTTCCAACGCGCGAAAATAGCTGGCGTCAACTGTTCAACCCCTGTCGATAATAGGTGGCATTAACTTTAACGATATTTATCGTTTCGCTATTTGTACCGCGGTACTGAAAAATGTAACGTCTGATCAAAGTGGAAGAGCCGATCGGTGTATCGTTAATACGTAAGTAGAGTTAATTAGATTGAACTTCTGCTAATATTGGACGGCATTAAATTCGACGAATATTTGATGTCATATTCGAAGTGTGACGAAGAAGGACGGGAAGGTTCGAATTATAAATTTTATTCGTATCTTTAGATCCGCGTACCTCGGAGCATTCGGTAAGGGTAATTTTAATTTCGTACGCGGTTACGTTGATAAGTAACCGGAAGACGGACCAATTCGCCTCGATAAAAGTATCTGCTTGAAATTCGTCTCGTTCCGAGGGACTCTGTTTCCATAATGCTCTCAAGTATTACAAAGTATATACATTTCTCCTTTGTCTGATCATGGTTAACCTTAACCACTGCGAGCCTCCTTCCACTCTCCGCCTCCTCGGACAATATATTCCACATTCCGCCTTTATCATCGGCAATATAAACGTCGCGAAGGAACAAACTATCTGAATATTATTCATTCGTTATCGTCGAGCCGCGGTACGTTCTCCTCCCACGATTTTTAACGTCGCAAATCGGTCCCGACCTCTCTCGTTTCCTCCTTTTCCCCCGACAAAGCGAGAAAATCGTGGCACTAAGAATATCGCTCGCTCTGCTGTTGCTAATTAGTCGAACGGTCGCTTCGAATTCGTTTCGCGGCCCTTCGACGTGGGATCGTCGATCGATGGGGTCGACGATGATTAGTTCGACTCCCTGGCTCATTAGAACCGCCTCGAAGCAATAAAGTCCCGTGGACTTTTTCCATTATTCGCGACACGTAGCGCACCGTTCGCACGAGTTTTCATTTCTCGCGCGCCCCGTCCTGTCATTTCCCCGTGGCAGCCACGACAAATGACAATAAATGCAATTAAGAGAATGGCGGTTGACGTTATCGTCGATCGTTATCGAAACGTACCGCGGGCGAACGTGGCGAGCGTTCTCCGCTCGTCGCGGAATATGCACTTCACGAATTAGAAAAGTTGCTCGTGCCGCCGCGTCGCGCATTATTCGAATCGCGAGGCGTTCCATTTTTCCGTCGATTTCATCGGCCAATTATTCATGCGTACGCTCGTGGGAACATTTCGTTTCGCGATAGATCGACGCGTGCGATTTTATTTTTATCACGGCCCATTCTATATTCAATAGCCGGTGCCCGTCCTCGTTAACGAATTTACCATCAATTGTACAATAGAACAGTGACCGTTTAAGTATTTACATTTCAAATTAATGATATTTCCCGATTGTATTGTGCGCGTAGCCAAATAAATTCGCTGAAATTTCCCCGCGAGCGTAACCACCGATATTATAAAAGCCTTCCCGAACTTCGATCGCAACCAGCAGACGGTTTCGCATCGTCCGCGCGTTCGCGAAACGCGGCGTTTTATTTTATACACAACGCGCCCACTTGTCAACCGTAACGTTTATCGCAAAAAGTGTGCCTTTCTTACCCGTTCAACCGCAGTCGACGCACGCGATTAAAACTTCAACTCGAAATCCATTTGAATAAAAAGCAAAACAAAAATAAAAACAAAAAAAGTAAACAAATAAACAACGAACAATAATTCCCGCGCAACAACCATTCTCACGTTTCCACCAACGATCCTATACGTGTTCGCGGAAACGTATTAAAATCCCCAAAGCAACCTAACCGTGAAATTACACCAAACAAAAAAAAAAAAAAAAAGAGAAAAACCAGAAAAGGTAATGAAAAAAACCGCAATTTTTCGCGCGTGTCGAACAGCTTCCGACGTAGCGTGTTTGCGAGCTGCAGATATCACTCGGAAATAATCAGTCAGCTCCGCTAAAAGACTGCTGGATCCACGGTAACCAGAATTTGTTTGCTTCCTCTGTGATCGAGTGCGATTGGTTCCAATTTTCCATTTTTCAATCTGAAACAAAAAGATTAACGATTTTACGTTAACAAATCTTAGGAGAAAATTTTAAAAAATCCGTCAAAGATCCAGTACGCGTCTCTGTGTCGATCACTGTGCGCGGACGCGTGGAATCGCGACTTTCAAGTCGCGCGGCGTCACAAAGGGTTAATCCGATCCAAAGCAGTGTTATCAACCGGAAACAGAGTGACAGGGCCGGCGTTATAGATCGAACACGTCGATGCTCCGAACTCGCTCGCGGAATTACTCGCATTCGTCTGACCCGAGGGTTTCACGCATCGCGTATAGAGAATAATCCTGCGTCTCGTCCGTTGCCTCGCGATCCAATTCCCGGGGCCGATGTTACCGCTGTTAGTCCGCACGGCCCGTTTCCCTTCCATCCTTTCGCCCTTTCACCCTGTCCCACCCTCCGTGCACGCGTCTATCCGTTGCCATCCGCGTAACACAGAATTGAATATGAAAGGATTAGCGGGGCTATGGCGTAACACTTGCCTCTCCGATTACTTCTGCTCCGTTCGATTACGCTCTCCTTGGGATCGTCTAACTCGGTAGCAAAACTCGATTGAACTTATCCCCCGAATTAAACCGAGTTTCTGGCCGTGTAACAATGTAATCGGAGCGGCTGCAGCTGTGCCGTCTTGCGAGAGGCTGTTTCTTAAGGACCTTATTGCGATAGACGGTAGACGCAACGCGAGTTCCTACCACGCGAATGTTTCTTCTGTTTTTATTTCGCGACCGCTCTCGAGCTTTTTAGCGACACGACTAGGCGTTGCGCGAGAAAAATTCCTACGCAGCGCGATTTTCTGTAACGCGAATCCAAGGAGCACGTTTGAGTATGTTAACCGTGTTATACAGGAGTCTACCGTATTTGTTGCGATATAGAAAAGTATTCGTTAGAGACAAGAGGCACGTGGGATTCATATTATATTCTCGCAGAGATTTCAAGTGAACCACGAACGAAAGGAATGCCAGCAGCTGTTGCTGAATAATCGTTGTACGCGTAATGGAAGTCTAATTACATCCGCGACGAAAGTGGAATACACACGACGACGATACCTAAGCGCGTTCAATTACTCTTATTAGCGCTACGAATATATTTCATCTGTTCCACGCAACGAGTGGCTAAAATTTTCACGTTCGATTACTCGGAAGACACTCGAGGAACGATCCACCCTATCGGAGAGGAACAACAGCCAACGGGCGTTACTCGTGGGAAGGAAAAAGATAATATCCTCGATTAACGGACGAGCACTTTCGCGCGAATGGGAATCCATTTACGCTCGAACGCGACTAATATCTAAATGGCCGGACGCGATATGCGCGGGTATTACGCGAGCAGGCAAAGCCGGAGGAGCCAATAACCTTGGTAATACGGAAAACTGGGACGGTAGATTAAAGTCGGATGTCGCGAGGACCGCGGACGAAACGGATTTTCACGGTGAGATGGACTCTGGGCAGAGCGGCGGGAACCGAGGGCCAGGGCTTTGTTCGAACGCGAGCAGATTTTCAAAAGCCGCCTCGAACGGCTGACCCTGCTCTTAATAAGGCTTTCAGGGACCCCCTTTGGGCTGGATCGGCAATGCTAAACTTCCTGCGAACTCATGCCGCCTGATTGGCTCGTTAAAGCTGCTCCGCGACGCTCCGCTCGAGCTCGACGGATTCCGATGAAATATCGTGCCCGTTGATAGAACTGTTAAACCCGGATCGTTCTCCGGCTTCTTACCTTCCGTCGATTCGTTGTTTGGACTTGAATAACGGAGGTTAACGAGACGATCTACGGCCGGGCGATTGAAAATTCACGCTGAACGCTCGGAAATCGGAAATGTCGAGCGTTGGAATTTTTCAGTACCTCGTCCATCTTTCTGAAGTAGATTCGATGCGACATACTTTCGCAGGATTATGCAGAGGGATCCATTCCAGACTAAATACCCAGCAATTCTTGTAATTAGAATACTTTCACGATCGCAACGCGGTTATTCAACGTTCAGTCGCTTTCACGACTGGGTGGTACGTAGAATGCTCTAGTCCATCGTCGGGCATTAAGGCTGTCGCGTCGTTGCCTTTGAAAACGTGTTTAGCACTCGAGTACCCATATGGACCATTCAAGCCGTGGTTGCTTGTTAATTGTTATTGGGCAACGTTGAGAAGCGCGCAGACGTCATTCAAGGGATCAGGCCGTTCGAGCACGTATCATTATACCGTACATCCGTTAATGACTGCCTAAGATGAACTCGGAGCGCACTCGAGGATACCGAAGTTTCCTCCCGCCGAGCAGGAACCGCTCGTCTGCCTCGTTAAGATCGTTCAATGATACGTTAAGATCCACTTAGGCCGAGTCTAGCTGGAATATTACGGTGCACACGTATAACTACAATACGACTCGCGGTTGTCTGCGACGCGAGCGTTCGATAGAATGCAATTAATACCGCTGAGAGCGAGGGATGCTACTTAACAAATTTATTTATGAACGGAAATAAGGGAAGTCGACGAAAGTGGCGACGTGAAGCAGGGGGGAACGCATTCGTTTTTGTCAATGGTATTTTTATATCTGCGCGGAAGTATCGAGATAGTGGTCGATGCTGCCGGAAATCTTAGTTCAGTACGTAAAAATACGCGATGAGTGGAAATTAGAAAAACCGATAACGACATCGTGGAGTATGGCTATTTGTGGTACCCTCGATAAATCTTGTCATGTAGCATTTTAAAATAAAAGTATTCAGAATGAATTCTGAAACGTCTAAACGCGTCAGTGTCGTTTCACTGAATGGAACACAATATGTTCAATAAAATTGATCGACCTAAAGGTATCTAAATATACGGAAACATGAACTTGCTATCTTTAAAAGTATCCGTCGTTGCTTGAAGTTTAAATTTTCGAATAATTAATAGCACTTCAAGAAAATGTCTCCTTCGGTTACCGCTTCTTTTATAGATGATTTGCCCAGCAATAAATAGAAATAGAAATGCTCCACAGGTTCAATTCCCTCTATTCGTACATTTCGATTATTCTTAACATCCTCAGACACCCCGGAATTCCATACCCAAGCCATGTGAAACCGCTTCACGACCAACATCTAATCGTCCCCCAGCCCTCTCAGACGTGTTCCATTAAACCACCTTGGACCAAGCGCAGACCCATCAATCGTCACGCTTAATCAACACCAATCTCCAGCTATCAAATACCTGTCCAAACAACCGTTACGACGATTTCGTCAAACACAATAGTCCGTACGCCCCGACAGCCCCACGAGGAGCCCCGAAACAATCCGACCAAAAATCCCATCCGAACAGCATCTCGTCAACGAAAGGCTCTCAGCCTGCTTGCCAACGCGAGTCTACCTATATACCGAGCCACGAAACTCGAAATCGTATCCCGCTGGCGTAGATTACTCGCGGCACCCCGGAGGAGTGGCTCGCAGCTCCCGGAAGGAGCAGAGCGGCCCTCGAGCGGTCAAGCTCCGAGAGCCGCCAGCCACCGCTGATACGCATCCGTTAATAACGGCTTAAAACCAACTTTCGAGTCCACTCGAGAATGTCGAAGTTCCCTCCTTCTGGGCCTTCGTGGCCCGTCTGCCTCGTTGAGCCACGAGCGGGCGAGGATCCGCGAGGGTGGGGCCTCTTGCTGGTGCCGCTCGCTCGAGAGGAGCGGAGACGAGGCGGGCAGATTGAGCAGACCTGCCCGCCAAATTGCTTCTCGGGATTACTCGCGTCCACCTGACTGTTTCCAGGCGGCGACGCGACGCGACGCATAAAGGATCCGCTCGTCAGCTCGGCCTGGCCGGCGGCCAACGCTCGCGGGCAGTTTTCACCCGCGTTCACCAGCGCCCCGCGGCGTTCTCCGCGTCGGGACTAATGCGAGCCGCGGCGCCGATACCAAGCCTGGCCATTCTGATTAAACGTGCCCGCTGCTGCCGGTGGGGTTCCATTTCCGGTCGGCCCGCGACCGCGCCAACTCGCTGTCTGCCGAGCTGATTGCGAGATCGAGCCTAACTCGACGCCGCGGCCGCGTGCGATTGTCTGGGAGGTGGTTGCTCGAGGAAAAGCCGGAAGAAATAATTCGACGACGGTATTTTCTATTTTTTCCCGTTGTTCGCAACGGAGAGATCGTTGGCGCGTGGTGGTAGAAATCTTCAGCGAGGACGCGAGGCTACGAATTTTTTGTCAATCGTTGCGCTCTCCACTGCCTCTTCTATTCGCGTTCCTTTCCGTTCGTGAAAATAAGTGTGTTCGCGCAATATCGCGGGGAAACGGAGCGTTTATTCGAGATGCAGGCGACGTCGATGAAATTGTAGCTGGCGTCTAGACTTTATCGGAGATAATGAAAATCGTCGTAAGACGGGACGACAAGGGATGAAGTACGAAGTTATTATGCCGTGGATCGTGGAACACTCGACGCTTGAATAACAAATTAATCGTTTCCATCGTGGTGGTAGGAGGATTTTTTTCGAAAACCTCTTCGAGAGTCGCGCAAAGTAGTCGAAGAGGGACGAAAGCGGGCGAATTGTATTCAGGTAAAAGCAACGTCTATCAAGACAGACGATCCTCCGTAAATGTCAATGAAGGCTAAGTCAAATTTGAATAGATATTATCCAAAGTTTTGTTTCCAACGGAAAGTGCAAGATATCTCGTTCTGATTTAATGGAGGCTCGCATCTCGTATTCATACATCAATGCACGGAGTTAGAATTTATGAAGAAGGATGAGAGAGCTTTATGAAGAAGGATACGATCGGGAAACGCTGCTTCTGCCGGAGGGAACGCAGAATCTTGGAATAATAACGTTGTACGATCCCATTTGAGCGTGAAGATCCGTTGACGGCTACTGTATGAACGAATGGGGTGTCAGGCAATTTATTGACTGAGTGGAGATCGAAATGATGCTCGTAGGAAGTCTGAGTCGACGCCTCGACATCGCTCGTGCTTTCTACCCCTTGCCTTTGCTTGATCTAACAGTCTGAAACAATTAATACGTACTCGAAAATATCGTTGTATCGCACTTGGCGATACTTCAGCGACGCGATACAAATGTATCGCTAAAAATAATTCGGAAATTCATCGACAGCCATTGCAGGGGAATAACTTGATTCGATAAACCCCGCGTCATCCGCAGAAATAACTGGCTGTCATTAAAAAAAAGGAAAAAAAGAAAAAGAAAGGCACAGCGCGACAGGCATCCTCGATGATCAGCGTCGGTGCAATTCCTTGTCGCGACAGAGTCTACGGGGAGGTTCGCGAAAAATGCTGGGCCATCGAACGGCCGCCGGCTCGATAATTCCAATTTCGACGGAAGTTTCTATTTATTCGGGCCGTGTATCGGTATTCGATTAATAACTATCGCCGCGCGAAATAACGCGATAACTGAACTCTCCGCCGGTACGAGGCGGCGGGCGCGCGAGCGGACGGAAAGATAAAAGCCCTTCCATAAGTCCAATGGGCAATGACGCGCGATAAGATTATCGGAATAATGTAACGTGAAATTGCATTAAATTTAACTCGATACCCATCGCGCTGAAAAATGCTGAATATCGCGACGGAATCGCGTTTCACTAATGCCTCGCTATTCCCCCCTTCTATTTCTTCTCTCTTTTTTTCACCCCGTCGATCGTGTCCATTTTTTTCCGCCTCCCCTCTCCGTCGTTCTTTCGCATTCATTTCCGTTCTCTCCCTCCCGCTGTTTCCGCCGCGGCTCGTCCTTTCGCACGATCCTGCAGGACCAGACACCAGGAGGAACAGGGAAATATTTCACGCGGGGCTGACGCGAGGCTATTGGCTCGCCGGGGACTTAATTTTGTTAGCAATCTAGAATTCGCTGCGGCAAGCAGGAAATCGGCGAGCGCGACCACCGACGCTGGGAATCGGCGCAGCGAAATTTGTATTAACTAATTGCGGCTGTTATTGACGCAACGTCGGACGGATGGTTGTAATATCGCCTCGAGAAAGAAATATCTAAAAAGTTCCCGCGAAACTTGCTCCATCGTGCTCGTTACAGCCGCCCCGAAACTAATTGAAAAATAACGAGGAACTGCGATAAATAATACCTCGAATCGGAATCGGACAGTAATTTCGATCCGGGAGCGAACTTATTTAAACAAGCTTGCTTAATTGCTTCCTCTAAAGCGATTTCGCTCTCGCACTTTCCACTTACTGTTAGTTGTGCGCTGGTTTCGATCGATGCGAAAGACAGAGATCTACGGTATAATTGAAAAAAGGTAGTATTACTTTGGAAAAAGTAGAGGGAATTGATAAAGTAATAGTAGATTACTGTTTGCGTCGGCGAAAAGATTAAAGGGAAGGGAGGGAAATAATAAAACTAACAAGGTAAAGCGAATAACACGAGTCGAACAAAAATTGGATTGAACGATGTTTAGCCGGGACAAGATTGAACATTGGCTCATCCAGCCGTTCCCCCTTTGAATTTCAACGGAGCAAAGAGGCGGCTCCGCCTTCGTAGAGTGTCTTGCGAGTTAGTGCATTTAATAGAGTGCGCTCGGAAGATCTGCGGCTGTTGAAACGGTATCAGCCGTTAGTAGATTACTCTGCTCCGTGAAAAGAGCTTTCCGTCCTTTTTGACCGGACTCTTTGACCGGATTACTCGCGGAATTCAGATTTTTATGTATTTCCCCGCGGCACGGCTTATTCAGGCGCGTTTATCCAACGGATGGATGAAATGTTTAAATGCAAATTTTCAAGGGGTTGACGGGGTAAGCGCATTAGGAATCGTTTTCTCTTCAATTGCAACCGAGTGGGCGAGTTCCCGTGCGCGCTCGATGACGGCCGGCGTATCCCGCGTCTACGCCTCTCGAGGTTTCCTTTTCAGGCGCGGCTGAAAGGGCCCCGGCAAAGATGCGGAGATGACGTTGCGTTTCTGTACGCGGAAACTATTTTCAAGATTGCGGGTCAAGTCGTGCGCCGGGCTCCATAGAAACGCGGTTTCGTCGAGAATCCGCCGGATTGTTTGCAACGTAGCACTGTGCAACGAACGTACGTTGCCGAGGTTTCAATGAGTCTGGTACCGGCTAAGTAGCGGCCGAGTATGGCCACGGAAAATGGAAGTTAAAAACCATGCGAGCGCTCCTTGATACACCAACTACACCCTGTATTACGATCTTACCCGCCACGATTTTCACAATTTTTTTAATTCGTTAAAACACAGCTGAATCGTGCGTTTCCCGTGGAATACTCCGTTTCGCCTCCTAAAACCCAATATCGGCGAGAACGAAAGGGTGAAATCTCTACCTACGTAAACGAACGGCTCGAACGAGTAACAACGAAATGAACCACGCGCGGAGAAACACCTCCTCTGGCAAACTCTACCCGGTTTCTCCTATTTCCCACGGCGAAGAAGATAGATCCGATATCTTCGGCGCGCAATCAGGACGCGGCACGAAGTCGGCAGCTGTTTTATCGGCGCTGATATCTAACTTGGACCGCGAAAGAATCACAATCGTCCGGTCGAATCCGAGCCCGGACCCGTTGCTCCGCTATCGGGAATAAAGCGATAAAATCGATGAAAGCTGAATCGAGGAACTCTGGACTTGGAACTGGCGTCGAGAGCTTGCGGATACGTTCTCGATGACCCCGTCCATAAAGTAACCGGTGTTTCCCACGCTCCACCACGATCCTACCGTGTTCAACGTGTGTCATTGATTCCTGCCCTTCTTTTTTTTTTTTTTTCTTTTTTTCTACCCACCGTCGATTAAGAGTTTCTGCTTGTCGAACGCCTTGGCGAAGATATCGCTACGGATTACCTCGCTCATTCGTTCCTTCAGAAAAAGTTAAAAAATAGTCTGCGACAATCGCGCGTTTTATTTCGAGTGTCGCGCGAAATTTTGTCCGAAAAACCGATATTGATTTTAGAATATCGGCCAATGAAATATTAAAACCGAGTAAAAATAAACGTGTAACCCCGCGAAAAGAGATAGAGAGGGACGTTACGCTAGCGATGAACTCGCATGACAATCGTAGTATCCAGATCCAGGTGTGTTGCTCTTAATCGGTTCCGCGTTTTAACTGTGTACATTTATACGATTGCTCGTAAAATCGAGTTCCCGGCCGAGTTTATTCCAACTGTTTCGCGAACGACAGTCAGTTAGCTTCATCGGATTAAAGAGTGTCCATTGTTGCGAATGAATCAGACGGGAAAAACGATCGACCCGGGCAACGCGCGCCCTGCGATGACAACGCAACGACTGATTTAATCGAAACGCGGAGCGAAGATTTCGGAGACGAATTGCGACTCGGATAAGACTGATCGATAAAATATCCACTCCACGCGAGAAACGTATGTACGTTGCATTTTCCGCTGGTTTATATCGGGCGGAAAAACTGCACGTCCCGCGCAACGAATCGTCCATTCGTTTTCTGGAATTATGCGGACGTTAAAATTACTTTATACGTTTCGTGTTCCATTTCCTTTGTTTCGGGAAACTCGCATCGAAACGCCCTTCGGTAACAGCGAGGCAATACCACGGTGAACCAGAGCAACGTTTACGAGAGAAATCTTTCCCCGCGCAGATTCGATAAATTTAATAACGCGAACACAAATTTAATAAATACGGAATACCTCCGTAAAAAACAAAAAGGGGACGTCGCAGGTGCACTCGATTCCCTTTGTAACGGGAGGTCCGCATGGTCGCTCGATTTCGTTCTATTTTTCTTTTTTCCCTTTTTTTTTTATTCCTCCCTCGCGCTCTCGCGGCACGCCGTAAAAATTTTTGTCCAATTTCCTGGACGAATTTTCGCTTGCGTCAAACGGTCAGCACCGCGCAAACAGATTCCACGGCTCGTGTATAAACAACATTTTCAATCGAATACGGTGTAACAGCAATTTTCTAGAAGACCGACGATCTATTTCACGGTTTGCGGATCTCGATAAATTGTTAACCGACGCGGGGACGCTTGGTAAGCGATCGGAGGGCGGTGGTGAAAAATTCGGGGGTGGGAAAAAGGCGGGCGACGCGCGGCGCAAACGTCACCGATTCCCCTCGCGAAAGATACAACCTAATTGCCTGTAAAATCACGATACGCGAACGCGATCGTGACGTGCGGTTGGACGAGCCGTACTGGTTACCAGGGGGTGTGTTTTGGTGTACGTGCGAGCGCGCATGGTCCGCGAGCTATCGACTAACGCGGAAAATGAAGTGCAGCTAATTCGATGGTTCGCAAGGTCGTTGATTTAACGTTCCACAGTGAGAGAAACGTGCAATTTTCCGTAGGAGAATAGTTGCGTGTTTCTACGGTTTATAATATTTCGATGGAAGATAATAAATAACTTGCTTATTAAAGCTCCGATATTGATAAAGTAACTAGGTCTCTAAGGTTATTTTCTCGTGCGACGTTATTCCTCTCGGAACTTATAATTACGAGTCGGAGGAGCACGAATATCGCGACACTTTTATATTAAACATTTGCGGTCGTCGTTTAAGAAATAGCTCGACACGCTTCCCCGGTATTCGCCTCTGGGAATGCTGATCCACGTCACGAAATGTTCATTCTCGAGGTCGCAAGTCAATCGTTGCTGACCTGGAGGAGCCATAAAGAAATCTTATTAAATCTCTTCGAGGCACTTCGACTTTTACAAACTCCTCCGGCTCGTACCTCCGAGTGCTCGTATTACTCGGTATTTCCCGACTCGGCGGAGCAGCATCATTAACGTGTGATAAAATTCGTTTTCGCTCCTAGCGGGGATCCTCGAAGGAAACAATCCTCGCGGGGAAACTAGGTTACCGATATAAAATTAGTTTCGGATCGCTGAATTATTCCAAGAACGTGTATCTCATTAACGTCACTCTTGAAGAAGAAAAAGGGGAGAGAAAAGAATGTACGTTCGAAACAGCGAGCGTATGTAAGTTGCGTGAAGTTTAATGAGATTCTCAGGAGATTCCTGGCGTAGAAAGAATTCCGTCCCGCGTTACCTGACCCGATGGACAAAGAACGTCGAGCGATTGTTATTTTAAGGCACGAAATAAAAGTCGATAATTGAAGTCGATCCAACGGTCGACGCGGCCGGAAAATTGACTGAACGACCGATGGGGCGTCGACGAGACGAGACGAGGGGGTTGTCCCGATGGAACTTAGGGGCGCGAGAGCGATCCGTCACAACTTTCAAACTACCGCCACGCTCCGAATCGAGCTCGAGGTGACCATTTTTCGAGAGTTTCGTTTAAAATGTCGCCGGAGTGTTCTGTCAATAATATGCGAATGATGCTCAAACAGTCGAAGTTGTGTACGTTGCGGGGCGAGCGAAAACGTACGGCATCCTCGATCGGGAAAGGCAAAGCTCGTACCTGCCCGCTACGAAATGAACAACAAATATTCTAGCTGGAATCAATATTTTTCTTCGCTCGTCGGGAGCAACGTTATTTCCGTCAATTTTTCGAATTACCAGAAAACGTAGTTCAAACACACTGCCAGAATGGTGTATGTTTGCACCATTAATGGTAATTTTACTCTTTATTCGTTCTTAAGCACTGTTGCTTCTTTTAAAACCGAATAACTGCGTTCGAGGACACTTTTCAGGGCAAGGATGCTCTCTTGGGGAACTTTTCCTCGCTTGTCTCCCATCCAAGAGAATCAGGGGAAGCCATAAATCAAACCACAAACGCCTCGAGACTCGTTCGTACGTACATTTAACGAAAACATTCGTATCGTTCGTAAAAATCAGCGTGAACCGTCTTCAAATATTCGAACCCTTCGTCCCTTTAAATTCGAACGTAATCGCCTAGCGAAGAGAGCCAGGATAATTGCGCGCCTAAGAGCAATCGTCGCGGATAACAAGTAAGGAGTCGGCGCGAGAGTTCGCGTCTCTGTGAGCAGAAGTTTGGCGCGAGGGTGGTTCGATTAAAAGGCAGGTGACTGGCGCATCCAGAAATTTGTCGGTCCCGTAGATAACGGGCCAGTAAACTCCTGACAACGGGACGGGAGGCGAGGGGCAGAGTGTGAGGTCACGGTAGTATTTATCAGCCGCGAAACACGTAACGCGGAAACTGACGAGGCGCTAATTCGATGCCTCGCAGCAGCTCTAATCTGACGGAAGGAAGAGCCATCGCGGCTTCCGGGAGTTAAACGCTAGTTAGACGCACTTAACATCCGTGGGGAGGACTCGTCGAAACTTTAAACTCGATTCGTCCCAGTCGGTCGTCACGGAATTCGTTTCCGCGCCCCGTTACACGCAGTCGCGAGCAAAAAAAATCTTCCTCCACTCGACGACCGGTTGATCGACCCTTTCGTATCGCGTAGCACGCCAGTGAATAAACGTTAATTTCACTTTCCATGCCCAATTACCGCGCTGAAAATATTTATTGTATCAATCCCCGATTTACATACGCGCCGCTCGTACTTTGCATAACAATTTGATCCATCAAATAATTCGCTATTGAACTTTACGTATCGCGACGAAAATGGCCGTCGAAGTATGCCACGCTCGCGGCGCTTGTTATATTTTTGATGCATTTAAATTTCTCTATAAATACGTAAACACCCGCGACTTAATGGCGGCGCGTTTAATATTCGAGCGGCACAATAAGCATTTCCAGTGACGTACGTTCATCCATTACGCGTTATGAAACCGAGATGCGGTGATAACTAGAGACGAAGTTCCACTTTTAACGGACGACGGTGGCTCCATTTCCGAAAGTAAAATATACGGAGGGAGATAGAGTAACGTGGCTCTTTATTGCATAACGGAATCGAAGAGCTTCCTCCGACGCGTTCTCTGCAATTCGGGGACCGCGAATCCAACGCGAAACTCCTCACGGTAACGACCGTACGTAGACACGCGCGCACGCAACGAAACATTCCGCGAACACGATTATTACGCGGCATGAAGACCAAAACGAAACGCACGGTTCGACGACCACCAGGACCATTAGTACACGTCAGAAGCGGCGCAACTCGTGGCCCAGCCATTCGGTCATGACTATTCCCTTTTTTCCTGTTACGCACGTTTCCCACATTATACCCAGGGAGCGATTAATATTTTTCAGAGTCCCGTCAAACGTGAAACCTCAATTTTCGTCCGTCACCGGCAGCAGAGTGCCGGAACCAGCAAGAAGCCCAATAGCAGTCGCTCTCCGCGGTGAAGGAAAAAGCCGACGAATTGGTCGGACAACTTCCCCGCGAAAAAATTCAGAGAACAAAACCGCTCGAGCTTTTTTCCACAGCGACAAGCCTGTTCTGTTCTCCGCTCGATATCGCGTATCCCTGTCTAACTTTATCGTTGCGCTAATACATATTTACAGCCGCGAAGTATATGAATTAAAAAGTCGATGGTAACGTCGCAGCGTTTTTATTGCACGAGTCATTTTAGCCCGCGAGAGTCACGAGTCGGTCGCGAGCGTGTTTTAAGTCGAAAGTAAACCCCGGAAAAATGTCGATCCCTGGAATTATCCGATTAGAGACCACGTTCGATCGCGAGCTCCCATAATTTATCATTAAATATACATCAAACATTGCGGCCTGAAAGGCAGAATAACTTTCGGTTAATTATCGAACGCGATAAATCGTACGGAACGTGGTTTCGTACCGTTCGAAAATGGCCGCCAACTTCCTGGCCGCGGAGCAAATACTTTCGCCCGATCGCGATCGTGTCGCTGACACGAACGGTTGCGGTTCGTACGCGGGATTAGCGGCGTAATGCCCGAAATTAATTATACGGGAAAGAAAAGGCAGAGTCTGGGGCCAGGGCGCGCGATGGCGGAGGGCGAACGAGGGCGGAAGAGCGAGGGGGCGGAAAAATTAATGAGCTCGCAACGGCATAATCGGTGGCGCGCGCCGCGAAACTTATAGGTCAGTTCTGCAACAAGGACGAGGGACGGTTAAGCAAATCGTGCGTTAAAAATCCCAAGAAATACATCTCGCGGGAGAGGATCGTAGCCAGCCGAGGCTTCTAATAGCTGGCGCGATTTCCGTGTGTTTCAACCGCTGGTGAAAAAGAACGGGCGTGGACGAAACTGGGGAAGGCGAAGCCAGGGCGAACGGAGAGTAGCTGGCGCAATAATTCCGAAGGAATGTGAAAATAATATCGGGAAATTTATTTCCCTCCCGCGCAGCTGACCTCCGCCGCTTGTTTATCTCTCCGCGCCGCGGGCGAACACGTATATCGCACGCAATGCAGAAGAAATTCGCTGCTCAGCTCGGTCGCCATGGATCTTCGCTGATTACGTTTCGCGTAAACGTGTAGAGCAAACTCGTGCTCTGCCCCTGATATTAGTCTCTTAATTAATTACGCGAGGGGGTGAAAAAGAGGCTGAAAGGAACGGGCGAACAAGAGGGATTGCCGTGGGTGAAAAACGAACGCGAGTGGAAAATCGAACGAGAGGCCGTGAAAGCGTAATCGAGAAAAGTGGCGGCGGTGGCGTAAAAATCCCGGATCGAGCAACGTAGGCTCGATTTCACCGAATAAGAATCTGTTCGGATAAAATGCGCGCTCGCCAAGTACATTCATGCTAAATTAATGAAACAATGGACACTTGCGTGTCTAAAATTACATACCTCGAATAAAAATACCCTAGACCATCTCGCCTGGAATTATGTTCTACAATATTAATTCCCATCTTCCCGCAACAACCCTCGCAACGCAATCCAATCGTGCGAGCCATTCGCGCGATGAATAATCAGAAGGTTCAGCCCTTCGATCGTATTCCCAGGTTACTTCTTGCGCCTCGCAAGCTGCTACAGGGGCGCCTGATCGGCGTTACGTATCGAAATTCATCCGACGAGAGAGACGAAGGTATGGGATCGGTACACGCACCATCGTCAGGGATTGTATTTGCGCGCGCGCGGCCCCTGTTGGCGCGCAAAACTGTTATAAATCCAGGGACAAGAAACCACGAGAAATCCAATAATGGCTCGACCCGTTTAAATGCGAAACAAATTATCCGTTTCACCCGGGAGTTCAGCCCCGCGTAAGTGGTCGGCGTAAATCGCGATGCGCGTCGCGACGCGCGCGAGCGGCGAGAAAATTCGTCCGAGAGTCTATCCGTGGCCGAGCGATCGTAGAAAATTTCCACGCGTAATTAAAAACGGGCAACGGTGAACGGTTCCGCGGCGCTCGGATATAATTAATGGATCGCGGCGAGAAAAAGCATCGCGAGATCGCCGCGCGGTGATTTTAAGCTGGGCGAGGCTGCTCGAAAGCCCGGGGGATTTATTGATTGCCGCTTTATCGCGGAACAATGCTCCGTGAGAAATTTTGATTAATCGATGATTGCACGAGCGCGCGCTCGAAAGGTGAGTCGCGGTTCGAAGATGAATGCCGATTTTTCGATTACCAAAAGCGTTGCCGAAAGAATTTCCGTCGAACACGGAGCGTGCTTGCGGGGACGGAAGGTTTATGAGAAGAGTGAAAGATTTCCATCGTCGTTGAGTCATCGTCGAGGAAGGTCAATTCTGCGTTACAAAGTGGTTACGGGATGGGTGAGTGTACCATTTACATTCATTGTGGTCTTCAGTTACGTTCCATTAGCGATTCAAGTTCGTTCGTTCTATTCATACCGCGCTCAATTGCTGGTATTAACTTTATAGCAATCGCATCAAGCCCTCTAACATCTTGAATTACCTTGGTCCGTGTCATACGTTCAATTCGCCCAATTCCCTGTCTAATCCACAAAAATGAACTCCTCCGTTTCACAGAGGCGGTCGCGGACCGTCTATCTTCCGCGCTCGCACAAAGCGTTCGTTCCATTTACCACTGTTTTCCGTTCAAGCCCGGAATCGGAGGCTCGTTCCTAGCAGAGGTCCCGGTGAATTCGAAGGGAATACGTTATTAGCGACCGCGGTTACGAATAGCGAGCGTTCCCTTCACATTTTATAGCCGCGCGAACACCGAATATTTCCAACGGATCGGCGGTTGTTACAGGCTCAGCGTGTCCCGGCCAATTTTATCTGCTCATACCGATCGAATTGGGGTACGGCGGCCACCGAATTCTCCCGCTCGTAGCACGAATTTCGCGTCCGATAGTAATCACGCGCATTTATGCACGCGACTTGATTCCGTGCGCGACCCGCCGCACGATTTTCCATAGAGGAAAAATCGCGGGCCACGCCGCGGATTAAAAAACGAGAATTCGGCGAATTTCGATTTCGACTAAATCCACTTTTCGATGGGGGACGGCGGATAAAAGAGGGGAAAAAATGTTCATTACGCTGAATTCCGAACAAACCCGCTTTGGCGCAGGAAAAAAAGACCGCAAAGGCGGCGGCGGAAAGTAAAAGAAGATAATTCTGGTAGATTAGATTTCGAATTAACCTACTTTTCAAGGGGGAAAACATAATTGCGGCGCAATAGCCGCAATAACGATACGATTGCTAAAATCTAATTAGTGGCAAGGGAAAAAAGTTAATAGTTTTCCGGTGGAAAAAGTTATTTTCCACTCGTTAACATTTTAAGCGGTCATGGTTTCCGTGAGAGACGCCGTTTCGATCGATGTCGCGAGTAGTCGTTCCAGAGATACCGTAAAGAACTCGTCTTTTGTGTCGCGTATTCGGTACATGATACATAAATGATTAATATCTTTATTGCACGTCGATCCTTTGAGATCAACGAGACGTGCTTTAAATATTCAAACGGGAATTGTATCCCAGACGATGCACAGCCCGACTGCTGTGCGTAAGAGGTCGAATGATATTCTTTGGAAAATTCAAGAACAGTTGCTCCTGTCGCGAGGAAAGTTTCCTTCCTCCGCATTGGTCGCGATCGGCCCGTTTTATTCTTCGCAGACGCTTCCGTAATTCCGCGAAAGTGCTGCGACGAACTAGGGGACGTGAATTATAAAAACAACCAACGCGGTTTCGCAGCCGGCGTATCGAAATTGAACGCGAATAGGATCGTCGACTCTTGTTCGTCTAATGAAATTATTTTCGAATAGCAGAAGTTAAGCTTGTTCCGTCGAGGCTAAAAAAGCACACAATTTCCTGCGTTGTCGTACCATTTCCAGAACAAATCTCCAACCGCGAGACTTTGTCCTAGATTGCGCTCCGTTGCCAGAGCATCTAATCCCCGGAGACCCTCAGAAATAATCGAATTCTCTCGGATCGATGTTCAAAAATATAAAACTCCTCGACTTTGGCGTCTAACAATATCGACCCTCAAGTTTGAGGGCGGTTTTCGCGAAAATGGATACACATATCTTCTCGTTACCTCCGCATTTGCACGCGCAACTAATATACGTCTTGTTGAAAAACATTTTCCTTCCTGAACTCGTGCCTCGAATGTTTAACTGGTGACCCACTTTCCCTTATCGGATCCCTTCCCGTCGTTGCTCCAATTTTTCCATCAAACAAAACGGCCCCATTTTCGTAAATACCTAGAATCCGCAAATTAATAGTTAGAACGGTAACTAAAAACCACTTTAGATCGCATTACCGGCCAAGGTCGGCCCTCGTCGTTCGTGCGGCCGCTCAGTCGAGCCGTGAGCTCGACGGCATAAATCATCGAGAAGGCCACGAGGCGGGCGAAAAGGGGGAGAAAAACGTAACGGAGAAAGTCCGTCCGTGAAATTTGCTTGAAACGAAACGGGCCAATCGATACGCCGCGCACCCTTCGCGGAGAGGAACGTGGAATTAATCGAGCCGATGGGGGCCAAGGTGGAGGATCGCGGCGGTTTCTCGAGGATGGAAAGTCAGGCGGAAAAAAAACGCTGCCGGATAAAAGTAAACAGGTTTCGTATTAACGGTTTCGTGTGGACTACGAAAGCAGCTCTTTCGAGCTGGCTGGGAGCTCTTGACATTGACGAATGAACCAGGAAGAGGTATCCCTGTCGCCCCTTTGTGAATCTCCCGTTTTCCTCCTGACCCGTGCGCGCCCCTTCGCCCTCTCGCGCCACCCTCTCGGTTCACCAAGCGGATAGCGCTTTCTGGCCGTCGCCACCGCGAAATTAACTACAACCGCTCGCGACCGGAGCGGCTAATATTTATTGACTTTTACGCCCGAAAGGAGGCCGTATTTTTCGCGGCCCTATCATCGAGCTCGATATGCGCGCGGACGTGTAACCCCGAGAAATGGCGGCTGGGGAGCATAAATCAATCCGCGGGCCTCTCTTCCGATCGAAACGCAGGGGTTAATTAACCCTCCGTGAATTGAAATACTGAAAATGTCGATGGGGAGGGTATATTGGAAATGTTCTCCGCTGTGTGTACACGTTTCGTAAGTAAAGTCGTTTTTTTTGTCGCTAATGAATTATTGTTATACGTAGCAGGAATGGCAGGAGTAAAAAATTACAAATTTACATGATGGATCGAAAAGTTGTCGTGGCCCAAGCACGCCTTTCCGTAGCTTGTCTGACCGTGATCTCGTTATGCGGCTCGATCTACTTATACGATCCTCGCTAAGTCACGAAACTCCGTACATCGATATACAAATGAGCACATGGTAAATTGGAAAAATTGCATGTAGTTAGTATCAGTCCTTCACATCTGAATAAGAAACATGTCGAATCTATATGTATACAAAATTTGCAAGCGAAGATCTAATAGCGATCGCGAGGTCGCAGCGTGTTCTCCCGTTTAAAAAAAATAACTTAAGCGAAAGACACTTTTCATATTATCCAACGAGGATGCTTGGTATTTTTGTTTGCAGTTATCGCGACGCGGCAGGGAAAACGCCAGCGCGACGTCTCGCCGCTACATTTTAATTCACGCTCCATTTGCAGAAACAAAAGTCGGGGGTAAAAATAAGTAGAGACAAATTAGCGAGCTCGATTAAACTAGCAAGGCGGCGGTTCGGGAAGGGACAGGCCAGATAGGTCGTGACGTTGACGAATGAAGCAGAGAAAGGTATCCCTTACCCTCGTGCCCCCGCGACGGCCAACTATACCCCGTCTCTGCCACCCATCAACTTCAACGTTTCTCCCTTTCACGTTCGTTCTTTCGTCGGGGACGAGGGAACCGCGCGGTTCTCGCTCTCGCCATTATGCTACATAATTTACCGGTACCACGATGGTAGTGGTTACGGCAGCGTCGGCAGCGGCAGACCACTGGCACCCCTACCACTTGGAATTAACCGCCCTGTCTTGGTGGTCGTGAGCCAGCGAGGGTGCTGAAGGACCCTTTGATCCTGCGATCCCCACGAGCCGCCGTTTGTGTGTTTATTTTGCCCTAAAAAGTGGGCCACCGGAAAAAGGCCCCTCCTTCTCAACCCCCTCGAACAGCCCTAATCGCCAGTTGAACGCTCCTAATCGCCACGGGTGAGCCTCCGTGCCACGTTTCTGCCCGATTTCTCTCTGTTATTCTCTCTGATAGCTTTAGGGTGGCTCGTTTAAAGTGATACTAAACGATGGCATCGCATTATGCGAATGAGATTTTAATTGTGGGCCACGCTCTGCGCACTTGGAGAGCTTGGAGGGTGAAAGGGCTTCTGTTACAAATGTAAACTGTCGAATAAATTGAGTTTAAATTATACTTCTGTTTCTTGTTGTGCCTCTCGCTGAGTGCCAGACGTACGATTTACAATCCTTCTTTCACTGAGAGGGAGGGGCAGACTGTTTAAGGGGATTTTTCCCAAAGTACGTAATAAAAAGTCGCGCGTACACCCTTTACTCGCGAAATTCTATTAAAACCAACGATACCTTCGAGTGTACGTCGCGCTATAACTCCCCCAACTTTCCTCTTCGTTAAAACGACGAGGAGGGCAGGAATATCTTTAAAGTTCTGCAAAATACATTTGCAGACTTCAAGTTTCCAGCTTCTTTTAACAAAGAAAGAATTAATTATGAATTCTCAAACTCACAAATTTATCGTACGAATAGTTTGCGAAATGGAAAAGTAATTTCGCCCTCGAGCGGCAAAACAATATTTATGCACGTCTGTCGTGCGCGGCTCCGTGATAAGACTAATCGTCCAAAACACCACTCCGTACACATAATAAAAATTGCCAAATACCATTAGCATTCGAGTTCGCGTCGCTCAACGACTCGTTATCCGACACAAACGTAACTTGCGGTCAGATAAAGACTTTCTTGGGATTTTTCGAGCAAACAGCGAAATATCTAGAAGCGAATCGACTCGTACATAAACGAAATTATACCCTGTTTCTGCGAGACTGAAAAGAAATACCTAGTTATTTGCGAAATTCTTGACTCACGTGGAAGTTTGTAGTTCGTATTTCAGCAAGTGTTGCGAGCAATGGTAATGAGAGAAATAATTGCGTTCGATCACCGCGTCTGATTATTTACGAGCGTCTTATCGCGAAAGCATCGGTGCTTGGCACCTAGATTCGTGTCGATGAAAATCACGAGGACCTGATATCTCCTCGTTTCATCAACGTCTTATTGAACTTACTCCCTAGCTCTTTAAAAAAACAAATCGTACTCGATATCTTTTTCGATCAACAGCTGACAACAAATAAAACTGTAAACAAAAACACAAACGTACACGCAGCTGCTTACGCGTGACTCTAAAATTGCGCGGCTCCACAAAGCGCGAAATTCCATCATCCCCCGCGACGCATCAAACCGGGTCATTAACTACCAACAAATTCAACTAATCAAACCGTTTGTTCTCCCAAACATTCGACATCGAAGTCCTCTATTAACTCCATCGCCGATGGAAATCAGCGACTTCCATTACACGGGGCCGTTTTATACCGCGCGCAAGCGTGCCGTTCGAACTAATTGCGAGAAGCCCCCCAGGGGTGTCGACCAGGGCGACTGAAACGGGCGGACGCCGAAAATACTGCCAGGTATTGAAACGCGCGGAGATATTCAACGATCCCGGGTACGATCGGTCCAAGTTTCCCAGCGATACGCCGCGCGACACCCCGATACTTTATCGCGTAACGAATGGCCGTTCGATCCTACGTAAACATTTCACCTTCCCAGCGCCGCGGAATGGATGGCATTATGGACTATCGCAACCGCAGCTGCGCTCCACGCCTCGCGAGATATGGAATTAATACAGCGGCACCCCGTTCGTTCGGCTTCCCAGCGGTTTCCTCGTGAAACGTACCTCTGAACGAGCGCGTGTCGCTGGGTAACCCGCGACTAATTACCGTTTCACAGGTGAATCGCGTTTAGGAGAATAACGTCGAACAGAAGGGACGTTCGAGCCGCTGGCAGCGATTATTGCCAAACTCCGTTCCTCGTTTCCCGTAACTTTCGGTATCGATGGCCCGCTCGTGCGGCGGATACGATCGACGCTGGCGGAGGACAGTTTCGAAGGGTTACGACGAGTTCGAGATACCAGCAGGATGATAGCGCGCGCGTATGCGTGTAGGGTGCGACGAGGAAGTTGGACTTCGGTTCGTGACGGGAATCTCGCGGTCGCTGCTTTGATGTTCCCTCTGCTGTTCGATGGATATTCGGAAGGAGATAATGGTGTATTGTGTACGAAGGGGGCGGAATAAAAGGAACGATCCGTGGCGAGCACGTTGAAACGGAAGAAGATTTCGAGGAGAACGGTTGTAAGGTGTACGAAGCTCCGGTTTGAGAAATGTAATTGTAATTCGAGTAGTTTGCAAGTTGGAAGTGTCCGTAATTCAGAGTGAAAGTTTAACCAGGTCTGTTACTGTAATTGATTTAGCCGTGCGAGAAGGTACGCGAGAGGGGTGTCACAAGAAAATCGGGTCGAAGTAGATGTTCGCTTTTGATCCCTTCGTACGATTTGCTTCTTTTTTTTCTTATTTCATCGCATGGAACCACGCTTTTGGTTTCTGTGAACGAAAGATCGCAAGCGTTTCGCAGTCGGACGCCTGATTTCGAGTACAATCGCGAGCAATGATTTCCACGGTATTCGCGTCATTAACGCAAACACGTGGCCGTCCAATGAGAATTGATGATAGCAGACGGAGTCACTTTCGAGTCCAATTGCTCGACCACGGTATGCGTCGGTGAGGCCAGAAGAGGCATAGTAAACGTTCGCGGTTGTTCGCAGCATGAGATCCATTGACGAAAGACCGAGTCGAAGGTTCAATAACCTCGCGGTCGATCTGTCGCTTGAGTAGCTCGTGCAATTTGACATATTTTAGACGAGGGAAGGAGGCTCGCCACGATTTTAACACGGACGAGCAGCGGATCGAATAATTATTTACCGCGTTTAAGAACGTTGACCGAGTCGGCGACCTTTCTTCCCTTGTTTTATTCATGTTCCTCGAGAGAGGCGAATAATAGAACGACGGTAGGTGCCTCGTAGGTGCATTTACGCGCGGACGATGTGCGTGGAGGCGAGAAACAAGAGGCAGCGCCGTACCAGTCTGCTCGATCGAACGTAAATAATGTCTGATAGGTATGGTAACGCGGCTGGTCGTGTCAGGTTGTTGCTCGTCCTCGTGCTCTTCTCGTTATTCGCCTCGTCCTCGACGACGATCGCTTACTTTTTCTCTGTTGCGCGCAATTCGCGCGTAAACACGTCGCAGAGTAGACGAGACCGATCGTCGTCCATTGAAACGCGAATGGCCCCGCCTGGCTCGACGGGGGAAAAAAAAAGGGGACAGCATCGATGAAATCGGGGCAGCAAAGTGCAGAATTGAATTCTGATAAAAAAAGCACCCTTACAAATTTTCCAGAAAACTCGTTAAACATTCATCCCTACTTATCCTATTCATTTTACGGAGAGCGATTACCTTTCGCTGAACGCATTAATTACCAACTTGTGCCCGCAGCCGAGAAGGATCGCAATCTCGGAAGGAATCGCAAATCCGAGGAAGAATCCTCGACGATCGTTAATTTCAACTTCGTCAGAAATTTTTGTTCTCATTTTCATTTTATCCCCTTTTATCTCGTCTCGCGGTTCCTCGGCGAGTCGAGCAAACGCGCTGCAAATTATGCATCGCCTATGAAAACGGGTCCCGACAATAGGAACGGAGTTACGAAACAAGTCGATCGAGCTCTGAAACAGGAGTTACAACGCGACCACCGTGGAGTCGGTCGATCGCAACGACAAAACCAACCCTGTTTTCCGCGTTTCCTGCAACATTTCTCTTCCACTCCGGCGACTCGCCACTTTCGCACTTCCCGTAAAAGCACTAACCGCTCGGGCTGGAAGGGCGCTCGAAACTATCGGCTCTCGAATACGGAGTATCGCGCGAAAAAGCGCGAGGGACGCGACACGAGTGGGTACGTGGGACGCGTTGGCGGGAGATCGCGAGGGGGGGCTGCGAAAAGGGGTTGCTCGAGGAGTCGACCAAGGCGAGAAGGGAAGCTCCGTGGGAGAAGGGAAAGGGAAACGATGGACTTTTCGCGGCGAGTGGTCCTCGAAAAGAGGCACGGCTGCGCGGCGCGCGATGGCCACTTGCCGCGGATGAAACGTCGGAAGCCCGAAACTACTATGGAAACCGGGGTAAAACGCGGTGGTAACGCGTACGCGCGCGCACAGGCAACGATGCACTCCTAACCGCAGCGACGATAATGCCACTCCGCGAATGCATCCAAAGAGAACTGACGAAGCGTCAGAATTTCAAAAGCCGCTTCTGGACTGCAAATGCATTGCGGGAAACCGTGTTCCCGTTTCTTTATCCCCTTTTTCTCCCCCCTTCTCTCTCTCTCTCTCTCTTTCTCCCTCTTCGCCATCGCTCCTCACCCCTGCAGCGTCCCACGGTCGAAACCGCGAGTCTTCTTTCTTCTGTTTTTTTCCCACTACCGCCCCCCTTTTTCGGCTTTTTCGGGGCTTTCTGCATCTCGTGTTTCGTCAAAGCCAGCAACACGCGCGCTACACATTGTTTGATGTTCTCGCTTACGTGGATCCGTAGAAAGGACGCGATAGAATGCCTTTTGGTTAATGGATGGAATTGGGTGGTTCTTGTCTTTCTCCCTTCGTTTTTTCCCCTTTCCCTTTTGCGCCACTTTGTCTCGCCGGCGTTACGATCGCGTAAGTGTGTTAGCGATTCGCTGATTCTTAAGCGCGACGGTTGTTAAGACGGAACGGTCTAGTGTTGTTCTTCAGGTACGCTTTTCCGCTCGACGTCGGAGCGAGCTTATTCGCTTTGATACGAGCGCACTTGAAACCTCCCTTAGGATCCGATACTTCATGCCCTCCCCGTGCTTTTCTTTCTCGCGACTGAAGTAAGAACGAGAGATACTGCTCGTGGATGCTTTAAGATCTCGGATGCCACTCGACTTTCCTCGGGGATCACGAAACCCTCGACGAAAAAATGTTCACTGTGACCGTTATCTCTGGACGACGAGCCGACCAGTCGATCGAATTATCTTAACGATTACTGCCTCAAACAGATGAAGCGATCGCTGCGTATCGCAAGACAGTAAAAAAATAGAGACACGTAAGGGAAAGACTCGAATCAGAGGTACCGCGTTTTAACAATGCCTCGAAGACAGGCGTTTACGATATCGCGCCAGAGATACCGGGTACAGATATAATTAATTCCCGGCCGCAAGCCAGAGTGTATACGCCGGGAGCCAGATAATCGAGGCGTCCTCAAAGACACGATCACGCGCGCGCGGCACGTAGCCGGCGTCTACCGCGCTCGCAAGAAGAAGATTCATTTTCCCAATTCTTGGCTCTGATCCGCGCGCTAACGGTGCCTGAAAATTAGCAACATCGAACGTCATCAGCCACGACGGTGCACGGTTCACCTGCGGGAGAGAGCTCGGCTATCAAACGTTTCGCTTAACCAACCCGCCATCCGCCTAACCCGCTATGCTTCAATTAATATCGGCCCCTCTATCCGCCCTCACCCAGCCACCTTAACGGTAATCTTCTTCCTTCTATGCGCCCGTGTCTAGGCCGTGCGCCCAATCAGCGGGCGCGCTCGCGCGGGCACCGCCGGCAATCTTATCGTGATGCAGCTGCTAGTCTAGTTTGCCCGCTCGTAACGTCGCCGTTAAACGAGCTGACGACAGTCGAATTAAGAGGATCGCGGGCCCGTATTAAAGAAAATTAATACGCCCGCCGGAGCCTGGCCCCGGCTATCCGATATTGCGATATCGCAGAGATTTTATGGAACCTCCTGGGACGCTTTACGACACCGCCGTGGATGCTTAAAGGGTCGTTTTCAGGGCAGGATCGGGTGGACGCGAGAGGGGAGAGGCTCGAATCTGCGAGGAAAACGGAATCATCGAAACGGTTTACCGGAGCCGCGAGTGTTTTATCGTCGGGTTCGTTTAATTTAACGAGAGTAGAGGGGGTTAATCGGTCGAATTAGCCGAAGATTCGATTTCGAGGGGCTTTTTTCGCCGCCACGGGGGGGGGGGACGAAAATATGGTTTTCCATTCTCGTTGCTTTTTCATCCAACAATTCTGACTGTTTGCGCACCGTTTTGACTGCGATTTCGATTACAGTTTTACCGCGTGCAATTTTTCTCACGTATCGCGAGCGCTGGCGTTTGTTTGCCCCGCGCCGCCTGTTCGAGTAATCGAGCACTCTGGTCGCCGGCGGTGTCCGAATATTGCAGTTTCCCGGTGTTCAATCGGTTCGAATCCTATAAAACGTGTTGCATTTGGCAGCGTTAAATTACCGACCCTGCGAAACGGAGGACACTACTGCGCCTCGCACCCTCTCGCACGGGTCTCCTTCGACCCTCGTCCTTTCGGTGTTCATCGCTTTATTGGACGACGCAAAGGTTTAAATTCCGACTGTTCCGTCGATCGAGCGGCACATCCGCGATCCGTTTCAAGGAGTCGCGCAGTCGTCGAGTGATTCCACGGGAGGAAGACTCCAAGGGAATCGAGCCGTTCCGTTTTATCTCGGCGGGGGCTGCGCGCTCGCAAATTCCAAGGATCGAGAGCCGGAGAACAGTAACTTTTTATGAACAAGAAAAATCTTGTCGGAGAACCGGAGATACAGACGGGGAGGGCGCGTTTTCAGCGGAATACGGCGGAGGGGTCGTTTAAAGAGGCTCGGGGTATGCGAGGGACGAGGGGTGGGTCGCAACAATTGCGGGAAAATGTGCCGAGCATATTTCTCATATCTTATCGCAACGGCCGCCACCGCCGCCGGAGGAAAATTCTCCCTTTTGAGATGACGCGGCCGCGCGTTCCTTGAACTACTTGTCTGAATAGTAACTTATGCATACTACTTCTGCCGGGAGAACGATAATGACACGGTGGCTGCGTCGATACGGCGGCGTTCAACCGCCGTCGCTGAAAAACGTCCCGGCTACGGTCGAACAAATTGAATCTCGTTCCCTATTCAACGAACAGAGAATTCGAACGACCGGGAGCCACGTGTAACGTTCAACTTGGCTACGGGAGTTAATATTCCCGGCGCGGCGTCGCGACGAGCGAGCGTGAAATTTTTTAAATATTGAAAAATACTTTGAAACGCCTTATTGAAAATTGAACGTAGATTGTGTTCAAATATCGGGGGCTTTCATCGCTTCCCGTGAGAGGAGAAGAGTTTATACGATTCGAATTAGTGAGGCTCGCGAAATCGAGTTACTCGATTCAAGCAATCAGTCTCTCGCGTTTGTATTTCTGAACGCGTTTACGTAAGTTTGTTTAAGAAACGTTCACTGGAGTCAGGCTTGTCGTATCATTACCGATATAATATTTTTCCTCGAATGTATCAAACTAGTTGATTCAATTAAAAGATTGCATTCTAATGAGAACGATGTATACGAGTTATTTTAAATGAATATTTATTTCAATTAAAATTTTAATATACCTCGAATCGAATAAAATTTCTTTGACGCTGGTGGTTCTTTCAATGCGGTTCATCTAAATTAAATCCGTGGATCCTGGCGATCGGGGTTTTTGAAGTATACGTGTTCGCGAGAACGACTGGTAAAAGAGTCCGCACATTTACCTCGTCCTCCGTGAAATCGTATCTGCGTCTGATTACCGCTCTCAAAACTGTTGCAACGGGGTAGCTTTGACCGCTAATTACCGATAATTACCGGCTACGATGCGCGCTAATTACACTGCGCTACAGTGGATGAATGGAGATGCGCGCTTGAAATTATTATTTCCAACGCGGGCATTGTGATACGAGAAATTAAAGAGGATTTGCGTCGTTAAATGTTCGATTGATCAGTTACCCACTGATCTAGCCATTAGTCCACTACGCGAGCAATTACGGACGCTTTAAGTGATCGCTGATCGTTTGTACAATATTTATACACGCGCCAATTTCGATTCGCCCAAAAGACGACCTCTACAAAAAAAAACAAAAAAGAATATCCTCGGAATAATTAAGCTACGAACCCGGTCGAAGCGTCGCGTAGCCACGAAAAAACAGGGGGAAACGAGCGAGTAAAAAGCAAAAGTAGGGCCGTAAATCGAAGATCGACAGGATTTACCGCAAGAATTTACAAGGGGTGTCCATTAACGATCGAGCGGGAACGCGAGCGTCGGCGACGGGGTCGAGGACGATAAAACAGGCGCGCAGGGGGCTGAAACGCGGTGGCGAACGAAACGCGAGCGGGAGGGTGAAACATGTCGCACGCGTTTCTCACGCGTTATCGTAACTTCAGATCTGAGGTTGGTTTCGAGGCGTCGCGGCGCCGGTTTCGCGGGTGCCACGGTCGAACGGTAACGTATGCACGGCCGCTTCCGCGCTATCGTGCCCGCGGAAACGAGCGACGCCGCGTGGCCGTATCGGCGCCGCTGATAACTGCCGCCTCGCGGCACGGCGAGCACCTTCCTCGTGCAGCTTCGCCGGATTTCTTCCTTGTTGAACGCTGCGGTGTCATTGAAATGGAAACGCCGCGATAAAATCGACCTGTTTACGAGAGAGAGAGAGAGAGAGAGGGAAAGAACGCGTCGATATCAGCCAGCTCTCTTGCTCTTCTCCGCGAGCGAATGACTCGAGCAACGATATCGTGGATGCTTTCCTAAATGATTTTAAAGCTGTGACAGAACACGTGTACCGTCTGCGATAAAATATAAACGTAGCGAGCAATGGAAAGATAACGAGGAGTTCGAATCTTCCACTATAAATTTCAAACTCTACAAAGTCAGCCAGCGTAGCTCTAATCGGATCGAAAGCGGCCGCCGCGTTCCCCCCGCGTTTTCCATCTTGTCGGACTAACTCATCGACGCGCGTAAATGACGAATAAAGTCCCGTAATCCCCGTCGTAAGGTCAGCAACCCCCGGGTAGTCAATTTACACGCGGTAGAAGCTCGACAAGTGCTCCGTCCCGTCTGCCAGGGCGCGTGAACTGAATCCCTCGAAAGTTAACTACGAGCAATCGAGAAGCGTTCAACCAGCCGCTTACAAAAGACAATCTCGCGGAGGCATCGTCTCGGGGAGCCAGCCACCGGGAAACATCATAAACCGAAAGGACGCCAGAAATTCATTAAGGGGAGAAATAATTTTAAAACCGGCTTATACGCTCGAGGGCCGTGGTGGCTCTTCGAGCAATTCCAGGATCCGCGAAAGAAGCTTTCCGCGTCTAACGAGGGACTCTCGTCTCGGACGGAGATTTATTACGTACCTTCCGGCCTGTAGGATTCGTCGACGGTGGAAACGGCTGCCGTGGAGACGAGAATTCGTGCCGCGAGAAAACGGCGACGAGGCTCGCAGACCGTGAACGGGTCGCGTGCATCCACTGGCGAGAAGGACAACACAATGAGAGAGTCGTATCGCTTGACCGCGTAGAAGTCACGCTCGCAACGCGCATGCCCGACCAGAGATAAACAGAATGTTTCCGTATAATTTCGTGCGCTGCAATTATTTAACGCGGGGGGGGATATTTTCGGTGAAAGCGTGTCGCTCTCTACGCTCTTCGCCAGCATTAACGTTTTATAATTGCAAGCTTTGATTCTACCCGCTCTCTTTCTCCCTCCTGAAATTACTAACACGAGCACACGACGGGAGACGACAACACAGGATAAAATCGCCACGCGTCCGTGTTAATAAATTCGTAATCGAAATTACTAATTGCGCACAACTCGTTTGTGACGTTGGCAGTTTGTTTCTCTATGGGAAGATCGTGCTCGACTAAATAGCTATAAAGGCTCGACAAAACTGCGATCGTTCGAGTATGAAGATACCATTGAACGCGTGGAAGACCATTTAATGCGAGTGGCACGAATACGAGGAATCAATTTGTAATAAAATTGACCGATCGTCCTACGCATCCAATTGACTTAATTTGTCGCGACCGCGGAACGTGCACGTCGGATTTCACTTTGCAATTGTAGATATCTTGCGAAACACTCGTGTCTCCCCAACTCCGCTTCCGTTTGGTTGAGCTATGCAAACCGCGGGTTAAACGCGAGAGGAGTTACGCGGCGTTATCGCGATGATACAGTTCCCGTTGCGAAAGGGGTGGAAAGTAGGCAGACGGGTGGCTCTGGAGGAGGAAAATTGTACACGTACACGCAAAACGGCGGCGGGTTAATCGAACAATGTAACGAGTCCCGGTTTCCGTTCCCCGTACGTCGTCGGGGACGACGACAGCGTAAAACGCGCGTCTGCTGGCTGCCGGAGACTTCATTAGCCGCGTTCGCCAACCACGACGCTGCGTATCGCGTGACAACCGCGCGTTCAACCCCTAACGAGCGTGAACCGAGGCGTCGCGCTTCGGTTAGGTTCGATCCTTAATTCGTGAATGAACGACGGGTCCGAATCCGTCGTCTTTTAAACGCGACGCGCGCATAAAATGTGAATCGACGCTCGCGTCAGCGAAATATTCGAACGATTGGGTGAATGGAGAAGCGCGAGGCGCTGCAAACATACGTAATATGTTCGATCGTGCGAATCTCCGGGCAAATTGGCCGAGTACGCGCGAAGAAACGAGCCGCTCGCGCGATTGCATCGTTCATCCCCCCAGCGAGTTTGCTACCCTTTGCTGAAAGGGCGGGAAACGCGTCACGGGCGATCGATGGGAAACTCGTACGCGCGGTTCCCTGTTGCACCTTAAACGTCGTCGTCGTAAAAACAATCGAGCCAGCCGGCTGCATTATACCGCGCGATAAAAAAGCGCGTGCAACGCGCGCGTACGCGCGCGACGAGTGGGCCAGCTTTTACGACGCGGATAGAGATTAAAAGCGTCGAAAACGATCGCGAGGAGCACCCTCGAGATGTAACGAGGAGCTCGACGGGGACGCCATCGCGATTAATTAATCGTGTACGAGACAATGATTCGCGACGGATGCGCTTTATTGCGAGTAATACGCGTCTCTCGTTTCCCCTTTCCCCTCGCCTCTTCGTTCTGCTTTTTTTCCCTCGCTTTCTTCGACCAGCAAGAAAAAGCCGATCGTTTAGATGCACCGGTGGCTCGGATAATATAACGCGCGCTCGCATTGCGCGAGCGTTCGTTCGACGGATACACCGCGGACTTATCGGAGAGTATCGCTTATCGATACTTTTTTAATACCGCGAACGCGACGGTGCAACAAGGACGAGGTAATACTTAAAACATCGAGGAACGATGCCGAGCTGAAAGAACGAATGCTTCGCCCCATCTGCTCCCTCGATCGTTTGAAGAACGGACGCCGGAGAACGCGTGGAGAACAAAGCCATCTTGACGATCGACGGATAAACGTGCACGGGAGGGAGGATTTTATTACGCCATTCGATAACGTCGCTTCTTGTCCTCTGGCAAGTGGAACAAGCGAATGAAAGACTGAACTTAATTTACAACTAATTTTTTTAATATAAGAGATAAGAATTCTTTTGCAAACCGAACGCGAAATGGCTGCTTGCTTAATGTACCACCTATTATCTAATATCCTGTACTTTAGCGAAGACTTTCGTTCGAAACTCCACTCCCCAAGCACCCAGGCAATTACTATACATTATCAAAGAACGTAGTATTTCCACTACGCCCGCTCTGTTCCCGTTTCGAGTGGCGCAGCCACGCGAGCGAATAAACACCGGGAAAGGGAAGAAAAAACAAAGGGGTAGGCGGAAACAAAAATTGTTGCGCGAAATGTTTCGCGTATCCGCTTTATCTACTCGCAAACCGTGCACAGAGACGGCGTCACGCAGTAATGCACGTTCAGGCAGATGCACCCGGCCGGGGGTCGCATGTTATCGGAGATATCGTTTAACGATAGCGTCGCGATACGATCGCGAATCAATACCAGCACCGAGTATCGAACCCGCGTGACACCGTCGCGGAGCGACGCGTCCGTCTGTGTACCGTATGCAAATCTTCAAAAGCGTGTCCGGGGAATTAGAGAAATGCGCCGCTGACAGATCTGTAACCTGCAGCGAGTGCAAATCGCGCGGACGCGTTGATGGAAAAAATGGACGCGGTTAGGAGGCGAACGAACGCAGGAACGGACACGAAACGCTGGAAGTTGGTCGAGCAAACGTTGGACGTTCTATTAATTACGCGAAACGAAACGCAACCGAGGCGCAGAAGCGGCGCTAATTTTATCAAATTACCACCCTGCTTACAACAGCTTCGTCTTAACGAGGTGCAAATGTTACGCAGTCGCTGCAACATCGTGCTTTGGGCGGAAGATAAATTTCACTGCGCGCGTTCGATGATTTTAACAAAGTAGCGCGGGTTTATACTTTTTTTTTCTACGAAGAAGTTAACTATGCAGCGATGTTAAAAATGCGAGTGCAGTATATTACGGACAACGCTTTGACAAAGTCAAACGTCGAGCACGCGGTACACTCGTGCTGGTTCGAGCAGTGAATCGTTTCGTTTCAAGCGGATTATTTTCGGACTGGACGCACGATTAACGCATTCGCGATGCAAGCGCGGAAAAGGTAGTGTTTTGCTTCAACATTTTTGGGAAATTGCGAACTCACGAAGTGGCAGCGTTTGTGAAAACTACTTGCACGAACGAACTACCATCCGAGCGACTCGAATTTCTCGTTACAAGTAAAGAAATGTAGTTCAGCTTAAGACGGGTGCACGAGCATTTCGTAATTAGTCGAGGAGCATTCGTCTCGTAATCGGTTAAAACTGAGTCACGCCCATCCCTCGTCCCTGAGAAATCTCCCCGAGATCAAAGGATCAAAGCCATATAATAGGGTACAGGCATTCCAGTACGGGTGACCAAACAAACCAAACGAAATTTTGCACAGACACGGATTAAACTTTGGATGTGGGCTACTTAGTTCTTAGCTCGCCGTCACTTCTGGAGCGGCAATCTTTGGGCAACAATTTCCAAGACCCGAGCGCGAGAAGCTCGCTGCGCCAAGAGTCTCGCTTTACGTTATAATTCCTAATTAGTGGACCGTGGATTCTATGAACACATATTTCCATGCGATACACGGAAACTTGTTTCCGCGCGCGTACACACGCTTCCATTTACAGCACCGATATTTCTCTCGGTTCAGCGGCCCCCTAATAGAATTAATTAGCGGAAGTAAAAATTATTGGAGTAAATAGACGTAATTTTCGCCAAGAAGAAACAAGTCCATTTACGAGTCCGTGCAGCGCGTGGACTTGAAAAACGAAGGGGCAAAAGTTGTCCAGACGCTGTTACGTATCGCGGTGGCTTAAAACCGCAGGGTACGCGATAATGGGTAACGATAGGTCCGTCGGGTAGGCGGTGTTGCGGCGGCCATTCAACGCGAGAACTCCTCTGGGAGTAAGTCTTCGCGCCAGGAACAAGGAACAGGCCCAGCAGGACGCATAGATACAGGACGATTCCGATTTCTCAATTGTCGGGAACAATATTGCCTTGGAGAATGTATCGGCCTTCGCTGAGGGTAATTTGCTCGGGGGTTAGCCAGGGAAAGTCTGGGATTTAGCCCGCTCCACTTCGCGGGCTATGATAACGCCTGATAACGGGGATATTTATCGCCGCGTGTGTGGGCGTGTGGCATTTGCACCCGCGAGGAATTCCTGATTTCTTCGAACGCCTCGAAGGAGATTTTCGTTCCGCTCATTCCGTCGCTGGAAACCTTTTTACGTACTGGTCGATCGGGGAGGGAAGATACAGAGAAATGTAAAGAAACGGCGGTACTTCGAACGGCGATATAAAACCTCAGGAATGTTATCGAGAGCTACGATACGGTTTTTGTACCGGCAAAGTACGTTTTCAATGCTCGCCGCTTTTTCGCGTAGAAAGATTCGCCGGATGCTTAACCACTTTGGAGAACTGGAAATCGTATCGCGAGAGTCACAAAAGCGTGCCACGGCAAAACAGAACGTTCTTTTTAGCAGCGGGTGCGAGTTTCTGGGGGTGCAGCTTGCTGCATCTTTCGATGCGAGTGACGCGCGGAGCGGAGTCGAGCGGAACACTGTCGCTGATTAATTTCCCACGCGCTGGCGCGCAACAGCCTGGGTTTGCGATACAGCAAACAGCGGGGGAAAAAGAAGTCGACGGCCGCCGATGGTATAATGGAATTGGTTGCCGAAGTTACAAAGAGAGATAAAGTTCGAATCAGCAAACGGTGCGTTTTAATTAACCCAATTCCGAAGTGCCCGGAACCCGGGGCTGCCTGTTGTTTTTCAAGTGGCCAACGGTGGTGTTCGTCGATTTTCATTAACGGACTAGCTGCCCCGCCGCCGCGGAAAATTTCTACGGGTCGTGGCCGGTGGTAAGTGCGCCCAGAGCGAGCGGCGAGCTGTTGCTCGACGGTGAAAAGGCCGGAAAGGTTGGCCAACCGGGCCACGGCATTAGAATAAACGACCACGGAAGGTGTAAATAGGGTTCTTATGGGAATTACGGACCGGCTTTGGGTTAATAGTGGCCGGCGAAGGTTTAAGTAACGTATCCCCGTAACAATTTTCCGCCGTACGAACGCGAATCCACCGTGGCTGCGAGTAATTCGTAGCGTTATTATCGCGTAACGATGAACGAGCGCGAGCGTGTTCGAGACAAATTTGAAGACGAGGCTTCGAAAGTTTGATCGAGCGAGTGGATAGCGTCGGACCTATTCTGTCCCTCGCCAGTGATACCACTCGTTGCTGTTTCAGTGCCAGTTGCACCGGATATCGAAGCGTTCGTAAAATTGACGACGGCGTTTTTAGACGAACGTCTGCACTTTGTCGAAAGTTCGAGGAAGTTCGATTAGCTAGTCGCGGTACAAGTCGAGCCTCGATACCGGGCATCGTTCGGGATCCGTCTTCCGGGATTTCGAGCAACCCTGGGCTGGTCGGAATCCGCTGGTTTCACCGACTACGGCCTCGCGGTCCATAAAATCTCGAATGTATCTTGCAACGGCAGCAGAAAGGAATTGGTCCCGCACAGTCGCCGTCATTACGCTCCAAGTCCTTGGGAACTACTTCCGGGTCTCGAAAAATTTCACCGGCACCGCTCTTGTCTCGGCTTTAACGGTGAAACTTCCACGCGATACGGAGGTTCGTTTATGCCTTCTGAGTTATCGCCTGCCCGTTCTTGCGCTCGTTTTTATTTTTATATTCGTCTCTTTCCTCTCTTGAGCCGGTCGGAAAATTCTGGTCCCGTAGATTAGCGGGTACGAGAATCGAGGATCGTGCGTAACGGGTTTCGCAGCGATTAATCCGTGAGACCGAGGCAGCAGGAAAACGTTAACGTTCCAGGCGGAATTTAGTGTCGATACCGCGTAATGTCTTGGATGAAATGTATCGTATACTACGAGCCCCAATAATGGAGAACGGGGTATCGCAGTCATATCGAGCGATCGATACCGAAATGGCCCGGACTCTCCCTTAAACGTGGCCATCGATACGAGATCTCCATTACCCATCAACGGAATCCATGAAAAGGCAATTGATATGCTTCGTAATTATTTACGCAGTCAAAAACCTGTTCCATGTAAATTCTATTCAATAGACAGCTACAATACCGCTGCAGCGATCGCGTATATTATGTCAGCTAATTAACCGGAACATTTGATATTATCTATAAATTAAATCGCGAATTTAATTATTGATCTAATATGAAACTCAATAACACGCGCGGATCCGATAAAAATTCGAATCGAACATTTTATGCGAAAGCAGAGCACCCTTGCAAACTGACGCTAGCTCGGTCCTAGCATCGAGGATCCCAAGCTCTCTGGGGTTCGAAAGACTCCGATTGTTCGGGGGACCCTAAACTGGGGAATCCTCCTGGGCCCAGAGCCTCGAAATTCGTGGGTCCTTGTTCGACCCTCGAACATCCCCATAGCCCTTGAAATATCATGAAACCACCGAAACTCGCGCGATGCTCGCGGAACTTCCAGAAACCAGCCAATCTCCTGAAACCTCCAGTACCTCCTGGAACTTCCGAGACCTTTAATTCCCGGCAGACCTTCGAAACTTCCAAACTCGCTGAAACCATCGGGAACATTTTGGAACCTGTCAGACGGCAAAGTTGGCGATATCATATTTTCGCTGGCAAACACCACCGAAACACCCGGGCGCGTCGTTAACTTCTGATATCAGAAACATTTCGGTAGCTCCTGAGTCGGCCGTAAGCACGGTGCGTACACAGGCGGCCAACCACGGGGTCCAGCTAGCAACGCAAACAATGGATCGAAAGGATCTAGATATCGAACGGCGAGCGGCTTCGACGCCCTCTCAATCGCAATCAATTACATCTCCCAGCCGTTAATTACGCTTTGTCCAGCCTCGGAGGGCCGAGTCGGGCGAAATTCCGTTCTTTATTTCGCCTGTAGACCAGGCCAGGGGGGTGGCACGTCGAATAGTAGCTCCGTGACCGTAAGAGCCCGTTTCCGGCTGCAGTAAAAATGGAGCAAAGCTAAAGGAATGCCCGCCTCTGTTCCCCTTTCTTTCTCTCTCTCTCTCTTTCTCTCGCTACGCTATCGTAGCTTCCTCTTAGTCTTTCGCGCGGCCCACCGGAAGGACGCAAAAGTGCAAGGTTGGGCTAATTGAGCGGGGACTCGATTACGAGACAGTCTTTCTGTGTTTCTCTAGGCGACACACGTACCACAGAGACCGCCGTCGTCGGTGGAGCGGACCGGTTGTTCAGTGCCGTGCCAAGCGAAAGGAAACACACCCCGGGATCGGGCGTAAGTCGATTAAGCTCTTTTTGCCCCGGCGTTTCGCGTCGCGCCGGCCGTTTTCGAGCGCCGAGAATTATGTTACGGGGCTGGCTGAAAATTTTCACCCCGTCCAGGCTGTGTCTTATACGTGACCGCGCGGCCGATCGATGGTTTTATCGGATCCAAGGATAACAGAGAGAGAGACGAAATTGGCAGGGGGCGATAACGTTTCGGGGACGCGGAGGAACGACACACGCGTGTCGCGGTGAATAAAAAGGAGACGGCCGTCGAGATACGCCTCGGGAGATTGATGACTGTTACGATCGACGGTTTCGAGATGAATGTTAGGTATTTTGTATTGTAATGTATATTCAGCAACGCGGGCTATTTATTTCCGAACGATCGGGTTACCTTCGCGCGCCCCTGATGACATGATTTATTATAGCCCCGCGAAAGTGCCGCGATTATCGACAGACCATTAGGGGATGCTCTACTCGGCGAGACGCCGCCAACTACTTTGCGGTAATTTCGTTCTAATCGCATTGTCAATTTTCCGCGCCCCGCCTGCACCTCGCCCTCGTGCCTCTTCCGTGATATGTAATCTATCAGCGATGCGGGAACATTAACCTGTAATCCGCAATTATTTAATCAGCGTCTCGACCTCGTCGATTTGTTCGCTTTCGAGGACGTCGAGACGAGCGCGAGAGTAACGTTCCATCGACGAAAGCCGTGGATCGGATCGATTTTGAAGTAAATTTATTATCGTAATGTGTTCTCAGGCGACTGCCAGGAGCTTCCATGAAGACACCACAGCTCAGCGGCCATGAAGACTGATTGCCTGCCAATAATTGCCAAGTTCTGCGCGGTACTGACGCTGTTCGGGCCGAGTCGCGATGTTCGAGCACTCGACATACGTGAGTAGCCGACAGTTTCGTCTCATTCAATCGGTGGTTCCGCTTTCGAAATTGTCCGCGAGCGCGCGGACAAATCGCTCGCGGGCGGGGTTCAGCGGCAATTTACCGCGCCGCCGCGATGGTTATTAATTACACGAATTAAAGTCGCTCGCGGTAATCCATGCGTTCTCGTTCCTCGTATTTTATTCAGGTTTCAATCATTTCTCCACGGCCCGCCATGTATATGTACGGCGCAGTTGGCAAATTTTAATAGACCATGAATATGAAAACGAGCACGCGGCGGATACAAATTTCATTTTAAACGACACGATACTCCTCGCGCCCCGCGGTGTCGCGAAACGTATTATCTTTGACAATATCTATTAAGTATCGTGAAATTTGATACCGGATTTAATTATTACGCCAGATTTGTTCGACTGCGCTGCACGCGTTCAACTCGCCCGCATCGATGATGAATTTAATCAATCGCCAGGCACAGAATGAAACTCGCCTGTGATTGACGAACGACCTCGATCCTCCGAAAAATACAATTATATAATTATTAACATCCCCTGTTTTTAAACGATTCCTCTTCGAATCTGTTCCGCGCGTCAATTGCGACAAAATTCCAAGTTACGCCTGCTGTCAGAATCCTTTATCGACAACGATAACAAATCATTCACGCGCTGTACGGTCCACGTTTTGCAGAAAGGAAGCTTTAAAGCTCACTTTCACGGCTTCCGTCCGTAAGCAAATCAATTGTTTCCCATTCTTTCCTAAATCACTCAAATTAACATTCCTCGTTATCCACGCGAACAAAAGACCAATCAAAGAATCCTCTTCGATACTTCGAAGCTCTGGAACCGCGACAGGAAACGGATGAACGAGTCGAAAACGTCGGATTTCGCCATCGTTGCATCCGCGTTCTGTCGGCCAACTCGGCTAGCGTAGAATTTTTCATCGAGATCAAGCGATCTCCCAGTTTTTATTTTCCCGCGGCTACCGCTCAGCTGATGGAGCCGCCATCGATCTCAAGTAACGACTCGCTATTCCGCGGCCGCCCGGAGGATCAATTATTTTGAATCTAATGCGACGGGATAAATTGCACCCGTAACTTCGCCGCGTCCCAACCCTCGGTTGCTCGACGATGCGCGTCCGATGGCCAGGATAGGGACGATTTCACGCCCGTAAGCCAGATGCCCGTCTTCGGAAAACAACCTCCTCGTTACTGGATCTCCGTAACCCATCGCCAACCCCCGACAAATTGCCAATAAGCAAGTTCCATCGACTGCGTAGCAGTCGTTCTATGTATACTAAACGTATCGAGCGATTGCGCGGACTCTGCGAACCCCTCTGGGAAGAACGGGAATCAGAGCTTTCGGGGAA
Organism: Xylocopa violacea; assembly: GCA_963969225.1. Classification (NCBI taxonomy): domain Eukaryota; kingdom Metazoa; phylum Arthropoda; class Insecta; order Hymenoptera; family Apidae; genus Xylocopa; species Xylocopa violacea. Next base: position 38,784,672 of record CAXAJV010000002.1, read on the forward strand.
AGGGTGGACGATTTATTGGACCATGGCGTGCGGATGGCAGGTTTTATTTTCGGATATTTTAGAGGCTTCAAAGAGGGATGTAATAGCAGGAATCGCCTATTACGAACTGTATAAAGTTTTTCTGCAGAGCTTGCATATTTCGCGATGAAAATTCCCTCGGATTACAGAGTGGAATGTTTTCGTCCTAACCAAAACGGTTAACTGCGATTGAAAAAATACCGCGACGGAATCCCCGTCGGCGCGGCCGAACTTCCGAAGATTATCGATGTCTCCTGGGGTGGCGCAATAAAGAACCGACTCGCCCCGTGTCTCTGGCTCTCATCGCGTGCCTGAAATACCGTGCTCCGCGACGCGGGAGATCGAAGAAATTCCGTATACATTTGCTCGAACCTTCGAAACTTTTCTTTATCCGCCGCCCCATAAAATAGACTTTATACGTGTTCGAAACTTCGGGCGTATTCCGCGCCTAACTTCGAACCCGCTGAGGTAGCTACTGCCGGGTACTCCAACGGGGGAAGGCATTCCGACCTCGAAACACAAACGCGTTGCACGGTCGTCCATTCGAAACGATGACAGCGGAGCTACTTCGAATCAGACGGCTGCGTTAGTAAGCGGAACAGAGCCGCGTTTGCTCACCCCTTTCGTCAATCTTTTTCTCACCGACTTCCTCTTTTCTCATACCATGTCGTTCCATCTTATTCCACTTGTCCAAAGGGGTACTGATTGAACGTTAATTATCAAGCAAAAAGTAAAAAAATGGAACTGGGAATAATAAAATCACAGGAAATAGCCTCCGATAGCTAATAAATTCATTCCATCGTCGCTGCTGACGCGTATAAAAAATGAAACGCGGAAATATAGCGACCCAATGATCGAAATTGAAAATTTAAAAAGCTTCCATTAACGAAAGCTGACCGCGCGCGTACGCGTTCCTCCGGCTTGTCCTTAATGCGTCGATAAATACGTGAAGCGGGGAAACGACACGATCTCCCAATTTACGTTAGACGAAATGAGACCGCGTTCGCCAGAAACGGTCTCGACTTTTTATCTGGATTACACTCGGAGGAAATGAGAGCCCCGAAGACGTAGCCGCGACGGGAATTCCCGCGGCCTGGAAGTTTGACACGAATACGTCCGGCCACGCGGTCGAGGCGAATGAAAGATTAAGAAAAGCGAAACGGGACGAAGCGACGTCGAGCGCCTCGCACAAAGCTACGGGTCGGCGGGCTCGTGACGTTTCAAAGGACATTTGAAAATTCTCCTTTTGTCGTGCCCGCGACTCGAAACGTACGTTCCACGGCGTACACAATGCATTTCGCTTTAAAAGCGGTTAGTTTTCCTCAAACGGCACTCGCTTCTTGCCTTAACAACGTGTTTCCAACCCCCCCCCCCTTTGTCGTCCCGCGGCTGCGCGGCCTCCCTTTTGACCTATCTAATTGAGCAAAACACCGAGGAATGATTAAAGAAGCTCGAGGGGAACGAGCAGCCCGAGCGAGGAATCGGATTTTCAGAAAATCAGAAGAGACGATTACGCGTTTATTACGTCCCTCGATCACGAGCTGGTTATTTTACGCTCTCGCTGCAACGATGCCACTCGAAGTTCGCTGTTTACGATTGCGAACGCCGGACCGTTCTGATCCTATCGATTTCCGAACCCCGCGCGGAAGCGGAGCCGCTGATTACTCTTCGGAAGCCAATGGAATCAATTGTCCAGGATGCATAGCCATGGTTTCTTTAAAACTGCTCGTAACTCTTCTTCAAACGAGCGATTGCGCGCTTGTTGATGCATCATTTGCTATGTACCCGTACGCGTCCGTACTCCGAGCGGACTGATTATACGTTCTTCCCCCGACTCGAGGAGAGCGGAAACAACAAAGGGTCCATCGACATCGACTCGAGTCCGCGAAAGGTTAGCACGATTACTCTCTCGTCGCGTCGGAACAGCTCAGCCCGGGTGACGAGCAAACGGTAGACGCGGAGGGTCGCGTAAAACACAGGGCGAGGAGAAGAGGGCGGAAAGAAAGGGTTGGAGGAACGGAAAAGGTCGGAGGTGGTCGAGTTGACGGCGGGCCGGCCATTGTTGCGAGCTTTCGCCGGGCGCCAAGGAGTTCTGCTCGAAGCTTCCGTTTCCCTCGTTATGGTAAATGGCCTGTCTTGGTGGTTGGGCAAACAGTTGGGCACAAAGATAAGTGCAAGCACGGGACGCACTCCCGCTACCATCTCGAGACGTTCTCGAGGACTTCTGGCCTTTCCCTTTGTTTCCCTGGCTCGCCTTCCCGCGGACCTCGCAACGCTGATCTTTCGAAAGGTGTCCAGCTGGCTCCGGGTGACTGCTGAAACATGCATAAAGGCGAACCATTGTTCGAGGGAAACGTGATTACTTTGCGCAGGCTCGAGCGAACGCGCGAGGGTTGTTGCAGCCGTCGCAACGGAGGACTCGACGGGGCCCACCATCGTCGAGTCGATCGACTACGAACGGGGCGGATGCTCGCGTACGCGATTAATGTATCGTCGCGCTTGAATCGGCACGAGCGAACAGACGGGGACAGACGCGAGGCATTTGTGTGCCCGGGGTTTAGCACGCGGATCCAGCAGTTTGCGCGTTAATCCTTTAACTTGCAGGCATCCCTCGCGTTATCGGTTTCCTGTACTTGCTTGCAGTACGTCGCTTCCGCGGTGGTGAACGCGGCGTCGAGTTTTTGTTGCCCGTAGCCGTTCTCGCAAGTTATTGTTAAGCTTCCGAGAATTGGGTAAGCTTCTTGATGATGTGCTATGCAGCGAGTTGAATTTAATTATTTGCGTGAATGGCTTACAAGATAGGAAACGTTGCCACAGTTACTATTATTCCGCGTGCTGCCTTGGTTCTTCCGTTACTTTTTCTCGCCCGCCACTATTGCTGAATTCAGAAATTTCATCGCGGACCATGCGTTTATAATTGCCAGGCGCTTGCAGCTAGGCGATTCGCTCCCTTAAAAAAAATCTGGTGGCGCAATCTCCACGCAAGCGGCTGTCTTTGGACGTTTCAATAAAATCACGCAAGTAAATCATAAAACGGCTCGTAAATATCCTATGAAACACTTTATTACGAGGCTGCTGGAACGAGGACCGGGTAAAGCCTCTTCGGTGGGAAGCTGACAAGCACCCTTTTATTATTCTTAACGTCCGTTACCGGTACACACGCGTTGGATCCGTTCCCCGGGTGATCTATACGTTTTCTTCGCGGCCAAGAGTTCCCATAAGTCGAAAGCCGAGACGTTTAACAACGTTAGAAGTTCTGTAACTGGGGCAAATTGGTCAACGGGGAAGATTTCTACGCATTGCTCGACTTTCCGACTGATAACAAATTAACCAACTGCGATATTTCACCGGCAGAAGTGATTCGTAGCTACTCTCTTCGAATATTTATGCAGATACCTGATTCCGTGGCGAAATTTCGATTTCCTCCGCGAATTCCCAAAGATATATCGTTCGACTACATATCCTTAAAATAACCCTTTTTTCTTCGCCAACCGAGATAAGAATTCAACTGAAAGTACGAGATCGAGCACCGCTCGTAAGAGAGAGAATATTTTTTATGCTGAAAAGTTTCATCCCCTCTCGGTTGGTCTTCTGATAATCGAGCGGATCGTTTCGATAATGAATTACTTTACCTAGTAACATAGCTGACCTTAAGAAGAATGGTGAACAGAACGGATGATAAATTGGATATAGGATGGATGATGATTCCATCATCCGTCGATCACTGAAATCTCACTGCGCCTTAGCGACGACTTCGTCGAGTTAAGTAAAATTCCCCGCCATCCTCTTCCCACTTTTTTTCCATCGAATCTTTCTTCCGTTTTCTATCAGGGAACTTCTGATAGGAACGTTCGAGCTCTCGATCTCGAATGCAAAAGAGTCCCGTACAATCTCTCTCCGTGGAAGCAGAGTTTTCAAATCAACTGTTGAGCACCGCGGTGCTCGGGAAAATGGCAATTTTGGAGATGCGTGTGCACAGCAAAGGAACGGAGTGCCCTTTGCTTATTGAAGAAGATATGCGTGCACGCCCAGCCGTGCGCAAAGATAATAGCACTCGGGACCTCTGGGAACGAGAGACCAGGAGACGAGTCGAGAGCGAGTGCCTTCTTCGAGGAAAGTTTTCAATAAATGTTTATAAGCTCCGTGGCGAATGAATAATACAGCAACTGCTCGTAAGAAAAATCTAGCGCGATGTGTTTCAACGAGAGACGCTATTCGTTATTATTATTCGAGGCTGGTGCAACAGTTGGCAAACAACAGACGGAGGAACAGAATTCAGGCAACGTTCGACGTTTCCTACATACCTCGTGTAATAATTTATGAAACGTACCGTCAGCGTAAGCGACACGAGAAGAAGTGGAAATCGAGCAGCAGTTTCTACATTTTCTCATCAGGTGCTTCGCAGTTCCATCGTACGAATACGACAGAAGATTTCTTCCGTTCGCATTAATTATGCCATCTTGTTACACGCTCGAGAAACACTCGAGGAAAGTGCACGCGTCAATGTCCAAACGACGATTCCCCTCCCGCGCGAGCCGCTTCTTCGCAGCCGAGAGAATCGACCGTCCGTGACGAAAAGCTTCCCGGCTTTTCGCGGATTTGAAATGCAGAGCAGCCACCCTCGACTACGGCTAGCCGAGCCGAGCTGGAAACGTCATCTTGTCCGATCCAAAGTCGTGTCGTCGGTTAATCTTCGATTCTCATCTTCCTCCTGGTTGAAAGAAACTTCCTCGCCCGCGATGTCCGATCTTCCGCCGTCGCGAATCGTATTTCCTCTTTCTTTTCTCGCCTATTAAACTTTCCCCGCGACGTAATATCTCGAACAAGCGGTTGATTCGAGATGAAAATTGCAATCTCGACGGGGAAAGAGAAGACGAGGAAGCGCGTCGTACTTCGCGATCTGTTACAATTCCGTAACTGGAGTATCGGACAGTGGCGATGATGGATGCAGCGGAACGCTTGCATTTTGCACGATCGACAGCGATTAGGTTCCATCGTGGACGCTTCCGTCTGGAAATTTCATTGTCATTACGAAACGACAAGTCTCGTTTATATTTAACCCAAGAGCGAGCCACCAGAGTTCACCGTTAACTCCGTCCATCCGGGTCACGCGAGCACCCTTCCTCCGCCTCGATCGCTGCCAGTTCGGTATCTCGCTGTTCAGCTGGGAACTACCCTCTCAGCCAGGTGCTCGAGTGAACGATTCTCGAAGGTCTGTCCCGATGTTATTTCACCGACTCGAGCCACCCGTCCGAGAGGGGACCGCAGAAAAGAAACGGTGATCTCGAAGCGCGAAACGATCAAAATCATCGGTTAGCAGCTGAACCGAGGAACGTCGTCCGTCGCTTCGAGTAACCTCCTTTGCGACTTCGCTGGTTCTCGAACATATCGCGACTTAATCTTCGATTCTTATCTGCGGAGGGGCTCCAGAGAAGCCAGCTAGCCCGCGACTCGTTCCGTCGTCTTCTCGGTCAGCATCTTTCTTTCGATCCTCTTCGTCCCTCTCGCGCCCAATCTCCGCGCCCACGCCCCTCTATGGGCTGCACCTTGGGGGAAGTAGGTACGCGCGCAGCGGCCACGGTAACCTCTCGACGTGGCCCAGGGAAAAAGGGTTTATACCCTCGACGGGTGGAGGGTGGCTTGGTGGGGTGGGTGAGCGCAAAAGGGCGTCGCTCGGGCTACGGGGTGGAGGACGGTGAAACGAAGAGGAGGCCGCTGAAAACCATCTTCCGGATAACCGTATTACCCACTGGCATTGTCTACGGCCAGCCAATTCGAAGTAATGAGACACAGTCGGTTGCAGAGAACAATCGGGCTTCCACAGCGTGCAGGAGCCACGACGTGCCTTCCTACCTTCTCTCTGGCTGCTATCTCTTGGCTGCTCGTCAACCTTCTCTACCACTGCGTCTCTGCCTCCATCCGGCTATCCGTCCCTCTTCATTCTTCCTCATCTTTCCATCGTCGTACCCTCACTCTCTCTCTCTCTCTCTCTCTCTCTCTCTCTCTATCTCATCGTCCAGCTTTATAAGGAGCACGTCAATTCTACGACGCGTACTGCACACTAATGTAAGTCTCGTCTTATTGCATTCCGTTCCGTCCTCGTTCCGCGCTCGTTGTTCCTCGCGCGGTTTCGTCGGCCACTCGCGGACCGTTCCTATTTTCGCGTGCTCGCGCCGTTACAAACGGGCCGCGATGTATTATATGTGCCCGAACAATCGCGGTGTAAACAATGGGGCGTCTTCAGCCCCTGAAAAGAATCAACGTTGACTAATGAGCGTAAGCACGACTACGGAGTCTTGAGAGCGGCGGTGTATTGTTCGTTCAAGTTTTCGAGAACGGAACGGCTGCGGGATGTATCGCGAGTGGGATCAAGCTGAAACGTCGAATCGCGCGTCCGCGAGACCCTTTGTTCGCCCTGATTTTTTTACGGGACGAAATAAACGAAAATTACTCCTCCGACGCAGTGGCGACCAACAATTTTCCTCTAACCGTCGCGCGGAATTAGAGACGAAGACGAACGCGACCGAGTCGACTACAAGAATACAGCAAACCTCGTTACACGTGCAAATATAATATCAGAAATACCGTTCCCCCTCCAACTTAAAATGTAACTACTCGCCAGTCGGTGCCTTCTCCGCGTTCCCCGGTAATTCGAATCCACCGACGAAGGAGTTGTAATTTTTAAGCAAAGTCTAAAGGGGCCGCATGAAAAATTGCGCGGAGTAAATGGATGGAAAAGGGAAATTCCCTCCCAGCGTTCCATTATGCCCCCGTCTCTGTTCTTATTGGCTCGTGAAAAGCGCGTCAAGTCCGCCTCTCGTCGCTCGGCGTCGAGCCTCGTCATATCACGCGCTCTTCTTTCGCCGGGCGCACCTACGGCACATTCATCTTCAGCGGCGTGTGTACACCGAGCCGCGATGCATACGATGTCGCGTGTACGTGCTGTCATCCGGGCACACCAGCCTGTCATACCGTAAACAATGAACCAACCGAGAGATGCGCAAGCCGATGGAAAGTTCCGCGGAAACGATGATCCAATAGCGGTAGACCCCTGACGAGCTGCTTCGAGGAGCGTCTTGAGGGCCTTGCTTGGATAAAGGCGGTTGCGTTTAATCGCGGCCTGTGTGCGTGGACCGGTTAAGCTTCGCTAGACCGAGAATGTCACGTAATTGGATCGTAATTGCTTCTGCTATCCATCCAGGGGGTAGAAAGATTTTTTCTTCGATTTAAGAATTTCTCAACTTACATCGTTCGATGTACGTACGCATAAAATAGGCGAAAGAAAGGACTCGGGAGTTTTAGGGTGTACATGTTGGACAGCCGCGTCGGTTGAGACAGTAACTAGGTTTACGACGCGGACGTGACCCTCCGTGAAGCGACCGAAAGAACCGAGTCCAAGCGAAGCGGTCATCATAAACCTTGTCAAAGTAGCGAAAGCAGGGAAATTGCTGTCGCGGGGTGGTAACACTCGCGAAAGATTAAAGTCTGAATGCGCGAGGAGCATGTATCTTTAAACTGTCTTCTCTGAGTCCCATAGACGCCCAAATCCTCGGTCATCCCATACGTATTCTACGCTTCGTTCTGCGCCACCAAATTCTCCGACGTCTCTGCAAATCACAAAATCACTCGATAGTCTCGCGGCCTTTCATTCGTCGCTCAAAATTGGACGCGAAGATCGATCGAGCGTCGTTTCGACGTTTCCCCCGTACATTCACCGCTTCCGAAAAAGCGAAGGACGAGGAGGGGCTGGCGAAAAAGGAAAATTTGAACCCGACATTATCGATCGGAGCTTTTACATTCAGAAGCCAGCCAGCAAAATGGCGTTTCCTGTCACTTTGTTCATCCGCTCCTTCCAACTTCGTAGCCAACGCCGTGATGCCTATTAGTCGTCAGACCGGCGTGTCCTCTCTCGCCAGCCATTATTATCCCGACTACTGATTTCACCTGCAGCTACGCGGTTCTAATTAAAGTGTCTGAAGTCTGTCAGTCTGCCGTCGACAATGCTTTCAATGTCACCGCGCGCCTTTCCCGTCTGACGGCTGCGGGAATATTGAAAGCGATACCGCGCGCTAAAAATGGCTACGGGCCGCGGAAACTGTTACCGTATCGAGCCACGGCTTTATTAAGGGCATAATATTCGTCCCCCGCGATGATAATGAGACGCGACTTCGCAGCGAGACGGCTGCGGTCTATCGACAACCGGAAGCTGCCGCGCGTTGTTCACTTTTGTCCTGGATAACCTCCGCGAACCAGAGACGACGTTTTTCCTGATCCAATCAGTTTCAGATTTTTTTGGAAAAAACGTTCGAGCGTTTAAAAAATCGCTCGCGATAACGAGATCGAAGTAAGCGTTCCTCGAACTGGAACTGAAACTGCCCTCTCCTTTGCCTGTTCGTCGACGGAAGCACATCAATTTATTTGCGGAAGACCGAACAATGCGCTCTCTTTCAGGAAGACTGTTTTCATCGAACGCCAGATAGAATATCCTGCGACTGTGGATGCAACGATTCCCGCGCCAACTTTTACATTGCGCACCGAATCGGGTGTTCACCGATACTAAAGTTCACCAGATCGTCGAACTTTCCCTCCGCGTGCGCCGCGTTTCATGCGAGACGCGATCAATCGTTTTGTAACGATAATCATTGTTCCCCGTGTCGCGTTCCTTTGCTCGCGTAAGAGAAATAGGAAGTTCGCTTTTTAAACGCGGGGGAACAGCGGGGAAAGGGGACGCTGAACATGAAACGGAACGGACGTACGCGTGTACGTTTCGAATAAAACAGAGAACGATTTTTTTACGAGCCACTCGCACGCCAGCCGTACGCTGTTACCGCAAAGTTTATGCGGCACGCCTAACAGGGCTGTTGATATTTAGATCGAGGGGACTTTTAAGATTCAGCCGATGTGCGACTGTCTGTGAAAGCGTCGGGGCGCGGACGCGGGGTTAAAAAACATTCCCGTCGCTGCTCACGTTCGATGTACTCGAGAATATTTCACTGGCTGCCCTGAAAAAAGGGAAGGGAGAACGTCCCGTGCGTGCCACGGCATAATGCACCGAATCAGCCCGGTGTCTGGGAGAATTCGGAAAGATATCGCTTAGAATTAATTTACGGGACCCACCCACCCCCGTGTGTATCCCCTGTTTGAATAAAAATCCGCCCCGGGGCGCGGTTGCTTAAGGACGATAAGAACCGCGTCGGTACCAGCTGGAAGATTGATAACGCCGCGGGAAAAGTAAACCCACCGAATTGTATTTGACCCGTCTGTATATTTTATACGAAACATTCGCTCTTCGGGGTTTCGTATTACGTGTAACGTTCCTCTGTCGCGAGTGCGAGGTACGAATTTGTAGTTTCGAAATAGTGGGGGTGTAATAAAAATGCAAATTCCCGTCTCCGGTGTAATAATTTATCCGAGTGTTTTTCTTGCAAACGCAGGCGCGTCGGTGAATCCCGTCACGTTGGGAATTAAAACGGGGCAACGATTCCGCGAATCTCTTGTCGCGGGAAATTTCATCGAATAAAACGTACCTTCCCCGCGTTATCGCTGTTTCGACCTCGGATTCGTTTTTAATTCGTCGCGTATTTCCCGCACGGGAATTAATCCCCCGCCTAATTCGTAAAAAATGTACGAGTAATCCCGTTCGAAAAGTTTCTCTTCGATCTGACGCGCGATTCAAAGAGATTTCGTTCGCTGAAATATATCGAAGGTGGCGTCGCGGTTGCAATTTTTAGGACGGGAACGATGTTAATATCGGATGCGGCGGCTTTGGTGGGAAGTTGCGGGGTCGGTTTTGCTGTATTTTAAAAACAATGCACGCGGCCGAGCGGGCGGTTAAGCAACGAGCACGAAGGGATTTTTGGGTTCACAAGCCCGACCTGAATGCTCATTAAAGACTCGCCCCGCCTCGTTTCAGCTCTTTTACGCTGAACTTTCTTAACGTTCCAGCTTTGTAGGATAACAGGGGTTCCCATGAAGCTAATTCTACAGCGCTCAGGACGCTAAAGAGCGGGAATATTCGTTTCACGAGCTTCTTCGAGGCAACACACGCGTACGCTCGTACGAATAAAAATATCCCGCGACCCTCGCCGTCGTTTTCTCGAGGAAAACGTTCGTCTACACGCGCCATCCATATTCATTCCCACAGGTCAGTTTTACAGTCGAAATAACAGAGACCGCGTCCATCCACCGCACAGTGAGTATTCAACGATCGTGGGGGCGAGAGATTCATCGTAACTCTTCCGCTGGTGCCAAAACTCTTCCATCCTGGTTCAGTGAAACGCGTCCGCTTCAGAGTAATATAGCACGATCCTTTCAAACGTCGCGTCCATTAGCTCGTGGAACCGGGTCGGCGTCCTTCGGACGTTCCATATAAATATAAAAAACACAGGTGGAGGGTAAAAAGGAAAATGAAAGCAAAGGAACGGGAAACAAAAGAACGAAGAGAGGATCGAAGGGAAAACGGTGAAATCCAGCGCGAGGGGCCGAAAAAAATTTCAACACCCTCCGGTCGAGGCGAAATGGATCTAATGGCGGCGCTCGTGCGGCTTTCAGGGACCGATAGCCGGTCGAAGAGGCTTTTAAAAAATTCGGCTGGCCTACAATCGCGCGGAACGGATCCCCGCGTCCCAGTTTCGGCTGACCCACTGGATTGCTAGCTCGTCGTCTCTTCGCGACTTGACGATTTACGGCGAGGCTGGTACACGACCAGCGTACATTCGCGCTGCTACCCGACGCGTACTGGGAAAACAACGCGTGAGATTGGCCGATGTTCGACGAGCCGAGTGCCGTGTACACGTGGCGGGATAAGCAAACTGTAGAATGAGACCTCGTCGTGAATGGTACAGAGATACGTCAAGAGCGATTCGAACATTTCATTCGGTCGTATCCACAGTCGTGTACTTTCCGTTCCACCATCAACAACAATTAACCGTCCTCTCGGATACCTTCTAACGAGAGCATATCGTCGGCTTGCTGCCAATTTTGGTAGTTTTGCGTTCAAAAGGTTTTAAGACGTTCGCTAAGCAATCGAAAACAGAAACTATATTGTTATTAATTGCAAAAATGGCAGAAATCTACTTATCTTGATTTGGCAGTAAGCTGACGATGTACGATTATGAACCATGAAAAAATTGTCGAAAAAAGAGTCGAGCTCTTTAAAAATTGTGCTACACTGAGGACCTGGTTTATGGATTAATCGAACTTTCATTGGTCCCGCCAAACTGACCTCAAGCTAGTTCAACGCTACTTGGCAATCGTGCCTGTTTTTCGGCTGCCATTTAACGCCAGCACTCTCCCATCGATCGACAAGGTTCCAACGCGGCTACTCCTGGCTCATAAAGCAGAAAAACGTTCCAGCTTGGTCCACTGGGACGATTTCTGTTTGCCGAGTCACGCTACAAAGCGTGGCCCAATTCCGCGGGAACCTTTTCGCCAATCGAATCTACAACGTTTACCCAGCGATTTGTAATCTCCTGTTTACCAGCGCCGCGTCTTGTTACGAGTCCTTTTTTTCTGGAATTAGCCCGCGTGACCGAGTGTAACGATGCGGGACAGTTGCAGAGGGAAATGCGGAAAAGAGGTCCCCGCAAGACTGGCTATGAGCTGAATAAAACCTACCGTTTTCTCACTCGATGGATCCTTTCATGTCTGGTGGTTCGATGGACATTATTGTTGGAATAACGGTACCAATCGCACCGCCTGGCGCTTGCGGATGAGCAACGAGCTGGCGTGCATGTTCCTCTGCAAAAGAAAGTATCAACGATGAAGTTTGTAGAGTCTGTAGATTTATTTTTTAGTAGTTGAAGGAATGCGTTTGTTCGGAAACGTAAGAAACTAAGATGAAGTAATGAGGAAGTATCGACGAAGAGGAGACGCGAGAACAATTGTAAGAAACAAAGGAGAAGTTGGTAAAAACTCTGTCACGCACAATCTCTGTAAATTAACCCACATTCCACCCCCGTCTTCTCATATTCGTCCCTAGAAAAAAGCCTCGCGCGGCAGACTAATCATCCAGCGTCCTTTCCCCTTTGTGTCCTGGCGGAAAACCGGGGTCGCATAAATTCTTCCCGCAAACAGAGGCCGGCCCAGGGGCGTCTCAAAGGCGAGGTCGCTTCGTCTCGTCGAAAGGTAGCAATTAAACACCGCGAAACGGCGGTGTTTAAAGTTCAGACACGCGGCAAATATACGTCCGCCATTATGGCCGGCGAGAACACGCCTCGAGCCGGTGAAATCCGTTCGTTAACGCGACGACGATAAATTTGCGGTCACCGGTTGTTCTTTCGTCCGTGATTTTCCATCAACCCAACCAGACGACGATCGCGTTGCGACGCCGATACGAGCGTCCACTTGCGTACGTCTTAGGTCCACGCGTACGGTCGCTCGAGGGCGGACGCGCGCGCGCGCGCGCGCGCTCCTGGGGATTCGCGTAGTATTCATTTTCTATGAAAGAGCGCGGAATTAACCGCGAATAACGTTAATAACCTCACGTAAAATAGACCCGCGGCCTGTTTAAATTTAACTGCCCCGGCGAAAACTGCTTCGAAATTGCTTCGCCAAGACCGCCGCTGGAATTCCATTGTACCAGACCCTCCCCTGTGTAATAGAGAGCCGCGCTCTTCCTCCCTTTCCCTCTCGCGCCCACTCTGTGCCTCTCTCCCTCGCTCTGCTCTTTAACTTTACGACGAGCTCCTCGGTGCTCGCTCGTTACAATAAACACGCCGTCACGATGGACGCTTCAGAAGTCACTCCCGGGGACTACCGGTTTTAATATTCCGGCAAAGTGGCCGGGAACAATTACGCGGGCCAACGTCCTACCTGTTATTGGACGGCTCTCTCTCTTTCTTTCCCTTTCCATCTGCGAGCTGTTTCAATCGCGAAACCAGTCCGCCGTTGGATCTTTCCTCGAATTTCGAAATTGCTGGAATCAGATCGACGACGATGGACGATCCTTCACGTTGTCCTTCTTTGTGAAACGTAAAAGAGCACTAGAAACTGCGTAGATGTGCGTCAAGGCTCGATAGGTGCGAAACGAGTGGCTATGGACATAGTCGCGATGAAAGTTTCGTTTTAAACGCTCGAATCGTTGACCATTACTACTGACACCGGCGTCCGATCGCTTGACAAACGATCCGCACACATTCTCTGTATCAATATTCCTATAATATCTGTTGCAGCGCACCGACGACTGTTTCGTCGACCGTGGTATCGCGTAGTATGAATTCTGCGGCCGATTCGAATTTATCGAGCCTCGTCCAACTTTGTTAATTTGTCGGACTACACGTATCGTAACCCGAACTTTAATTACGGATAGTGTGCTCGTTATTCGTAATTGTTGTAAACATGTCGGCGATACGTTTTACTTTCCTGCCGCGGAAAATTGAAACGAATAATTAATTAATAAAATCAATCGTGTAACTGGCGCGCGCGGGTCCCGTTTCGAAATAAATTCGGCGCTTCGTTATCGTCGAAGGATGCTTCGTAAACGGATCGAAGAAGCGGGAAGTGTAAACCGTTTTCCAGGCAGTTTAAGAAATCAGTTTGCAACAAGTGCCGAATGATAATAATCCTTAACTGAATTTACGAGGTCGCCAGGCAATAAACCAATTTCTAAGGTAACTGAAGCCCTCGTAGAACGGATCCCCGAGGGTCCTCCAGCTGAACTTTGTAGCCGCAAAATCGTCTGGTCGTCGAGGCTGACCCGGTCTCGTAAATAATAATGAAACCTCGGCCGGATCGTTAATTCGAGAACGCGAACTTTCCGCGCTCCTGTTGCATATCCCCGATTCGTTAATTAGCTTCGCGGGCCGCGGCCTGAAATCGATTGGTCTCCGAGCTCGAACGCCAGAAGTGACTCCAGGACGATCGGCACCGATCGCTGATTAATTTATCGCTCGCTAAACGATTCCATCTGTTTCGTTCTGCCGCCGCGACGAAACGAGACTGATAATAAGACGTCTCGTAGATTCGACTGTTCGGTAATGACTATCGACGAATGAATTAGCGATGAAACATTTATACCGTTCGAGTGTAACGCGAACCCCGTTCCAGGCTCCTCTAGTTCAGTCGATAATTGTATATTTAATTAAATGTACAAAATTCCTTTAAATTTAATACCAGTAAATTCAATATTGAATATCCAATTGAACGTGTAATTTCTGTGCCACTGTTGATTATATTTCCATTTTTTTTTTAGAATACAATCGATCGAATTAAAATTCATAGACGTTTCTGAATACACTGCGCGTTCACATGCGATATTCTCATGAAACATAAATATATATACTTTCAATCGTGTAATGTATTTTATGTCTGCGCAAAAGAGACATTTAAAGAGACACGCGACGAGATACGAGGAGGGATAATAAAAATCGTGGCAGCCACGGACACCGTCGCGTTCAATATCGTATTCATCGAAACCCCGCCGAATATCGGCAGTCAATGGTGCCTAAGGAATTCGCAGACAATCCAGACGCGTCCATTTATCGGATAAAATGCGAGCAACTGGCGTGATATTTCTCCTGCCGTGTCTGCGTGTGGACAGAGCGCGCGGGACGAACGAGCATACATATGCATGCGCTAGGGTGCATCTCCATATGCATGTACGCGTTTTCGTCTTGGAAAAGTAACGCGAACCAGGGCCACGGTGCCACGGCGTGCCTGGCGCCTCGTCTCCTCGTCGAATTGTCAGTCGTGTTACGTGAAAGTCGGGAACGAGCCGGCGTTCCACGTCATCCACCTTGGCAGCGCGCGTTAACGTCTCCTGGCGAACGGTCGATGCCTCGTTTAAGCGAGCAACCCCCTTCGTGGCGACTTCTTTCGCGTGCGTTTCCCACTGTCATCGTCGAGAACGGAGAACGCAGCCCACACGTTTCGATTCGAAGCGGAATTGTCGACGATTTCGAGCAGCGTAGACCGCTGGTGTAATTCTCAAGGAAAGAGCGGTCACGTCGTCTAATCGATGCGTTAATCGTGGTTAATCGTTCGCGTTACTTAAATAATTGGCCAAAGTTTCCATCGGCATCCGGAAGTTGGCCATTTACGTCTGGAATCGCGGGGTAGAATTCCAGACGCGGGGAGATACTTCGCTTTACGTTAAAAGTTACGCGGGCGAGCAGAAATTAGAACAATTTAAAACTCCCCGGCTGCTCGACGACCCGGCAAGTTCGAGCTCGCTAACAGTTGATCTTAGAAGTTGGTGAAGAACGGCCTTACGGGTGGGCAAAGAAACCCAACAGCGGACCATTAGAATTGTTTGGACTTTGAACGAGCGAAGCGTTCGATACGTCCGGAAGTTTCCTCGACTTGTTGAACGTTAATACTCGCGTGGACGTACCGGAGGACGCTGTTTCCGCGTTCGTTCTCGTCCTCGAAATACACCAGAAATTCCCGCGCGGCCGCGATTCGTCATCGAAATCCGCGAAACATTTTTAACAACCGTGAACCAGCGCCGCTTGAAAATTTTCAGTAGCTGAAAATAATCGATCTGGACGGCGTCCCGTGTAATTCCGGCATGGGAACGAACGATCCAGACGCAGATGCATGGACGCAACTAAAATCTAGGGAATTGTCTCCACATTGTCCGTGGGACAATCCCGCCCGTGCCCGGTTTTAGCGAATCCGTGGGGATCGGGGAATCGGTGGAAATAAAAAGAACGGTCAAGTGCGGTCCGTGGAATCGTTGCTACGCCATTGGCGACGACCCTTGGGCGATCCCTGCAGCCCCGTTCCGGTTCGGCTCGGGAGCGGGATTATCGGCGAGGCGCACGTGGCAACGCTCCCATCGTTTCAAAGGGAGTGGAAACCGATATAAGCAAACGAAATAAAAAGCCGCAGCCCGGTCGACAGAGGCGAAAGGTAGAAAAGCGAAACGCGGACAGCATGAAAATTCAATGCGCCACCGGAAACGAATATTCGAGGGGTATTAGGTTGCGTGTATCGGTTTCAACTGGAAATTAGTTGAAAGCCACCCTCGCGATAAGGATGTAATCGTTTACCAGCGATGTTTGCTTACCTTCCTCCTTGCTTTTGACTCTCGAAAAATCGTCAGCGGCGCCCAAAATTCGATTGGCTCCGCGAGAACGCAGTTTCGCGAGACTGCGGGAAGGGGTGAGCCCGTTGTTTCGAAAGGGGGATAAATGGGACGAACGGCGGAGCAAAAACAGGAGGACCGGACGGTCGTCGGACGCATCTTCTCGTAGCTGAGAAACGGACAAAGCCGATTGCTCGGAAGAGAGTGGCACGGGTGACAGGAAAGTTTCCAATCCGGATTTTCATTCATTAGTAACGCTTAGCGGAGTGGACCGAGCAACACGTCCGCTGGAGCTCTCCAGGGAGAGTTCTTGCAGCGGAGGCGTTCGCCAAGAAAAGAACCGTTTAGCACAGAGGGGACCAGACGGGGAAAAAATGTTTAGGATCTTCGCAGTTGTTTTGTCGCTCGAGCGTCGAATCGCCTTTGAGAAACAGAGAGCTTATTGGGGTGGTTTTAACTCACGGTTATCGAAGGATTTGCGTCCCTTCGTATAACGACCGATGTTAACTTTATTTGAGATCCTTGTGGACACGATTCGTGCCCCTTTCGTTTCCTAATTCCTTCCACTGATAGCATTCCAGTTAATAAAAGGCACTCGATTCGTGTTCCTCGCTGACAAATGGAATCTAAATAACGAAAAAGCAGTCGACCTCTTGGAAGATCTCGAGCAATACCAAAACGCATAGATAAACGAAATATAAAATAGTAATGGAAGGTATATATACTTTATATTTCGTCGCTCCTCTCCCGGCGCCGATTTCGCTTTACCCATGCTCAAAGAGCGAAAGAGGAAAGAAACGTTTAAAGGATGCTCTTCAGCGACGAAAACGAGTTGCCCATTTTTCTGATTTCCTCTCCTGCCGTTCCTATGTACGTGTACGCGTACATACGTACCAACCGGGTAGTGTATATGAAAAGTTTTAATGGCGTTCCGCGGGGCCAAGTGTTTCGTCAACACGCGCAACGAGGAAACGAGGCGTCACGCCGATGGAAAAAGACTTTAACGAGGCGCGCGGAGGAGGCCCGCCGGAAATATTAGAGAAGTTTTAAGAAAATGCTTGCCTTAAGCGTGTGTATGGGGGCGGGAAGGGCGCGTACCAGCCAATGCGCGGGAATAGTCGCCTCGATAAACTTCTTTTACAGAGGGAGGCAGCGGCGGAGGCGGAGGGGATGAAATCGCATTGGATCGTCGACTGTGGAACAGAATGGAGGCATTCGTCGAATGCAATTTTCTTGGAGAACTCGTCGAGCACCGGGCGGAATTGTGATTTTAAACATCGTGTCGCGCAAAAAACGCTCGACCCTTTCACTGCGCCTCGCCTCCTTCCGGGTTTTCCCTCGAATTTCGAACGTCCACGTAATTCACGTCCCCCGTTCCATTGCCTGTTCCTTTTACTCGTTAAATATACTATGGAATATGCTAGGATTTTATCACGAATTAATCCACCTGCACCGCGCGGAGCAATTTGATCTGGATTCAAGCTCGACTTGGGATGTAAAAATATATCGCGAGAAAAAATATTCGTTACTTCGGTATTATTGTTATACCTTACTTTACATATGCTCGTATTACTCTTGGTGGTTATTACGAGTGGTGAAAATTTTACTTCCGTCGATAACAGTGAATCGCGTATGCCGTACGAGTTAGAATACGTGTTAACATGTAAGTGTAATGCAACTGCACCGTAGTAAAATTCTACATTTATAACCAGGTATCGTAAAACCTCCTACTTAAGTGGATATTTCATCGGAATTTATATCGGAGGTGTCCGTCGCGTAAAATTCAGAAACGCGAGCTCCAACATCATAATCGTTTCAGATCGTATAATAAAAAAAAAGAAAAAAAATACAAAGAAATGACAGCTAGACTCGTTATACGAAAAGAATGTTCTCCCCAGATCGGGGTTACTTCCGGTCGAATTGCTTCGCTACAATTCATCAACGAGCACGTGAAAGAGAACTCGCACCGCCGGCTCGCTCCGCGAGGGAGACGAGAAACCAGGAACGAAAACCGACGGATCCTGCAGCGAAAGATAGAAACTTCAAAAGAATGAGGCGAAGTTAACGCGTGCCCATCCTTTGATCCGACACGCGGAAGTAAAAAAAGTATTCGAGCGTCGCCGTTTGAAACACGCTGGCTAACGACGCCGACGCGTTTCGGCGCATCAAAAATCTACCTTGCTCCCGTGTCGTTCCATCTGCACTCGGTACGCTGCTACACCTAATGGAACTGTGATGGTCGTGAGAAGCGTAAAGTCGTTAATGTTACATCAGTGCTCCGTAGACCCAAGAAAACACCACGATCGTCGCTTCTAAACCTCCAAGTACGCGCGAACATTGTCGTCCATTCGCTGTCGTCGGATGACGAGTGGCTTAAAGCGTTAAAAAATACGAAAAAAACATCATAATCCTCGTTTCTCTAGCCACGAAGAAGCTTTCTTTCAGCCTCTGCGAACCTTTTATTCGTCGATACGCGGTGGCGTCGAACGCAGCCAGTAGTATAAACCCGAATAGCGCGCGCGGAGGGAAACCAGCACGCGTGCAGATCCAGCTGTGACCGTGGCGACCGGATTTCCGGCTGTCGCGCTCCCCGCGACGCCAAATTGCACGCCAGCTCGCAAGACGAATAGTTCGACGTGGAATGCGTCGCAATGAATCCACGAAACGTCTACCGTGCCGCGAGCCTCGCGCTGGGATTCTGCCTACCCGGAACAATACCACAGGAACAGTTACTTAGAAGCGGCGTCGTGGACGTGCGAGACGCGCGCCATTCCCGGGCTTGCAAACTGAATTAGAGCGAACTGTGGGAACACCCGAGACATGATACCAGCCAGCTTTTTCGGTCGCTTAATGAGCCACTGGATACGAAGCCACTTCATACTTGAACCGTCTTCTAAAATCTAACCGCGTTTCTGGGACAAGCGTGTCTGACTAGTGCGGATGCGTACTACTGAATCGCGTCGCACGTCCAATCAGTTTGCTGGATCGTGTCTTAATCGAAGATGTCATTTGTTTTGGGGGATTGTTACACATCGCTAGAAGGAAATTCGTTCCTCCTTGCTTCTGTGAATGCGAATACAGTGATATTAACGTAGTACGAATGTAAATTGAATCTCGAGGCCGTTCAAATTCTTGCGCGATTTTTAATAAAAACGAAACGCGCATTCGTCACGGAAACCGCGACAGCGGCGAAATCGCGAGAGACGGTTTTTAGCAGAAACGAACCCATCCGTCACGAAGATCGCAAAAATTGCGAAAGTACCGCGGAGGAACGTCGATAGAATTCGGCGGTTTGATTTACACCGGCGCGAAAGTCTGAAAGAAGTTGGTGTTACGGTAGTTGAGCTTGTCGCTGATTTATCTGAATCGGCAAAAATCGGCGTATGACGAATGGCGGTTACAAATGTACTGGCCATAAAGGGACATAAATTTTTTTACACGGCCAACAGCGGCTGGCGCACGGACGAGGCACATCGCGCGAGTGGAACATAGGAACGCTATAATCCTAAGAGTGGTAAATCATTCCAAGGTGCTTAAACGGTGTCCTCATTTTCGCGAAGCTTAACCGTTACGCGAGAGAAATTGCGTTTCGCGAGGACCAAGGCCAGTCA
This sequence comes from Xylocopa violacea, assembly GCA_963969225.1. Classification (NCBI taxonomy): domain Eukaryota; kingdom Metazoa; phylum Arthropoda; class Insecta; order Hymenoptera; family Apidae; genus Xylocopa; species Xylocopa violacea. The sequence goes on from CAXAJV010000002.1 coordinate 38,804,328, forward strand.
GGGCCAGCGGCGCATGCATCACGCCTGTTCAGGCGAGAAAAACGACTAATTCTCGAGCAGGACAATTTAAAGCAACGCCAACCGGCGTCCTCTCCCTCGGAGACTCGATTCGCTTCCCTCCGACGCTCGATTGACTCGCCTATTTATTCTCGCTCTCGCGAACAGGTTCCTCGAATAGGTAAAATTCCTTGGAGCCGATGCACGGCGAATCAAAAGCATAAAAATGCGATGAAAAATTCATTCCTCTTTCATCGCGGACGAAGGGCGTTCGTGTTTTTTACCGGAATAAAAATCTACCCTTATTTAAAATGTTAGAACCACATTTTGAATCAACCGACTGGATCGTTACTTTCTGAAAATGAAACGTTTCGTTCGGTTGCGAAAATAATACAGAAAGGGAAATTTTGAGATCCAGAGAACCGTTAGATAGGGTTCAGTTCGTAGCGAACGAACGATAAATCACAACCCTACGACGTTCCATCACGTTCCACGGTTTCGGTCCATCGCTCGGCAGTTCTGCTTAAACGAGGACGCGGAACGCTCGCGCGCGTACACCATTATAACAGATAATTTCAGACAAATTACATCGCGGGCATAATGTACCGTAAATTAGCGAAGGATCGCGAACCGTGCAGCGACTACGCCCGCGCTGGCTCGTGACCATAGAAAGGCACTTTGAGAGCGCGCTAATTCGGTACAGAAAATAAATTGTCGGAAGGTGCTCGGCCGTGTTCTCTCTTTCAAGAAGCAAGCGCGATACGCGGGACGGGAAGCGGAACAGGACCGTGGAGCTCCGTGAAAAAGCGACGGGGTGGGCTGGAACCAGGAGCGTCACGGTGGAGAACAACCCGGCTGCAGGTAGACAGAAGCGCAGACAAAGAGGGGAATGTAATTGGAGTGGGAGGGCAGAGCGTGAAAAAGAGAGAGAGAGAGAGAGATGAGACGGAAAAAAAAGGGGTGCTCCCTTTTGCGCAATTTACCCGAACGTGGAAGCAAATTTCCCCGGTATACAAAAGCGCTCGACATTTTAAAGCACGGGGAACCACGAGCCAGCGATTGTCGCGTGCTCGCGCCATCCGCCTGCCCTTACCTCGTCCCTCGTCCTCCCCGACCGCCGTCACTTCTGTTCGAGCGCCCAATGCGCCCCTCGCTCGTTCACTCCGCCGCCTGTTCGTTTCTGTACACGCGGCTAACCCGTTGCGGAGGCGTGTACACGGAAATCGACGCGAAACGAACGCGAAACGAACGCGAAACGAACGCGAAACGAACGAACATCGGGAACGTACCGCCGTCCCCCGAGGCTCGCGTTATTTTATGTCGCTTGTGACTCGGGCATCCCACCTCCCTGGTGTCCTCCAGCGGCGCGCACCGACCAACCCCCTGGGTCTCCGCCACCCGCCACCGGCTGCCAGCCATCGAACGAAACACGAAAGACAGAGGGTACGACCAGAGGGTGAAACGGCTGCGAGAATGCCGTTCTATGAATACGTTTGGAAGTTCAAACGCCTATGTGATTTGCATGCGTCGCGGAGGTGAGGCGACCCGCCGCCACGAGGTAGGCGCGAGGTGGAGGGGTAGGTTTGCGCACCTATGTCGGCAGCCACCACAGACGACCCGTTTCGACGGGCCGAGGTAACGACACCACCGTTGTCGAGGGGTGAAACCCTCTGTACTTTTCGTGTCTTTCGTTCGATCGTTGCTCCCTTTATGGAAGAGACGCTCGACCGCGTCTGGCGCTGGGAATTATTTATGCCTCGAGGTGACGCGGCTATTAATATGGAATTACTTTTTTGCCGCTTTGAAGATATTGTTGTGCCTCGTTCGAAATATAAGCGGGGCGCGTAACAGGAGTTTCGCCGGACCGTTTCGTCCTAATGTTGTATTAGAGATCGTCGAGCGAGCTCAATTTGGTTAATGTAACGAACACGGCGAATTGGGCGTCCTGGTAAACAAGCCGACCGAATTTAATATCTGTAATAGCAATCAGAAGCGTTCGACGTGACTGACACGCGAATCGACGGTAGAATGTGACCTGCCTTTGGTCGGCCATGCCTGACGCACACCGCCGCCGCTACAATTTCACGATAATACTATTTATACAATTACGCTGTTACCAACTACCTATTGTGCCTATCGCTCCATTCTCTTGTATAACACATGAATAATAAAATGATTTCGAATCTCTCCATTAAATTATTATATATCAAATTTTCTAACTTATTTCTTTTTTAACGAGATTCGTGACGCAGTTCCGGGCACTTCGAGGCTCGAAAGAATTGCAATCGCGCATCCTTACGCCTTCTTTACTATTCAGAGCCTCGAAGGTCAACCCTTCCGCATGGAAATTCTTCGCGTAATCCGCGGTCGATCGCGAGCGCGTCTTCCGCGCGCAAACCAATCGAACCGTCGATCCTCCTCATCTCGATAATGTAAATTTATTCGCGCCGATTAATCCCTCCCGCTGGATCCCGAGCGTCTCGCGTCGAACTTGCCGCGGACGCGCGGTCTTTTATCGTCCGACGAAAACTTTAATGGAAAGATTACACTCGAACCGGCAGTAAACTTCGCCGCAAATTGAAACCGTGAATGGAACGGCGGACTAATAAGCGCGTAACGATCGGACACGGCCACGTGCTGGCTCGTTCCACCACTTATCCGTCAACTTTCTTAGCAACGATTGCAGCGTCCTCCTAATTCCTGTTTACGTTCGTGATTCTGGGCGAGGTTCCTCGAGAGACGGAGGACCTGACGAGGAAACGTCGAATCGAGGGGACGCGTCTCGTTGAAAGACGCGCCGATGCATTGTCGAGCTCGATAAAATCGAAATTTACTATTAATGGAATATATTAGTACCTTCTACGGAGACAGTAAAATTGAAACTCGTTGCTGATGGAACGTGTCTTCTCAATGGACGACGATTACATCGTGATTAATAGTGAATTAAAGAAACGAACGTGTAAAGTGTTAATTTTCTGACGAAATTTTCCGACGAAAATGGAAATTAGAAACATATACGTGTATTCGAATCCACGTATTATTGCCTGGAATATTTGACGTTCATCCACAACGAATTCCAACGCACGATGTAACCGCGATCCACGAAGGAGGATAAACCGTGGGGGGATTAAAAACCCCGGTTTATTTGCAAGCCTTATTAACCTTTCAATTTACATTTCCGACCGTGGTCGACGGGCATTGTACCGTGGGATCGTGGGACGTGACCAAGTCGAACGATTCGAAGCCGGAAACGTTCGTTCGATTCGTCGCCAGCCCCATTGTGCGCCACGATTTCTCCATCAAACGGGAGGAGAACCGTGAATTACCCCAATCACGATTCAGCAAACTTAGCGATTGTTCGGATCTCGTGTCCCCCGTTGAAATTGATTTAGCAAATTAGTTTATAGCAAAGGCTTCGAGTTCGCAGAGAACGTCGCATAATTATATGATAAAACGTTGTGTTTCAGGATCGTGCAATCAATCACTGGGGATGGAGTCCGGCGACATACCGGATTCGGCCATTACAGCGTCATCGTCGTACGTGACGAACGTCGGCCCGCGAAATGGCCGGTGAGCGCGTTTACCTTTCATCCGAGAGGTTTTCCGTACCCTTCGTCTACGCGGGCGCGTTAAATGGTACCGCCGCCTTTTTAACGCGCCTCGAAGCGGGGACAGATCAAACCGAGCCGCGACAGACACGCTTTCCGCATTAACGTCCGCCCACGACGCATCTCCCAGCCCTTCACTTTTCTACTCGCACGCTTTTCTTCCTTTTCATCGTCCCCGCCGTTCCGTCTCTGTCCTCGCTCGGTGCCTGTAATTTAACGATCCCCGTCTGTCGCGGATGTTTCGCGTGAACTTTACCTTCGACCGTGTTCAGCATGCTCCGCTGTCTGCAGAAATTAATCGAGGCCCTCCGCGGCCGGTTTTTTTACCCGCGTTCGCGAAAACTTGCCAGCAGCGGCAAGCGATTAGCCGGATATCGTCGGGGGCCGCGCGCGGAATTGGCAGGTTCCGCCCGGAAAATATTATCCGCCGGTAATTACGTTGTTATTGGGGTAAAAGTGCAGCAGTCGCGATCTTGTCTACCCGCGTTCAACTTCGACGTTCTCCGCGCTGAGCACAGAATTTTTTCAGCGAAATTTCCGAGGAAGAAGCTTGCGAAATTGACTCGAGATCGTCGGGATATAATTATTTAGCCACCGTCCGTGGAACGTGCACGTAGCAGTTTCGTTCGACGCGATCGTTTCGCGAGAAGATTCGCTAAAACGGAGCTCCACCACTTGCGCCTGGAACGGCGTTCAGTGATAGCAGACTGTCGTGGCCAGACGCTGGAAACGCCTTGTAATGAGCGCCGTACGGGCAGCCGGAATAGTCGGCGTTGCCATCCGTAAGGAGTACAGCTAACATTCCACCGTCGTGAATTCTTCGTGGAAGTTCGCTGGAATTTTTCAGCGACCTGCAGAAGGTCCTGGCGGGAACTCCCGGAGAAACAAATACCTCAATAACTTTAACCACTTTAACCCTCCGCTGTGCGCGACGTGGTTCGTTTCTCTTCGCCGCAAATTGAAAACACAGCGGTTCGTTCCCCCTAGCGGAAATGCCCATCGAGCGATCCTTTTAAAATTATCCCGACGATTAAACTCTCCCCACTTTTACAATATATAACGAAATAAGAGCAAACGATTAAACTTTCGCGAACTACGCGCACGCGATGTGTATCTAATTTCACAAGCTTTTATAATCTTTCCGCGAAACAAATAAAAAAAAAGAAAAAAAAATCCGATGGATCGCCGCAGGAGTAACGTAATACATAGAGAGTCCGGTGAAAAAACAACAATTCGAGTTTCCATTCCAGCGCGAGAGAGCCGATAGCGCGCGATCGAACGCGATCCAGATGTATTTATTTTAGCGCCGTCGCGGTCGACTTAGCGAGACGAAACGCGCGGCGCCGCGATAAATGTTTTAACAGGTGAACCCCGCCGCTGGGGGTCGCGCGGAATTAATCGCGGACGATGGCGGCGGGAAAAACGCGACGGATCCTCTAATCAGCCGGGCAAGTTAACTTCGTTATTAGGTAGGAAGCGCTGGCGGGCCCGATAGGTGGTGAAAGTTTCGCGAAGTTTCATTGGCTCGATTTAGAGCGAACGTGAGGAGCCTCGGGACGAGCGGAATCGTGAAACGACGGGGGTGCGGAACGACGGAGGGGGCGGCGGGTCGAGGAGAATGGACGGAAAAGAGAGGCTGTGGAAAGAACTGAATCCGGGATTCGCTGTTTAAGTACACTTCCCTCGAACCGAAGAAGTTCTTGAAACCGGCGAATGGCCCCGTGAATTGTTCTTCTTTGTTCGAACGATGCTGTAATGGCCGGAGGACTATAACTGCGCCTGGACCGGCTCCTCGCTTGAAGAACCGGTGAAACATTAACTTCGCGCCGCGTCGCGTCCTGTCCCACCCTCCGTACGATCTCCTTTCAGCTCTTTATTCATTTAACACCTTCGATGATAGGGTTTCGTGTATACGTGTACACGCGATTGAAAGCGATCTTCGATGCGTGTAATTAAAAAACACAGGTTTCTTCCTTTACTTTCGAGAACCGATACCTTCGGTCGCTGCGAACATTTCACAGACGCCACGTTGACAAACATTCATCACTGACGTTGACAAAATTTAATTAATTAATTAACTCGAAGTGGAGAACTTTAGACTGAACACTTAAAAGCGGTACTTCAGAGCTCTCTCTCTCTCTCTCTTTCTCACCCTCCCTGTCTCTCTCGATATTTACCACGTCCATCCAGTTGGCCATGCGAGCGGAAATATAATATCAATTAATTATGTCTGTCCAATTCGAATGAAAAATTACCGCCGGCCATTGTAACTAGAGGAGAGGTGGAGGGTGGGTGGAGAACAGGGTGAAGCGACCCGTGAATCGAGCCGCGTACGATTTTGACGTGGTTACATTTTCGGTACGATTATTACAGTACAATTTCAGCCAGCGTTCTGTTGGACGAGACGAACGAGGACAAATTTTCGACGGGAATGGAAATTAATTTTCAAATCTACCTTTTTCGGAGCAACGCGAACCCGCTGCTGATATCAAATTGTACCGTTCGCAACGTCAACGCCCTCGAACGATTTATCGAATTTTACTTTTTCTTTTTTCTCTGGATCCTTTCTAAATTCTCCAAAATGTATTCGTTACACCATACAAAAAGAAACCACAACTATTCCACTCTGCGTTGTTTCTTCTGCACAACAAAACTAATCTACGAGAATTGTGCTACCAGACGCAACATGCTGAACACGGTTAAAATAATCGATACGAATCAAACTTTTAACGTCACTTATAAACTATTTTAATATACACTTCAATTGCCATGGAGTCCATAGGAATTCACCGAGACAGCCAATTAGTAAAGCCAGATTTCCACGCGCAAAGATCGCTAGTACCAAGAGTACGTCAATTTACCCCCCAAAAATATTTATCTCGTTTTAAACCACGCCAGTGCAATGATCGGTGGTGTCAATCGAATTCACATTTCCATACGCAACGAAACCCACCACCACCATCGAAATAACACCCATATCCATTGCTCGTGGAAATCTGGATGGACGCTAACGAACTCTCGAGTGCAGGCTGCGCAAGGAGACAGCGGGTGGTGCCTGGTGCCCGAAGAGCCAGATAGAAAGAGGGGTCCGCGAGTGGTTGCAAGTGGACCTCCCCGGACCTCACGTGATCACTGGCGTACAGAGTCAGGGTCGTTACGATCACGGCCGTGGCCAGGAATACGTGGAGGAGTACACCCTCGAGTATCGACGTGCAGGGTTCACCGAGTGGCGGCGATACAAGCGATGGGATAACAAGGAGGTACGCGCGCAGACGTCCGTGCCGTTAGGCATTCGTTCATCCACAGCGAAGGAGGCGCGAAGCTTGATCCGACGATCTCGAATAACGGGACTCGCGATCAGCAAGCCTCGCCACCCTTTATTTTACTTGCCGCGTCGAGGGTTCGTACGCGATACAGAAACGAAGCGGCTCGTAAATCGAGCGAGCCGCCTCGATTTAGTTGGCCGGGTACATCCTCGCGAGCCCTGAAAATTGGTCCGCGTTCCACCGTCCGCTGTTTACGGTTGACGTTTCTGACAAACGGATGGTAATGGTAACTGCGCCGCGTGGGAGTTTTTCTTCTCCCCTCGTTTCGTATCCGCGGAACGGAGCGGCCACTTGTTATCGGTGCAATTTGTGCCGTGGAAATTGTTGCCGGTAAAAGTCGAAGATTTAATTCGTACCGTGTCTAAGAAAAATAAGGAACGTTGCTCGCGCGCGATAGAGTAGAAGCTCGTCGCAAGAAATTGTAGAAACGGTAAAAGTGAACGTTAGAAACGATAGGCATCGGTTTCCTCGGAGAGGTACCGTCCCAAACGTTCGTTTATTCGAGAGAAGGAAGAGAGGAGCATCGATTTATTTCTCGAACGGGAAAAAAGAACTCGTTACCCGACGAGGGACCGTTTCCTTATTGTGATTCCATCGAGGTCCGCGATTCGAGCGCTATTCGAGTCACGGGACTCGCGAGCTCTCGCGTTTTTACAACTCGAAACGAGCACCCTTGTTGCTTCTGACTGTTCTTAAAGATTGGGCCGCCGGAAAAGTGGAAACCGAGGAACTATCGTCGATAAACGCGCCATTTCTCTACGTTGGTTCTCACGCGTCGTCGGCTGTTACGAATGTGTTGGCATCGGAGGACAACGGAGGAAACGAGCGGCCCGGTTTCATCTTAGCCGAACAAACTTTCCAGTGGCCGCTTCGTTTGGTTGATCGTGGAATAATTAAGAGCCGTTCCACGCGAATCGTCCAATTAAGTAATCTCGGTCCCGATAGGCGTCGTGTAACGAACGATAATTTATCGTCCGGTGGCGTGTGAAGCGGCTCGTTTCGCGATCCTACTCGACGGATACTACGGACGGAGAAATAGAAATTGGTGCGCGCAAGGCGAGCTCGCGTTACTCAGGGTGGAACGGTAATTACACTAAAAATAGACAGAGGAAATAGAACGGGAGAAGAAGGTACGCGTAACGGCGCATCATTCCCGCGTTACGAGGCTACGTAACGAAACGAGCGACAAGGTCCGCGGTGAATCGTGTATTAATCGTGAATGTTATTCGATTTCCCTGGACTCGCGTAGAGAGGACGACACGGAGGGAGGTTTAATTCGCGCGATAATTTAGGCGGTCGGTCCACGGGCGGTGCATTAACCATGGCATTACCTTGGAACCGATGCAATCGTGATCTATGTCTAAACGACGCGCGCGGTCTCCGGCGTTGAGATTCCCCGGGTAAGTTGATTAATATTGACGTGGATTTGACTGCGCGCGGGCCCGTGCGTTCGCGTACCCTCTGTTCGCGAGTACGCGCGGCCGCGCGATCAATGCCCGTCTCCAGCGGCCATTATCGTCCCGCAGAAAATTGTTTCGCGAAACGACGCTCGAAATTAATCGTACGGTACCCCTCCGCGGGCGCCGTTATTCGAGGCGTGGCCAGAGGAGTGGACGCATTAATCGGCCGTTGTAATTAAATCAGTTAAATTATCGTAATTAACCCGATGATTATATGGTAACGGGTAATGTATCGTCGAAAACGTTCCGCTAACAAATTTACTTAGGTGCGAGCATTGATTAAATACATTTTATCGGAAGGATCCCCGGGTCAGCCGATAATTTATACACGCGGAAACCGTTCGCCGATTAATGAATCGCTTTAATTCACCGACACCGTCAACCGACTCGTTAATTAACGATCGCGCGGAGGACGCGCGATCCGCGACGTCGAAAGAGTCGGACGTCGCAAGCCTGTTTCGCTCGTAACTGTTTCAGGTGCTGACTGGGAACAGCGACACGTCGACGGTGGTATCGCACAGACTGATACCGGCGATCTTCGCCAGCCAGATTCGCATTCTGCCGCATTCGGAGCACAGGCGCACCGTCTGCCTTCGGATCGAGCTGAGGGGCTGTCAGGATACCGGTGAGTGATGTTAATGAATTCGCCATGGGTGTACACACCGCCGATCGAGGGACTCGCCGTACAATAACACCCGTGAACTTTGAACGAGCAAGCCGAGAACCGTATTCAAATTTCGAATATCCATGTTGCCGTAACAATGGGAGACGCGAATATTCAGATCGTTGCGATTGAAAATAGTCGAATCGCGAGAGTGGACACATTCGATCGTTCGCGTGTATCGGGAGTAAGACGAGGCCAGATTTCGGACGTTCGACTCGGTCACGGTTTTCGAATTTCGACCGCTTAAATCGCGGAACTGGAAATATTGAAATTCGAGAGAGCGGCGGCGTCGTCGTCGGCCGCGAATCGTAAAAACCCCGCCGCTGAATAACCAAATCGCGAGAACATAAACATCAAAGATTCAGATCTCGACCTAATTCCGGGCCGCGGGACGGAGAAGAAATGTAGCCGGTGTAAATTTGCAATTCCACGGCGGAGCGTACGGTGGAAATGCGCACGGCGACCGACCGGACAGCCGGCGATTAATTTCCAAATTGCAATTTCATTCAATTTGGCGAGCCGCTGCTGAGACGACAGGCGAGGGAATCCGAGCCGGCGTTGGAGTCCAACTGCGATGCTGGATCCTATTAGAGCTCGTAACTGCGTTATACGAGCGAGCTCATCGACTGCTCTCCTCCGCGTGCCTCTCCGCGTCCCTCGGATAACGTTCGGTACATTTGTTTTCGACCTACTTCTGCTACTTTAAACGCGTCTAATGAAATCGACGGGGGGAGGGCATTGTTCCAACGGCGGCGACGCTGCCCGCGCACGCAACGCGTGTCGACAACTCGCGCAACTTTCGTGCATCCGCTCCACATCCACGCGACGCCGGGAACACCGTGATTTCTATGAACGCCGCTTCCGTGCCGGAACGAAACGAGCGACGCGACGTCTACTAATTGTCGTCGGGGAAAGAAAGGCGCGGTGGTTCGGGCGCCGTTCGATTCGCTGGCACAGAAACGCGAATAAACGGGGCGACGTCTCGTTTCAGGGATGAAAATTCGAAATAGGACGACAGTTCGTTTCCCCTCGTATATTAAAAGATGCATCGCTGCTCTCTGGGGGAAGTTGAACGAAGTGCTTTTTAATATCTTTCTAATTAAAAAATTTATTTTTATGAATTAATCATTCGACGATTTGTCATTTTTTTTTTTTTTTTTTGGAAGTTGAGGTGTCTTTTATGTTTCGCGGAGCTACAGAGAGGTTATTCGTACTTTTTGGCTGTCACGTATTCGCTGCGCGACGCGATGATTGATTTTTATAAATCAATAGCTCCGCGTTCATCGATTTTCCATCAGTTTTCGGTAACGAACAGTGACTTGCGAAATAACGGAGCGTTTAAAAAATATCCGCTGCGATGCAAGATTAGTACGCAACGCTCGGCAAGTAACACGACCGAGACAATAATTTGAATGCTGGGGAATTAAAAGATTAATATTTAATATAGACGAACGTGGAGCCGCGCGTGCAATTCGGAACACGCAAGAGCGTAGAAAATAAACTATAATATAACAGCTCTGAACGCTTTTACTACGGACGGACTCGCAGACGACCACTCGATTGACCCATATTTTCACCGCACAACGTATTAATATTTATGACAGATTTTTACTGAAATTCACGATGAGCAAATATAATTTTCCAAGATTGCCGCGATTAACGAGGCGTCGACGACCAGAAAAAGAAGAAAACGATACCGGAGGGATAAAAAAAGGGAACTGCGAATGCTAATTAAAGCGAGCAATAGCGGTACTGCTATTAAAACGCACACGCAAGAAGCGCCGGAGCAAACGTATTGCAAAAAGGAATTTGAAAAAAAAAAAACAGAAATTCACCGTGTTATTTTTTATATAGTCTTCTCTGTCGCAAAAAATTCTACCCCCTTTTTTCCACTCTACGGTCTCTCGGTATGTTTTTAAATAAAATATCTGAAAGCGGGACGAAATTCTTCCGGGAGCTATTTTGAACTTTTCAATCTAACGGATGATAATCAGCCGGCTGTGTATAACGTTCCGCGTTTCATTTCGCATAATTCGTTCCGCCGTGGAAAGCTCGCGTGTAACGGGGCTGACTTTTATGCACGGTGACATCCGCGCACGGTGGAAATGAAATTTCTAACCCTGTTTTCTAATTCACCAAAGTAAAAAGTCAAACGAAGTGCAGGTTTCATAACGTCGCGTCCGACCCTTTCGCGTTCCCCTCCCCCACGTCCCGCCTTTGTCGTTACCTTTTCCTCGTTCACGCATATCTTTCGCAGACGTTCGCTTTTAATCGTAATTTCATTTCATTCGAGCTGCCTCCAGCTGCCGACAAACGAGACAGAGAGAAAGAGATTGTTCATCCTCTTTATTATAACATCCTACGAACCGACCCTCGACTTTGTTCGAAAAAAGAACGTCGTACCTTGCGACGAACTCCCTGGTCAGTGCGTTGACGCTCCAATTTCGAACCTCGTTACATCGACGGCGCCATATAAATGTAGAATTATCAATGGCTGCCCGCGCGAAAATGTAATTGAATTTCGCAACTACGCCGTTCTCGTCGCCCTACGTCGCGAATAATCCCGGTACGTGGCACGTATCTCTGAAGGAAAGTTCTCCTAATTAGTACGTGGATCCAATACAAAATATTCCCCCTATTCCGTCCTAAACAATTCAGCCAGCCAACTATAATCAAAACTTCCCCACTATTCAGGGGGAATTTCATTCACCGGGTCGTACGGAATTACGGGTGTAACGATCGTCGCAAGAATTCCATCGGCAAGTACGACCGCCATCGCGAACGATCCTCGACGACGGTTCTGCGCGCGCGATATTTTACCGAGGGGAAAAGCGTCGTTGAACCAACGTAGAAACGCCGCCCGGTATATCGATATCAGTGTAATGGCCGGAATTTGCATAAATGATTTTTCTGGCCCGCTAATGTCGAAGAATCGCGCGGAAACGTCGGAAAGCCGCGAGGCGGGGATCGAGAGGGAACGCACAGGCGACACGAGAGGTTTCGCGCTATAAGAAGCGTACGGAGCGTGTGAGATCGAGCTCTGGTGGGCGGGAATGCGCGATTTATGGGGGTTGCGCACGATATCTGGCTGGGTAGTACGTCCTGGCCTAGACCGGTGAACACGGAACTGGGCTAGCGACCCTAAAAAAGAATTATACCTCTCCTGTATTAACATTCTTCGCCGCGCTTGTGCACGCCTCTTCGAGCATTTACCTTCCACAGCCGCTCGCTGTTTCGTTCGACGCGGAGGATCGAGCGTAGCGTTCGAGTACTCGAGGGCGCGAACGGATCGGTCAAAAACTGAAACAGCCCCGGAACAGCAGGTGTCGATTCGAATTCTGGGCCGGCTGATTTAATCAGCCGTCGCGATTTCGACGAGCGAGTGGCACAGAACGCGTAATCGACGTCTCGTTTATCCGTCGACGGGAAAAGTGGCTTTCGAAAATGACCGAGGTCACGATGGGGGAGAGGGAGGGTGGCGCCGGATGGAGGGGCGGATTGATTTCGAAACTTGTTACGAGTGCACTCTTCGCCTTTGAGGGCAACTTCCCTTGGAAATTGCTCTAACGACACTCGATGAAACTTCGTAATAATTTGTGCGGCGGCCGGGAGGAGGATTCCCGGCTGCAGATTAGATTAGCGGATTGCCGGATTACATGGCGAACTCGCGGTAACGGCGGTGTGTACACGGCCCCGTGTTAACACAGGATATGTACTTTTAATGCGTGCACCACGAAAGTTCCCGCAGCATCGACACGGGATCTTTAATCTATTTCCCGTTCGATATCAACTTCCCCTGTAAACTGTAAGCGCAATTTATCGTTTAATAACCTTCTTAACCATCTGCGCGTTTAACTCGCTTAAACCTGTTGATTTAAAATAAACCGACAATGTTTTTAGAAACATCGCGGCGGCACGTTCGCGAGGCGAAATCGAGAAGAAAACGAAGGACGTTAAATTTACTACGAGAATTAAATTCGAAAGGGAGCAGAAATTAATTGGATTAAAACAAGTTACCTGATTTTCCAATCGAGTTCGAATGTAATTAAATCTGACGACTTCGTTCCCCTGAATTTATTCTTGTCCCAAAAACAGAAAACAGACGTGTATATCGGTAGACGTATTATAGATACGCTATCTTCGTTCCCCTTCGCGAGCTACTAAATGTTCAACGCGAACGCTAGACGTTTCCTTCAGACGAAAACCGAGATTCAACATTTTCTTGGCGTAACAAGCAATGGGGGACTTGTCCGAAAGTCGCTCGACCGCATCGCGTGACACGGTTCACCGAGCACGGACGTATGCACCGTGAAATGTTGAGAGCGGTCAACTGATTCTGAACACGACACACCGAAGTGGCGCTGCTCGTTTTTGTCGTTCATTATTAATTTTCTCACCGCGAGCACTCGACTCCTCGGACACGCTCGCCAGATACGTTCTACGGATTGCTTTTTCTATCCTTCGATCGTGGAACTTTCCCGTTGTCGAACACGTTTACCCTTTAACAAGCCTTCAATTTTATTTCCGCCATTATACGCGTCGCGGTATCTGACGAAATTACGTGGTTCGCACCGTGTGGACCGTGTTCGCGAGTAATTTATCGAACGAATAACTTAATTGCGCTTGTAATGCGCCATGGAACAAAGAACGAGACAGTCGCGCAACCGCTTCTACCCGCGCAACGAAAGTGAACCTTCTACTTGACGAAAGAATGCCGTCAACGAACCAATTCTTTCTCCCTCTCCGTCCGTCCAGTTTCCGGCCAGACAACTTCCCTTTCCCGCTGCGGGGAACGGCGCAAAGTTGGCTGCTGGATGGTGGTTCGAGTTTGTTTTAAAAGAGAGAACCATTGTCGCGGCAGTTGTCACCGGGGCAAACTTCCCCATCCTGTTTCAGGCGGCGTGGTGAGTTACACCATACCGGAATCCCCGACGGTGGAGCTGGGCGACATCTCGTACGACGGTAAAAGGCAGGACAACTTGTTGACCGATGGTCTAGGCCGGCTGATCGATGGCGAGGTCGGCGCGGATAATTACAGGCTGGACATGGGAGATGGAAGAGGTAATCGATGGGTGGGCGCACCGCGGGGTGCTAAGTACCGAAACCAGGGGTATCCCGAAAAAGCTCACTATTTCACATTCTTCCACGCGTGACAATTATTGGTTCGTCGTTCATTATTTAATACTCTGCTTTCAGCGTATCGTTCGCGCGTACATTTCCAATTCTTTGACTCCTCATATTTCACAATTCGTCTCATTCGATCCACGCGTCCCTGAGGGGATGTGGTGACTAGAACTTAGTCTGCGTGTTCAAGGTGTTTAGTGGAATGATAAAGATATCACGAAGTTTCGTGTTTGCGTTTTTATTTGTTTTGCTCGCCAGGACTCCTGTGCTAAGACTGACTGTCCGTACTCGATCGTCCTGGCTCGACGCTTCTTACCATTTTTTGGATTTTACGTCGTAGCCAATCGTTGGCGTAGTTGATCCTATGCCACCGCTTTCTTTAGGGAAGGGTGGTGGTGTCCTAGGTAGGAGACGGTCTTTTTGCAAATGACCATATTTCTTCATGTAGCGAGATTTCTGCTGAGCCTGATACCTGGTGAACCCTTCGGAAGTCCTCGGTTTATGGCGTCCGCATGTGCCATCGAGGCCGTCGTAGAAAGTTAATTACTTCATGCTCGGAAAATATTAAAAGCTTAAAACGGTTCCCCAAAAATGGCTCGCTTATCTCGCATACCATAAACCGTGCTAGCTATTCGTAGCGAAGGCCTTCTATTGTGCCTCGCTGCTAGCCGCTACAGTCCCCAAAAAGGAAGGTTTCCAAAATTCCTCGCTGAAACCGTGATCTCGCATTCTCGATCGAAACATTTCTCTCGACCCACGCTCGGGTCCAAGAGAAATCGGATCGTCCGAGTGGAGGCGCGTCATGCGTCATGCACAGGTCACCGATTTGGTGGATCCCGCGTCGTTCCGCTCTGCTTCTCGAAGGTTCCACTTGCCCGCGTCGATGGGTCCCGATGGCTGGTGCGCGATTCAGAGCGTTCTCCGCGCGATGCCAGCCAACGAGATGCTTTTCGAAGAGAGAATTGATTCTTGAAACTTTCAAGCAGAAGGTGTATTGATTTTCTGCGGCGATTGGGACCAGGCGGGAGAATGATATTTGAAATTTTTAAGCGGACGCTCCGCGGCTCGGTTCGATTTCGACACGGACGAAGGCATCGAGTGCGTTTCGACTCGCGAGGATTGCAATTTTTATTAGCAGTAAACGCTTCCTCTTGGGATCGTGGCGCCAATTTTTGTTCTACGAGGATACTTCATAAAGTATACCAGAAATTTCTTACTTCTAAAGAGTTCCAAATTTGTTAGAATCTAGAGCAGTGAGAAAAAGAAGCTTACGACTCTTGAAAATAACGTCGTAAATCTTTTGACGTTCCAAATCTTCGCCTTTCTCTTCTTCTTTTAATCGAACGATAGAGGGTGGGCATTCTGGCGTGGAAGACGCGCCCATCGAACTGCACAAAGTCTTGCCAATCGGTACTTAGCGCCTGCAAACAGACGGGACAGTGGATCCCACGACCGCGGCGCTTTACAAAACAGGGTGAATCGACGGGGGCAGCCGTTGGGTAGAGTTCTTGCCCCCGGAAGTTACCCCGAACGGAATCAATTCAATTAACGAGAGAAACAATAGATCAATCGCTGCTCAGGCTTTAACTTCGATTCACGCTAACGAAGTTGTTACCGAGCGATGGCCCGGGGAATGGGTAGTCGTTGGTAAATCAATTCCACGCGAAACGGATACTTTTTCGCTGTCCGCAGGCACCGGATGGGTCGCCTGGATGCGCGACACCTTCGAGGAAGATTACGTGGAGCTCGTGTTCGAGTTCGAGGTAACCTGGATCTTCGAGGCGGTCCACATCTATACCAATAATTATTTCTCCCGTGACGTGCAGGTGGGTAATCTTTTAATGCGTCCTCCGTCCCAGACGCGAGAACCTATAAACTTACCCGGGCTGAGTCGCCGGAGATAAAACTTTTAATGACCGCAGTTCGTCGTTAGACGGTCGGATATTTTCCGCGGAACCAGATTACAGAGCTGTCCTCCCGGGCTATTAAAAATATCGAGGTGAAACCGGCTTAATTCGCCGCTCACCCGAGATTATCGTCCACGCTCGATCGTATCGAATTTGGGATTAGTCACGATTTTAAATTCGAACGAGGAACTTCGAGTCGAAGTTGATTCTCGTGGTCGAAGGAGAGTCTATGCATCTCGATCCGAGTGATATTCTATTTTCCGGTATTCCATTCGCGGTGCGCCAAAATTTGAACTCCGCAACGCGTTATAAAATTGTCCAGATGGAATCCAAGAGGGAACTTATCCGTGAGCACACGCAAGCGCGGATGCTCGACGACGTTCCTCGTGAACGTGTCAGCCGAGGGATTAAAAATTGGCTCTAGACACGGCTCGATACGTCTTGCACGGTGAAATGTCAATGCGATCCACCGGATGGATCGCTCGTATCTCCTTTCATCTGGATGAAAGGCCGCGCCATTAAAAGCGAGTCGGCCTTAAGTACCGGTTATTGCTTACACGGTGAGCTGGACGAGTGGTCCGTCAACTAGGCCCTATTAAGACGTCTATTCTTCCCGCCGCCATTGCTCCAGCCAACATCGTGCAAGACGCTCGCTCGCATGGCGATACGAGGCATTGTTATATCGTCACGTGAAAATTAGCGCGAGCGTCCGTCGCTAATCATACGGTATTTCGACTGCCGTTGAAATTGATACTACAACATCGACGGGTGGAGAAACATTCTGATGCGCGTTGGCATCCACGGTGGATACGATTAAATTATACGATGCATCGCGCACTCTGCAATTAATTATCTAATTTTGTGGTTGTTATCGGTCTGAACGAAATTATTTGTGATTACGCGCGTAAATGCCGTTCGATATCAGCAATTTTATCGAACCCTTTCGAAGCTCTCGCATTACTGCAATTACAATTGATATACCACCCTCTGTAATATGGTTTCCTTCCGCAACGATTGACTCGCAAATTTACCCTTCCGTTCGTCCATTATTCAACTTTATTTCCAATCGCCGAGCAAACTTTTTATCCTGCCTTTTCCACGCTATTTTTGCCAGACCTCGACATCATCGCGTATCGCGCAGAGATTACGCGTATTGCGATGACGACCTTGTTAAATCAGAAATTATTCCAGCGCGAGTGGAGTGGAAGACGAATCCACCCATTGGGATCTGATTTGTAAACGCAACCTCAAACCCAGTCCCTGTGCGCTTCAGGTATTCTCGAAAGCAGACGTCTGGTTCAGCGTCGACGGCGTCACCTTCGAGGAGGAGCCATTGTCTTACTCGTACATACCGGATATCGTGCTGGAGAACGCGCGTAACGTGTCCATAGGGCTGCACGAGCGGAGCGGACGGTTCCTCAAGATACATCTGTACTTCGCCGCGCGGTGGATCATGATCAGCGAGGTGACGTTCGAAGGAAGTAAGTCTCTCGACGCTCGAGCCGTTCCTTCGTCGACCACCCTCGACTCGAGTTATCTTCAATCAGCCTCGCAGTTGTATTCACGATTAACGCGGGACCCGCGAATAGTCGAGCTCGTTTCGCGAGCAAAAAAAATGTAAATTACGTTACGTCAGAAATGATTACTAGAAACTATCTCGAGGCAGCGTTCCGATTAGCTCGCGCGAGTGGCCGCAGTGCCTCTCGCTCCTTTCTAACTCGGTTTCACGTAATTAGAGGAAGACTGGCGGGACCGTTGGACCGTGCGGTTAGAAAAATCGCGGTGACTTTCGAGCGGTCGCTTAATTACCATTCCACGGGGCCTCGACATCTCGCCGGGGTCCTGTCGAATCGATAATGAATAGAGTTGTAACGACAGCTGGATTATCCCTTTCCCCGCGCACCAGCGCGATGGCGTCACGATGGCTTTTAACGCTCGTCGCGTCTTTGTCGCGAATATCCGCCACCCCCGATCTTTCCAATTTGATCGCGCGATTCTAATGACCGCTCGAATTAACGCCGCGATCGTTCAGTCGATGCACCCGCGATTATTCTCGCGAAAACTCGCGAGGATCGTTGAAAAAGGAACGCGCGTCCCGCGGTAATGAGAACGAAGTTGGAGAAACGATTCGACGTTTCATTTCTCAAGAAGGATTCGATATTCTTTATCGACGGTTCGTACATTGCAATGGCCATTTCTAATGGCAATGTTGCGAACGAAAATAAAAGCATCGTAACGTGCAAATTTGATAAACAGCTGAAGCTTGAGCGCGCTTAATCCGCGGTTGTTTAGTACGCCGGATCGAGGGGGCGGAAAAAGGCTTTGTTGCCAGGCAGATTAAGGAAGACTTACAACGGTTTAATTAGCAAGACACATCTTCTTGTTCCAGCGAATCCCTATGAAAATACCACCGAAGAGTCAGCATCCGAGTTCAGTAACCGGGAAATTCCGATGAACCCGGAGGTGGATCTTAACTTGCAAACAAGTAAGTGACTCGACGGCGCAGGCATTTAATTCGTATCAATCTCGAGTTAATTACACCCGGAGCATTCGAAACTTTTCCTTATCCGTCTCATCTCGCCGGCTGCTGGGGCGCCGGCCTTTGACTCGGCTAATGACCAACAACGGATTTGTTGCCCGATCGCGAAGTAATTTGTACTGAAAAAAGAAGAGGAACGAGCATTCTTTTTTTTTCGCCGCAATAACAGCGGATAAATTAGTTAAATGCGAACGGTACATACATCTTCCGAGCCAGACGCGGTGCTTTATCAAACTTAATTGTCTGCCCCTTATTCCTTTCACCGTTTAATCGCGACCCTTACGATCTGATTAAAATTGACTCGCCGGCTGAGCTGCGCTTTAGCGGCGTAAAAATTATTGCGTACACCGGTAGCGGGTGACACACAATCTCCTTAGCCGGTAATTTAATGTGCCTATTAAAATTCATGAGACACTTAGCCGTACAATAAGAGCCCCGAGTACTAAAATAAATATTCGTCGCGTATGTCGGCTGAAATATTTCACGGTTACGTTATCCTTCGCCACTTCGTCGTCCGTTGCTACCTTCCAGCGAAACTTCCAGATTGTTGTCGAGCGGGAGAGGGAGAATTAGACGGCGGAGAATTCGTCCTACTTCTCACAATGCAATCACTGGCGACCTGTCGGGAAATCAATTGCCCAATTTGTTCGTCTGATTATACAGCAGAGCAAACCCGCGATCGAGTTCGTCCTCCTTCACTTTGAGAGTACATAAGGTTCGTCCGACGAAGTAACTTCATTAGCGAAACCAGGCCGCCATTCTTTGCCGAGGGGTGGATACGATTAGAGGAAGTCGCGCGACGCCACGTCGGTGGTGCCCGGACTTGGATAGTTTATAATTCACGTGGCAACTTTCTCGTAACGTAAACAATTAGTCGGATTACGCGGGTGCTCCTCCGACGTGGAACGAGCGGAGAGGAAGAAAACGGGACCCGCTCGATCCCGCGTTATTGCCCCGACTCGAATCGATCTCGTCGAACGGAAGCGTCGCGTCGCCGGTTCTTTTCTCCGCGTTTCACCCGCGAAAGGGCGGAGCGCGGTAACAAAAACGAAATTGCGGGATGAACGACGCCGTGACGGGGATACGAGTCTCTCTTTACCCGTTTTTCGAATGTTTCGAGGCTCCTCCAGCCGTGCGCTGAAAATATATTCCTGGCATTCTGACAGTTTATTGCGCGGCGATTTTACGTAGGCTGAACGCGCGGTTCGTCGCCTCCTGGAACTGATTCATCCTGACCGTGTCGGTTCTTCCGAAATCTTTAAACGCTCGCGAACGCGTCGGCTTTAATTTCGACGGAGGAAACGTCGGAAGTTTAAAGAACTGTGCGGATGCGGTTTTTGCTGTATGAAAACCGTGACTCGCGTTGTTTCTGAAGGATTCAGGAGCTGAATACGTGATTACGCAGCACAGCTTTGCGAATGAAAATTCAGATAAATGAAAATTGTATAGAGATATAAAAATTAATCGAATGATAATCCGTTGGTGCAAGTAGACCTCAATTTTAGAATTTAGAACCTGACGAACGAAGCAACAAGCATATCGTTCGTTATCTCAGCGTTCAGAAACTTTGGTCGAAACGTTTCCTTCGAACAGTTCCGTACAAACGAGCAACGTGGAACCTGCGATTATCCAGTCGAGAATATAAAGAGGCGCGCCGTTGGAACAGTGCAATAACGAGGCGAACACGCGCGTATACGCGAAAGCTTAGTTTTGAACATTTCTCAGCGCAAAGAGGCGGAAAGATAGCGCATGAAAAAAAAGGTGGTAAAACGAGAGAGAATTCGCTTTGTAACGCGCGTGGTTTCGCGTTTGAACGAGTTCAAAAGTATATGTTACCAACACGATCTAATGACGCATACGTCTACGCACGCAAGCTTCTCCCAATTTACGCCGCAATTATGCGTAAAACGTACAACGCAGCTCTCGAAACGGAAAAATAGTCGCTTCTTAACCGCCTCTTCTCTATTCCGCGTGATATCATTATTTTCGATGTGTCGCCGCAAAACGACCGTAAAACTTTTAACTGCATTATCCGTGCCCCTCGACGAACGTACCCAATGCATCCTCTCGAATAATCCAGTTGCGAGTAACGTTTCCCTGAGAAGTTTGCCTCCCCGACAAAAGGAGAAAAGAAAACGGAGAAAAAACAGGGGCTTAATGGCTGGATAAAGAGCGGGATTAACCGTGGAAACCGGGGGAACGTCGGAGGTAGCCGTGGCGTCGATGTAAAATAAGCAGTTAATCGGACCGAAGGTGGAAAATTAGAAAAGAAAATCGGCCACGGTGGATTGGGCCGAGCTTTGGATAAAGAGTGACAGAAGTGGCTTAATTAGGCGACAATCTGCTCTGTGGTGTAATCAGGTATTCCGCCAGCGTCACTGGCCACTCCATAAATCCTCTCAGGTCCTCTCCGGTTGTGTTCGTTCCAGCCGCTCGGTGGCTCGAATCGTCGCGGCTAAAACAGAAATCGGACGCGCTATTGCGACATCGTGGAACGTAAGCGGAGAGTAGAAGGAAAAAAAAAAATAGGGGGAACGATAAAACCGGTCGTACGTGTATGAAAATAAGAAAGAAAAAGCGCGTGCACACGCGAACCAGAAGGCTGGAACAATGGCGACGTAAGAGACTGGAAAATAGGTGGAAAGGGAAGCGAAGGAAAAAAGAAACGAGAACGGCAGAGTCAATGGAAGCGAGTACCCGTATCGAAACAATACAAAGCAGCGCGCTGTTTATGCCTGTTGATATTATCGTCGAGTACCGCTCGAAGGATAAAAAGGGAACAAGGGAATATGTATATCCCATAAAAGAGGAGGAGGAAAAGGAACGATAAAGAGGAACGAGAATGCGCAAGGAACGGAAAGGGAGGGTTGAAAACAATAGGGGAAAGAGAAGGAGGCGAGGGCGTTCGCGGAACCAGGGTAGAGACGGAGAACGAAAGGAATTAAGAGCCCTCCGGCGTGTCCCTGTCCATTTCCTCCTTTTCGTATCCATGGAAAAGAGCGTGATTTAAAGGGTAGATTTTCCGGTTCGAATCGCTGGCGAACGGGTCCGCGGGGACCTGTGCTCGCGAATTAAAGTCGAAATTGCAGGGACACCGGCTAGGGTATATATACATATACCTGCTGGCTCACCTACATAGCGGAGGCATACCCCGCCCTCGTCTTACTTTTCCGCTCGAACGGTGTCAGTTTCGAGCGAGCGGCTGGCTGGCCGATCGAAGAAAATCGGTCTCTGGGCCGATCCGGAGATCTTGATCGCCACGCGAGGCCACTCACGGCTGGCTTATTTATTTCTCTCGTAAAGCCGAGCGTCGTGACGCCGCTTCCGTTTTCGCTGCTCGAGAACCACACGACCGATAAAACAACCGGTCGACCTGAAAAATTGGAAGAATGTAACGGCGCATTGTTAAGTTAGTTTATCGAGCTACCCTTCGTTTCGTCTTTTTCTTGCGTCTCGTTTCTTCTTCTTCTTCTACCCCTTCTTCTTCTTCTTCTTCTTCTTCTTGCTTCGTTCTCTACTTCTCTCTCTCCCTCTCTCTCTCTCATTCCGCTTCTATCTCTCGTCTTCATTGTACTTCTTTAGTTTTTTGTTGGCCACGTAAAATCTCTCCTTTGGCAAAACGGCGATTAGCCTTTTACTTCACGCCGAGATAAAACGTTACGTTTTTTTAAGCGACAGGAAGGGCAGAGAAGGGCATTCCGCGGGCGCAACGCCCTTTACGAGGTATAAAACGGCTTCCGGTGGGAAAAGATCCAAAGTCACGGAACGTTTTCAGTCACCTGGCGTGAATTACATTGTTTCATACTCGATCCGAAGCCCTTCAATTGTTTTCGAATGCTCTGGATTATCCACATTATCTGTATACTTCTTTTTTATTTTTTTTTTTATCGATTCGAATAAATTTTATACCACGAAGAATCATATTTTGATACGTATCATTGAATTATTTTAGGAAAGAGAAAAGTCGTCTCGTAATTAGCGGTTTATATCGTTTCGATTATTATGCGAAAAGGAATAAAGATAGAGCGTGTGGTTTAGCGGGTGTTCTTCATTAAAGCGAATCGTTTGGCATAGTTACAGCAGCGGGAGAGGGTCAGGAATATTTAGAGGTACTAATAGGTGTTCTGACTGCCATTATCCTACTTCTTCTGATGGTATTCGTCATTATTCTACTTCTGAATCGACGGCAAAAACTTCAGAGCTCGCCGACCGTGCTGAAAAATCCATTTGGATTCGCCATAAACATGAAGGTAAGAGCCAGCTCATAAATATGCTGAAACTTTTCTAGGGCGATAAGACGGATCTTAATTTGTCATTAAAAGTCCGAAAACTTCATAATCCTACGATGACACGAATCGAGACTTGAACGCGTTTCACGGGAAGGCGGGGGGGAAAAGATGCGACGCGTTGATGCATCTTTATCGTGTAATATATGGAATTGCGTTGTCTCTGGGAACGCAAATAATTTCAGTTCGCTGATTTTCGATCGAAACGAACGGTTCGAACAAATTTCAGGGACTCCTCTTAAATTTAACCCCCGGTGGAATGCTGACAGAGACTGCCAATCACGTATCGCCGGACATGCCAGAGGACGGAAGTATGCACGAGTCTTTGACAATGGAACAATTCAATTCACCCCTCGTCAGTCCACAATATAAATCTACGTACGCGATAGTGGCCACTTCTGGTGAGTTTTTTTCGCTACGAACCACTTTTCGTGGACGCAGAACTCGAAGAATTTCGAAAGCTCTCCGTAGAATCTCCGATCATTAAAATATCGATCGTATAACCGTGTCGCTTACATTTTCAACGCGGTACGTAACAAATACGAGGTGAAAATGGAAACATCGCGCGGTACTGTCGAGATAAGTTAGTCGAATGAGAATTGATAACTTTATCAATTTAATACAAACACGATCGGATTTGATTTCAAATATTCATAGTCGTCCAGATGTTTGATCTGACTTAACCGTCTGACCCCGTTCACCATAATCACTTCAATCGAACATATAATATTACTTCCATAATAAATTACTTCTCTGCGTGCACATTCATAAGGTTTAATTAACAAATCTGGGTACCCGTAAGCTGGCTTAAAACTGGCAAACTACTGTATTTCATTAACTCGTTATAAATACTATTAAGATATTTTATAATTAGTACGAACATTTTCTCTTTCGCAGTGGACGGAAGTAATTTACATAGAAATATTAATAGGCTAATTTACTTCAATTCTGTAAACCGCTTTCTGTTTATCTATTCATTTTTCGATTTAATATATAATAAATTCTCATCTCTCTTGCTCTCGCTCCCTCTTTCTCGGTCACGAACTTTCGAGATATTAACGTTAATTAGGAGAGATGATGTAATAAAATATCGACTGATTTAACTGAGAACTCTTTGGTTTTTAAGAAACCACACGGAAGGCAACTAAAAGTCGATTTCTCTTTCAAGAATCCCCGAAAGACATGAAGGACCTGAACCTCTCGGAGGAGAACGTCCGAGTCGATACGAGACCGGAATCGACCGTAGGACCGCCTAGCTGCTCCTCGTCGCCGACCAACTCTCCAGCCCGGCATTCTCAACACTACAGGACCCTCCAAAGTTACACCAGTCCAACTGCGAAACTCAATATCGCGGCCACGTCTAATCACCAGCGGGACGTCGATCAGATCCACTCGAAACGCTGGCACACAGCGCCCAAAGAGAAACACAAGGTCCGTTCTCGAAGCAATTAGCCCTGCGCGGAGCTGATAGGAAAAATTGATTAATTGATTTTCTGCTTCAGATAAAATCTAAATTGATGAGTCCCTCTTCGAATACGGAATTTTAAATAAATTACCAGCGAGAACATCGTCCCTGGCTCCTTCGCTGGGAATTCGATTCGATTTTAATACGTTTTCACGCTGAAATATCGCACGTCGTTAATATTTCCGAAATTACGATTTTTCAATGAGAGTCGATCGAAATTGCTTTCGCGCGGGAGCGTTCGCGATGTTCGCGCATCGTTGGAACGCGATAGAAGTTGGGGGCGAACGGAAACGCTGCTTCACCCTGATCGTTCGCCGTGTTCCCATTGGTTCGCACCAATCTACGCTTTCTATCTTACGCTCGCGCAACATTGCAATAAATCTAGAGGCGCCGTTTAAAAAGCTGCCCGCAACAAGTTGCAACAACGCCAGTTGACGTACGCCTTGTCGCGTTCACAGATACCCGCACCTGTCGTCAGCTGGAACATCGCACCCAGCATGAACAAACCGTACAAGTGCAAGGAGATAGAGCCCACCAATATACCCCGGCAGTGTCTGCATACCACGGAGAAACTTGGCTCGAGGAACATCGGCGAGGTATGGCGATCAGCGATTGGGAAACGAGGCGCGTGTGCATCCAGAATGCAGCCGCGGTATCTCGCGGTGCCGATTCGAAAACGCGGGCGATGGCGAAACGCGAACCCTGTCTTCCTGGGTCGCGTGAACCTTTAACACAGCTGCTCGCGTCGTGATAAGTACTTCATGGAAAATTATTCAATCATACGCAATTGTAAGGACGTGCGAGGATTTGGGCGTCTACAGGATTTGGAGAATTACTAATTAGAAGTTATCTAGTCTAATGTTGTCTCGATCGTCACACGGCTTCTTACTTTTCAAATCTTTTCAAATCTAACTCTACCTCTTCGTGCACACAATTTTTAATCCTGCGCGAGTCATTAGACGCTTTCCAAAAATATTCGCCTCCTACTCGTTATTCCTGGTCAGGGTGTTTTCACCCCGTGACAGGAATTTCCCTACTTTAGCTAGGTGACAGGGTTTATGGTGACCGCTTCATTTGAACCGAGTTTTCGGTCGTTTGGCGAAAAGTCACGTTCGCGTCATAAACTTAATCACCGTCCTAATCGACGCGGCTGTCGAACATGTGGGTCCTGAAACCCCGAAATCCTTCCTTTTCGCCCGCAGAAATAAATAAGAATCCTCGCGTTTTGAACAAGTATCTGTTTTTTATAATAGTCTTAGGAACGAGCTGAACTTTCCTGTCGAAAAAAAAATGATTGCAATTAACAGAGCGTACGAGAGTCGTGTTTTTACGACGCGCAGCTGAGTGATCAATAGCCTGAATAATATCAATGGCGGTGTAACACGGTTCTATTACGACTTCGGAATACACGGTCTGCAAACTACAGGGGAAAGTTTGCCCGCGGAACATCGAAGGGGAACGACAACGGAGCACCGTGATAATGCACTTACACCGCGTATATTATGCGCCGCACAAGATGCGCACACCGGCGCAGATTTCCGTATCGATATACTTCCGGGATTCATTGGTTTACGCGTGCATTAACGACGATAACGAGCCGTAGATGCCGCGAGATACCGCGCACCCTCTTCGACGATTAAAACGGAAACTGCGCGACGAAGTGGTCGCTTAACTGGGACGTAACGGAGTTTACACCGATCGTTTATCAACATGGGGATAGGGGTGAATCAAGGATTCTGTAAAATGACAGTAAATTCTTATGGAGATAAAAATTCACTTAGGAGTAGATGAAAGTATCGCGATTCTCATCTGTTAATTACACGAGACGTTTATGTCTCAGCCAATTTAAGAGAGCACGTATGTATAAATGTTTTCCGTCGGATCTAATACACGTCGCGTATTACCAAAAGCTCAGTCAGTTCTAAAAAAAAAAAGAAAAGTCTACTGGGACCATATTTATATAGAAGGAAGAAAAAACTTACGCGATGGATATCGGGACATTTTCCAGCGATAATCCTCTCTGCTCGTCCGCAGGCGATAGTGTGCGAGGCGGTCGGATTGGAGGACGTCGTGGCGGACGCCCCTCGATTGGTGGTGGCTCGGGTACCAGCGTGCAGCAGCGACATCCGTGCCGGTAGCGCGACGGACCAGATGAGAGAAGTCCGATTCCTGTCCAGCCTGTCCGATGCGAACGTGGCTCGGATCCTGGGAGTCTGCACCGCGGAGCCGGTCCCCTGGACGATCATCGAGTACACGGAACTCGGTGATCTCGCCCATTATCTTCAGTACAGTGTGCCACTTACGGGAACGCTTAGGCCGAGCTGCAATTTGAAGGCTCTTAGGTGAGATACCGCTATTCCGCGCGGCGATCGCCCGGACAGATAGAACGGGGATAATCCGGCCGCGAGTGCCTTACGAGCGTTGCGAAATGAAATCGCGACGGTACCGATCACCGTAATGACTCGTGGATAAATATACGGTCAGCTGTCGCGGCGGGGCCCCGGTTTATTCGGTACAATTCCAGGCACGGCCCGTTCATCGCGGTCCCGATTGATCTTAATGGCACTTCCGCGTTATACGGCTTCCGATTATATACGATTACCGGATCGTAAATTCACTCTTGTTCACGAGCGACGCGCGGAGAGTTCCTTTGGTAGATTGGTAATTAGGGATGCAGTTTGTTTCGTCCCCACGCGCGGGGTTGCGTTCAACGTCTGGCGAACGTGAAAGAGTATTCTTCTTCGACCTACTTCGGACCTTTCGTTTTTGATTAGTCTGAAGTATTACTTTATAATAATTTAAGTAGAGGCTAAATAACTTGTTTGATCGCGTAAACGTGGGACCGCGTACACATAATTATCGCGGAGCGCGATGTATTATCGATCGCAAACTAGGAACGTCGCGCTTTGCCATTCACCCTGCGCTGCTCGCGATAAACGAGCGAAACTCGAGCCGAGACGGTACTCAAAGGAGACGCGATCTCGAGTAGACGATTCGTTTCTAAAGCGAAGATAAAATTGTTTCTTAGACAGGCAAAACGAACGACTCCATCAATTAACATCGGCTCGACGTCGATGCCAACCACTCGCGTGTTTTACTTTCAGTCAAAGCTGCCTGCTGTACATGGGAGCCCAGATAGCATCTGGCATGAGGTTCCTCGAGTCGAAGAATCTGGTGCACAAGGACCTGGCAGCCAGAAACTGTCTAGTGGGCCGCTCGTACACCGTGAAAGTGACCGACATAGCAATGTGCAGTGACCTTTACAAGAAGGATTACAGTGACATAGGCGGCAGACCGCCGGCGCCAATCAGATGGCTGCCGTGGGAAAGCATTCTGTTGGTGAGGCTAAACAGATTTTCGTTTCGAATCGAAATGGTGTCGGAAGCCACGAACGGAAGTGGAAATCAACGAGCTTGCGTTTACGTTTCCAGGACAGGTACACCTGCTCGAGCAGCGTCTGGTCGTTCGCCGTCACTCTTTGGGAGGTGATGAGCCTAGCCAGGGAGAAACCTTTCCAGCATCTGACCAACGACCAAGTGATACAGAACGCCGAGGACATGTACTATGGGGCAGAGTTACAGGTACCAAGGATACTTTTCTTTATCGACGAATACGAATTATATCGTTAATATATGAATCGTCACGTTGCACTGCAATATCGGATATATCCGTTTCAGATATACCTTCCAAAACCGACGATGTGTCCCGAGGAAGTCTACAGGATGATGTGCTCGTGCTGGCGGAGGGACGAGACCGCGAGACCGACGTTCAAAGACATTTACACGTTCCTGAAAAACATGATCGCGGACTATCGACCTGGTGCATAGACGATCCCACTTGACTGTGATACAAATCGGACATTGGAATCTCCTGAAACCGGCGGTTAAAAGTCGGACGTCGGGACTCTCCGGAAGTGTACAATCGTTAGTTTTAGTGCATGCCGCGTGGAGGCGCGCCGCGTCCAATTTTCGAGTCCCCTGGAAACGATCGGGGAGGAAATTTCGCGGCGCCCTCCACCCTGAAGCGACGAAGGCGAAGCCTCGAGACTTCCTCTGTTCTCGATCTCTATCTCTGACTGTCGAAACGAGCGAAAATAAGAAAGAAAAATGAAAAAAAAAAAAATAAAAGAGAAAAAAAATATAGATCGCTGGACTCTGGCGAACCTCTTGCCTGGTCGCGCGACGAACGCGTCGCGACGGCTCCGATATTTTCTAGTCAGCTCGGTCCTTCAATTCCTACGAAAGTGCTGTATATCGTGTACAGTATTCTGATCACTAACGACCTGTATAACCGCGATGCTGAGCACTGATAAGTCTATCCACTTGTACATACGAGAACTAGATATTGACGCTAGGTAAACGCTGGGAATTTTCGCTCGACCGCTGGTGCCTTCGAATTAATCTCGACGATTTCCCTCTGAACGATCAGTCCGTATTCCGCGTCGTTCGCCCCTGTCCCGACATTCCCGATTGTATTATAATACGAAAATCGTTCGAAAAGAACACCGCCGACTGTATTTATTATAACAGAAATTGCTTGCCGGAGGAGCGAAGAAACGACTAGCCGATTCCACCAGCCGCGAGCGAAAGTCCCGACTTACTTGTACATTCGAAAGCCCGTCGTACGTAGCGAAGTACTTATATCGTTCCATTGTATTCCTTTCCGTTCGAAAGAGAGAGAGAGAGAGAGAGAGGAGATACACCTCGCCATCTTTAGCGGGCGTAGATTCGAAACCTGACTAACTCTGTTCTTCGCGAGAACTTAAACGCATAATCATCACGCTCCTTCCTTTGATTTACCATTAAGGGCAGAGAGAAGGGTCAAGGAAAGAGAGAGAGAGAGAAGGATAAGGGTAACGGAAGGCACGAAACGATCGCTGTCACGCCTCGAGAGGAATCGAAGCGAAATTCTAGACTTCTCTGTCGCCTGTACGCTCGAACCCCGTTGAGGGCCGCGAAACGAACGTTTGAACGCGATCATCAGACTAAACCTGTCGACGACGATCCTCAAAACGAAGTAGCTTGCCACGTGACAGTATTAACAACAGACGGGACGGTATCGTTGGGTAGAGAACCGTTTACCATCGCATGAAAACAGGGAAACGCGTACACGGTTCGCTGTTGGTAAAGTGCCAAAAGGAGTGAGGCGTTCAAACGTTCCCCTCTGCACGCACCTTTCTGTAATTCTTAAGATGGATTCAAGTATACGTTGAAATGATTAACAATAAAGTACTGAGTGTTCCTTTCTGACTCGGCTGCGTTTCCTTTTCTTTTCTTCACCGTCGAAATTGATGCTTGAATACACGATGCAAGTAGCTTAAGTCGCGATGGAGATTACTATCATTGTATCGTGGAAGTATACAGTTGTGTGTTTAGAAAGAGTGTAGTTTTTATTGAATTTTGAAATTTGGAAGAAGCCATTGAAGAGAGAGATTACTTTTCACAGAAAAGTAACTCTCAATGCAGTTATTTCGAGTCCAATGTTTATCCAATGCAAAGAAATTACCGTCGAAAACAACTTAATGATCTCAACGACACTACGTAAACACAGCTGCGGAAACTTACCAAAGATGTTTACCAAAGAACTACGTTCTCCGTTTCAATTAAATTCACGAACGACGTACGGAATTATCATTATGTATTAAAAACTTGAACTCATTATTGGGTCAAGATTTTCACGGCCACGTTCTTTCCTAGAAACGAAAGGACGTCATGCGATCGATAAAGCGTTCCCATTTGAAAGAGCGCGTTCGTGGAAATCCCTGGTACCTGCAAAACTGGAATAACATCAACAACGAGAACAGGACAGATAAACGTTGTTTACGAGAATCGCTACGTCTTTCCTCGGCCGCGCTGTTTAGTCTCGCGCAAAAATATTTATTCGCCGTACAAAAAAGATAAGATAGCCACGCGTAAATCTGTTCGTAAAATCTGCGAAGGAAACGTTACAACGCGATGTTCGCAATAATACAGATGTTATTGGCAAGAATGCATTTAACGCTCGTAAGGACTCGATAAACGGAAGTGCAGCTCCATCCAGAGGTCGTTCGAGGCCTCTTTAAGGCGGCCTTGTCCAGCCACCGAACGACTGAATTCACTTAACCGAATGTCCCAGCGAGAATGATCCACTGACCAGTGGCAGAGTGCTCGTCGTACCCTAAACCCCTCGACCACCGACAGCTACCAAAGTTTCGATATCTAAAAAGGTTGCCAGGACACAATCGGTCCTCGACCAGGTATGACCGACTTCCTCGAGGTGGTTCCATTAAACGAGGGGGGAGGGAGCCGCTCATAAATCACCGGTAAACCTTTTATCGGCACAATTCGGATAACATTGCCGCGCGGCCAGACGGGGCTCATTAATCTTTCCCCGGCGAAGTGCATGGATCCGGCTCGATCATAGGCGAGACGCTCGGAAAATTGATGGCGATTTTATGGGGGCCCAGAAGAAACTCCCTGGCGCTCTCCCCAGTGTCGCATTAACGCTTTTAATCTTTTCAACGAACTTACCGATCCGACGAGATCGTTCTCTTCTTTCTTCGTCGGCGTCGTCCTTCGCTTTGCGTGGTGCCTGCGCATCGCTTCGTGGTGGCTTCGAAATCACATTCGAACGATCACTTCCAACGCTGTATACGCAGCTTCGCTTGCGTGATGCGCTTTGCAGAGAGGAGTATTTAATTCTGAGAATCCGCTCGATCGTCTTCGAGATGCGCGTAAACGCTTTGAACGGGTGCTGCGTCGACAAAACGAGACACGGATAAAAGAAGCGAGAGGAGAAATGCGCGAAACGAAAACAAACGAAAACAAACGGAGAACGGCACTCGATATTGCGCTGGTGTCGGGGATTAAACATTAATCCGTGCGTCAACACGCTTAACAAGCTGTACATGCGCCGATTGTTTACTCGAGGGGAAGCACGAAGGCGGGCTACGCTCCGGAAATCACCGTGATCGATCGATCGGTCCGCTCCGACTAACACCCGTGCGCCCGTACATCGGCCCCGTCGAGATAATGAAATGCGCGGCGGCGAATAGAGCATGCGCCTGTGTGCGTGACGCGTAATGCTGGTCGCTTACGTTTATATAATGCCAGGCCCGGGAAAGTGAGACCATTGAATCGACGACTGTCAAAGAGACACGCGTTCCACGACCGTATCATCGACGACATGAAGCTCTGCCCGTCTGTTATCCTCGCCACCCTCGTGGCCGCCCTTCTGCACTCCACCGGTAAGAAAGGAGAGATCCATCGACCGGATCGATTCGCTCGCCATTTTTAAGTTTACGCGGTCAGATTCGAACATTTAATACCGTAACGCGATTCTTTTTCATTTCTATGAAACCTAAATATTTTTCTGCCATTTTCTTTTTGTTTCCATAGTTTCTAAATTATTTAGAAAACAGTTTTTCACGATGTAAGATAGTTATTTAGTGGAGATTGAAGTACTCGTTTAGAAATGAAGAGAACGACCTTAGACTCTCCGAGATGTCTTCATTTTATGGGGAATTTTGAGAGAAACGATAATAAAACTCAAGGTAATTCACTTTTGAAGGCTACCACTGAAGTAAAATATGAATTTTAAAATCGGAACTGTGACTAGAGACACGTTCGTGTTAAATACGCGATTTTTGATGTTCGATGTTTAACTTCGATCATAGATTTTACGACGAAGAGGCGGATAGGACCAGAAAATAGTTACACGCTCCTCTTTGATCGTTGGAAGAACCCGTGTCCTTCTTTGCTGCGACGCAAGAGCGTCGCGGTAAATTGAAATATTCGCCCCAGCGAGCCATCCTCCATTTTCCTCCTTTTTGCGTTTACGCTGCTTTCTTTTCGCTCAGCCAACCTCCCAACCCCTATCGAAGGTTCCACGTTTGAACAACCGCTTGCGCCGCATTAACAAAACGTTATACTACTTTTTTCAGAGTATGCAACTGCGAACAGCATTTGTCCTCAAGAGAACTGCCTCGATTCGTCAAAGTGCGACGACTTGCTGGTCGGCGGGACTTGTCCGCAGTCGAGCGACACGTGTTGCAGCGTCGGTAAGTTCGTTTAAAATGATTTATGCACGGGTCGACTACAATTAAACAAAGCCGCGGATACACTCGTGTCGGTAGGAATAATCTAGACGTCTCGCTTCTAAATGTTAAAACTATTAAGGAACCCGGGCCGCGGACATTTGTTTTCGCGTGACTGCTAATTAGCAGTCCCTGAAAGGAATCCGACGTTAGGTTCGTTTAAAGTAATTTACGTGTTTCCATCGTTTGCACGCGTTCTTTATTGATGTCCGCGAGCTAGTATGGGAAACGGCACGCTTTCGTTTATATTCTCGTCACGATACAAAGTATATATACACAGAAGAGCGATGGTAATTACGAGGCAGTAACGATAACGTAACCCGTGC
Organism: Xylocopa violacea; assembly: GCA_963969225.1. Classification (NCBI taxonomy): domain Eukaryota; kingdom Metazoa; phylum Arthropoda; class Insecta; order Hymenoptera; family Apidae; genus Xylocopa; species Xylocopa violacea. The sequence goes on from CAXAJV010000002.1 coordinate 38,837,104, forward strand.
GTTACAACTGGATATAGCAATTTCACGCTCGCCCGGTACCGCGCACACGCAACACCATAATTTCTACTGTGCCAAATCGAATACTCTCGAGATTCACTTTTGCGCGCTGTGAATTTCGAACGAACGGCTGACGAGTTAATTCATGCGTCACTGTCCACACTTTCACGAAACATGTCGCCAGCCTGGTACGCGCGATCCTTTCGGCACGCTCCTCTACTCTGGGTCTACCGACATTCCAGCTCTATTTTCTCTCAAAATCTTTGTTCCTCCACGAAGCGACATCGTTTTCTTCCAACTTCTTCCAAAGCTCTCGAAGAAGAGCTTTCTTATCGCTGCGCGTAAGCAATGGCATCGCGTGTTTACAGAGTCGACCTATTGCAATTCATCGATACGCCAAATTCCACGAAACACGACGCATCACGCGTAATTACTGTTCACAGTGAAAACGGAGTACAGGACCTACTGCCGCCATTTCGGAGGCGAATGCATGGACTCGTGCAGCAAGGCTCTGCAACGAACGGCCGTCGATTGCCCGTCCGACAAAGTCTGCTGCCCGTTAGTCTAACGATCCATCAAGCCGAGGGAAAGAGGAACGAAAGTAGCGAGAAAAAGTTCTGCCCGCCGTCTGAATCCTAGCGTTAATGTAACCGATTAGTTTGCGACATCAGCTGCGATGTCACGCGAGGCGTCGCATCTGTCCGCGGCGCACGGTAGAGAAGCAACATAATTGGTTTCACAATTACAACGGTAAATGGCTGCCGAGCGGGCTCTCTCGGCCCGTACGGCGGCATGAAAGATCGTCGGTCGCGGACACGCGATAACCCGCCGCGAATCTGGGACTCGCGCGCGTCAAATCAGCGTAAACGTGAAAACGTAGCCTCGGTGCGTTCGTTTCAACCGCGGCGGAGGAAACGCGCGCTGTACGAGAGAGCGGGGTGAAAACAGTATTTGTAATAAAGTATGCGTGTTTGACAGATGACGGGAAATTTCATTCCACCGTAGAACCTTTCATTACCAATGGTCCCCGTTCATAGAACCGCGCTACGGCTCGCAATCATCGAACGGTCATTAGCGATATTCCTGCACGCGTAAGCGTTCCGCCGGTTCTAACAGCAAGATATCGGACGGGGTTAATGAATCGTTATCGCTGCATCGAGTGTTTTTTGCGATAAAGTCGTAATCGATGGCATAACACACGGTGGTACGCTCGTAGAGTTACAATTGTCCACGATAATCGTTCGATGGTAAGTATGTCATGGCTCGATGAAATGCTTCTGCTTACCCTTTTTTAACGTTGCAAAAGGAGGAAAGAAGAAACGCCGGTATTCTCTGCGAAACGGTGAACACTCGCATCGTTTGTTACGAGATTGCCATCGTCTAAAATATTAATAAACATTAGTAGAGCGTCCATTAATTTCCCTTGCAAAAGTGTTACTATCAACCGGCATATCTGCGCATAATAATCTCGTCGATATAAATCCAACGCGAGAGACAGCCGCGCTAAAAAGAAGCAGGAAGGACGAGCAAGGAAATAAAGAGAAGCAGGAAGAAATAAGAGACGGACGGAGGGGGCACGCATAGCTGGCGGCGATGCAGCCAGGACGCACGCACAGGAGATTCAGCGCGGTGTTGGTCAGCCCTCGAGGGCCCGCTCGACGAGTCCCGCGCAGAAGAGAAGGAAGAAGAGTCACCCGCGGCTTCTCCTATCTCCTCGTTCGAGATAAGGAATCGCTGAACGCCGACGCATTCGTCGATGCGAATTAACGTAACAAAGTACGTGCCAGAGCCTGAAACGTGTAACGAGCGGAAAAAGTGTTCGTCTCGGGGCCGAGCGCGTGCCCCCGCCTAGCGTCATTTGAATGAATCTCCAGCCGCGTCAAACGGTGATCGTGTAAGACGCGAGGAAGCGAGAGAGAAGAGGTACCTTGCCCGCGGCGATACACGAGGAACATGTGACACTAAATATAGAAACACGCCACGGACGAGACGAAGGAATTCCTCGAAAGGTAACGAAATAAACATACTCGTTTCGGTAGGAAAAAACTGACTAACGCATGGAAAAAGGTAGATTCGTGGAAGGAATGGAATCGAGACCGATGCCCCGTTGGATTCGACAGGGCCCCTTGTTCTTTTTCAACTCCGTCGTGCAACCGTGAAAAATATATTACCATGATCTACGCGATCGAGTTGCATTCTGCATCGCAGGACGCAGCGGGCACGTAACAAGCACGTGGAACGGAATTACGGAGAGACGCAGGCTACGACGAAGGAATAGGAGGAAGCAGAAGTCGACGATGACGACGACGACGACAACGACGACGACGACGAAGAGGAAGATGATGAAGAAGAGGCACACCTTGCCCGGGGCGCTGCAGGCAGATGCCAGTACGTTGGTACGCGTACTTACACACATATACACACACGTAGAGAGCCGTTTCGGTTAGCCCCGGGGGCGGAGGCGCGGAATCATGCAGCGTAGAAGAAGAAGGTGGCCCCCTTCCGTCCCAGCGGCCTTCGTCGTTGTGTGGAAGATGGCCCCGGGGGTAGACGATGTACCCTACCACCACGAACTGCACGGCAGAGCAACGGTCGTTCCGCTGCGGGCACGGAAACGAGAGGAGATAGCGCGGCGAGCTTCGTGCGTCCTCTGCACCCCCGCCCCCGAACCCAGCGGCTCTCCGCGAGCAGGAGACGGCGAAGGGCGGAGGGCACCGTGGGGGCGGAGGGATCCAGGGTGCCCCGCGGACATTTAGCGAGACAATACGCTCCGTGAGGCCCGCGGCAACTTCACGACGGACCGTGCTTCTCTTCTCCTCCCCTCTCCTCGACTCTCCTCCTCCTCCACCTCACCCTGCCTGGTTTCCACTCTCCTCCCCTTCGCCTCTCACTCACCCCGCGCTATCTCGTTGTCCCTCTTCGTATACGTATCGCGCACTTTCAGCCCCTCTTCCCGTTATGCAGTTCGTGTTTTATTGTTTTAGACCACGCGGACGTTCGCGATCTTCTCGCCCCCTCTCTGTGGGCTACGAGAGCTGGCTCCTTTTGTTACGAGGATAACCTTTAAAGGTCCGCTCGACGATCGTACGAACGCGCCCCAAAATGACGTGGAAAGGACGGTGATCGTCGTACCGGCAAGATGACGCGACGAACCCTTTAGCTCGAACGATTTTGCAGAGCGACGTTCGCGCGAGCCAAACAAGGAACGGCGAGCCTGTCGTTCTACGGGGGATCGTAACAAGAACTCCGATTAGGAGGACGGAAAGTTTGTCCCTGTTTCTCGTGGCCGAAGGTGGCTCCGTCTTTCGATGTAATAAAGTGCACCGCGACCTGGCTCCACGGGGTAGCTCTATATTTGTCTTCCACCCTGCTTTTACCCGCGGCCCTTTCCCTCGGCCTTTCTCGCCCTCCACCTTTTTCGTCCGCCTTGTATGCCCTCGCTTGGAGGGAGTAACGATGCCCCGGGGCGGGCCTCCGCGGCGCGGCTTCGCGGTAACGATAAGCAACGAAATGAAATATTAATGAAGTACCTGAGCGCGCGACCATTTTTCGCGGCCGTCTCACCACCGACGCCTCGGGTGTCGGAGAAAAAGTCGCCAGGCTCGCGACGGGGTGGGCAGAGGTGGGTCGTCGTCGTCGAGCGGCGAGAAACGCCGGAAAAAAGAAAGCGAGGGGACGAGGAGTTGGAAATGGTGGCGCGAGGGAAACCGCCGACGAGAGCCTGTTTCGTTTCGTAGATAAAAATAATTGACGACGCGGTCAGATTTATTTGGCTCGCGACGCGAGAGAATGAAATTGAAAGAGCGACTCGACGACTCTCTCGTTCGTTTCTTCCGTGCCCGCATAACCGCGGTACGCGCGCAAGATTCGAGTCTTCTACTTAGTACTTTCTCGCCCATAAGTCACTGGGCGGCTTGTCAGTTTTGAATAAAACCAGTTTACTAAATTGCTCGGCGAGATCTATGAATGGGATTAGTTTTTCCAACGGGGCACCGAGATTTTTAGCATCGGATTACTTTCGCGAAGAGACGGCAACAGTATTACCGCCGGGTCCGCTGATTTATCATTAATTTATACATTTCAGTAATACTAGCATTATCGTGACAAATTGACCGAACTGTCTGGATATTTGTAATATTTATATTACCAATACCCGCGATTGGATACGGACGGGCAAGTATACGCGCGCGTCTATGATTTCTTAGATAAAATCTGACACTGATTGGGTAAAGTTAATCAAGGAAAAAAGAGAACGCGTTGATACGAGATTTTTGCCGGCGGTTTCTTGGTGGGAGATGCAATTACCCAGCGGTACACGGACACCGCTAATATGGACTCGTCAAGGAGAACGCGGATCGTTTGTGAAAGGGTTAATCTATCGCGATATATCATTCGAGCGCCTGGCGGGTCGTCGCGTCGCGCGGCGGAACGTCGATCAGCGACACGTCGATCACGTTTTTGCGGGCGACGCGTTCGACTGATAATTAACGATCGACCGAGTCGCGTTCGTACGAAAAATTCCAGTCCGACGTTGTCGCTCGTAAACTGTCATTTGCCCCAGCCACGCCTTCGGACAACGCGTGCAACGGGTCTCCCTTCGAGTACTCATAAACGCGAGAGAGGCGGGACGCGGGGGAAGGGCGATAAACTCTGGATAAACGAAACTTTCGACACCCCCGAAAGGAACACCTACTCTCACCCCGCCGCTCGTCGCTACGAACCAGAAACAGGATACGCGATAACCCAGGATCTCGGCGGGAACAGCCGGCTAATTCGCCGGAGCCGCGTTTTCGCGAACAATGCATGAAAATAACCCATTGCACAGTTTTACCACGGCGGTTCATGTCAGCGTGGTTGCATTTGCGATGAATGCGAGATACCCCGGGCAATTCCCTAATTGCAGTGAGAGGCAAACGAAGCGGGAAAGGGGGAACGAGATGGCCGCGAGACGCGGAGAAAGATGACGAGAGATAGAGCGGGACGGACGGTGAAAGCTAGAGAAAGACGATGGAAGAAGGCTATCCGCTGTTCTCAGCGATGCTTCGAGCGCTCCAGAACGCTCTTTCCTCGTCGCACCGCGAAGCTCCGCGGAGCACGCCACTCTACTTACGTTCACCTTCCTGCTCCTCTCGTCCCGTCTTCGTCCCAGCCCCGTTCAACGGGTATCCGCCGTCTCCGTTCCTCTATCTCTCCCTTTCGCGACGTGTGCAAGCGCTTCGAAGCGCTCGAACGCCCCCGCGAGCCAAACACGGGCCAGCGCCTTCGTGTATCACCGTCTCGCTCGATCTTCACGATCTTCACGAGTCGCCCCGAGACTCGACTGCCTATAAGCAGACTTCACGGACGGAAGAAAAGGGAACGGGTTGCGCTTCAGCAACGTTTCCTCGACTGCCCTCCGCTGCCACGTTCCTCCTCGCTCTCTTCTTTATCATCTTCTTCGTGTTCCACGGCTCTGCTTCTATTATGTTTCTCCCGATGATCGTTTCGATCGCGATAGCGAGATCGGAGTCACGTGGCGGGGTTCCGACCGCAGTCTTCTCCCTCTCGCATCGTAATCTACTCTTGGAATGGCAGATCGATTTTATTATTTCACAGCTATCAAAGGAAACGTACGTTCTAAAACTCTGAAACAGGCATCGCATCTGTGCTGTTCGTTGAAACTTGGATACGTTAGTTTTTACTGTCTTCGCTGCGGCTAAACGTCGCGAGTGATCAGGGGTTGAACGCTTCGCGGTACCGCGAAATCGATTTCCAATTCCAATTGGTTTTTTAGTACGAACCAATAGGCTATATCATACGCTTCGCCACTCATCGATGATATTAATGGATTTTCCATTTCGGTTATTTTTAATAACTCTGCATTCGAACGGGGGGGTAAAACTACCCCTGCGAATTTCCCGGCGAGAAAAAAAGGCGCTTCGAACCACCGCTCGCCCCCGATTTTGTTCGCATTCGAAAGCGCGATATAGACGCGTTGTACGCGTGTCGAAAAAAAGGGGTGAAGGGGGTAAAACAGAAATAAACCCGTTCTGTATCGCAGGCTGTTGCTCTCGCTTTCCATTACGATCGTTTTATCGGCGAGTACTGATCCGGAATCAAGCGATAACCCTATTAATCACGCTACTTCGGCTGTTGACATCGATTCCGTCCGTACGAACCGATCTGTGGCCACGGATCGGCGAACCGAATCGTACGTCGCCACGGTTTAACAGAAAGCCAGCCGCGGAAGGGGGTTTTCGACCGCGCCGCCTCGCCTCTTAAGCATACGCGAATCGCGCATAATGGAATCCACGTCGACCAGTTCCCTCGAAGTCGTCGGGTCGATAAAGCTTCGCGATGCGATAACTACCCGCAGCGAAGGTAATTACCGCCAGGTACCGCGGCGGTGAATAGAAAAGCCAGCAGGGCGAAAGTTCGCAGCGCGCGGCCGCGACCGCGCGCTTGACAAACCGGTAAAAGTTCCACGGTTATTTGATTAGCTCGTACGCGCGATTTCGTACTTTTACGTCGACCTGGGACGTTAGGATGCAGGGAAACGCGAAACTTTAACGTTCGCATGTAAATCTTATTTATCGCCTGGTAGTGGAACGAGGTAAATACGAGGGCGCGCGCGGCCGCTCGCTAGCACGGGCGGCTGAGTTTAAAAGCGCACCGTTGGTCCGCCGGTGCCGGTTAATGGAGTGGTTATGGGAGAATTATTAGACGAGTGTGTGAGATTAATTGCGGTTAAGCCTCCTCGTTAAACTCACCGAACGGATTGAATTATAGCCGTCGGTGACGATAAAATAAACTGGCGTTATTGCACTGTAATTTTCTTCGCCCGCGGATCGGTTGCTCCTTTTATCGGAATACCTCTCGTTCTTTTTATACGACAGAGCTTTTGTTTGCTTAACGTACGCGCTGCTTGGGAGCGCTCGAAATTTATCATTTCGGTCCTTAAGCGCTGCGGATGCTCGATGGCTTCGCCACGAACGCTGCAGTAACGAAGCGTTTAAAACACCCCCCGACATTGGTGCGTTGGTCCCCGTTCTTTCGTCGCGCCATGCTTAAGCGGAAACGGTCGAGCAATCGAAACGTCGAAATTGAAACCCCAATGGGAAAGCGAAGCTCGTGACGAGGAGGAGAGGATGACGTTGCGACCGACGACTTTCAAACTTACTGACCTCGAACGAACTTCTGCCTTTCTCCGACAACTTTAACCCTTAAAGCTGGCGAACAACGGGACCGAGCGACGGCGTGGCTCCCGTGGCCGTAAACGTCGCGGGTTATTGGAAACTCGGTCGAGCCGGGTCGTCGCTTAATATGCCTGGTCGATATCGAACGGGGGAAGTTATTGAAATTCATGGGGTCATTAGCCTGACCCTCGCATGCGAATAACAATGTATCGCCGCGGTACCGCGCGAACGATCACATTTATATTCATTTTATAATGGCCGCCTAAATTATTAATGCGACGCACGAATAAAGAAAGAAAGAGAAATAACAAAAAAAAAAAAAAAAAAAACAGAAACCCTATCGTAAACGCGAAAATTATACGTCCACCCTGACTACCGTAATAATATAATTACACGGTTCCTGCTGCGGACGGCGGAATCGAGGTTCGATACGAATTTTATATCAAGCCCGCGTGTCGACCGATAAGTGACGATTCTCCACGCAACCGAGATCCGAGCGACGAGAGAACAGAAGCGAGATCGCGTTCCACGGGACGACGAGCTGCTCCAACCTTTATGCATGCACATCGTAAGATGATTCTCGTCGAACATAATAGCACGATCACGGTCGTCCTGACAAGTTGTTATCATTCCCCCGGCCTGGCGTGTCTGGGGCCGTGCAGCTTCCACTAATCTGCCTCCGCGGCATGATCCTCGGCTGGCGAGCCGAGTAACCTTTAGTTGCAACGATAACGAACATTCGTACCGTGAAAAGGCCAGCCGTCTACTCCGAGACGTGGCGACTCGTCGCTCACGCCACGCGTGTCCATATATTCCTCGAGTTCGAAAACCAGACACAGGCGCGCAACAATTGTCCCCCGACGAATCGGACGAGTCGGCGGGTCCGAATTCCACGGTTTTCACCGCGATCGCGGACCATGGTGGATGCGCGATGGATTTCGCGAAGGCGCATCGCGAAAGAGGGAAAGATCGAGAGCCCGAAGGCGCTTAATAAACGTTATTAGCGGGGCCCCGGTCGCGGCTAGGTGGGAGTTAAGGCCCAGAGCACATCCCACGGCCATCTATGGGAGCCGCCTGCCTTTCTCAGGGAGCGTTCTCCGGCTTACGTAAGGTATCGAGAGAGCGACGAAGACGCGGACGACGGTGGGACCAGGACGGCCAGGTGAGGACGGGGAAAGAATGGAAAGGGCGAGAGGGGGTGGACGGGGGAGGAAAAGGGGGCATCGCAGCCCAGACTCGAAGAGAAGGAGCCTGGAGGCTGTCTGGAATCTTCTCAAAATGATTCACAGCCTCCGGTAATTTACATTCGCTTGCGTGGGTGATCGTCGGAGGCTCGGTCTACCGGGATCGAGAGGTGGACGGGAGGTGGGTGGCGGTGGGCGGGTGAAGGGGTAGGTCGAGGGCCGCCGGCCATACTCCTCTCTTTGCCGACTGCCATCGAAAAGGTTAAACATACACCCACAAGAGGTCACGTAACCGGCCAGGGAGAAAAGACCGAGTTCGCGAGCTACCTTCCTTCCTTTCCCTTCGACGCCGCGGTGGCATACATGCGAGCGCCGGTGCATGTGCCGATGCACATTACCCAGGACAAGAGGACGGGAAAGCAGGGGACCCGGGGGGGATGGAGAACGGTGGATCCTCGAGTCGGCGCGATGCCTTTGGATCCCGTGTGGCCTCGTTGGAGGATCGCTCTTTTTTTTCCTCCTATCTCCCGAAGAGACGTTAAACGTTCTAGGAAGTACGAGGATGTTCGATCCTCCTGTTTAACGGAGGAGGATCTCGCGGTAACCGATGGGCTAAACGGGGGCTCGAGAGTGCTTCCGTTTATTGGCACTATCGAGGGGCCAGATGAATGGCTTCGAGCGTACGCTGAAGGATGTTACGTTTCCAACGTGACTCGTCCGGTGTCTTGGCTTCTCAACCCTGTCGCTGCCTTCGAAGTTCCCTCTCGATCCTTTCTTGCGAACGGCAAATATAAAACGTCAAATCGGATTTCGTGCCGTGACTTTGCTCGACGAGTTCATAAAACTTGTTCCGTTAACGTTTTTCGGCCATTCGAAGCATTCCAGGGGGTCCCGTGATACACGCTCTGCCTCTTTCGAGCAGTTGACGTCTTTATTCTCGTCTCCGCGTTACGGATGCGGGCCCACGTAGGAGTCTACGAGTTACCGTCGCGATACGTTCCGGAGCTACGTTTTTTCCGTCGCCCGCGTAAAAATTGGAGGCGAAAATAACTCCAGCGGTGACTCCACGCATAACGATCATGGTTACGCGGCAAATAGAAAGGAAAACGTCAATTGACGTTCGGCTGGCTCGTACGGTTCGCAATTAACCGCGGGAATACAATTAGTAATGTACACAAACGCGCGTCTAGGTGCGAGACGTTCGTCCGTCGAGGAACAAAGGAATCCACGATCGAGCAGACGTCCAATTATCATTCTTACCATAACGCGCCGCGTCCAACAGGACCAGCGCGATAACTTGGAAAGGATCGCCGCGTAGGAACAGCGGTATGCTTCATTACGAGGCAGTAATCGATAAGCGTCGAATAAAGTCTCGATTTCAGTGGACCGCATCGAGGTCCGACGTCGTTTTGCAACGATACGGACGATGCACACCTACCAACCCGCGAATCCTCCGACGAGGATTTGCATATCGACGGGAAGTAAAGGCGCACGTGCGCGGATGACGACTTCTGGCTGACGGCCGCTGCGCTAATAAAACCCCATTAATAGAACTCCGACTCGCGGAAGGACAGAGAGAAAGGTTACGAGAGACGCGAACAGAAAATGGAAGAAGAAATGTAGACGAAGCGGAGGGACAAAAACGGGTGGGGAAGAGAGAGGGGAGAAGGAGTGAAAGGGAGAGAGAGAGAGAGGTGGGCAACCGAGGCTCTCGCCTTGGGCACGACACGACCCGTTTCAAAGACACGTAGGGCCAAACCAGAGGGTAAAGGGGAGGAGGGACAGAGAGAGAGAGAGACTTCTCCCTAAAATATGTGGACCCACGGGCAACACTCGGACTCTCCTCGTTACATCCTGCTAGATGCCCCGGGCGTATACTGGTCCGCCATACCGGCAGTCTGTATATCGTATGATACAAAAACATCACATTATTTTCCTCTCTGTTCATCGCGAACAGTTTGCCCCTCTATACGCCGTCCGCCGTCTCTTTTCTTGCTCTTCTCCGCGGAGCGAAGCGAGAACGCTCCGGGGCATGTGACCACCATTATGCCTGCCTTCGTACTCCTCGACCTCCTCTTCGTCGTCGTCCTCCAACCACCTCCTACTTCTCCCGGTCTCTCTGCCTGCACTCGGTGTACATGTCCCGTCCTCCCTTGTCTCGTCCTTCTTTGGCCGCGAGGATTACGCATCCGTCGAACAATTCGAGACGCGGACCACCCGATTAATTATGCGTTCGACGCGAGCCGCTTTTTCGACCCTTAAACGCGCAGGGTCGGCCATTCGACGAACGTGTCGTCTCCTAAGGTAGAGGACGCGTCGCGATTTACGAAATGCACGGATACTCTGCTCGTATTCGCGTAACAATAATCGAATAAACGTCCTATCCAAGGCGTGAAGAATTACGCCTATCCTCGCGTGTCTCGCCGTCGATGCAACTTCATTAGGAGTGAAGTAACGCGCCGACAATATAAATAATTTCATTCGACGCGTTAGACGATCGAGAGTTTTATCGAACGCTGCGGTCGCCGAGCGTACGAGGCGAACAGTGGAATAAGACCTCAGCGGATCCTTTCACTCAAACGGGTACCCACTTTAATACACATTTCGAATATTTAAGGCGTCATTTTCTTAGACGCGCTCACGTTGTCCGCGCCGTTTAATAAGATCTTACAAGAAGATAATTAGACGGCTAATGAATAATCGGTAAACCGCGCACTTTATGAACGCGCAGCGCTCGTAAAGTCGGGACTTAATGACGTTGAAACGTCCCGTGCGTCGCGCGTCGAGTTTTCCGAGAATTTATTCAGACAGACAAATGAACACCGGGCAGAAAACCATCCATCTGTTAAGGCTGAGAAAGAAAGGAGAAAAACGTTGTGTACCAGGATCGTTAATAAATCGCCGTGAGTGTAGGCGATTCCGTAAAACTAGCGGTAAACGGCGTTCGTTTTAGTCCATTAGAAAGATAACGCAGCGAGTGAAAGCACTCGATGCAATCGACTGCCCGACCCGCCGCGCGTGTCTCTCTTACCTCTTCTTGTAATCTCCGTTTGAAATCTATCGCGTACTGTGACGATCGAATGGATCGATCGGGCGATCCATCACCATGGACAGTAGTTGATTCGACGATTCAGGATACATTCGTCTCTTCACACTCGCACGGAAAGATCGTACAATGTTATCCGCTCGAACCATCTTGCCGATGCCATTTGTATGTTTTTGTGAGCGGGACGATCAATCAACAAAGCAGAACCATATGAAAGAGATTCCGTGAAGACGCGAACCTTCGTCGACTCGAACGATAGCCAGGGATTCGTGAAATAGAATCTGTCTGTCTTGCGCGCTGAATCTACTTAGACTCGCGGACCGAACTAGCCGCACGAGCTTCTGGATTTACGAGACAACGCGGCACGAAAACGTCATTTTTATGTGGTTCGTTAAATGCTTCGTTGGTTACGTTACACGATTACATTTATCGTAATTCCCGGTCGATGTCGTAGCTTTTGCGAGTTAAACAACCGTCCCGATACCTCTGAACGGAAACGTGTATCCTCCTCTGCCAAGCGGAGACCTTCGACGATTAATTAGCAACCGAAAGAATGCCTTCCACGAATTCATCCGACTCATCCTCCGCGTGAACCCCTCGCGAACCAACGACGTAAAAGCTCCGCTAAAAGGTTTTACGCTTTAATCAAACGAACCTCTCGCGCGTTTCCATAAAAACCAATACGCGGTCGTAAATTACGATAAACCACCCAGGGCGCGGTGCTCGAAAACCGGCGAAAAGTATTCAACGCGAAGCGCCAGAAGAAGGGTATTCAGAAAATCGCTCGGATCGCTTCCCCGAACGATTCCCGTCCGAGCGAGGACGAGCTCCGCGATCACGGCCCGAAATCACGGATCGAATCCGTTCTCGATATTCTCTTAACGCGTCGATTCGATCGGTCTTTCGACGGGCTCTTGGTCCCCGATGGATAATCAGGGCCGTGGACGCCGCCAAAAAGCCGAGGACAAAAACGCGGAGCGGAGACGTCGATCGGCGCACATTTCGAATGAGCCTCCGAAACGGCTAAGTAACCCTTTGCGCCCCGCCACGTGTCTGGCGCTGGGACCAGCCTCGATCCAACGTTACCCATATATATATACCTCTCTCTCTCTCTCTCTCTCTATATATATATATATATATATACATATATATATATATAAATATATATATATACGTTACACGAACGCGTCACTTTGTCCCTGACGAAGTTAGCGTTTACGTATGCGAGGCAGCATCGTCCGGTGGGTTTGGAACCGCCTGGGGCATTCTGGAACGATGTTGTCGGCCGTGGCCGTTTTAGCCCCAGGGCAGCTCGAATACGACAGACACCGAGAGGAGCCGAGGCTTGGTTCCCTTTATATCGGCCCTCGCCAACTGCCCCATTATTCTCGATGGCCGATGGCCAATCGTATCGGCCGAAGTACCAACTGTAACTTTACGAGGACGAGGTCCCCGGACACGCCAGGGTAGGCCCCGGCTGGAAAAGCTCCAGCTGCCGGCGCGCCTCCGGAATCGCTGTTAAAACCGCCCACGCGCCGATTAATTCGACTTCCGCCTCTTATTTCCGCGGTATTCTTCGTCCCGATTCCTTCGCGTCCCAAGTCGCGAGACGCGTTCAACGAGACGACCAGAAATCGGTTGACGCGAAAAGCGAAGCCTCTCGATGCGTGAAACACCGCCAGGCCCCGGAGACATCGATCCTGTATCCCTCTCCGTATAAATCACCCGGACAACTTATTTTCCAACGAACAGTCTCGATCCTGTAATCATCGATTCCTCTTTATGCCGTCCGGCGGCTCTTTGCGCGGCGAATGAAGATTTTGAGAAACTGAATCGCTAAATAAAGTAATTGACCAAGTAATTACAAAGTAATGGAGGGGCGATCGTTTGCAACGCATGATATATTACAAGACCCACCAGAGGAGGCTACCATACCGTGTCCGTATTAATCTCCCGGCGACTAATTTCAATCGCGCGCGCGGTCGTCGGTTACTTTTATTTGCGCCAATAATTCCCAAACGCGACAATATCGCCTCGCGGACCGGTGTAACGTTCGAACGTCGAACGCTTCTTGCCGATAATTTATATAGCGTGCAATTACCGCGACTCCCCCTGGGTGAAGTTAAAAAGGCAAATGAACGGGTGAGTACAAGGGGGCCGGGCGTAGCGTGCATACTAAATATCTCATTAGCCGACTCAAAGGTGGATTCGCAGATTATTGTTATTATTAAAACGTTAAGTGGCAGCGGTACGCTCGGGAGGCTCGTAGATAGCGCCGTTTATCTAAATTGTTTATCGCTCGGATTATTTATGCGCCGGAAAAACGCGCCAGCGCGATAGGTCGCGGGTGCTCGCGCGATTTGCGCGCGCGTTTCTTTCCTCCGTTCGAGGGAATCGCGTCAGCGGCTGAAAAAGTCGCGCGAGCGTAAAGCGAGAGGCGTTCAGCGGAGCTGGCTCGCGTTAAGACCGTCTTCCTGCTCGATTAAGACCGTTCGCGGATCTCGAGCAAATACGAGCGGACGACGCTGAGGAATCGACGCGTCGGCAGGCGGACGCCGCGCAAAAACGACGAAATCGATCGCGCGCGCTGATGAAGATCTACCTTTGCGTACATTCGTAGAACCGAGGCGCGCTTCGGGCGTTTGTTTAAAGGCCGCGAGATGCATCGCGAAGATCGACTGCTCGGCTGAGAAAGAGAGAGAGGGACCGAGAGGACGTCGAGCGCGATGATCTGAATTAAAGAAGCTAGACATCGGATCAAGGGATCGAAGCGGGAACGCAACGATACCCGCGGCTAGCTTTCGGATGAAGTTGTTCCGGCGTTGATTAAATTTCATTTGCGTCCCGACAAAATTACTGGCCGATCTACTTCTGTCGGGTAATCGTCAGCGAATGGCGTTTGAATTACACGCGCGCCTCGGTACAAAGTAACATCGTTGGAACCTGATGAAGCGGCCTGGACTTCGGCCTGCGCGACTTCGCCGCCAACAGTCAGCCTTGAGAACGCTGTTTTCGGTATTTTCAAAAATTCCCGATCTACCGATAGAGGGACGAAGCGATGGGTAAGAAATGCGATTGGAAGACGTAATAACGATGAACGTGAATATCGAATTGACCGCGGGGCGTCCGCGACGGGGTCGAAGCCAATTGACACACGCCAGAGCGGGGTGACCTCGGGGGTTGAAGAGGACTGCAAGCTCGAGGCGCTTAACGAAACGCCGGCAGCTCTCGTAGGGAAAAGGCGTCGCTGGAGGGAGAAGAGTAGGACGTCGGTGCAGCGTAGCTGGCGGTGGGGTAGCGTCGACGACGATGGTGGTGGCGACGACGGCGGCAGCGGCGGCGGCGGCGGCGGCGATGGCAGTGGTGGTGGAAGTAGCGCGAACGCCGTGACACCGGCGAAGACACTTCAGTCCCATTAAAGCTGCGGTGGCGCGCGGCTCGCGCTCGTTTTACCCCTCAGAAGAAGACACGTGAACCGTGACCACGTGGAACCAGTGCGTGACACGCGAGGTTCGCGACACGAGAGCTTCCCGCGCGAAAGCTCCGCGGTGGCTCGCCGGAAGTGTTGAGTTTTTGTTCGTTTCTTTCCCTCGAGAAAGTGAGAGGAGTTCGGGGGATTTTCTTTAAGTCGACGCCGTGGACGCGAGAACAACCGTCAACCTGGAGCCCACGTGTCAGAAACGGTTAGTGGTGAAACATATACTGGTTCTATTCTTTTCTACGCGATGCACCATGTACACTAGAAGATTGACGTTCGTTTTCTGTAGCGTCACTGTTGATATTCTCGAGTCGTTGTCCAAGTATCGTCGAAGAAAGGGGATGCTCCCTCCAAAATTGTACTTCCAGTGGAAAGTGTCATTTTGAAAACAGTAGTTGGGTGCGATTAGATTTCAATGGAAACTGTTTAAGAGTAGAATAAAGATCGTAGACAATATCGCCTCGTTGAAATTTGCAATTCTACTGTCCTGATATCAGGCCTCGAAAAGATGCATACGAAACCTGCACGAACGCATCGAGGCCATTAGAAAAGCGAAACGGCGTTCGTTCTCTCGCGATTTATCTAATCAGCCGATTTACTTTCACACTGATTGCACGGCAATTAGCCGATGAACAGTTTATCGCACGCCTAGACACGGTCCGCGAATAATAAACGAGACTGGCCTCTCTCCTCGTCAACGATCAACTTAAAACTCACTTAACGAGGCTGAAAAAAAACGCGGCCTCGGTAACGTTTCATGCAATTCCGTGGGTTTCGCGACCGCGGAACCTTTTCTCAATTTTTCCCAACAACGCCGCGCGAAACGTAATCGAATTGCGACACAGAACCGAGACAATCGAGACCGGGAAGCCATTCCTCGTTCCGCTTTCTTCGAGCTCTCTGTCGAAATATCTCGTGACCGATGCATGCCCGTGCACCGCTACCAATTAAGCCTCCAGGAAGCTGTCGAAACACGAAATGTCCCCCGTAATGACAGGCTCACACTCGAAATGACAGTCGAGTCGAATCGATCACGGCTGTACGCGTGGCAAAAGACATTTAACATCGACATTCTTCCACTCGATTACACCTCTATCCGCCGTGCCGATCCGCGCGGCGACGTACGCGCGCAATTACGCGAGGACGCACGCACCGAGAGTGTAAAAAAGACGATCGGGATGACGACCTCGCCAGCTCGATCCGGAGGGGAAGAAATAAATAAAAAGCGCGCGTAATCGATTTGCAATATTTGAACCGCTCACTTACTGGAGGAGGCACCGACGCCGGAGCACCTACGGCACAATGAAATTGCTCAATCCGCAGGCTGCATTCCGGCGTCATCGAACAATGCTTATGATCAATTATGCACCACGCGCTCCCCGCCGCCGTGACATATCGCGCCGCGTCGCACGGAATCCGCTTTCGAGAGCTAATGCAGTTCGAGAGTAACTCGAGACACGCGGGGGCCTTACATAAGCCGAGAGGTGGTTCAACGTGGTCGTTTTCAGTTCTGTCTCGACTTTTTTTTTTTTTTATGGATCACCTAGCGTGACCGGGGGTGATATAAGAAGATTGAGAACGTTGGGATTGTAGCTTCGAAATAGCTTTTAGCGCTCATTTTTTGTACCATCGTCGTACACGACACCCTTTCTGGGGATTGCGAAGAAATCGCGTGTTGATACGTTTCAATACTTTTTGCGGGGCTATTTTTATAGACATTTTAACGAGTCCTTCGAAACCAAACGCAATGCAAATCAGAATTAACTGCGATGCGAGTTTTCCAATTACTTGTAATCGGAAGTCTCAATTTGTGTAATTCAATAAGATAGAGATTGTTTACGAGCAATGGATGTAGTCAAGCTTTATCTGATAATTGAAATCGCAAAAGGAATGTTTAATTTTCGCTTGCATCCTGGATAAATGTCGAACGTTAATTTCCCGTGGACACATCATAATTCTCGAAATCCGACAACATTCCATTCGACGCTGGCTGCCCACGAAACGTAGCGACGAATAAATCATCCATTTCCACCTCCTTTTCCACGAGACTTTCGTATTTCACTTTTCCTGTGCGCCAGCCACGCAATCCACGACGAAGGAAACGCGCGGGAAAAGGGGCACGCGAAGAAGGTGCAGAAGGAAACGGGGTAGCGAAGAAGAAGAGAGACCTTCTCGTGATCGACACGAATTTACGAGAAGTCCGAACGACGACAAGCTCTTAAGTTTTCTCGCGTGAGGCCACGTCCAGAGTTATGGGGACACGATCGAAGCGTATCGGGGTCCGAACGTCGCCCTGAAATCGGCCAGCGGTGCGACGAACTATGGACGAACACGTCCCAGTTCGTTAAGACGCGCTGCTATCCGAAATAATTACCAGCCTGTCATCCCAGCGACGTGCGATCCGTGACAAAGCGACGTAACGGTCCGCGTGGAAGCCCACGCAATGGCGCGATGGAAACACGTTCAGCCTCGAAACCGTGGCGGAAAATGACGGACCGGGTACCGCGATTTATCTACCGCCGTACGACGTGTTTTCCGCGTCAAACCGCGCGTGTCCCTTTATCGACGTCCATTAATTCAGCCACCGATCCACTGGCCTGGGCGTTGTTAACTCGAAATTTTTCGTTCCGCTCGTTCCGCGCGATTAATTCCGCGATAGATCGATCGACGGGGGTTGCTACTTTTCTGCGAAGATCCGGTTAGCCCGTGGCGTGGCTCGCATCGGTCCCGAGACGGACGATCCCGATCTCGAGTAACTTTCAATTACCCTCGGATCGTTACTTTGTACCTTGGATTCCAGGATGACGATACAACGTGACTCTTAATCTCGACAATTGATCGTTGCAAATCGAGGACCACGAGTGCCCGCGAAACGATCGGAAGGATGCACCTCGAACGTTTTAGAGGTAGATTCGCGTTACCCTCGATAGGCATCGATTATATTTAACGCTTACGATGTTGGTTTATTTTCGCTCGGAGTGTTTTGCAAACGGGAACGTCCGCTCGCGCTCGATTTCTCTTCCTCGCTGGTCCCCCCACGGTGATCCACGTGGATCCTTTTCCGTCGGCGCATCGTCGATCTCGCCCACCTTTCGCGTCTACCTACGTCCACCTCCGCTCGCGGTACGTAAACCGGGAAGAAAAGCAGCAGACGCAGGGTGGGACGCGAGCCGCGGAAAAACTAACAAAGTCGTCGACAAAGAACGGTGGCCACGGACGGCTGACAAAGGGCGAGGGAAAGGGTGTAACGAGCGGAACGTATTGGATTTCCGCGGGACGTGCAGCTTTTCGAAAAATCGCCAGCTGAAATTCCGGCGGATCGTTCGACGCGGCGGAATCGGGGAAT
This sequence comes from Xylocopa violacea, assembly GCA_963969225.1. Taxonomy (NCBI): domain Eukaryota; kingdom Metazoa; phylum Arthropoda; class Insecta; order Hymenoptera; family Apidae; genus Xylocopa; species Xylocopa violacea. Next base: position 38,855,330 of record CAXAJV010000002.1, read on the forward strand.
ACAACGGGGAGAGATAACGCGGGTGCCGCGGCGGGCGGAAAAGTTTTCAAGCCGTTTACCGGCTGGCCAGCTAGCCAGCTAGTCGTCGCGCGTACGTGGTGCACGCGGATAGATACGTGCGCGCACACGTGCACACGGGCTGATAGCAAAAGGAGGTGCAGGAGGAGACGGACGGGGGTGGAACAGCACCCGCCAGCATTTCAGAGAACGGATGTGGAAGGGATATGGACTCTGTGGAAATTGTGCTGGGGTAGGAAAACGGGGGTTGGAAACTGACCCGAGGGATCGCCCGGGGCGCAGACGAGCTCCGCAGTTGCCGTAATTAGAACCGAGCGCCCCGGGCGCTTAGCCGACGGCTGACGAGTCTCCTGCGGACCGAAATTATTCATGAAGCCGCGCCACCCACGGCGAAATTTTTCCGTAAATATTTTCCCTTGTCCGAGATATCGGGGCCTGTGCGATCTGTGAACATGCGCGCGCGCGAATAGCGCGCTATCGTCCTGCTAATCGTGGAAGGACATTAACTTTTCCTTCTATTCTTCTTTTTTTTTCTGTTCCTCGGATGTGGGCCCATCGCAGACCCGCGAAGGGTTGGAAACGCTGCGGCCATGTCTGTGTAATTCGATGCACGGAGTTTTCGAGCTTCTCGTGCGCAGCGTGGTGTTTCATAAGGTGATTCTTAATAGTTTTCTTTTCATCGACTGGGGAAAATTAGAGTAAAGAAATCAAAGTAATAATATGCTCGACTCGACTGCACTCGAGGCAGAGCTTCACTCTCAGACAAGCGCAACCCCTAAGAAAGGAATCTCGATATGCATTACTACGTTCGTACTATGTTCAACGATTATAATCGATCAGATTTCGATCGTTGATACCGTATCGAACTAATTTTTATTACGTCCGTCGGGTAGCGCGATCGAGCGATCTGGCTCGTTTCAGATTGTAATGTAACATATTCGCTGTCGAGGTTGATAACTTGAAAACGAGATCCAGTTAGAAACACGCCCATTTATCATCATCGATTATCATCCGACTGTACGTTAATCGTGAAAAATACGACTCGTAGCGATCGAATTAACCAGAACCATTTAATAAATCAATTACAAGTTTAATTATAGTAGAGAGTCACGTACTCGCTTGTGACTTACTTATCGATTAATCTTCCTCGGACAAGCATTAGAGCGAAGCTGCAATAACGAGGCGGATTACAAAACACGCGAGTTCTATTCGACAATGCGCAATTCCATCGACGACACTTTGCCAAAGGAACGAAATCGCAAACGTGGCATTCGCTCGATCGATTAATTGCTACGACCGAGCGTCCGCTCGCCCTCCGACTCCCCTCGAATCCCGTTCGATCTCCCGCGAAAGCTCTGTCCGCGTCGAAACGAATTCGTAATCGAACGATCATCTAATATCGCGAAACTCCGTTTCGCGACGCTTTCGCGCGCTGGATCGATCCGCGGAGAAAACGAAAGAGATCCGCTGGAAAATCTGCGGATCCGCGGGGAGGCGGGCTCGCGACGCACAAAAGGTGCCGAGCGGATGCCACGGGGAACGCGCGCGGCAGCTGGTGTACGCGCGACGGGGGGACTTTTCGAAGCGTAAAACGCGAGAACCGTGTCGCAACGGAGCGCGGCGTGTGTTGCGCCGCGTGGAATTCCAATCTCCGCAACGCGCCGCGTCTCGGTCAGAGTTTCCGTCTCGCAGGGTAAGTAGGTGAGTAAGCGGTGGGACTAGGCGAGGATGAAATGGAGCAAGACATGCATTGGCGCGTGTCGGGAGTGCCCTCCTCGGCCTGAACCGCGCGGGCCTGTTCACGGGCCTTATACGTGGCCCAGCCGTTCGCCCTGCCTCCGCGAGAATGCCTCGCGTCGAGTGGCGTAAGTAACGACGCGTGCAAAACCGCCGCGTATGTAGATACCAGCGCGGAGCGCGGCTCGCCTCGACGCTGGCACGACGTATCGCCACCAGGCACACGGAACACGACCAGCCGGGAGATTTACGCCGCGGCTGCGGCACCGCCGCGCCAGGTCCGCGATTCTTTCCAGCCCCTCGTATCCAGCCGCGTGCCCCACCCGGAGGGAGCTGGACGACGCGTTCTTAAACCTGTGAAATATAGAAAAATCGCGTGGACGGATTTATTCGACGATGAACGCGACAAGCGTTTAGGTGGCTGCGTTCGCCCGTGCAAGCGTATCCAACGGCCAGGACACGCGAGAACGAGATCATCCCGGGACAGAGTTATGTACGATTTCGGCGATAAAGCGGATCGCCCGCGGGCGCGTTCGTGTACGAGACGCGTTTCCTGAAAGGATCGTGTTGGATCGCTTTTTAAGGACGTTATGGAGGTTCGTTCGCCGCGCGGTATAATTGCGCGACATTAAGGGGTGTCGCGCTGAGGGGATGGATGCGAGATCGCGAGGCCAAGATTCTGAGGTGCGCGAGGCTGATTTCATGCCCCACCGTTCGGCTTTTCAACGTAATGGACGTCGAGACGTTCGAAAAACTTATCCGATCTAGAGTCGACCCACGCGGCGATCTGCGTCCCGTGCGTTAACGCTTCGATAGCGCTCGACGCGACACCAATTTGTAAAATAACAGAGCAGAATGCGGGACACCTGTTCGATATTCTTAAAACGTGTAATCGAGCGAGGATACGCGATCGCGTACGGCTGTTTAAGCAAATACAGACGGAACACGCGTTCGGAACATCGGAGGGCAAGAATTCCTGAGGACAACGCGGGCACACCGAGTCGCGGAAGGATTTATATCGCGGTTGGTTTACGCTCGTGGTTACGCGTTCACCGTCGCTCGTTTGAAAAATATAGAATACCGCCAGGAATTTATCGACCGATAAAAGGGACACCTCGTAGGCGACGCGAACAGTTAGGATGCTGGATTTCGCCGGAAGAAGTAACGCGGGGACGCGGATAAATTCCTCGTTGTTCGATAAAGTTGACGCGATTAAATTTGTAAGACACTCCGGGCGCGCGCGGAATGGAATGGCGCGAATCTGACGAACGTTTAGAGGTCTCTCGATGGGCAATCGCGACTAGTCGGAATCGTTGGCGATTACGAAAGATTAATGTAACGCTGCATAAACGTTAATCGCGAACGGATAGTCACCGTTAGACAGCCACGGTTTAATTACCAACCAGTTGCGATGTCCGTGCCGCGCGAATACGGGTGTTGCAAAATGCAACGCTAAACTCGAACGGGTCCCAAATGCACAGATATATCGGTGCAGATCGTTTTCACGCGCGAGATTCAACTACCTGCCTGTTACGATTCGTTGAAAGTTGTGTAATTTGTTTTATGGCGTACGGTTAGTCGATTATTAGAACTACTTTGATCGATAACGGGCACGCAGTTAAAGAGTAATGGCCGTATTACCGGCTAACTAGCTCTGGCTACGCTGGCTGTGAAACTTAAGCATAACTATCGGCTGCGTTTTTGTGCGCCATCGTTCAACGAACCTCTCCCGATGCGAGATCAATTTTTTGTCGCTAGAGAAATTTATTTTCAAACAGCGAAAAAACGAGCAATCCGAGCGCATAACCCAACCCATCGATCGCAGATAACCACCGAAAGCAATTAAACGCAAGATCGAAACAAGCACTCTAGATTAATCACTCTAATGCGCTCGTCGAGGGGATCGACCTTACATACGTACACGCGTGGAGTAAAATCAACATCGACTCGCGAGCCGATGCTTTCGCGCGTCAAGGAAAGAAAGTGTACCCGCGACCGTCTTTCGAGTCCTCTTAAATAGGAGAACGATCGGTCAGCGACGCTGGCTACCCCACCGTGATGTATCGTAGCTTAATTGAAGCTCCTCTAAACGAGAATTAAGCGACAAGCGGTCGCGTATATTCTGAAAGGACGAGCGGGACTACGTGCCAGGCCGTGGCATCGATAAATTTCAGGCTACCTACGTAAGTGTTCGTGGTAACTGCGAGCGCAAGCCAAACCGGTCGGCACGCGCTTCAACCGTCCGCTATTGAAGCGCCGTGTGCGTGCACCAAAAAAGAGGAGGGAAAAAAAAAAGAAAGAGGAGCCACTCGCTTCGTTCCTCCTCTGTTTCTCTCGTTTTTTCTTTCTCTTTTCCTTTATACCTTTTTACCTCGTGCCCAGCTTTCCGCCCTTCGTCTTCCTGCCGTCGACCATTTTCTTTTTCTTCGCCCTTTTTCTCGTTCGTGCAACTGTACACGGGTAATCGCCGGGACAATGAACACGCGTCCCTTCGTTTCGTTCGCATTACACCTCCGGTGACATTGCCTCCTTCTGTCGCGTTCAACTTTTTTCACCGCGTTCACCATTCGTGACGCTCGCCCGCGCCGTGCCATCGACATCTCGACTTTGCCGCCTCCGAGCGGCACCCCTTTGAACGCGACGCGTGGAATTCGCGTGCTCACCCTCTGCGACACTCTCCGATAAATCGGACGGTTTTAATTTTATTTCGATTCTGATATTATGAATTACACACACTTGCTGACACGCCGAGGGAATATTCGTAACAGCTTGTGGATCGTGTTTGATACTTCTTCGATGAAATTTCCATCCTAACTCTTCGCCACGAATTTCTCAAAAATCTAAAGCAACCTGCTCGTCTTAAAATTCTGCGATCATCGTGTAAAGACGCTTTAGCTCGAGTACAGCCCTCTAAAGATACACCTTCCCGTGCACCTTTTCCTTCATCCTCATCTTTATTACATCACGTTCTTCTGGCGTGTGCACGCGGCGAGCTAAGAAGTCCTCATCTATCTCGCGAGACCACGGACGCTTATTAAACCCCGTAATAACTACCGTGCCATTCCCCGGACGATCTTCAATCAGCGAATCCAACGAGTCACTCGCACGCTGGCGGATGTAGGTCAGCGCGAAAGCTCGCTAGGAGGAAGCGGTCTGTCAGTCAAGGACGCTCTTCGACGGACGTCCTCGCGCGGATCGTAAAAATCGCGACAGCCAAGGGATCGCTCGTGGTACGAGGCGCGTTGGGTGGTCTCCCTCCGGTATTCGCGATCGTGGTGCTCGATTTTGCGCGATCGTCGATCTAATTTCCCGTGGCACATGAATTACCAACGACGTTCATCCAGGATATTGCGTTACGGAAACGCGTCACCTTGGATCTCTCTTCAACCCCCCCGTTTTTTTGTTCTACTCGTTCGAGCGTTAACTCGTTTCACCCTTAATTTAGCAACCAGTGCGATCAGCGTGGACGAAAATGAATGCAAGAGTTATTATTTCTTTCTTATTTTCGTCGTATCTAGCGTAGAATGCACCTCGAGAGGCTATTCCCTCGAGATTAATCGTTTTTAGCCCCTTCGCTGAGCAGAAGCCGGGCAACAGTTTCTTTGCGAGATCTCTATTTCTGAAACCGTGAAATAGACGATTTCGCGGTGAAACTACTGTGTTCCACATAAGTTGCATTATCGAGCAACTGGTTCTCTCTAGAAAAGCGACTCTTGGTTTGAAAGTGCATATTATTTGAAGATTAAAATGTTATTATGATTTTTCTACTTTTCTCTCATCTTCTATATCATTTTTTTTTTCTCTAATTTCCTTTCTCTTTTCTCACACGCTGCGAATCCCGCGCGATTCTACGTTTTCACGCGGCAACGCAAAAATATCTGCTCGATCCAACCGTAAACCCGATTCCCCGATCGGCTCGAACGAAAGTTGATAAAAGTTAAGGTGTCGAGCTGCCGGCGTTATCCAATCGCAATAAACGCCTGAATACTATAAGCCCCGCTGCTCTCCTCGCGTCTGAAATCCACTTCCTAACAATTTTATTAAGATAAACTCGGCTCGTTACCATCCGTGTACCAATAAATCATCGGGAGAGAAATTCGCCTCTGCCCAACGAACAGGATACGAACGATCCGCTCGTCGTCGTTTTAGCGGCGAGAACTGGCTTCTGCGGCTACGTGATTCGATTAATCGAATTCAATCCGCCGTCCGCGTTCCGGAACGCGTGGCAATTCCATCGGAGACGTCGTACGGGAGCCGAGGAACGCGCGTAAAAAGCGTGGATCGCGGTCGTTTTCACGCGTCGTCGAGCCTGGTTGGAGGCGTGTAAAACACGAACGATTCAATCGTCGTTGTGCCCGTTTTCGCGGCCAGCTACAAGCCACGAGGACCCGGGAATTGGCGAACGGAAGCGGCCGCGGGGATACGTGACGGATTAGCAGGACTGGCTGCCGCGAGTTCCACGGGGAGAGAGGGTCATCGCGACCAATTCCTCCTCCAAAAGACGCTCACGACCGCAGGGGCGTCGACTGTGTAGGGTCGTTAACGTCTTCCCCGTCGTTTCCCTTTGTCGATCAGTCGCGTGGCTCGTCCTGAAAATTTATGGCCCTGCGAAATGCCAGCCGCGTGGAATTACAGGGGAAACGAGGCGAATGGATTTCGTGGCTGAACGAAATAATCTCGCTCGACGCACGAGGCCAGGACGTCGAGGCAAGCTTGCGCCACGGTTGGAAACCGATTGCGAGGGACGATTAAAGGTGACGTAAGTGCTGTGTGGTTAGCGTAATTGCGTTTTGTTTGAACGTCTTTTACGACTCGACGGAGACGCCAGGCATTGTTTCACGAAGATTTAGTAAGACTAATGAAGCTGTGATTATACGCCGCGCCCGGAGCACGTTTTCGTGAGAGGTATCCGAAATTAGAGGAGACAGTTTCTAATTTTCTTATCGCGTTTCAAGGGACGAAACGTGAATTGTTTTTTCTTAGGGAAAATCGATTTTACCAAAGGCTGTAGATCCAATGCTAAGGGATCGATCGTAATACAGTACTTATTCACGAATGGGTGGAACTGAACATCGATAAGAACGAAATCCAAAGAGGAAACGCGCCAACCGCGAGTATTTGCAACGCGAAATTCACAGACGGGTTTCATGGTCGTCCTTTACGACCGCGAACGGCTGATAAAACACGCTAATGATCGACAGCTGTGTACGTCCAATAATGCTAATGCCTTCTTCAACTCGCGCGGAGAATGAAAAAACGCATAACGATTTACGAATTATATTACCCGTCGATTTGTCACTAATTAAACTCGAGTGCACCATTGTACGGTACGACGATTGTCCTCCCGCCCATCGATCAGAGTCAATAATGAAAGAATCGCGACGTAAAACGTGTTTTCGTTGACAACGACACCATGCTTGGTACCATCGAGTACCAAGCGTTCGCGATAAACGAGGCATCGGATTTATTAATGGGAAACAAGTTCCGAGCAGGCTCGAGCTAGAAACGGACGAGATAACGAAATGCGATATTGGGTAAATCCTCGAGATTTTAAGCGAAAGACTGTAAATGTCACGAAGATAAGTATGAAATGAACTTTAGACTCCTGAACAAGTAGTCTGCGCAAGATAAACGCAGTTGTTTATATAACTAAATCGAGGTCTATGCACTCCGCGACGCTGCTCCTTAACGGACGATTCTTCTAGAAAATCTCTTACCAATCGAAACGGCATAAAATACAAAACCGTGTAATGGCCACCGTGCGTTAGACAATGCTGCGAGCATCTGCATACTGTGCGGCTCTCGAGAAACGAAGAATGACTCGTTACAACCGTCTCCCTCGTCCAATTTACATTTCCTCTTTAATCACGACCTCTCGAGAGCGAACACGATTTCACTTGGAACTAAAAGCAAAAAAGAAACGCTTCCCGCGGTGGCCTCGTCGAAAAGAGAAGTCCCAACTTCTGGTAGCGACGTCGCCCGGGGCGTTTAAAATAATACTATTCGCGAACGAAAATGAGGCATTTTCGAATTTGCATTCGCAATCGCTCGGGGCCATCGATGTCCTCAGCGTTCTCGGAACAAGTACGAGCCGACGCGGCTCGATTTCTTGTAGAATTGGCCCCCGCGACGGGCTGGATCGCGGCCATGGCTGGAACGCGTAACCCGCAGCTAGGCCATCGAGTTTCCTGAATTTATCAATTTTTATACGACGGATACGGGAGTGCGTCGGTGGCCCTGAAGCAACGTACAAATTCTTCTTTAGCTGGAGTTACCTTTGCTCTTTGGAGCAACGAAAACCGCGAACACCTTCGCAAGGTGTAAATTTCAACCCCTAAATATTTCCACGGCTGTAGCTCATATGTTCATATTGTCCGTCTATTATAAGAATTGCAAACCGAAATACCTACGTACGAAATTATTTCAACGCGAATGCACATTCGCGCATTGTTCCCCTTTTTTTTTTTCAAATCCATACCTCCCATACTCTATCGATAACAGGCCACAAGTAATTATCGTGATGCCGTTGCCGCTACCGGGGTACAAAAACGTGTTCGAAAATACCGTTTCATTCGAAATATTATTCGGAGACGACCGCGCTGGTGACTGGCGATCGTAATGAAATCACGTAATGGAAATCCACCGCCACAGCCGAATTAATACGTGTATTGTATGATTTTATCAATTTACGTCGCAGCTGGCGGCCCCATTATTCCCCTCAAAAAATACACGCGCGCGTACCATCGCGTTCGATTCTTCGACGGCGGATAACGAATTGCAATTAGCGCGAAACTCTCGTACGAAAACATTACGCGTTTCATACACACTGCGCACTCGTATAATGCTCGTAATTTCTTCCGCTGGTTCGGGAGGGCCTCGAGCGATCCGAGAAAAAAAGTAATCAACGCTCCTCGTCGGGGTTTCCGTAGAAGAGAGAAAAAAGGAACCCCCCTCCCCTCTCCTCCTCGCCAAAAAAAAAAGGAAAAAACGAGAAACGAAATTCGTTTCCGTAATAATCCGCGGCGCTTTCGATACGGACGGGATCCATCCGGAGGATTTTCACGTGCAGCGACACGCTTTGCGGAAACGCATTGCTCGATCGGCCGACAACAGGCGAATTTGCATGCGACGGTGCCCGGAGGGCGTTTCGACGTCCACGCAAACTTGCCAGCAGACTTCTAGTTTGCGACGTCGTACACGCGCTGAGGACACGCGCGTGTCCTCAGAACGTGTTAGACCCCTTCTCGTCGGTGCCCCAGGCGACGCTCATCTTGGCACACGTGCATGCAGCTGGTCACTTCGAACAGGCTGCCGCGGTTCTGCACACAACTGTTGCCCGGAACACGACGCAAAGCGGCCGCGACGATCTTTTTTCGTAATAAGATCGCCCGTTCTTCCTGTACACCGCGCGGTCCGCTCGAGACCGTCCGATTCTACTTCCGCGTGCGCCTGGCTCGTAGGCCTTTATCGTTACAGAAAGAACGAGACACTTGGGACAGTTGCCAGGCGTAAACCACCCAGGAAATTTCGGATAAAATTGATCGATCGAGTATTAGCATTTTTGGTGGATTATTTCAGTATGTCTGAGTAAAAACAGAAATGAATCTTGTGGGAGGAAATAGAATCCTAGATATAAGCAGTGAACGAAACCTATCGGTTCGAGGGGGCCTGCAACTGTTTATACCTAAGGGCGGAAAAGAAACATGCAGACTTTGCGTCGCCTATTTGTCCATTTTCTTTGTATCGCTTATGTTGGGTATAATTGTTCTCTAGGTTTATGTAGTCTGGCAAATAGCTACTTGCACGGTCTCTTCCTAGCAATGAAACTCCCCGTTTTTCCGCGTCTTCTAATTTTATTATCAAGGAGATGCTATTCGCATAAATACTTTCTCACTTCCTGTGCACCGCGAAGATACGTATCGTCTAGGCGCATTAATGCGTCCTTTAACAAATACCCTGCGGCCGCGTATTCATTATCTTAATGTACGGCTGTGGTCTACGTTTGTATGCATATTGATGAGCGGTGCATTTAGACCACGCGTTCCACACGGGCGAATCGTTTTTTTTTCGTTTTCTGCGACGCAAGGCGCCAACTCGACGGGGCAGCTGTTACTGGAATCGTTTGCTCGCGATGCTCTTTCACTTTCTCCAGCTAGCTCTGCCCCTTTTTATTCTCGATTTATCACGAGTCCGCCGGTAGAACGTTAACTAACCTAATGGAATAAGATCCTTGTACACCTTACCCTTGTAAAACCGAGAGATATTACAATCTAGGGGCTAGCGTTTCACCAGTGGAAGCTGGTTACTTCTTTTTATTGGTAGCGTAACACGTTGGCGTGCTGGTGGTTAATTACACCTACACTAATAGTTTACATCGATAGAATCTGCATATGCTGATCGATCGCCCGGAGGCATTCAAAGGTTGCTCGCCGTTCCGTTTATTGCGACTAATCTTCTTCGCTGTGAAATGGTCTGACACCTTTGAACGGAAATATACAAGCGACGAAACGAAGCGTCTTATCGGCACCTAAGAAGCCAACTTCCACCACTCGACTCCCCCGCTTCCGCTTAAACTACACCACCCTACGCGACCACCCCCGCAAGTTCCCCGCTCAGCGGACGCATCGTCGCCCCCATTTTCGAACTCTTTCCCTACAGCGTCAATTAAAATACGGGGCAACCGCGTGCAAACAAACGACCAACGCCATACATCCGTCCGTTATTCCACATTCATAAACGTCTGCGGCGCGAGACTGTCGATCGACGCCTTGGGCGTCGAGCACAGCCGTTGTTGTCGCTGCCCTCCACCGAGAGCCGTCCGTCTCTCGCTTTCTCTCTATCCACCGCGTCCGACTCGCGACGACCGCGGCCGCAGCCGACGCGGCGACGACGACGAGGGGACGCGGATCGCCCGGCGACCTCCTCTCGGAGCGACGAAGAGGAGGACGCGTTGCATCGCGTTTCGCGTGGTCCCCGCGGCGATCCGCCGCAGCGCATGCTGGTACACCGCGAAGAAGAGAAGAAGAAGAAGAAGAAGAAGAAGAAGAAGAAGAAGAAGAAGACGACGACGACGACGAAGGAGACTGCGGGTGGAGGCGGTGGAAGAGGAAGAGAAGGACGAGATGGAAGACGCTGGAGGAGGAGAAAAGAGAAAACCAGTCCCCTTGGCCTTACCTTCGTCCCCATCGACGTCGCAGGGAACTCCGGCTCGCGGCACTGAAAATAAATATCGCCGCGACGACGACCAGAACCTTCTTTCCTTCTCGAGTTTCGTGGCCGATGGTACTTCGGGGCCCTCGGTTCTTTAATACCCCCACGTTACACGGCCACGTATTTATTGGTGTTTATACGGCGGAGGTTAACGTTACCGAGCGGCGTAATGATTTATGCCGTCGAGGGCGAGCTGGACTCGCGGTCTCGGTCCTGCGAGTAAGGCGAATACGGACGGAGTCGGGTCTGCGCGCGGTTGATTTAAGGTTACCGTAGCCTTGACGCGATCGTTTTCATGGATTTCGTGCATTTCCATCGTGGGAAGGCTCTCGTAATATTATTATCTGTGCAAACAACGCGCTGTAATTTCTAATCTCGTTTCTAACTTTGTTGTTTCGCGATTCCACGATAGGCGCCCACGGGTTGGATTCCGGGTTGAACAGAGTCGAAGGAATAGAGTACAATACATTTTAAATTCCAAAGAAAGGTTTTGTTCGCAGCAAGGAGCTTGAGAAGAGATAGTTTCATAGGCTGAAGGGAGTAATCAAGGGTCAAAGATGAAACATAGGTTCAAAGTGGCGCAAGGGATGAGTAATATTTAGAGTATATGACTGTTCAGCTCCAGGGCTAATCGACGACACTTCCTCTCCCAGTAAATATAAACAGAACGCAAGCAGAACGATCATCCTGCATTATCGCATTTCCATTAAGAAAAATGCACTCCACTGTCCCCTGTACTCCTCGTCCACGTCGTACTTAGTATTCTATACGGAAGCGAGCACCAAAATCCGAAACAGAAGGATTGCGACGAACAGAAGGTACCTTTCGAACAAAGCGATAGGGCCGCGATGTGTGCACAGCTGCTGGAAATGAGTCTGGGCACACTCTTCGCAAAACCGGCGACCGAACCGAGCGTCCCGGCCACTTTTCTCGTTCGTCGGACCGTGGCTCGTTAAATATTGTTCCCTCGTTAATTGCCTTATTAATACATATGAAAACGGGCAGCTCCGCGAGGTTGCGCGACGGTGGCAGGTACACGGTGTTCCCGGTCGAAAACAATGCCCGACTAAATCAGCGTTATCGTCGACTCGGGACCAACCGTGAGGATCGATAAATTAAGTCGAGCCGCGGTTGAAATCGCGCGACCTCGTTAGAGGGGAAAGTCCCGCGCTAATGTCAGCGTCTGCGCGCCGTTTTGACTTCTAAATGGCGGCCATAAGCGCGGCAGCGCGGCCGCGAGGGTAGGAAACGCTCGTTTCCTTCTCCCGACTTCTTGCTGCGATACTTGTTGGTATATCCGGGACGAATAATTTGGAAAATTTCTATCGACGATTCGTAAACTGGTAACTCGCGTTCGTGAAACTTGCCATCGCGTTGCGATAACGCAAGCAACGACAGCGAAACGTAAAAATGTACCGGTGGGCAGAGCGTTTTCTCCGCTGACTTTTGGATTCGCGAGTAGGGGGACGATAGCCGTGGAAAGCTGAGTGCGTGCCGGAATTTAAAGAGGAAGAGAGATAAGGAATAGTATAGGGTACGGCGAAAAAGAAGAGGGAAACGGTGATACTGATATCTCTCCGGAGAAAGCTGGCTGAAACGTGTTACTACAGTACGTATGTGTATGCTAGGTTTTGGAGTTCGTTTTCCCGACTTACCGCTGAATATGCTGCCTACAGTTTCGAATTTTCTGTATGGAAATAGTTTTTAGCACGGAATCGAATGTTTGGAACGATTCTCTGGATTTTGGTAAAGATGTCGACGCTGTTTACATATATGGTTACCGATCATAAAGTGCATAGTATGTAAAAGATGGTAATAGTATAGTGATCGAATGAAACTTACTTGAGTAGAAAGAATAAACTCACTTACTCTTGTCGGCAGGATTACATTACGTGGACTTTTGATTGCAGACGGAAATGTGAGGCCGACGGAAAGGAGGCGAAGGCGGAGCTGGCACAACGCAATATGTTCCCTAGCGCTCAAATTAAAATGAGGTAAACAGAACCACGTTCAAGTCGTATTCTTAAAGAGTCGCGTTTAATACACCTTAGAGCATCGAGAAAATGATACACTCACCTTGGTGCGACTGAAATTCTTCGGTCGTGCGTAAGCTCCAACAATTGATCGCGGCGTGCAGCATTACAAAGCCCTATAAATCTTAACAATGGATATATCTTTTTTCATCGTACTAATAAGTCAATTTATAAGCAACACCAGCGCCGATAACGGCCACAAAAAGTATACTTACACGATCGCTTCAAAATTATTAAACATCTGTATCGCTCTTCTTTTATTTATATATTCTCGCTGAAGCGCGTGTAGAGATACTTTTCGAAGTCGCTGGTTTATCAAATATTGTGTAAAAGCAATTTACCTGTGAAACAGAGGTTCTCCTTTCTTAACTGCGACCGTTCTTACCCAAAATGCCGACGCGCGAAGACTTCGACGCCTCGTAGAGAAGGAACAGGGCCTGATGGTGGCTAATGTCGAAAGTATCTTTGTCAGATTGCTGTCGCCAAGCAGTTCGCCGGCCACGTCGCCCACAATGTCGAATTCCTCCTCGCCGACGCCACCGACGCCGGCTGCGCCGGCTTACAACCAAAAAATGACCGGAATACCCTGCGTGGCGGCCGCTTCCAGGTACACGGCGCCGGTCCACATCGACGTAGGTGGCACGATATACACGTCCTCGCTCGAAACTCTGACCAAGTAAGTGCGCGCACCCTTTGCTCACACCTGAAACAGAAACGTCTCGCGTCAGAACGATCGAGCGAGCAGGAGCGATGCGATAACAAGTTGTACAATTTCTAAATGTCTCTTGAAATCGACGACAAGTCGCGGGAATGTCGGAACTATCTCGTGGAAAGTTCACGGAACACGAAGGAGTACGCGGTTGTCGTTCTAATTTATTACGCGCTGAAAAGTGAAACCCGCGATAATGAATGCGAGATAGGGAGATTTTTTTCGCGCGATCGAAACGGCCGAGGCATTCCAACGGGAAAGTTGAAATCGACGTTCGCGCGTCGCTGGTCATTAGAATCTCGTGCATAGGAAAGCGAACGCTCGAATGCGAATCGATCCGTTTCCACCTCTGCTTCGAATTCGACTTCGGAGCCGCACGTTTCCTCGCGATCGGAGCCATTTTGTTGGGAGCGCGAGCGCTCGGTCCTCGCGGCCCGTACGATTTCTTCCGCGGGAGAGTAGAAAGGGAGCGTGATGTCCGGATCGCGGAAACGTGACCATCGACAACGCTCCAGGATGCTCGTAGCCGGCAATATCTCGGTGAACATATCGCTCGCAATCAGGCACACCGTTACCATGCACGACAGTGTCCAAAGGCTATTTGCGATCTGCCCGCGCACTCTGTGCATAAAAGAGACATAACGCGAAAGCCCAACCGCGCTTCGCACCTTCCAGAGATTTTCACCTGCGCGAGTAATCCTGTGCGCGCGTTTCGCGAGAGTTCTGACGCTTTCGTTCCCTTACTTTCAACCCCTCGATCGTAGTTTCGGTGACGTCGGTTCGTTGACCACCCATCGCGTACAAGAGACGCGCGGCTAGACCTCGTCGAGGCTGGAAACGTAATAAATTAGCAGTCACGCGGGAACGCCAACTCCATCATGTTCGACGTTAACAAATTTCGATCGGCGATGGACGCGTCGCGCGCGTTTCCGGTTCGACTCTCTCGAGGTAACGTGAAACGCGTAGCACGGTACGCTCGTGGAACGTCGTCGACGACACGGTTACCGATCGCGTGCCCCTTCCGATCGACGATATTCATGCCGACGCTCGTTACGAGTCGCCGTCTTAGCAGGCTAACTAACCTGGACGTGGATGGATATCCGTAGCCCTCGCTCGGCTAACAGAATCGTTAAGAGAGCAGTGCTCCGCGCCCGTTGGCAGAGTATCTCGAGTGGAAACCCGAGGAATTCGTCGGAAAGTTAATTCTAATTGGCGGATGTTGTCGTTAACCGAGTCAGTGGAACTCGAGGTTCGTTTCCAATCCAGAACACGGACGAGCACGGGAGGATTTACGAGTGGGTCCCGTTAGGCGTGCCGATCCCTCGAAACAATGGGTTTCGCGGCATACACAGCGGCGGGAAGCCGCGCGTAGAAATCGCGGGACGATCGTTCCTTAACGATCCACCCACGCGTACGCGTGATATTTCAATTCCGCGGGGAACCTCGGCTCGCGACTTAGAAAACAGCTTGGCATTAGGATCGATTAATTCGCGTCGATCGTTTCACCTCCGATTTATTGGCCGCGCGTGCATCAATTACGCGGCAATATTGTTAATAAAATGTTACGTAGCCGGTAGATCGAGGCGCTCGCTCGGCGAGTGTCAAGGAGAGATGCGAGAGCGGAGATCGGAGCGGATAAAACTGGACTTTGCTCGTGTCGCGTTGGTAGAATAGCGGTTAATCGAGCCAGCGAACCGTGGGTCCGTTTCCAATCGATCCCCGGGTCTCGGACCCGTATCGTTCGCTCGGATTTTAATCGGCGGGAACGCTGGGAGCGACGGTAATCGACAAGTAAGGATAAGTGTCGCGACGTGACGCGCGAGAAACGGGTGAAAAGAGCCCCGGAGAACAGGGGTCCGCGAGGGCCCGTGGATATGTCGCGGAGAACCGCCTGGAACTCCGCCGTCACGCTCGATCGCGCCTTCCACCCTCATTACACGAACGGTCGACCTTATTGTTTTGTCGAAAGTGCAGCTCGAGATTACCGTCCGCTCGATCGTATCCGACACGGAGAGAGAATGTGAGATATTCGAGCGACAAGGTCTGATGGAGGCTGCGTGACGTTCGCGCCACTATGTTACACGCGTTACGCTTTCTTTGGCGGCTCTCCCAGCGGTTTCAGCGATCCGCGTAACGCTACTTCGACGAGAAGTTTGTTTAACGCGAGTTATCGATAAGAAACCGATTCTGTTCGCCACTCTGGTCGGAGCAAGATTAATAAGAAGGAAATGGAGGAATGTCCTTTTTGTATCTTTTTTCTCGTTGAACCTCGCGAGAGCGGGCAAGTCACTTCCTGGTCCCAGTCATCGCATGCATTTTACATACACGTACGGGCACGACGCAAAAAGTGCACCAGCGAAAGGCAGTAAGAGTCGCGATCGTTTCAGTGCCCGGCGCATTGTATGATAAGTAAGTTACACCTTTCACCTATTAGACGCAGGGCAAATCGCACCTGAAACGCCAGCTGCAATTTCATTCAACGCCGTGACCGGCTCGAAGCGCTACGGTTACGTAAAAAAATTAGATAGTCGGCCAACTAATCGCTGGAAATATCGGTAATTATAAATTTGCATGCGATCATAAATTTGCGCAAATACTGAACGAATTCCGTGCAACGGGTAAGAGTCGTCGATTCGATAACGAGGGGTAGCCGTGGGTCGATAGCGATCGAACAAAAGCGATATTGGGAGGCGCGAAAAGAAGCCCCACCTTTCCCGTTTCCCCGTGTTACTCGCGAAATTGATTTACGCCTGCTAAATCATCGTCGACGTGTAACGGCATCGGTGAAGATCGCATCGAAGATAGTCGTTTCTCAACCCGGGACACCAACCTGGGATTTATAGGCCGCACTTCGAGAAACGAGCGACAATGGACAGCCATAATAATAATGATCGCGATGGTGGATAGATAAGAGGACAACCGCGAGTAACTTCGCGGAGAAATATCCTCGAAACCTCGCTGGGAGTAGCCATTAAATCAAACCGTACGGAAACGAGCAGAAAAATTAATACGCGTGTACGTAACTCTCCCTGCTGCGGCGTTCCGAGTCTCGAACGAGTCGAGTTCAATCGAACGGTAATTAAACGCGACGAAAACACAAAAGATTTTCGCTATTTCCATTAAAATGTATAAAATTCGGTTGAAAAGTTCCTTCTGCAAAATGAAACGTGTCCTCCATTAAATAAATCACCGAACGTAGCGCGAAGCCGTTCGTATTTGCCTTCCACTGTTGCGCAGCGTTACATTCACCCTTTAGACGTTCGTTTCTATAGCAAAAGCTCGCTCGCATAAATAGAGAAAGACTAGGTTTCCCGTCCGACCATGGTTCAACTCGGAAACATCCATTCCTCGTGCAACGCGACCCTAAACGGAACTCCATGTATATTAACCAGCGTTTCAAGCGGCTCTATTCCGAGATTAATCTTCCATGGGGGCCCGAGCGTCGTTTCCAGCCGGACATTTTCAGAAATGACGTAACTACCGATCGTTAGTATGCGCTTCCGGTATCACGTAATCCCTAAAACATCGTTCATCATCCTGCCGGAGCTGAGAGCCCTGGCCGAAGACTTAGCAATGGCCCCGGGCGATCGCACGGCGATCCAGCTAGTCCTCGTTTCCTCGCCCTTTAGGCCAGCCGCGTTCAACGCGTACAATTTGCCCAACTCTGACAAAGCGATTTCGTATTGGTCGATGGTACCCAGTCCCGACACACCACCGCGCGCGGCTACGTACATGCGATCCCTTGCATTCCATTGTCGCTCGCATGCACCGAACAACGGCGTATATTTTATGCATCGCTTATACCAGCGCGCACAGCTCCGCGGAATTGCCGAGCGGAGGCGACGCTCGGCTGGGACAAAGAATGCGAAACAATTTTATAAGCCGTCGATTGTAACGAGAGAAAAATAAACTTTTGTTCGGGAGAGCGTGGACAAAGATCGCGGGGGTGTTCGAGCCGCCGCCGACAAAAGTGGATTTACATTAGCGAACGCGGGGGGTGGAAAAACCGCGAACGTCCATTTTCGGTAGATTTCGCGATAATGGCGCCGCTTTGTGGCTCTCGGAATACGTTACC
The DNA here is from genome assembly GCA_963969225.1 of Xylocopa violacea. Lineage (NCBI taxonomy): Eukaryota > Metazoa > Arthropoda > Insecta > Hymenoptera > Apidae > Xylocopa > Xylocopa violacea. The sequence continues at coordinate 38,873,112 of CAXAJV010000002.1, forward strand.
GTTGACTGCACGGTAAAATCGAGAGGAAGAATAAAAATGATGAAAGGATTCTTTCTCGAACGATACATTTTTATACACAATTTTTGAAACCTTCCTTTCTCGCGTACCTCTCTTTGGGCCGAGAATTAGAAGCTTCGCGAGAGGAAAGTAGCGGGCCGAGTGCAAGCGGAAGAAAAGAGAGACGGTAAGAATTTTGGAGCCACGTTTTGGGTAGCCCGCTCACGCATCTACATAATCGCAGTCGGAGCTGGTCGACGCGGTGGTTCAGGTCGCGCACACGCGCGCTCGCGAGTTACGTTGTGCCCGTCCGTGTGTTCGCCAAAAGCAGAGCAGGAATCTGAGTGATGTGAGCCGATCGTTTAGCGTTTTCCCATAGCGAGCGGATCTGACCCGGGATCGGACCTCGGTCAGCCTCGGTGGGCCCAAGAGATCGCCCGGGGTAATCACGGCGCTCGTCCTCCGCCTCTGGTACCGTTTCCTCCCCCGCGCGCCCACCCCTTCTGCGCCAGGATCCCCACAAACAACGCGTTCCTTAGCCTGCGAGCACATACATCCTCCTCCCCATCGCCCTTTCGCTTCTCGTTCGTGGTTTCTCGCTTTTTTTCACCTCTCAACGCCGCTCGGCTCCGCTATCCACCACCATCGGCTTCACCTTTGTTTCTTCCACTCTTCGTCATCGTCTTGTTCATCTTTGGGTCTGGCCTGGCCTTCGCCGAGTCAGCGTCGTCTATTGCATAGTTCACGAACGAATCGACTCCGTTTATTGCGATTTTGGGTAAATTTCTTCGCACTTTTCGTCGCGATTCGGTTACGTCCTAGGCGTTCGATCGGTAGCTTCGTCGTGGCGCGACGAACCTGGAACTAATATCCGATGTTTTTTCGCGATGGAAAATTTGTGGCACAGGATTCGCAGAATTTTCATTTCCTCGACTAAGCAGCACCAGCAGCCTCCTCGTCCTTCGCTCTCGACTTTCGCGGCACCGTCGAAAAGAGCGAAACAGCGCGAGAGGGAAGAAAAAGGGGCAGAGAGATCCTTTCTCTCCCTCTCTCAGCTCGTATAGGTATATACAGGTACAGCGTCGTACCTACCCCGCGGTATCTTCCCTTTCTCTCTTCCCCGTTGAAGTCAGATCGCCCACGGGCCTCCACCAGGCCGTCGTTATTATATGTTATCGCCGTGGAAGGTATGGGAACCGGCCCGAGGGGGCCACGGATACCTACGTCGGTATTTCCCCCTCGTTGTGCCATAACGCACCATCGAGGTACACGAAGAACCGACTCCGCGGCTCTTGTTCCCTTTCCCCCAACCCTCTCTCTCTATCTTTACCCCCGCTGTCTCGCTCGCCGTGCTCGTTCTCCCGGCGTCCTTCGTCTTTAGCGCGCTCGTCCTCCAGCATCCCCCTCTCGTTCCTTTTTTTCCAGGGCACTCGTCTATTATATGCTAAATTACGAGGCGACCTTCGGCCGTGCACGCAGAACGCGTCGGCTGTTATCGAAGAAACCCTCTGCTTGGTACCGGGTGACACGATCCGCGATGGTTCAAGGGGTTGAACGGAGCTAGGAGTGCATCGAGGATTGACTCGTTCCTTCGTTCCTCGCGTAATTCGATTCTTCTCTCTTTTCTTGAATTCTGATCTTCTCTATTCGCGAGAGCGCGGAGTAATCAACTTTCCCTGCGTGTACGATGGTTTCCATTCTTGTGCGGACGAAACCACGTAGAAAGCGGTAACCACCGTGCAGCAGCATCGATCGCACGACAAACTGTCGGGTGCGATACACGGGTACGTAATGAGATGCACGACCATTCTGTTGTTGTATCTGGTTATACATAATTCGCGGACTTGCGTAGGAACGCAACAAAGAGACTAGCTGCGCTCGACGCAACGCGAAACGCGTTCGAAAATGTCACAGCCGCTTTCTAAAGCCGAGCCAGAAAAGGTGGCACGATTCGAGCCGGCCGTCCACGCGTATACCCGCATCCCTCGTCGATACGCGCTCGCTATCCTGTCATCGCCAGAGCCAGCCTCCTTAATCCCTCTTTCCCTTCTCCATTTTTTATCTCCTCCTGGTCGGAGCGTTCCCGCTCCAGCCGCGTTTCTCTTAATTCCACCATCAGCGACCATCCTTTCCACCTCGTCCACGGACGATCCAGAAGGCGTTCCTTCCGGCAGCTTTCACAAAAATGATAGCCGCGGCGTTTACTCTCCTCCGGCGGTGGTAACCGCGATGAAGAGACGAAACTCGAAGCTGCCGGTGATGATAATCGATCCACGCTCGCCACGAGATTAAGCGATCGAAATCGCGAACGGTAATAAGCGAGCAACCCTTCAGAGTTGTTTCAACAGATCGTATCTCTGCCTCGGCGTTGCGATTTCATTTCGACGATTTATCCTTCGGTTAACGCGCAGCGATCGATTTACCGATCGTTGACGACCTTTTAAAACGCAGAGAACGTGATCATAGTATCGCAAATTATCGCTTATCGTCGAGGTACGCAAACATTCGGATCGAAAACGCGCGACGTACACCGAGCATTTACGTCCGTTAAAGAGTCTCCGTCTAAGTTTACAACTCGTTCCAAAGCGTACGTTCCTCTCGAAACCGCCACTTTTCTCTAAAGGAATTTCCATTACATTTTCATTAACCCGTTGCGAGGTAACGGAGACCCTTTAGTTAGCGGCGCGTCGAGCCATGACAAAACGCCGGCGTTTACGACGTGACGCTAATCGATCCACCGCATTGACGGTCAATTAAAATCGAGCCGAGAGAGGCTCCAAGAGAGCTTCAGCCGCGGAACAGCTGCGGCTTCGAACGCTGCGTTTACCCCCTGACTCGAAACGATCCTGGCAGGTGACCGGGATATCGGCACCTGCCTCGTCTCGACGAAACCTCGTCAATGCGAAAGCGTAATTTATGTGTCGCTGGCCGCGAACCTTGGCGCACGGACGAGTACCCCACCTCGAGTAAACGGTTGACGATTTATCAGCCGAATCGATCGAAGAGATTTAAACGAGAAGGAAAAGAACCGCGGGCGGGTACAAGCTTATAAATGACATCACATTTGCGAAACTCGAAGGTATCGGAGGATGGAATAAGGTTGAAACAGACCTCGAATTTGGTCCGCCAACAATGGAAATTAGACGGATCGCAGACTTTTACGAAACGCGAATTCTAAGGGGGTCGTTGCGCCCCCTTTGATCGAGCTTCCTGATTATTATAGCACGAACTCGATTAATATAGTTTCGTTCACCAAAATGGACATTTCTCGTCTGTGTTTCAGGTATCCGGAATCAAGATTAGCAAAGTTATTCAACGGCAGCATCCCCATCGTGCTGGACTCCCTGAAACAGCACTACTTCATCGATAGGGACGGAGGCATGTTCAGGCACATTCTGAATTTCATGAGAAACTCCCGTCTACTGATACCGGACAACTTCGCCGATCTCGATCTGTTGCTAGAAGAGGCGCGTTACTTCGACATCGCACGTAAGAGAAACTCTCGTACCATCGATTTCGCGATATCCCGCGATACGGTTTAATTCCATGTGATTAAGTCCTCTTAAAGGCTCGTAATCGTTCGGCAAGACCTTCGAGCCGTACCGTTAAGTTTGAACAAGAAGAAAGTATTCAAATTCGCAGCAACCGGGTGCTGTACCTTAATCTCGCGAAAAAATCGCCACGGTTTGTCGTACATCGTGTGGACGGCTTCCTTTGGCTTCCGTAATAAGCTACGGGGCGCGAGGGGGACCGGAGGATCATGGTTCGCTGTCGATAAATCATGTTATCTGCCCGGCGGAATCTCTCCGCAGATCATTTTTCCAGCCATTAACCACTAACACCGGCAGCGCGCAAAGTTCGCATAATGTTGCATTAAAACGGCGGTATCTTGATGAACGAGAGCCACAGCGAAAGCACGGGCCCCGCAAGTCCCAATGGCGCGCGGTATCGCTCGATCGCGATCACGTCTCCGTTTCGAATGCATGCAAATAGAAGCTCGATAATATTTTAATTGATATCCAAGAATCCGATGTCCGTATAAAAGAGGAAAATAACCGATTTCCACGGAGGATTCTCGCTCGAGTTTCTGCTTAAACGATTAACGTACAATTTCAACCCTTAAATACCATCATGCCAGTCAATCATCTGCTTTCGCGTGCGTTAGTTTTCTTTAGCTACTTTAAGGTATGAAGACACTCGCGGTACAATTGCACCAAGTGTCCTCGTACATAGGAAATCAATTTTTCAAACAGACCGATCGTGACCACCACGCGACGCATCTACGACCCCCCGATTGACCATTCTTCTTTATCCTCCCTTGCAGCCATGTGCAGGCAGCTGGAGCAAATGAAGAAGGAGCGCATAAAGAACGGTTCCACGACGACAACGACGCTGTCCACCTCTTCCCCGAGCCCGCCGCCTAGCAACCAATTAGGAAGTCGTGGTACCGGCTGCACAACGGTCCCGTGCAACCGAGACCCAGAGAAAATCCGGCCCGGCGACGGGAACTGTAGCTACGAGTGCGTCGCCCTTCACGTCAGTCCAGATCTAGGCGAAAGGGTGATGCTGTCCGGTGGTCGAGCGTTACTGGACGAGGTGTTCCCGGAGACGACCCAGGCGGTGATCGACGCTCGTTCCGGCGTCGCCTGGCACCAGCAGGACGCGCGCCACGTGATCAGGTTCCCGTTGAACGGCTACTGCAAGCTGAACTCCGTGCAGGCCATCACCAGGCTGCTGAACGCGGGGTTCCGCGTGGTGGCCAGCAACGGCGGCGGTGTCGAGGGTCAGCAATTCTCGGAGTACCTGTTCGTCAGACAGGCCGTCAACACCTGACGGAGCACCGCGCACCAGCGCAAGACTAGCTCGAGGACGGTACGTTGCCTCCAACGTGACCAGGACCTCGAGTGAGCTGTCCAGGGGAACTCTTCAAGACTGCGCCACGAACGATGCATCATCCGATCGTTCTGGCGAACGGAGCACCGCGTCGTTTCGGCTGTCGCTGAGACGCATCGAGATATCGTAATCGTACCGTGATTCTTCGTTTCGTGTGGCACGGGGACGACGGGTACGTCGGAGGAGCGTGCATTTTTCGAGCGGCGGGGCAGCTCCTGAAATTCTTCGAATTTGTTAGTTTCTTTTTTTTTTTTTTTTTTTTTTTTTATTGTAATTTCAAGTCGAACGAGGAATTTACGTGTAGTGAATTGAAATTTTCTCTTTGCAATTGTTTTTCGTGTTCTGTGATATATCGAGTTTCGTTGACCCTTTCGCTATTGCAGACCAAGTATCTTGCGGATTAAAGCGAGATATCTCGTCGTCCTTAGTAGCGAAAGTACTATGGTTCCAGGGAGCTGTGAAATACGATGCCACCGAGGGAGGTTTATCGTTTGTAACGTCGCCTCGAGTCGAGCATTTTGAGTTAGAGAAACTCGACCAATGCGCAACATCGGGGGGATTGCAACCGGCACCGGCCTGTAATTCCTGATTACGGGAATTACCGTTAAAATCGTTTCAATATCCTTACGAAAATTGGGCTGAGAAACATAATCATCGCGATTACGCGTCGTCGAACGGTATCATCACGCACGCTCGTGACCCACTTATGCATATAAGTACGTCGGGTGCGCCGCTCCTTTACTTTGCTCTTATTTAATAAGGTGTACCTATATGTATTTAAATGCCATACTAATTACTGTAAATACCGCGAATAAACGTGTATCTATATCTACATAGGTATCATATAAATATAAATATTCTATGTACTTATAAATAATTGCCGACACTCTAGGATGAGGAACACTCGACAACGAAATAACTCGCGTTGATCTCATCGGCTCAAGCTGTGTTTCTAATTAATAAATCACGACGATGAACGAGCCTCGAACGCGGGAGAAAACGAACGAACAAGTGTAACAACGGGAAAGAAAGAAGATGTTCGTACGGTTCTCCTGGTTCGAAGCTTCGCCGAAGTCCGCTTCACTGACTGTCCCGGTTATTAACGTGTTCTAATCTTCAATAAGACACTTGCTACGATAACTACCGTTCCGATTGATTTAATAAAATGTTTATTACTTGAAATCGTGGAAACGATGACCACGAATAATTAATCAACCACCCGAATCACGTCCCTTTCCATCGCTCGAAATTGCCATTAAAGTTTCAGGTCGGTCGATCGGAACGATCTTCGGTGGAGCCAAGCGAAATTCGTTTGAACGCCGTTTCGCGAGAAAACACATCCGCGCTCGCGCGCTACACAAGGGAGAAAAATCGAAATCGCAACGAAACGCGAGCAATTGAATTTTAGCTGCGGTCTCGAGAGAAAAACTAAAATCGGCTTGTACAACCAGACGGAATGAAATCATTAACGTGACAATACGGTATTACGTGGCGTACGCCGACCTGAAAATTGCACGTTGTTTTACTTGCCACGCAATATCCGCTCTCGACTTTTTCACCCGAGAGCAACTCGTGCATTCTACGCGTTGACATTTTCCACCCCGTTAACTTCGAATCGCTGACCATTGACTGCAGCGAGCAACGAAAAGGGTTAGCGGTAAAAAATGGTAGGTGTATACTCTACACCTTAGGCGTTTCGTCGTATATCGCTCGGTGAACCGTCCGAGCTTTTGTGGAGCCGAAGGGGGAAGCTGATAATTCTGGTAATTAGCAAGGAGCCGAGAGGAGAGCAATGATAACAACCAGATTTGTAAGTCCAGTTAACAATAGATTCCCCGTGGTAGTGGATGAAGAGAAAAATAAGGCTGTGCAAGGGAGGGAGAAGAGGTGGCGGAGGAAGAGACGCGCGTGGAGAAACAGGAGAGAGCAAAAGAGCTCGGGAACAGCGTTGATCACGTAACCGCGGGAATAAGGGATAAAGCGCACAAACGTCATTGCCTCGGGCCCCGTTTCTATGGTTACCGTGAACTCAATATCCGCGACGCCCGGGGGTAGTATGGGCCGCGGGCTGTCATCCCTCGAACCTGCCGAGCAGAGAACCCGACGCTCTGCTTCAACCCTCTCCGTCGTCCACCTCTTTCTCTCGCTCTCTCTTTCTCCCTCTTTGTCTTCCTCCTTTCGTTTCGTACGATCTCTTTCTTCCTGCGCCCCTATTTTCCTCCTTCCTTTATCTTTTCACCGATTTTATCTTATTGTTTCTGCTATTTTTTTTCTTCTTTTCACAACCCTTTCTTCTTCCTCTTCTGCAACGCCCTCCTTTTTGCCCCCGATGCCCTTCGTTTCCCGTTTCTCGTCTTTCCTTTCGTTTCTTCTCTTTTCATATAAATCTGTTTCTATTGTTGCTTCTCGAAAATCCTATTTTTCCAACCCCTCCACAGGCTTCTTCCTTCCACCTTCATAACCACCCCTTCCTCTTCCCTGGCTCGCGATTGTCCGTCCTTCTTCGTTTCTTCCCTGTCTTTCTCTCCTCCCGGTCTCTCTGTTCTTCATTTCTAAACCCTCCGCCGTCCTCTCGCCAGCTATTGCACATTTTACCACCCGCCCCGGCGTTCTCCGTCTCTGTCGAGCAGCGGCTTGATTATATTCCATTTCTGGATCGCCCCGGGGTCGCCTCGGTCCCAGGTCCTTCAATACACGACACGAAGCGAAGTAGCCTTTGGCGTCAACATGGAAGACGGGCTTGAAATTCGAGGATACGCCGGGACGTAACGCTACCATTGTCTGCATGAAGGCTGCAACCAGCGATATTTTTCGCGATACCACTCCTTCCTCTGCTAGCTACGATGACCGCAATTCTATGAGATCGTGATATCACGTTTTTGTATCTCTGCTCGCACCATCGTAAGTTCTTTCTAAATGTTTCTTACTTTCTCTCTCTCTCTCTCTCTCTCTCTCGCGCGCGCGCACACACACACACATTTTACAATTGATATGATTTCTTCTCAATATCTCTTCAACACATAAATCACTTGAGTTGCATCACGTACATTTGAATAACAGATATTAGAGCGAATTAAGAAAGATATAGAACTATTTTTTACGGATTATCAAATACGATTCGCAAAGAAAATGATTCGATAATATTGTAGACTTAAAGAAGATATTCCGACGATCGAGTATTCAAACGTCTCTTTATGTATAATAATGTAGAAAGTGTATTTACAACATTAGTTCAGATGATACGCAATTAATGTAACTTGCTTCAGTGCTACGCTCGTATCGTGTTGCCGATTTTCTCCGTATTTGTTTATTTACCACTTCTTTTTTTATTCAACTGATAAATTAATACATAAAAATCCTTATGGCGCTTAAAATTATTCAAAAGCTGTTAAAACTCCCTTTTCTTATGGAATGCGCATAATTCAATAAAAGAAGAACACAAACATTTAACATTTTTATAAAAATAGTATTATAAAAAGAAGTAAACATTGCGAGACAAAAATGATACAATAAAATTAATATTTACTAAAATATTCTTTTGCTATCTTTTATCGTTTAATTGTTTAAATACAATAGCAGCCTGAAATTTTATGAATTATATAGATTCGTAAAAACTTAGGACTCGAAACATATTGACACAATGCAAAACTAAAAAATTAATTTCTACCCGTAAAAACTGCATGCATATCACACGAGAATCGTATTCCTTTTTTCTCTTGGACGAAAGAAAACAAACAATCGAAAACTTAAGAATAAAAAATTCGGACTATTCTTTGGTGAAACTTATTCTTTTCTGTTTTATTATCTCTCGATACGACTTATCCAATTACAATTTGTAAAAATATGATACTGTACCAAAACTGCTATGTACTTTTAGTTTTTTTTTTTTTACTTCTTTACATTCCTCTATTTATATATTTATATATTAATAATCCCACCTAGTGGCAGTAAGGAGAACATTATAATCTAACTTCAGAAACTTGCGATTTCTTTCTTTTTTTCATGGAGCTCGTAAAAAACGATGCGATCACTGCAAAGAGGAACACGCAGCTAAGTAAAAATTTTTTTTTTACATTGCAAAGTGCGCGGCAAAATGTATGGTACAAGTAATGGTATGTGCGCCTTTTTCTCGAATAAAAGTATGTAGTTACTAAAAAGAAAAAAAAACGAATTATTTACATAAATTACTCGAACAATTTTGCTTCAACGATCCACTTTCATCGTTTAATTTCAAGCTCTCTCTCTCCCTCTCTCTCTCTCGCTCTCTCTCACTCTCGTTCTCTCTCTCTCTCTCTCTCCCCCTCTCGCAAAATGGAAAACATATCAATTGCATTATGTATATATATCTATATATGCATATATATACTTATATATAAAAAAGGCAATCGTATCTTGATGCACGCAATAACAAATAGAAGTATATAGCTGAGATCAATATTGCAATTATACCTTTGCATCTATTACACGTTAAATAATTTCACTTTTTTCTTTCCTTTTGTACTGATTCATATCTCACAATTAATCAGCGCTATAGACAGTCGAAGTTAATTCAGTTCAACTTTTAACATCTACAGGATTCGTCAGTCTTGTGCGCGTACTGTATTTTTAATCGACAATTGAACCGTTGAAGCAACTACGTTTCAGGTAATTGTAACTGAAACGTTACGTTAGACTCGCTCTTTTTTTACTCTCTCGTTATTTACACTAGAAGACTCACAGGTGTACGTGCCTTTGTAAATATTTCTACTTTTTTTCTTTTCTCGCGAAATGCCGGCCAGGAAACATCTATCGTGCTCTCCAAATGATATGGAAGCACGTAATTCGTCGAAGAAATCACAGTTAATCCAGATTACCGGGCCACTTTTTCGCTTTTTTCATATTTCTTCTATGTAATCGGATAATCTGAAGTAACCATTCCCGCGCAAATGCGAATTGCTAGAAAAACAATTAAAAAAAAAAAAAGAATAATAAATAGTTTACCTCGTATTATGTTATCGTTCTGCAACTCCAAAACTACGGCAGTACAATAGAAAAATTTCTATTATTGCCACAACAAACTTATATCAAATGTATATTACAGTTTATAAAAATTGGTGACTTCTCGTATCGGTATCGCGTAAAGTATTTAGTACATATATATATATGTATAAGTAGTAGTATATGTATGTATGTATGTATATACATATATGTATGTAAGAGAATGAACACAAATTGTTCAAGATTCGTTATGATTAATAACTATTATACAACGAAGGCTACTGTGAAAAATCTAAAAATGAAGTTGTACTAAAAACTCAATTCTAAACGCAATAAACGATACATACTTATATTGGTATGCGTACATATGTATCAATATACTTTCTATTATATGATGATAAACATTTACAATGATCCTTTTCATTTTTTTTTAATTTTTCACAAAAGTCTATTTCGGGCACGTGTAATGCAAAACACGCTCATGCGATGAGCAAGTTAGGAAAGATCGATATCATTTTAATTACTCTGTACGATAATAGGCACCCACGTACATCTGCAGCAAATTCTTTTACATTGTAAATCAGGTACACGCTTTCAATTTTTTTTTTCTTTCTTTCAATCGAATATGCGAAGCACACTTTTCTCTGAACATTTAGCAAACAACTGCACCGATTCCGAAGAGGAAATATAAATAATTAAATTAACGTCAATCGAAGAAATATCCGTAGTTCTTACTTTTGTAAATATTTCTTTAATAAAAAACGTAACAGCTAATTCTTTTATAAACACTGAAAATGTAGATTACAACATAATATACTGATAACAATTCCATCTTATGGTGGAGATTAGCTATATTTTGTTGTACCAACATTGAAATTATCACTATTTTAGTATTTTATGTGTAATGATATTGTACAAATTATTCCATACTTTTTGGACAGTGTGCTCACATTATATTATTACATTACAATTTGCAAAAATACGATTTACTATCTTAACAAAACCTGCACTCTTTACACTAGCGCTACAGTGTCCAAAAGTATAGGTCAAGTGTTACACAATGCAGCAGAGGCATATACATAAATGACAAATGTACACGCATTCACTCGCTCCCGCAGACACTCACCATATAACAACGTTTATATATGGCCACACCACATCCTTGCGATAAAGAGACTACCCAAGACTGATCATCAGGCATATGTGCTCATACACATTGATGCTCTTTTCAATGATGCAATTTTGTGTTTGAAAAATAAAGAACAATCTATTATATTACATTTAAAAAATCTTCAGTCATTTACAGTAGGGAAGCTTATCGACATGGTAGAAATAATCTTATTTTTTTGAATGTATGTGGAATCCCGACGTGATTCGTTAATGAATTTTCATTGTATGCAACTTATGAAACACTGTACAATGTAACGTATACACTAACGTTATACGATCCGTCAAGGTCCATTGAGGCCAGCTCACACAAGACCATGCAGGTAGGGCGCCAGATATCGGGCGGGTCACTTAAGTTCCTGCCCTTCACAGAACATCACTTCAAGTACGATTTATACAGCATTGTGCTCCTACACGTTTCTTTCTCTTGTTCAAGAAGGAACAATAAGTCTCTGAAATTCACCCTTTTTAAACGTGGTCTCATTGGCATTTGTCTGCTAATTCCGGTCGCAGACGCGTTCAAACCGGAATTACTGCCTGGGCTACTGGCAGACCCTCCTACGTCGAGTTTAGGCTTTTTACGTGGACCAATTGCTTGCAAGGCTGTCAAGTTCGCTTCTCTTTGCCTTAATTCCTCCATTTCCGCGCGTTGCATCTAAACGAAGTTTCGCGTATTGTAATTATCTTTGATTGCAATAATGACATATCGTTTGTATGTTATACTTTTTTTAAAGTACCTCCTTAGCTTTTGCCTTGAGCTTTGCTTGTTCTGGATCTTCCGTTTTCGCGCGACTTTTCGCCGCGCGCAATAACAATTCCCTTTCTTGCTCTTCGTGTCTTCTACGTTCCACTTTATCCAAATCTTCCAAAAACTTTAACTGTGCCCTGACGTCTTGCGTTACTTCGTAACGTGGGTCCACCTGTAACCATTACGTGTTCTTCACTTTCGAAACATTCGATTCGCGTATTTAATTGAAAAGTTTGTGTTTGATCATCATAATATAAAATCGCATTTTTATTTTATTTATTCCAATATTTAATGTTCACCTTTATTAAATCTATCCTGTGTTCCGCGATTACTGCTAATTTTTCTACTAAATTCTTTAATCTTTCCTGTGCAGCATGAGATATTAACGCTGCTACTTCTTGATTAGGTTCTTCTAATCCGTAATTAGAAACTAAAAAATAAGTTTTATTTGTAATTTAAGCATACCTATGCGCTACGTCAAACGTTCGTTACATTCGCTACGTCAAACGATATCATAAATAACTACCGATTTGTTTAATTCTTTGTTGTAATGGTGTCATATGTAAGAACACTTCATCTTTACAGGATCTAATTTGTGTTCCAACAAATTCTGTAGAACCGAGAATCCTTTGTGATTCCTCAGCAAGATTAACACCACCCATTGCCGCGACATCGTTGATATCGTCATCTCCCCTAGTGGACATAGTATTAAATGAACAAATACCAATAAATAACACAATGTACAAAACGTGTTTATAAAAAATGATCACTTACGTATATCCTGCGGATGAAAATGTCTTTTTTTCTTTTTCTTTAGTAACTGGCTTTGGAACAAAAGAAGGCACTACGGCTTTATTAACAGTAGTGGTTGTGTTGACTGTTTTGCCTTGCGTTGTAGTCGTAACTGTTTTAACAACAGTCGTTGTAATAGGTGGTTTTTGAACTGTGGGAACAGTGGGTCGAATTCCAGTCACCGCTACCGTGGACTTCACAGTATACGCTGTAGGACTACGAACCACTGTTGTGACAGGTCGTATCTAAGAAAAAAAAAAAAAAATAATAACTCTTTATACCATAATCTAATCTATTACAATATTCATTAACCCAATCTAATCTTAACATAAATAGCCAATAATTAAGCAAGTTTAAATACTTAGATAAAAAAGCATTATAGATCTAACAGCCTATATCTTACCAGCCTTTGTTGAACTGGCTGAGCTGGTCGAGGGACTGTCGTTGTAGCTGCAGGTAGCGGAGTCATTACTCTTACTGGTGTAGTTGCGGTAACTGCAGTTACAGGAACTGTTGCCGCCGCCACAGCAACAGTTGGTCTAAGCTGATTCTGCTACATTACATTACAAAGTATATTAATATTTTAAGCAAATGGTGTAATAAAAATGCAACAGGATATTAACTATTAAATATTTCCAACAAAGTGATTAGCACAGTGTATACTCTAGCACGCGATAATCTACTAACTAATTAATTAATTAATTAAAATCTACAACATTTTACAGACTTTATCTGCCGGCAGTGCCTACTAACAATATCTATTCACTAGCTTCATCTTTTTGACATTAATTCGTGACAGTTACTGCACTGCTATTAGGTATGTAGGCATGATTATTTTGCTTTGGGTACCAAATCTTTTCAACTATTTACATTGCGTTCACACCTTTCTTCCCTTACATCACTTCTTAATATACAAATAGAATTCATAAACTTAAAATTATATTTTAGGTTTAATTCATCAACAATATTATTTTCGTATTAATAATCTTTCATAAGAAGCTTCGTATTAATTTATTTCGTAAACTTCGTAATGTTTGTTCGTATCTACTTTTATCATAAACTGAAAAATGCATATCACGCACAAACTTTGAAACCTCGCTCAACGATATGATTAAAGGCACTGAAATATTAATATAGACTAGTGCTCCACAAGGGAGCCGCTTACGCAGCTTTATCTCCCTCCACGCGTTGTAGCTACAAAAGAAAAAATTCCGAAAGATATCAACAAATCTAATATAACTTCCTCCTTTTTTGGCCTAACTAAGACGAATCGCGTGAGTGAAAGGACACCACTTTGCCTCTGTTTATAGATTGGAGAACAGTGGTATAGATGCGCCCGTGTATACATTGCCTGTCTGGAGACTGTCTGATAAACGATTGTGGTAAAGCTGTGCAGAACTTTACCTGTGTTACTACAGGAGTGGCAGACGTTACGGGGAACACAACATTGGCTGGAGGAGGTTTTATTCCTTCTATGACCAATTCTTTCGTCACGAGGGATTGCCGTAAAAGTGGCAAACTTTTCTTGAGAAATCCAATCAGACATGGTTGAGGTGATGCATTCAATAATCTTTCAAGTCTATCACAGAACTCTTCAGGTTCAACTTTAGTGTCAATTAACTCTTGTATCAAAGTTCGAACATTTCGTTCCACCGCTTTAGGCTCTCGACTAGACAACTCTAACAAGTTTGCTAAAAATTTACGGCACTTTTCTTTGGTATTATCTGTAGTTTGACGCTAAAAGTAAAAGATATAATATAATTAAATTGCTGACTCATATTATAAAATTGAATAAATATCACTGTATGTAATACATACTGGTGTAGGTGTCTGAACAGTTTGAACAGTAGTAACAGGTGGAGTAGGTGTAGTTGTTGCAGCAGCAGTCACTGTCGCAGGAGTTGTAGTCGCAGTTGTAATAGTTGCAGCCACAGTCTGTACGAATAAATAATTACAAACACTATAATAAAGTTTTCTGAGTGTGAAATTATTCGCAAAAGCAAAACTTTTATTCTATATGTCTACATGAAAAAAATTAAAAAATATTTACATATTTTCTTAAATAATATCTGTAAATTTGTGATCGCTTCAAAATTCTATCAGAGTTACAAAACTGCAATATCATTCAAAAGTAAAAGCATTTTGCAGCATTACTGAAAATAAAATATAAATAGCACAATTTATATAATAATTTTTGTTCACAGCATGCTTTTATTTTTAAAGCAGACATCTCTTTCTGCTATGTAATTTTTACACATAAAATTTTCATTACTCAACAATTGACAATTTTCTTCATACTAATTATTTTCTTATTTTCGTTAAATGTATATATGTATCAAACACATTAATAAAATTTTAGTTGACTAATATTCATTTATAAAAATAATTGATGCTAAAAGAAGATCAGATCATTTAATGTTCTGAAGCTCAGTATTATGAAAAAAATTAATTATACTTATATTTCCTATGTGCATTCTCTTATTAATATTTGTAAAAATATCTATAGCATCAGATTTTCCTTGTCTTGTTTAAAAAGAATCAAAATCTAGATATCGTTCCTACATGCATGCTGAACTTCAGATTTTTCAAATATAAAATCTACATATTGATACCTTTTCAATTACTTTTATCATTTCAGAATAAATATATAACTATACTGACTTGACATAATAAATATACCTATGTTATACATTAAAGACGCACTTGTACCTTGTACAGACTCGTAATTCTTTTTATTAGAATATTCTTTAGTTGTTTCTTATTAAGCAATAAGTATATATTTATTTTTATCTTAGATACTCATTCTGAATGTATTTTACACATTTATATAGTAGATACTTCATGCAGAAAACCAATAACTTTATATATATCAAATTATTAAAACATAATTTTTGGATGAAAATTTAATAAAAAATTTCTACATGAAAAATTATTATAACATTAGCTTCGTGTTAATTTCATATAATTAAATATTTCAAACTATGTTATATAATTATAATTTATAAAGTTTTAATCCGAAATGTGAATTTTATTTTCACGAAAGTCAGAATTTTGTACATATGGAATTTATTTTCATGAAAATTAAATTTTTGTATTTATCTGGAGAAAGTTTCAATATTAAAAATTGCATATATAAATTCAATTACTTTTTAAAATCTGCAAAAACAAATTACTCTATGGTACCCTTAACCAATATAACATGCAATATATGATAATGGCATTGAATTTAACAAAGTAATTGCACGTTTTAAAAACTTAGAAGTTCTACAATAAAGAGGCATCCCAGCAAAATAAGCCAGTAAAAAACAAAACTCTCTTTATACTAAGATAAAACCTCTCAGTATTATAATAACTGAAAGTTTTTATAAATTCTTCAGAATTAACAACGAATAAAAATAAAACTTTCTTGTTTGCATATATTAATTAATACCAAAAAATATAAATAAGGAAAGAAAGTGAAATGCATTCAAAATATGTTATGCTTTAAAGAGGATTTCATAGAAACTGAAACAACGTAATGACAGATTGAAAGAATATAAACATAATACATAACCTTACCAATAAACACCATTCCAACTAATGGCATAAACTAAAAGTCTACTACAGCACTACATCGAGTCTTGTAAGAGGTATAAGAGTGCGTCACCTGAACAGATTTTCTTAAGGTGGCGAGTGGTGGGCCAGTGAACTGTGTGTTCAGCCTACTTACAGCCGGCACTGAGGCTAAGCGATAGGTAGTGCCTGGAGATGGTGCAGCAACCACTGCATTCCCTGCTATACTATTTGGTGTAACGGCTGTACCAGCAGGTGTACCTGCTGTTGGTGGTGGCCCTACCCTTAGTAATTGATACTGTCCACTTTCAGTTTTTAATAATATATGACCCTGAGTTCCAGGTTGGAGACCATGTAACGTTTGTAATGTTATCTAAAAATTTCAAAGTTTAAAAGAACAAATTTGTATAAAACGCTGAAACACTTGCTAATTGTGGATATACATATAAAGAAAATAACAAAAGAAAATTTGAAATTTAAATTGAAGATGACCTTTTAATATGTATATATGTATGTGTATTTGTTTACAAACTACAAGTATCTTACCCCTGGAGCTCCAGGTCTAGCTCCAAGCATGTGTTGACCAATCACTACCCTGGGTGCAACTTGTTTCCCTGCTTGTTGTCCTGCCACTGGTGTGCCAGGACGCATTGTGTTAACATTAAGAATTTGCACATTGCTGGGTACTATCGTTGATGTAACTCCAGCTTTACCCTGTAGAGCTGTGCTGACCGCATTGCCAGCCACAGAAACAGGAACAGACATTGGAACAGAAACCATGCCACTGGGTGCTACACTAGTCTTTATCACCAAAGCTGTACCTGTCGACTTATTTACACTAGCAACTGTTTGACTGCCCGTTTCACTAACAGAGCCAACGTTTGAAACAACATTCGATGTTGTCTGTAACACTGCCTGCGATGTTATTCCCAAAGTACCATTAGCTAGCTGTCCAACGGTTTGTGCAGGAAAAGAAAGTTTATTATTTGCATTTGCCACTCCTGCGGTCGCTATTACTTGACCAACAGTTGGATAAATAATCTTCACAGGTTCGTGTGTTTTAGTAAGGCTTGGTATATTTGTCGTTTGATTGCTCGTCACCTGGTTTGTAGTAACTTGATTGATATAAGCAGCAGGGGGGACTGCTGACTGTGTATGCTGTTGCTGCTGTTGTGTAGTAACCTGTGGCGCCACTGTGTTTGAGGTAACCACGTTTACAGGGAGGAGAGTACTCGTGGTAATAGACTTCGTTACTTCTTGAGTCATCAGACTATTTACTGTAGTAGCACCGCCACCGTTTGAAACCCCATGTTTCTGCGGCTGTACCGCGGTGATGGTGCCCCCGTTGGAAATACCACTGTTCACTTGATGATTCTGCTGGCTGACTGACGCAGAACTTACTTGATGACCAGAGACAGCCGGCGTCGATGTTACTAGTTGCGTTTCGAGGGAGCCCACTATCGCGTTCACTGCGGATTCATCGACGTCCGTGCTCAGAGCTTCCTCCAGAAACTTAGCTGACGCCATTTTCTTCCAAGCTCCAACTGTAAACTGATCTGCGCATGCGCCTGTCGCAAATTGTTCCCATGGTGCATTGCCCCCCCTAACGCAGCTGAAAATTATTCGCGGCCTTTCTTCTGTTTACTATCCTCCAAAACTCCAATTCATAAATATTTCTCACCATTGTGAAAAATTGTAATAATCCTTTCTTAATTGTACCACGAATTACCATGTTCTTTGCATTCTGTAGATCGGAAAAGCAATTATCGCCATATTACATGCAACGTCGGTCATTTATGTTATGGCTGTCAATACTCGGCATGCAAACACGTCACCCGCCAAAATGGCTATCTTCGAAACTATAGATTCGTACACGATTTGTCTCTTTAACAGTATCATATTGACATGTAAATCAAAAAATTATAAAACATGTATAAAAATTTCCAATCCCTGAGAGCTCTATACATCGCTTCCTTTAAGGATACTGTTAGTATAACAGTCGCTTTAAACAATATGTGTTCCATAAATAATTATTTTTCGAGCACTCGTGTTCTGTTTGGGTTCCACAACGCATCCCGATTAAAACATACCGAAATTGTAAATAAGACTTAACAATCTACGGCAAACATGTAGTGCCCTCTGTTAATAAGTAACTAAATTTCTTCTTTATTGGTATAACCTATCACGTGCATGGGTTATTTAATGTATTAATAAATCAAAATAAAATATTTTCAAGCTATTTGTATATAAAAATTTAAAGATTATTAGTAAATAATGTGTTCTGTGTGTATGTGTATGTATGTATACATGAAATAAAACATTACTCTCTTATACATTTTTTTTTCTACGTAATTCTTTGTCTTTACAATATGTACATTACTTTTTCTTAGTACACATGAAGTGACTTATATTAAAAATATTCATTTACAGTTGAACATGCAACATTTTTTACATAATATTGGTTTACATTTTTGCATTCTTATACGATGTGTAAACGTATGCAAATTAACTTACCATTAAATTATGTAAAAAGCATTTTATCAGTATAGAGTTATATACATATGTATATAAAACTTATACAATAAGATAAATACGTCAAGAATTGCATTGTTCGAGTCATATTATTTGACCATAAATATAATTAAAAAATTTTATAGAAATGGTCCTTTAAATTTTTGACGTAAAAAATGATTAAGATCGATATGTTATCGTTAAAAGTATATTAAAAAAAAAACAATTTTTATGGCTTTGATGACCAATGGGGCCAGGTTTTGATAGTGTCGAATAGTGCATCACCCGGACTTAAAGTCGGAGAGATTTGTCGATGTCCTAATAGTTTATAGTCCTTCGAAATTTTAGCACCCTCTATACCTAATTCGATAATTCGTTGCGCAGCGTACAATTGTCTTTTAGGTGGTACTACGGTGTTAAATGTACCAATAAAAGAAATACCTATACTTTTATTATTGAATCCGAAACTATGTGCACCCATGTAATTCCAACTGCGACCAACATATATAAGTCCATCGCCACCAACGAGAAAATTATAAGCAATGTCCGACCACTTTCTAGATTCAATATGAAATGTTTGTGCCATTCGAACACGAAACGTACATTCCGACTGCGTTGTGCAAAAATCAGTTGCCGTGTGACTAATAATCACATACGGTACCGGAAGTTTCATCTTCGTTAATGGTGCTGAAGGTGGTTGAGCACCCCATTCATCTCGCTCAACGAAACGGACATTTTTTATTTTAACATCTGCAAAATTAATTATTGAAATTTAATTATAAATAGTTTATCAATTTTCCATTTTCGATATACTGTTAATATACAAATTGTACCAATAAATAATTAGGAAATTAAGAAAATGAAGTATGGCGTTGCGCGACCAAGAAAATGACAAATATATAATTACCTCCAAGAGAAGAATCTGGTATTTCTGGGAAAACAGGAACTGGCTGGATAACAGTATTGCGCGCGAGATATATACTGATGACAATTACAGAAATTACAAAACATAAGGCTAATATACACAAAAAAACTCCACATCGCCAGGTCGACAACCACTTTGTTACTAAAATAACACAAAAAAATTATCAGAAAAAAGTATTATATCATTACTATTATCTAACAAATGTGTAAACAATAAATGTAATTGTTTTACTATTTTTAGTCTTTCCTAAAAATGATTTACATCTATTGTTATCATCATATTTGATTCCAGTATTCTATTAACTTAAAGTATGTACACGCGATATGATAATGAAAGAAAGTGTACAAAAAATAAAAGCATACATCATTGTATAAGTGATGGGAAGAAACTTTTTTAACGAATACTAATAAACCAGAAATGATGCTACACAAAGTTATCAGACGAATAAACATAATTTATCAATCCCCTTGACATAGATTTTAAGCCAAAGTACATCTACATTCGATCGTATAGGTCACATCGTCGAAAGTTGCAGTGGAAATCATGCAATAGTATTCATAGCAGGTCCACGTATTGTGCTTGATTGATTCAAAGAATTCAGGATCTCAAGTATAAAGAAAATTTCTAAGAAAAAATTACCTTTACTGAAACAAGTATTTTCTGTTACGATCGAGTTGTTCGCAGTTGATTGTTCAGTAGCAGTATTGGCATCCCTTGCTTGATCATTATCGTTCTTTACTGTACTAAGCCCCTGTATCGCAGTCGGGGTGGTATAGACAAACTGCTTTATTGCCACCGGGCCGTTATAAAATGTCTTATTACCAAGATGTACATTAGTCGAATTCTTTATGCGAATATCACCGAAACTCGTCGGATCTGTGTTAAGTGGCACCGCATTACCCTCCGCAGTGACCACTTGCTGTTGCTGAAATAGCGCCGGTAGAGGTAAATCTGGTACCCATTCTCCTTCCTCGATGTCCGTTTCATCTTCATCGTCATCTACGTCGTCTACGTCACTGCACTGCGTAGAGGAACCGGTGACGCTACCATTTCCGGGGACCGGAACTGGGGCGCTTTTGGTAGTATGTGCGACCTCGCTACGACTGTTTCCGATATCACGATTTTCGGTGGAGTCGTTGCTCCCGTGATCCTGTTCTTTTTGGTACCTGCTCCCGTCTGGTATTGGTTGCTGCTGTTGCTGCACCAATGTCACCATGCCAATACACTATAGAAAAAAAAAACGCATCTATGGTATCGCGTACTAAAAAGTTTAAATTATTCAGGTGTTTAATATGTTTACCTATACGTAATTGATAGTCATGGAACATTTTGATGATCATCTTGTTATTGTGTATGTAACGAGTTGTGAGTAATTTATGCTGTGATTTGAGGTGTCCACTGAGTCGCATTGAATAACTTACGGGTGCAGAGAATTTCTTATAAAAATCAGGATACAAACATGCAAATGATACTGTTTGATTCTATAAAAGAAAGATTCTACCAGGTAACATCAGTTAATAAAATTGATCAATTGATGATTGATAGGGTTTCAAATTAAACCGATGATAATGAAACGCATCCATGATAAATATAGATAGTCAAATTGTAGTAACGGTATACGTATTTACTATCACATTCAAAATTTTATATTCAGATAAGATTATATAGCTTCATAGAGTCAATATTTCTCATTAGGAATTAGTAATAATAAAATTTGTGCAATCAAGAATATTCTGCGCGATCTATATTCTTATCTAGAACACTGTACGTATCGCTTTACGAATTTTGCATGTATTCTGTAAATAATTGAACAACGAAATAAGCAGTTACTGTTTTAATAGAACATTTTAAATAATATTTTATGTTGTACAGAAAATAATAGTATAAAGAGCCTTAGTTTCTTCTTTTACCTAGGAAATTCCGTTTCTGTACAATTCGAAGAAATGCATTATCGTTAGTTATCGTGAGAATGTATTCAGAATGTTATCGATTTGTGACCAATCCACATAATGATTTACGTCATGTAAATGTTAATTTTAGATTATCGAACATTTTGAGAAATTAAATACAAAAAAGTAAAGCAATTATTCTATACAAACTAAATTATAATTCTCTACTATTTCAATGGGTGTGATTTATCGTTTTATTTGGAATACTGTAAATTATAATGATTGTAATATTAGGGCAAAGATCAATGTACACTATAAAATTTACGTAATCGCATAAAATACCCATCGAATAAGACGATCGAAAGAATTTAAAAATATGACACAAAAAGTATGTATACATGATAGCAACTACAAAAAAGAAGATAGTGAACATGAGAGATGAGAAGCTTATTGATAACAATAATAATAACATGAAAAGAGATTTAAGAACTATGGAAAATTATAAAACAAATATTAATTTCATTTTATTGATATAAACACAGACCAAATGAAACATATGGAATTACCTCGCACAAATCATCGTTTCCCTTGGTCGCGGTCAGTTTGTCAGTGCCTGTTCACCGTCAGCTTACAACAACATGGCGTCTTTAGAGATGAGTTTTCTTCGTTACTGCCCAGAAAAAGAGATTTTGATGACCGGAACTGTCTGCACCTAAATTTCACGTTTAACACAACTTCCTTGTTTATGCCACACGATATTGCTCATATATACAATATACAAATCCTAGTAATTACGAAAACTCGTTCACAAAACACATGTTAATGGTCTCATAATGATCCTACGGCACTGTTGCAAACGCTACTACCGGGTGACGCGGTGCTCGTCCTGAAGGTCGCGACTGGAACTGGAATTTCCACGCAAGTGAACTTGTATCTTGGTGTTTCAACAATCACTGCGAAGAATCATATCGCAGGAAAATAGGCAAAAGCGTATTATAGTGTGCCATAGGAATCCGTAAATTATTTGGGATACATTCCGTTGCTTCGTTTACCGTTTCCGTCTTCTCTCCCGCCGTTTCGTAACTCTGTGTTAATGCTTTGTGACGTACAATGAGTTTCGGGAAAAACGTGATTGTCGTTAACATACAAGTGAACAAGGAAATTTTCGAGGCTTGTTACCAACATCAATTAAAATAAAAAGGAATTTATCACTAAAACATTCACACTCGGGTATTGAGTACAATTTCAAAGTTTCTCGGCTGTATACGATAAGACAGGACGTTGCAATCTATAAAAACTGAAATGAGTCAATGAGACACGACTGTGTAGCGTCGATATTATCTTTCCGCGCGTTCTCGTAACGAACTGTCGACGCTTCATCGAATAAGCCGTGAAATCACATGTAACCCCACTCCACCATATCTTCTCTTCGTTCCATGCAATTAGAAATTCTGTCGCGTACACAATCATCCAATTTTAATTCGTGCTGCAACGTTGGTTGCAGAATTCAAGCGAGCAATTTGTTGCGCGTCGTAATTTTTGTAAAATTTGTACGCGATACGATAATGACGTACAATTCACCATACTCGACAGCGTGCGTTCATTTCGTTTTCTTCGCACGATAGCGAGAAATCAGTATACCGTAAATTTCCATATTACTCAACTGAATTTTTGATTGTTTTATAAATTAACGCGTGAACCACTTGCATTTTTGCAGTCCTACAGTACGATCACACGAATGATATTGCAAACATTTCATGCTTAGTGTTTTATTTGTAGTATGTGAATAAATTCTCGTATGATCTACCGATACCACAAACATATGCAGGAATTGATAAGAGATATTTATGATTCGCTAAAAATTATCTGCCGGAATAGCATGTGTAGATGTGTACGCAAGCATTATGAAATTGCTAAATCTTACATACATATTCTAAGAAACTGGTAATTTACCTAATTCTACCTAAATCCCAACCGATTAAGTGCATAATTTATAGCTTGAGTTTTCATTACATTTTTTTCTTTATCGTTTCAAAATGGATATACATATGTATTACATACATTTGTATTGTTAGGAGCAACAAAAATAAGTAAGAAATTACATTACTTTTTCAAATAAAACCTACATTCACTTAGGCAATGTTTTAAAATACTTTTTATTTTATAAAATAAATAATTCTTATTAAGTTATAATTTTTAAAGTATAATCTAGTCCTTATCCACACATATATTTGCTATTAAATTATGTTTATAGCACAAGCTTTCAAAATAAACTATACCTCCAGGGAGAAAATAAACATATCTGATATTCATATAGAAGTAATTAGTAAAGTCATTAGTGTTTATTTAAAAAAAATAGATTATCTATCTATGTAATTAAGAAAATTATAGAATTGCATAGAAATGAATTTGAACAGTACTTACTAATATTTATTTTTGAATACACAAAGCTTAGTTACAATTCTTCGTGTTTATTTTTCCCATCAAGCAAGCAGTACCCTTCGAAGTATGAGATGTTCGTTTATGAATCATTTAGCAATAAAGGTATGTACATATATTGCTCAATATCCACGTTCATATACACAAGTATTAATAATTTTATTCAGTTTTACTTTCTGCGTATATACACATTATATGTAGAATTGTTAAAAGCATAAACGTAATAGATAAATTGCAAACACGAGAATAATTAAACACAAAATATTCAATCAATAAGTAATACGAGCATTGAATTAAAAATGCAAATATTGCATGTAATACATATATACCCAAACAACAGCGTCGGCACCATAGCCATCTGCCCAGACAACACAGCGAATCAACTTCGAAGTATTTCGAAAAAGCACCGTGCTAGCACAGTGTCGCCCTCAGCTTCGGTGACGGTACAATACTGGCACTAGGGCGATACGCATGTCACGACACCAAAAGGGCACCGCGTGTCAATGACATTCATTCATGAATTTTATCAGCAGTGGCGTAGAGTGACATTTGCTAATGGGGAAGCTGTGTTTCCATACAAATTATAAACGAATATTAAAAATGACAAAACTAATCAGTTTCTTCAATCTAAAATAGATTGACATGAAACAAAGATATAAGAACTTGTTTTTATTATTTTTTACAAACTAACTCGGTTGGTGGTTCCAAGTGGGAACACTACGCTTATGAATAAAACCGTCAGATGTCACCAGATGTTCAACGTGTGAGTGTTGAGAAACATTTTAATAAAAATATTGTATATTATTTTCAATATTTTCACCTGAAAGCTGTGACTTGTATGGAGCTGTTTTAATTGGTATGGAAACACAGCTACGCCACTGCTGACAAAAATTCATGAATGAACGTATGACACGCGTGTCACGTTGGTGATACTATGGTGCTGACACTGTCTAAAACATGCTGACACCTAGTGGCGGACACATCCACAGACGAGTGCGATGGCAGACTGCTATGGAAGTGCTGTCGCGCGGCGCAACTGACAGCACAGTGCTGTTACTCTGCCAAAGTCGTGTTGGCCGAGTATTGTTTGAAAATATATCAGCAAATAATTTATAAATTTTATTATTTTTAATCATTTAATCGCACGATACGATTGCATAATCTGGCGGTAGTTTACTGAACTACTTACAAATATTACCTTTGATTGATAACAACGTTGCTCTACTATAATCCTACTTAAATTTAATAAGTTATACAATTATTCAAAATTAATTTTATTAATAGGAACTACTAATGACTCTTATAAAAATTATTAATATTTAAATTAATTTTTTTCGTAATACTTTGTGTGTATCTTCAAATATGTATAAATATATCTATAATTAACATATTTGAAATTACGAATTTTCGCGCGTCAGTTATGCACATGTGATTGGACATGACAAAGAAAATATCCTTTAGTGGGTGGTAACAGAAAATAAGTTACTTTTGAACTAATAAACAAAAGCATAATCTTTTTCTTTCTCTCCCTCTTTCTCTCTCTCTCCCTCTTTCACATTTTAATAATGCTCACCATACAATTTGGGCAGTGTGGAAATCAACTGGGACATACATTATTTTCAAAAATATTATCTGATATCGATTGTGTAAATACAGGTGTATCGTATAACGATAA
The DNA here is from genome assembly GCA_963969225.1 of Xylocopa violacea. Taxonomy (NCBI): domain Eukaryota; kingdom Metazoa; phylum Arthropoda; class Insecta; order Hymenoptera; family Apidae; genus Xylocopa; species Xylocopa violacea. The sequence continues at coordinate 38,898,677 of CAXAJV010000002.1, forward strand.
TTATCAGTATTCAGAAGATACGTTTAATAAATGGTTTAGTGGTATATCAAAAAATAATGAACGCCTAGCAAGAGCAGTTCTTGTAGATACAGAAGAGAAAGTAATAAATAAAATTTATAATGACAGATATAGCCCATGGACGTATTTAACAAGAAATGTAATATGTCAAGCTGGAGGAGGTTGTGCAAACAATTGGGCACTTGGTTATTTACTAAAAGGACGCGTGTTAAGTGATGTGATATTAAACCGTATAAGACAAGAGATAGAAAAATTAGATCATTTCGATGGATTTCTTTTGTTGCTAAGTTCTGCTGGCGGAACAGGATCTGGTATTGGTAGTTATATTACAAAACTGTTACACGAGGAATACGATAAAAAACCTATCATCAATACAACAATATTACCATTTTCATTTGGTGAAGTATGCACACAAAATTATAACACATTATTAACTTTAGCAAAACTTTACAATGAAAGTGACATAAATATTTTAATTGAAAATGAACAAATATATAATATATGCATGAACTTATTGAAGAAACCATCAATGAGTTTACATGATATGAATGGAGTTATTTCAGAAAAATTATTGGCTGTATTTCAGCCACTATATCATATAAATCATAGCATAAATTCATTATTATCACAGATAGCGTGTCATCCTTCCTATAAAATAGCAACAATTAAAACTACTCCACACATACCTGTAACATCCATAAAATATGAATCTGTGCATAACTGGAATTCATATATACATCATTTAAAGCAAACACTTAGAATTTCAAGTTCAAATTCACAACTGACCAACGTTGAAATAAGAATGCCTTCTAGTTCATTAGGTAACACCATACATCATGTATATGCTTGTTCAGTGTCAAATATTTTAATAACACGTGGAATTACATCAGAACAAGATCGTATAATGACCAATGAATTTCAAGAGAAACATTTATATGCAGATTGGAACACGATTGATTGGTTCTCTCATTTTCATCAAAATCGAAAATTTTTGAACCGTGATAAATTTCTTGCCCTATTAACAAATAATTCTCAAATTTCATATTACTTGGACACACTTTTAAGCAAAACTTGGAACTCTTATATCCACTCTGCATTTTTACATCAGTATAAGCAATTTGGTTTAGAAGAGGATGACTTCTTGCAGGCATTTGCAGTACTTGAAAATGTTACAAAAGAATATAAAGAATTGGTTTGTCATGTAAAAAAATAATAAATTTTCTGTTTAAAATTTAATAATACATTCTTTTATTGTAATAACATTTTATATATATATGTATATAAACTTTCTCCTAATTGAGAAATCTTAATTAAGATAACAAATTTAAATATTGTACATGTATTATGTAGAAATCGAGAACACGATTGAAAGGGTAATTATGACGTCATAATAGAATCGATTAACTTGCGACGGTGCTTATGCGTCAAAAGACGCAATGATGATAAATAAAGAATAAGAAATGAAAGAAGATGGAAGAAAATTTCACTCAGAAAATATAGAGGATAATAAACTGAAAATGATTTTCAGCCTAACTCGGAGAGAGTAAGATAAAATACACCTAGCTACTCTACTAATATACATCCTTCCTATGATGTGGAAAGATATATTCTGCGCTTGTGCGAAGGGGCGGCCGAATCCGTCGAATATAGAGCAGAAAGAAAAAGTTCTGACGGTTTCCAAGAAATAACAAAAATACTTCCAAGAATCAGTGTTCTCTTCTCCCTTACTTCTGTTCATCCGAGGAAAATCGAAGTGATAGATTTCTTAGAAATACTTTTACATAACATAACAGTTGGAATACATAATTATGATTTATATATTCCTTTGTATACATATTTATTATGAAGATACTGTTTAATATCATTTTGAAATTAGAGTTATACGTTTCCATAAAAAATTATTATTAAAACTATTATATAATTAACATATTAAATTAACATTTTTCAATTATTTTCTTAATACTCTACTAAAATAAGATATTTCAGGATCTTAGTTTTCGACGCGTTATATAAAGATGGGGAAAAAAGGAAAGAACCTATGGTGTAGAAAATACTACATAAACAACGACAGATGCACTACCTATATCGTTTTCTAGCATCGGTCAAGCGTTACAGGTATAACTACGATTGTCAGAAACTCGTTTGCTGGCCCTTCATCGCCCCTACTGCATATCCTAACTATTGAGCATCTTTAAGATTAAGTATACCCTACCACTAGTCTTTTGAATTTGACGACAGTATGTGCTAATAGTAAAAAGGCAAGTTTTTTGGATATGAATTAATTACATATATTTGTAGATTTGTAGAGGCACGTAGACAGCATCGAATTCGTAAAATCAGTTTCCTTTCTTTGACAAAAAAGACGGAGAGATAAAATTTCAGAGCTTCAAGAGTTAGCGATTTCTCGTAATGTGGGGTTGAAGGAAGTAGCATGGATAATAGTGGCGCTACCTAACATACAGGGCTGCATATATACGTTATTGTGCAAATGTACTATTGGTTAAAAGATTATCCTCCTTACAAGGAATATGTTAGTTAATTTCTACATTATACTTCGTATTTTCAAACTAACAACAGTCAACGATTAGACCACTAAAATAGTTCTAGCAAAAAGAGGACACACAAAAATACATCAGTCTGGAAAACATTTCATCTGCGGATTTTTGGAAAGTGTATATGCATCCCTGCAAACCTGCAGGGACATATACAATAGTATATGCAGTAGTATTTGTGTGCGCGTCTCGAATACCAAGAGGCGTGGTTTGAATAGACGGACCTGTTCGGTACTTTGTCCCCCTCTGCTAAGGTACAAAGCTGTAGTTCTCACACACTCATACAGAGAACAGGCGCACTCTGGTGTCAAAGCCGTGGACGACGGTACGCGCCATTTTGTTTAGTGTCCGCTGGACGCGTCGTGCGTCGGGGTGTTGCGGGGTTGTTTTCATGACCATCAACGAGAATAGATCCGCGGCTCTTTGAGCTCGCTTATAATTCGGAACGCATATATAATAGTGTTATAGTTTATACAGTGAAATACACACATATTATTCTGCATGATTATTGTGACGTGCAACACGAGGATACGTTTTTTTAAGAGTCCGAGGACTCTCATGCTTACAGTTGTCAGACTTAGCAGTTTCCAAAGACTTTGCAAATGCATGGCGCCAGTTACAATTTTATGGGTACTTCGTAGGAGGAAATCGTCGCTGTCGCCGTCATTGTCGGCAGATATTTTCTCTACAGGTAAGAGAAGAGGGGTTGCCTGAGCTTAATCGATAAAGCGTCTCCCATACTCTTCCTCTTCTCCATTTTCAAACACGAAACTTTTCATTCGTACTATCCTGTCCAAATATTCGACGCTTCATGGTTCGACGGGTTTTTCGTACCAAATGTCGTGCGCCCTAACCACGGTAGTGTCTCGCTTGTGCAAGCCGCTCGAGGAAAGTGAAAGCTCACGTTCCCGATCGTTCTGCATTGAGCACGGATCTCATTTCGTCCGTCGCAGCAGTGCACGTTTCATGCGTCTCTTTCAAAGATTGAAGCGTCGCTTTGCCCAAACTGTCGGCGCTTTGAAGTGTAGTCCCATTACCTCTTTTAGTGAACACGTCCACTATTTTTGTACAAATGAGAAAAACACATCTCCAAAAGGACATGGTTCAAATAGAAATAGGTTTTTGAAACAGTTCGTGCACATGGAAATAAAAACATTTTTGTTATGAGCAACATTGACACGTGATTTTTTAATCAATTTCAGAATAATTTTAACTGATTCCAATCTTGTTTAAAACCAGTAAAATTTTGTAATTGAGTACTGGTTTATAGAATAAAAAATATTTGTATTTCGCAATATATCGAGAATATTATAGTTTTGAAAAAACTTTTTTCTCGTCTTATTTTCTATATACCTAAATAATTTATATACAAGTTATGATCTCCAAATGTTACTGAGCCAAATAGTGTCAAATATGTTTATTTCTAATAATAATTACTTAAGAAATTTAGCAAATCTTTTATCAAGTTTTTTTAGCATACATCTTTTTCTGTATTACACTATGTATGTGTCCTTGAACAAGTAGATTATATTTAATTTCATTTCGCTCTTATTTGAGAAGAAAATAAAGATCATAGCTGATGAAAATCATTTTCTTTTTAACATTATTCTAGTCCCATTAATTTAAAATACAATTAAAACGATGTGTGTACCGATCACTTACGCTATAGACAGCGCCGCGATCACTCAATTTATCGAGTGATTTCAACGCGAGGATGTGCAGCAAAACTGTGCACGTTGTTATTCTAATGAAATATTTAACACATTTGTATATTATGCACACATCACAATTAATTCTTACATAAAGTATACAACTTCCTAATGAACTTAAACTAAACTTATTGATAGCCTATTTCATATGTGCAGAATAGTTTTCCGTGTTACATCATAATATAATAATTAATTTTTTAATATAGTCAAAACGTTAGGAAGAACACTATTTTAATTTACATTTTTCCATGTTGTCCCCTATGCAAATTGCATTTCGAACAGCGAAAGTAAAATTTCTGGTCCTCGTTACATCTTTCCCTAAAGGGGTGTGCATTCGTTTAACCAAAACGGGGATATGTTCATATAAGATAACGCTTACAATGTATCACAAATTTTTCTCTTCTATTCCGCAAGTGCAATATTGGAACATATTTTCCAATAGCTTTTTTCAATATAAGAAAGTCAGATGCACCCGTACATGGAAAGAACATTTAAAGGATCGAAGTTGGTGTAATATATTCCGTTTTAGTCTTTTTAAATTTGCTGTTTTAAAGTTAGTTATTTCTCTGTTCAGTATTTCTAAGCCTAAAACTTATTACATTAGAATGGAACATGATATGTTGGTATTATAACACAATACACAATTAAATTATGGCGTTCTAATTAGCAAAGCGACAAATCAGGATGAACAATGAGCACCCCTCTCATTACGAGTCGTTCTTCCTCAACTTTAGTCACAGGCATAGTTCCTGCAAAAAACGGAGGGTGAAACGTGTTCACTCTTTTGGAACATCGATCTGTTAACTCTGACAAAACTTTCAACTTTTTCATTGTCTCATATGAAATTAGAAACACTCTAATGTATCAGCTAATCACGAAACATGTATTTATCAAGATAAATTTTAAGTGATTGTTCAAGTTATTATAGATAAAATATGTGCAATTGAAACAACATCGTTAATAATCTTTTTATTACGTACGTAGTTTGTTCGTAGTTTCGCGGAATTGCTACTAGCAAATTTAGAAGGTTTCGGAGGGTGTTCTTACTACGCTAGAGCTTACCTAGACCTTAGCACAGGTGTTTGGGATTATTCTAAGACACGCCTACGAATGACTCATTATAGAAAACTTCGTGTTCTTCTTTTTCGTGGGGCTGAAGGGTGCTGCATGCAAACCAGTACCTGATAGAAGGTACAAACTTTTTTACAAAATCAGAAATTTTTAATTAATTCACTTATTCTGTATATCTATGGCAATATTTTCACGATATGATTAAATTCTACCTGTATAGCTTATTAAAAAATTATGAATTAGACATTATAAAATCTTTCGCTTTCTCTTTCATGCTAGTTCAGAGAACCTCTTCGTTAGAAGATTTCTTAAAGTATTAATTATAAATTCAAGTACGAATCAATTTGACCTAAGGAATCTTTCCGCACGAAAAATAAAACCACGGTTAAGTTTGGTATGTGACCGTCACATACCACGCCTCTTACTAGATCGGCATTCCATTGAACCCAACCTGCTTATGTTATGCCAAAGGTGATTTCTTATTCGTTTTTTCCTTACACCGATTCTTGCTTTTGGGTAACACTCTAGTGGGTGATATCATCCTTCGTAGGTGTACATGTGCATGGAACATCCAAGCAAAAAGATACTTCAATTACATAATCATAAATTTTGTAGAACTGGAATACGGAGCAATAAGCAGTCATGCGAACTCCTGCTGAAACCGAGACACTGTCTCAACCTGAGATGTACAAATTTGAATCTCAGGAGACAGAGGCGTCATCGGATGTCAATCAAGTAATTTTATCACCATCCCATCCGGAAACACACATATTTACCAATAGGTAAGAATATCAAAATTTTACAAAACTAAATGTAACAGAACAAATTGCCAGTGTTTGTTTGTAAACATACGTATTTAAAATAACGCGCTTTGTTGTATCAAATTACGCGCGTTCGGTTGCGCATGCGTACTCTTCATTTCCCGCCGTAAGTACACCACAAAATTATTGTTCAAAATTTAAGTACTTAAACTATTACACAGTCATTTTGGTTCATGATATCAATCCGATACCATAGTCAACTGCATACATGTATTTATACCGCAAAATACATTCGATATTTGGGACAATTATATACTTTTAAGCATTGTCATGTTATGATACACTATAATTACGAACAATACCGCTTAATCGTCACATCACATAAAAGCGAACGGTGAATGCGGCCCTCTATTGGCTAAACTTGTTAGTTCACACATGTCTCGTGCTCGTGTGCATCTCGTATAATTTCACCGTTCTTATTTTTTGTTTGTCGCGCAAACGTTCAATCAGTGGCATGGTTTAGTGATACTTTCTCTCACTGTATGGGACAAGAGTACTATAACCATATGCAACGCGTGGTACGATGGTATTTACACGGTTTTTCCTCCGGAAGACGCAGAACGATGATACGGTCGTTCCAAACAACGTCGGTACGAGGAGGTGAGCACGAAGGCCAAGTCGTCGGAATGTGCTTCCGATAACGGCACCATCGTTGACGGCTTCGATCTTGTCTTCGCACTAACACATCCGCATAAACTCGTATTAGCGATCTTTCGAATTTATCAGATATTTATGTCATAGCCTTGGTTAACGATCATATAATCCGTGTGTCCGTGTTCTTTTCATGCCTTTCCAGTTTTATTAAATACATACGTTTATTACGCAATTTCAACTTCTTTGACGGATAGAAAATACTATCACCGAATGATGTAGTAAAAGATGCACAATACACAATCAGAGTAAAGTAGATTATAAATACAGATGGTTGCCCTTGATTCATTTTTGCTGTTTACCATTACAAATGATATGTTTGACAGGTGTAGAAATCTTTTTAAAAAAATCTTTCCAGCGATTGACATGTATGATATTATACATTTTATTTGCACCAGCTTCATTTTACTACCCTTCAAAATAGTAATATATGTTTCACTTACCTCTATAATGGTTGTGTGCAACAAATCGTTTATTATGGAAATGAGGCATAATGAGAATAAAAATGTATAGGTTGCTCATTGAAATTGTACCTGTACATTTTGATATCCGTGCTAAAATTTATAAAATTATTAAAAAATGACAGATTATTTTATTACGCATAACTATATCGCATATTTATAATAATGTAATTATAAGTATAATAACGGAATCGTAAAACTTATTGGCTCGATTTATAACAAAAACTTTTGAGATTAAATGCAAATAAAGTTCTTATAATTCTAATTGTAATTCCCTAGCTATACTACTTTTTCGATCGTGTGTTAGTGTTTTTTAAAGATCGGAAAAACCTCATTATTGTTGACCACGATATTTTAATTACTATTGTGAAAAATTGATAGCATTTATTTACCTTTTCTTTTAATAATACAATAGTGTTCACATCATAGTTCCATTATTATAGAGGAACTTAGGCACCGTTGAAGTATACAATTTAATTGCAATATACGTATTCCGCGATAATAAGTATAATAAGTTATTCTCACTGGTGATGAAGTGGACAATAAATTTTGTGTAATAAAATTAAAATTTTAATATAAACGTTATATAAAAACGTTATTTATACTTATAATTAATTGTTGTTTGTATGCTATATAATTATTGCAACATACAATAGAACGAAATCACGCACTTTATCGATCATAGATAGAGGCACATAGGATAGACTTTCACTAATACATCGTGCTTTCCATACCATCTTTGACCTTCACATGAAACAATCGTGCACAACCTTGAAAGCTTCATTCAAAGTTAAATTATTTATTTTAAAAAAAATAGCAGAAGGTAGCTTCAATTTTTTATTATATCTTTTCTGTACTTTCTTTCATACACTAATAGGAACAAACTTTTTTCATAATGTCTTAATAAAATTTCATAGTGTGCATTTTTGTTTTATCGTAAAAAAAAAAATATTGTTTGACTAAAAGTAAAAAATGGCAATTTTATTGTTTCCAATTACATGGAATATTGAATAATTAAAAAAAGAAGGATAGCTGTTTAACATTGATATCTTTCTCATACACTTAAAGAATTAAACTTTTTAATACCTTTAATGATTTATTTTAGCATGTTATGTATCCAAGAAGAATTGGGCCAGCTGAGTGGAATTGCAGGTGGTGGTCCTATTATCACTGATGCACGAGATGCTCAATTACCCAATAACAATCATAGCAATTCAGGAAGCAATAGCAATTCCAGCGAAACTGCAACAAAATGCCCTCCAGGTTCTGGAACTTTAGACGCACAGAAATCAAGCTGGGTAGAAGGTATATTAGGATGTATGCGTCCAGTGTGGACTATGCTGTCAAAGGCAGCTGTAAATGAAAAAATTAAGGGACATCAAAGTAAGAAATTATTTTTCTACAAGTTTAATGTATTTCTTGTAACATTATTCCTGGAATTAAAACGAAGTTATTTTAGCGGACGATTGGGAAATACCGTTTGAATCAATCAGTGAACTTCAGTGGCTTGGTTCTGGAGCTCAAGGTGCAGTATTTAGTGGAAAATTAAACAAAGAAGTTGTAGCTGTAAAAAAAGTACGGGAACCACGCGAGACTGATATACGGCACTTACGAAAGCTAAATCATCCAAATATTGTTCAATTTAAGTAAGTTTTTAGCCTTATCGCATATGTGTTGAAATTAATGATAATAAATGAAAATCTTTATATATTTTCAGAGGTGTCTGTACACAAGCGCCATGTTACTGTATAATAATGGAATTTTGTCCATACGGACCATTGTATGATCTCCTTAGAGCTGGAGAGCCTGTTCCACCTCCCAGATTAGTGTCATGGTCAAAACAAATTGCTGCTGGAATGGCCTATCTTCATGCTCATAAAATTATACATAGAGACCTCAAAAGTCCAAAGTATAATATTTAGTATAAATAATTCCCAAATCTTTCATCAACAAATTTTTATTCAATGAATAATATAAAAAATGTTTGCATTTTTATTTTTTAAGTACTGTCTGCTCTTTCAGTGTATTAATAGGACAAGGAGAAGTTGTAAAAATTAGTGATTTCGGAACTAGTAGAGAATGGAACGAAATTAGTACAAGAATGAGTTTTGCTGGTACAGTTGCCTGGATGGCTCCAGAAATCATCAGAAACGAACCTTGTTCTGAAAAAGTAGATATCTGGTCATATGGCGTGGTATTATGGGAACTCTTAAGTGGTGAAGTTCCTTATAAAGACGTGGATTCTTCTGCAATCATTTGGGGCGTTGGCAATAATTCTCTTCAGCTACCAATTCCTGCAAGTTGCCCAGAAGGTTATAGGTTACTAGTAAAACAATGTTGGGCTGCAAAACCACGTAATAGACCTTCCTTCAAACACATTGAAATTCATCTCGGTATTGCAGCGGTTGAAGTGTTATATACTAAACCTGATGATTATTTTAAGACGCAGGTAAAGTGATAAGCTTTGAAAACTGAGGAAAAGGAAAACCTGATCAAACAATAGAATCCGTAATAATTATTTTATTTTTAGCAATCTTGGAAAAAGGAAATTAGGGATCATATGAAACAAATGCAAACAAATAGTTGTAGTAGTCCAAGATTTGAAGCTGATCTGATTAGACGACGCGAGGATGAACTAAGACATGCTCAAGATATCCGGGAACACTATGAACGAAAGCTCGAACGCACTAATAATTTGTATTTAGAATTAAGCGCTGTTTTATTGCAATTAGAACAGCGCGAACGAGATGTAATTAAGTAAGTAATCAATTGATACATAAAGTAAAGTGAAAAGTTTATATGATTAACAAATACTGAATTTTTATTTGATATTATTTATCATTTAGACGAGAACAGCAGAATGGATATAAACAATGTAAAAAACGTCTTGTACATCCTCTTTTAAAGGCTCAAGAAAGACTTCATCGTAAACGTAATCCTACAAACCAATTTTCAACATCGTCCACTCCAACCACTCCACCATCTCCAACAGACAGTCCACAAAGTCCAGTAAAAGCCACCATGTATACCCAATTAAATGAATCTAATCAACCGGAGACCGTCTTAGCTCCTAATAATAGTTTTAAACAACGCAAATATAGGCATCGTAGAGTAGGATCTGGATGCGGAGTGAATTCTAGCCCTCGATCGAGTCCTCATCGTGAAAGAAAAGTAAATATATATCTTAATTTGTATTAATAAATATTTATTTTATTTACTGTTATAATGACATAACTTTAAAATTGTGGTTTCTCAACGAATGAGTTTGGATGTTTTGAAATATTATAATTTTGCAAAAATATTATATTAAAATGCCAAACTAATATAATAAAATATTCAATAAGAACTACTCTTATAATATCATTCGATACCGTCAATTCTCTTAAAAATCTTTTTTTTTACTTAGCGATGATAAATTTAGAGTTCTACCATTGTTGCAGCAACTAAACCACGTGTACTTCTTTATTCAATGAAAATAAAATGTAATGTTAAACGTAATGTTTGTTTTCAGAGCACCGAGGTATGCGCGCGTTTTGTTGATAGCCAAACACAAACAGATATAATGGATATCAGCGAGACTGATTTTAGTCCCGCTGGATATATCACAGCAATTTCTTCAACGGAGAAGACTTCTGTAAATAGCCTTAATAAACAGTCGTTAAGTAAACAAGTACCAGAATGTTTAAATGGAAATTCAGTCGTATCCGAAGCTCATTATAGAATGCAATCTAGTCCTTGTTCCAGTCCTGAACCTTCGAATGAAAATCGTGCAAACGGGAATGAACGGTTGAAGGACTGTAGTGATGATGATAATCTTGAAACGCTTGGTCGAAAAGTTAGTGAAATTATTAATGCCAATCGTCTTATTTCTCCTATAGATAATGGAAATTGCGATGATGTGATACAACACAGGTATTAATATACATATGTACAATTTTAATAATAATAAATATAGGTACAACATATAGTAATAATTATGGACAACAAATAATAATCAATTTCAGAGGTAAAGAAGATTCTGTAAAATTACCTGGACATTTTGGAATTAATGTTAATGGTACTAATACACCACAAGAACAAACGGGAATTAAAACACGGACTTGTTCTGAAAGTATGGATACTTTATGTGATCCTGAAGATGATGCGTGTGAAGAAAGTTGGTCAGATGAAGAAGGCGAAGATCCAAGCTATACATATAATTATTCTCTTAGAAGAAGAAGGTACTGTCTTCAGAAAGCTTAAAAAACGAATTCCGTTACCAATTTACTTCAATGAATTTATTTTACAGCATTGCAAGAAGGCCAATTGGTCCTGGGTGTAGATTAAGAAGATTTAAGCACGCAACAATACGAATAGAAGGAGTATTAGCTTCTGACGAAGAAAATACTTCTGAATATTCGCATCCTCCGTCCAGTCAATCCTCTACGTTAGAAAGTAATCCCGATATACAAAGAGTATTTCGTAATATTCATTTTTCTCATAAGGTGAGCAATTGTCGTTTATTATTTACAAATGTATTATATGCAGTATAATACACGCTATGCTTTTGTTTTTATTTAGAGGAAAGAAATAGATGACGTTTCTGATACCTCGAGTCAATCAGAAACCGATGAAGTCAGTGAGATTACAGTTGCGTCTCAACCCGTAGGTGCAAATTTAAAAATAGAAAGTAGCGTATAGATTAATACGATTTTTATATTTCATTTACGAGTGATATAATATAAGTACCTAACAGCCAGTGCATTTTTCTAGCGTAATAGCATCCTGTGTTAAATATTGTAGATATTTATCCATTTACGATATATATTAGATGTATATGTACATTTATTTTATGCCTTATTTATCAATGAAATATTACATTAATATTCCAAAAATATTGGACAGTTACACAAAAAATATTTGAAATCATGTTCTGAAACTTGATTGAAATTCGAATTTCTTTTTTTGAACACTTATTATGCAAGTTCAACAATGAAATTAATTTAATGAAAATATATCTCATCCTTATCATGATTTATGATATAATTTACTCTACGCTATAAAAAATGGACATTTAAATCAATAATTATTTTTTCTACGAAAAAATGAAGTGTAGATTGATAGTCTCAACAAGAACGAAAATTACAAAAACATGTTTAGTGACATGTTACTATATAGTATTATTTGTAAATACATGCAGCTCATGCTTTCATATGAAAGAGAAAACAATCGTTATTTCGTAAAATATTCATTCCATTATCTCTTTTACTTTTTTTTTATAGTTCCTTTTAGTAAATATATCAACTAAGTATGAATTTATTATCTATATACATCATATGCTGCATTTGTTTCCATATTCCGTATTAACAAAATTTATTCAATTAGTACTGAATCAATCATTCCTATAAACACAAAATCAGTTATCAACGATTATATGCACATATATGAGAAAATAAAATCTACCATAGTGTAGAGAACAACTTAGAAAGAAAGAAAAGTAAACTCGTATATTGTGTGTTTGTTTTGCAAGCGGATGTGGTCTATAAATATAGTGAAATCGTAAAAACATAAGTGTTGCACTAGAAAAATATACTTTCAAAAATGATTTAGAAAATACATAATGGAATGACAGTTAATAAACAAATTTTACATTATAAGTGCCTATGGCAATTTGCATAAAATACACCAAACACTAGCTATTAAAGTAAGAAGAAAAAATACAAAAGTTAAATTATTGCGTGCAATATAAAGCAATCGAAGCTTATAATTGGAAATAGATGATCACACCAGTACAATAATTTTTCACTTTTCAATGAATATTCAACTATTCTGATAGAATTAAATTATAAATGACATGAGGTATTGCTTTAAGACTATTTTACTGGAACAAAGTCATTAAATATTTTTGATGTACTAAAACTTTTACTGATAATCTTACTACAGATGTGCGACTAATGTACTGTATGTAATAAATTTTATTCTTTCATTTCTCGATAGCAAATGGAGGAGAACCTAATTTAATGACTATGTTTAAAATAAAACCCTAATATAAGTTGTATTATAATATAGTCAAAAACAGTGCAGGTTGTCTGAGTTTCAAACTGAAACTCAACAATAGTATTGGACTGTATGTAAAAACCATACTCATTCTTTCAAATTAATAACAATAAGTTATTGCAATTACACATCCAAGCAGTAGACGATACTATTAACTCAATTGTCCAAAGTACTGTTCTGCATCCATCTATTGTACCTGCTTTGAAACTCAAATTGCCTTAATGACAATTACCTATACATTGTAAATATAGACAATACAATGTAAACTTAAGAGAATAGCAAATAAGATATATAGTATAAACATTTTGATGTGCTCATTTGGACGAAGTAATTAATAAGTTATATAAAGATGTACTTTATAATAATCATACATATTGTATCTATTATATTTATGCGAGTAGTTGCATAAATTGTTCCTTCTTGTGCAGCGGCAGCTAAACTGACTAGTTCTATTATTCTTTAATAATAGAAGCAGTACACAAAATTTGTGTTATAAACAATAAAGTTGATTTACAATAATTAGTATATTCAGACCTTTAATTTCAGACCTTAATAATGTTATACAAACAATTAGCATTAATTCTGTCTCCTTAGGACAAAAAATTAAACATTTTTTATATAAGACTCTTTATGTGTTTACCTTTTACATATATAATAATATTTATAGAGGAACAAAATAGATTTCAAACTGTTATTTAACTAAGGAATAAAATATGCATATATGAGACAACTAATTTAATATTTACATATATGTATGTTAACTTATTAAAATACAATAAATATTCGCACAGCCTATTTTTAATAATAAAGTACATTTGCAAGAAAAGTTACTATGAAGATAACAATAAAATATTTCAGTACTTAATTATATAATAATAATTCAACAAATATACATGATTAATATAATTTGCATCAAATTACTTTCTGTAGTATTAATATTACTTTGATGTATATTCAACACAAACCATTTATTAAACCAATGCTTTTAACCTTCCTTATTTTATCATAGAAAATGAAAAAGTTCTACGACTAATTTTCTTGGATATTATACAACGTAAATACTTTGTCGTTCTGCTTAGTTATAGGTTTTAATACATTATATATGTACAGTTTAATTAAACACAAGCATATGAAGTATATATCAGCATTAAAAAAATCGTCAATATTATTATCAAATATAACAAGAACTAGATTTATTTATGCTGTTTAATGCATAATCTATTATTACTAAATAATTAAATATATTCACTCAACTTATAAATTTGTTTTAATTAATATAACTAATGCTTTTTCAATACAATATTGAATATAATGAAAAATGAGTCAAACTTGAAGTTCAATTATGAAATGGGTAAGAACTGAAAAATACTACGTTATCAGATCATTATTACGTTAAAGTTATTTTTAAATAAATTTAGTAACAAATCTCTTCTTGTAGAATTACAGTTTTTGACATTTCCTATCTTTATTAAATCGTTTGTTGGCAATAGAATAAAAAATTATAGTTAATATACTAGGGATTACAAATTTACCAGTAAAATGAATTATGAAGAAATTCTGCAGTGGATTTGTACAAGGATGAAGCACTTTGTCTTAATCCAGTAAATAATGACACAACTCCTTCCTTTTCATCTTCTTGCTCATCCTCTTCGGGTAAGTAATCTGGCATATCCTCAGCAACATCATTATTTCCTGTGTGAACCTGTAAATTATAATATTTGTGATTAATAACATATTACAACTTATATTAAGCTTATAATTAGAAATCCATTGCATATTAAACGTACCAATTTAACAAGATACTCTTGATTAAGTTTATTTCTTGTCACTAATCTTGCTTCCATGGTCTCCGAATTTTTTTGAATAGCTTCGGCGATTTGTTTAGCTGTGACATAACTTAAAGTACGCATTGTAACACGTTGGTGTTCTACATCAACTACAAGAGAAACTAATCCATTGATTCTTATTAGTATCGCCTCTAATTCTGCACGGGTTTCCTATTTCATATGTACAACTGGTATGAAATATTAAATAAGCAAAATTGTAATGCGTGCATATTACTTATATTTACCAGCAACAAACCATGAACATGTAGCACAATTACGTGGGTCTTCAACTTTTTAGGCTCTATAACTCTTCTACACCTACTTCTTAAATTATATATTGGTGGTTTCATTCTTTCTATATCATCCTTCATACATTCTGCTCGCTTAGATATCTTTGGCTCATCTATATTGTACTTATTTATAATTGCATCCAATGCTTCGCGTACTCCAAAAGTGGAGGTTATATGTACATAATTGTCCACATTTTTAACAAACAATTCCAAAATGTCTAAACCCAAATTAACAATTTCCAAATCGGGTACTTCTAAGACGTATGCTACGTATGATAAAACCGTTTTATCCTATAATCAGTAAATTATTGTAAAAATAAAATATAAATAAACTTAAAACACAGAAGTTTCTTACCTTCAATATTGTGTCATGGTTTGCAAAATCGTTTGCCAATTTCTTGTATGTTTCGAGGGTGACTTTCAATTCTTTTGGATCTAAGGAATCGTCCACGTCCATTATCTAAAAGTGTAGTATTGACATTAACTTCCTCTTAGGCTAATATTATCAATCAATCAAAAAAATCTCATTTCACACTTTTTGGTTATCCGTTTTCGATAACATTAATATATATTCGAAAATAAATGACTTTTTGTCAATATTCTTAATTTAACAATTAATTGATCCAGTGCGTATGCTCGATTGGTATAACAAATTTCAAAGAACTAAATTTTAAATCATTTATTGGGTACAATTTTACAAGCTATGATAAACTTCTGCTCTACATATGAGTCAAGCCGAAATATTTTCATTTTTTTTCATTTCCGAGTTAAAAAGAAGCTTTTATAAAATGTATTAATTGAAATAACACCGAAATGTATTTATATATAATGTTCAAATACATTAAAATCTATACTCTCTTCGTGTGTGCAGTAGCGAGTGTCAGAAAAATAAATAAAACAAACTTAAATGCTTAAACTATACATTTAATGCACGCGTTAATTTTGTATACAATTGCATGTCTACACAGGTAAGTCTAGTGTATCAGCTATTGTACATAATCGCGTATGGCTAGACTTAAATACATGTAAACATATATGTAATTCGAATAGATATAACAGTTTACCCTACGTAGTAACAACAACACAGTCATGCTACAACCAGCTGCTGCCAGATTCTTTCGATGATGCGCATATTGTAGTACAGTGGCGAGACTGGTGTCTACATGACGTACTAAAATAAGATGGCCGACATTCACTCCATCAACTACCAACAGCATAACACCCGTATTACCTCTCTCTAATGAACATCTTTCTTACTTTACGCAATTGAACACTTTAGACATTCACTAGTAGTATCTTAAGTATTTGTAGAAAGAAATCGATGTAATATACTATATCAAACGAATACTGAGGGTAATAGGGAAGTTAAATTAAGCAGCACGTAAAGTAATAACATACATCTGACGTATTTTCAAATACACACGTACAAGTGATTGTTCGTAAGGTGTACTAGTGTAAAGTGTATATTGATTGTTAAAACAATGGAATACGTACTGATAAAAGACATACGGCCGGGTCAGAAAAACATTAACGTAGTGTTTATTGTTCTGGAAGTTGGTCATCCTACTATCACCAAAGAGAACCGCGAAGTTCGAACGTTTAAAGTGGCTGACAGTACAGCGTGTATGAACGTTTCAATTTGGGATGAGCCGGGACAACTATTGGTACCAGGTGACATTGTAAGATTAACCAAAGGCTATGCATCTGTTTGGAGGCAATGTTTAACATTGTATTCGGGAAAAAATGGAGATATACAAAAAATTGGTGAATTTTGTATGGTAATCAATGAACAACTAAACATGAGCGAACCAAATCCTGCTTTGGCACAACAATTGATCAATCAAAGTGGATCTGGTCCACCTGGTAGTAATGTCAACAATAGCATCACAAATAATGGAAATGCAAATAACATTGCTGGTCAACCTGGAAGGCAACCATTGGTACAATATCGTTGAATCTTGTTTTAATTAGTTTTGGATAATAATAAGTTTGTGTTTAATTTTGCAAATAATATAACTACTTTTAATTCTGTTAGGCAATTCAAACTAATTCAACGACACCTGTTAGTGGTACATCCGGTAGTTCTGCAACAACAAAAAGTGGAAATAATAATAATGGTAATAGTGGTGGAAATAGTAGTAGCACTTCAGGACTTCCAGGAGGGTCTGCAAGATATTCTGGTGATTCAACGACAAAACCTACTGTTGCAACAAAAACTAATTCTCGCGGTCGTGGAGGATACCGAAATGGTGGACGCAGTGACCGTAGATAACATATAAATAAGAAGCGGATGATTATATATGTGTAATAAAAGTATTCAATTGATTATGTTCAGGTCAACTGTAATATAATGTTTTTCTAATAATCCTGTATATGTGTATTCATGAACTACTGTATACGATGGTCTCTTTATAAGATAATATCATGAATTGAAGACAATCCAATTAAATATAAAATTTGAAATACCATTAGTGGTATAATATTTCATTTGATTATCTTTAGCTTATATACTTTAAATTTTTGTATTTTAAAAATTTCTGAAGTTTAAATCTGAGGCTTGTCTTCAAATCATAGTACAAGTATCTTCGTCTTACTCTCATAAGTGAATGTAATATATAATGTAAGTATGTAATCTGCATTTAAATAGTAAATAATTTCATTTGCTAATTTTTTAAAAATATATTTTATAAGAGAAAAAGTAATTATATGTACACGTTTAACTTACACTGCGATTAAATAAGGGTACAGTAACTTTAAAAAGATACACAAAGAACTTGTGATATAAATATTTATGTGTTCTTTTATATGGTCTTTCTACCTAGTGCCAATTTACTTTAAAAATAAGCACATACAGTCATTGACTGTTTATATTCTTACTTAAAGTGTTAAACAGAAAGTTAAATATTTATATATGATTTAATATGTTTTACTTATTTTGACTTTATTTGTATTCAATTTATACAATCAATTCTAGCACTGAACTGATTTCGCACGGAATTAACGTTGATTTTAATGAAATACATAAAATGTACTATAATAAATTTCAATATTTCGAAACATGAGTACATTATGTACTAAGTTTACTAAAAAATCAGTGATTTAAAAATAAAAGCCAGTTAATCGCAAATAAACTTATCGCAATAGTAAATTAAAAGCAGATAAGAATGTTTCCAGTTTCCAAGGCAATGTTTATCAGATCGCAGTATACCACATCCGACAACTCTATCTACTGTGACTTTATAGGTTATGTTTATAAATGGCTCCACGTTTATATCATTTGTCACATCGAAGTAAGTGATTGCGATATGTATTTTAATTTTGTTTTCATTTTAGCATCTTTGTTTGTAATAATTTTGTATGTGTTTTAAATTTACAGAATGAATGTAATAATTCGGTTTTCGTTGTTGTACGGCTATTTGTATTGTTAAATCTACAATTTGATAACAGATGTCAAAAGTTAAAAGTATACAAATTTATTACTATCTTTTATGTATTTGAAGAAGTGCAAAACGGTACGTTCAACATATTTATTATTGGTAGTAAATATAGTATTTTTCTACATTCAGTATTACAGTTCACAAATTTTTCTTAAAATGTGACGTTGTGACTTAAATTAAGAACAATGCAAATAGTAGATTAATAGAGTATTAAGTAAATATTTAATTAACAATGCATTAGTTTTTTTCCACATTGAACTATGTTATGTAACAAACATGTTTAAAGGTTTTTCATGTTTCTGTAAGAACATTGCATGAAGAAATATATAATATTATATTTGATATAAATTTGTGTTTATAGATTATTTTTCTTTAAAGTATGACAAGATCACATGTAAAATATCAAATTGCAAAGGATGCAGATGATACGTCAGATTATTTTCTTCAACCAGTCCAAGAATTTTCAAATTTATCCAAGAAAGAAGTGCCTCTATGGAAAAAAACTTTTCAAATCACCATATTGATCTTTTCTTATTTTGTCTTATCTGTAGGCTTAACGTTTTATGTAAAATGGCTTTATAACACATATGTAAGTTAGAAAATGTTATGATTTATAAAACTTTTTGTTATTACTTGACTTTATTCTTGATACACATTAACTTTTTAGGGATTTAAGTTTCCTCTTGTGGTGGTAATATGTCATTTGTTAGTAAAATTTTTATTAGCCACTTTAATCAGGTGCATTAAAACATGTTGGAAAAAACAACAATTAAACCTTCCTTTGCAAAGTATAATAAGGATGGTTGTACCGCTTGGAATAGCTAGTGGCCTTGATGTTGGTCTATCAAATTGGGCAATTTCATTAATTATAATGTCATTGTATGTATTTATTACTTTATACTGAACATGAAATGAAATATATTTGCCACTGCATTGTAATGCTAATGAATCATATTTCTGTCTAGGTATACTATGACAAAATCAACTACTATTATTTTTATCCTTGGATTTGCTCTTTTTTTTAAATTAGAGAAGAAGGTAATTAAACTAAATTTCAATATGATTATTTTAAATGATAATGTATATATAATGAAAAAATAATTTTGTTACAGTCTTGGTCATTAATATGTATTGTAGTAATGATATCAGGAGGCTTATTCATGTTTACCTATAAATCTACACAATTTGAAATTTTTGGATTTATAATCTGCCTTTTAGCCTCATTTTCAAGTGGCATCCGATGGACTATGACTCAACTGATTATGCAAAAATCTAAACTTGGAATGAAAAGTCCAATTGATATGATGTATTATATGCAATTATGGATGCTATTGCCTATTGTACCAATAATGATGTGGTTTGAAGGTAACAAAATATTGTACAGTAAAGCAAATAGATGTCTTTTCCTTGTTGTGCTCTAATATACGTAGTTAAAAAGTTACATTTAAAGTTACAAACAAATTACATTAAAGATTATAAATAAATTATATTTTAGGACCTCATCTGTACAGTAATTTTAAAAATATAGATTGGAATGATGTTGAGTCTATTACAATGACTACAACTGCTGTGTTTGGAAGTGCTATTATAGCTTTCCATATGGAAGTTGCAGAATTTTTAGTTGTTACATACACTTCTAGTCTTACACTTTCAATTATTGGCATAATTAAGGTAAATTTAAATACAATATTGTACAGTCTGACATTTAATACAGAATAATTAATATATATTATTGTCTGTTTAGGAAATATGTATTTTAATCTTGGCTGTTGAGTGGAAAGGTGATCAAATGAGTGATCTGAATTTTATAGGGTTGTTAATGTGCCTTGGTGGAATCATAGTTCATACAGTTCAAAAAGTATTATCAAGTAGGAATAAAATAGCTGAAAATTTGGAGTTACAAGTAAATTCTCTTTCAAGTAGTAATTTAAAAAATGAAGAAGGAATTGATACAAATTTGCCTTTGTTAACTCAAAAATCAACATCACTAACAAATCTTTTAAACGCTGAATTTAGTTCAGATGAAGATGATACAGTCAAACATGGTGAGAATTCTACTCAAATACTGTCCAATATATTGCAACGTAGGGAACAGCAAAGCGTAGACTTTTGACATTGATGCACGATAAGAAAAGATTTATTTATTGTGAAAGATCATTCCATGTCCGATTATATACAGTCTACTGTATTTAATATATATTTTTACATGTGAATTTACTTATAAATTTTACAATCTTCTTTTCTTCTGTACCGAAAATGTATGATCATTTTTATGAACATTTATTTTTAAAGATATAATTTTAATATCTATACATTGATTTTCATTGAATTATATTTCTTATATCATTCCGCAGAATAAGCAAAGTTTTTACTTATACACTCACTTAAGAGATGAAAATATGTAAACAGTACATAGAAATTTCAAAATTCGTTATTATTAATGTATACGGTAAAAAACAATGTAAAAGAAATTTTTTTATATAATTACTGTTTGTTAATTATATAACTGCAGTCTGTGTTATTAGTATTTTATCTTAAAATAGTATAGTTGTATCTTACCGTTCAGTAGCACTTTTTTAAGTTATTTTAACAAATCTTCCAAAAAAATATACTGCATAATAGTAAATAATGAAGTAAATATTTAATATAAAATTAATGTAAGTTATAAGTTGTTATAAATTATGGTGAATCTAATTGATTACGTTTCATAAAAAGATATTAATAAGAATCTTATATTCATAGATCATTTTTTTTTATATGATATTGATTTTAATATCGTACAAAATGGCTATGAATTTATGAAAAAAAAAAGTTTTGCGTTCTATGCGATATTGCTTTCATCTTATGATATATACATATTAATTTGTGTAATAATATGAAGAATGTAATTTGTGAAAGAATTTTATTTAATATTGTATGTTCTCATATTGAGAATGTTATAATTTTTTTATTTTATAATCTTAAAGTATTCATAATAAATTTTGCATACATAAGTACGCTCTTATTTTATTATTTACTTAACTCTTAAATAACAAATGCTATGTGGAATTCATCTACTATATATGAAATACTTAATATCATATTTCTATATTTCTATAAACTATATAAACAGAGTTTATGTACCAACATATTTTATTTATCATTATAATATATACGAGGATAGAATGCAAGAAAATATACACTTAAATATCTAATTTAAAAAGTAGTTGTAATATACTGAGTGTATGCAATTTCTTTTTTATTTCGAAAATTAAGAATGACTTGTCTGAGATGCTTCTTAATTCATATTTTAAATATTTTAAATCGATCTGCTTTATTATGGTGAAACAAAAATTCACTTTTTATATGTACAATTTTATTATCACGATAAAAAGAATAAATATGATATATATGTAACAGGATTTCACATAATTATCTTGAAATAGATTAATAAATAATTATTACCTATGTAATTTAATAAATAGCTTTATAGATTCATTACTTCGTTTGTTTAATTTGATTAGTTTTTTTAGATTTGGCTTCAATTCTTTCTTCTAGTTTATGAATCAGGTCGTTTAATTCTTCCTATATAACAATAAGAAATTATTTTTAAAAAAGTTATATTTTATAAAGGTCAATTGATTGTAAAAAACAAAGGAAAAACGTATTTACCTCATTGTAGGTGTACATTAAAGTACAGTGTTTTAAAATTTGTTTTTTTTTGTTGAATAATTGTAATGCATGTGATAAACAGTAAACGCTATCATCTTGTGAATTACTAACTAATGAAACAAATAAATTAGCTCTGCAAATTTCACACTCAAAGTCACCGTCGTCCTCTTTTACTTTTTTTCCTTTCTTTCGTTTTCCACTATCAGGCAAAGGTAATCTTTCTGTATTTGTCAGACCTACTAATTCTAACTCTTTACGGTAACTTATTTCCTTTTCACGAATTTTAATTACACTGGACAGAATCTACAAATACAATCGTTAGTAAATTTTTCATAGTTTACATAAGTTTACACAAAAATATTTTTTAATATAATAATTATAGTATATATATTATACTATATTTATACCTGTTTTAGTACTTCTATATGAGATCTAGAGTCATTAATAATGTTAAATAATAATCTTTCAAATGAAAAGATTGATGGTTCACAGCTATCTTGTATATCCTGAAAATACGATTAGTCAAACATTATTCTATATGCAATTGTACAAATATTATGAAATATATAATATAAAATAGATAAAAACATTATTCTTACCCTAAATACTTGTTCAGCAGTTTCTAACCAGGATGGTTGTGCAAAGTAAACACTTTCAGATACTACATAACCAGTGCATATGCTTGACGTGAATGCTTTAGGAAATACAATTATAAACTGTCCTGGTTCCTGTACAGTCTGACATAATGATACTCCATTACTAACCAATAACTCTGGGGGTACCATTGCTGTGTCTGATGGTAACCATATAGTTTTGTTTTTGCAATATCGTGGAACCATTTTTGAAAGGGCTTCTCTAAAGTTATTGTTATGTTCATCTGGTATACCATACCAAATTTTTTTAGCACCGGTATGTAAGTATTCTATCCATGGAAGACCATGAGGGTCGCGATACCAACAACATGCGCTAAATAACATACCCACATGAAGGGTTGGTACTGTCACCCCTATAAATAAAATTGAAATGTATGTATGTTGTCTCCTTAACAATTTTTCTATTTTAATTATAGAGATATAAAGAAATATTTACATACCCATTATAGGACCCAGAGCTCTTAGCACTGATCCAGCGTTATTAGTAAGTACTTTAAGATTCCATGGGTGTCTTGCAAATGGACTATTTTTAGCAACTGAGAATCCAAAACCACGTCCACTTGAATCAATGCTTGCAGCGTGTACACAAACATGCCGTTTTCTTTCCGCGACATGTTTCCAAAATGCACTTTCAACTTCATCAGCAGAAGCACCTTCGGATTCGTTTCCAGATCGTTGGTTTTCACCAAACCACATACGTTGTGTGTTTCGTGCAATACGATAAAAAGCGTTTAAAGGCATGTTTCTACCCTGTATAATTGTTTCCCCATGAATTAACATGAATCGAATATTTTTACAATTACAATTATCGTTTTAAAATTCTTACTTTTACAATACATTCCTCGATTTCGTCAGAGCTATCGTCATCTTCATCTTCCTCATTTTCACTTACAGATGCACTTTGCCTTTGCAAAGCTTTACTTTCTCTCTTCATCCATTCAGATTCCACTTCATCAAATAATTTGCCTCGTTCCTCTAAATATATTGTTTTGTTAACAAAATAACTTTAAAAAAATTTGCTGTTTTATATTAATATACTTTTGACATTTATGCATACCTGGAGATAATGTATCATATGGTAATAAATATTTGCAATAAATGTCATCTAATTTGGTTACACGATCTTGGGCAGATTTTGGTATTTTCATACCGTCAGCTACTTTTTGCCACTTCTTTTTTTCAATGACTTCTTTTAAACCTCCTAAGCTTTGAACTGTTTGATATAAATGAGGCAAATCAACTTCCATACCGCCAATCTAAAAGGAAAGAACATTAAACTGTACAGGTAATATATTTAAAAAAACCAAAGTTAAACAGAAATTCTATATTTAAAATTTTACCCAAGGGGGATGAGTAAATGTTATCCTCTGTGTGGCTAAATATTTTTTTATAGCCATCATTTCCTTGACATTAGGACCCCATCTATGAAGCATACGATGTACATATTGATTATAAGCAGTGAATCTCATGTCATCTGATACTTTGCATTCCGGCTAAAAGAGGAAAAACAGCATGAAATGTACGAATGCATGTATTTAAATAGAATTATCAGTTCTTAATGAATTTTACTTTGAAGTTTGGAGGTGGTACAACTCTACATATTCCAAATTTCTCAGCAATTGGTCTTATTTTGTCTATATATTCTAGAGGATCTTGAAAATCTTTTTCGCTGGGATGAAATGTTGGAGCTTCAACTAAACGTGCCTCATTATTTTCATCTTTTGCACTTGGAAATGTTACATTATTAGTTGGTGAATAAATTTCTGAACCTTTTTGTTTTGCTTTTATTTGACACCTAAAATTTCAAATATAGATAATAGTTACATGTATATAGAAATAATATACAATGCAATATTCTGAAGAAAATAAAGTTGTAATCTTACCTTTTCCCATTTTTATTTGAGTCAATAGAGGTTTTTCTTTCTCTAGAAGTTTTAGGAGATTTCAACAACTTTTCTGTTCCAATATTTAGTACAGTTACACTATTTTGTTTACTTGTTGTTTGTACTATATTTTCAGTTTTAGTCGGAGAAGCTGGTTGAAATTCAGAATTAGAGGCAGTAATGATCGATGTTGTACTTGTAGAAGTGGATGGTACAGAATGATCAGTTGTTAAAAAACTAGAGTTGGGTGGAGTTCGAGTTGTTGGTTGTACTGTGCCTATAGGAGGACAACGAGCAATTGATGATGGAGGTTTGGTAACCAATTTTGCTCTCAGAAGAACTTTTTGATTAGGTCCAGTTGGTCCTTCAGTGCCAAGTTTTACAGCTACACCTTGAATTAATTGTTGCCCTTGGACTAAATTTGGTCCATTTCTTGTGACAGCTTGTAAAGGTATATAAAATAATTGACCATCATTCTCATCATCATTTTCATTATTACTCTCAGTTTGAGTAGATATTTCTGTACTTTTTTGTTGATTTGCATCTCCTTCTCCTGTTTGTTCTTGTGTCTGTGCATTATCATCAAGATTTACTTGCACAGCTATGGAGGTACTACAGTTTACATTGCTCCAAGTTGTTGTCAATTTATCCAAAGGCAGAACTTGTATATTAGCTAAGGTTGCAAAATTTTTTGGTAGTTCGAATTTGTTTACATTCATTGTTGCATTTAATGCACTGTTCATTTCTACTATTTCATTCTTATCTTTTGAAGGAATACTGGTGGTGCTAGGTGATGCCACTTCAGTATTATCTTTGATTACTTTTTCTATGTTTTTATTTGCTACACTTTCTGATTTATTAGGATTATTGTCCAATTTATTCATTATATTACTCTCAGATTTGTTTGTATTACTTTCAATTTTATTTGCATCAGCCCCAGACAAATTAAGAATTATGTTTGGTTTATTAGAATCCCGAGCTTTACGCCTGAAGGGAGTACTAACAGGGACTTCAGTGTCACTTTCGAACGCATAAACGCTACTTTCATTTTCTGGCGAGAATGCATTAGCGTTAGGTATTACTGTTTTGCGTTCTTTAACTTTGGGTAAAAATGGTTTCCTTGGTTGAAATATAGTCTTCTTTTCAACTGGTAATTTTCTCTCAATTGACCCATCTGCTAAATTTTGTTCAGATTTTAATACAATATCACTTTCCTCTCCAGGACAAGAATCTTTATTTGATTTTATATTTCGTCCCTTATTAATATCTTTTAAATCTCCATTATGTTTATTAATATTAGTAAATTCATTTTGCAGTTTTATATCAGGTTGCACTTCTCCTGCTATAATCGGTGTATATTTATTAAGTGTGTTCGTACGATCTTTCATACTAGCCTTCTCTGCTAATTTTGAAAGCGTGACATTGACCGGTCTCACCAGATGCTGAATCTTCGTCGATATTGATAAATGCGACACGTCAGTCTTTTTTTCGCAAACATCATATTTAAAAGTAGATACATTCTCCATTTCTAACTTACTTTCCTCTTTAGCAAGTGAACTTTCATTTAACCATTTTTCAATTTGCTCAGTTGACATATTTACTTTTTCTTTCCTCACATGCAACGTTGATAGAGACATATCTAGAACGTTTGTAGACGAAATTTCTGTTTTGTGATGACATTCTTTTTCAGTACTTTCTATTAACATTTTATGTTCTACTTCATCAAGTATTCCTACTTTATCTTTTTCAATTTTTGGAGTGTAGTGATTACTTGATGTTACCTGATTCATAATTGGAGGAGAATACGTAGTTAACAAATGTTCATTACTTGACAATTCTTTATCTGGTTTATTAGATTCATTTGAATTTTGTCCATCTTCTACTTTAGTTATTTCTAATTTATCAATGGCTTTTTTTGAAGTAAGAAGATTAACATTAACATGTGTTTGACAAGAATTTAATACTTTAGATATTGCTTTCTTTGTAAATCCCCGAAAAGATTCTTCATCGTCTGATATTTTTGAAAGATCCGTTTTTATAACATTTTCATTTAAAGCCTCTTCAAGTTTAATTTCAATGTTATTATCATTATTTTTACTAGCAGTCTCTTTTTGTATATTGTCATCTTTCTTTCTTTTCAATTTATTGAGTAACATT
This sequence comes from Xylocopa violacea, assembly GCA_963969225.1. Lineage (NCBI taxonomy): Eukaryota > Metazoa > Arthropoda > Insecta > Hymenoptera > Apidae > Xylocopa > Xylocopa violacea. Next base: position 38,925,893 of record CAXAJV010000002.1, read on the forward strand.
CCCAATGTTTCTTCATCAGAATCTGTAGCTTCTTGTACAGTATTTTTTGTTTCTTTTTGTTTTAATCCATTGCCTTTTTCTGGTAATGACTTATTCAAAGTTTGTTCTCGCTTACGTTTCATTACAAATTTCTCTTTATTAAATCTTAAGTTATTTTGAATCTGACCTTTCGATTTATTATTTGTATTACTTTGAATATCCATTCGTGTTACTACATTCTTAGTAGACGATCTAAGGTAACGACTTGCAGGTTTATTTAATTTACCTAAACTTCGTCTTGTAACAGGTTTTATGTTGTTGGTTCCATTAGAACTCACAGATTCTTCATCACTATCAATTTCACAATATTTTAAAACTCTAATTAGTCTTCTACTTTTAAAAGCAATTTTATTAGTTTTACTTTTATCCAGTTGCTTATTTGATGTACCAGGGATAGAAGTCACTTTACCATCTTTATTTTTAGCCGTTACTTTTGCAAGTGACTGTTTTACTTTAGCTTTAACTTCACCTTCTGCTTGAGTAATTTTACGTGTATTTGGTAATTCTGGAAAACTGTCCATAGAAACAGTGTCATCATTTTCTAAGTCAGGACTAACAAGTTTTCGTCCAAGAATCTCCATATACATCGCGGCTGCTTCTTTAGTCTTTCTCGTTGGTCTCCTACAAAGATTTTTTGGAGAGATTGTACCACTATGAGAACGAGTGATTCTTCTCATTTCAGATTTACTTCTTGTACATATATTCTTCTGAACTGAAGTTTTTTGGACTGCACGTTTCATTTGTGGTACTGATTTTTCTGTTTCTTCATCATCTTCGGATGTAGAATCCGAATTTGATGTATCACTGTTTTTCTGTTTTGCTATAATTTTTTTCTTTGGTTTAGATGGTACAGATTTAATTTTTGGAGGAGCTTTTTTCACTTTATCTGCAAGTACACTACTCCGTAAACCAAGCCTTTTAGTCTCAACTCTTGGAAGAAATTTCTTCGGTGCTAATTTAGTTGCAGATTTTAATAATGTACGTTCTGTACAAGATCTGGTTCTCATTACACACGATGTTTTGAACTTATTTTTAATCCTTTGTTTAGCTAGGCGCTGTTCTTGATATTTCTTTTTCAGTGCTTGTACTGTTGATGTTGTGCTTTTGAATGTAGTGATATTCTTCTGTATGGTACTTGGAACTTTCTTTTTATCAGTAACAACAGGCTTTACTTTGATAACACTTTTCTGACTTGTATCTGACTTTTGATTATCACTAGATGTACTAGTTGAAGACACAGTCTTATCTGTTGATGTTCGTGCCAATTTAGAATCTATCTTTTCCTTTTTAGTTCCAACATTGAAGAAATTTAAGCTTGGAGGTAAAATTGATGTTCCTAAATAAAAATTTGAATTGATTATTAATACATTGATTATGATTCTAAAAACATATAAGTCATATATGTGAAAAATAAAAGTTTGAGAACCTCTAAAGCATAAAAATGTCAAAAAATCTTCTGTATTTGGTCTCTTGTGAGTTATTAATTCTGTTATAACTGTTGGTTTAATTTTTTCTTTATCCTTAATAGGAGTATGCGAAGGATTGAAAACAGTTGTTGCACCTTGTGCAAATTTTCTTTGTGCATGCACTTTGGTCCTATAATAAATTATATGCATATCAAAAGTATACAATACTAATCAAAATAATTTTATAATAAATAATGTCTATTAAAACAATCATTAATTGTTTAAAAACTTTTTTTTACCTCTTTGGAGATTCTGAGAGTGGCTCCATAAGATCCACCAAATCTCCTTCCTTTCGTTTTCTTTTATCATTTCGACTCAACACCATTTTCACTTTTATTAAAAAATACTCCTGACAATTGGTAATAAAAACTAGTATCGTATAGTATTTAAAAAATGAAGATTTAACTATTATCTAATCAATAGTTTCATTTTTTTTCAAGACTGAGGACAATAACTATAAAATATTCAATAGCATTATATTACAGAAAACGAGTTATAGGTCTCATCGTAAATAAAAAAATATTTAGTATAGAAAAGATTCAATAAATGTGAACTTTGATAGTTTATGTTCTTGTATAATCTTTTAATCGTTTAAAATACATTTCACAAACATACAGGGCAGATAAAAGTTAATGATATGCACAATCACTTAACATCTGTTCCTTACACTGAACGAGCGATTGTTTATTATGTCAAGTAAGATTAAATACCACGCTTTGAGAGATCTATGGTTTAGATATACATAGATATGCACTATAAAACGATATTGATTTCTCAAGTCCTGTCCGCATTGAAAACGGTACATTGCATTGCACATATAGTTTGCTTAATATTGACTGTTCAACCAATGAAAAGATATGTATGGGAAATCATACAGAAAAGAAACATAATTAACGTTATTGGTTAGTTAATTATTTAATTTAGATAAAAAACCAAATTTTTTTAAATACTACAGCTGAAAAATTTCAAATGATCAATATTAATTTCGATGGAACGTTCGTGAAAGTCATGATGCGCCATCTATATACATACTTACACGCGTAAGAATATTTGCTACCTTTTTCGTGTTTATACTTCATACTATTTGAACTATGCACACATGGAATACATATTTAGAAATGACTCATGCATTGTGTAAATAATTTGTCATCAATTTATTATCGTTTTATTGAGGTAGGCATAATTATAACATATATTCAGAAAAAAGTTAGTAAAAGATCGTCACGAGCGTGTCATTCTTAACTAGTTTAACTCAAACTAGAATGTCATTCATGATATTAAATTTCACAATTAGTCCATAGACATTATTATTGCTTTTAATGAATAATTATAATTTCTGACGTAACGTTGTTTTTATATCACAACTGCGTTTATTTCAAACATAATCATTTTTTTAATAATTTTGCACGTGTGATAAAATATTTCATTATTGTTAATGATTTAATTGATAGTTTGACGATAATTTTATGATTTATTGCCACAAACAATTGTTAAAAATATTGTATTAAGTGATTTAGGAATAATTATACACAATTATTTTATTTACTTTGTTTCTACTTTATTGATATACAACAAACTATTCATTTGTATATACTTATATAATTGTGTTTAGTTATAGACATAATCTACTTATAAATAATATATCATGTATAAAACTGGGCCACCACCACCTTATGAACCACCGCCATATGCGCCGCCTGGCTATGCACAAGCAGTTGGTGGTGTTCCTCCTGCTAGTCCCTTTACACCTGCAGAAACCTGTGAGTGTTATCTACATTTTTTTTTTTATGGAAATCTATAATTCTGTTAAATTGATTATATATAACTTTTCTCATTATATTATATAATTTCATTTACATTAAAAAAATTCTTTACTATAATAGACACAAATGGACCAACTATAGTTACAACAATTGTTCCACTTGGACCAGGATCAACGCACACAATTTGTCCTCACTGTCATACAGAAATTGATACTACAAGAAAGACAGAACCTGGCATGATTGCTTATATATCTGGAGTGGTGATTGCTTTAATGGGGTACGTATAAATAACTTTCCTAATTATAAATTTAATGTGGCTTCTATTTTATAATATTTAATATATAATGCTAAACAGATGTTGGCTGGGATGCTGTTTGATTCCATGCTGTATCGACGAATGTATGGATGTTCACCATACTTGTCCTAACTGCAAAGCTTATCTGGGTCGTTATAGGAGATAAAGTAACGCAATATTAGTATCTACTGTATTTCACTTTAAAATCATTTGAAAGTCGCATTATATTATATGTATCACATTGTTATATATATATACAGCGGACAACTTTTTTATTTTTATGAGTTAAGGAAGTATTTCCAATGTTTTGAGTATTAACTAGCAGCTTTAAACTTTATATAAAAGTTTATGACACGTACAATGCACAATGCAAAGATTGCACATGATATTGAGAAAGTACATTATTATTAATTAAAATATTCATAAAGTGAATCTCAATGTTAAGTGAGAAAGGTTTAAAAAATTAATTTATCTATTGTGCTTCTGAACTTTTTCATTAAAAGACCACAATATATAGTTAAACTAAATGTACAAGTGAATATAAATCTTATTAATAGTTTTGTTTACAATAAATATTGTACAATACAAATTTTCATATATAACATTTATATGGGAATTAACACTGTACACAAAACATTTTAGCAGAATATTTAAATGTTATATACAATATATCTTTATCTAACTTGCATTTACAACTGTCAGCAGTTGCTTCTCTACAAGTACCATTAAAAACTTATTTTTTAAAATTATTAAAAATACAATAAATTTACACAATTTGTATCTGTTTTCATGTGGAGTTTAATTTAATATAGAAATAATAAAATATACTTATAAAAGTATCTATTTTTTGGAAATAATGTGCACTATTGTTTTTTTATAATAGTTATACAGGTTTGTATAAATTTTTGAATAAAAATATATACTTTGTAACATACAAAATGAAAATTATACTTCAAAAATGAAGTACCAATTAATACTGTTGATATAAAATAAGATATAATTTTCTGTGAATTATACAATTAATATCTGTTTTTATTTTTACAATGATATTCTCAAATGTTAAATAAAAATGAAATAAATATGGAAGTTCTGCAAACTGCCTATTACGAGCATTAAGAAATTACAGATAATTTTATTTATTATAAACTTTTATTTATCAATTTTTTATATCTATTGAATGTTTATCTTGTGATTGTATATACAATAAAGTATAAAGTTTTCTATTACAAACAAATGGTATACACAGTGTCCAATTAAAAAAAAAGAAATTATATAATGATTAACATTTCCTGCATTGTGTTAATTTGATATACTATTTTTGTTTAAAATATGTTTATTAACATGGTACATGGTGATAAAATTACTTTCATCGTTTTTGACTTACAAATTTTTAATTATTTTATGCATTTAAAATTAGATTATTGTATACTTAATCAAAATCATAATTCAAAACAATTTCAATTTTTTTAATTGATTTGAAGGAATAAGTACAATCTGTTATGAATTAAGTTCATTTTGAATTTTGTAAGACGTATATCTAACATAGTTAACAATATTTTAAAATAAGTATGACACGATAATACAACGCAGTTCGTGTTTTCAGTTCTATAGCAATCTAACCTTAATAGTAATGTAATTAATCATAAATGCGTGTGTTTTCGTATTGTTTTTACACGTCAATTAGTAAACAATATTAGATTTTTATTTGCGATAATGTGGCATCATTCAAAAATATTTTCTAATAAACATGTAGCAAAGTGGAATAATTTTATCTTTGACAACTGTCAAAGATTAAGGTACAATAGCTCAAGATGTACTATTAAAACAAATGAAGATATTGATGATCCACTTCCTAAGGAGGCAAAAGTTGTTATATGTGGAGGCGGTGTAATGGGGGGTGCAGTTGCTTATCATCTTTCACTTATGGGATTAGGACCTCAAACTGTTATCTTAGAAAGTGGCAGGTAGATTCTTTAAGATATGTATATATATATATATATATATATGTATATAAATATTTTGTATCTCATTAAGATTTATTTATTTCTATTTCTTCTTTAAATTCAGATTAGGAGGTGGAACAACATGGCATACTTCGGGACTAGTAGGAGCTTTTAAACCAAGTTTGGCACAAGTTAAACTCGCTCAAGATAGTATAGCGTTGTACAAAGAATTAGAAGAGAAAGGCTTGTCAACAGGATGGAAACAATGCGGTAGTCTTTCTTTAGCACGCACAAGAGATCGTATGACTGTATTTAGACGAATGAAAGCACAATCTATGTAAGTTAATTATCAACAACAAATATGTGAGATATAAGTATTAATTGTTAAATGAACATTTTTAGATCACGTAATATAGAATGTCATCTGATTACACCAAAGCAAGTACAAGAGATATGCCCATTACTACAAGTAGATGATTTGGTTGGAGGTTTATGGATTCCAGGGGATGGTGTAGGAGATCCATACCAAATTTGTTTAACTTTAATAGAAGAAGCAAGGAAGAAAGGTATTTTCAACATCTATCACTCTCAATCTTTTCTAACTGAAAAAGTATACAACTATATTTAATTCTTTATTATAATTAGATTTTAAAACAATATTTAACCCTTAATGATTGTTATAGGTGTTAAAGTATTTGAAAACTGTAAAGTAACTAAGATTCTTACACAAAATGGTAAAATTGAAGCTGTAGGAACAACAGGTGGCACTATTGAATGTGAACATTTTGTAAATTGTGCTGGATTTTGGGCACGTAATGTAGGCAAATTAAGTGAACCATATGTAAAGGTTGAATATTTTTTTATTCAGTCATTATATTATTAGATATATAGGAAACATAATTTTCCTAAACCATTTCAATTATACCAATTTTATTTAGGTTCCTCTTCATCCTGTAGAACATTATTATTTGCATACAAAACCTATTAATGGTTTGGATCCTATGACACCTGTTATAAGGGATTTAGATGGATACATTTATTTTCGGGAAAACAATGGAAGCTTGTTAGCTGGTGGTTTTGAACCAGTTGCAAAGCCTGCATTTGAAGATGGAACAATACCTGGTTGGGTATAGTTTTTTTTATATATCCCTTTTTTATATAAATCTGAAAAATGAAGAAAATTTTCATTCAGAAGGTACAGAAGAAAGATTTTTACCAGAAGACTGGGATCATTTTCATATTTTACTCGAACAAATGCTTTATAGAATTCCGAGTCTGGGAAATGCAATTTTGGAAAGACTATGTAACGGTCCTGAAGCATTTTCACCGGATTGCAAATGGATAGTTGGCGAAGCATCTGAAATACGCAATTATTATATAGCTGCTGGTATGAAAACGGTAAGAAGTAACGTTGAATTAATGTTTATTGGTTGAAATGTAAAAAATGCAATTTTCTTTAGGTGGGTATATCAGCAGCTGGTGGTGTTGGTCGAGCAACTGCAGAATTAATAGTTAACGGCTCGACGTCTTTAGATATGTATGAATTAGATGTGTCGCGTTTTTTGGGACTCCACAATAATCGTAAATTTTTACGTGATCGAGTGAGAGAAGTTCCCGGCATGCATTACGCTTTACAATATCCTCATCATGAATTTAAAACTGGTAGAAATTTGAGAATGTCTCCAATTTATCCAAAACTTCGACAAGCCGGTGCTGTATTTGGCCAAGTGATGGGGTACGAGCGACCATCCTGGTTTCAATTAGATGATGATAATGGTGAGATTTTATTGTATTTTATAAAAAACTATAGTGTATAGAAATATTTTTTAGAATTAAGTTATTTGTAGAATGCTACCTATTAACGTATCTATATTGTAAAAAAAAAAACTGAATTTTATTATACAGATTGCTTTGCTACACAGATTTGGAAACAATTGATGGATTTCAAAGATATAAGATAGCATATACAAACACATTTAGTAAACCACCATGGTTTGAACAAGTTTCACACGAATATGCTGCATGTCGCGAAACAATTGGGCTTAGTGATTATTCTTCTTTTACTAAAATTGATTTATGGGTATGATACCTTATCATAAATAACATGTAGTGATATTATTATATTAAATAATCTTGTAATTTATGCATTGTTTTAGTCAAATGGAATGGAAGTGGTAGACCTATTGCAGTATTTGTGTTCAAACGATGTAGATGTTCCAGTAGGAAGTATTATCCATACAGGCATGCAAAATCATCGTGGAGGCTATGAAAACGATTGCAGTTTAGCTCGTATTGCTCCCAATCAGTAAGTTATATGAAAATATTAAATTATGAGACAACATAGAGTTATATAATCTTTCTTTTTATATTTAAGCTATATGATGATTGCACCCACTATACAACAAACTCGTTGTAAACATTGGATTAACCGTCATTTACCTGCAGACGGATCTGTAGCAGTATCTGATGTAACATCAGCATATACAGCAATTTGCATTATGGGTCCTGCCACTAGGCCGCTATTATCAGAATTAACAGACACTGACTTGAATCCCAAAAATTTTCCATTTTTTACTTTTAAGGTAATCATTGTTAATCATTAATTATATTGTTACGGTTACATTGTTAATTATACACTTATTTTCTTAAAAGGAATTAGATGTTGGTCTTGCTAATGGAATACGCACAATGAATTTGACTCATACTGGTGAACTTGGCTATGTTTTATATATCCCAAATGAAGTAAGTATGCTTAAATAAAAATTATTTTATAAAGATATATTTATTTCTAAAATTGTAATCTTTTACATTAAAAATATTTACACCTATTGTGTATTTGTAGTTTGCATTACATGTTTATACAAGATTGGTAGAAGCTGGGGCTAAATATAAGATAAAACATGCTGGTTACTATGCAACTCGAGCCTTACGAGTTGAGAAATTTTACGCGTTCTGGGGTCAAGATTTAGATACTTTTACTACCCCTTTAGAGTGTGGTCGAACTTGGAGAGTAAAACTTGATGTAGCTATTTTTTTGTGTAATTTATGAAATTTATATATTAAATTCATATCACAATACAATGTCTTAAAGTTTATGAATTTAATAGAAAACGGTGGATTTTATTGGCAAAGATGCTCTTTTAAAACAACGCGAAGAAGGTGTAAAACGAAAATACGTTCAACTATTATTAAATGATCATGATTCTGAATTAGATACATGGTGTTGGGGCAGTGAACCTATCTTTAGAAATGGAAAGTATTGTGGAATGACAACTACTACGGGTTATGGATTTACGTTTAAAAAGCAGGTACAAATTTAGTATTTTTAATTAATTGATAATCGTACATATATATTTATATGTACGATATATTACATATTTTTGAGCTTTAAGAAATTTTGAAAATATATAAAAATTGTAACGCATACAAATGTTTTTAATAAATATGAATACAGGTTTGCCTTGGATTTGTACAAAATATTGATTCACAAGGATGCCCTCAGGAAGTAACAAATGAATATATATTATCAGGAGATTATGAAGTAGATGTAGCAGGAATAAAATATCCCGCTAAATGTCACCTACATAGCCCAAATCTGCCAACCAAATTTCCAGATAAGGAAAGGGACTCTTACCATGCAACACGTGATCAACAAGTCGTTTAACTTGCTGACGATAATATAAATTTTGAATCGTGTACAAATGGTGTATATAGACAATGTTTAATAAATTATTTAATAAGTGACAATTATAAATCTATATATATATATATATATCTATATATATTTAAAACAAAGGATCACATAAACCACGTTTTAATTAATCAGTTTTATCTTCTTTCATAGCTACAATTCTTAAAAAATTACATCAATGTATATATACTAGTAATTATGTACTATATTACAGATTTTCAAATGCACCATACATTCTGCAAGTACTCCCTAAAATGACTTATATAGCATAACATATTAATTTTGGTACTGACTCGATATACCACTTACTCATAGTACATTTATATTCAATTTAGTCTAAAAAAATTCACTATTATTTCTTGAACACCCTTGTTGTCTTGACTTTCTCTTCTCCTCATTTATGATACGCATTATACTGACATTTGTGCTATAATATTACAATGTCATGGTAACACACTGTTTCAAGTACACTGTTCGAAAGACACGTTTTGTGAGGTTGAATGTTCGTTGCTTTCTGATCGATGCAACAATATTTTTTATTAAAATATTAACATAATAGTAGTCTCGCTTATTCTAGCTTCAATTGATGCACTTAATATACGGTTATTCAATATCTATCCACCAAAAGTTATGCCTGAAGTATAGTACATCTATTCGTACATTAACAACTTTTTACACGCGAATCTTATTATTTATGCTCTTTCTTTTTACTGTACACAAATCGACAATGAAAAATAAAGCGTTCTATCACTCCGGGATCTCCGGTTCCGGAGTGGGCTGTACTTGTTTTTGAACCATACATGATCGAGCTATCGATTCGAATAATCTGAAACAATACAAATTAAATAAATAAATATATCGTGAAACAGATATAACCAAATTCATAAGTTGTTTAATAACTTACTTTTCAATTTCTGGTGCACAGTGAACGAATTCGTGCGTCCAGAATTTGTATGTTGGATTTTTTATAAGTTCGACGAATGTAATGAGAAGACCCCATGGATGAGGCCTATTTACGATAAGTCTCTCTAGGAGAACTCTCGTAATTTGTTCTTGTATTGCTTCTGTATTAGCTTCGGCAAACAAGTACAGAAGTGTGCAGCTGAAGTAATGTGTATGACTATTAGGATATCGTAGCTGATTTGCAATCGCATTCACGAACAAATAACGGCCTTCCGTGTCTAAATCGACCGCCAAGTTTTGGAATATATCCATATGTGCAGAATGTGCGATAGTAGACATGTTAGGAGTATGTCCTTTACTGCGAATAAAAGCTATAGCTTGTGTTCCCACGTAAAGTACTAAAGCGTTCATCAACTGAATATTGTAACGGACACCAGCTTCTTGAGATACTTGTAAATTACTGCGTAATTCAGAAAGAAATGTAACCGGTGCACGCGCTTTCAGATATGAATCAAGCTCTTTCTTGAAACTTAGTGGCTGTATCATGGACGCAAAATTAGTCAATACCCGAGGAGCATGAGCTATTTCTTGTAGCATATCAACCTTCAAATTTGGTGTAAATGGATCAGGCAAACGCATATTTCTTGGATACGCGCTTAAAATAAGATTTTTCATCTGTATGCAATTGGGTGGAATTACATCACAAAATCCATAATGATAATCGCATAGAAATTCAGGAAAATCGTGTAGTAAAACTAATAGTACTCTAAGTGTTCCTTTGTATAACAAAGTAACAGGTTTAGCGAGTTCGGCATTTCGAAGGTATGGTGCGAGATACTTGAATAGGTCGGTTAAAAGTTGCGCGTACATACCCCAACATTTTTGTTGCGGTGTGATTGCAAGCATACGGCCAATAAATACTCTGTGTGAAACTAACTCTAGCCAAGCGTAACAAAATCCCGAAGCTTTGGCTGGTCTAAGTATGTGCAGCGTATGACAGAACGCAGTTAATACTTGATAATTTACTGCTTCCAATACAGGTTCAGGAGCACAAAGTTCCAGGAAGAGCATAATGAAAATTCTGTGATAAGGCAATTGTTGAAAATCGGTCCCACGTATTTCGTGATCTTGCAGTAATACGCCAGCAACGATTCCTAGTACCTTGTTTAGTAAATTAATCTTCGTATGGGTATTTGTACTGTCACCAGAATGTTTTACCAAAAGCGCAACTAATCGGACAAAAGCATCCAGCGAATGGAAACATTTCGCACGAACAACAGATGGTGCAGCGTTTGTTTCAGCTAAAGCACGATAACACAGATCCACGCACATCTGGGTGCTCAATTTGAAGAATCTTGTTATGAGATCATCGGTTTTAAGAATTCCGTGAATGTTCATTTGATGAACAAATATTCCAAAAGCTTTTGTAGGATCACGAGCATGTGTTGGACTATGATGCATTGAAACCCATTCACGTAACAAATATTCTGTTTTCTCCATCAATCCGGGTGGATCATCAAAGTCACGAGCCTGTAAGACACAAATAGCATAAATTGTATAAATACAAAAGTGTGTTCTCGGTGCCTTATGATTGGCAAAATTTACTTACTCTCACCTGTAGAATTCCAGAATGAATATGGGCTGTAGGGCCAGCAGGGGCTCTGTCTGCTAACACAGCTGGATCATGATTAGTACGCAAAGATTCTATCAGACTTGTTAGTCTAAAGAGCAAAATCCTAAAAATGTGTACAGATGTATATATATATTTTTACTTAAATTAATATGAAATTAATTATTCTATTAGTTAGTACTATTATATTAGAGATAGTAACCCTTCAGGAGGTGCTCTGTGATGAGCCATTCTGGCAAGTATCTCAACTGTGTGAAATAAGTCAGAATCAGTGACATGTGTAGTCTGTCTTTCATCAATTAAATAAAGTTGCACCAACTGCACGGCAAATGCTGTTGCCATAGCGTTACCAGAGTCTATAGCTTGGGCTAAAGCTAAATCGTACTGTGGAAGACTAATTAAATGAGACCTGAAAACAATATTATAATGGAATTGTTAATAATGTCATAGTACACTGGAATTATTTATTACCATTTATACATAGATTTTTTAATCGCTCAAGTAAATTTAATAATCTGTAAATATACTATGAAAAAATCGAATACCTGACGAGATAATCGACAGCTTCAAAGTTGTATCGGAATTCTTCTCTGCATTCTGTCAAACATCGAGTAACGTGTTTGTTTGTCCACTGCATACCATAAGCACGTGGATCTTGAAGACACTTCAGAATGCGTAAATGAAGCTCTCTATATCGTAGTATAATTTCTGAATCTATTACACCACTAGAAATGGTAGGGCCATCTAATAACCCTTCTACAGCCTAAAATTGGGGATGTATAGATTGTATGTACGTAATGATGAATATTTAAAGAATGCATCCTGTAAAAAATTACCTTTTTAAGTAATGCCATAGCAGCACCTGCATCTCTTGACCTTCGTGTTAGAATAATAGATTCTAACAAACTATGAAGGGCAGCTTGTTGTGGAGGAGGTGCAGCTGGACCCATTGTGGCAAGTAATACTTCCACTTCAGTTGCAAGCTTTTCTAACATAGCTCCAACCTCATCGTTACTTACTGCTGCTGCATATGCAGCAACTTGTTGTGCTGTTGCCACTGCAACTGCTGGATTAGCTGCAAATGCAGTCACAGCAGGTTCCTTTGAAGCAAAAGACATTTTAAATGCAACGAACAATGTTATATAAGAATTAGTACTGTTAAAGCTTTTGTATATATGACACATTTTTATAGGAGGGTATTTTATAAAAAGGTGCTTAATCGGAACGTCTTTTTTGATACCGCTATTTTTATTTACGTCACTATCATTACCTATAGTGAAAGATGTTTCAGATAAAAGTTGAAATATTTTGAGGGCATCATGTTATTAATTTTTTTGTAGATGCAATGAGAGAAATTTAACTATCCCATTTTATATGTGATTTTATTAAATAAGGCAACGATGTTTTTTCGAAATTTAATATGAAATACATTATAAGTGATAAGCAGTATCAATATCAGAAATAAGGTAGAGTGTCACATGTAAAATGGTATGCTTGAATTCATCACATTATCTTCTATCTTCTGTTATTTCGTAAAGAAAAATATCATTTTTCATTTGTTTTTTAAAATGTGAATGTAAATAATTATACATTATTGCTACTGTGTAGTATCGAAATGAAAATATTTTTTAAACTAATAATTTCTTGGCATTTTGCAATATCATGTGAAACATTTTGTATATAAATTAAATATATGCGATACAGGAATACGTACTGTAACAGGTTTGGGCATTAGTAAAGCTTGTGTGTCACGTTCAGATAGTGGTAAAAATCCTGGAATATTTCTTGCAAATTCTTCATATACAGCCATTTGTTGAGCTGTCACTCCGCCTACCTTCAATCTGATTTGTTCTGGCATTCTTTCAGCTTGATATTTCGCCAATGGATCACAATACCTTCTCCCTTCCTGCCGCGCAATCTTCCTCAATTCGATTTCATTTAACAGACGTTTGTCCATTTCTGGGATCGCTTTTTCGATAGCTGTTTTTTGTACAAATGCACAAGCAAGTTCCATATTATCGGTAGCTACTACACCAGCCGCTTGTTCCGCGAGTTCTTTCTGTTGCGGTGTTGTACCCATCATAGCGGCTAAAAAAGCTTGTTTTAAATTTGTACTAATCGACGTTAAAACTTGATCGCGGCAAGTAATCATAGCCATTCCAGCGGTTAAATTACGAACCATGTGCCTAGCTGCGGTTCTCATTCGAACTTCTTCTGGATCTAACGCAAAGTCTTTTCTTACTATTTGTTCACTAGTGGTTAGAGCTATTTTGATCGATCGATCGACTACAGGATGAATCCATTCCTGAATTGCTCTCTCAACAGCTGGGCGAACAAACTGTTTTAAATGCGGATGTGTTTGGAACAATGGCAAATTGTTATTTATTGTGATATGCTGTGAAATGTTGGCAATGCCTGTCACGGATATATCCATATAATTAAAACGTGGTTCTGGTGGACCAGTAGGTAATGATGGTGTTGTATTTGCTGGAGCAGGCTGCGAAACAATAGTTCCAGTTGTAGTGGGACCAACCAATTCTTCAATAGGACCTTGAGTTTGTTGTTGGTTATTGTTTGATTCAGATTTTTTATTAGGATGCGACAACTGATATTCCAAGTTCCGCAATTTTTCTGGATCTTTCAAATAAAGCGCTGGTTTTAGTTCACCAACGTCAATACTTAAATTTTTGCATAATACTTCGATCTCGAATTTTAAATTCAATTTTAAATCGGGTTCTTGATGTAATTCTGCCAATACATTCATTATTGCCATTGTCCAAGGATTAGGCGGTCGAAAAACACGGCTCTTTGCACAACTCTCGAGTACTTTAGCAACAAAGGGAACTACATAAAGTAGTTCTTGTTGTCCTTTGTGATACGCTTCAACAAGTAAACTTTTTAGATCTATATCAATGTGTAAAATAGGTTTATTCCTTCCAAGAGTTAACATCCCTAGCCAGTGACCTAAATTTTTTAAAAGTGACCGATCAGAAAAATTTGCTATCCCTTTATCACTTCGTAACAAAACTTTTATGTTTCTAAATGTCTCTCTAGTAACCATTTTATACACTTCTGGCAACTTTAAGCAGTCCAGAAAATTTGAATATAAGGCATGAAAATTTAGTTCTATGCTTGCACGTTTCATCACTAAATACTGAGCCATCCAAGGCCAATACTCTTCCGTAACGATTTCCCGAATTTCGTCACATTTCTGCTGCAAATTCAGTTGACTAAGATTGTTAAAGATGAACGCTGTCTTATCTTGTAAAGCTTCTGGCGGTGTCGTAATCTTTTCTTCTTTATCTGTTGCTACTAATAATGTATCGATGTTTGTTGCGTTAGCAATGGAAGGCTAAAAAAAAGTTACAAAAAAGAAAAACCATCAATAACAGTAAAAATGTTATCTAATTTAAAAATTTATATTTTACTTACTCTGGCCGAGAGAGATGTAGTTGGAGTTGTTGACGCTTTTGCTTGCGTAGTACTTGTCGTTATTGTCGTTGTTGTGATAGTTTTGTATGGCGTAGTAACTGGTGCTAATATAGCTGCTAAAGTTTTTGGCAGAACTGGACCTTGAGGTCTTGTGGGAGGTTCCTGTCCCTGCAATCCATACTCTATGTATTCAATTAAATGTGGCGGAAACTCACTGAAATGTTGAATTGCTCTAACGTGTTCGCAATATGTTTGGTAGTCTTTTAAACGGCTCTTGAAACGATCTAAAGCTGTTATACCAAAATAATACATCTTGCTACCTTCTGGTTTTCTAAGCGCATCTAATACAAATCTCAAAGCTAATCCAAGTGTCATATAGCTATTAATCAATCCTTTTTCAATGATCCCTCCGAACAATTGTGCCGTAATTTGCAATTCTTTATCGGGATATTGAGGAAAAAACCGGTATTCCTCGAATAAATTTCTCAACATACAGTTAAATACTTCTCTCTCTCTTTTACTACCAGAATCTTGGAACTTTTTCAACATATCGAGAACTTCATCAATTGATAATGTAGGATGTGGCGGATGATTGTATATTCGTTGAAAATAGCTGTTTGCTTCATCTTCAATCTCTTTAGAAACATTTTGTGCCATATCAGGAAATAGGTTTGATGTTTCAGGTATTCTTGCTTTCTCAATGCCCGTTGGCGGTCCAAGTCGGCCTAATCCTCCGATTGTTGTACTGCCAGGGAGAACAGACGGTCCTTGCGTACCAACTGGTCCTGAATGTAACTGCGAAGATAATGGCAACATCGGAAATGGACTTGGAGAAGGTCCCATGAGACGAGAAGGAGATCCAGGTGCTGATACTAAAGGCCCAAGAGCACCTGGCAAATTAAACGCGGAACTACTCGGTGGACCAAGACTGGAACCCAAACCCATAGATGCAAGATTTGAACTTAAATTTCCAAGTGGGTCCACTTGTTTCGAAGAAAACAACTACAAAATTAAATAAAATACATGTTTTGTGTAAAGAGAGTTGCAAAAAAATTATTTATAATTATACTAGTTTGGATACCTGTCCTCCCAAATTAGCTGGATTAAAGGGTTCCAATGCACGATGCCGCAAAACTCCTGGTGGAGGAGGTCTACTCATTGTACTTTTACTTAACATTAGACTGCAGTTTTGTACCATTGTCATTATTGCCTCCGAACATTCTTGAGATACACTCCTTTAAAGAATATAATTAATAACGAAAAGGTATTATTTGTATTAAATAAAATGTATTATTTATATTAAAAATTTTTGCAATGAAAATAGTGAAATGTACCCAGCGCACACTTGTAAACAAGCAAGCATTGTTGTTAGTGTTTCTTGTGGAAGTTGACTCGCTTTTGGTACTGTAAGGTCTTCTTTTATTCCAGGACCCATCACTTGAGGGCAACGTCTTTGTAAAAATTTTACACAAGCAGTAACAAAAACCTCTCCTTGTTCTCTAATTTTATCTGTCAACCACTTTTCTAACTTTAAATATTCTCTTCTTGAAGCCAAACAAGCCAAGTCAATAACAAACGGATATGATTGAGCAGTCAACAGATGAGTTAATGCTTTCAGATCTTGAGCGACATCAAGAATACGAGATAATCTTGTTTGATCATGATCCCCGCGTATATACCATTCTGCCATAGCATGCATAATAATAGATTTTATTTTAACGGTATTTCCATGCCACGCATGATGCAGAATAACAGTCGAATTTGGATGGTTTCCGAGAAAAATGGGCATTAATGTACTAAGTAATTCTTGTCTGAGCATAGTGATAGGGGCGTTAATTTGTAATAATGCTAATACAAGAACATCAGGGCAGTGTTGAATGGGCCATTTAAATATTTCTTGAACCGGTCCATACAGTCCTCTTTCTGCCATATGTAGGAGTAGTTCTACTACATTTAATGATCTCCATGTTTGTGCTTCTTTACTGTCACTTTCTGGTGCCGCTTTTAATACATCAACAGTCACAGAGAGATATGGATAATCGGCAAAACAAAATATATCAGGACACTTTAAAATTTGTTGTACTAAAGAAAATTGTCCTTCTATATTATCCCAAGGACGATAGAAAAGTTCCACAGGAAACATATCTGGAGGATATCCTTGATGCTGCAATCCCAACCTTAATCCTATGATCAACAGATTCAATCCTTGTCTATCTTTGATAATAAATTCTGCATGATCCAACTTAACTATTACTTCACTCCAAGATAATGATGATTGCTAAAATTTTAAATAAAATTAAAATTAAATTTAATATTAATTATTAATTTCATTGTTAGATATCAATTACTAATACTTACAATTTCCTTTACAGCTTGAACAAACACTTCAACATTCCATGTAGTAGGAGTAGTATTATCATTTGATTTTTCTTTGTTGGTATCTTGTGTAGTTCCAGAATTACTCCAGAATGATTGTAATCCACCAGCATCATCAAGACTATTACAACTACGTGCCATATGAGCTAAAACTCTAGCAGCACATGCTGGAGATATTTCTCTAGCTCCTAGGCCAGCTAAGGCTGATCGACATTCTTCAACACTACTAGTGAATCCATATCCTAATTCCATAATCAATTCTACTAAAGAATTCCCATCCTAAAAATCAATGTTACATATATGTAAAAATTCTTAATTTACAATAGAGTAATCGTAGAACTGCGATTACTTATTTTTTACCATTTGGTTAACAGCCATGTTTGGTTCAGTTTTAACTTGCGGAGTTTCCCCGTTGTCTGGGTACAAGAGTGGTGCTAACACCACTGGTACCAGCTCACGGGGAAAATCGCGCCTTAAATTCTTGAGAAATTTTTCTTTTGCTTCTGATGAAAGGCCAAATTGATTGGCTGAGTGAAAAGCTTGAGATAATATCAGATGAAGAACTTCGGGTAACGAATCGTGCAATCCCTCTTCGTGGTGTCTATTGCTTGACTCAGAGTTAATATAATTTTTTATCAATTCAGGTAGCTGTTTTTGTACGTGCTCTAGGGCTAATGTACGAATTTCAGTATTCTCAGAATGCAGCAATGCAATCGCAAATGCAACTTCTTGTACTAGAGTTAAACCAAGTACCTTTTTCAAACGTAAAAAAAGCTTTGGCGACGGGTTTAAGGTCTGAAAAAGTAAAATTATAATTAATACAATTGTTTATTTTTATGAAGCTATATAATGTAGAAAAATATTTAACAGCTATCTATATACATATGCATACTCTAACTTTCATAACCTTAACCTAAATAAAAATTAAAATAAACCTTTTGCTGATGAAATGGATGATCTATAGCAAAGCACAGATTAGAAATAAAAGAAGGCTTGCTAAGGAGATTAGTACACTCTTGTTTCAGAAGTTGCACTTGAAAGAAATCTTTTGCGCTTGATTCTGGTGGCTCCCCTGTTGAAAAGTCGATGCACGAGAGTAAAGAGCGCAGCAAATGTCTGTCTGCCTCCAAACCCTTCCACTGCACCAACTACAATAATAATAATAAATTTTACTACAATACGTATATTAAATATAACCATTCTAATACAATTACAGTTTCAGTAATAAAAATCAAAGACAAAAGATATTATGTAGCATTTGCAATAGTTTCAAATGAAATAGATATATTTTTTACTTGTTAAATAATTGAGATATAATTATTGTAAACATACTAGAAATAAGCATTAAAAAATTTACAAAGTTTTATTGTTTGAAATAATACGTTGAAACACATACAAATTACGAAAAGAGGCTAAGTTCAAGATGTATTTTATGCCGCGAGAATATTAAATTGCCTATTATTATAAAATAAGGGTAATAATTTATATATAAATCTACGTTTCATTTTTTTCATATAAAAGTTTATTTTTATAAACGGAATTAAGTGCAATCCGTAATAATGTTCACGGAGCATATTGCGCTGTTTCGAGGACGGCGTGTGATGAACAGAAGGTGGAAGGGGTGGGCATAAAAGATGCAGCAGTACAACAGGTTTTTTTTTCTACTTACGACTGATATTTCTTGGCAGCTGTCCCGAAAATTTTTCTTATTTAAATTCGCAACCAAATAACTGATTTGTGACAAAGTAAAAGACAACGAGTCCAGGTTCATAGTTCCATGAATACGACCTCGAAAGCTTCAAACGTGTTTGAAGCTTTCTTCGGTATCCACGAATTGCCTCCCCGGATTCTCTCCTCGTTAAAAGCATGAAAACTACATTGGCACAGTCCTACGACCAACATCGGGATTAATATTTTGAAATACAATTTCAAACCAACGTCATGGCGAGCACAACAAGATAATACTGAAAACGTAACACTACTTCGCGATCACACCATACAACCAGTCACACTCTACTGGTCTCTTTTTCCATCTACTTCGGTAGACTTCTACCTCTACAAGACAGCCGATTGTCTACTTTTGTAAATCACCGCTAGAGTGCGTTAATGTTCAAAGAAAAATCTAGGAAATTTTTATATTTCATATTGTTAAAGCGAGTTTTTATATAATTGTAGTCAATTTAGGTACAAATCCAATTACGAAAAACATGTGAACTTAGTTTTCTTATTTTAAAATGATATATGATTGAAAATAAAATTCAATTTCTTAGGACTTTGACTAACCAATTGCAAACGCAAGCTGACCAACCTTAGGGTGGCCATCAGTTTACCGCAAAATAGAAACTGACAAAGAAAAAGAAGGAAGGAGAGAGAACAGAAACGTTTAGTAAAATATTTTCCAAAATAGTAGCAAGTAAATTATATATCTCGTTTAGTGATATTCGAAAATTGGCATTAAGTCACGTTAACTATAATAAATAAGAAATAGTAATAATAGTCCATTATTGAATAATGTAAATAAAATGGAGACAATGCAAAATGTTCATTGTGTATCTTACTTTAAAATTTTTCAAATTTGAAGAAAAAAACATTATTCGTTCGTAAGAAAAAGATTAAAAAAACAGTTGTTTAAATATATATATAATTGGATTGCAGTTCAATTGTTTTCTAGAAAATGTGAATCTTATGATATTACTTTTTTCAGATATTTTTCCTTTTAAAAAGTAACGAATTTAAGATCAGAGTATGTGCACGAGAACAATATTGTAAGCTGTACTTAATGTTTGTATACATAGGTATACCATATTAGAGGATATCAATTTCCTTCTTTAATTATTATTTGAAAAATGGACACATCCAGTCAAAAAAAAGAGATGTTTGAAAGGAAGAAAGTGAGAAAGAAAATGAGGTAAGATTTTTTTATCGTAACTGTATTTGAAAATATCAAAATATGATATGAAATAAACTTGTAAAACATATTATGTGATCTGTTTTTAAGTAAGGCCCAAATGCAGTTAGCAATAGTTAAAAAAAAGGAATGTGATGCCAAAGCTCTCGCAATTGTGGAACAACTTTTAGAACCGAACATAGATTTACAATGGCTTTTATGTAATGTAAGTATAATTTTAGGCATTTAAATGTAATAATATGTTATATTGTTATATATTTTTTTAGCTAGGATATATCAACAAAAGTCATATGGAAGATGTAATTGAAGAAAGAGCTATAATTAAATTATGCGGCTATGTGTTATGCAATAATACATTAACGACAGTAATTGGTCAACGTTACCATATATCCACAAAGAAAAATAAAATTTATGATGTAACAAGGCGGAAAAATTTTTGTAGTTCATGTTGCTATGGAGCATGTAATTATCTTTTGGAGCAAATGCTTACAACTCCTTTGTGGCTAAGAGATAAAGAAGAAGTACCAGAATTTAAAATATTACTAGACAAAGATGAATTTAAAAAAAGTATGCCTGGAGATGAAATTTGTGTAAGAGATATAAACATTGTACCGAACCCTGAGAACAAAAATGAACATATGCAAAATGATAGAATATGTAATAATTCTGAAAATACAGATTCTAATACAAATTTAGAAGTTAATGCGTTTAACGAATGTACAGTAGAAAATTCTAAAATGATTAATGAAAACACACAAATAAATAATGTCATCAAGGAATCTGATATGTTTAAAGAACAATTTTCAAAGAACTTTAATGAAGAATGCGGGGATGTGGAAAATTCACCTATTAATTTAAAAGATAAGGATAACATTGAAAAATACATAAATCATGATACTATTGAAAAGAAATCTAGTTCAGTTGGTAACAGCTTTGTAGATAATATAGTAAATGAAGTTCCTACCAATTTAAATAATGATGTTATTTTTTTGAACAAAAATACAAATAAAAATGTGAGAAATGAAGAACAAAGTGAAAGTTCGGTAGAAACAGAATATAATATGACTATTACGAAGCAAAATGTTACTGTTTATAGTAAAAATCATGTACAAGAATTAGAGCAAAATAAGAACAAAAGACTGGTAAAAAAAAATTCTACTAAGACAAAACAATTAAGAGAATTTTATAATCTTGCAATGCATGTTGAACAAAGTGCAAGAGAATGGATCACTGAAGATACCATTGCTTTATTATCAGGGGAAGAAGATGTTAAAAATCGGTTATTAGAAAATATAATTCAGCATGACAGATACTTGCATCTGTGTAAAGAGTTAAATAAATTGCAATTAGAAGATGAAAAGGATAATCATACAGATTCAATTGCAAACACCTTGAAACCATTACCTCATTTGTCCGTTCTCCAAGAAGAAGGAAAGAAAATGGAATTAAAAGTATGATATTAAAAGAAGAGAGAGAAGAGTTTAAGCTTAAAAATAATTAATTTTGATATAATTATTTTTTTTAGGTTCGAGCATTTTATAATGGCGATATGATCATAAAGAACCCTCCTAGTAGTACCCAAAATGTTACAAAGACTACTGAAGAGGATGACTTTTATCCAGTATTACCTTTGACAGATGCACATGGTCCCAGAGTTCTTCGGCGTCGGATATTTTTAGATAAACTTAACAAAATGTAATACGATTTATATGCGCTTAAAATTTTTATAAATGTAATGTTATTAATGCTTGTTATTTTTTTCTATTATAGATTGCCTGATTTGTTACGAGCATTAGCTAGTAATAAATTACCACAATATGTGTGCAGCAATGAAAAGAGTACTATGATTAAAACATTAATTAATACTTTTTCATTATCAGCTGGAAATATTATTTTTAAAACTGCTGAATGGACTCTTGTGGGTCTTATTATTATTAAAATGTGAGTACAACAATATAAGCCAAATATGTGATTGTAGTGAAAATAACTATATTTTAATATATTTTGTTTAGGTTGAGTATGATAGATCCACAGTTGAAAACTCTATTGTCAACCAAACAGGCATCTATGTATATTTCTATGATTTTAATGTCATACAAATTGGACTCAAATTATTTAGATAGATTAGTAATGGAACTAATTAATAATGTGGAACTATCGAATGTACGTAGATAATGCTATAAAGGTTGCGACTTACAAATTATAAATATTATGTCCATTTTGTTAGATATCATGTATTATGTTGAAAACATATTTCATATTTATTGAATTTAGTAAAAGTAAAATTATGAAATATTAATTTTTTTATTGTAAATATTATTTTTTTAATTCATGACTAAATTAGATGGGGGAAACCATAAAAAAAATAAAAATGTTCATTAATAAAATTTCTGAACCATATTTCAGAGTATATAAATACAAAAAAGTTGTACTTTGTCACGTTTACAATGAACATGAAGCTGGAGTAGGTACCCCAGTAAGAGGAGAAGGTGGACACTCAAGTCCTAGTGTATCTATTTGTGCTGTGGTTGCTAACTGATCCTCTGTTGAACGATTTCCAATTTTATCACGTAAAGCTTCATATAGATTATGCACTGCTTCATTATGCTTAAATGATAAATATGGTTATGAAACTATAATGCAGCTATAATAGAATAACATATATATATTTTTAATTAAAATATATAGTACTACCTGACTAGTTGGTTGAAGTGCTTTCATTAATGTATGAAGACGAGTAGGTGGTAATTTTGGATGAATGTACCAAAGTAATTTCAATAAATGTCGTGTAACATTGTCTCTACCTAATCCTGCTAGGAAAAACTCATCGAATATGACTGTACAAAATGATTCATTGGAAAATTCATCTGCCATGTTTAATATTAATAAAGATACCTGTAAAAAAGTATGAGAAATCTGATTTTGCACTATTCAATTATTGTTAGTATAACATTAAAGATTTTATTAATTTTAAAATGAATAAATTTACCAAGGTATGTAAAAAGGGATCTTCGAATGCACGTTGTGCTTGACAATTTGGTAAAGTAGCTAATACTCTCATTAAACCTCTGGCATCACCTCTTCCTCTTCCTACTCCGCCACCGCCTCCTACATGTAACGCATAATACATAGACAGAACTGCAGCAACTCCTGATAACTGAGCATATGCTTGACAAGCATCAGGTGGAGGACCGGAATGTTCTATTATAGCAATTGCACTTTCCCTCTCATCAGGTGGAAGTTTACAATTTAGTTGTCTTATTTGGTCATCTACCTGAGAAAGATTAATTATTATTATTATACATGTTTGTACCTGTATATGTATTATTATTAAGCATGTTTACAAGTTTACCATTAAAGACATAAGTGCAGGTAAGAACTTCGTCACGACTTGACTATCTAGTTTTGGTTCTTTAAAGTCTTGTGAATCAATCATTTGCCAAGCAGATAAACCTAGTGCGAGCATTCTGAGTAATAATACAAGAACTGCATTTTCTCTAGGAAGTGCTTCACCATTTATTAAATGAAGTGCTATTTTAATTGCACTGCTAGCAAGAAAGTTCACTGCATATGGATCACATAATATCATGCTTAGATCACCCAACACTTGTTCTTGACCTCTCTATGAAAGATTGTAAATTATTTCACATTCCTATCAATAAGTAGAATGGTACAAATTATGGTACATATTATGTATTTAGAATGTTGTATACCTTAATACTATCAAGAAATCCTTGCAATTCACGAGATCTTTTAATGTCAACATTTTTTTCTCTAATACATGCATCAAGACACCATGTAAATTTGTGACATGGATCAACAGAAATAATATCTTGTACCTATAAATATTTAATGTTCAAATAGTATTATAATAATCTTACATAATATTGTATGTATATAATGTAATTTGGGCTCACCTCTAAATCATGTAAAGCCATTAATAATTCTGCTCTTAATGTGCAATAATGTATATTCTTTGTACGTAAAAATAAGGTTCTTAAAAATTGTAATACCATGTCATACAATTTTACACTATGTCCAATCATATGAGCGAGTTTCTGTACCACTTCACCTTGTCTTCTTACCTAAACATACAAATTAAATAACTTGATAAAGTTCTAAATTTCAAGTGGAAATACTCATTTATAATATACCTTTGGAGAAGGCATAAAGAAAAGACTATTTAAGTTTCGATGGTCAAACAATATTTGTTCTTTCTCAATGATGTATCGGCTAAATAATGGAGAAACTTCATCTCCAAATAGACTTTGATTATCTTTCCAGATTTGTCGTTTAACTTCAGTATCTGCATCGTTATATAATTCTTTTTCTCGAACGAGTACTCGTAAATATTTATCTTCTATATGTGGTGTATTTCGTAAAATGCACATAACAACTGGTCTTAACGCTGTAACTCTTACAGCTGGAAAACTTTTGGATAACAATTCTTTTAACCTTCTATCTCCTGTTGAACCTTTGTCTGCTCTTTCTGTACCAATTTCATTGATTCTTTTCACTAATTTTTCTCTTAATTCTTCTAGGACTGATGCATGGAAATCTAACCTTCTTACTCCATGAAGATCAAGTAAAGGTAGCATAGGTCTTAAGGATGGCAATAATATACCATTTTCTAACTGAAACTCTTCAATTGCTTTTAATGGATCTGTACAACTTGTTAAAGCATCTCTTAAGAAACCTTGTCCAGGTATTCCAAGATCATCTAACCCATTTCCAATTTCACAACTATTTTTCACAGTGTTCATTGTTATTGTTTTATTTTTTGTATATTTTTGACCATGAATGAGATATAAATGTATAACATAACACTAAAATTTATTAAAAATTATAGTTCATTTCATGCTGCAAAAACATTGAGTAATATCTTTCATTTTTATTTAAAATTGTTTATTGTAATAATTACAAAATCTCTTGATCTATCTGTCACTTTATATAACTGCAATACGTGTTGCATGTAATTTCACAGAATCTGAAATTAGCGGTGCATTGTTACACATTATAGTATCACAATGAATTTAGCAATATTACACTCATATACAAGCATACAATTCCTTATTTTAGATTATTAAAATTTTCAATATACATTATGTATTTACTTTAATGTCCATACATAAGTTGTATTTAATTTAACTAATCGTATAGGTAAAATAAATCTGAACAGAAAGAAATTATAATTATTAGTAGTACTTATCTCTTCTCAAGAAGAACTTGTATGCGTAAGTAATATACATGTGTGTGTGTGTGTGTATGCATGGCTTTATATATACATAGATAATACAAATGTCAGTTCAGATGAATATACTCCCTTATGTGATGTATAAGAATTAAAATTGTGAAGAAAATGTGTTTATATATATAAGTAGCAACTATTTTAAATATGATGCGAATGAAAGTGTATACGGGACATCCAGATTGTCTGTAAATTCTTTAGGTGATCTAATTCGAAAAGGAATCAATTGTTATCGACGTATATTCATTCATAAAAGAAGTAGTATTATAGGTTACCATGGCACAATCAACAGCCAGTGGAACGTCTTCTCGACGATATATGAGGGAACATGATGTTAACGTACCATCTTCATCGCGCTATGTGGACAGTGAATGGGAAACTAAAGAAGTAATAATTACAGTTTGTTATTTTTGTCATTAAATTGTTACAGTTGATTTTTATTACTTTATACAAATAATATTGTATACTCTATGTATATCAAGTAATGTAACTTTTACTTGTCTTTCTTATACTAGGAATACAGCAATTATAAGTATTTATATCAGTATATGATTGATAATATGATGATATTACATTTATAGGCATTACGGCAAAGAGAACTTGAGGAAGCACGAGCACGTGCTGCTCAAATGGAGAAAACTATGAGATGGTGGTCAGATTGTACGGCTAACTGGCGAGAAAAATGGAGTAAAGTACGTAACGAGAGGAATATGGCAAGAGAAGAAGCAAAAATGCTTAGAGCAAAGTTAGAGATAGCTGTGAAGGATGCAAATAGCTATAAACATGAATGTCAAGAACTTGAATTACAAAATGAGCAACTAAAAAAGGAAATGGAAAAAATACATATGATATTATTGAAACATGCTGGACAATTTGATCAACAAATTTTCACTGTTTTAGAATCAGATCCACAGCTGAGAAGTACATTAGGTATAGATGAGTTATTGAAATTTTATAATAACGTGGAACAAAGTGAAAATGTAAATTCCCCAAAAGATTTACTTACTTGTAAAGTTTCTCTTGAAGAATCTACTGTTTGTGTAGGCGGTCACAATATTTTACCAGATAGAGATATTGAAGAATATGTGTTACAAGGTGCAGTGCCAAAGCATGCTGTAGAATTATACAAAGAGAGTTCTATTAATTCATTAGATAAAGATATCGCAAGATTAGTTGCAGATTCTAGTTCTATAGAGGATAGTATAGAGAAAAACCGGCCTTCATGCACAGATGAATCTTATGTACAAAAGATATTAATTCTTCAACATAAATTGGATGAAGCTACAAAAACCATTTCTACAGAAAGAGAGTAAGAGTATCAGCTATTATGTACTAATAATATTCAAATGTAATCAATAATTCAATAATAATTCAATTTTTTTTATCAGAGAAAAGAATTCTTTACATCGTGGTATGGAAAAATTAAAACTAGAAATAATACAATTAAGAAAACAGTGTGAAGAATTGGAAGAAAGTAAGGCCGAAACTGCAAGAGAATTACTTGAGTTGAAAGATCGTTTCCAAATTGAGCTTAGTGACGTACAAGCAGGAATAATTGATGAAGCTACAAGTAGGGAAGGAATGAATCGTCGTTTGTGTGAACTTAGAGCTGAAGTAAATTTTATAAATATAAGCATAAAAATTTAATTAAGATATTAATATGTTTTTCATTAATTACATATATGTATATATTTAGTTGGAGAAACTTCAAGCTGAAAATGCAGCGGAGTGGGGAAAAAGAGAACGTTTAGAAACAGAGAAAATTTGTCTAGAACGAGAAAACAAGCAACTTCGTAATGAATTAAACGATTTGCAAGAAAGGATAGAATTGCGAAGATCACGTCCAGTTTCTACTTCTGATAGTGATACAAGACAGTTGCAGCAAGAATTCTTAGTTAGGAATGTGGTTTGTATTATACCCTAACATAACATTTTAGTTTATATGTAATGTATTTTTAATGTATATTTATACGAATTTTCTAATTAAATATTTGTTAGACAATATTGAAAAAATCTTTGGAAGAAAAAACAACAGAACTTTCACATGCAATGAGAAGATCAGAACAATATGAAGCAGAAGTAAAGAGAGTGCGAGCTAGAGTAGAAGAATTGAAAAAGGAATTAGCTGAAGCTCAGGATGAAGTAGATGCTGCAACTAATAGTGTTCGTAAATTACAACGGGCAAATGAAGATCTCTTAGAACAGTTAGAATCAGCTAATATACAATTGGAACATTTTCGAAATAGGTAAATAGTAATAACAGCTATTACTACTATTTGCTATAACATTAGTAAGTAACATTATCCTAATTAAATGATAGAACATTTGTTAATAATTAATTTATTGCTAGTACCGATTCGTACACAGTAGATGTAGGAATAGGAGAAAATACTGAAGGAAAATTATGCATGACTAACGATGGTAAACTAACAAATGGTAAGGTTCAATATGTTAATATAAGTATTAATTTAATAATTATAATATTATTTTCTGAACACTGTTTCAGATTATGAATCTCAACAAGCCTAGTATTCGCTCATTTCGATAACAATGTTGAAATTAATTTGAATACTGATAAACGTGAAATTTGGAATGTGAATGAAAATTTTTCCTACATTCTCCGAGATGCATATACACCAGTCGATATAGCAGTATTTTTGAATGATCTAAAACACTGCTAAACATATACTTAAGATTAATTTATTTAATAACTGAGCTTAAACAACAAGAAACTACTGCCTATTCCAGTATTGTATTATTGTTTAAATTGCACTGCATTTTCAGGTTTGTATTATAATTTGCTATTATTATTAATTTTATATATAATTCTGTATATAATTGCTTTTATAATATTTTGTACTATATATATATGCAGAAGTTTTTTATGAATATTTTATATATATATTTCTTTTATTTGTAAAAACTCACATTCCAATATATTATTTTTAAAATATTTTTATTATATGTACATAAATATAATGTATATATCAAATTTTGCCTCTTACCTAAAGACTGGTGAATTTAGATAAGGAGAGATTATCTGTACCATCTATGATACCTGATATTTATAATTACAATTTCTGCGCTGTCACAAATGTAAAGTAAGATTTAAAAAATTGTGAATGTATCTATATATATATAATGTAGATGTTAACGTACGTATTAATGTTAAGTAGAAAGATTATTTAAATTTACGTTTGACAGGAAAGGACTTAAAAACAAAAATGTTTAATCTATATTTATTAATTGTGATGCAATTCATACTTGAAAGGGAGTAGGAAATAGAATTTTTTGTTTATCTATTACATGTTTATTGATACAAAAGGATAAAATTTCTAATGTACACTTAATATGTGCAAGTACCTCAATAAAATGGTATGTAATATGTAGGTATGTGTGAAAGAAATAATAAGAATATGATTGCATTCATAAAATGTTTGAATGATCATAAATATTTGTGTTCGCAATTAATGCAAAAGTAAAAAAGAAAAACGATTGTAAATTGTAATAAAAAAATATCTCATATTAGTAAAGTAGGACGTAATCTATTAATAAAATGAAGTTTTCATAAACAATATAATTTTTAAAACTTTATATCTGCTATCTAACATTTCATAGGTGTACCATCAGGATGTGTTGGCATTTTTGGTTTGCAAATTTTTGTTCTACCATTGGAACCATACACAACATTGCAGGAGAATGTAAAATATCCGCAAGTTGAACTTTTAGTATAATAACGATGTTCATATTTTCTTGGCGAATTTTTACCATCTATTTTACCCGCAATACTATTCGTTACTGTATAATAACTTGGTTTCATTGGTACATTAGAAGTAGGTTTTAAAGATTCTACAGAAGTTTTTTGATTTTGAGGAAAATTAATTTTTTGCCGTTCTTTAGATGAGACATGGCTTTCTATCAATCTGTCATGATTAGTTTTAAGAGATTTGACTTCTAAGGCAGGTGATTTATTTCCGTAAATTATACTTGGTTCTTTTGAAACCAATGAAACTGTTTGAGATTGAGATTTTCCATTACCATGAGCTACAGTTTCGTCACCAGCTACAGAAGTTACTCTGCCACGAAAACCGTGCGGTATTGTATAGCCTGATAATGATTGTCCTGGTTGGAGTACGTCACCAACTTGTGCTGTATTTGTATCCTGTTTCACATGCACATCATACTGATTTCCAGTTGCAACATGTACTGTTTGCATTTGATAATTACTATTATTTTGGTCTGCAGCATAAACTTTAGAAATTTTCGAATTCATTAGAGTTTGTTCTGCTGTAGTATCATATTCATCATCATATTCTTCTTCATAATCATATACTCTATCATCCGTTTCTGTCTTTTCACCAGTTTGAGTTGACCTACTACCTATGTTTTGTGAATTTTCATCTGTTGGTTTAGCAACCACTCTTTTCCTGGAACTAGAACTGGCCTGTAAACCTTGTTGAAGTTTATCTTGAGTATCTGATTCATAATCCGTGTTTAAGGATGCGTTTAGTATTCCACTGCTATTTTTTTGTGAAATTTGTGGAATATAAGATGGTTTAAATGGTTTAAACAGTTCAGTATCTGTAAGGTTGAAGTTAAACGGTCTTCTAGACGCTGCTGCACCAGATCCTGATCCAGCTTGTGCAGCACCAGTATAAGTAATTCCATATTGGAAAGATCCTTCAAGTTGAGATTGAGATTGTCCGGCATATGTTCCACTTTGAGCAGAAGCTGTTCCACCACCGCGGAAAGGTCTGGAGTGTTTCTCTATTTTTTCGTCTGTTTGAAGATACGGTTGAAAACCGATTTGTGCTTGACTTGAGGTACTTCCTTCACCATTTGCTTGAGCATCTGCCATTCCACCTTTCGAGCTTGCTTGCACCTGAGAATTTGTGCCGTGATTCCAACCATTACTTTGTGCATCCGTTGTTGTGGCACCTGATTCTGAATTTAACTGAACTTGTGCTTGACTCTTTCCATAACCACCTACACCTTGAGCATTGCTAGCAGCACCTTCCTTACCACCATTAATTTCTGTTTGAGCACTTTTATTATCATCAGTGCTCCCTGCTTGAGCTGAAAATGATCCAGAACCACTATATGTACCCGTTACTTGAGATTGAGCTGTACCTTGCCCAAATTTTCCTTGAGCTGATGCACTTGCTTGAGTACCCAAATCTGTTTGCTTTACAGAACTAGATGCTTGAGAATTAGAGTTATCATTTTTTGGAAGTAGAAGATCCCCAGGTTGCTGATAGTACTGAGGGACCTGTCCTACTTTGGGTGGATATTGCTGCTTATTTATTTCACTGGGGTATTGTTCAATTCTTTGTCCATTGACAGCTTTTAATATAGATTCATCCTGTACACCTGGAGATGGAACACCCCTGTCGTGCCATATTGCACCAGGATATTGTCCCTGCAGTGGATAGCCAGGGGGTATTATTCTATGACTGTCAGGGTATTTTCCTGCTTCAGGGATTTGAATCATAGTGCCATCAGGATATTTAATAACACCATGAGGATAAGAAATTCCTGGTTGTCCTGTTCCGATTCTTTGAAGATTATCAGGTCCTACTTGAAGGCTAGTACCTTCAGGACCAGTAGGTATACCAGGATAATCTAAACGATCAAAAGGTCCTATAGTTCTTGGTATAGTACCTCCTGGATAAGTAGCACTACCTGGATATGTGGCAGATGTTCCTGGTATAGTACCTGTATCAGGGAATACTTTTCCTGCATAATGTACAGTGTCTCTTAATTGATCAACTGGTGGCAAAGTACCACCAGGAGAAACTCCTCTAGCATCTGTTATTGTAGTTCCAGGCAAGGTACCTGGTGAACGATATATGTCTTTCATATCACTTTCCCTGCCAGGAGGATAAAGTCCACTAGTAACCATTTGAGTTGGAGGAATTTGTCCATTAGGATATACTTTCGCATCTGCAGTTGCCTTTGATTCTACATGAACAGGTTCTCTTGTATCTGGTCTAATACTGCCACGGTAAATTCCAAGTTTATCACTTGTTAATAAACCCTGTGTACTATCAGGATACACTAGACCACCGGGATAAGTTATACCACCGTCACGTATAATACTAGATGTACCTCCAGGGTAAGGTATATTTCCTCCAGTTGTAATACTAGGTACACTTCCTGGATAAAGTACCCTACCATCAATTGTAGAAGTAATTATACTTCCAGGATAAACTGTACCCCCTCCAGTTGTAGTACTAGGTACACCCCCAGGTACAGCTCCAGGTATACCTCTAGATACACTCCCAGGTACAGCTCCAGATATACCTCTAGATACACCCCCAGGTACAGCACCAGGTATACCTTCAGGTACACCACCAGATACACCTCCAGGTATGCTTCCAGGTATACTTCCAGGTATACTTCCAGGTATACTTCCAGGTATACTTCCAGGTATACTTCCAGGTATATTTCCAGGTATGCTTCCAGGATAAACTTCACCATTAGCAGTTGCAGTACCAGATACTCTTCCAGGATAAGGTACACCACCACTACCAGGTACAGTTCCCGGATAAATTATACCAGTATCGGTAGTTTTAGGTATGCCTTGAGAGTAAGTTGCAGCACCAGGTATACCTCCAGGATAAGCTCTACCAGCACCAGATATAGTGTCAGATACGCCTTCAGGATAAATTGCACCACTCCCAGGTATTTTAGATATGTTTTCAGGATATGGTACACCACCACTAGTTGTACTGCCAATCACACCTCCAGGATAATGCGTACTAATGCCAGGTGTAGGGCCAAATATGTCTCTAGGATAAGTTGTATCACCACCATGTCTAGTACCAGATACACCTCCAGGATAAGTAGTTATACCACCTACATTTCCAGGAAATTGTGCAACACTATCAGTTGAGCTTGGTAGGCTACTAGGGTAAATTACACCACCACCAGTTGTTGCACCAGGTACACGACCTCCAATTGTACTATCAGATACTCTTTGAGGATAAGTAGTGCCCATTCCTGGGGTAATCATGCTAGGATGAACAGTAGCATCCCCTGGTGGTTTGATTGCTGGAAAGATATTGGATATAACACGTTAATTCTACTAGCTAATATTTCGTTCTCGTATCTTTTTCATTATACATATACTTTCAATTCTTGATATAAAATTTCTAACATTATTGATATCAGTACCTGTAGTAGCTGGTAGTTGGATATATCTATCTGGAGTATCTTCACGACCATATTTTGGACAATCTTCACATCCACTACCTAATGACATACTTTGTGCTTGTCCCATGCCGTGGGTTCCACCTAAAAATATGCTTAAATTTTGTACTTCCTACCTAGGTTGCATAGTAGGATAAAATGTTCTATAAGTACTTACTAACAACTGCGCGAGAAGCATGTTGAGTAGCTTCAGCTTCGGCTTTGCCTTCCTTTTGTTCATTATTACCGATATTTAAATACTGAGACTGTGTTTGACCTCGAAATCTGCCTAGAGACTGTGGTACTTGACGCCTTAAACGATTTTGTCTTAAGTTCCGTTTAAGTTTTTGTCTCTCTAAAAATATAATTTTTTCTTTACGTCGATTTATTTGTGGCGTTGAAACTGTACCAGCTTCTCTTCTTCGTACGATATGATTTTCATCAAGAGGTAATGTATTAATAAAAGGTTCCTTTGTTTGTTCGGGTATTAGTACAGTGCTTTTTAATAAAATAATTTGACGTCCCTTACAAAAATCAAATATTTTATTTCCTATAATTCGCCACACCTGTAAAAAACAAATTACTGTACATATCGCAATTGTAAAAATAATTTAATAAGTATAATCAAAAAGATATTGTTCTACCTTTACTTTTTTTAATGAATCATTTGGTACATAAAGTAGCTCTGATGTCTGTTTTCGTTGTTGAATTCCGTTTTCTGGAAGCTCTTCTGTAATAGCATTACTTCCCAATTTCTCTATATAACAATTGTTTCCTTGTCTATCTTTATACGCTCTAAAATGCTATAAAAAAATAATACGTAAAATATAATTTGTGGAATTTCGTAAAATAGAAATATTTATTACCGTCTCGTAATCTGCAAGTGTCCATTGTTTTTTTATGAAGCTTTTGCTGGTATCAGATGTTTCGGATTCATCGTAAACGGAACGATCGAAACGTTCTTTTTCCTACAAGTAAATTACAGAAATGAAGAAAATATGTAAAATTTAATTAGAATATTGATATTATTAATGTTCGTTATTGAAACCTCTTAAAAAGAGTAAAACAATAGACACCTTAAGGTATCCTCATTTGAGAAAAATAACTGAACAAAGAAATTAGGAATAGGTCGAGTTATTCTTCCTATCAACTTATCTTACGAACTTTGATCTCCAAATCTGTTTCTCACGTAGCTATGGTCAGCAATGATTAGTTTCTATAAACCGTTTTCGTGAGAGATGGAAGGAAGTTTATAAAGTTCTTCATTCATAAATTGTTTATTTGAATGAGTGTGGCAAGTATTTATTACCATTGCATCGAAATTGAATATTCATCCACCATATTAGAATGGTGCAATATATTAGAAATAATTTGAGAGCAAAGTATATGCTTATTTAGTTTGTTCTACGTACAAATATTTCTTATCTATTAATGTATTTTAATAAAATAAGTTTATTCATATGGGAGAAATAATTTGTAATAATTTGATGTTTAATTTGTAATAAAGTCAGAAGAAATAGATGGCAACTTACATAATATTTCGAGAGTACCGTTCCTGTGAAGAAAATCAAGATGAAAAAGATTAGTTGCATGGCTTCGGTGTACTTCGGGATCTTCTTAGCGACTGTTAGCTTCTATTTGATGGTAATCCTAGTTAGTTCGGCGACTCCCACCAAACACTTCTTCTCTTTTCTTCTTCCTTTTCTTTGACTTATTTGTGCTCGATCTTGCGAAGAGATCAAGAAGCATGAAGATTTGGATTAAAGCGGGGAAGGGGGAATGATAGGGGATTGATAGGGGAAATTCTAAGAAGCATGGGTATGTAAATTGTAATGTACGTACGTCTGCAGTCTTACAAGCGTGGCGTTATCTTATGTCGTCTCATGACGCCCGGATCTCGTTACCGGAACTCTTCCACGAATGTCTCCTATGTTTACGTTTTTATAATGACTTCATGTATGACATTAAAGTACGGACAAAATGCAAGAAAAAAGAGGCAAGAGCATAAGTTAACTTTTATGTTATTCATGTTTTCTTTTGCGAAGATTGCTTACTCTAATTAGATAGTCCTGTTTTAGAGAAATCTAGAGAAGAAAATCTTGTATTAGGATAATATTAGTACATTCAATACTCAGTACTGTCTCCTTCTTTATACGTATTTGTAATTTGTTATCAGTATCATACTTTCTTTATTTTGATTGGTGTACGTTACTTTTGAAAAATGTTTTTCCCCTTTATATGGTATTAGTTTGGATAAGAACGACCATCGTACTATTCTGCATTTCGCAGCTTTAACTTTCCAAGACGTAAATATCTTTCTAATCGTGTACGATATCGCCTAAAGTCAGCTTATGTGACCATCATCAACTGACTAAGATAGATGTGTTCCCCTTCGTTGCCCTAATTATAAACTCCAATCCATTTGGTAAATACAGCAAGTCGTTGTTTGTTCTGCTCTGAGGCGTTATTAACTATCTCACAGTTCATCGGTAATGTAAAAAGATCGATGATGAATAAAGGGAAAGTGGATTTGAACGAACTGCTTTATGTAGATTTGTATGTCGCAAGTGTAACATTTCGATTGTATTACATGTCGTTATCCAATTTTCAAATTGTGATGAATTCAACTTTTACACAAATTTTCTGAAAAAAAAATATCAACGCATTAGAAAATAAGTACAATTGCGATCAAGTGAAAATAAGAAACGTCACTGTAAAAATATTGTATGCGTACACAAAAATACATATATATATATATACAATCAACATACATATATCTATGTATGTATATGTATATACAGAGCTATACGTATATTTTTTTCACTTTGATAGACAAGACTTGTACAATTCGTAGAAAAATTGGTAAAATGTTTGCTTAGGCACTCCAATGTACAAATGGTACATATGTAAAACAATAATACATTACAACTGTACTAAGCGTTAAGTCTAACTATTTTAAACACTAAAATATATCGTAGGGAATGCTATTTACAACGTGTAGCTTACACGACTATACAGTAAAATATTACATTTTGGGACCCCTATGTTCGATCTTTGAAATAGATCGATGACTAGGATACACGTACTATTTGTGCACGCTTTTGATTTTAAATTACTACAAACACGCGTTCTAATGAATAATTTGACTGTGAAAAAATGATTATATCATATGAAATCTTTATCATAAAACCGCTGCTATTCGATTTTACATGCAACCGTCGTTTTGCAATTTTGTACATTCCTGTCCTCGGCTATAGAAAAGAGAATTAATTAATCGATAGTAAATTCCTAAAATTGGAAAACTGAAAACTAATGGTTAACAAGAGGCATTAAACTATTTGAAAGCTTACAAAAAATCGATGGATTGCGTTTAGAATAGCAGAGCGGAGTGGACTAGTTTACACTCGGGTCATCACCAACGATCGGTAACAGATCGAAGGCGAAGAATTCTTAATTATTACATAATACGGTCACCAGAGGGCTACTAGACTGCATATGGCGGTCAGTTCCGTTTATCAAAATTCTAATCACAGACGATACGCGTTTATATTTAAAAACGCGATATTAAAATGTACGTATTACAATATAAAACTACTTTCTTAGATATACACGTCCAGCAAATGTGGCACCTAAAAATTACATTCATCTTCATTATCTGCTGTCTCGACGTGACACTTAATCGTTATTCAGTACCTTTTTCATTTACCGCCAAATTTTTATTTGACTACCGCAGTCGAATATGTCGTTTAATACAATCGTTAGTCGTGAAGACGAGTAACGTAAATTTTAAACGAAGGTTTATAAAGTTACAAGTTCTCAAAAATGTTATTTCTGTCTACTCTAACTACTTGGTGTAAAAATAGTATTGTTTTACGTTATTTTACGACGATATAGATATCTTTAATTCGACAGGTATTCATTGGCGATCTCCGTTTTACTGTACATTAGTTTCAAGCTTCAAGGAATATAGTAGCTGCCTGGAAGAGCTTGGACAACTTGACTGACTCAATTAATACTAAGGTAAATATATATATAGGCACTGCAAATCTCTTTAAATCAATAAATTACTTTTGTTTCTTAATACAACGCGTGATAAGTCTTCAAAGAACTGTGATTATATACGAAGTATTTAAGGCACGACACTAGGAATTGATAATTCACAATTTTATCGTTAACATGACTATGTGCTAGATGGTCCCTAATTAGGAAGGTGCATGGAATATAATATTTGTTACGCAATCATTATTGATAGTGTTTGTTATGTCGTTGAACTTGTTTCGAAATTGACTTCACACATACTCAACTATAAAAAAGAACGGCTACTCGTAGTATTGAAAAATTTCATTAATAAGATAATAAAACTTTAAATGTTTCCCATTAAAACTTAACAAACTTATCTTGATATCGACAGGAATGATACTAGTTGCTAGTAAATAATCACGTCTTCGTATCTCTACGAAGTGATGGTTTAATTATTTAAATTTTGATTCAGATGCTATGTTTTTCTATGCTTGAGATACACGTTTGATTTTAACTTTAACGTTTCGTACGTATAAATCCATCTTTCGTTTGTGTGTGTGTGTGTGTGTGTGTGTGTATGTGTGCGTGCGTGTGTGTGTGCGCTGCGAAACTGTTTTATCTTCTAACGATAATATCGCTATCGTTACTTGATGAAAGTATTTGTAATTCTGTTTTATCGTTTCAGACGAGTATGTATTTCTTCTCTTCGTTGATTACTTCGATAATTCTACGCGATTGCTAAATTAAGTGTCATCGTTGTCGGTCTTGAAAATGCAGACGACCTCCTTGGATCGGAAAAATTGAAGCTGCTGGAGGAGTTTTGGTTGTCGTTGTTAAAACGATTCAGATGTTCCGGATTAGGAGATATAACGGAAGTTCGAATGACCATTCTAGACACACACTTTGGATCCTTCGTTACATTGTCGGGTGTTCGTCTCTCGTGTTCTTCAACCGGTGTTTTTTCTCTGCAGGAACGTTTCGATGGCGGAGGTATCGCCGCGGTGTCAGGAACTCTAGTGTGCCTGATGATTGCAGAGAATGCCGAGGATGAATTTCTTTGGTCCCGATTAAGGCCCAAGCGAGGAACAATGACGCTGGTAGGGGATGCTGTGACGCAAGGAGTTGTTTGCAACCTGCTTAAGGTTGATGATAGCGATGCGTTGGATTTTGTTGACGATGGTATTGTTCTCTGATCGTTCCCATCGGTTTTATCAACGGACGATCGATGATGCGCCCTCATACACGATGATTCTTCATGTTTGTACAGATACGACTTGAGCGCGAAGGCCTTACCGCAACGACCGCAGACATGTGGTTTGGTGTTCGAGTGCGTTTGAATGTGAGCGCGCAAATTCGATTTATCAGCAAACGCTTTATTGCAGATCGTACACTTAAAGGGTTTCTCGCCTGGCATAAAAAAGTTATTAAATTATAGTATGTAAGTAGAATTACATTATATTTATATGTATATATTTATGTATCCTATTAGTTACGTAACATGTTATTCATTTCATTAGTAAAATTGAATAACCTTTCTATATAATTGCTCACCTGTATGAGTTCTTATATGTCCCTGTAGCAGCCATGGCCTCGAGAAACATTTACCGCAATAATGGCACTTGCACCCTTGATTATGCGTTCTAACGTGCATACTGAACGCTGGCATGCTGACATAGACTTTATCGCAGTGTGGACATCTTCTGGCTTTCTTATCACCAAGAGATCTGTGCGTTTGTCTATGTCTGGCTAGATTAGAGGACGTCGAGTACTTTTTCCCGCAGTCAGGACATTCGTGATCCTCGCTGTCTTCGGATTTTGACGTATCGGTAGAAGTTGAGGTCGTCCTTCGATTTTGGGAGATCGCCGATGGTGTCGATGAGGTTGGTTCCAATTCAGCTTTGTCGAGTGAATTTTCGGAGGATTCGAGACTTCTACGTCCTTCTTGCAAACGGTGTGAGTGAGACGAGATGTGAATACCCAGTACTGTGTTTCTCTCTGAACCATTTTGCAGAATCTCGCGTTCGCTTTCGATCCTCTCGAAGAACAGTTTCGTTCTCTCATCGATCGTATGCTCGTCCTCCATGGTCTCTGGGTGATCTTGAAATTGAGACTCTTGAGGTTTTGTTCGCGATGCTATCATTCTCCCACATTTGTCTGAAAATTGGGCGCACCTAGGCGAGGCTGGTTGTTGATAAATTACATTAGTGGGGTGAATCAGTGTACCAGCAGCAGCGGCTAAGCTCACTTCTGCCAGTTTCGTGAGATTGTACAGTTCCTCGGGACACTCGGACGATGTCTCGCTACCACATTCGCTTGCGCCGTCCGAAGTTGGATGATTCCCGCTATAATCGGCTAGTCTCACACCTCTCTCGGGGCTGAAATCTATAGGAGATGAAGAGAATTAGATTTTAAATTAAACGGTGGTTATTGCTTTTATTTTTGTCCCGTTGGGAATTTTTTAATTGCGAATACTATGTTCAAAATTATTGGCGCCGGAGTATTACGTCCTACAATAAAATTGGGGAGAGGTCAAAATGTGGCACGTGGAAACGTTTATCATCGTTAGCAGATGTTTCTACAATTTGAACGCGTTTTGGCAAATCTCCAATAGAAATCTCGTGATCGAAATGAACGAACTTCTAAATGATAGTTCGATCTGATACATACACATATACCTAACTGTTTTATAATTACTTTTATTTTTGAACCAGTATTATGGTTGGGAAGAAGATATCGTATTTTACTAACTACTTTTTTCAAGTCGTATCTAAGAAAAAGGAATCTGTAGAAGCGTCTTCTTTACTTTGAGGGAACAGGTGGCCTCGCTCTTTGCGTATTATTAGAGTATAAACTTGCACAAAAATCCCGTTCAAAGAACAGAGGATTTGTTATTTTATCAATTCCTTTTTGTTACGAATTTAACTTACACTTTATGTATTTAGATCGTAAAATTCGCTGAACAATATGATTCATATTTACGACTTTCAACCGTGTACCTAGGTGCTTTGGATAGCGCGAAGCACCTCCGCGAGTATACTGCCTGCTCCGTTTTTGGGGAGAACAGAAATAGAGTAAGCATCTTTCTCTCTTTCTCTTTCCCCCTTTAATTTCTGGCCTATCTTTCTTTCTCTATCTAACTCTCGTATTTTCTGCGTACTTCTGTATACACGTACATATGCGTTTGTACGAATGTTTTGGAGGGGTTGACGGCATCGCGGCGGTATGCATCGTGTGAGCTTTGTGACGCATCTAACGTTTCCTATTCTTAAATCTGTATGATGTACCACCTTAATCACGAAGCAACGACCAGCAAATTCTCTTGGCTCGTGGTCAGTAACTTTGATTGACAAGATCGACGTAAGCGGCACGGAAATTTTGCTCGCGCGGCAATTCGAGCGTTCGTATTTACATTTCCGGTGCCCTAACATTGCCATTAATGGAACTTTAACGTTGATCTTTAAGCTCTCGACATGATACACTGCTTCGCGACCGCATGTTTTTATATGTAAAATTAAATTAGGCGATTAACAGATAATTGTTGCAATTCTTTCAGGAACATTTCCCTCGATGAGAAGAACCGGCAAATGTATTTTTGAAACAACTTGTTGCAACGTTGAAGATTAGGCAAGAAAAAGTTTCTGGCAAGGGACGAGCGAGGGAACATTCACAGAAGCAATTGCGAAAGCAGCACGTACCTCTTCCGGTTCCATCGAACTCTTCCTCCGCTCCATTATATCGCCGGTGGGTGATCAGAAACGCTCTCGGCATTTTCTTCTTTATCGTAATCGTCTACTTCTCGTTAATGGTCTTCCCGAATCACAGAAACCATACCTTAGATCAGTTTGATCTAATACCACTAGTCACACACGATCACTTGATGATTATATTATAATTGCAGATTACCGCGAACAAACGTCAAATACCTAACTGAAGACTGTACTCTTGCGCGATGTTTTAAAATGCTTTCGCGTACCCTGGTACCTGTTGCTGAACACAGGGGTGCGTCCGCCTCGAGGATTTCGGGCGTAATAGTTGCTCCGGCTAAGATTCGGGGCTACATATAGCAGCGCAGTCTCCCTCGCCCACCGCCGTCTCCTCGTCATCTTCTTCTTCTTCTTCTTCAGCTGCTGCGCACCGCGTTGCACGCGCTCAGAAGGGTGCCCGACTGGCTCGTGTATCGGCCGTTGCTTCTGTTTGAGTGGTGGCGAAGTGTGCGACCACCGTATGCACATCCGTGTCGTTTTTTCGATTCGACCCGCGGACGAAGGCAATGTTGTGCACGCTTCTGCCTGAGTGCACGCGAACGATTGAATGTAAAAGCTCTTTACGATGGAATTAATGACGATTCTTGCTCGGTGTCCTTCTTTTTATTTACGTTAGAAGTACACTCATTCGAGTACCGCTCACTCAAGATTTATCATTGTTTTTAGAGCTAGCTAGGCATTGAGAACATTAATATGGCATTGATAACTTAACAAAATGTTTGATTTCTGTAATTTGCTAGAATAGACTACTTCTATCAATGATTTTGATATAATTTAGATGCCGAAGGAGAGTACAAGATTAATATTAGGAAAAGAGGAGATTAATACATTTTTATTTATTTTCGGTAAGTATGCATATAATTCAAAAATTATTTTCTAGTTTAAAAGTTCACTTCAACATGTTGGTCTTTCATTTCAGAATAATTGTCAAAGATCTATCATTACCATCTTAGCGTTGCGTGTTCATAAGAAAACAGAACGAGGACTTATTTTTTTTTGACGTCCATTGAAACACGTGGAAGAATATAGGACGCAGGTATGCGCATTGGTCTATCAGTAGGTAATACGAGCTGTAATTCATATACGGTCACTGAACACATTATTAGAATATAATGTCAACGAAACAGCGAAAATTCAACAAATGCGATTGAATCGTATTCTTGCGCTAAAAGACTTGAAAGAACATAAAACATCTAAATGAACGTGAACAGGTATAAGTATGTATATAACGTACACCAGAGAATATTTCGAATGCTTTAAATTTGATATAAACTTATGAAAAAAAATCGCTGTCTTAAGCATGACATCTTTTGTTTTATACATTCATTTCTTTAGTATTAAATCACATTAAAGAACATTGTAATATCAGAGGAATATTAATGTTGAGAATTCAAGGAAATTAGTCGACAGAATACAGGAAACACGAACGAAGGAAAGCAGATTACTAGAACGATATTTACCAGTGGGCAAATGAAAGGATAAGCATTCTATTTTTGTGCGAAGCCACCGTTGGTAGACAGATTTTGTGGGATCTACGGC
This sequence comes from Xylocopa violacea, assembly GCA_963969225.1. Lineage (NCBI taxonomy): Eukaryota > Metazoa > Arthropoda > Insecta > Hymenoptera > Apidae > Xylocopa > Xylocopa violacea. Next base: position 38,968,101 of record CAXAJV010000002.1, read on the forward strand.
ACGCGTCCGATGTTCATTAACTGCCACTGAATCGAGAAAGGAAGAAAAGGAAAGGGAAAGAACGTTAGTCGTTTAGCATGCGGCGGCTTTTGACCGTCATGACAGAGAAACGGAAAAAGCGCAAACATGGTAGACGCGATTCATCGGGACACTCGGTCTTTTTGCTTACGAGATGAGTGAAATTTCCTTGAACCCCAGTCATCGATGATACAAATGTTTTTGGCAGCTGAACAACGGGAACTACAGCAACTGTACTTAAAATCATAAACTTCTTCCTAACGTAAAATTAAGTAAAATATTAAAATTTCTATTAAATTAAAACATCTTTACGTTTTATATGGAATTATTCAAAAATAAATGTTTCTATATGAGGGAAAGGGGGGAAGCGGCTATCATACAGTTTACAGTTTCCTGCAATACTTTATTAATAGCAACCTGTTATTAATAAAGTAACATGCTTATATCAATCACACCATATCGATTATGTGTTATTCACGACTGTTTAATAATACCACAGACAATGCTTTTTTTCTGAAAGTAGCTGTACTAATAACCTCGTTTCTCGCAGGCTCGCAGGCATGATTAAACGAAGAATTGTTGCAAAGGATTATCATACATTTCTATACATCGAAGCGTGCATGATCAGTTTCGATGCGATTGCTAAAGTGTGCAAAATGGGGGGAGAGAAATGAGTATCTGGACAAGTGCAGAGTGAGCGACGTCGTTCGTGCAAACAGAGGCTATACAGCGAAAGACTATGCAAGCAGCGAGCTTTTTGGTCGGCGATTGAATGAATGCCACGCGAGTTAGTCAGCGTCGCGGTGCTAAATTCGGCGGACGCCTGGCGTCGCTCCAGAAGAACCACCCAGCGCACCAACCTGCTTCTATCCTGTAGCCACCAATGAAACTGCGTGAGCCGATGCCGTTTTCTTATTTGCTTGCCACCTTCTTTCGTCCCGCGTCGATGTTCCTCGCGATGCTTCTCTGCTGTTCGTTGCGAAAATACGATGCTGAGGCTATAAGCCACGTTTATCGGTATTCGTAAATCTCGTGGGAACAGAATAACGACTTGAATTGAAGTACTGTAAGTTAATGCATTATCCGACAAAAATCTGATGGACAACACGAACTAATAGATGAACGACAGTAAAAAGGTAACGATACAGTTGCATGCTTATTACTATTTCTCGAGCTTACATTATTTTCGCTCATTTGTACGTTCGTTGAGTTTTCCCCAGTTGAATAAATTGCGGGATTTACCATGATGTTTTGATTGTTTTTGAAGCGATTCGTAGAACAGGTGTCTCGGGAACCCTATTGCGATAGCGGTGCTATCGACGTCGGGCCTAAAAATAAAACGACAAGAGTCAGGGCACCTCGACTGACGCAACTACGAAACTCGCCAAGCTTTTCTCGGCGATGGATTGTTAGTATCCTGTGCTTGAACGTGTCATCAGATACGCGTACGCATGTAACTTACCTCGTGGTTTCTACGTTAATAAACCAGAACGGACGAGGCGCATCCTACAGGTGCCCGAACCGCTTTTCCGGTAGAACGTGTCGCGTAAAACGCGTATTTTCGGCGCACTTGGAGAAGCTCCAGGTGCGGAGGAGGAAGCACTTACGTGTAAACGGTGACAAGCGAAAGAGAGAAGGCGGGATAGACGTAGCAACTAAACCACGTGCGTTGACATTTTTCACAAGAACAAAATGGAAGCTTCAACGACAGGTTTAAATTTATCTGTACTATGCATAAACGTATAATGTATCATATGTCATTTGATCAATTTAACACATTCATGTATCTTGTTCAATTTAAATAATCTTTACCTCAAAATTACAGTGAAAATGAGAGTCTTGTATTTCAGATAGATATGGATATACGATTCAACGCTCGTGGCAACGAGAACACAAAAAGTATGGAAATTAAAGATGAGGAAAACAGGGTCATTAACTGTAATCCCCTGTTCTGCACAATCGTTTGGTAAAAAATTAACGTTTCGGCGAGTGTGTTGGGTGTCGTACCGAAAAGTATCCGGAAACGCCTGGTTCTTCTTATAAATCAACGTTGGTACACTCCCTCTTTCCACGAGCATGTCATTTAGCGAGGAGTTTTCTGCTGGAAGAAAAAGAAAAAAAGGGAAAAGCACGCGATCGCTATTTAAAAGGCTCGTAGAGGTGGGTGGCTTTTTAGCCGAGGTATATACCGACGTAGGGAGAGGGCTTCGACTTCGCTCTTCGGCCTCGGCATGGGGTTGCCGTGCTATTTTCAGGCCGGTGGCTCGATGCAGCTGTCGTGTTCTTCGGGTAAACCACCTCTCTTCTATTCCACGGTCACTCGCGGGACAAGGTAGAGCGTACAGATTGGAATTCTAAAATCACGATTCGAGAATTCGTAAAGGATGACGCGCCTTAACCAATTCTGACCGAAATTAGATGTTGTTAATAAAAGAAACGTTGGATCGTTGCAAGTTCCCAGTATCTCTTTGCACTTTTCGGAGAACTATTGCCTTTTTATCTGTTCTTCTTTTGTTTAATAACTTTTTCTACTATTTTCGTCTCTCTATTTCTCTGAAATTTTTTAAATTATTTTTTGGCAGTCTTCTCTTATTTTCTATTTCTTAACCCTTTATTCAGCTTTTATTCAATTCTTTTCACTATATCAGGTTGCTTTTGTAGTTAAAATAGTAACGAACAAAACTGAGAACTAGTAGAATATTTTTTATTTGTCAACAAATTATTTTTTTAAATCATATTTTCGTAGGGTATTAAAAGACTGTAAGAAGTGGAAAAATAGAAACGAAAACCATTTAATTGATTGCCTCCAGCAAAGGCACGTAGAGAAGTGCATACTGAAGGATGAAAGACGTGGATGAAGAAGATGACAAGATTCGAAGATCTTGGCAACGAGCCAGACGAGATTTTCAGCCGTCTACGTGTACTTCCAACTTTCGTCTGTCTCCTCTTCTAGTCACCGTATACGTCTTCTAGGACCTAGGGTGCAATGACACCGGGTCTTAGATGACAATTTTCTATTTACAGTATATGAATCATTACACATACACGTACCTGCTTCATGCAAACAATTCACTTATTATACTTACAGGTATTTTTATGGACATTTGGAGAAGCGTAAAAAATGTTCCGCAATTATCGATTTCCATTTACCGAGGATCTAGTGCATTAATTACGTTAATCTTTATAATGAAACACGACAAGTTAATCATTTAGCAGATACACAGTCTAAAGTATGTGCAAAAAAAGAGGAGAAAAAAGTGAAAGAGTATCAAAAAATAAAAAAATGTCGACCGGAACGGCCCTTAATTTAATTTTGGGTGCAAGAGGTTAACAGAGGGTGGGGACGTCCGTGGATGTGCTTCCACAAGGGGAGAACACAGTCGTATCAGCACGTTGGTTCATGTTTGGAGGAATGTCTTTGGGTATAAAGGGAGACAGTTCCTTCCGGAGACAGCGAGCAGCCGCCTGTTTCACCCCTCTTACCCCTCCGATTTGTTCCTTTTCTTTATATCGTTTTTCTTGCGATTCTTCGTCATAGTCCTTGCCACTGGCTTTCTACTAATATCACCACCGACAAATATCATCAATGGGATGATATTTTTATAGAGAACTTTTTGGAAAATGTTTTATATTAAGTTTAATCAAAATCATCAGTTTAGAGTTTTAATGAAATTTAATTCATTAAAGTTAAATAATAAACAAATAGTAACCGCATTTTGCGAAGAATTATCATGAAACGAAGTATGCGAAGCGGAAGGAAATGTAGTAATTTGAAGATTAATTGCATGCCGAATAGTTTGTAGAACGAGTTGGCTTCGCAGGTGGCAAGCATGCATGCAAATCTAAAAAGGGTCACGCACACGAGCACGTGCTCGCATTTTGCAAAACCTATTCAAAGGCGGAGGTGATCAGCTGGCTGTGTTCCCTCTTCCTTCTCCCCTCTTATCTCCTCCAACGGTGCGGAAAAAGAATTAAAAAGGATAAAAATGAACGTGTACCCCCTTCGTCCGCACCCGCATCCTGTGCCAGCGAGCCACGGTGCTGCTCTCGTAAAAATCGGCCCGTCGGTTTCCATTCAAAATGCGCGAGTCACGAGGGCTCATTCACAAATTTCACAACGAAATACTATACTCAACCGGACCGTCTGCGATCTTGATCGAGACGAAAGAAACAAGAGCGCGCAAGAATGACAAAGACCGGTATATCCTTTTTCTTAAAACCTCTTGTTGCTGGATTTATTATATTCATGTGATTTTTTTCCTCGCAATGAAAAAACTCAATGACGGTTCATAATGACGTGCACGGTGCATTTAAACTCGTAACCGGTACACGCACAAGAACTCAGTTGCAGCGAGTAATCAGCTGATTGCACGTATATAAGATCTTTAAAGAATCGTGCAACTAAGAGTAACTGAAGTAAGAGTCATTGAAAAATTTGCTCCAGTAAATGATATTTTTAATTAACGTTTACGAATATGTCAACATTGTTGCAAATGATATTTCTCGTGATAGATGCGTGACAGAAATATACTTAATGACCTTGGGGATTATTGCTCGTTTGAAATCTAGAGAATGTTGATGACTTCCGTCACACCCGGGTTCAGTATCGGAAGTGCCAAGCTGCAGCGATACGAGAGATGAACCGTTAACGTGGCACGTGTACCGTTCGATGATTGTTCGGTCGAGTGTCTGATTTCTGATGGATACATTTCCTATTGCAATAGGTGGTGGTTCTTCTCTTGCCTCGAGTACGTATGAACCGCGCGCCACCCTAATCCACCCTGGTTGATTCTCTTTCTTCCATTGCCATCGTCCAGACGGCTTCAAGGAGATGAAAAAAATTAAGGGGACGGAAGAAGAGGAAGTCGACTAGACGATGAGGGAACTGAGGTCGTAGTCCTGAACTGTTCGCTTATGGATTCATGGAATTCTTTTTTTTTTTACGTGCTTTTAATCGGTTTAGTATTGGAACGTAAAATTATGCAATTCAGTAGCAAAGCGATTTTTATTATATTTTGTATATTTTATTTCAGATACTTCAGAAAAACCAGCTAAATACCCGCTATATTGAAAAGTAACAATAGTACATTGTTATAATATGAAAGGAAGAAGGCACTGAAACAATAGATATTGGATACCAGCGTTAATGGTTCTATATTATGACGTGATTATTGGAATATCGTGTCTTTAAAGGTCCAGGGTAACATTGGCCCCATTTAGACGTCCGCCTATGGAAAAGCTGTAGGAGGCGTTAAAGGGCAGGAGGGTCGCAGACACCGAGTCACCAGCGCCAACGGGCACGCGACCGACACGCGCCCTTCTTCCGTCTCTTTCCTTCCTATCTTCCCCTTTTTCTGCGCTTCTTTTTCCATCGCAGCTTCCCTTTGCACGCACTTGCATTCATCTCTTACACATGATCATCTCGAGTTTACGTCCGCGTGTATGGGACGAAAAACTTGATGGTCTATCACATGATTTAAAATAGCGTAATTTGGAAATTGGATGAGGAATGTTTATTATCATTACCACATAAGGTAGTTGTGCTGAATGGTATGTTACGTTGATAAAAACAGCATAAGGCATAAATTCACAAATAATTGGTATTCTGTAAATCGATCAAATTAATTCGTAACAAGTGAAATGTACTGTCTTTAAAAAAATAAAGAAAAGGATTGCTAGCTTTTATAGACCAATTCGTGCACCAGCTTGCTTCTGGTGTCATAAAAAATACCGTACACTTTTAAGTGACCTTCCCGGTGCCTGTACAGTATACGTTTGTACACACGTGGATGCTCATTCAGATTTCTTCTTTCTAGTGGCCCATTGAAGAATCCAGGCGCAAGAAGATGCTCGAACAACCACCTTATCTCGATTTTTCAAGCAGTTTCGGTAACGATGAGTGTGTACCGTGAGAAGCATCCTAAAGTTTACTATCATTCACAAATAACAGGAAGTGGTCATAGGAGGAAGCCCTTTCACGAAAAATTGATCGTATTATAATGGCAGAAATATATTATCCTATGAAAATTCCACAAAGAATGATTAAGGTCGATGAAGACGAAAATGCCATCTGTTGTAACGAGGGAAATCGGACATCTCTAAGTATAGCTCGTATTTGCATGCAGATCAGGGACGGATCGTATTGGGTTGCCAAGCTATTACAATGTGCAAAGTTCATAAGATTTGTAGTAGACAATTTTTAGTTTATGTTGTTTAGTATATAACTAGTACATAATTTAGTATATAATTTAGTACATAATTTTTTTTTAAATAGATACATAATCTTGTAATCACATCCTCATTCAATTTTAGAAGTCGGATATAGATCGTATGTTTAGAAATACCATCACACCTAAAAAAATGCTATTCACGGTGCTCTAGCAATCATTTATGCTATCTATTTCCATGACGATTACGAATTTGGCAATGTTCTGCAACAAGCGCCCTTGATGCACAAGCAGATTCTTTCTTTAGCTATGGACATTGGTTGAAATTATTTCTCCACAATCATTATTTGATAATTGCAATTATCTCAATGAGGAACATTTGTAATCTATGCCAACAGCGTTTAATCACAGCTTTATATGTGGAAGTGATGTTAAAGCGACAGAAAACAAAGTATAAGTATCCTTTAGTTATGAAATATAAAAATAAACAAAATGAATAGAAGAAAAATATATGAGCAACATTAAACAATTATAATAAGATAAGGTAAATTACAGGTTCCTTGCGGCATGTTGGATAGGTTTGAATTTATGAAATTGAATCTTTGGCCATTTTGCTAACTTCTGGCCGATCACCAGCGATCAACCATTTATAATTACGAGGATACCGTGACTTGGCACGTGAGACAACATTTATAGATCGCGGCTCGATTTAATCGTCGTCGTTTCAATTACTTTTCTGGCTACCTGTCATCAGAAGTGTGGATGCGTGGATCTGTGGATCAGGGCGATGCCAATGATCGAAAAATAGATTCGAGGCGCAACCTGTTCGAAATAACTGACATGAAACCTGTAACGTGGCTGGTTATGCGTGTACATCGTAAACGTCAATGCGTCAAACGTGTACACGAGTCAAACGATCACAGTGTTTGATGAGCGGGTCAATATAACGCCTATTTTTAATAGCTTCTATCAATGAAGTTGATTAACTTTTGAGCGATAAATTTCTATGCTCCAATCAAAAGCGCGAAACGAAATTCAGGGATTGAACATTGCATCTCGAAGGTTTCCAGCCCTTCGAAAGAAATTGGCTATGTTAATTGCGGAACCATCGGCGACATTTGGAACCAGGTGGTGGGATTCTGCGCTTCGTAGGGCAAATGGAGATCATGCTTGAAGGTGTCTAAGCTAAAGGGAAGGAAATCTAATTATAGAAGTCGTTGTACCGCGTGCTGAAAGTGGTGGAGGGTGTGAGTACGGGTGCACGAATGAGAATCGGTTGCATTGGGCGGCCATAAAATGCAGGCTGCATCCGCTTGGCGCAGATGTACTTGGAACGGAGCTCCAGTACCACGAGACGAGAGACCAAAAGGATCTCTCGTTTCGGGGTTCTATGCCCTGCCAGATATCAGGGACAATGAACTTGAAGTGTTCACGATAGAAACAAATTCCACGGATTTTTGTTTCACAGATGATCGCTCGCGAACAAAACGCGAGATGGTTCATTCCACTAAACTGAAATCAACTTAACCATTTTCAGATATCTGGGTATCTTTTCACTCCCTAATTCTTGCAATAATACGAGAGAATGTCAAAATGTTTATCATCTCTCCATGATTGTATACTCATGATCAACGCGATGAAACTAACCAGTCCTACGCAGATTCTCTAATATATGTTGCAATAAATACCTGTAATGGCCTTAACAAGAACATCAACTTGGGTGGTTGCCTTATCACAAGTAGCACAAGTTCATTACACCGTTCATTCAGGCAGAAGCCATGTGGTTATATTAATCCACACTATGTTACTTCCTGTCTCTATGGTGAAAAGGAAATCAAGCTAGGAGAGGTGACTTCCGTAAGATTTTATAAAGCGACAAATCTTGCTCATGTTTTCGTACTTTGGAAAATGTTAAGATTATTACCCATTTTACAAATCTAATGAACAACCAGCAAAGATGTTCAATGTTTAAGTTTTCTGATCTATGGCCAGTAAATGGTCATTACAATAAAGGGAAGTAATATATGCGTCATTATATTTGTAATCAGGCAGAGAATCAAACTACTTGTGCCGTAGTTTTATGTGTTAACTATTCGTCGTGGATGTCACGTTTGTCGTCGAATCTACCCGTACGAATGATTGGTCGCACGGTTGAGCCAGCTGTGACATTTCGCGCACGATCGACCCGTGCCGTTCGGACTCTGATTATTATTGTTTCTACCACCTTTTTTCTTCTTCTTTTGAAAGTAGCCGTGCCTGAACCCGCGCGATGTGGCCATGTAAGGGCTAGGCGGGGGTGCTGATCGCTAATTTTAGTACGTCTTTAGGGTTTCTGGAGTCGTCGGCGAATCGGCAGCTGGTGATTCAAGACGTAGCCTTGCACGTGGGTACGTGTCTCCGTTCACGGGCTACGGACATTCATCCCCCTTCTTGTTTCTATGCTGTTCGAAGGAGGTCGACTCGTGTCCACTCGGTTTGTTCCAGATGTGTCACGCGACACGATACCATTCGATGTATCAGGCAAATTCGTGGATGCTAAGACGAACGATTCCGAGGTTCTTTTGGTTTCTCGATTTGGGATTAGATTCGAAAGAATATGAGTCTTTTTAATTTGTTTAGCTCCACGATGATAACGATGATTGGAAGTTGCTGTTTGGTCTCTTCAACCCTGGTAATCAAGAGACGGAAGAGAAGGAGAAACCGTGAAGGAAGAGGAAGGAACGCGTGTGTCTCTTTGAGAATGAGCTAAAGGGGAAACGAAGGAGAAGTAAACGAGATCTGGTGGCGGCTGGTGCAGCGGATGTTTGAAGCTGCTGAAAGTGAGGCGGTGGTTCCTTTCGCGTTCTCTCTCCGTTCTTCCTGCTGCGTTTCCTTCATCAGTTAGCCACGATCGCGGTAAAACACGGTCCGCGGAGGAAGCACCTCAGCGGATGTGATGTTTAGGACATGGTCCGGACAAAAAATCCTCACCGTATAAATAGGCAACGGTGGTTGATCTCGCTATCGCCGTTTAACTTTTGTTCTACATATTTTCATTGATTATTTATCAAACCACGTGCCCCAAACCACGTTCCTCATTCTTCTCTCTTTTCTCTCTCTTCCATATTTTAACAGTAGGCAAGACTGCTTGCCTATGAAAATTAATGCTTGATTGTAGATACCATTTTTATGTAGAATTTTACACAATGATAATGGCTCTAATGAAGTTGTAAACGGTAGCACAATCGTTGTGAAAAACACTTGTTAGCTTATTTCTACTCGAGTTTCGGAAGTCAAATCTTTTCTGACCTGCAACTTGCTGGATCAAAATACACAACCGAGGCGATTAACGTTACAGTAACAGAAGAAAACAATGGTAGAATTATTTACACAGAACCGATAGTTCTTATATTTCTTTAACTTCTTTCATTAATATATGCGTCACTACAACACTCCATAAATACGATTATTAAGTATCAATGAAATATAACATCGTAAATGTAAACGTCCTCATATTGTATACGCTGACATGTTTTACTACCTAATTTAGTAGAGCCAAAGCGGTGCACGACGCGTGGATCGAGTCAGATATGCTCGACACGTGGTTGTCGATATTCTAGGCTCCTGCCGAGAGAAACAGACCTCCCAGTGTCATTCGACCACCATGTGGACCGAGAACTCGGTGAAGTCCCTCTCAGGTTTTGAAATTGTCTTCTATTTGTCGTGGTATCACCGAAACCGAATGCTACATAAAAAAAACAGAAAGAAGCCGTTCGAAAGACCAACGCACGGATTACACCTCCTCAGTGTGTTCGATGGAAATTTAAATAGATTCTTTGGAAGCGTCAAGTGCATAGCTTCTACCTACAGCGCGGGAGTTTACGTTCAAAATTATTTTTTTAACTAAACAAATCTAAAAAATATAGGGAAGTAAACAAGTAATTAATTAATTGAGATTGGTAGTTACCCAACTTAGAAAATAATACTGGTCGATAACTGCTATTGAAACAAGACTCGCTGAAAACAACAGCAGCCGTAGTTGCATTTTCCTTTACGGATGTCACCTGCTCTTAGTGCTTGACCAATTGAAGTAAACCCACGTCTGGTACTTAACCGGAGTGCACCAGACGTGCACTCGTTTCGGGCGAATACGACACCCTCACTTTTACGACACTTTGCATATGCCTCTTAAACTCGTTACTGTTTACTCTTTACTAAACACTTTGCGTATTCAAATGTAAATTGAGTTAGGCTCGTACAGTGAATATAAGCTGAAACGTACTCGTTTCAATTAACGTTTAAGAATAAAATTACGTGTTGTATAGCGAAAAAATAGTTTTTGTATATTAAAAATCAAAAGTCTTGAACATTATTGTCTTCATATCTAAAATATCATAAAGCCATTTGGGTCTGAAAATCATATTCAAAGAATGTGCAAATTGCTGTCCTTCAAAAATGTACGTCACCTGCAGATAAATACTAATATAGTAATAGATTTATTTGTAATCATTAGTTTCGAATAATAAAAATCACTTACATCGGCGGGAAAAAGTGGTGGGTAGATGTGACTTATAGCAATGTAGAAATATACACTGACTGTGACTTGCGGTTCAGGATATGCTGGAGTGGGAACACTCCAAAGGATTTGATATGAATAAATCTCAACAGAATTTTTGTATTGTAGGCTGATGAAAGTTGCATGGAACATCCAGTCCTTCAAAGCCTACAGGAACACTATATAAAAATATTTACCAGAAAATTGATTACAAGCGAATATCTTTGTGAATGTTCTTACTGGTAATGCATTCCACGATTTCATTTCATTAATCACGCTTTCTAAACCGTTTTGAGCGTTAAAGCTGCCACATGTAGGCCATTGATTTCCGAAATAGCCTAATTTCCGTGTTGCTAGATCAGATTCGTTGTCAAAAGTGAGATCACCCTGTTGAGTTTTGTCTTTATCAATTTCAAATTCATACGATTGAATGAAAACTATTTTCTACAGACCAAGTTATTGATTATGTTAAGCGCATTTAAAACTGCTTGATTAACGTATCGTCCAATAAAATCTGTAGTGCTACGGTACGAATGATACACATGATCATTATGTTCAGGCCGAATATTATATATTGATCGTCGATTGCATAAAATCATATTCACAATATCTACAAAACGTAGTAAAGTGTAATATTTTCTTCTAGCTTTCCAAAATTTATTTGTTCGATATTACATACGTCATTGCATTTGTGTTTAAAAAAAAAAAAAAAAAGAAACAGATAAAATCGATGACGTCGTGCTTTCGCTCGTGCATATTTCTCTATTTTTTTTATAACAATTACTTCGCGATATACATGCATACATATACATCTATGATCGTATACAAGAATACACGAATAAAACGCACGGTACAATTAAATTATACGAAGATCAATGTAGATAAATAATTGTCTATATAATACGGCATAGTATTAAAATTTTTATCAATTTAACAGTCACTTTTCGTATTATTAGGATGTTCGTGTTGAGACCGCGCTGCTTTTGTGGACGCTTCCAATCCTGTAACAGCCGCTAAAACTTGAAATAAGCTTTCCATCAGTCTACTAAATATTTCTGACATTTCATCGTCCTTTCGGGTAACCACAAAAATATCTAAACAAATTCGAAAAATTAATATTTAAAATTTTTATTCATTCTCCCTCTAGGATAATGTAGTAATTGATCAAATGTATTACCAGATCTATCTTGTCCTAAATATTTGCAATACATATTAACAGCAGTTGTTACATCGTCGTCGTCGTGAAAAGGATCTCCTGGCCACTGAGCCCTATGCAGTCTTACAGCTTCAAGGGCAGGACACCATCGTGCACTTCTAAGTAGTTCTGCGACACGAGCAACTTCCTCCACGGCACCAGTCCCGGGTAAGGGACTAGGACTAGGCGTCGGAGTTGGTGTACCTCTTTCGCTCTCTGTACTCTCTTCGAGTGCTCTACTTAGAGCAATCTTCATATTTGCAATTTCTGCGGATATATCTTGAAGCGGAATCTGTACGTTTCTCGCAGCATTCATAAGGGTACCTAGCATCTTGTTTGATGCTTCAATTAGTAATAGCAATTGAAGGTGAAGCTTGTACAGTGCTCTGCCTAAATCTAAGAGCATTTCTTCAAGACCTGTCTCTGTAGTATGATTACCACCTAAAGCTTGGAGTTTTGCCGTTGCCTTAGCTGCTTCTAAACACTGCATACATGTTTTTGAGAATATAACATGTTATAAGAGAGATATCACTACTTATATGAGAAACAGCTACTTACTTCGGTAGCGTGATCTTTTTTGTCTAGGAACGTTTCAAGATGTTCTTGTATTTCTAACATTCCAAATCGTAGGGATTCGTTTAATCGCTGATTTGCGAAAATTGCGATTGAGAACCAAATTAAGGGTGGTTCAGCTTTTGAACTAAGTAACTCGGCATGACTAGACAAATGATAGCCCAATTGAGTGGAGGCGGGGCTGCCGTTACACAATAAGGCACTCGCTTCTCGTGTAAGAGTAACAGATTTACTACTTACATCCTGGTAATAATAATATAACATTTTACCGTTATTACCAATTATTAGAGTAAGCAAAATTAATCTATTTATTATCTATTATTATAAGATAGATTAAAATATAGAATTGGTCCAGAGATCTGATCTTCGAAAGTCTATTAGTGTTTCATAGTATTTTATATGATGAAGACCTAATCAACTAATTTCAAATTCCCACTTAAATACGTGTACTTCTTTTGCCCCGCATCCCAATACTAATTATATACAATTAAATGAACATAATAGTTACCCTTAGAATTCTGCTCAATAGCTGAAAAAAATCTAAGGTATTGTAGAGAGATTGTGTGATAAGGCTCTGAATTTGTTGTCGCCAAATTTCTTCCGCATCATCTCTCACAACTGGCCTGAATGGCATTATTGCTGATAGATTTGGCGAAGCGTTACAGGGCGTCACGTCTCCTAAATCTCCCGCGCTAGAGCCACTACACATGAATAACGAACAAAAATCAATCAAATATCTCTTTAGTTTATTTTGATGTATCAGACCTTGTCGAAGAATCGTGGCGTGTACGACTAGGTATTAAAGAAAGAGAAGATGGCGGGAACATTCCAGGGATGTTGTTCGCTTCTTGTCCTGTTCCTGATCCACCCGGCACTTCATCTAAAGGTGATTCTGAACCAGCCTCGTCATCTGACGATTCTTCCGCTACACCACGCTACAATTTAAACATTATACATTCTATTGTTACTATTGTTACTTTATACTAATTGTTAAACATAAATCGTTATTCATTTACCCGACTAGTATGTTTACTAAATGACTGAGTCTTTTCACTCAAACTTTCTTCAACTTGTCTGAGGCTTGGTTCTCTTTCCTCTCCTTCGCTGAGAGGACGACGCCTTACACCCCAGTTGAAATTATCAGTACTTTCGCCCTGCAATGAATTAACGTACTTGATTAGTTTTGAAAGTATATTATACAACATAACCATTAAATAAATAATAGGAACATAGTAAGCGAACATGTTTAATTGAATTACTCACTTCAACGCTTTCGCTTTCATATTCAAGGAAATCGAAGTCTTTAAATACACCAAATTGTTCTTCATCTCTTCTAGAACCCCCGCTCAAATCGTTATTAGCACCAGAAACTTCTTCCGTCGACGAAGCCATGGAAGACTGTCTTTCCATTAAATCTGAACTTTGACTGAATATCACCTATATCACAAAAGTTTGCACTCAATTAATGGCATGAAAGACATGGAGGAACAGCAACAGGATTCCTATATGTCACATCTTAATTATTTTTCTTAACTACGTGATATTGCTGTGAATATTAGCGATTATTGTGCATTTACGTGTTCAATGTCGAACCTTTTTACACATGTCTCGCTTCAACAGACATTATGTAAAAATTTACAATGATGCACATGTACATTGTACTTTGATATGCTATTTGTCATACAATTAACGTGCTACACAAAAAATCTACTGCATATTAATAATCCTACAAAAATGGGAAAATTAGAATACATTTTTCTTCTGTTCTCCAAATTTTGTGCGAATTAAGTCATTTAAACAAAGCGTATGAAAGCGTGAATTATATTGATAAGACACCACGTATGAGTATAAACAAATGTTCTTTTTTTACTCTTGTGATAACAAGTGCAAACTGCATGTAAGGAAACCCTGTTACCTTGCTATATAATGTCATTGAACTAATGTGTTCATCCTAAAAAGGGGTACATAACCAGAATCAGTTAAAAGATACGATTGTTTTGGAAAAGCTATCGGAATCAAACGTAGAACACATACAAATTAAAAAAAAAAGTGTTCTGTCCAAATATGAACTTACAGATGGACTCTTTGGTAATCCAACACGTTGTCCACATGTTGTTAAAAGATTTACCAAGCATTCTCTAACACGGCCCTGAAACATAGATTATGTTGAACATTGCATTTGTTTGCATTTATTGTATTCAATGTTATATTAGATTTTGTATCTAACCTGTGACATCCATGGTCTTTTCCAACCCGAAACAGCGTTACTATCAGCTGGTGAAAGAGATAACGAACAGCGAGGAGAGCTATGTGATTTTTCTTCAACACCTTGGCGTACTAACCATCGTCTACCGATCACCGGTGTTTGTGATAAATCGAACGTGAAATCCATAGTCCTCCCTATTCACAAAAGGAACGCAACAATTACATTTGGTGACAAACATTTTAAAACAAAGATTAGGACGAAAAGTTAACACTTAACAAACATCTAGGTAATATTTTAGTAAGTATTCTGTACTTTCTATAAAAATATGCATTTCCAAAACTACATGTTTTAATTTGGATTTGAAAAAGAATAGTTATAATGCACGAACACTGCAGTTTGTTGCTATTATTACTTTGATCACAACTTAAGTATCATCAGATAAGCAATTCATGCAGTGAATATGTTCCGCATTATGAGAGGGAAGACAATACTCGTGCAAAATATGTGTTAAAGAGTACTGTTTTACCAGGCAATTCTTTTTTGGTAAATATCTCGGTATCAGTGAAACTTGGATGTGGAGACGCTATCGAAGATTCCCAAGATGAACCATGCACTGATGTAGGTGGTGCTACTAAGGTTGACGATCTTGTGACTACCAATTTCAATATTTTAAGGGCTTCTTTCCAATAAGGACCCTAATGTTACATTATCATACATTTCAACTATTTTGCAGAAAAATATATAAAATATAATATATCTTAAAATGAAATTTGAATCATACCTCGACATACTTCGAAATCACTCTTAGAAGTTCTGTATTAATTGGTTGCGCAGCTTGTGAAGCTAAATCAACGTAATGTAACATACAGTGTATAATACTAAGTACAGGCAACGCGACGCTTCCTGGACCTTTTTCCAATACTTCTACCAGAAAAGCAAGCATATTGAAACTGAGATGAGCATACGTATCGTACAAGTATTTAACGACACATTTAGTCCACTGAAAGCTTTCTTTACTAAAAGTACGTCGGCTATATAAAGTCATAACAGTACCCAAGTTTTCTAATTTCTTTCCTTTTTCAGCACTTATCTGTAAAGGAAATTATGTTATATACTTCTTATTCGCAAAAGAAAATAAGACATTATTATTAATATCAAGTATAGTCACTTGTGCAATGTTTTCGGCGCTTCTGATGCACAATTCATTAGCGTCTTCGTAATTCAGAAGCATATAGGGAAGCAACGAAACAACGTTCATGGGAAACGCCAGACTTTGAGTAGGATCAACGACTGGCAAGTCCAATAACGGTGTGAACTGAGATAGCAATGTTACAACGGGTTCATATGTATTTGGGCTGGTACATCCTTTCAATAGCAGCGCGTGAACACCAGGAAACGAATTCCACCTCAGTTGTTGCTGTAATTTCTCAACTTTGTCTCTGGCATCTGGTCGATCTAATGGTAATCTGTGTAGCACGCGGCTAAGCAATCGCAGTGCCAAAAGAAATTCATGTTCATAGTCTGATTCGAGCAAAGACACTGATAACCAGAATAGTTGTGCTAAAATAGTCATTTTATCATCTTGAGTTGCTGAGTCACCCAATAATTTCAAGGACTGAGCGGATCTCGATCGTGATAGATTAGAATTCGGATACTTATTGCACCTATTATCTAACTCTAAAAATATATATTAAAGATATATTACATATTACAGTTGAAAGTAATTATCAAGGTATACTACTGACACAAACCTTTTATCTCAGCTGCCGTTGAATTACCACCACTCGATTTTTTCATACAGTAACTGACCGAGTAACTGGTACTTCTTGTATGACCACCTTGATTGAGATGTGAAAACATATGAGGTCCAGCTGGATATCCATTACCCCCACCAGGACTTCGTTTTCCACCAACCAAACCAGCCGCAGCTGGATCTTTGTTATTCAGATTTGGAGTAGATTTAAATATTTCCTTCATAAAATCTAGAGGTCGAAAATCGGATTCTAACGAGTCAACTGCTGCTTCAAGTGTCAGCAATAATTCCGTTACATAGCCCTATAAAGAAACATTTAAAACTACAAAATTGAATGGATATTGTCAAGAGATATTGATATTGAAAGAAAGATTAATATAATAGTAAAATTAAAGCAGAAGGTATTATATACCTGCATATCTTCTCCTTGTTCGGCGACTGTTTCTACCAACCTAGATAAAATGTCAGATAACATTCGTGACGTAATAGGAACTCGTAACGCTCTAAATACTTGAAGAGATCTTCCTGCATAGTGTCTAGACGAACAGGATAGACCTAATTGTAACGCAGTTTGTGCCCATCGTTGACTAACCAGTGCATGAGGTAAAGAATCTCTAAAGACTCGTAATACGTGTCGCAATAATACTGTTAATTGTTCAGCACTGCGAACCCACCATACTTTGGCTGTCATGTCTTCATAATTCCATAATGGTTGATTTATCCTGTTAAAAATAAAACATATTTTGACAAGCTTGTTTAAAGTACTGTATACAAATATGTATATCTATTGTAAACATATAAATATACCTAGAGGCTAGGAAATTAATTAAGGATTTGATCACATCTTGGATCGGCATATTTGGACCTGGTTGAGGGCCAACCCAGTTATTCGCATCTTCTGGTGTTACAATAACAGGCGGCACTGTGCTCGTTGATCCGGATGTCGAGGGCCAATTGTTACACACTGTTGACTCTGTAGCATCATTGTTATCGTATTAGTCTGTTTCTAATTAGTCTGTTAATGCAGAATACATACATTTACAGAAATATTAACTTCTCACCATATGCATGAGAATTCGAACAATCTTTACAGTTGTCCATAACTGATTGATTCACGTGATTCATTGTTAACGGAGGAGTTGATGTTAAGTTCGGAACAGGTGAATGGGTAGGTGTTCCGTTATTAGAAGGTGGTAGTAGTGGTGGAGGAGGAGGGGGTGGCGGTGGCGGTGGTGTTGAATTGAATATAGAGGATTCCGGCAATGGAGGTGGTGGCGGTGGAGGTGGCGGTGGTGGAGGCGGAGGCGGAGGAGACGAACAAGGTGGTGGCGGCAAAGATGTCGGTGGAGGTGTCGTTGGTGGTGGTGCTTGTGGTGGACCGTACAGATAACTGTCAAATTCTGGATCAACCTCGGTGAAATTGTGTTCGAGTACTGGTAAAGCCGGAGTAGAGAGACCTAAGCCCAATTGTTCAGTTTTTGATGCCAACAGTACCCGCGCTACGCCTAGATGATCACGATGATCCCCGAGGACGACTAATAGATTTAATAAAAGACAACGACAGTGATCCCTTACGAGAGGTCTTGAATGGTCCAAGCCAAGGAAAATTATGTGTAACATTAAAGGAACATGGATAGCCCAATCAAGTTGAATGCCATCAACGACAACGTCAGTAAGCAGCATGACTGCGATGTTGCATCTGAAATTCGTAATTTAAATCGTCATGTGATGTAACAAGTGTTTTATATAGCAATAACACCCATGGGAGAGTTAACCACAAACTCAGAGGTGTCGTTTCGTTGCGAAATAATGTATAATAACGTTTATCACCTGTGGAATCCACTTATAGGTTGCGAACTATCTGGCAAATATTCCGTTAATGGTGCAAAGTATCCACCGTACTCGGGCATTGGTAACGGATGTGGCTGAGGAATATCGAACACACCACCTATAATTTTTCCATTTACTCCTGCGGGGCCATTACGTGTTCCGTAACATGATTCGTCGGCAGTCAACTGAAATAAAAGTTAAAAAGTCAGTGCGATACAATACGGCTTAATATTTAGTAAAACAATTGATGTGCTTACTTCGGCTTCTGTCGTAGGAGTGGACAAATCATCCGGAAGAACTGGCGGACCGCTCGCAGTCCTTGCTTTTTCCGCTCTTGGGGTTTGAAATCCAGCGAGTGCTCGTAATGCGGTATCAGATTTAGAGCTACAGATAAAATGTGGTATCAGGTTTAGAGTTATAGATAAATAAAATAAATTCACAAAGAAAGTTACAAAACATCAAACGCAAATCATACCCGGTTTTAACAGGATCTTCGCCCGAATGCCTTTTGGTATGAATGGTACCTTTTTCAACGCCTAAATCACGGGGAGGATTTCCAGGATCAGCAACTGGAGCATCGCTATGAGAGGAAGCTTTCCTCATACTGGTTAATCTATAAAAAGGCGGAGTTTCGGTTCTTTCAATTAGACAATTTAATGTTTCGACAGTCTGCAATTCAGTCATCATCTCGTCCACCAAACGATCTGGTCGAGCCCTTGCTAAATACAAGACAACACGTTTTGCCTAAAATGCGACATTAATGGATTAATAATTTTGATAAATGGGGATGAATTTCTGAAGAAAAACAAACAGAGACCAACACATACGTATGGAAGGAGTTCTTGTGGTGCCATTCCTGAGACTATAATTAAGTAACGAATAATTACTTTTAGATTGTTAGGCCAACAACCGCATAAAGTTGCCCAAAGTTCTTCTGTCTCTTTAGGATGTTCGTCAGAGAACTAAGTTAAATAAAATTTTCATTATTATAGAATTATTGATAATCATGTTACATCTCGTGTAGTATACCTTGGCAGTTATGTAAAATAAGTTGTTTAACACCATTTCCGTTGCTTCGGCGCTACCCCAACCCTCCCTGCGTGCTCCACCGCGTGACATATCACTTGCATAGTACTGGTAAACAAAAAATGTAGTATTAAATTATAAAGTAGAATGAGCGTATATTGTTTATTATAACCATCCCTTTAATACAAGTAACCAGAGGGGGCGTAGCTCAGATGGTAGAGCGCTCGCTTAGCATGCGAGAGGTACCGGGATCGATGCCCGGCGCCTCCAAAATTCCTTTTTTAATCCTTTCACTGACATTGGTTGACATTGCACAATGAAAATGACATTTCAAGCAGATCATATCGAAGGGGGCGTAGCTCAGATGGTAGAGCGCTCGCTTAGCATGCGAGAGGTACCGGGATCGATGCCCGGCGCCTCCAAAATGTACTTTTTTGATTATAAAACAAACACTTTTGACTTTTATGAGAAACATTTTCAACAAAATAATATATTGCAATACTATTGGAGAAGTTCAAGAAGTATTAGAATTTCCTTTCTTCAATACTTTTTATGAAATAACAAGTCTTTTCTTATAACAAATACAAAGGGAGAATATTTGTTTTAAGTAGGATAACATAACAAGCTATATAAATTATATTAAAACTGTGTACTGTAATTGTAAGTAAAACTGTATGTTAATTGTAAGTTACACTTTATATGTACTATATATTTTAACGTTGTACATGAATTAAATTTAAATTGTTTATATATAAGTTATTTAAATTAAATACATGTTGCATATATGTACTATGGATAAATTATATACATAGATTGCATGTACTGTTAATAGCATGTAAGTAGTATAAGAGTAGTATAGTCAGTCAGCCGCGTTCCTAGAACTACCGTATGACCTATCGTACGCTATACTACTGAATTACGTTCCCTTGTCTGTAAATCTTCCGTTTCGGATTTAAAAAATATTTTTAGAAAATAAGTAGTCATACGGGGCACAGCTCAGTTGGTAGAACACTCGCTAAGTACCTATGAGGTACAGGAGTAAATGGAACTTCCAAAACCTTGTTTTTAATCCTTTCACCTTAATTGGATCATGTTGCTGTATCATAATGATACTTGAAATAAACCAGATCAAACGGGGGCGTAGCTCAAATGGTAGAGCGCTCGCTTAGCATGCGAGAGGTACCGGGATCGATGCCCGGCGCCTCCAAGTTGTCTTTAATTTTTAGAGTGAATAAATACATTTTTTCTTTTACACATTTCAAACAATGTAAATCAAAGCGAATTGTTTGCGTTATACTAGTATTCCATTCGAATTTTTATTACTGAATCGCCGAAAGTGAGTCTAACTTTAAGACAATAATAAGTAAAAAAAAATTAGTTTATTTCATAAATTGAGTAAATATTGGTTAAATTTACCTGATAATAACTCAACGGATTAGAGGGTGGTGGTACATTTGGATCTACCAATTCCATATTATGCAACCAGGGTAGCAAATATTGTAGTAGCAATTGTCGAACTTCTCTTCTAGCTGTTTGAAATCTGTGTGTAATTTCTGTAAATTACATATAAGGAATTGTCTTTCATTAAATTCACGAGTATAGGTATCACATAAAAAAGCTTGTGTTTACACCTATAAAGTACCGTTCAAGTTACTGTTCAATAACACCATTTATCATTGTCCATTAGAAACGGCGTTTGATATTAGTAGGACAAAGTATATTTTCTATGAAAATACACAAAGTAAACTGGGGAAAGAGGTACTAGGCTGAGTTATAAATGGATGAATTATTTCTAGTTGGCTGCTAGTAAAAGGTTTGAGCTATCTAGTGTGTTTCCACGTATCATGCAAGGAAATGATATGACGACATGTTAAGTGGTTTTTTAATTACTACAATGGACTTTTTTTTTATCTTAATGACTTACAGTAAATGAAAACCAGAACTATATTCTACTTTGCTAGTTTACTACAGTGCTTCATTGCTATCTCGTTTGAGCGAAAGTTATCTATGTCTGTACTACGAGAACGTTTTCGTCAGGATAAAAAAGGAACTTACCACTAAACATGGGCATCGTTAATTCCGGATGAAGTTGAGCGAGTTGACGGGATAGATACATTTGATTGCGACAATATGTGGTCGATAGGAGTACGTCAAGAGTACCACCCCTAATTGTTCCATTCGAGGACATTGCGCCGATAGGATTACTTTGTTGCCCCGGTGCAGATGTAGCCGTAGTTGATGAACCGCCAACAGGGTCATCTTGACCTAAAACAAGAGTCGATGAAATTATTATGTACAGTGTTCCGTGCCAATATAACTCCGTAAGTAATTCAAACTGTTAGCTATGAAACAGTTCTTAGATTTGTTCATAAAAAAGGAAGTGTATAATTATTATTCTACGTAGCCTCATTTGACGTGGTATGCTAATGCAATGATTCGTTAAATGTATTCTAATTCTTTCTCCAGACATACTTTTCATAAAATTGACAAAGCGTACTAATTTTAAGTTTTGATGAAATAAAAATTACTCGAATTCGTGGAATATCTTCTACAACCTTTCAACTTTTATGTAGAGCATATTGAAATGTGTGATGTTTTTAATTAAATGTAGATAAAGATTAACAATTTTTAATTATCATATTACTAGAAATTAACTATTTACTATATTTTATCACTGCTACGTAAAATGTTTCCCATAAGCGGCGAGGATCTGTATATCGGTTTGACGCGCAGAAGCTAGATGCATTGGACTTTATCAGGAACAGTTGCCAATGCCCATGCAGAAATAGTCGAGCCGGCATCCCGATGTATACGGCTTAACTCCTTCATCCATTATCGGAAATACTTTTTAAAAAATAATCTTCATTTTAAATAAACAATTTATATGACTTCAACATTGGCAAATATTTTTAATGCAAGTAACAAGTGTAAAAATATAGTACTGTGTAAAATTTAAAATTACAAAAAAATCTTAACATGTTAAGTAACAATGAAAAATTTGTGTTATAAAGTTAATGTAACTTGTTACGTTCTAAACAAGTGAACCGCGTGAAATTTTTATTGTAAAACTGTGATAAAAGTGCGGAAATAATTAAAGCAACATAATTACTTTTAAAAGTTTTGCTCGACGTATAAAATAAAATATAATAAATGTATTAGTTTGAAAAACTGTATTAGTTTGAAAAACTGCTAATTTAATGAGTAACAAAATTTTTTAGCTTGAAAGTGCAGTAAATTCTGACCGAGTGAGATCAGAAGCTTTGAAAGATAGTAATAAAAGAAGCACATCATCATCAATCTTTGAAGAAATCCGGAGAATTTGGCAACTCTCCAACTAAGTTTTTTTATCTTATAGAAGGTTAAACAAACTTTGTATGCCACTATTTGTGGTATAAAAATCGATAAATTTATGAGTGGAGTTACAAAAGAATTCAACCACGTGTATCAGATAAGAATTCGAAGAAAAACCTAACAGTGATTGAAAAATTACCCCACTTCTTTAGTGGATAAAAAGCATACTAATGCAATGTAATATATAAAAGGACCAACCATTGTGATAATGGTAAAACGTAAATAGATAATCAATATTGCGACTATTGACTCAGAGGAAAATAATTTAATTTGCAATATTTTTTCTGGAAAATAACTAAAAGACATAAAATCTAATATGCTACACAAAAGGGACATAAATCATACAAAAGTAGTTTCAATCACGTGTCCTTGCGAACACAATCTGCTGCTAAACAAACTCAATAATTCCCAATACATAAAAGTATCTTCGTGAAAATGGTTCAAGCACAAAAAGATTTTGTGGAGCTTGACTTAACGGAGAACGTGCTACGTACTGTTCAATTATATTATACCCCTATGCTCGTTTACTTTGGTTCGCTAGGGAACTGCCTCTCAGTAATCGTGTTTTTCGGGACAAAACTATGCCAATATTCCTCAAGTATTTACCTCGGTGCATTAGCGATAAGCGATACCGGATTTTTGGTGTCCGTTTTTGTGGTTTGGCTGAATATGGTAGGAGTTGGACTGTTCAACCAACAAGGATTCTGCCAATTTTTCATCTACTTGACAACCCTTTGCAGCTTTATAAGCGTTTGGCTCGTAGTGGCATTCACCATTGAGAGGTTCATTGCCGTGCAATATCCACTTTATCGTCAGTCAATGTGCACTGTGGCCAGGGCAAAGTTGATAGTTGCTGTATTAATCGTATTGGCAGTTACTCTATGCAGTCCGGTTTTATGGTTTTCAGCACCACGATTACAATACAAAGAAAAGGAAAATGTAACCGAGTGCCATTTGGCGGAAGGCTTGGAGTCTTGGGCAATCGTTTACAATGTGATCGACACAGTGTTAACGTTCGTCATACCGTTCACAGTAACCATTATCTTGAATGTGTTGATTGCACGCGCTATCTATAGACATATCAAAATTAGAAAATCTCTGACCAACGAACCGCGTATAGTGAAAGAGAGACACGGGCAAAGCTTTCGGAATAGTTTGGCGCAAACCAAGATAACAAAGATGCTATTGGTAGTCTCTACCGTTTTTCTCTGTTTCAATCTACCTGCATATGTTTTACGGGTTTATGCTTTTTTGAATGTACGTATAAGCATATATGGAAAAATATAAAATAATAGTCTATGTAGGAATATGATTTCGTCTGTACTGAATGTAAATGAGCACAGTTTCAGGAGGGAAATAACGTATCTCGATCGGTGGAGATGGTGCAACAAGTCTTTAATTTGTTATTCAACACCAATTTCGGAATCAATTTCATTTTATACTGTGCAACGGGACAGAACTTCCGCAAAGCGATACGCTGCATATTTTTCAGACGATTTTGCAGAAAAAAAGTGACTATGACTCAAGTGTCCAATCAAGGTATGCAAAATGGTATGTACAAATTAAAGCGATAAGATAATATCTCTATTAATTGATATTAGAAAACTATGCTCATTTTCAGTTTCAAACTTTACACGGTCTTCTCCAGAACCGACACATCATCAGACGATTGTACATACTTATAAAGCTGTGAAAAAAATTTCACGAACTGAAATATCAGAATAAAGGACATTGCAGCAATGAAAAATGTAAAATAGTTATTAACGTTAAAATTTTGTTTTCGAAGCATATCTTAAATCTATAAAAGTAACTGCTATAGTAGCAAGGATATACACCAACAGTAAGAATTCAAATATATAATAAAAATTACATAGTTACATGTATATACGTTGCTACTCGCTTATAATAGGTGCTTTCATCATGTAATATTAGCTTATCGTAAAGTCCTTATTCAAAGAATAAATTAACCGAGAAAATCTTATAAACTTACTAGCTTCCGGTTCTGTAGCTGGCAGAGGACTAACGTTTCCGAAAAATCTTTGGTCCAACAGTTGGAGAAGTTGAAGAGCTGCGTCGTGAACTGAAGCACGGGGACAACCGGTACTCATTAGGGTAACGTTGATGATGCTTGTATAATGATCACATGGATATTCTCTATAAACATTAAAAATGCCTATATTAAAAATAAACATAAAAAATATCTATGTCATATCTGTATATGAATGGAACAATCAAATCATTTGTACTCTCTTATAACTTAATATTATCTTTAAAAATGAAGTTTTCATAACTTTATTTATCTAAATAAATATAAATATATTGAAAAATACAAGTACAATACTAACCTTGCACTAAAAATAGTTGCTAAAGCAAGAAAACAACCATCAGCTACTTGTGGAGCTCCAGTATAGCATCGATCAACTATCCAATCAAGAAGTGTTCCAATATCAGGGTTACATTCCAACAATAAAACTACTGTTTCTCGTGCGAGGGCATAAATCTGAAAATTTTCATTAATTACATTGTATGGTAATTTCTGACGAAATCTACATTACGTGCAAGTCATAAATAATCTGAAGTTTACTTTTTCATCTTTGCTGGCTAATAGTAGGTCTAACCACTGATACAATATCGCTCCTTCCTCAGAAAGGGATTGTGGATTAAAACAAGGTCCACAGCACAATAGTCCGCTCATAGCTTGCAGTGCTGAAAGCTGCAGCTCTGTGCAAGATTTTTCTTCTTCTTGCAGTGATGATGTAGTGGCAAGTGGTCGCCCATAAGGGCCTGCCCAGCTAGCAAACAACATGAATAAGTTCCGTCTCAAATCCCTTTTTAGTAATGTATGACATGTTTCCACTGAAATACAAACGATACGGATTTTCGCAAATTTTATCGTTACTTAATATTTTTATATGTATAAAGTACATACATGAAAAACTTTTGATCATTTTTCTGATGAAATTACAAAAGTGTAGTTTAATGTCACGAACTGCAGGTGCTTCTTTATCAGTTTCATTTTCTAAATACAAACGGGCACCATCGATATATTCGACAAATGTTGGGTGGAGCGACTGCGTTTCCCGATCTAATACCGCAGGGCTACAGAGGTATGAAAAGATCGTACAAGATAATCATAAAAAAGTATATCAAACAGATTTATTTACTAACCAGATACCAAACGTTCCATATTCCGCAATCAATTCTAGCACTCTAACTAACTGTAATCTCAATGCATCTCTTCGTCTTCTACGTCTCATGTTTTCTTGTTTGCGATCAACTGCTTCGCGAATGTATGGAACTAATTCCTCCATTAAATCTCTGAAAATAATCATCATTATCAGGAATACTTTATGTAAAAGAAATTACCAATTTACTTACTTCAGCGCATCGGCGTTTACTTTTCCAATCGCTTGCACAGCAGCATCTCTAACATCTACTACTTCGCATCTCAGTAAAGGTACTGTTAATTTATACAAAGCTGCTGGACTCGCATTTGTGCCGGGTGACTTGTTATCGCCTCGTTCAGCAGAAAGACTATCTGGCGACGAGCTGCGAGAAAATTCAAATATATTTCACATACATTAAATTCTCTGAAAATTGATACGTTACAGCCACGCAAGTCGTGCACGACTGAGAAATTTCTATTATCCGGTTAAAAGCGATCGGGAACGGTCGTAAGGCTAAACAGAGATAGTAAATGAAATTACATGTACAAATTCGTGTTAGGCACAGTGTGTTTTGATCGGAACGGCTAGAGAGACTTGCAAATAAAAAGAAAAAATTTGGAATAAAAAGATAGTGCAAATTACCAACGACCGTTTAAATTCCCGGGTGAACTTCGAAGCATGGTTGTTCGCAGTTGGTTAATTAGGCTCACCTGGTCCGCTTATGCCTGGTGTAGATGCCGGAAATGGACGGAACGGAGAAGCGACCCGGCAGGGTCTGTGCCCCGCCGAGATTCTCCAGGCTCTGACTCAACTCCTTACTCATGCACAACACACCAAACTCCACCGTATGCTGACCACTAGAGTATGCAATACAGTGTACCACCAATGCTCCTTGTATCAGACATTATTTACTGCTCAGAAACTACTACTCTAAGGTCCAGATATACGTATGCGAGACAGTGACGAGTAAGGCATGCAGGGTAAAGAATGTTATTGAAAACTAAAGCAAAGAAATGTGCGTTTAAGGAGAAATGTGCGATGTTGTATATCCCGCTCCGGAAAGTGCAAAGCGCGCATTGGTAGAAATTGGTGCTCTTATGATTCGTACAAAACACCTTGTTGTTACTGATAAACAAACAGATTCTTAGAGATGATAGTGCATAATTCATGTGAGATTAGATATTCTTGCAATGTATCAGACGTTAGAAATACGAGTACCAAGTGCGTGCGAGAACAAGGAATGCATGTCATAATCAACAGTTAGGATTCATAAACTAGTATATTGTAATTTTTATTGGGATTGTCTGAGACAATGGAATTATTTATTTTATAAATAAACACTAATACCCGTCAAATATTTTTGTAATACACAACAGACATAAGCAGACACGACCCAACACCAATTAATACCAAGAGAATATTAATTCCACCCGATGATCCATATTTTTTCTTTTTTTTTCTTTAAATATACGCCTAAAGCTCCTATATTGTTAAACTATGAACTTTATAATTTATATATATGATCCTAAATCTAACATTGATTTGTGCAAAATAATGAAGTTTAAATCTATGTAACTAACACACCACCGAAGAGTATATATTGATCTTTTACATTCTAACAAAATAACTGCAATGTTATTTAAATAATATTTGAAAATGATATGACATGATGCTAATGTTCCTATAGTGATATTTAATTACTAACTTACCTGAGACTAAGATCTGGACTTGCGCATCGTACAACCGGGCTTGGAACTGGTGGAACTACTCTGTACCCAAAAGTCAAGTAGTTCTTCCACACATGCATGTACATGTCTCTTTCATTTACAGGTTTCCGAACTGTAGCTGAACTTCTTAAAAGAGAAGCTCTATTGTCATTCACAGGACTAAAAGATTAATAATAAACATTTTTATCTTTGTATAATTACGCACATGTATTGTCTTTGTTATTATTTCATTTTAATATTCACTTACGTAGGATCAATTACTGAAAAAAGTGAATTTATTCGAGTAAAAACGATAGGCCACGAATGTGCGACAGCAGTAGGACATAATGTGAGCACTCTGTCTTTCTCTAAAAATGCGAACAGACAACTTCCCCATGGATCTGCTCCATTCAAATTTAGAGAAGAAGAACTTTTTGTACTAGTATCTTCATGAAGACCTAAAATATATTTTATATTTATAGTGAAAGAAACTTTTTATATATTTTTATCAGTTTAATACATAAATAATAAAAGTAGCAATATTTGTCGTCATTACCTGCTGTCCATACACAACTACTTCTTTCAGCTATCCATTGAAGATCAACATTAGAAGTAGAAGCTGCTGCTGCTTTCTCAGCAGGTGGCAACATATGATAACATTTCTCTAAAACTACCGGACAACAAGCGTCTATCACATCAATTACGGACTGATCGTCCTCTAAGCCTCCTATAAAGAGATAACAGTTTATTTTGTGCATGCTTAACATTTTCATATTAAATTTTATTCTGCTGTATTTAAATTTACCTAATGTTTTCAGTAAATGTTTAACTTCGCGCAATATATGAACAGCTATTCTTCTAGGATAAAGTCGACAATTGCAAAGCATGACTAATGCAAATCCTTCTACTAAATGAAAAACGCTTGAGACAGGCTCTATCTTTTGACCTGATTCACTTTTCTTAATACTATTGTCTGCGCGTGCATTTGTTCTTGTAGTATCCGCTGACTGCTCCTTAGATCTTATGCTAGGACTCGTCAGCGCGTTCTTCCAACTCGTAAGAAGCTGTAGTAACATTCTTAACCCATTATCAACAAGCTGCGGAAAAGTGTCTTGGACGTCTCTGGCAAGAAATTGAGTGAATCCAAGAACGACATCTTGTCTCCAATCAGGAAAATCTAATACTAAAGTTTGCAGACTTTGATATGCCAGTCCACGAAGTTCTTCGTCCATGTGAACGGTCAAACGAGATAATAAATCCACTAATTCGGCACCAGTCATTCCGTCCGGAATTAAGCGAGGAACTGCAGCAACGCAGGTTCGAAAAAGATCTATTCGAGGTTTACGTTCTCCAGTGATCATCTCATCTGGTTCTTTGTTCATATTTTGAGTACTTGTCATCATAAGAGGTCTACCGTAATGAACATCTAAAGCACGTAATATATCGACAAACACTCGTCGAACGTGTGGGAAATACGAAGACATTCCTATACTTCTGGCAGTATCTTCTGTCAACATCTAAATTTCATAGCATCATACTTTTTATCAGAAATATTTGTTAGTTAATTAAATAATACATAACATATTATTTATTGCATTTACCTTGTTAAGAAATGTCTTTTTAACACGCATAGTATTACCGCTTGGTAATACGCCCATTGTGCGGGGCATAGGAGGTTCTCCTTCTTTCTGTTGCAGACTATCAGCTACAACTAAAAAAGCGCGAAGCCCAATACTCATACGTTCAGGAGTTAAAATTATTTTTACCGGTCGTCCCACTGATAACAAATCAAATACTATTTCTCGCATTGCAAAGTCTAGTCTTTCCTGTGCAATGAATTGAATAATTTTTACAAATATGTTTAATGGTGTATCACGTGGGACTACTGCCTTTGAACCTTTTGGGAACAAAGAATTTACTATGCTTTGTAATCTACTTTGAGTAGCTGAATTACTCTCGCATTTAATACGTATCATGTATACCCAAAGTAAACGATACAATGCCTCTGGAAAATAACCAGAACAAATATTCAGATTATTTTATCGCAATTGAAAATTTTCTTATACAAAACATATCATACCTAAGGCAACACGGCACATCTTTGGATCACGATTCTTTAAATGTGACAAACACATTGCTAGAAAATAATGCCAATTTTGCAAAAAAAATGTTTTTTGACTGACGCATAACAGACAAGTTACTAGAGGAAAAAGAGCTAATCTATGCTTTGATTTTGTACACATATCTAATGTTGTAGAATATAACATTTCTACAAAATTTTTTAAACAAGGTACATTAACTTCATTTTTTACTGCCTGAAATATAAAAAAAACAGATATTAGTATCAGTACATATATTAAAGTAATAACGTAAATGTTAAAATAAAATATTATTAAAAACATACAGCAGCAACAGGAACAAGTATCTCAACGAAAAGTCCAGCTAAGGCATGTTTGACATCTTTGTCTTTTACTTCTAAAAAATATTGTGCACATTCTTGCATAAACTGAAATGAGGCCTCAAATTCTTCTATTGGTACCATCTATGAGTTCATATATGTATATACATAAACGCGTAATAAAAATATGAAATTATTATTATTTATTTATTTACCTTTACTCTAAAAAATTTCATTCCCATTAATAATGAAATAATGCTCTGTGTGGTATGAGGCCCTGGTTCCTTAGCACGTAATTCTTTCAACTCGATCATAAAACGTTTCCTAACTGACATAAATCGAGACTGTGCAAGAACTCCTATCACTTCGGCATAAAGATCAGCAATGATGTGAATGTTTGCTGCATTTGGTTCATTTTGAATGCTATAACATGATTATAAACTTATATGAGAGAGAGAGAGAGAGAGAGATTTTAATATGTTGCACTACATAATTTTTAATGTAATATTTCTTACCCTTCTCTGTATTTGAAATGTTTAAAGGCTATGTTTTCTATGTAAGTTACTAAATCTTCGTGACCTGGATGAAAAGGTAACTGACGTAAAACTTCTATTAACATTAAACAAAATATAAATTCTACTGCAAGATCTCTTCGCTCTTGAAGTAAGTCTGCTTCGCTTCTTTCAACTGTCTCTACACTTCCAGATACTATTGTATACATGATGCTGTAACAACATATTTATCTAAAGAGTTTTATAACATTTTATGTGATCATAATAATAAGATCAATTTAAAACACTTTTTTACCTTTTGCCTTTTTGATCCTCTTTACCAGGAGCAGGTTTCTTTTGATCACCACCTTGATCAACTAACTGGCGTTCATACCAATTAAAAAGTGCTCTTAAAATAGAAGGCAAACAATGCTCTGCAACTGAACCAAATGCGGATAACAATTGATCAAATTGCGAGTCTTCACCTCTTTGCAAAACTTTTGAAAGTGGCTTTTCCTACAACATACTTACTATTAAAAACAATTAAATGTCAAACAATTAAGCTACTTACATGTTCTGTCATCACTGCCTCCATCTTTTTTTCAGCTTGTGAGGTGAATTCTGCAAATAATGTACGCATCACGAACTCTCCAGGTCTTAGATCCATATCTCCTATTTGCTGTAGTTTTACTGTTTCCTTTTGAGCACCCCAAGGTAACACAACAGTTATTGCACTCACTCTACTAGAACTTGATTCTAAAAAACCAATATAGCAATTAATATTTAGTCATATTTTCTTATGTTGTATGAGTTGCATGTTTACCATTAGCTGAAACTGAAGTACTGGCAGTATGAATGCTAACAGCATCACTACTTTCTCCTTGAGTTGCTCCATGAACAATAAGTAAATCTTGATTGGATTCAGGTACACTTTGGGATGATTCTGCTGCTACTTCGTATAACCCTTCGCCATGTATGGCCCTGGCTTCAGAGGCTTCTGGTTAAAATAAGAGACTCAATTGTTGTTCAACTTTTTATTTTTAATGAATCTTCTAATTTGTTAAGTAAAAGTATAAAAAAACTTTAAATATAGGAATCTTGTACGATCATATCTAGAAGCTATTATTATAGAAATATTCTTAGTTCTAACACTAGTAATTCTGCATGATGGCAGAGACTAACAGATGAAGCCCCATTCTGTAACGTAACAGATGCCCACACTGAACACTAACTTAATTATATTAAGCTTGATAGCTAACGGTCTTTACATGAAAATTTAAAAAATTGCATACATCTACATATGAAATCAAGAAGAATGATCAAAACGTACCAGGTTGTGCCTCATTTCCAGGATTTGGTTGTGTTTCTCCACCTAAAATATTATAATATAATTTATTTCATTGTAACTTTGATTAATATACATTAAATATACATATATATATATATGTATATAAAATATAAATTAAATCAATATTACATATTAAACTAAAACAAATAATGACATATATGTACATTATATTTACAAACCTTCAGTCATAGTGTTCATCAATGCCTTACTTTCATGCAACATTAATACAAACTAATGTCATACTGCAGATACTCAGCATTTTTATTCTAAAACAGTAAAGAAGTTGAATTATGTAAGTTACTTCTTTTAAGATTTACTTTTTCTAAAAATGAGAGTTGTAAATGGGTTGTATAAACACATAAATATATAGATTATTGTTTACTCTATTCATTCAAATGTTAACTTGGCACTAGATACTGCGATACAACGTGCATTAGCTTCATTAACATTGTTTATACAAACTTAGAATTGAAAAATAATGCAATTACATTTTAACTCTCTTGCATTGTCATAAATATGTTATAATCGTTTGATATCCGAACTTTTTATTTAGCCAAAATAATACAATAGGACAGACGAAAAATAGAAATTATTTAATTACAGAGAAATAAAAATGATAGATTACGGGAAGCCATAACCTGAGACAAAAGTGACATCACTATAAAACGACAGAAGAATAAAAAAATGTCATTGCGATGTTATATTATCATTATCGTTAAATAATTACTACATAATCGAAAATCCTTAATAAAGAGCGAGTTATTTACCGCAAAATGTCGTAAAATTGTAACTTAGTTCTAGATCTAACGTTTCATAAATGTCCGGCTTGTGATTCGTAACACATACATAACATACACACGTACATGGTATTTCCTTCGTGTTTCGTATTCCACACGTTCCTTCATTTAGCGTACTTTTCATTACTTCACTCTAGAGGGTGTTATAGATCTAATTATTTAAATACCCCAAAAAAATTGTATCCATATTACAAAATACTTCCGTATTCATTCATGTATTTCAACATGTTTGAATATATTGACAGTCTAAGCTTTGTAACAATATAATCTCATTATTACACTTTTCAGTTAACATACATTTATTTTTAACATCATCATTGAATAACATATACATAACTTTATTATATTTTAGAGTTTACGAAATTTAAGCATAAAACATAAATTATTACTATTTTCGATTTAATCTATTTTCGGATTGACACTGAATTTATTCTTCCGTACCAACTGTAGATATTGTGCTATACTACTTCTTATACGTAAAATGACCCTGGCAATGAAACATTTTTAATATTTATAAGTGTCGCATTTCGCCATGCGGAATTAACGCCTCGATATTCTCTCTCTGGGGTTGTAAGGTTCAATTTTGGACAGCTTGTTCGATACTTGGCACTTCCCGATCGTATCGCAGTATTTAAGGTTGTATACTAGTGACTGACGCTGCTATTCATTTATAATAGTTGCTTTTATCGTGTGATGTTAGCTTATCATTAAATCCTCATTCAAAAGGTGAATTAACCGAGAAAGTCTTATCGACTTACTAGCTTCCGGTTTTGTAGCTGGCAAAGGACTAACGGTTCTGTAAAATCTTTGGTCCAGCAGTTAGAGAAGCTGAAGAGCTGTGTCGTGAACTGAAGCACGGGGACAACCGGTACTCATTAGGGTAACGTGGATGATGCTTGTATAATGATCACATGGATATTCTGTATAAACATTAAAAATACCTATATTAAAAAGAAATGTTAAAAATAAACCCAGTCTTCGGTGGAGGAGATCCCCGGAAAGAGCTTCTTTCCCAGACTTCTTCAAGTTCGTCAAGAAGCGGGAGATTCGACCACCCATCTCTCGTTGAGCAGACGTTAGCTCGGAAATCGGCGTAGCCATGGTTTTGCGACGTAGATCAACCACTACGAATGTTTATGCTTTTATCCTCAAAGGATTCTAGAAATTGCTAGAACGCAGTTCGAACAAATGCTAGTGTCAAATGAGTCACTGCTCGTTCGCACTGATGGAGAAAAAAAGTGTCCATAAACGCAAGCGCGCGCGGAGCCGTTAGCACAACTGATCTGGGGGCACGTGGCTTTGCAAATATTTGGCACGCGAATTCAACAATTTCAACGTCTGCTGTTACCCGCAGGAAAGGTTTGTTTCGATGAAATTGCTCACTGATAATTAGTCTTTTCACTGATGGTTGATACAACGCAATCAACTGAACTGCACTAAAACACAATACTCTAAAACGTCTCGGCACTCTGAAAGAATTTAGAAAATGAAGAAATCCAAAAACTAGAAATATCCAGGAAATTCAGAGGAAACCCAAAGGTCTAAGGGACCTTCTGTCGAGCTCAAAGGACCAGAATGTTAAGTTTTTCGACTTTTTTACGCCTAACAGAACATGAAAATTCACCGCAATAGCTTAGATTCGGAATAAGGGATGATTCGTAGGTGTATGAGAAAAAGAGATCAGAATAAAAGCTGATTGATCGAAAGAGGGAATAAGGAAAAGGGAATACAGAAACGTGAATATGAAGATCGAATCGAGGTTTTCACAATAAATTGCTAGTCAACTAGACGCTCACTAATTTGGTGCTCTTATATCGAAGTCTTTATTCATACTGATTTTGACTAGACGCCGAACAGGCCGCTAGCTGTCCTACCCGCCCCCTTTCGACCCCCACGCTAAGAGGTCTGAACTATGTTAAATAAAATTTTCATTATTATAAAATTACTAATAATTATGTTACATCGCGTGTAGTGTACCTTGACAGTTATGTAAAATAAGTTGTTTAACACCATTTCTGTTGCTTCGGCGCTACCCCAACTTTCCCTGCGAACTTCACTGCGTGGCATATCACTTCCATAGTTCTGAAAAACAAAATTACACTTTGCACGGTGCAAGATGTATCGGGATCGATTTCCGGTGCCCCAAAATTCCTTTTTACTCTTTTCACTGAAATTGGTTCACATTGCACTCTGAAAATGACATTTTAAGCGAATCAACTTAAAGGGGGCGTAGCTCAGATGGTAGAGCGCTCGCTTAGCATGCGAGAGGTACCGGGATCGATGCCCGGCGCCTCCAAGGTTGTTTTTATTTTTTAAAATAAATAAACAATTTTTCTTACGCATTTAAAAAAATGTAAATCAAAGAGAATTGTTTGTGCTATACTGGTATTTCATTCAAATTTTTTCATTAAATTGCCGAAAACGAGTAAATTTACCTAATGAGAACTCAATAGATTAGAGGGTGGTGACACATTTGGATCTATCAATTCCATGTTATGCAATGAGGGTAGCAAATGTTGAAACAGTAATTGTTGAACTTCTCTTCTAGCTGTTTGAAATATGAGTGTAATTTCTGTAAATTACATATAAGGAATTGTTTTTCATTAAATTCACGAGTTTAGCTATCATATAAAAGAACTTGTATTAACATCTATAAAGTGCCATTCAAGTTACTGTTCAATAATATTATTTACCATTGTTCATTAGAAACGGCGCATGATATTAGTAGGACAAAGTACTTAAAAATACACAAAATAAACTGAGGAAAGAGGTACTAGGCTGAGTTATAAATGGATGAATTATTTCTAGATGATTGTTGGTAAAATGTTTGAGCTATTTAATGTGTTTCCACCTATCATGCAATAAAATTATACAACCACATGTTAAGTGATTTTTTAATTATCTACGTCTGTACTACGAGAACGTTTCCGTCACGATGAAAAAGGAACTTACTACTCAACATGGGCATCGTTAATTTCGGATAAAGTTGAACGCGTTGGCGGAATCCCGCCATTACATTTCATCGCGTCAATATGTGGTCGATAGGAGTACGACAAGGGTACCACCCCTAATTGTTCCATTCGAGGACATTGCGCCGATAGGATTACTTTGTTGCCCGGTACAGATGTAGCCGTAGTTGATGAACCGCCAACAGGGTCATCTTGACCTAAAACAAGAGATGAAATTATTATATACAGTGTACTGTGCCAATATAACTCCGCAAGTAAACCATACAATGATACCTCTGAAAAATAATCAGAACAAATATTCAAATTATTTTACTGCAGTTAAAAATTTACTTGTACAAAACATATCATACCCAAACCAACATGACATGATTCCTTAAATGTGATAGACACATTTCTAAAAAATAATGCAAATTTTGCAAAAAAAATGTTTTTGATTGATGCATAACAGACAAGTTCCTAAAAGAAAAAGAGCTAATGTATGTTTTGATTTTGTACACAGATCTAATGTAAAATATAAGATTTGTACAAAATTTTCTGATTAAGATACCTTAACTTCATTTTTTACCACCTGAAATATAAAAAAACAGATATTAAATCATTATGTTAAAATGATAACATAAATGTTAAAATAAAATATTGTTAAAAATAATGCTGTGTGATATGAGGTCCTGGTTCCTTAGCACGTAATTTTTTTAACTCAATCATAAAACGTTTCATAACTGACATGTATGGAGACCGTGCAAGAACTCCTATCACTTCTGCATAAAGATCAACTATGATGTGAATGTCTGCTGCGTTTGGTTCATTTTGAATACTATAACATGATTATAAACTTATATAAGAGAAAGATATTTTAATATGTTGTACTATATAGTTTTTACTGTAATATTTCTTACCCTTTTCTGCATTTGAAATGCTTAAAGACTACGTTTTTTATGTAAGTTAAAAAATCTATGCGACCTGGGTAAAAAGGTATCTGACTTAAAACTTCTATTAACATTAAACAAAATATAAATTCTACTGCAAGATCTCTTCGCTCTTGAAGTAAGTCTGTTTCGCTTCTTTCAACTGTTTCTATACTTTCAGATACTGTTGCATACATGATGCTGTAACAATGTACTTATGTAAAAAGTTTTATAACCTTTTATGTGACGATAATAATAAGATCAATTTAAAACACTTTTCTACCTTTTGCCTTTTTGATCCTGTTTGCCAGGAATAGGTTTTTTTTTATCTCCACCTTGAACAACTAACTAGCATTCATACCAATTAAAAAGTGCTCTTAAAATAGAAGGCAAACAGTGCTCTGCAACTGAACCAAATGCAGATAACAACTGATCAAATTGCGAGTCTTCACCTCTTTCCTGTTAAGAACAATTAAATATCAAATATTTAAGCTATTTAGATGTTCTGTCATCATGACCTCCATCTTTTTCAGCTTGAGAAATGAATTGTGCAAATAATATTCGCATCACAAGCAGTTCAGTTCTTAGTTCCATATCTCCTTCCTTTCCCCTTCGTTTTGATTTCGTAGTAACTCATTCGTTTCTTTTCAAAAGACTGTCTAATCGACTTGCTAACTTTAGAGAGCTCGTTCCTTGTTCCCTCCACCATGTCGGGGTTTGAACACTGTAGGTATTTACCGAAACGATAGAAGTTACCATTCAATGGGCCCTTTCGAGTATTGTCCACACTCTCTTGTAGGGTCGAAGCGCGCGTTCATTTCAAGAGGGTGGGAAGGTACTTGCATTGACGTGGAATCTCCGAAGTCCTTCAGTGACGTTCTAGGAATTTCCCAAAGATTAAGATTTCGGTTTGGTTCTGTTATGAACACGGTTCGAAGTCCCGGTGCGTGCACATATTGAACCAACCCTTAAGAAATACCGCTTTGCAACACGCTATAGCTATTGAGGACGTTGAAATTAAATTTTCTAGAGACCATTGCGTCAAAGATCGCGGTAGTTGACAAAATTGCTTAGAACATCTTAATCTAAAAATTAGCCTTTTTTTAGTAAGCCTTTTAGTAGTGTATGTAATAAACGAGATCTTTGAAAACCCCACGTTTTGTTGTTCCGTCGAATATACTTATTGTCGAAACAATAAGTATATTAGTATATAAATATATTATAAGTCTTAATCAATATAATATATAATAAATAATAATTAATAAATATCATTTTTTTGCATCTTCCTTTATAATAAATATAAAAATAGGAAATTTATACATGCTTAATACGTTCAATTCGATATGGTTCTTGTGAATTTTGAACACGTGCTCGTTCTGTATACATTCAAACATTCATTTGGCATAGTGGATCTATATTAACTACAAAACTGCTTTGAACTGCTTTAAAGTACATTGACCATCATGACTTCAGTTTGTGTACTGCAGACAGCCACCTACGTCATCAAGGTCGTTATTTAATCCAATCCATGCACTTGAGTTTCACGTCGCATGTTTCACATAGTGTGTTTGAGCTATAATAACCGTACACTATGTTGTTATATTTTCAACTTGCTCATACATACATACAAGTATAATGCTAATGATTTTCCCATATCAATCAGGGAAATTGCAAATTCAACAAGAGTTGCTTCGTTTATGCAATCGTAATAGATAACGCACTTTATATTGCAATTCCTCTATTGGTATTATAAATTTGATAAAAATTTATGACTATATATAATACTATTTGCAACCTAGAAGATACAATATACTTTTTAATACGATTTAGAATTCATTAAGATGAGCTCTACCGTGCTCAAAAAAATGGGAACATTATATGCAGTAGTCATATTACTGTTGATAATGCATAATACAGCTGAATGAGATGCGTCACTTATATATATTCTCGCGAAGCTTATCAGAAGATAAATATTACCTCCTTCCCATGAAACGTGGAATTTCCCGTTATAATTTAGATGTCGATGTTAATTACTGAAAATTAATTAGTGATAGCTCGGTAAAACAAGACACATAATTTTAGCAAATATTTAGATGCAAAAACTAATGATGATAAGTCTAAGAACACGACCCTGGGAACAAAAACTTTGTTATTAAGATATGACATAGTCTTTTTTAACCTAATTTGCTATAACTTATTGCTTTAACTTCTACTTAATTTGTAATAATTTATCTAATTAGAAACAACAACAAAAAAACGATTAGTGGTTCAAACAAATATTGTCTAATACATTTAAAAAAATACATTAACGAGAGAAATGTATATGGAAGTGTACGAACATTTGTAAAATATAGCCAATTACAATTATGTCTATAACATTGTTTGGAGGTCTAAGCTCAGCTGATGCGATTGGTTCTCGTAACAAATGCTTGCACGCGCTAGCAGTCGTCATCGTTGAAGACAAGGAACACTTTTAGCATTAGTCTATTCTTTACAAGGTCCGCTACGCATGTACACATCTTCAAAGTGTATAAATACACTTTTAGTTGAAGTTACTCCATTGAACTCTGGCGTTGTGCTCTGTAACATACTGGCGGTACGCCAGGGTTACGCAAGTCGTGCCCCGCTGACCTGCTTCATGAGGGATTGACCTTGTCTCTCGTTTTTTGTTTTAAACAACGCAAATTTAAAACTACCCCAAAGGTGATCGTAATGCGACATGTGTACAGAACCGAGATCGTGCTTATCAGAACCCCCTTCTTGTAATAATAATTAAAAACATAAAAAATATTCACAATAAAAATTATTATCAATAACGATATAACATATTGCACACATGTAATTAGTATTAAATATGCAATTAATGATTAATTAGTACAGCAGAATATTGTATGTATTAATGTCTGCTTCATATCACGGGAATCCTATTAAAATGAACAAAAATCAATCAGACATCTTCATCCTTGACACAGTGTTTCCGTCTTCGTTTATGCTTTCTTTTTGTAAGGATAATTTTCCTTT
This sequence comes from Xylocopa violacea, assembly GCA_963969225.1. Taxonomy (NCBI): domain Eukaryota; kingdom Metazoa; phylum Arthropoda; class Insecta; order Hymenoptera; family Apidae; genus Xylocopa; species Xylocopa violacea. The sequence goes on from CAXAJV010000002.1 coordinate 39,007,556, forward strand.
TGTAAAGATGATTTTGTAGAAATTGTACTTACATGACAATTAAAGGGATACAGAAATATATATATATATATATATATTAGATGTTTCCATGAAATAGTAAATTAATTGTAAATTCTACCTCAATGCTGCATGAAGACTAACAAAGATGGATGTATCACGCGGGTATTTCAAATATGCTCATGATTCATCTAATTTAGCTTGTTGGAAAAAAACAAACTTTTATAAAAAAATTAAATATTACTGTTGTAACTATTATAATTGTTTATTAACACTTAAATTGAAATCATCAGTCAATTTATGATTGTAAAAATAAGATCAATATCATTTATTTTTATCAGTTTTGTCTGATATTCATATTTATTTGGGCAGTATTTTTATATTCAAAAGTAATTTTTATATAAAAAGTGTTAAACGAAATACATTTTTCATCGTTTCATGGCAATAAATTCCCGCCAAATTGTTTCATATTTTGAATACTTTGACACTAGCGACAATTTCCATGAATTATTGTACCGGAAATGCGTCATAAGCGCGGTTAAACGACCAATTTCGAAAGAGGTGAGCGTGAATGTATTTTATTAAGTCGTTGCACGCGTGGCGACCGTGAAAATGAATCAGGAAAGCACAATGTCGCAAGACACTAAAGAAAGGTCACGAATTTAAGCACGGAGTACGCGTTCGAGGTGCATGAAGTGTCAGGGTCCCAAGGTGCGGCCGTGCCAGAAGATTGAACCTGCGCAGAACTCTACACGTGACCTGCGCAGCTATTCTTAGCAGAGGTCCGTTCAACGAGAAGAACTCTGCCTCGCTCACTCGTCGTCCGGCGCGCGTCCGAAACATAGGAGTTAGATTCTCCTCTTTCTTTTGTTAACCCGTTTTCACATTTCAAACTACCCGATACAATATGTCTGGTCTTGCGGATCCAGTGGCATTCGCCAAGGATTTCTTGGCTGGTGGTGTAGCCGCCGCAATCTCGAAAACGGCGGTTGCTCCCATCGAACGTGTGAAGTTATTGCTGCAGGTACAGCATATCTCTAAGCAGATTTCCGAAGAACAGCGTTACAAGGGTAAGTTCCACAATAAGACAATTATATTCGTTCGATAATTTAATGAAAAATGGTAGAAGCGGAAGTAATATCAGAAAAAGCATGCGAGTCATACAAAACTACTGTGTATAACAGTAGAAAGATGACGACGTTCCAAGCATGTGACAGTTTAAAGCGTTTCACTTGTGTTAGCTTCTTAAAATTATCCAGCGTTTCCGTTAAGTTCATCCGCAATGGTTAGGTACGAGATTCCCGTTATGTAATGCTGCGTAGTCCTATATGCAAGTGGTACGTCAGTACTATCTAGCTCCAATTTTCTATTTTATATAACAAAGATGAAGTTTCGGGTCTTACATAACTTTTGCAATATCGATTGAATAGGAAGTCGTGGTTTTGTGACAGACGAGTTGGTCGATATTCGATAAGACGACTCGTCTACCAGATGGCACTGTATGGCTTTGCTCTTTGAACAAGACTCGCGTGTGCCGATCGATGACTGTGCGGTTCAATATGGCTGCCTTTATGCTGCACAGTTGAAATATAAGTTTCTAAGTTTCAGCAATGGACATATAAAATAATACTTATCAAAACTGTTTTAACTATTATTTTAGATGCAATAATTAATAAAATTATGAAAAATAATCCATATACCAGTTAAAAAAAAGAAAAACAATTATAAATTAAATTGCATACACTTTAATTTAAGATTATGTTACAAACACATTGTTTTTCAGTAATAATTTGAACTGCAATCTCTCCTTTTAGCATGTAAATTTCTAGAGAATAACTCTAGCTCTTTTTGGCATATCTTATTATTAACTATGACATTTAAGTTATATTTAAGTAATTTGTCTTCATGACCTTGAAGATATTTCTCTATTTGAAAGTTGAAATATATGTGTTATTTTGACATCTTCTGTAACATTACCTTACGTATATAAAATAGCTCTTTAATTAAAATTATGAAATATTACAAACATTTATAAATAAATGTCTCTTAATGGTTTATGACATAATGACAATTCATTTCTTATATATATATATGTAGGTATATAGTATATATATATACACGTATGTACGCGCACACACACACACACATGTATGTGTGTGTATATATATAAACACGTAAATTCCTAAAATTAAACAATTTACTATTTGTAGAAATTTTTATATATTAATTCAAACATTTTCATGCTAAAATATAATATTTTGAACTGCCAAAATGAAATAATTAATCTTATTACTTATCATTTGTGCAAAATAAAATAGTGTTTAAGACAGAGAAATAAAGAGTTTATTATTATGTTCCAGGTATGATCGACTGCTTTGTTCGCATTCCAAAAGAACAAGGATTCCTTAGTTACTGGCGTGGTAATTTTGCTAATGTCATCAGATACTTCCCAACACAGGCTTTGAACTTTGCCTTCAAAGACAAATATAAGCAAGTTTTCCTTGGCGGTGTTGACAAAAACACACAATTCCTGCGTTATTTTGTTGGTAATTTGGCCTCTGGTGGTGCTGCTGGTGCCACATCACTATGCTTTGTCTACCCACTTGATTTTGCTAGAACAAGGTATTTATACATTCTATGTTTTCATTTATTATTCATTATAAAATATTTTATAAATAATAAGTGTCTATAAAATAATTATGTCTAATGGTTATTCTTGCAGGTTGGCAGCTGATGTAGGCAAAGCTGGTGGTGAACGAGAATTCACAGGTCTTGGTAATTGCTTAACCAAGATCTTCAAAACTGATGGTCTTACTGGCCTTTATCGTGGCTTCGGAGTATCCGTCCAGGGTATCATCATCTATCGTGCCGCCTACTTCGGTTTCTATGACACTGCCCGTGGTATGCTGCCAGATCCCAAAAAGACACCATTCCTTGTTTCATGGGGTATTGCCCAGGTAAAGGATTTTCACCTTGACTTTGTGTATACATATATATATATTATTATAGTTTATTAATACTTTTTATAATCTTTTGCACAGGTCGTCACAACTGTCGCGGGTATTGTATCTTATCCATTTGACACAGTACGTAGGCGTATGATGATGCAGTCTGGGCGTGCCAAATCCGAAATTTTGTACAAGAACACCTTTCATTGTTGGGCCACTATCTACAAAACAGAGGGTGGTAACGCTTTCTTCAAAGGAGCATTCTCCAACATTCTCCGTGGCACAGGTGGTGCGCTTGTGTTGGTACTTTATGATGAAATTAAGAATCTTCTTTAAGATATTATAACGATCTTCACCTCATTACCTTCACAATTATAATTACAAGTACCATTTTTATTACCCTCACCATCCGACGAAAAAACAGTTATCAGACCGAGTGATTTCCAAACTGAGGAAATGTACAAACTGTTAAACAATTTAAAAGTGATTTAGACTTCTGGTCGTTCAGTAGCAATTCATAAAATACATGAAACTCGGCAGAATAATATATCTTGACTGTAGAAGAGAATTCGCTTAATTTATTGCCGGATTCAGTATTTTTCTTGCTGTGGTTCACATGTACCATTTTCATATTCCATTATTGTAAAGGAAGACAAAGGAAGGATATATTTATAAATATATCTGAAAAATAAACAGCATATGATGGATATATGAAATATTTGATACGTGTGACTATATAGGCGATGGTCGGGACATAAAGTAGGAAAAATAATTGTCACAAAAGAAATGAGGTAAAAACGAGCGTATACAATTGAGCAAGAGAAGGACGCGCGGTGAAATATTACGGCGATGGCGGGGGCGTGTAGACTTGGGCTGCCCTCCGCTCTTGTTCTCGGCCCGTTGTAGATAATTAATAAATGATCATATTAACGATATCAATTGAGTCCATCGAATTTCAATAAACAGTAATTTAATTTCGCACTCCAGGACAGCTATGTGTAAGATAATGAGAAACGTTATTTGTGAACATATGCATCCAAGGTGTTCAAGTTAGGATGTGTACAACAAAAATAACAAAATCAATAAAAGCGATAATCACGTATATCTTGCAATCTTTTTGTTCCTTAAAACTATTTTTCTTTTTTATATTTAATTTATCAAGAAGTAAACACCACCATATAAGATAAGACAAATACTCAAGTCATTGATTGCTCATTAAATATAAACATCCTGGAAATAAATAGTATAATATTCTTATATAGTAAAACTATATTTCCTGAAAGAATACTGACATACAGTACACATTACACATTTCATACAATGTGGCATTAATACAAACACTCCAAACAAAAAACAAAACTTACTCTTAACATCATTAATCTACTGATGCAGCAAATTAATGATTTTAAATAAACATACTCTTAAAATTTTGATTCCCATCCTGTCTAAGATGAATTTTTTGGAATGGTCTTAAAAATACATACAAACTTTGTCATATAATAATACAGTATTTTATATATGAAAATGTGAAATCTGTTATTTTATATATTTTTATGTAGTGTTCCTAATAATTCAGCAAAAGGGATGTAATTGATCTTTGTTGCTTACACTTCATATTTATATAATACAAAAAAGAGATCCATGGAATTCCAAAAAGGAATGACAGGAAAGCTTGGGACATAATATAAAATAGTGGATTTTATGTACAGTGTTTTGAGCGACAAACATTAAAAAATATATCATACAGTTACTCTATCTGAATCTCCTGCAACTGAGTCAACCATTCGCGATATACCTGGTAAATTTAAAATAATTCTCAAACCAGGCACTTTGCGCAAAACATTTATTGCAACTGGGAGAAAACCACTGCAAAATTAATAAATATTAAAATGCTTGTTAATTACATAAATATGTATTTGGTAATAAATGAATATACATACCCGAATAATAATATAAAACCGTAAGTTTCTATAATCATGCCTACAATAGGCCAACCCATAAGTACCACGATAATACCTCCTAAAAAGGAAACGCTGGCTTTTATCTTATGTCTTTGAAAAAAAAAGCTGAGAGTTCTCTTTGGTCCAATCACACATCCTAATCCAGATATAAACAAAATCTGTAGAGGAACAATTACTTCAGAATGGATACAGTAATTTAAGTTTTCACAAATGTATGAAAATAACTCTTACATTTCCGATTGCGAGGAGACCCTTATCAAAAAGTAATAAGACACCAAGAAAAAGAAATGATACTCCAAATCCGACAAGTCCTACTCCGATTTCTAAAATCAATATCTTATTATTATACAGTGTTTTGAAACTCACGTTTCGTATACAGTGTATTGTGGAAATTTTATAGAATGTAATACATTTTTTACATGTTAGAAGTTATTTGTTACTTACTTTGTGTGTCCGTGACTTCGAACATTGTTTACGATTTGTGTGTAATTGTGAACCTTGAAATTTTTTTCGCAACAATATTTCTATGTGATTCTGGTAACAATTTTAACGTTGTGCATAACCTAACCTAAATCCACGTCATTAATTGTGATGTGACACTTTCCAACTAAGCACTATTGCTAGTCACCGTTCAAAAAACGTACATTGAATACCGTATAGACGTTTTAATGACCACTTTAACATTATTTCTACACAATTTTAATGTATTGGATATTTATTAATGATACGAACGCCATAATAGACGTACGTGTGTATATATACATAAGAGGTTGTACTTGGGAATTCTACTCTTTTGTATCGTATAATTTTTTCACTTGCTTATCAAAATTACATAGAAAAAATTAATGTATTTAATAAAATATAGTTAAAAAATTAATGAAAAAACAGTTAAATATTTGAAATTATTTCAGGATAAAATCTGTACACAATAACTTATATGTATGATCCACAGTTTAAATATTAAAGACATTATGTATTCATACAGCTTATTATATTGAATATAATATTGTTTGTTTTGAATATAATAATATTGTTTTGAATTGTTTGTTTATTTTGGATAAAGGAACTGTACAAAATAAATTTAACTTTATTATTCAGTACGAATTTTTTATACAAACAACATATTATACATACATAATCATTCATAATGTTTAATCAGATGAAGAAGGAATGATGATTGTGTGTGCTAATGGCGGGAATAATGATATTTTACAAACAGCAAAAAACGATGGTTCCGGTCGTTATCCGTTAATATGGCTAAAACTTAAATCTATATACGACGTACAAAACATTATTTACAAGTACTTTAAGGTATACACATTATGTTGAATAGTGGATTCAGCACATTAAAGATGATCTGAGCCACTGAAAATAAATATTAATATTTCATGTCATTGTTTAATTACCTGCAATATAAATATCTATATAAATTGGTCGATTTTGAATAAATATCTCGTGCAACCATACCTCAGTTAAACTTAATTTTATGGTTCCATTTTGCAAAGGATCTTTACTTTCGAATATTCCTAGAGAATAAAGTTTTTTTTGTTAAAATATAGGAAGTATAAAAGATAAATCAAATATAGATCCAAAGCATACCAAATGCATCACTCAAGTGTAATATGGCCGACACAAAGTCGCCGAATCGAAGTGTTCCATCTTTCCTCATATATCGAAGAATTAAAATTGAAAGTACGTCCGTATTTAATTGAAATCCTAATAAAAATATTTTTTTCTGCGTTAAAAATTCACTGTCGATAAATTTACATCATGTATCGGTAAATATGAACTTACCAACTTCTAATAACGCATCTCGTAATCGCTCTGCTTTAAGTATGCCGGTCTTTTCTTTTGTGTGATTTTTAAAAGCAGCTTGCCAATATTTTAAACTACACATGAGATCCTTGAAGTCGTTGAACTTTAATCGACCGCTTCCGGAACTCTGTATTGACGTTGATTTAAGGAAAAGAGGTAAGAGAGTTTCAAATGTAAAATTAAGAAAAAAGGATCAAAGCATTTAATTTCAAGGATACATCCATCGTAAGAACTACTTGTCGACACACCTCCATACAGGCACAGCTCTTTATATAATCTATAAGTGGAACATAAAAATGTTTATCGAAGAAATCAATTAATTTATGTTTTATTTTGAAATTTTACCGTTCGGTAAACAAGCTTCGAGAAGCTCTTGCAACTCAAAAGCGTTTACTGTTCTATGTTCGTCAGCGAGTTGCAAAAAAACAGCTTCATATTGTGAAAAACCTTTTCCTTCGAGGGGTGGCGCCTTGATGATTGCCGATTTCACTAATGATGGCGGTGTATCGAGGAGTCTAGATAGAATTAGATTACATTACAAAACAGCGCTTTCTACAATTCAACATAGCGAATTTATATACTTACTTCAGTTTCAACGGTTTACTGCTGTAGACTCTCAATGTGAAACTCGTTTCTTGCGTAGGCTCAAACGTGGTGGGTACTAACAAATAGCCACCTTGATCCAACTGACATCTGTGGCTCACCTGACGACTATTTGTATATTGTGAGTTTACCAAAGATTTGTTCTTTTTGAAAAACTGTTTGTTTATCGATTCCGTGCTGTTCTTTGGCAAAGTGTACGCTGTGAAGCCTATCACCTTAATATAATGTACATTTTACAGATATTATTAATATAACATGTATATGCGTAATATATACATATATAATAAATGTAAAACAATTTCTTACTTTTATTTCCATAATTGAATGTTGATACAGAGAAACAATTACTTCCTCCATTTCACTCAGGATTAGATGTAATTGCGGATTAATATGGAAAGTATCTGTAATATAGATGCGCTTATAGAATCATAGAATACTTATATTTAACGTTTTAATGGGCGATTATATTACGCATTACCGGATTTCCGTTGTAAAACGCTCATTATTGGAGTGAACCACGAACGAACCTTCATTATTTCGACATCCTCCTGCGGTTACGCCCCTTCTCCAACTGCCTTGATAGAGTTTCATTTGCCAGGTATGTTTGCTATGTAACGACGGTTCATCCCTCGACGTTTCGGCATCAAGATGTACGACTTCTAAGTGAGTGAATGTTTTCACGAAATCTGAATACGATATCCTACAATACATACTACTTATTAATACGTCTAGAACATTTTTCATTAAAATTATTGCACGAATTGAAACTTGATAAAAAGTATTTCAAGTTGTTAAACTTTTATTCTACAAGTGAAGAAATTATTCAAATTAGCTCACCAGAATTCCCCTTCGGCCATGTTTCTGACCGCTAAACGTTCTCTTTCCATCGGTGGTACCTCGTCCCATTCGAGGCCACCTCTCGCCCAAGCGCCAACATACTCCCTACCAGGTCCAAGAGGATTTCTTAACTTTACTAACTGAACCGCTTCGCCATTGAAAGTTTCTACCTGTGTTTTATACAATGATCCTTTGTGAGATAAGGAGTCAAAAAATAACGGAAATTATCAAACAACTATGGTTATCCGTATTTACCCTCTCGATAGCGTATAGCCTGTAGTTGATTCCCATCTGAATACCATTGGCAAGTTTTTCTGTACTGGCACGAATCTTAAATTAATAAAAATGAATAACTCAGCTTTCTGTTCAATGTATGTAGAAGTCTAAACGAAATATGTACGTAAATAGTATTGAAAATATTTAACATCTTACCTGTTGTTGATTGTTATTTACTGTACATGTGATAAGGGACGTCATATCGAGGAGCTTTGCGAGTACTCGTCCACAGGCTGTGGGGTCCTGTCGTATCGCGATACTCTCCGTGATACCTCCCGTAAGATCAGAAAGACCATCCAGTAGGGTTCCATACTTTAGAGCTTCGTATGAACCGTGTAATCTGAAATAAATCGATGGAACATTAGTTTCTTTAAATCAACATATCTTTTTAGTCAAAGAATTCTTTAATCCACCCCTATCAGGTCGAGAGCCGCTCAGAAAATCCTATCATTTAATTCCAACAAGTTATTACATGTTTGCAGTCACGTCTGTTAAATCGCAGAGAAAACACGTGCCAAACATAAGATCGCCAGACTGACTCAGGGAAAGCGGATGCCTAGAATTTTTCCACCTTCGACCCCTGCCCCGTGGATGAGGCAGTTGAACCACGTGGATCGCGATTTCACGGGGATTCTTTATCGATTCCGCAAGGAAAGTTGAGCCAGCAGCGGCTCGTTAATCTCACTCATCGCGTTAGCGGAGCGCGGCTTTTGTTGCTGAAAGTAAAACGATTTGATTAAGCCAGCAGGTTCGCGTTACGAGTCGTCGTCTTGGAAATCATCGGTCGAGATTGAAAGGCAAGATCTCACGCGAACTGATAAGGGTATAGGCGAGAGGAGGCGATGTTATCTCTCGTTTGAATGTGCCGTTCCTGCGGGAATTAGAGTCTTTCAGTTAACGGGGTTTCTTTCTCTCTCTCCGCCTTCCTCTACATGCTCGTCCCAGTAATGTCGACGCCTCTATGCTCTCTTATATACTCGGCTGTACCCGGCTGTTTAGATACGCGAGCTTTCGTGCACACGCGAGCGCAAAGCGTGCGTAGGTTAATCTCTAAACCGTAACCATTCACACGCGCCGCTCAGCCAGTCACATGGGTATTTTCTCAGGGAAGGCGAGTGCAACTCGTCCGGCAGATCCGTTTTCCAATTGTGTGCCTCGTATATGGCCTTCGGGTTAGGTGTGTTCCGCAATTTCCCGCTGACGGAAGAGCTGGGACTCGGAAGTAGTCGCAGGTCCATTGGTATGCAACTAGAATGGTGGATCGAAGAAGGGGCGCGTTAAAAAGGTAACGATCGACTCATTTATATCATTGACCAAATTTCACGTTTTACGGAAATATACAGTTTGTCGTTAATATTGAATTGCCTACATTACACTGCCAAATTGATCGTTAATGACTGGAATTATTAGCTTCTAATATTGTACACGTGTACAGTTTCATGAAGAAGGTATATAAGTTGAGTTACTAGATCGGAAAAGTATGTAGAAATGGTCGCAAGGGTCACCGCACCTTCAACTTAACACTCTGCTGAATATGTAACACTACCGTTGACAGTTTGTGAGTCAACGGTAACACGAGTCTTGCCATTGACGTACTTCCGTTCCATGACCACCTAACGGCGTGATCAAGTCATATGCGGATGTGCAATGTCATTTGCAGTTATTTCGCGCGATTGGCAGTACGTAACACACAAGTAAGATTTATTATTCAAAACGTATAGTATCAAAATAATTCCAAGTTCGATAAAAATTTCATGCAAAAACTACTGTTTGCTTATTTTGATATTTCTATTTATTAGAATAAACAAAATTAATCTATTTGTTAACTATTGTTATAAGACCGATTAAAACGTAGAATTGGTCTAGATATATACGAGCTTATTCCAGATCGCTATTATATATGATATAGAATGCGCCTCGGAGTTTGAGATAATGGATCCCATAAAGAAAAGACCAAGTGAACTATTCGAAAGTTTGTTAGTGTTTCATAGTATTTTATAGGGTGAAGACCTAATAAACTCATTTCAAATTCTCACTTAAATGCGAGTCTTTTTTTTGCCCCAAATTCCAATACTATTTCTAATTAGTCCTAAAGATTGAAGTGGATCCACAAGAACCATACAAAATGAGAAATTCCGTCAGCTAGACTCATAGTATTCATAAATCAGTGGGATACGAACATTAAGAAATCAGGTAGGATAGACAATTAATGAAGCTCGTTTTTGAGTCTTCGTTTAGAAGAACGCTGTAGCAGTTTCGTGGTCGCAAATACGAGCTTGGACTGTGGTCACCGGTGCACTGACCTCCGATCCATTGCTGGCAACCAACGAACCGACTACTCGCCGAGTGAAAGTATCCGCGGATATACTTGCTTAGTATACCCCTGGCTGGTATGTGCGTGCACAAATATACAGTGCCGAATATAGCCCGGCATACCGTCGTATCCCGAAGCTATGTCGAATTCTGATTTCTCGTTGCTCGTGTACCGAAACGGTTTGCCACCTACTAGGTGAAAACTTTGTTGCTTAAATACCGACCCAGCGAGCTAAAGTCTACCTAAAGATAACCGCTTACACTGGAGAAACTGAATCATTTTTATTGCCCGAGTAAAAGGATTAATTAAAAACTCCACTAGATCATTACAGTTACAAAACAATTAAAAATAAAACACGTTATCGTAGGACTGAACACAATCATTAGACGCATAATGCGTTACTTAGCGATTCTTTACTGCTTCAGGTATCACGAGCCGAGTACGAGTAATGGTCTCTAATGGAAATCGCGGAGGAGCACGTGCAAGCGTAATTCTTTTTGCAGATCGTGTACGCATTGGCACGCGAATGTACGAGAGCTTTCTAACTGATTTTAATACAGCCGCCAGGATTAATAAAGCTTGGATTGATTGAATGTTCCGGATCGATAGGATCTATGGCGGCGGGGTCATTGTAAAGGAAAAAAGGTCAGCCAACAAATAATTCTCTATCTGCAGAAAGAAGTATGTCATCGGCGAGATTCTATCGTTTGGAAAACGCGGCGCGTCTCTTGCAAAATGTCGAATTGGAACACGCAGAATGCTAATCTACCATCGTCATGAAAGTTATCGCTGTTTTTATCATTTTAGAAACTTAATCTGTTATACGTGTATGATTGTCTCAAAAGGAGCGGATTTCGGTGATAGATTTAATGTGATCGATAAATTTAATCCTTTGTACTCGGTGCCTTCCAGGACGTTAACTATCACCAGGACCAGTAATAGAAAACTTCCATTTCAATAGAAAACTTTAGGAAAATATGCATTTCTCAAAAAGTTATGGTGAAATAAGTTTAATCTTCATAATCACTAAGCAATGCTGATGTCTCCTCAGATGGGACATCCGAGTGATATGCTAGACTTGCGATGACCCCTCAGATGGGGCATCCGAGTGCAAAGGGTTAAAGCTGCATATGAACGCATACAGCAACATCAATTATTATGCACATGATCACGCAACTATGCCTACTTCGTGTTATTTGAGTGTAATTGAAAACTAATAATCGCAATCGAACAACAGATGTCTCCAAGCTTTCGTCGTAAGACACAAAATCTGCATGTAAGAGTTCTGTTACAACAGCTAATTATATTTTTGATTGAGACTGTAAGAAATTTGCTGACAATCGTTACTGGAAGACAATTTTGAACGACTCAGCGTTAATCGACTGCATCGAACATTCATCGTGGAACGGAAGTCATAGAGGGACAGCAGCGTGCTATCAATTATTAATGAATCTTGACCTCGATTCGTTTGCTGAAGCTGTTGACCACTGTAATCGTTAGCGCGTACAAATGACTCGCAGCCGCATTACCATACATCGTTTTCCCAGTGGATATAATCGAGCGAATCGAATTAATCGAAAAGAAATCGCAAATCTCGTCATACCGAGGAAGCATCTGGGATTCGCGAGAAATTTATGTACCTTTGATTAAGTCATAACTTTTTTATGTGCCCTTTCGTTCGCTTGACTTGCGAAATACTTTCAAGTTTTTAAATTCAACAGTCGCGTCATGTTAATAGTCACATTGATTTATCGGCGTCGTATGAAATTGTACATCGGTTATTTAATATTTGTATGTATCGTGATGTAAATTACAGCGCTTGGTTTTTTTGTCTTGCTTTTTCCAGACAAAAACGAGATGAAAGTACGCCAATTTCTTGTCAGGTTTCACAGATATTCATTGTGACGCAAGAGGCGCGGGTTTGATGATGAAATTATAAAGAGCTGTTCTCCATCGTTGAATAGGGGATATATGTTGCAAGTAAGCGGTTTCAGGAACCTGTTACAAAAAGCAACAAATTAGATAGTTTTAGATAAAAAAAAAACTGACCGAACAAACTAGTTAACCAACCGAAGTAAGGAAAAGAGCACTTGACTCGATGATCGACTTAATCGCATTTTTGTCGCAATAAAAGTATCAAGTAGTTGTGCTAGATCCGGTAAAACCTGAACTTAATGTAAATGGGAAATGTGTTTGGTCAGTTGTTTAAGCGAATAACTATGCGAACGTACGCATTCCAATTTTGTAAATAGACCTGTTTATATTCTATTTAGGATATGTGTTGCAAAAATTTGCAGCGTTCAAAATCCTATCAGAATGTACATAATAAATTACACAATTAAATAATTTGAATAAATTTCGAATAAGAATTAACATTATATAAGTCTTCCAACCCGCCAGCCATTGTAGCACTACCCGGGCATTAAAGTCTCCGGTTCTTGTATCGAGATAAAAAGAAACATTTTGTTTAAAAGGACCAATAAGTTATATCTGATTTATGTTTAGGTACATTTATCCTACTATCTGTGATACAGAAAATACAGGAGGCATTTGCGATAACTTTCTTTTGTGCAACGATTCAATGGATGCGTTTGCAAAGTTTCCTTTCTCTTTATCAAATTTTAGAGTACATACGAGAATAAAGAAAAGGAACCTTTTCATTAGCCTTGAACATCACGATATCACTTTGCAATACTTTCAAATAAACCGTGTACATGTGTGTACATGCATATCGCTCATGAGCGTGTAAATATCGCGCGTTATCTTCAGCGAAATTTGTTACGGCCACGAGCCTCGTAAATAAAGGAGGAATCGCATCGATTCTTATCAGAACTCCTGCTCTTTATTTGCCGTTTGCTGCTCGTGAGATTGTCTTTCTCTTCGAGGCCGTCACGTTGCAATCGTTTCGAGAGCAACGCCCAACCGGTGGTTATATTCCCGACAGCAAGAAACGAAGAAGTGAAGCCGGGAAAGGGAAGGGAAGGCGAGCAAGAAACGGATAACGAGGTGAAGGAGAGAAGAAGGAAGGAGGAACGATCATCAGCGGAAAGATTAAGAGGAGGAGCAAGGACCTCCGGCAAAACCGGTCATCGTCGTTCGTTCGTCCGCGTAAACGCGTCCTCCACTCCGGGGAAGAGATCGCGCGGAACCATTACTCGCGCCCAGGATTCGCTCTTTAGATCTCGCAAGACGACACCGCGAATAAATTCCTTGTCCCTACGATATGACGTCCAGTTCGTTTACTGTGTACGTTTGATTCGCTCGATTACATTCCGTTTCGTTACCGATCATACCTTACAACTGGTAAGTAACTCGTAATCAAATTATGATTTATCGTATGTCGAGTTATATCACTATCGATAAGCTTAAGATTAGACATTTTTAGAAAATCTTTTTCATAACCCCTTGAAGAGGTTTAATGTTTTCTTCAGCAACAATGTTCGTGGTAAACATCATGAATTGATTTTCGAATATTTTATGGAAATGAAGAACCGTGATAGGGACGGATATGGAAATACGCGAATAACTTTCACGCCACCACGATTGAGCTTGTAAGTTCCGGTGGGTGGCGTGGGCGTTCATCAGGTGGACGTTCATGGTGCGTTAGCACGAAGATCGGCCTTACCCAGATCGATCGATGAACCTCGATCACCACCTCCTTGTACGCCTACATGAGATCGCGTGCGACTTATGCTAATCGATTCGTTTGTTTGATATAACATGCGAAAGAACGCACGCATTACCAAAACTTTCCTTTTACATGTAATTGAGATAACCACGCCTAGGTTTAGTAAAAGAATTTCTCTCGATTGTGCGTTGGTATTCCGAATCAACTTCCACTCTCTTTAGATATCGTCAGAGAGCAAAGACAAGGATCAGGTGCGAGAAGAAATCCCATGCACGACTGCTCGCGTGACGGACAAATAAGCGAACACTCTTGAGTTCAAGCGCTTCCCGCGGTACTCACTTGGCGTACGCTTTCTCCAGAAGAGCGGGCCAGAATTGATCACTGTGACGACTCTGCACGAAAGCCAGCCGTCCGTGAATCGCCGGTAGCCTGTCGTCAACAAGAACTTCGACCCATGCGCCGCACCACCATAATCGGAACCTGAACACCCCGGCATACTCGGCTGTCGGTGATCCAGGTGGTTCTCCGGTGTTTCCAAACCCTTGGTCCGCTGGTACCACCCTGTAGAAGAGTCCTTTACTCAGATGAAGAACACCAAGGCAGGAGACCAGCCATTTGTCACCTAAAAGAAGAAAGATTTCAGTATGTTAAAAAGATTTGAAGGTTGTATAATGCGTTTTACTATTCGTGGCATCTGACTCTGACATTTTCTACATTATTATGATAATGAAGCGCGCTTATGAACAAAGATGCTATTACACAAGAAGAACTTTGTTTGACTAACGAACTTACGCAGCCATTCTCCTTTTACTGAATGAACTCTTACTGAATAGAAACGAGCTGCTTATGTGTAAATTATAAGTAAATTTATCTTACGAGAGGAATATTCTGTGTAAACAATGGAAGGCGGTGAAGTATTTCATGAATTAAGCAAATCGCAACTGAACTATCCCGTTTTTACGCGTTGTTCATTCATTATATATATAGGATCGACGGATATAAACTAAACCGTATTGTGATTCAAATTAATTAACTTCTGTTAAGCAGCTGCGCTACTGTTATCACTAATTAAGTAAATGCAGACATCACGAGGCATCTCTATATAATTGCATTATGCACAACAATATCATTAATTACATTTAAATTATTTCCTTCGTAGCAGCTATTACTAAATGACTGAGAGTAGATATAATAAATTGGCGAACAACTCTCCCTTTCTTCCCCTTCCATGGTTAAATGAACAGAAATGTTTAATAAGTAGCAGCATGATCAACGATTAGACCTTCGAAAACGAAAGTCAAGCGAGCACTAAGTCGCCGTGCTGTTCGTTTCAAGAAAATGTTCTCACGATGTTACGACACTCGTCCACCGAGGATTACAAATCTGTTTCGCCTCTCCGTGAAGTTCATCGGCGCGAAAGGAAGAATCGTCCGACCCGTTCCATAATTTATCGAATAATTTTAACGCAGTTATTCTCGCAGGATTATTCTCGAATTCTCACGTTCGCTTCTATTCAAACAAGAAAGAAAAAGGAACCGCACGCATCGTTACGTAACGATTTAATTATTCGACTTCCGAGGGAGAAACCGAAGTCGACTATCTCGACCGAACGAAAGCGCGACCGGTAAGATATTCGACTGAAATAGAAAGGTTTAGTTCGAGAATCACATTCGCGAAAACATAATTGAAGTCATCGTTGTCAACGATCAAAGTACATCTGTGACGGTGTAAAAACGTGAAGGTGTTACACCACGTTGAACCAAAAATATCGTCGTCCATACATTTGAGAATGGAATTTCATCAGAATGGAATCATTTTTGAATCTATGTTTCAGGAAGAGAAACTTAACGCAAGTGTAGACGATCGATCATTTTGTTTGCGATTTCGTGGCCTGATTATTAAATTGTGTCTCTATCGAAATGATGCGTAGGTATATCGCTCCACTTTCACTAGAGACCGACGAGGAGACCCAGTTTTGAACCGCAACGATTACGGATGAGTTAACCGGTGTCCAGTTTTCAACGAGTAAACAAATATTTTCACTCTGCGAACAAACCCGTGGCATCGTTCCGACTGGACAGTTCGAAGAGGAATAATACCTACGAAAGCGTGTCCACCGTAATTATGCCTCGAGTTGTGCTCGACGTTCGTGCTGACATCGGTGCTGAGAATTACAAATACATTGTGCAACGACAAGTGCAGAGAGTTTGCCGAGGTCTGCTGACACGAAGTTGGATTTTTACTAGCGATATTTGCGGCAGAACGATCTTTGGAGGACGATGATTTCATTGAACTGTGAAGATTTAATTTGCAAGCGCCGCGAAAGTGGTTTGAAATGAACTGCGAACGAACAATCAGCTTTCTCTGAGTAATAGGAGAAGAGTAGGAGAGAGGTAATCAGTAGTAGCTGCAAATGGTAATTATAAAGCGTAACGCAATTCGTGTAATTGTTATTTCCGCTTTAATGGTTTCCCCACGCGTACGAGCTTACTCAACTTATTAAATCCTCGAATAATTGCTACCACGGTCGCGTAGCGCCTGCATTTTTCCCATTGGATCATAAACATGTGTGCCAGCGCTTGTAGAGCGGAAAAAAAAGGTGCCTTGATTATTCAAATAAACGAGAATGAATGTTTGTATTTATCGTGTAAGCTTGGAATCATAATGTCTAGTATCTCTTAAATTTAAATTGCAAAGTCCTTGGAATTTTTTCATCTCAACTACTGTATTACGAAATAGCTAAAAGTAGATCAAAAACCATCGAAGAAAAGTTCTACAAAGACAGTGTATAACTTGTTTGATATATTCAATTCATCTTATTTCAAACGTTAAAGCGTTTCATAACACGCAACAACTCGAATCATCTTAATGTAGGTCGAAAAAATGATCACATGTCGTTCTCCCGCTGGTTTGCGCGTGCTGTTACGCGCTTATACGCGCTAACGGGATACGGTGCTGTGAACGCGTCGTCTTCGAGAACGCTATTGCACGAATTCCCGGATCGTTCGACTTCCGTCCACGGTGTGACTACGATGTTCGTGAATTACATCGGCTCCCTACGAGAAGGAGATTAAGTTCGCGATGCATTCCACGCTCTCAACGGCACTTGACAAGACGATAGAATCAGCCAGTAAGGATGCTGCCATTACACAGCTTCGTTAATTTAACACGTGTAGCGAAAGGTGAAACGGAAATCGCGATGCTCCAAAAATAACTGTTTCTAATTTAATTCAGGATAACTGTGCGTTGACGCGTGAGCAAAGAATTGTTGTATGTGAAAGAGGACTTTCATGCTTTCAATGCTCACTTCGCACACGGACTTAACGGCAAGTGAATAATTAAAGCTCGAATATTGATGGCACGGTAGATTTGACTGTGATAAAATACTTTTGGTCTTTTGTTGCGCAGTAACAATATGAATATTTTGACTAAAAGGAAGATTGAATTCTTCGATGGATTAGGCTATCATACTTCTGAGAGCTATTGCAAAATCTTGGAAATTAAAAGCAAATGATTACCATGAGATAGTGTAAAGATAGTACCGATCTTCCGCTATTGAGAACCACTGATTTCCACATTCTTTCGAGGTGATGCAAAAATGGAAGGGCACGAAGCAGCCATGCAATTATCACACAATAGGAGCATTTTGGTCATTCGTTAATTAAATCGCTTGCAATATCGATTATATGGATTCACGATTGGTGATCCTCGTACACGATGTGGCTCGAAGAAAGTCGTAACAGTTTTGAACCATAGTATCCGTGGAAACGATCATGCTTTATCTTTCACGTTCGCCATAAGTTACTGGAATCACTTTCAGGGTTCGTGCGATTTCGAGGTCGGTGATAGAACGAGTAGACGAGTGTACCGTTTCGCGCTTTCGTGACAATAATTAACATCGCATTAAACGGTAAACCGAGACGATCACAGTTATCCTGAAAGACATAAAAGTATTTCGAATGAAACGAATTCTTCGTTAGGGCGAAATAATACAATCTAGCAAAAATTTTGAAAGAAAAATTGGTGTAAAATAATGTAGATTAAAAATTTGAATATCTTGCATTGTGTGTTAATCGTAGTTAAAAGATATACATTTGGATAAAATGCAGTAAACTCTGCTACCTTTAGTTCACATTAAGAAGTCGTTTAAGGTGAAATGATTCACAAGATCCACAAGCGTGCACGCACGTAAATCGTATCATTAGCTTTTATCGTAATGACTCTGCGAGTCCGGAAAAGGGATACGGTGGCAAAAGTTAAACCGGAACGACTAGTTTTAGTTATGTATCTGTCTTTTTCTCGTTCGTTCTATTTTTTTTTTTTTGGAATTTCAATCTGCAATTAACAGAAAGATATGTGCAAAATGTGAACAGTGGTCTGCACCAGGAAATAAGAATCATGTTTTTAAACTTACCCATTTTCCCAGGTATTACGTCGAACTGGGCAGGTGTATCGCTGACAAATATTGGACGGTTGCATAATTCCTACAAAAAGAAAGGAAATAATTTATTCGTTTAAAAATAAGCAATCTGTTTTACGTATAATTTTTACAGATTGACTCTTAGAAATAATTAAAATCTCTAGAAGCTTTACGCAACATTGAATCGTGTGAAAAGTTTAGAACAATTAAAAGATTTATTTTGTATTGCTGTATTAATTTGTCAGAAGTTATCTGTCTGAAACCTAAGCTATAGAACAAAAGTTGATTATGAAACGTTTCATTTTATGTTCTACAACGCATAATTATTCCCAGCTAACGTAGAATGTGATTCACAATGGGTTTTTTACTTCGTCAAATCTTTAGAGCGAACTCCTTACAGCACCGCTATTTTTTATCGATGCTCTCGCAACTTATAAATGGTTTCCACGTTGTTTCCGGTAACAAAAGAAACATTTTCACGGAATTCCTCGCAATCACTCGTGATGTGACAGACAGTCATTAATTACGGCTAATTACAATCCTAGAATGCGTCTCGAACGTGTGACGACCGCCATGTACGTCTTCATTGTCACGTTCGTTCCACTTTTACTGAAATATTTCCAATGTTTCAGTAATTTAATCGTAAATTAATTCGTATAAATTTCATTTGACAAATATATAATAAAATAATTGCAAATTTCGTGAACCTTAAAAAAGTTTGGCTTAAAAATTTGCAGACATTTACAAGTTTGTTTGAACTTATTATCATTCTCCCTAGATTATTGCAAATTATCAAGTATCATTTCGAAATGAATCGCTAATGAATGAGTATAAATTCACGTACTACTCATAGCGTTACGTGACAAACAGAGTTTAAATAATTTCTCTCTGATTCATATGTTAGTCACCGGCGATCTTCCTTTTCAGCACAGGACATTTCGTTCGTTTTGTTCCTGTTTGCAACTCGTGTCACGCTCACCTTCGATCCTTTCCGGTCGCGGTAAAGTGTGACACGTAAATGCGCCATTCACGTAATACCTATTGCGTGAACGCAATCGTCGACCTTGTCGTAGAAAAGCACCGATGTCAGTAGCTTTTATTATGATCATTATACACAACGCGGAGAACTGTAATGTCCCGTTCCAAAGGCTAAATAGGCTCCAGTTACATGTTGCAAGTCAAAACCCTTGCTCTTTCCTCGTTTCACGGATCGTCGTGCATGTTGCGCAACTGATCCTCGGGATCGTTGATCCCTCGGCTAATTCTTACGTTCATATTAAATGAACATTTAGCTTAAAGTGATCTATTTCAGTAGACTATAGAAACCTGTATTTTCTTTGTCTTGTTCATGCACAAGCGTAGTAGCGAAGGAAACTGTATCTCACCTATCGATTGAATAATTATGTAACAATATTCTTAAAGAAAAAAACTGTTAATGTGTCCAGCATAGTAAAGATGCTGTTGCGCGATGGTAAACGCAAGGACGATAAAGCGTGCTCTATGTGCTATGCTCTTCTATTGTTGGAGGATTAATCCGCAAATCATGTAAATACAGCTCCGATTAGTTGAAATAATTACCTTTGGTCTTTTCCATTGGAATTGAAACGGAGGCGTTTGATGGTAGAAAACCGATGTTTGCGTCGCTGGAAATTCTGGATCTTCCCAAAGTTCACCTCGTTTCAAGCACGAACGCTTGATTCGTTCGTACTCGCTCATTACGTCCTGTAAGAATAGAATTGCACCTTTTTTTAACAGCTGCGACGATTATTCTCGGGTCATTAATATTAAGCTATTATGTAATTGCTCGGTTCATTGATTTTCATTCGCATTCCTACTACGAATCCATCATGCTTGCATCTAGATCAACCATACTTTATTCCTACTTAATATTTATAACAGATTACGTGCATATAGAAGGTGAGAAATTAAGAACACCGTTCGCCTTTTCAACGCCTCCCTATAGTACTTTTAATACTCAATTGTAACGATTGCATGATTACCACGAAGGAATTCCTTCACGGATTTTCGTTCGTAATGTTGCGAACAATGCTTTTAAATATTAATATTTCTGCTGTCGACATCATCGCCGTTTAAATTACGCAAGATTACGAACACCGTGAACATCAAGCGCATTAAAAACGCTTATTACGACCTCGATAGGATGTGATAACGCGTTTCAAGACCTCATCGAAGAGCCATTGTATCGAGGTCAACACTTTCTCTCCTGGTTGGTAGTCTTCGTTGCCCGGGCAACGTTTTCCTTTATGACTGCGAGCAAACTTATTCGAACTGGTGAAGAAAACTTGTTTAAGTAATCGTCGAGCGTAAAAAGAACGAACGTATGAATTGTAGCTCACAATTACCATTAAAATACGACTCTTTAAATGCAGTGCCGCGGTTAGCAGCGGATAGTCTAAATAGGCGCGAACGAGTCCGTTCGTTCTACCTTAATGAAACAACGCAGACCTATAGGAGATAAAGTTTGTCTTACGATTTAGTCTGATATTTCTAAATCGAATTGCGAAACCGTAACCATAAAATTCATCGATAATAGCCGATTTGGAAGATGATATTTTATAACTGTAAAAGTAACCATGGACATTGCGTTTCTCCCTTTCTAACGGCACACGCAATTTCTTTCGTCTAGATCGCAACGCAGATCTCTTGAAGTGTCCGTGCAAATACAAGCGCTTTCGAATCCTAACGAATCGACGATTTCCCCTGGCGAATCATTTATCTGGTTGTTATTACTCAAAGTCATCGTCGCGAAAGAGATACCTACGAAACAATCTAATATTGGTAATTTGTACGCACAAAACGAGGATGTCCGACACGGTTGAACGATCAATGACAGTGTGATTATATTTTGTAACTACGCTTGATAACACATTTCCACTGGCGTGTAGGCGATAACGCGGGAGAAGGTGCGCGGGTGTAACTACATACTCGTGAAAGCGTCACGATTGCGAAACGCGTAATTACATCGGTTGGACCGCCACGTTCTGGCTATTGTTTCAACCAGCCAGCTAACCCATCCACAGAACAATCCGGTGCACCAATTAAGATCGTAACGAGTTGCTACCACGTTGCGGCTAATTAGAATGCCTCCAAGAACTCTTCTACTTTGAACCATTTGAACGGTTCACCATTTCGTGTGCCATGACGCTACCTTGGCATACCAGGTTGAGGTGTGTCTGTTTCTATTGTTGTCATGACAAAGGGTCATATGTTCGCTTCTGCCTTTTTTCTTATTTAACCCTTTCGCAATAGGGTAAGAACGATTTAAAACACCTTTTCAATGCTTATTTCACACTATCTCCTCTTGGAATTATTAAGAATTTTCTGCAGAGTTTCTGATTGAGGTAACCGTGTCGGTTACGAATTACATTTTATTAAATAAATTTAAAATTTAGAGGAATTCTCTGTTCAACCGTGTCATATATAGTAGCATGTTCGTTGTCGCGGGTGAATGATTCAGATTGTCGTTGATAAATTTTAATCCTGTGAACCGGTTTGCAACCAGTTGTGTCGATAGACCGGTAACGAAGAGGCGCTTCGACGACTGTACGCTTAAACCTGCACGATTTCCTTGTAGAAATCTAACAAATCCACTATTTCTCACGAAAAATTCATACCATATGTCCTGTTTTTTCGCATAAAACACTTTCACTCTACTGTATCAACTACTTTAAAAACAGAGCGCTAAAACCTACATGTATACCTCGACAGAGTTGTTAAACCAAGTAACCGGCTAATGAAAGCAAAAAGGCCACTTGCGACATCGTTTGCAGTCGGACAAGTGGCCTTGATTGATCCGCCTGAAACAAAAGACCCAAGATAGAGCAAATAGAACAAAAAGAACTAATAGTCGAAAGGATAACAACACGGATAATACTGACCCCAATATTGGCTTCGACGAAAATGATCAAACTTAATGCCGCAAAAGCTCGCTAGAAGCGGTTTGGCGGTTGTACAACTTCGTTCCACAGGAAACCGCGTGGACGTTTTATTTACTTTTGCAGAATTACCAGTTGCCCGGTATTTTTTTGCGGCATCTCGCGGCGCGGTGCGCAATCATCCGACGAAGGGAAGCATGAAAGCATACTCCCGCGGCGTGGTATTCCATCAGAGGTAGACGGATACCTATGGCACGTAGCACGTACCATGGGGAGAGATTTTACGTGCCAGGTTATCCGACTTCGCCTTCCGCTAAACCGAACACTTCGCCGATCCACTATATACGTTAGGTGTATAATAGCTACCATACTCTCGTACCGGTCGGACTAGTTTCACGCTTGGTTCTCTCGCGGCCTTGAAGCCCGGCAACCGCCGCTGCAAAACTTGCCGAGAAAACCTTTATGGTTTTCTGCCTCTCCCGACGTTGTTGGACCCCGTCGTGTCTCTACGGATACCGGCTCCCCGCCTTCCGGAATTTCAGTGCCGCTGCCTTCAGCTTTTATGCCTACGATAGAAATGGCCTCTGCTGTAGCCCGGGACGCAAATTACAAACAATTCTATGGCGTGCCCTGGCTCGGAACGATGCTAATAAAATGGACCGATCGGAAATGCTCCCTCTGTTGCAGAAGGTGTGGTTCGGGAGGGATAGAGTTTCACGAAAATGTGGAAATGAGATAGAGAAATATGTAGAATAATTTTGTGGAAGGTTTTGCTGCAACATCCGCAAGTACAATTCAGTTCTTGTGGTCTCGATGACTAATCGTATACCTTTCTATTCCCCCGTTTGTTTATTTTCCACCTATATTCACGGTTCTTTCGAAACAAATCCATTTAAGACAAGTACAGCTATTTAATTGTAAGAGTAAGAGTCGTATGAAACCGAGGATGAAAACTATCAGAATATTTTTTTTCTTTCTCAGTAACGTCAAACGTGACCGCCTGTATCTACATACTTCGATCAGTTGCTACTTGTGGTCTAGCAAAAATCAAGTAGAAACGAACAAGTCATTCAATGGAACGAGTGCAAATGATTGTAGCTGCGTTCCTTTCAATCGGTATACGCAATCAATTACGACCATACGGTTATGGTGGGTAATAGACAAGGCGATTGCGGCTACGCCGTTAACAAGAGAAACGTGTATCAGTGCAGAGGATTATTTCTCCGATGTGGCAGAGCGGTCGTGGCAAGTTGCTCGCGTAACGGGATACTTTAAAGAAGAGTTCTGTATAACCTCGTGCACTACGACCTTAATTTCCTTCTTCCTATTATGCAGTGCTCCATTTTTCATCCTTTTACCAGCATCTCTCGTTTGGAACAATGATTTCAAAGCGACTGAATTGGCACTTGTAGGTACAATTTGTTGCATTGTGCTCTCAATTGTTTTCCGAGATGAACAATTTTCTTATTCCACGTTTCAGAAGATCTATGATGAACAAAAATAATTTAATAATTATATTCTAGCAAGTTATGATGATTTTTTGATTAATCTTTATAAAGAAGCATTTACAAGTAGTAGTGTTCTACCACACCATAAGTGAAAGAAACAAATTATTTTCAAGGTACGCTGAACTCCTGAAGCGAAACTATGTCTTTGTATCAACGGTGCAGTGAACGTGCAAGGTGAGGAGAAACGGAAATTCACGACATAGTAGTCCATAAACGCAGATCTCACCTGTCATATTATTCTAATATAACGACCACGCGAATCACTATAATCCCGCGTGGATTGTTCTAATAGTTTGTTGATTTATAGTAAGATATACCGGTAGTAAGTTCTCTTAGAAGTCATTGCCAGATCTCATCATCTGTCGCTCCTTAAACGATTCTCTTTGTAAGTCCACCAGGTGAGGAGATATAATCGAGCAATCTAAAGCGGCTCCCACACGAACAACAATTGATAATATTATCTATTTGTTTAATACTTCAATGCTAATCTATTGCACGTGGAGCCCTTTAAAATTCAATTCATAGATATGTTTCCTCGAGGATGCGCGTGACGCGTGTCGGAAATATTTAACCTGACTCGCGTATGGATTGTTATCTGCTGTTTACCCTTTGCCCGACCTCCTCACTTTTCTACAAGAAAATTATACCTCTTCCAAGCCCAATCCCTTTGCCACACAATTATTATCGCGGCTGGAAGTCATTCAACGAACTTTTGAAATACAATGGGAATCCCTTGGCCGCGTTCTCGTGATAACGATCGTTTTCTCCAATCTGATGTCTCTTGAAGTCACCTGACACTTGAGAATAGAGATAACCATTGATCGTGCGATTTGGTTGAATAGATTGGAAAGATGAGAATGCAGAAGAATTTCGCGATGAAGTGTTAAGATACCTTGGGGGAGATGAGAACGCTCGCTTTCGTAGGCTTCATTCGTTCCGGTTCTCAGAGACGCGTGTTCGCTAAGGCGACTCGTGTCACCGTTTAATGAACGAAGAAAGAACAATGAGACATCCACCTGTCACTCGCCACAGTGACCAAGTTCTGAGTGTTTAAGTAGACGAGACATTTCTTAATTTGATATTCTGTCCAAATAATAGTAGAGCATAGATGTGTTAGAGGGCAAAACTTTCACATTATTCGTGAAACTTTAATGTATACCCATCAGATAATTTATTTTAGTAGTTTCTTTGGCAGGTTATTTCTCATGTGCTTCTGAGCTAGAATGTGAAAAGTAGCATCGATCTATCTGTCACTGGAAAAATTCATTTTCTGTCATCAGCGGCATCGTGATAGAAAGGTTGTCGAATATTTACGGCTTCATAATTCCCTGTAATTCTTGTCAATTTGAGAAACACATCGACAGAATGACCAACAATTTTTATTACAAATAAATCGTCAAATTATGTTCGTTCCAATCATTGAACACACTTTCTCTGCGTAGCGTGCGCGATCGCATGTACCGCTTAGAATTTATGCAAATTTTTGTATCTCCTTTTCATACATAAATGGCATGATTAAGTTCAATATCGAATTCAGATTGTTCATCGTTGATATGCATCTAGCTGGAAGTCCGAACATAATCATTGTTTCTCATTAAAGTAGGCGATTCTGCGTCTCGCGAATCACTTCCTGGCGGTAGCACAAGCTCTATCGCAAGAAGTTTACGTAACCAGCAATATGGTGCGCTCGATATCTCGTGTCTTGTTGCAGGATTTCCGCGGTGTCCACTTGGAACTTTTACTGGTTTCGAAATCAGGAACCGATCAACCGAGCAGAAACGCCGTTTCAATTTACGCGATCGTTGGAAATCGGGCGCGCGAGACGAATGGCCAGACGATGACTTACACGCTCAAGCGGAACTGGAAATGGCTAGCACGCGGTGAAATTTCAACCTGCCGTGTGTTTCCGTGCGGGGTCTCGCCAATTTTCCGGGGGCGCAACCTGCGCTCTTTATTCTCCTCGGGACGTTTTGCTTCGCGATTGCTTCGCACGATAATGAAACAACCTGTAAGCAGCCGCTCGTGCTCCCACTCCCTTGGCAAATACCGGAAATTTGTGCAAGCGCCTTAACGCTATCACCGCTAACAGATCAGGCGAACCACGAGTCTACATCTTCCACGCACTTCTGCCGTCTACCTTTTGGCTCGTGGTATGTTCTCCTATGCATTATCGTGGATGCATACTAGTCTATGCGAAACGATGCACGCCAAGCTATCCGACGATTTATCTTGGAAGCGAAGCCGCCACTCACAATTTTGCCACACATCCTTCGTTAGACATCTTCCTGATTCCAGGGGAGTAATAAACAGGTTTCTACGATCTCGAAGGGATCGTGTGATGTTAGAAGATGCATTAAAAAGACCTTTTGAACAGCCTTTCGATGATCGTTGCATAACCCTGAAGTCTCAATCTCTCAATACTTTCATGCAGTATACCACGAACTTCCATAAAACCGAATACTATCGATTTTTCCAATAAATCCAAACCTCCGAGTTAATACCTTTTTATTTAATGGTTCTTGTGTATTCGCGATAGCATGAACTCGGAGCTTCACGAATATCTCAAATGTAATAAAGATGCCAAGCAGGTGTAGAAATCTTGCGCTCGCATTTTCTACAGAACGATCGTTAATTCAGTATTCATCCTGTGGGCAACTTGGCGCCATAATATCCTATAACTGACACTAATTTCAACCTGAATAGATTCTGATTTACGGGGACTCGTCTAGCAAGTCGGGTTTCTTCTCATTGGCAGCGAGCTCGAAGACGTTTTTCTGATGCCATTTACCGGGGTCGTTGCTCTTTAGCTTCATCTCAAACGTGACGAAACGAAAAAGTTCAATATATCTAGTTTCACTTCCGAATGATACAACATGATTCCACGTGACACAAATAAATTGTACTTGTCTGTTAATTGAGACGATAGTGTAATATTTCGCCAAATCCATTGTTTCCTGAGCAACGGTCGAGGATATTTGAAATCTGCAAATGCATTCAGCACGAACGTTTCTTTCTTCATTTCGCAAACTGCGATTCTTGTTTTCATAACATCGTCAGCCATTATGCACAGTAGCAGCT
This sequence comes from Xylocopa violacea, assembly GCA_963969225.1. Taxonomy (NCBI): domain Eukaryota; kingdom Metazoa; phylum Arthropoda; class Insecta; order Hymenoptera; family Apidae; genus Xylocopa; species Xylocopa violacea. The sequence continues at coordinate 39,034,837 of CAXAJV010000002.1, forward strand.
TAAAGGAAATTTAACGTGACTCATCTGGATTTAACGGTTTGCCAAGGTTCCTGGTTCGCTTCTTTATGGCCTTTATTAATTTATCATTAGATTTTCATCAAACGCTCAATAGATATTCGATTACTCGGCTGACTTCTTAATATATAAAACGTGTTTTCAGCCCTACGAACTCTGCAGAAACCTTTACACAAGAACCTTTTCCCACATGTAGTGTAACATTCGTAGTGCCTGCGAAAAACAATTGAAAAGACCAAATACAAAATTTCGCAAGTCTAATTGCTATAATTTTAGAGAAACCGCGGTAGTTTTTTTAAATAACTTTCCTTTCCTACGTTACTCCTCCTTACGCTTCCCTCTTACGTATACTTCATTGTTACTATTTTCTTGAATTTATAATGTGATGTGTTTCCGCATACGGAATATTAAATAAAAAAATAAATATAAGTAGTATTTTTGAGATTCAAGACATAGATTGCAGTGAGAATATCCAAGCCTTAAGTTATGCATATTTGCATGATTTTTGTCAAATGTTTGCCTGGAAATTCCAATAAAATTTTATCTGAACTTGATCATCGCTTTCCCTTCTTTTATGTCTAGCGAAAAATGTGCGGATTGCACCGCAGCAAAACATCGCGAAGGCAAGGGTAATAAATCTCCTAAGAACCAAGAGATTCCCTTCAATTTATAATCCCGCATCTTCTCGTGGGAGGGGACGAATCCACGAGTCAGAAGGTCGTAAATTCTAGGAAGCGATCGAACAAGCCGACCATCGGAAGTGTTCGAACCTCGAAGACTTTCTACTATCTCGTCTCTGGGAATTCTTCTTTCGTTAGGATAACGACGAACGTTGAGGACAACGAGGAAGATCACGATGTGCGAGAAACGACCGGTCTCTCCTATTGGCTCTCTTGTACACACGCATTGCTTCGTGCCTCCATAATTTGTGTGTTTCGAGGTCGTGGAGAGAAGAAGACCCGGTTTCGAGGCAGGAGAATCTCAAGGAGGTAGAAACGTGTCGGTCGAGTTCGAAGTACCTCGACCATATCGAAGAACTGTTGCGAACAGGTGATACAATAAATATTATTTCTATTTTTCTTCCTTTTTTGTAAGTCGACAATGCAGTTACCATTCAATGTGAACACGTTACGAAAGAGCAAGCGAGCGAACGAACCAGTTAAAAGGTAATTGTATAATTGCGCCAATTGTAACGCGAGCAGTTCGAGGACTGCGAAACGCGAATGTAACGACCCACATTTTGACGTATCCGGCAACTCTTTAAACGATTACTGAAACTCATGTTTAATTTCTTCGACTTCTCGTTAAATTTTGTGCGCTCTTTTTGTAGTTTCGATTTAGTTATAATGAACGGAAGTGTAAAAGTAGCTTTAAAGCAAGCACGATATAATTGTATAAAACGTCCTAGCAGTTTTACCATTAGTAAATATAACAGCAGTTCGATAAATGGGCCACGAACGTAACAACGTGATTTTCTATGCGCCAAACTGGTTCTGCGAGTGTGCATTTCCGATCTTATCGAGCGTGCGATTTAGTTTTGCTGGTTGCTTTTTCACTCGCAATTTAACAGGCAACAGTATATAAATTTTACTAAAGAAACTATGATCTCTGTGGCTCGACTTGCCTCACAAAGTGGAGATCAGATTTCTAGACTAGTCGGCAGAACTAAACGTTGAGAATCCAATTTGTACCGCACGTTACAAATATCTGGTTAAACCTAGCTGTGAGCAAGTTAATTAGTTTTACACTGTACAGAGTATCGCAGTTAACCGTGATTCAAAGATTTGAGGTACATGAAAAATATCAGAGAAGGGACATAATGCTCTTATCGTCGACTCTACAACCAATGAACTTATTTTTACTAATTTTCTCTACAAAGAATCGTCTTTGATGAATCAAAAGGCGAAGACTGACCTAGCGTAAAGCAGAATATGCGGGATGTGTCAGGAGGAACGTGTGTATGGTTACACCGATCGCATAGATGACGATAAAACAAAGGCGTTGAATGTGGGCGATGTTTGAGAAAGTAAAAAATGCTCCAGGGCCACGTATATTGTCTTTTGAGCTCACAACGCCCACAGTCAACGTTATCGTAATCGCATGCGGGCATCGTGCGTTCAACTTATGAAACCACGACTGGAAGAATGGATTTTGAAGAATGCGAGATCACTTTCGACGGATAGATCCCCTTTTCATGCTGCGTTGCGTAATCAAGGCGGTCGAATGTCTGAGATTGTCTGTAACATCATTGCGTATCGACTCAATTTTATTCTACAAATTGAACTTGTTATATAGCAAAGGAAATTTATGTATCGTATCGAAATGAATTCGTAATAGTTTCGTAACTAATGAACAGAAAGAGATAAAAGGAATCAACGAAGAAATCACACCAAAATGGATGAAAAATTCGTTTTAATTTAAAATTTAATCGCAATATATTTATCCGGCATGAATAAATTTATTGAATTATTCACTGGATTGAGACTTCGCAGCGAGTTTTGTTTCTTATGCATTGATATAACAGCTGATACATGTAAATTTGATAGATCGTGTAATGATTGTCGGAATTGTTCAAAACAGGATCTAGAAGGCGGAAATATAAAACGCGCGCTTAAAGAAGGGGTAAATTACGTTCGATCACGTAAACGAAAGCTCGTGCCCGGAAAGTAAAAATGTTATACGTGGCTTTCGAAGACATGAACCCGCGTTACAAGGAAATCGCAATTCTACACCCGTACCTTCGCCTGCATTATCCTGCCGATACTTCTGCAAAATACGTGCGTTTCGTACCTTTCACTGGAAAATGTATTCGTGATACGAACTGCAGAACATATGTAAATGTCTGTAGAACTCGTATCCTGTACGAGTAAATTATACAACGACGTTTTGTTAAATTACTAATGTACAACACTTTTCTACTATTCTTTTATGTATTCAAAACATATCTTACACGTATGATTATTATTTAATATAGATATCATAGAATACAAATCAGTATTATGTTTGTTAAAGACAATAGTGAATGAAGTTTGTATAGTGATAAATGTAACTGAAAATGATTCGAAACGGAAGGATCGAATAAATGTTTGTACTTTAATATTAGATTACAAGTACGGTGTATATCAAGTTCGTTTCTAGGAATGCACATGGATGTTTAGAAAGAAATCATACAGATATTATGTGTTCTTCATTTATGCCATCAGAAATTTTCGTGTTACCCTGGGGGTTCGCATTCCACGCGAATTAAATAGTTTCCATTTCACTAACTAGATTCGGTGTACCATTCTAGGGTGACTTTCACGCAAAGAAATCATTCTGGTCACATAGCGCGGCGCACCTCACTAGAAATTCCATAATGACCTACAACTAGGAGGGAAATCTTGGCACGCATGGGTATTTTCAGTTCTTATATTTACCGAAGTGTGGCGGAAGACAAAGTATTTCGTTTCAACTGTGAGATTTATCGCTGCACCGAACCGAGCAAGTAAGTTTGCTTAGCAAATGTATTAATTACGAGTTGCTTGAAAATGTTTGCGAAATAGAAAAAGCTAACCAGCAATTGTGCACTAACTAAGTGTGCGCGCCCATTTGGAGATGCAGTTAAAACAAAACTCTATCTTACTTCTCGTGTTTCGTTTCTTTCATCACTGTAGGAAACAGCGTGAACGGTTTCATAAGTAACGCCAACTACTTTCTCCAATCTCTCTTAAATACAGTGCCATTTGTCACAGTACATCGAAGTCGGATGCAAAGTAAAAAAGCAAGTGTAGCAGAGGAATAACTAAATAAATTTTCAGATTACTATTGAAAGATGCTATCAACAGAAATGGAAAGTATCAAACAAATGTATATAGATTCATTCAATTAAAATGATCACCTAGTTAAACAACCCTTTCAAATTTTCATTTACAACGTGGTAATTACATAATATAAGATAGGATATTTCTCACCTTCGAAGCTAATTTATATTAATTTAAAAGTTCCTGCATCCAATACTTTCAATCTCTAACAATGAGCTACAGGTGGTAACGATATCATACGATACTCACGTTAACCATCCGTGGCTGCGCTTAGGTTGCGTTCTCTTCAGGCTATCACCTCTTTGCGGAGGTCCTCTTTGAGATCCTCCTGAAGGTCGCACGTTCCTCTCACTTTATCACTGGTTTCCGTCGGAAGAGACAAAGGTCCTTACGCACACACTGATCTTACTGCCACTTGCACTTTCATCGATCGACCTCACTGCGCAGAACCAACGAGCGAGTTCGTATAATTAAAACTAAAAATTGAGAGAAACGATTACGATAATAAACGATCAGTTACAATCGAACCGTATCGACAAAAAATTAAATAATGTAGGTGAAACTCATGTGAATCCAGACGCGAAAGGAACATGTCGCGGCTCCATAAACGGAGCTACTTCTACCACTGACTACAACCGACTGACTGAATGACTGACTGACTGTGCGCTGACTACCAGCCGTGAACTGCCAGCCACAGATCCGGACCCGATCACCACCATCCCAGCTGGCCTTCCTCCTCTTTCTCTGGCCGCCGACTTACTGACAACCACTATCCTCTCTCTTTTACCTCCTTCTTTTCGTACCACGATTTTGTTGTTCTTTCAGGTGTTCAACTTTGGGTTCATGACATTCTATCGATAAATTTTAAATCAATTAAATATTTTCACGATTTAGCATATTGAGTTATCAAATATTTAAAATGCTAAGAGGCAGACGTATTTCTGACTTAAAACAAGTAGATTATCCATCGAAACGTATCATTCGTGGCATACAAATTAAAATTGGAAAACATTGTATAGTAATTACACACTTTCTTATGCTGGTATCAGGTACATTTTTCATTCATTTGACGAGCCTAAAATCATTCTATTGTTTCGAGCAGCGTAGCATAACGGGATCTTGATAAAGTATTCCATAAAATGTTCAATGCATGATTACCGGAAGCCGTTCTTCTTTCGGTGAACCTTTCTTTCCTGCTAAAAACAAAATGAATGAGCATTTACTGTAGCGATTCCTAAAAATTTGTGTTCATCTTTATTTTGTATTTATTTTATTTCATTAATCCTAAGAAGGTTAAAATGTCTCAAAGATCATCATACCTAAGGCCAAGTTTTGAACTATCAAAATCCAGTTATCAGTTATTTAAATGGCTGTAATCAGAGTAGGATAGAAACGTGATGCAGAAAACAATGGTATGTTTAAGCGATCGATTACCACATCGAATATCTTCCCATGATTATAGACGTTTTGAATAGTAATAATGACAAATTCTAAATGATAAGAAATATACAAAATTTATTTTTTAATGACAGGTAGAATATACGCAAGAAGAGGAATAAAAAAGGAGTGATCGTCAGATCGTACTGGAAAAAGAGAGCAAAAGCGAATAGTAACTGAATGAAGAGAAAACGAGGATTGTAGCCCTGGGCTACAGGCTGTTCTGGTGAAAGCTCGTGTGCATTGAGTTTACTCGAAATCTTTGTTTTAACACAACGCCAGTTACTGTTTGTCGTATAACAATTGATTCATAGAACAGCATATCTTAACTCGCAGCAATTACTTTACTTGAGAGAATTGAGCTATACTTCCAATAATCTGTCACGTACTATTTAGTCAATATTTTGGAGATAGTACCAGTTTGCATAAAAACAATGTTTACAGGAAAGATTTTTGACGACTCAAACATTAACAATTACAATTTTATGAAAAATGTTTTACCACTTTAGTAAGGCAATTATTTCAAATAGGGACGATTCTATCGATAGGGATTGCCAGCCGCCTTACGGCCGGTTGATAGAATACCAATTGAGATTACTACGCAGTCGATAAGCAAGCTTGCGAACATACCTTAAAAGTAGGGGATGACACACGATAACAAGTTGTACCACTCCGTACTCTGTACGATCTGCACGTAACAGCAAATGTTGTGCCCACTCTGCTCCCATATCCGTTAACCTCTTTCTCCCCCACTTTACTCCCATTGTAAGTAGCGCGCCAAATTCAAATGCTATATCTACAATGGACAGATACAAAAACACAATTTCCTCATATACAGTCGAATATTCTACTACAATTCGCAAAATTTGTATTGTTTTTTTATTATATATTTAAGTGTAAGATATGTAAGCAATATCTTTTTCTAGTAGAAAATAAAATTAACTTTTTTATAAAATAATTTTTATCATACTTAACATAACTCAACTTATCATACTTTACAATAATTAGTTATCGCGAATATTGCAGTATATTATATATTCAAATATACTCAAATCTTTTTCATTCAAGGTCCAGCATGAGACGAAAGAAATAAGTATTTTAACTTACATTTTCTAGAGGAAACTTACACTTTTAGTTCAAAGTTTACATCATAAACTAGTGTAACATGTTTTGTCAGCTGTATTTGCACACTTTTTCAATATTTTAACTTTGCAAACACTTTTTATTTAACTCAAAAATGAAAATTTTAAATAAGAATGAGGAGAGACGCTACCGCCATGACACCACCAACTATTCTACGAGGAGTTTGAATTTCACGATTAAATGTTCGAATGTGATTGGTCGAAAATATTGTACGTTACATTAACCGTTCTGATGGTGGACAAGGCTATTTCCAAATTAAGTATTAGATGTTTCTAACAATAAGACGATGAATGATGATTCAAAATAATAAAACACTGAAATAGTAAATATTATAATTCGTATATTTTAATACTAAAAACATTACAATTGAGGCCATGTTTAAGAGCAATTGATATTTCAATTTATACATAATATAAAACTGCAAAAGCGAAACTATTTAGAGATACAGTACAAATACTTTTAGGAATAAATGTGTGGAATACAAAACTCAGTTTGATTAATATATATTTAGATAGAAGATAACACAAATATATATAATGCTATTAAAATTATTTGTATTATAAATGTGAAAGTCATTTTGTAAATATATCGAATCAAAATATACCAAAAGGGTATTATGAAATTTGTGGAGGTATAAATCATTGTTGGTGTATAATTATCTAGGAAACTGCATAATATGAAATTACTAAATTTACAAAAACATTTCTTACAAAACCCATGATCTACATGGTAAAAGTTACATAGAAAACTAAAGATGTAGTTCATTTATTTCGATAACGAGTACTAAATCTTCACTAGAAATAAGATTGTGGCACATTTTCTGGTATAATAATGGCATATATAAGAATCCAATTTTTAAATCTTATAGAAATAGTTGAAGCAGGTAAATATAAATTAAACAAAACAATTATATATTTAGTACAATATCGAATTGCATTGAATAATTGATTTTAAGAGGTTTTCTGTTCGAATTTTTTAAAGATTTTTTCAAATGTTTGATAGATATAAAGCAGTGAAATATTTTTAGTTGAATTTTACATTTGATATAAAAGTCTTTATATTTAATAAAAAATTGTTAAATAAGTATCATTTTTTAAATTGCATGCATCTCAAAATATATATTTCACGTTAATATTTGATTTAGAATTAGAATTAGATAGAAATTACGTATAAAAGAAAAAAAATTTTAACTAGTAATTAAGCAAGAAAATTCTGTAAATATTACCATTTTTTATACATATACTTTTTACAAAAAGTTTGGTACAAATTATAAATGTTCCATTAAAAAATTGTATATATTAACTAATTTTTTAATTTAATACTTTTTTTTCTGCATTTTGATATTTGTAACAATTATATGATAATGTTCAATATCCTCTTTTTTAATTAGGATATTAATCACTTTTTCTTTCAATGAGAATAGGAAACAAAAATTAAATAAACTGTATTCTATTTTTTCGTTTCTAAAGCATTATGTGGAACACATATTTTATAGCAAATGTTAGCAATTAATCAATACCAAATGTATAATATACCGTAATATTCATTCTTTCAAGAGCATTATTATGATTTTATAAAAATTAATTATTCGTTCGCTTGGGGATTGGATATCGAAGTACTAAAGCACTGTCTGCTGATATAATTGGCAATACATTGTCACAATGATGATTTACTAAATGACTTACGCTATCGAAAACGCGATCTTTTGTGCGAACCTGAAATTACAATAAATCATACATATTCTCATTCTATATATAAAGTATATCATTATCAGAATACTTACTACGCCTTCTGGATCAATTAAGAGCAAATGTTTTGGTGTACCATTGTTCATACCAGTAAGGACATATTGTCCAGGCGAGCCTTGAGATTCTCGAACCAAAAAATCACCATCCTAACAAATATATATATATGTATAGATATCTATATATTTAATAATAAAAATGAATTTTTTTACTTACTCTCGTCAGCATTGATTCTGCTTCTGCGCGACTGACGCTACCATGAAACCATATCTCTTGTTTCAATTGTTGTTTCTGAGAATGTGGACTTAATCTATTCAAGTCCGATATCGCAGAACTAAATGGCTCTAAAAATTATTCTTTATTATGACAAAAACTTATGTTTAACGTTATATTTACAAAAATATTTCATTTTAAATTACTCACGCATATCAAATGCATCAAAAAACGATGTTTGGTCACGATGGGTTTCTCTGGAAGCTATTATAACGCTATCATTTACATAATTATGTTCAGGAGGTATATTGAAATTTGATGATGTCCCATCGGAGTTCAAATCAATTAAGTTACCAGTTTCTGCATTAATAATAATGAAATTAACTTTTGTTGATTTATGAACTAATAAATTATAATAAAATATTTAAAAATAATAATTACCTGCCAATTGGTGATGATGTCTATCAGAATTTGATGAAAATGTGTCATGTAAAACAGAATTCTGTACATTGCTTCGTAATCCATGATTTTGAGCAGAATGATGATGTTTTAAATTAGGTAGTGTTGATGCTGTAATTGGTAAAGGTGGAACTGGTGGAGGACCAATATCTGGTGGTACTTTTCCTGGCAGGTCATTATAATAATCTCTGTCTGCTTCCCGTATGCCATTTAACATAGGACTGTATTAAAAAACAAAACATACCAATAAAAAAAATGTAGATTAAATTTATAACAAATATAGTTTACTAAATATATACATATATATTTACTGTAATGAAGTTGGTTTTGTAAGAAATTCTTTGAATCGCAATTCAAAAGCCTGCCCAATAGTGGATATAACATCCTGTGCCAGTCCTCCTCCACATTCTAATACATAACAAGCACGCCATTCTTGCATATTTTTGGCAACATATGCAACGAAGTCCAGTATTTCCTATACCCATATGATAACTGTTTTATATAACTGTATAAACATAAGTAATAATAGAAAAAGTCATTCATTTGCTGCAACAATGACATAAGTAAAAGATCAAAATTATTTAAAGTTTAGAGTTGGAATTATTATTGCAGCAAATTGAACAAAATTATATGTTATGGAATATAATTTACCGTGTCTCCACCTGATGCAAAAGATATACGAGGCATTTCATGTTTAGCAATAATATGTCCAGTCTCTATATTTGTCAAAGCTAAACTGCAGCTACTAATGGTCAAATTTATTGTGACACCTGTATGCTCCATGCGAGGCTTATCTGCTATGGCCCTTAACACTTTTCTATCCACCTTTAAATATATAAACAGTCAAAAATTTCAAATTACAATTAGATAAGTGAAAGTTGTTGAATATCTACCCTCCTCTTTTTATCTGCAGACTTTAAACCAGCTGCTTCGCACACCCTGTTTATACATTCTCTAAAAAAAATTTATCTTTAAGAAATTAAGAGAATGAATTTCTTTTACATTATTAAATTAATTTACATAAATATGAACAGATACAAAGGAATATCAAACAACTTACTTGGCAACGCATGATCTTGTTTCAAAATCTAAGCTTTTCATAGATGTATATACTTCAAGACATCCTATGTACTAAAATAAGTAATAATTTATAATGTATATGTTGTATAATATTATGCTCATACCATTTTTCAATTATAAAAATATGAAAACTTACTTTGACAGTATAAGTAATTCCTTCTTTACTCACTAAATGATCAGGATGTAACCATCCTCTGGCTGGTTTACTTATAAAACTACTACCGCCAGTTGCCATTTCTAAATTTTATACACATATGTATACCACTAAAACAAATATTTTAACGTTATATAAAACATTAACTTTAGTCTTTTCGTACAATTAAAATATATTAAATTAAATTTAAAACTGAATTGATAGACTTTTTTAACACGATCACATCATATAAACTATCACTTATATTGATATTCTTTAACACCCTTCAATGATATTTTTAATAACAAGATTGTGATTGTTGCATAATGGAAGTAAAATTATTCAAGATTAAACATAATTTAAAATGCTGTCGTAACAAATGACGAACAAATGACAAACAAATATGAATAACTAAAACGTTCCGTTAACTGCGAAAAAGCACGTCGAATACTGTACGTATTTATTCCTCAGGAAATGAGATCATACCTCATAGACGGTTACTGGAATCATATGTCTACGATACGATTGTACGCATTCAATCCCTTGACCATTTCGTAGAAATTTTTTGATCACTTTATAAAATGAAATACTATGATAAACTTATATTGGTCCACATTTTCTGCCACACTGAAGTTAGGGGACACATGGAGACACACTCATTATTTTGCAGAATTACATAGATGCTACATAATAAGAACATCCTATACTGTACAGTTGGGATCTTCCGGGGATTTTTATCAAACTTTCAAAAATGAATGTAAAAATTGAAAGATGATATCTGTAAAGTATCTTGCGTCATACTTCTTATTTTTATAAACAATTACATATATATGTATATATATAAAATTGTTTTTATAAAAGTTCTAAAACATAAACACAATTTACAACTAACGATGGGTTAAACTAGGTTGGTCTGTATTTGAAATTTTAGAGGGAAGAGAAGGTTTGTTCATCTTTATTTTAAAGGATAAAATTTCATATTACTGTACTTCATAAGAATTACTTGTTCGTTTAAATCTATGTAAATTTATTCTACATGTACAGGGTAATCCATTCGAGATATAACTGTGCGTGCGAGATTGTACACTACTATAATCAAGTACCCACACACTTCTGTAAAATTTCATTTTACTTCTGGTGGTGTCATCTCTTCAAAATGTATCCAAACTGGTAGCACAACGTTACCGACGTCGAAGTAAACTAGTGATAGACTGATGACGCCATCTCTGCAAAATGTGCGGAGACTAAACTGCGCTTTAGTTCACCCACGCTTCGACAGATGGCGCCACTGGTTATTCGATAGTTTATTTTGCTGTTGATAATGATGTTATATTGGTTTTCTACTTAATAATCAGCGCGAATTGTGCAGTGAATAGTTTATTCAGTTTATTTAGGAGAAAAGAGACAATGTTTTTGTATATAATATAAAAAGACCATGAAAAGAATAAAGCTTAAGCCAAAAAGACCAAATGCGTTGTTTGAGCTTTGGTTAGAAGAATGGAGGAAAGAAGCTGCGTCCAAGAATTCTGATTTGCAGTATCATTTTTCAAAAGCGCTTTCTTCATTGAGAAAATATCCTCTGCCTTTAAAATCTGGAAAGGATTGTATAATATTACAACACTTTGGCACAAAATTATGTTTGATGTTAGACAAAAAGTTGGCTGAACAAAAAGAAAACAAAGATTCAACAAGTGCTGATAATTTTATTGATGTACATTGTAATTACAATGAACATCATGTACCTATAAAGAAACACAGATCGCTAACACAACAAACTGTTGTGGATGTAGATTTGATGCATGACAAGGTAACTAAACATTTGTACATGTTATGTTAAGTTGTAATTAAAGTTTGATTGCAATTTGACATCAAAGTTGTACATTTTTTTGGTATTCAAGACAAAGAAATGTTAATGTGCAAATTTAAGAAATTTAAAATGAAAATGAAAATTATCTAAAATTAGATAAAACGAAATTAACGTTTTCATATACATTTGTTTCTTCATATATAAAGATATTTTAGATACAAATTTGTACAAATTTAACATAATAAAATTAATGCATTTTTATTTCAAGACAGAACTGGTACCATCTGAGAACTTAAATTTAGAAAATTATGTAATTTTATTAATATTATATAAAAAAATGCAAGATCCCTGTTATTCAGGTATTTTTAATTTATATATAAATTCATATAATTGTTTCCTATTGTCAAATTATTTAATGTTTCAATCTATTAGGATATATTACTGAAATGGATCTACTTTCCGAAACAAAGCAATTATGTGAACATGCATCTAAGACATCAATCTCAGATTTATTTAAGAATGGTTTAATTTCTTTGATAGATGCGCCGATTAGGTAATAACACTATTAATAAGGTTTTAATAATTATGTATTTTAATATATATATCCATTAGATTTTAATATGCGATTATACCTATATTATTTATATAGATATAATCTTACTGAGCGTGGTATAAATATTTCAAAGAAGATATGTGAAGTTGTAGATATTGATATAAGATTAACAAGTTTACGTGAATTATCGAATAAAATTCACACATATGTACAGTCATCAGTTTCACAAAAGTTAAAATTAACAAGAGTTTTAAATGACTTCAATAGTGAAAATACGAATATTCAAATATCTAATGAATGTTCTAATAAGAAACAAAACAAAGGTTCAAATAAATCAAAACTATATAAATCTAAGTCTGCAGACTGCATTATTATTGAAGGTCATAAAGAATGTATTGATAAGGATTTTGTGAAACAGAAGACCAGGAAAAATAATTTGCCTGTAAGAAAAGCACAAGAGAAACCAAAAGAAGCAAATAATTTAAGTAATAATAAAACAGATTCTTCTAACAATCTTCCGGAAAATATATATTTAGAATCAAACAAATTTGAAATAATACTACTAGTAGATACACAAGAGACTTGTGGGTATGATATAGTTTATTAATTTTTTGTCTGTTTTTTTAAAGCTGGTCAGTTTTTACACAATATTATTACAGTGGTAAAATGAAACCTCAACATGATGCTACCATAATGGAACTAACACAACTTGATGTATTATTTGAGATACGCCATTTAAAAGTGGGTGACTTTGCATGGATTGCCAGATGTAAAAGTACAAATAATGAGTTGATTTTACCTTATATTGTAGAAAGGAAGCGAATAGATGATTTGAGTGCAAGTATTACAGATGGAAGGTTTCATGAACAAAAGGTAATACTATAATTAACATACAATGTATCTACAATTTATATGTATATTTTATAATTAAGAGTAGAAAATTGTTTTATGCAGTTTAGATTGAAGCAATCTGGGATTAGAAATCTTATGTATATAATTGAGGAACATGAGAAGGGTAAAAGATTGACAATACCGCATTCTTCATTGATGCAAGCTTCTATTAATACATTGATACAAGATGGTTTTTCAGTAAAATATACTAAGAGCCATAAAGATTCAATGTTTTATTTATCATCATTGACTAGAATTTTAATCAAACTTTTTAAAGTACTTTAATTTTTTAAAAAGATTTTGCCATCTAAGTATGACCATTTGATTTTATACTAGCAACATTTCTTAAAAACAGCATTTTTTTTTAGGAAAAGGATTTGATAGGGTGCAAAAAAGATTCTATTACACAAATAGATATATCAAATAATACTTGCAACCTCATGCAATTTGATGAATTTAATAAAGCAGCATCTAAACAAAAGGTATACATATCATATAACACAACATAATTATACATAACATACAATATATCTTTTTAGGTATTTAAAGTAAGTGAAATGTTTGTCCGTCATTTACTCCAATTAAAAGGAATGAGTGTAGAGAAAGCTTCAGCAATTGTAGAGCGTTATCCAACTCCGCGAGTACTGATTGAAGGTTTTCAAAATTCTGATGGTAATGGAGAATTACTATTAGCAAATATCAATTTTGGTGATAAGAAACGTCTTATTGGGCCGACAATTAGTAAAACAATTTATCAATTATACACAAAAAAAAATTTAAGCTAATGGGTATTTTATACAAATAAAGACAATAATCTTTTACCATTCAAGCAATTCACTTTTTTCTATTCTATATCTTGTTAAAATTGAAATATGTTATTAGTTTATGTGAAAAATCTAGTGCTAGACTACTACTAAACTGTGGTCAGCTTATTCATTGGGTAAATATTTTCAATTTTTTAATGATGTATGTAATAAATGTTGCATATACTTACAATTCATATTAGTAATTATTATTAATGTAATAATGATATTACAAAAGAAATAACTACATAATATATGTGCAATTAATTATATTCTATAATATATAAAATTTCACTATATTCTTTTCTCGTTTTTAAGGACACTTATATGATATTTAGAATGCCAAGATTTCAACAGAAATAGTAAACACACATGCAGCGCTGAAGAGTCATTCCCTTAGTGACAAGAACATTGTGAAATATGACATACATGTTTTAACAGTCTTGAAATCAAAAAAATTTGTTAACAGGTAACACTTGCATCATGACATACAATACAGCGTTATAAGTTTTCCATTAGTACATACTGTTCCAAAACTCTCGATTTTCATCTGGTATAATCCCGCTGCTGTCAATATACATGGTTTGTTAGATCTGATTTGCATCATGTAAAGCATTCTTTGAATCTTCACGGGATTTTCATACCATTTGGAGGCGAATCTATAGTGTGATCCATAAAGTCAGACAACTTTCTGCTTTCATAAATTTATACGTATTTTAAACTTACATTGTATCGGCCAATCTTGAACTTTCATCCAGCAATACTTGCCCAGGCATACTAACGACGTACAAATGGATTTGTTGAGCTATAAGAAACACGGCAGTCCTGATGGCTTCTCCGGGTCGCCCTAAGAACATAACTAGCTGGAAAATAAAAGTAGTACTTTATTCTTCTTTTCCAATAATCGTTCATTCCATAAATTATTGCGAAAAGCAAACATAAGAATATATAATTGAAGTTTTCTCACTTCAACAGCTGTCACGCTGATAACCAGCATATTTATTCCCATCTGAATCAAATATAAATTCCGACAGCAACTGTCAAGGATCTCGTAAAATCTTGGAACGAATATTGAATGAATTAAAATTAATTAAAATTCAACTTGACTTGAAATTACTTTTAAACAATAGGTACAGACTGGAGAGCTTCGTGATGTAAAGTTACGGATCGTTTGAACTCTTCGTATCCTTTACTATCAAAGTTTGATTTATCTTTCATCGAAGTATTATTTTCTGCAGCTTCCAAAATTTGATATCTAAATGTGTTTATAATTAAAATACAATGAATATCAATAAATGAGATAAATACTGTAAAACATAAAAGCGATCACACAGTAAACTGCACAATTTGCACAGTTAAAGTACCATGCTATATAACGAGGAGGAACGAAGTAATTTTTACTCAGTGTGTTATATTTACCCACATACTGCAAACAAACCGCAAGCATGATGAATAATAGTAATGTACAATGAATCGACGACTACGATCATTAAAACCACAGCAATCGCAACGCAAGACAAATGTACATACACGCCGTAAAAATATTCAAACTCGTCCAGGATCACGTAATTAACTTTAAATATGTGCTGTCGTGGCCGAGTTTCATTTAATGGCAAAATAATATCCAGAAAGGGATTACGCAAAGGAACGGACAGAAACAGTACCAAAAATGTTATTAATATTCCTGAAACGAATGTTTCTAATTGATGCATCGTTTACTAAATAATTATCGCAGACATAAAAATTGCGATTCCACTTACTTCTATACATATATGCAAGTTTATTTCCCTGTTCGGTAAATTTGTTCAACATGTACAATTCATCTTTCGAATTAAGTAGATTTCTTCCCCGTATCACAAATGCGAATAATTTTCGAAACTATAACATGTTTAATCGTTATAATTTTTCGTATTTAAATTGCTTCTTTGCTGTATAAGTCTGCATACGTACGCGTGTTTTGTTCGAATGAACATTCAGTAATTTTATTATGCTAGCAGTTCCTGCAAGCAGTTGTGGTAAATCCTCGAAAATTCCATCGTAATCCTTCTCGCGTAAAGTATTATAGAATTTGATAGTCTATCGGGCCGTGTGTTACAGACGTGTAACAATATTATATGATTATTTGTTTTGTTACTTAAAATTAGATGTTTTTTTCATTCTATCATATTAATACTACGCATATTCGATTGATAGTACGCATTTTATTCTATCCATCGATTATATGATAGTTCTTACCGCTGGATAGCAAACGCTTGAATATAGTATCAGTATTGCAAATACTATAATATTACTGGTTTGATTATCCTGATATGGATTTATTCCAAGGATAGATAAATATGTTTTAAGCGTTTTATAGTAGGTAATATCAAACGCATTCGAAATCTGCTCTCTATTTTCCTGAAACACTGAATATCTACACTTACATAACTCAGAGATTTATATTTTTAATTGAATATCATAATCGAATAATAAGTTGTAAATCATAGAATATTAGTAGAACTTAATTCACACAAGTTTATTTTTTAATTAATAAAACGTTCACTTTCAAAGAACTGCGACTGAGTTATCATAGAAGTCCTACAGTACTAATTTTTTTCTTACTGTGCGTATTCTTGGGTTTCTGGAATGACATTTTAACTAGCGTAGAGAATATGACAACAAACGTCTGTAATAAAACTGTTCTGACCGTTATAAAACCGACAACGGGAAGATCTTAGAAGTCAATTCAGCGACTGTAGTTAATCTCACCGCTCGATATCAATACGTGTAATTTCGCTATCAAGTAAAATTGGAAACAATTTCTACATAGTCAATATACATTTCAGTGTCATATTGTAATAGCGATGTAGTAGTTACAAAAGTGTCACTTCAAAGGCCGGTTGGTTGTACGCCAATTGTGCTAGAAATTGAAGATCTATAATTATTCTGAAATATTAACGACAGTAGTTACAAGACGACATCCGTTTGAATATCCAGTACCAGGGAAAGCATTTTCAAACAAGTAGATATTGGGAGTTTCGGAACATCTTAAAAAGAATTGCTACTTACATTACGTATGCTTGTTTCCCCCGAGTTGTGAGGTGACTAAAATTCTTCCGATTGTCTATTCAGAACTTTCAATCAGAGAGATAAAAGAAATTTCACTTTATCGTTGTTTTCATTTCGCTGCTAAAGTTAATAAATTTCGACTTTTCGTGACAAAATTTTTCAATACCTATATAATTCGGTGAAATGGTAATAAATTGATGATTTTTATAAGATTTACAATACGATTTTTTTAGATAATGCTGTGAAAAATATAGTTTAATTCTTCGTTTGCATATTTCATAAATTCTTCTAAACTATTCAACAATGTATTTTACTTGTTTATTCTATTTCTATTCTAAATTCGACTAAATAAGCGCAATATACTCAACTAAATATTTTTGATTGACAATGCCGAATCATTCCTTCAGTGATGTCAACATTGTAAAATACGACATGCACGTTTTGAAGGTCTTGAAACAAAAGTACTCATTGATGGCAATTAAATGCAACGCGTTATCTGTAATATATCTTCAATGTTACGTACTGTGCCAAAATTTTCCATATTCATAGTGTATAATCCACCAGCCGTCAATGTACACAACTTTTGAGTCTTCATTTGCATCGTATGAAGCATTTTTTGAATTTTTACTGGCATTCTATACCATGTAGAACCGTATCTATTTTAGCAAAAAATCAATAATTATTTGCGCACTATATATGCTGTATTAAAGACGTACATGTTGTTTGATAGATTGGAACAGTGATCCAAAAGTATTTGTCCAGGAAGGCTAATCATGAACAAATGGAATTGCTTGGCTATAAGGAATAAAGCTGCTCTAAGTGCTTCTTCCGGTGTATCTAAACTTACGGTCATCTGAAGAAAAGTATTACTAATTATTTTACATTTTTTGTATTGTAAATTGTGTATAAACACTTCTTTACATTCGATTATTCTTACTTGGACAGCTATCGCGCTTATGCCTATCATAATAAATCCAACCTGAAGCAAATAACTAATTCGAAGGCTTTCGTTGAGGACATGATAAAACCTCGATAAATAATAAAGTAATAAATTAGTAAATTATGTAGTACACATTAGAATTAATAATTTACTATACTGTGTTATTTTTTGACGAGTATACAAACTGAAGAGCTCTGTCGTGCGTGATCACGCAATTTTTAAATTGTTCGTGCATGTAACTCTCCATGATAGCTTCATTAGTAAACGACTTCTCACTCCCTGCTACTTTCTGGACTTGATACCTGTATTCATAACAAGAATTGGGATAGAGTGTATGAGATGCATAGAATGTTTGCTAGCACAAAGGATATGTAGTTGTATAAAACTGAATATGTGATATTAATAATCTAACTGTGTATGGTTTTGTTAACATAATAATATTTACCCACACACAGCAAACAATCCGCTGTTATGATGAATAGTAAGAATGTACAAGGAATCTACGGCAACTACGCTCACCACAACAATGACTGCCCCCCAAGCTAAATGTAAGTAAACGTAACAAAAATAGTCATCACCGTTAAAAACTAAATAATTGACTTTCATTATTTGTTGCCGTGGTCGAGTTTCATTTAGCGGAAGGACGATGTCGAGGATAGGAAAAATTAGTGGGACCAGCAGAAAGAATGCCGTAAAAGTTAATATAGTATCTGAAAAATGTTAAAAACAATTTTTAGATACAATCGAACTAAAAAATAATGATACTGTTACTTACATCTGTACAATTGTGCAAATTTGCTTCCTTGTACGGTAATTTCTTCTAAAACGTGTATCCCATTGTTCAAAGTCAATCGTTTCCACTCTTCCGTCACAAAGTCGAACAATTGTTTAAACTATAACATGACATAAGTTTTACGAAATTTTTACGACTAGCTATATACGGAAATTCACTACTATTAAAAAAGATGCACGTACATTTTCCCTGTAAAAATACACATTCAATATTTTAACGGTGCTGATCGCAGATGCAGTTAAGTGTGGCATACACTCGATCGCTGCTCCCATATCCTTGTTACATATTGACACATAAAATTCGAATGACTATCGAGTCAAAGGTCCCAATTGTTTAAAAATATTATCCGATTATTTACTTCATTACGTGAAATTCAGTTACTTTGGTTTCAGATGTTATTCCTATTACTTTTCTTCTGAATATTAGGTATATTTTTCTTACCGTTGGAATAAAAATGCTTGTTGTACTAATCACCAAAACAGTTACAATAATATTTCTGATTGCCTTTCTTTGATGAGGATCTTGTCCCAAAAATTGCAAATATTTCTTCAACTTGTTGTAATAAGGGATATCAAATATATCGAAATGTTGATCTCTGTTTCTCTGCAATTCTAAATATTCTGAATTTTAATTAATTTTGTAAAAATAATTATTCGTCGTTGTACTACACGAATGTCACACAAGTATAATTAATCTACTGCTTACACTTTGAGTGCCATGTTATTTGAATTTAAGTAACGCATACATGAGTGACATTGTTATTTATCTTTTCAGTGTACTCACTTTTCATTTAGGCACTCAAAGTGTTAATGATGTTAGTTAAGAATCGATGCAAATGAAGAATGTCCAGAAACTCGACTGCGTTTACTCGTATACTTCGCGGTAAAATGCATTCATCTGCATCGAGTCTAAAGAGAAACTAGACATCCCAGTCATGATGTACATATATTTTGTTTTTCTTACTATTCATGTTCATAAATTCCTAGAATAACGATTCTGTGTTTGAAATGTGTAGCAAGAAACGTTTCAAGAAAACTACCTTGCCAAAGGTATGAAAAGTATTCTTTATGGTCGTAACAAAACGATCAAGTTATACCGGTATCTTTGGCATCAAATGGCACAACGCTACTATATTATTTGGATTATTAAGTATTGTCCAGGAAAAGTTTGATTCCTTGACACGTAGTCATTATGACGTCATCTTATCGTTACGATGTTGTAGGAGACCTGCGTTGTATATAAGAAAATTATATACACAGTTTTCCGAAGCATCTGTCGGTTGCAATAACTGTGAGAAATGATCGAATATATTGCATTATTTAACGTGCTTGTTTTCAAATTGGCTGTTCGTTGGTAGATTCAGCGAAAGACAGACGATTGGTCATCAAATATCTTTGAATTCTTGGAAGAGACAATCTTTCAGTACGTAAGACTCTCAAACTGTTGCAAATGCGCTGAGGATCCAGAACGTCACAGGAATAGTCCTATTTACAAGCTTCATATTTTTTAAATTTGACGATACTTCCGCTGTACGCACGAAAGGAAAAATTAATTACCTTTAAATCTTTGTTCCTGATCGACGAATAATCTGGGTAAGAATAATTTTATTAATTAATCTTGTATATTACATTATGAATACTGTGTTTATTTTTCCTTAACTCATTCACTAAAATGCAAGTCTGCAACTTTCCTCTTTCATTTCATTGTACACGATCATTTGTGGTTGATCGTTTTTTGCAATGTTTTAGAAGTTCTTGGTGTACGCGCATACAAATACTCGCTGAACCTCCGAGAAAATATCATGGACCCCCTAGAAGCCGTGGTCTCAAAGTTAAGAGCTATTATTTTATTGTTAAACTATATACTTTTGTTTCTTGGCTGAAGGATTTAAAGTTTCTGCACTATCCTTTATAGGATAGCGTCTCTGCGCTCTCTTCAAAGCAGTAGTTTACCAGCATTGAGTTATAAAGTTTTCAAATAGCTAGTGTTGTATATTGAGTAGGTATGAGTAGTTAAAACAGAAAATGACCGAACGTGATATGATAAAGTACTGTGCAGGTATCTGAGATTACGAGTTCAGGCGGGTATTCGTGATAGAGGTACGAATATTTGGACTGTCCGGTACTTGACAAAAAGTGCGACACTTTTTAGATTATTCGGAATAGGCAAAGTCAAGCGACTGAGTCCTACACTGTAGGATTTCTACATTATCGGTTACGATTTATCAAGTAGGATTGCAGATAAAAACATACCGAGGCCGATAATGCTGCACAGTACATCGATTCAAATGCATCATTGCGTATCTACAGATTTTTGAAAAATGTGAGTCACAAAGGGAGGGAGACGCGATCGATTCCATACATGACAATAAAAAATTCAGGTAGACAATAGAAATATCAGATGAGACTGTAAAGCTTACAATCCAGTTGATAGAAAAAACGTGTACATGATTATTACTTAATTCATCAAGTTATATATATATTATACTATAACTTAGAAACGCCTGAATTTAAATAAAAACGAAAGATTTAGAATTTTATGATATATATTACATTCATCTTTCAAATTTTCACTTGTACGTCGACAAAAAGGGTTCCAAAAATACTACATTATAATTACATACATATATTTCAGAACTGTACCCACAATTTCGAATTTTTCACAGACAAGTTATCATGTAAACTTGCACAATGCAAAGTGAGACATTTTCATTTTAATGTTACTCACATGTTAGAGTTTTAACAGCACCAATGTCACAATTATATATAAAACAAAGATTAGCATATTCAATTTATTAATTTCAATTCAAGCTGAGGCCTAGTAAATCACAATATCAGTATATACAATAGAATAAGAACCGAACATGTATTTTTAAATACGTGAAAAGATTAAAAACTCCATTAAGCGACCAATGTACAGTGTATGAATCGTAAACCTTATGCAATAAGTGTCCAATGATGTTTCATAACTATCAAGTAGTGATTAATAGGGAGGTCTCGAACGAAATATATTTTTCTCTTCAGTGTAATCAGACTGTAATCATAAAACTTTGAAGAGTAAAAATATTTAGCAAAACTTCCACCGATTTCCGCATTCGTTGCATAACACAAAAGTAGTCATAGGTTCATCGGCCGATCGCGTTTGCACTTGATTGTAGGTGCAGTTGCGTTTCTTGCATTTGCCACATTTCAATAAATCAGTTTTCGTTCCTTGTACAGTAGCAAGCTGTGCATCGTTGATTGCCTCCTTCTTAAATTGTTCTCTTAATTGTTTTATTTCGTCGCTTGCCATCTCTTCTGCGGTCATTACAGCAAGTCTAGCGGGTGTTATAGCACCAGCGATAAAATTAGTTCGGAGATTAGGATTCTTTGCATCGCGTAAATTAGCGACTCTGCTTCGTACCTAAAGTGACAGATCGATTAGAAATTTCATACTTATAACATCAGCGCAAAAGTATATAAAAATGAAAAGCTTACTCTGTTTTTATATCTGTTGTCAGTGTTTTTAAATTCTGCATAAATTGCTTCTTCTAATTCTTCAGCTAATTCCTCTGGAGTAGCACAACCCTCAATTGTATTTCCATCCACTCTTAACGCCGCTGCTAACAGTTCCCTACATTTAAGCCTTACAGCATCTGTTGTGGTAGGAGCAGGAAAAGTTGATTGTTTTCTTTGAATATCTTTGTGAGGTTTTTCTTCCTTGATTTTGACATCGTTTCCATCTGTGTTATCCTTATCTTTCTTTTGATCTCCATCATCCTTGTTCTTCTCTGATTTATCATCTTTTTTCTTTGAACTGCTTGAAGAAGTAGAATCCTTTTCTTTATTGGATCCTATATAAAAAGAATGTAGTAAACTGTACAATTTTTATTTACGTTTTAACAAGTTTTACTTTTATCAATTTATTTTTTACCAGACAAGAATTTTTTCCAATTTTTTATAAGAGTTTTGGATAATGATATAACTTCTTCATCTCTACTTGATTTTCTCAGTGCATTCACTGTCATCCCAATACGTGTCTTGGTCAAAAGTTCTAGGTCAACAGGCAATTTTTGCAATATTTTAAGTAATTCAAGCGCTTGCTCTTGCCCCTGTAAAAAGTACAAAACATTGTCATTTATTAGAAAGAAAATATAAGTATGAAATTCACATGAGTCATCAATTTTTTTTTATCATAAAGTTCGTATATGATATTTATATAATTTATTTAACTTCATTAATTCTTTTCAGACCAATATAATTAATTCAAATTAGTAATAACTATTTCGTTTTTACATATTATAATTCGTTATGTAATTTAATGCATTGTTATTGTACATCCTTATTATCAAAACACACATACACATGCATACATACACATGCACATACACTCATACAGCCACTTCTCTTAATGAGACAATGTATGCGGATAACAAGCATTTTTTTAGCCATCTTTGGTATAAATTAAGGGTTGAAAAGTTTCAGTCATCGTATAAATAACCGAAAGAAAACAATTTTTAGCGCTGAACGTTGAATTAACGTAGAGATCATCAACGAATTCAATGTCTGCGCGGGTAGAAAAATTTATAGCGTGCACTTTAATAAATTTCACAATGAAAACGTGGTTTAACCATTGCAAAGGTTTGTGAACACGTTTAAAATTAGTATGCCCGATATCAAAGCTGTACGACACATTATAATTATAACGCTTTAGTTAGCGTCGAATAACTTGTATACTAAAATTCATACAAATAAATATTTATATTTTACAGAAACATTTTAAGGAATGATAAATATATATCCGCTGTACATTTACAATGCATTATAATAATCGCATTTTATATTGGATAAGAATTTTGTTCTTGATGAACAGTTTCCAATATGCCGAGCAGTACACAACTATATTTTACTCACTTACTCACCGTCCCGTCACCGCTCGACATTTTGTTTAATTTCTTCTGGATCCGCAGCACTTCTTCTTCGGCACTCATTATGAGAATTTAGTAGTTTTTACACAAAAAACCAATATAAACACATACAGCACACCAGGCAGGCAAACAACAAACTCCTGAGTACGTTTATAACCGTAACTTGCGATGCGGAGTTCGATACTGGATAGGTAACTCGCAACATGTTGAGCTTGCAGTTGTATGGTATTTTGTAGTGACATCTTTAGCGAATAAAGTAAAGTAAAAACCGTGGGAACATTTAAAAATATTTAGTTACAAAGTGTCCAACAATCAACAAGGGAAACTAATTCTTTACAAAAAATAAGTAAAATGTTTATATGAATTATGCGCATTAGTAAATATGTAAATGTAGTAGTTATATATCTTATATTTTGATCGATATTATTGTGTAAATAAGAGTGTGTAATCCTCATCAATGTATTTCTATAGAGGCACTGTAAGAAAAAAGGTGCAATGAGAGAAGAATGCGCGAATGAAAGAAAATAATATACTGATGAAAATTTATATAAAAAAAAAATGTTTTTCGTTGAGCAAGATAAGAGCGTAAAGCTCTTCCAAACGCCATCTATTGGCATTGATAAATGTATTAACCAGTAGTAAACAATAAACCAGGAACCAGTAACCAATATTCCTAAGGCTTGATTATATTTGAAGATGATCGTGTGCGCAGGATAGTATAGTTATGAAAGAGGCTTAAGTTAGGAGAGTACTGGACAATAACACGAGTATCGTACAGATAGAGGGGGGGTACGTCCATGCACCAACTTTCGCCAGTCCGATTATAGAATTAGATTTCACCGTTTACGAACTTGAGCGTATACGCTAATTTATAACCTAATATTAATGTCACTTGTGTTACATTCATGTGTAAATGCTATCAAATGCTTTTCAAATCATTCATGATTTGTTAATAAGATCATGTAAAGAAATGAAGTTATGTGATTTCGTGTGTGTTAACAGGTAGCATATAAGTGTACACCAAAATTGTTTGTAATAATGTAATATTAAAATTCAATATTTCGAAGTCAACCGAGAGTTCGATAAATTTCCGTAACAGTACGAGTAGCATTTTTTAATGACATTAGATAATATTTGCATACATATACAACGATCATTGACTTCTCTAAATTATTAATTCACAATGCAACGAAAAATAGTACGTTAAGTCACGGATTAAAATAGAAAGTGAATGTTTCTTTGTGATCATTATGTGTGAAGACGCCCACATCAAAGAGCAATGGCAACTTTTACAAAGTCTTCGAACTACTGTAGAAGGCTTATTAGTTGATGGTGTTTTAAATGTATGGAACGTTTATGGTGGTTTAAATCGTCTTCACAATGTAATGGAGCGGATATTCAAACATGGCTGTAGAATATTTAATCGAAATGTAAGACGATTGTCTTGGTTAAAACATTATGACACTACTCTCTTATAATTGTTTGTTTTCATTGACAATTAATTTAGATTCTTTTGTTTTCATAAATCCTTCAGTATTTACTCTTTCTATGCTTAGAATAATTTTAATACTTTTACTTATTGTCACATGTTAATAGTAGAATAACAAATAATGGCTAATAATATTTATTACAAGGGTGAACCAGATTGTTGGATCTTTATTCAAGGATTAAATTGGCTACAACCCTCTTTGGCATTGTCACCTATTGTTTCTGGAACAGAAGATTATCTTTCAAATTTACCAACTCGAATAAAATCGCATAAAGATATGTTATGGTTATATAAAAGGTAATCTTAAAATATATTTATCTAGTTTTTGGTAACGCATATGACTAGATATATAAATTTACATAACAATTTACTAATTATTAGTTTGGAAAGTCATTCTTTGTCGCATAAGCTTTCATGGCTTTTGTCTGACAAAGAGCATGTACTTTCTTGTTTTGAACCATGGGCATTTCTATGCCAAGAGAACTTAGCTGAAACTACACTATTATGTTTAAGAGCAGTAGAAAGAAATCAACCTATATTGCTCACGGAAATTGATCCATCCCTGGTAAGTTATTTTTAATAAAATGTGATTTGTACAATTGTCATAATTTCATCTCATCTCATCTTTTATCTCAATATTTTTCTTTTCAGTTTCTACCTTGTTGGATATCCCCAAAAACAAGCCCAAAGAAACATCGTCGGTCCTCCTCATATCCGATCAATTTTCCAACAACATATTTTAGCATGCCAAGAGACAAAGGTATGCATATTGAAACATGTCAATTAGAATCATTAAAAATAGCATCTGATGATAAAGTTACTCAACATGATGGTGTTAAATGTGATGGAAATGATCAACATAAAACATCAGATCCCAAACAAATTAATGATATACCCTTAAAAACTTGGAGTAGTCTCTCAACATTGGGTAAAGATCCAGCAAAAAATGTTTCTGCAGCTCCATCCTATATGGCAAATAATAGTTCACAGACAAGTAATGACATTCAAACACCTCCTGTCGAATTGTCGAAAATAATTAATGTAAATTACGGCGGGTTAAAGCAGTCTACACCAGCAGCTGTAGATAATAAATTACTCATGAAGCCAAGAACTCCAGTAAGAAAAATGAAAAATAAAAGTAAAGTAAAACAAAATCAGATTACAAAGAAGTCCAGCGAAGATTCTGATGTATTAAATAATGAAGAGGTGTCAATTAATACAGTAAAGGAATACCGCATTCCACCATCTATACCAAATGAAACAGATATAAATACTTGTAGTACGAATACTGCAGAAATTAAGGTTTCTCAGAAGCCAAGAAGGAAGAGCTCTTTCTTGCCAGGATCTGCGCCTGAATTCTCTGGCCCATGGAGTTTAGAAATTGAGGGTCAAAAGGACATAAGAACACCAAAGAAAAGTTTCATGGAAGATGGAGGGAGTAGTGTTCAACCAATGGCAATAGGTTATTTCCCACGACCGGCAGAAGGTCAGAGTTTAACAAGCTTTCTTGCTTCTGCACAGTTTTCTCGAACGAATGCTGAATTAGATAGGGAAAACGCACATTTCAGCGTCTCTGAAGCCATGATAGCTGCTATTGAGCAAGTGAAGTGTAATAAGCAATGGCGTCTTATGGAGGAAGCAACAGAGGAAAGCGACGAGGAGATAAATAGCTTGAAGCAGAGGATACGATTGAGACGTCGCCAACGTCAAGAAGAGCGACGCAAAGGAAGAACATGGAATCACGAGCTATTGAGTGATGGAAAAACTGATACAACAACTACTGATCAAAGTGTTAGTCCTCTGTCTACCTCGTCTGATACACCATCGGAAAATATATCCACGGACGGTATAGAGGATCTAGAAGTAGATGACGAACGAAGTGCATTGAAGCTTAAGAATGCTGGAATTTCTATATCCATGGCATCCTTATACTCAGATGCAGATTTATATCAGTCGTCCTCACCTACACATGGAACAGAATCAACATTAACTGAGAGTAGCATGTCCGCGGAGGGTGTAGCTCTGTCGCTTCTCAGCAGGTTTAGTGAGAAACAATTACCAAGAGCAAGTGAGTTGCAATGGTTGGTCTCTGAGAAAGATGCTCCGCAAACATTGTTACCATTACCAAAAAGTTGGCCAATTAGTCCGGATGACGCGGAAAATTCACGGTCAGTCCCATTACGTGGAACTACGGAATGGGCACCACCAAGACCTCAAATTATTTTTACACCACATCCTCCACCGGTGTAAGTTTATGAATATAGAAAATGTTATGTACTTATATGCATAGACATAACCTAACTATTTCGCTAAATGTGATATTTTCTTATTCTCAGGCGGCGAACTCTTATAGCTAAACAGAATTACAATTGCGCAGGGTGTGGAATGAAAGTTGCCGTGAAATATGCAAATAAATTTCGTTATTGTGAATATTTAGGTAGATATTTTTGTACTGGATGTCATACTAATCAAGTGGCATTGATACCTGGAAAAATTTTATCTAAATGGGATTTTAACAGGTATAAGATTCATTAAAAATATATAAATTTCCATATAAGACAACTCTATTTACATAATGTTTTTTCATTCAGATATTCTGTATCAAACTTTTCGTATAGATTATTGGATCAAATGGTGTCAGATCCGTTATTCCAAATAAATGACTTGAATCCATCATTATATAGACGTATAAAGCAATTAGACCGAACAAGACTATTACGTACACAATTATTTTTTTTTAAAGACTTTCTATTTACATGTCGATTTGCAACAAGGTATAAGATCTCAATATTTTTGTTCTTTCTTCTTTTAGCAGTTACAAAAACTACTATGTTTTGAAACTTATTATCTTTTTCAGTATTCAAGAAGTGCTAAAAAAGGAACAAAATTATATAATAAGCGAACCTCATGTGTATTCCATTCAAGATTTGATGCAAGTTAAGTATGGTATTTTGCCAATGAGGTTACAAGAATTAGTTCAAATGTGTAATATACATATTGTAGGATGCGAGGTAACATATATAATAGTCTATTTATATACTCCATTCAAAAATTGATGGTGTAATTAAGATGACTAAAAAGATTTACAATTTAACATCTCCTTCTTTAACGGTACTGTATTCAATAAAATTACCTAGAAACATTGATAAAGTTTTATAAAACATTACAATTTTTCAGCTATTTTAAGTGAACTCAATTTTTGTATGGAGTTTATTAAATATTTATGTTTAACACAATCATTTATGCTTTTTTTAATTTTAGTTATGTCAAGCTAGAGGATTTGTGTGTGAATTGTGTTGTTCTAAAGATGTCATATTTCCATGGGAATTTTCAAAAGTGAGTAGGTGTGACATGTGTGGTGCATGTTTCCATAACGAATGTAAGCAAAACTTTAATAAAGTGGATTGTCCACGATGTATTCGCTTACACGCTAGGCGGATATCTAGAGAAGAACAATTTTGACACACGATAAAGTTGTCTTGCGTTATATCTTTGCCTATGAATATGGAATTCATGATTTAAATCAAATTTACATAAATTACCGTTTGTAAAAAGATGTTCTCAAATTATATTTCGGTTTCTATTTATTATATTTAATATAAAATTAATATATAGTAAATTTAAACTGATCAATGAGAATAGATTTGTATTATGTTGTTAATTATGTGCTAAATAGCATACACAAATTACATATTTTTATTTTAAGAATTTAATATATTCATAGATTTCGCAAGTTGAAATTTTGAATTTGCTTGCGTGAAGCAAACGTAGCCAAGACGTAGTAAAGACTGAGAAAAATGTGATATTTAAAGTAATTGTAATTTTATTTTAAAGTATTTCCTATTTATTTTTTCATACATTACGTAATTATTTCTTTCGTTATTACGTATATTGTTACCAAGGAAAACGAAGAATTAAAGAAGTAAATTTATTATAATTTATTTATAATACTTTGCTTAAATATATAAATTACTTGAATGTAATAAAAAAAAAAATAGTTTAAAATATGATGTATTTGAAAAATGAGTAGTCATATTTATTTTGCTTTTATTTTTTTAACTGTGACTCTAATTTGTTAGATGTTCAATATAATTAAAAAAAAAGTAGAAAAACAAATTATTGCATGTTATAAACATTGAATATAAAATAACAACACATTTAAAGTAAGTATTAATAGTTTATATATATATATATATATCAGGTATCCAAAAAAGTTCGTGCTGTTAGGACGAAAAGTGAAATTGAAACGGCAGATGTAAACAATCCTGGATGACGTAAGTGTTTACATTTCCTTAAACTGCCAGTCAGTACAGATTTGTGAGGCGTGTCGGTCGTGCCGAAAGCAGTTTTGTACCCAGTTGTTATTTCTCATTGAAAAATATGGCACGAACTTTTCTGGATACCTGATACATGTATGTATATTGTACTAAACAAAATATAAATCATAATTATTGTACCTGGTTCTCGTCATGATTGAAAGTATGCATTGTTTATTTATGAAAGTTGTTAATATCGAAAAATCGAAGTTTATAATAAAATATTAAAAATTTGATGTTATTTCATTTTCTGAAGCTGCTTGTAGAATATTCTTTTATGTCTGAGAAGGATATTAACTCTTTGAGATTGCACTATGTATTCTCTATTGACAGGGCTAAGCAGTGAAAGAATATACGAACGATAAATATCTACAAAAAAGTAAAAATCATTTGATTTTATTAAATTACATCTCGTTTACAATGGTCCACATGCACACATCTTACAAAATAATAAGTAAAATTACAATAATAGTGTACATTGACTGCCAGTAAAAAAATATATTATAATGATATTATGTACACCACCTAATATTTCGACGAGTCTTAGAATTGTATAATATTCCTACTTGTATGGTAAATTTTCATTACATAACAAATCGCCTTAAATTTCACTTAATAATTTTTAGAAATATGTACACATCGATAATTGTGATCAGTATGTACAATTACCCTTTCAATTTGTTATATATATATATACTTTTCAAGAAAAATCCTCGATACTTTATGGTTGTTAGCATATAAACTGTATAAATATTATGTGACAAAATTTTTATTTGATTCTATCAATGTTCTGAATATATTTATATCACAGGTGGTATTTGTAAAAAAAAAAAGAGTTTGCCATGTTTATTAGTAAGCATAGCAAAAATAGTAACTATGACACAGTAAGGTCTGATGAAAAAATACATCTTTTCGTTATACTCATATTACGCATGTAACTAATTAAAGTAGCAAATATAATTTCATATAGAATAGGACAAATTACTTCCTTTATAAATTGTATATGTATGTTCTAATTTATTAATTTTATGCAATTTGTATTTATAAAAATTATACTTAAAATTTCATTGTATTGTGAAAACAAGGAAATAATCTCTTTTTTTATACTGTTGATTTTATACTGCGTGATGAGTAAAATAACGTTACATTTGTAGGTATTTTATATGACTATACTTAAGAGCATACAATTTATCATCAGTCTATAAAATGCAACAACAATGCATAACAATACGCCACATCCTCTATACGGCTCATTAAAATATGAATGCCGTATTATTTATTAATATATGTATATATGTACCAATTGAATCTAAGTTACAGACTTTGCGTACAATATAGTATTATATATAACTACAAAAAAAAAAGAAAAAAGGAAAAAAATAGAGAAGTAAAAGATTTGTTTCAATCTTTACATGCATAAAAAAAGTTTTGAAAATATTAATTTTCTTTTATCAGAATTGCTAGAGTATAAAAGCGTGGCGTTAAAATAAATTTTTCAACAAAAAAAAAAAAAAATAACTTATAAATACTGAGATTATAGAATAATACGAAATTATCAATGTTGTATACATAAATAAAAAAAAAGAGAAAAATATAATTTTGATACGTATAAAGTTCAAGTAGAGCTTTACAGTCATTTAATTTTGTTATAGTTTTTGAATCATTAATAATTTCCTTATTGTGTGATTTCGCTTTTCCCGATTTACATTTATAAGTTAACGCTCGGCGACCTCCTTAATTTTTTACACATTTTATTACAGGCTACCTATCAATAATTAAACAATCCTGTATATTATTGTCAACCATAGTTATAATTAATTACCTAACTTTTTTTGTCTTACTTAATTTATATATCTAAACTATCTTTTAATGGCAGCTTTGCTACTTCAAAGAATATCCTGAAAATAAAAAGTGTATAAGTTCCGATATTACACTATTTCATCCATATACAAAAGATGATAAACAGGCAATATGTTCAGTTGTCAATATGTAAGATTTAATTTTGAAGTTTACGTTTTAAGTTTGAAGTTTACGTGCAACAAAAAAGAAAATAATAAGTAATTTTATTTAGTAGAACAAAACTTTTTAATTTTTATGCTAATAATAATTAATGAGCATTACCAAATTTTAGTGTTGATTTTTATATTGCTTATTTGTACATTTTGAAGCATTGTGACTTTGTGAGAAGAGTATAACGAAATGTTGAACGATGCATGTATTTATGTACTTACTTGTGGCTATACTTATTCCGAACAGTGGTTAGAACTTCTTTATGTTTCCGATGCAAGCCTTGGTTTAAAATATTTACTATGTCTCTTATGTCGTCAACTTTATAACCACTATAATATTCTAGGGTTGGGGTCCATCCTCCCAAATCTTTCATTTGTAATGCAAGTAAAAGTGCAGCTGCAGCCATTTTGCTATCACTGAACATTATTGTCGCATAATCCATCAATGAATACTCCAAAATATATCGAGCTAATGTTAACGTAGGCATTGACACTTTTGCACACTGTTTGGAAAAAAGAAACAAATATTATAATCTGTTGTTACAGAGAATAGAAAGAATATTGAAAAGAAATAGGTTAAGAATAACTCACTCTTGCATATCGTCTGAGAAATCTATAAGAAAGAGGTATACCAAGATCGAAGTCAACTACTTTTAAAACGCTCATTTCCATTCTAATTAATTCTCTCTGCGTGTAAGCACCGTCACATATATACAAAAAATCTTCAACCATTGGAGGTATTCTTTCCTATAAGAACAACAATTATTCACAAATTTCAGTGAAATTGTTTAATAAATCGAAATCAGTTATTTAACGTTGTCGATACTAACGTCGTATTTACTTGCTATGAAAAGACTAGCAGCGCCTAACAATTGTAATGTTTCTTTTCCAACAGTTACTTTTGTTAAATATAGGTCAACTAGTTTCACAGCCAAATATAAAGTTTCATGATTCAATTCAAAGGATTCTTGAACCTCCACCATCCAGTCGACTAACAAGGCTCTCATCCACCGTGAAAGGCACACCTGTTTTCCCATATAATCTCCGATGGGAAATAAACGTTCCCTATCTTTTAAATAATTGAAGATATCCATGGCATAGTGAGAGACTTGGAATGGATCCAACCAATTTTCTGCATCGAAATCCCACTGAACTCCTTCTGGTAATATTCTGTTGGGAGCTGCGTCTAACTGAGCTACAGTTGATTTTTCTTCACTTTTTGCAGGTACTTGGAGTTCACATACCACAATTTCCTTTTCTGTTTTTTCGGTTTCTTCAGACTATTCAAACACACACATTTGATGAAATATTTAGAAGGAAGCAAGAGCAACTGACATGTTATTGTCACATAGATAAGATTATTTACCTGAATATTGCTTCTTCTCGATTTTTTTGAACAGTCATCGCCCACATCCTCTAATGCACTTACATACAAAGAACTGTCATCTGATTTTTCTAAATCTAAACTACGTCTAACATTTACAATTTTACTAGGTATTTCAGCTTTCTCATCATCTTTTTTTACCGGTTTCACACGAGGCACTGGCTTTGGTTTTTGAGGTACCACCTCTGGTTTAGTTACAGCTTTTTCAAGTGTTCGAACAGAACTTGTCTGAGTGAAAGGTTTTATTTCTGTAGTAGTTGTCTTTTTCACTGGTTTCTTTGGTTCTTGTGTCTGATGCGTTGCCAATGACTTTCCAATTGCCTGTGATTATTTTTAGTGATTTAGTAATTAATACATCTGTGTAAAATGTGGAATGAAAAGTGATAAAATAACAAATGAAAGTGGTTAAATTACATACATTAGTGATATTTCCTAGGGCTGATCTTTTAGTTGTCTTTTCTTTTGGTGGAGAAGCTTCTGCTTTTCTTTTTATACGAGGATCTTTACCAACAACAGGTGGCTTAAGTGCATTATTTAATACAGAATTTTGACTTCTTGTTGTTATTCTCTTTCTTCCTGCTGTTACGTTGATACCAGTCTGTTTATTTTGTGCATTTAAAACTTTTGATGGTGCCATGCTTAAAAAAATGTTTAAAATTCAGAAATGTGGTTTTTCCCTGTAAAACAAAGAAATATCAATTAATCACACATTTAATAACATTATAAATTCATGTTGAGAAAAAGTATCATAGTTCATTGTTTTATATAAATCATTACATTTATATATTATATAATAGAGCAATTGATGGAAAGTAAACTGGAACGCAGTTTTATCTTGACACAAAAGTACTTCCAGTATATTTCAAAAAAGCAATTTAATAAAACTTCTGAACTTTGTCATTTTGACAAGTTTGGTTCTTCCTATTAGTGTTAAACTATTATATTAGAGCATAATAATCCTTTTTTACAGAATCTTATTTTACATAAGTATATTAACACGTTAAATGCAAAGTTAATTTTGCTTTTCTTTCCATTGAAGTGAGTAGAAAACACATCCGAGTATAAACAAATATACTGTCGATCTTCAGGGTAAAATATACGTGGCTAAGCGTACACGAGGAAAGCGACATTTTCAAACTCAATAATTTTCTACATTTCTTCACGTATTTGCTTCTAAGTACAATTTTGTAATATTTTATTCAATAGTCGATTGATTTGTTTAAAGATCGAAGCCACTTTCTGTGATAAATTGAGAAATTTGACTATATTTTTTCCACATGAATTTTATTCCTCGACTTGATTCATGGAACGGTACATTCACGACAGGAAAAACGCGGGAATCTACATTAAGGATACCCCATTAAATAAAATACGAAAACACGAGTTTTACGGCCGTTTGAAACCATAGACGCGATTCCTGGAAGTAATTTTGTAAGGAGAAGAAAGTAACAAAATAGATGGAAACGTTAAATTAGTCACGAAGCCTGCCACAAAGACTAACTATTGTGAAAACAACTCAAAACAATCAGAAATTTTCATGAAGTAAAGATGAGATATTTGTACAAAGTTATTTTTTCACAGTGAACGAGTTCTAACTCACCTGCAGATGCGAATTAGGATTTGTTGTGCTCTGGCTCGATAATATGTTTCATTTATGAAATTCTTGTCCAACTAATACGTCGTTATAGTGCCCATTCGTCTCACCAGGGCAACTGAAGTTGACGCTGTTTAAAATATCACAGTTACTGTTAGCGCTTTCTCTGATTGGTTCACTCCGCGTCGTGTAAACCAACCAGAAATGTGGAAACAAATACGAGCGCCGTCTATCCGCAAAATTTTCAATTGAATGCTATACTCTATTCGTTCAAAAACGTATCGGTTTTTATACTTTATGCGACTATGTATTAACTTGTATTTTGTGTATACAATGAAAGTCAAATTTCGAGTAATTTGTAACATTAGAAATATGATTTATTAGTAGATTGATGAAATTAATATATTACTGAAATTTAAGCAAAGGATAATACCGATTCATCATTTGATTTAACGCATTTGATTCGCGGTTAGATAAAACATTATTTCTTATGGTATACCAACGTATATAGATGAAAATACGTATACTGTAAAAAGTAATTTCCCATTACTTAACCTTTATATTCTCAACGAGTATTCTCACGTGAATAGCACTCTAATATGATATATTTTTTGAATAAACAATTAACCTTTGACCTGATCAGTTTGTCGATGAAAAGCAAAACACAAGCATGCTTATTCGAGTTACAAATCTGAATAATTGATTGTGCAATTAGAAGATCGTGAATAGCAATTATTTTAGTCGGTGTTCGTTAACCTAACTTTAAACATGACTTTTGTTTGAATTCTGTGAGAGTTTGTCACGTACCGGGTACTTATTATATATCCTCCGCAAACGGGTGCATCGTCGCGTGTTCTACTCCGAATTTCAGTTTCATTGGTCTACAATATTATAGGCGGCCAAGAATGCAAAGCGAACGTTTTATAGTTAAGTATATAACAGTGAACAACTGTTTTGTCTACTTGTCGGACACCTGGCTACGTAAATTGGAAACTAAGGTTGGTATTTTTGTAACTAACGTACTCCGTGTAACGAACTAGAGATGTGTATGACACGTATCATATATAGCAATAGATAGAAAATCTGATACATCAATTGAAAATCAACCAGCTGATTTTGAACGAGATGATATTTTATTGTCTCACTAGATGTCGAGATTAATATTTTCTCCATTTCTTAGGTGGAGAAGAAAATTCTTTTTTTAATCCTATTTATTAATATCAACAATGTTAAATATTACCAATTTTTATTAGAATTAACAATTTAAATGTTGCGACGTTCATGAAAAAGAACTGTGAATGTTGATGACTGGTTACCTGTGTTGCTTTGTTTTTGCGTCGATAAAGGTGCTTCCTCTAATTTGCAATAATTTCTTACGAATTGCAGGAAAATGTAATTGAAATAATGTACAAAGGCAAAACGTATTACACATCTTGCTACGTAAGGCCAAATCTTAATGAAACTTTGTGCATCGGTACAACTTTTGCAAGAAGTTTGAACATCGATGAAGGGGATGAAGTGTTTGTGTCTTCTGTGAAAGATGTTCCACTTATAACACAAATTAATGTCTTGCCTTTGACTGTGAATGACAGGGAAATTTTGGTAAGTCACAAAACAAAACTTCTTCGCATTTTGTATATTGAACAGTGCAAAATATAATAATAACGTTTGCAGGAATTGCAAGTGGAAAAGGTGCAGTCGACCCTGCTGAATCAAGTTCGAGTGGTGGCTGAGAGACAGCCAATTGTTGCATGGGTTTCAAAATTTTCTTCGGTGACATTAATTGTAGGTAAGTATCAGTTATATCAATTACATACATAATATGCTTCGTCGTCCTTGGAATAAATTTTACGGGTTGATATATGGTCTAGAAATTTAAATAAAATAAAAACAAAGAATAATCAAATTTTATTACCTATAGCGCCATCTCTCCGAAAAGTGCTCAAACTGGTCGCACAGCGTTACCGACAGCGAAGTAAACTACTAACCGACTGGTGGCGCCATCTCTCCGAAAAGTGCTGAAACTGCTCGCACAGCGTTACCGGCAGCGAAGTAAACTTCTGATCGACCGGTGGCGCCATCTATACGCAAAGTGCTGAAACTGTTCGAATATTAGTTTCAACCTCCTGTACAGAGATGGCGCTAGTAGTCACCCAGTAGTTTACTTCGCTGTCGGTAACGCTGTGCGAGCAGTTTGAACACTTTTCGGAGAGATGGCGCCACCAGTCGATTAGTAGTTTACTTCGCTGTCGGTAACGCTGTGCGACCAGTTTGAGCACTTTTCGGAGAGATGGCGCCACGGGCGAAAAAATAAAATTTCAAATTAAGATTTGAAAATATTAAAGCGTATCGCATTGGAAAATAAGAAAAAGGAAATTTCTCTTCTATTTTATGCTAAAATCGTACATTTCTGGAAACATTGGACTATAATGTTTCAGTATAATAATGATTATTCCGTACGAACTCTTGTGAATGCCATTATACTTTCTGGGACAAACAGAACACTTTGTCTTCCCACAGAATCGCTGGAACCTGCTGTCAGGTACGGAAGACTTGAGCAATTGTCGGAGGTGCATATTTCAGACACAGTAGCAAATACAAAAGAGAGTTCCGTGCAAAATGATAGCAACAAGTCATCCAGCATTACCGACAATTTGATTTCAGCTTTGAAAAAGCTAAATCCAATCGCAACCGATCGAAATGCGACTAAATCACGGGAGAACCAAGCAGCCAGGAACCGCGAGCTTTTACAAAGTTTTCGAAACAGAAAAAAGCCCTCGGTCTATCGCGTCCATCCGATGCCCGAAACGAACGCGATCGAAGGAAACAAATTCGACGAGATTGCGCGCTGCCCTTATCACGTGTTCGTACCGAGAAATCAGGCGCCAAAGTTCTCCACCGATTTCGCGGTTTGTCGCGTAAGAAAAATCCCGGAAGACAAGCAATACGTAAACGCAACTAAGACTAGTTTCCTCAGGAAAGACGAATCGTCCGTGCCAAGGCTTTCCACGGAATTAACAGTCAGGTTGTACGTCCTGGAGAACGTGTTGGAGAGGTCCTCCGTACTGGACGAGAGTCATTTCAACGTTAATTACAGTCATCGAAGTATATACATGTCGGATAGTTTAAGAATTAGTTTAAGCTTAAAAATCGGTGCGAAAGTTAGCTTGTGGATGGTAGATGGTTTCGAAAAATGTCTGCCCTCCTCCATTGAGGTATTTTCGTGGAAAGACTCGGTATCCGCGGAAGATTTCAAAGATTACGTTAGAACGCATTCCGTTCATAAAGAACTATGGATCAATTCTTGCGCCGCTATTATTATGGATGACGGAAGTCCTTGTATAGTGAGGATTTCGCCAGAGAAATGTGCGTTCACCATGCTGGAGGAGACTGATTTGAAGGACGTGAGGATCCATGCTAGATCGGTAGAGGAGAAGAGCGATTTGCGACTGTCGGAAGAGTTAAATGAGGAATATCGACGCTTAGAAAAGATATCTACGAGGTATCGTTATTTTTCTTCATTTCCTTAACCGTTTAGTATGGGAAATTTTGATAAGTTTGCATCCTTCGACGATTCTTTTATTGAAACCGACGCATCGTTCGTTCCAGACACTTAAATCACATTTTAACCGAATGTCACCTCGCGTTGGATCTCAGTCTAGGCCTGCGTATGCAATTACCTTTCGAGTACGACCGCGAAAATATTTTAATCTCCGGTGAGATTGGTTCAGGCAAGACAACGATTTGCAAAATGCTTGTAAATTATTTGCGGAGTCCGTCTAATTTCGTGCACACTCACATGCTCGACTGCAGGTCTCTGAAAGGTGATTTACTTGTTATCTACCCGGACAATCCTACAATTTTCTTGACATAAGTTATTATTATCATTTTTTCTCAGGAAAGAAGGCTGAAATGATGCAGAAAATCATCACGACCTCTTTAACCGAATGCATTTATTATCAGCCATCGGTGCTATTCTTAGATGATATAGAGTCCATCACAAATGCGTCGATGAACGACGAAGAGAATACTCCAGACGCTATAAATGCTGCTAGGTATTTTATTAATTTTTTAAATGACAATAAGAAATTGTTTGTACAAAACTTTCTGCTATTAGGGTTACAGATATATTGGTTAATACAGTGACACAGTGCCAAGAAAATTATCAGGTATCGGTAATCGCCACGTGCACGAGTGTTAACAGAATAGGCCAAAAGTTAAGGCCGGCCAGGGGTTGTCATTTTTTCAGGACTGTCTTGTCGATTCCTAATCTCGAAAAGGTATCAAATCAGTCGCATTTTTGTTCACAAAAAATTAAGGTTTTTAATTTGCCCTTATTGCCTTTGTATTTTAATTCTTGTATAGTAATTAAGTACTGTGCGATTCAGTAGTTAAATCCTCGCGTCGGATAAGTTATATCGCAATTAGCATTTTCATGTATGG
Source organism: Xylocopa violacea (assembly GCA_963969225.1). Lineage (NCBI taxonomy): Eukaryota > Metazoa > Arthropoda > Insecta > Hymenoptera > Apidae > Xylocopa > Xylocopa violacea. The sequence continues at coordinate 39,073,838 of CAXAJV010000002.1, forward strand.
TATAACCGGTCCTCTCTAATCAGGCAGATAGAATCGATATTTTGCAATTAATGCTTGGGGACAAGTTGTACGTGCCCGGAGACGTGAATTGGGATTACTATGGAAACAAGACTGAGGGATGGATGGTTCAGGATCTCGTGGATATGGCTGAGAAAGCTGCGTTTGCCGCTTGGAAGCGTCACGGTAACAAAATCTACCGTAATTACTACCTCACTCGCAGTGAACGCTAAATTAAAATGTTTTACAACTAATTATAATAAACCTTGTGTACTAAAATAAAAAATTAAGAGGATCTCTTTGGTCACACTGACAGAGTATTTTCGTAATGGAAAGATTAGGTATCGTTTGCTGATTATAATTGTTAAATAAATGCGAGTAACTTTGATTTTTTACGAAAAAGGGAGCTCTAAGTTGCCTGTTGTGGTCACGGAAGAGGATATGGCGAACGCTTTGCAGAATTGCACCCCAATGTCTCTACAGGGCGTGCAACTGTACAAAGGCGCGGGTCATGTTTGGTCAGATATCGGCGGTCTAGCCGAAGTGAAAAGATCCTTGGTGGAAATTTTACAGTGGCCGTTGAAATACCCGGAGGTATTCAAGAACGCACCGATTAAACTGCAGAATGGCGTTCTGTTATACGGCATGCCTGGAACGGGGAAAACGATGCTCGCCAAAGCGATCGCTAACGAGTGCGGTGTTAATTTAATTAGCGTCAAAGTATGAACTACTTTTTTCCATGCTTCTAATTTGACTTAATTCTATCGATCAATTCTATCGATTAATTCGATCTAAAAATGACTTCTTTAGGGTCCCGAATTGCTATCCAAATACATTGGTGTTAGCGAGGAATCTGTCAGGAATGTATTCGAAAGGTACGAATATTTAATTAGACATTAAATTAATAGGGATCATCTTATAGTTAATATCGAGGTTTACATCGAAATTTGTAGAGCCCTTCGTGCCAAACCGTGTGTTCTGTTCTTCGATGAATTCGACAGTCTTGCTCCCAGGTAACTTAATCACGAAGTAATTTTTGCAACCCTAATTTTCTTTTGTGGATAATTCTTAAACTATTTAACACGTTGGTTGTAATTTATTTTAGACGAGGTCACGATAGCACCGGAGTCACCGATAGAGTAGTAAACCAATTGTTAACACAAATGGACGGAGTCGAGGATAGAGAAGGTGTCGCGGTCGTGGCAGCGTCTTCGAGGCCAGATTTGTTGGACCCAGCTCTGTTGAGACCTGGACGTCTCGATAAAGCGTTATATTGTCCACTTCCAGATGAGGTATATACATTTTCCATAAAATTATCGGTAACAGTAATCGGGAATTTCATGAAAGTAACTATAATCGTAATTCGCCTACACATCGTCAAAAATTGAAGTTCTCTGTACTAATTAAAAATCGTTGGTCGAGTAACAGGCAGACAGAGAGGAAATCTTGGCCGCTCAGTGCAAAACCCAGAACGTAGACGCAACGGAATTAGATTTGAAAGAACTGGCGGTTCTCACCTCAGGATTTACCGGCGCCGACTTGAACGCTGTGGTAACGCAGGCCCGGTTATCGGCTTACGAAGACGCCGTTGCAAACGTTTCCGTGAGTATTCATTTTCAACATTGATGCACGCATTCTTACCATCTATTATCCAAAACACATCATGGCAAGAAACAAAAACGGACTGCGTATTCCGTGGTCCAAAATGCGCCTCTTCTGTTCTTAACGATCGCGTCCCGTTTTGTTGCGCACCCCGTCGTATCTTTCCCCAGCAATAATGAAAAGCATTTTAGCGCGACTCCGGCTGAGAATCATTTGTAGGGAGGCTTCCGAAGTAAGATACTGCGTAATGATGATAATATCGTTAGGTGTATACTCCTCCTCTTCTTCCTACCTACCATCTCTCTCTCTCTCTCTCTCTCTCTCTCTCTCTCTCTCTCTGCCCTCGTGTCCTATGTACATAGAATGTCGAGCTAGCCTAGGTGGGTAGGTACGGCGCGATATAACTGAGGAAACGTAGACCAGGTTTATTAGCGTACGCTGCCGAGAGCACCAGCTATCCCCCATCTCGCTCCACTTCATCCTGGCCTACGCCTCGCTGAACGTCGAGGGGGTTATTATCTTATGCGTTATAATGATACACGGTTTAGGGCCTGCAGCAGTCCTGTAAAATCGAAAGGCAGACACCATCCCCATCCCTTTCTCGTCCCCACGTTTGCCATCCTGTTTCCTGGACGAAGGATCTCAACGATCGAACCATCAGACGATCTCCTTTGACGCCACGCTAAGAGGGTGGCTCGCGTGCAAGGGTGGGATCGAGTTCCGTGTCGTCACGTAGCCAAATCAATTACGATATACGCAAATGATGCTTTATATACGTTCGGTTTTATTATTATACGACGTAATATTGATCAATACGTGTAATGTTTGTTTATATTAAGCTCTTGTTATATTATTATGCAATTTTTTTTAGTATTCGCGTTGTACGATCATTATAAACGTTGAATGTCTCACGCGCGATACGGCGAAGGTGGCAGGGCCATTAATTAACTTCCTACGGAGAAAACGAAGTTGCGCCGCCACTTACCTACCGGAAGAACACGAATATCCAAACTGTACGTCTAATTAGCGCGCGAGTTTCCTGAGCGCGACGCGTTCCTCTCGAAACGCGTCTCACTGATAAGCGATAATGCCTATAGATAGACACACAGCCTGTTTCTCGCTTAACCTACCAATTAATAGCTCCGTCTTTTCAACCTTGATTTCAGGACGGAAAGATCGAGGCGGAGGACATCAAGGTTGTTCAGGCACATTTAATCGACTCCATTAAATCCACTCATCCCTCTTTATCCGTCGTAGAAAAAGAGAAATACAGAAGAATGTAAGTATACTTTTAAACAATTTCTCATTTACTTCAACTAATTCCGATGTTTTACACAGCTACGCTAGATTTTCGAGGAACGATAATTTCGTGGAAGATATGGTAAAGAACCAAAAGGCTACCTTGGCGTGAACCTTTTAAAGCGAACAATTCGAACAGCTCTTTTTAGTACAAAGATCTATATTTTTCACAACATTCTATCGTAATAAACGTATTTCTCGTTTTATTTTTCCATCGTGACATCCAAGTCCAAAGATTTCATCGGAATGCAATCGAATCTCAAATTAATCTCCAATAAACCAAAAATACTCGACGGTCATGGAACAAACTTTCGCTCAACTCTTTCGTACCAAAGTACAATCAAATTTTCTACGACGAGGTACCATCCTCTCACTCGAAAATCGTATTGGAGCGAGGAAGATCGCTCCTCCCTTCGTCCACCCCGTTTACTGCCGTACAAATTTCCGTTTTATCGCGCGTACACGCGACTGCAGATCCGCGGAGTCGTTCGCGTGGACGGGGGCCTAGTTTTCCTCGTTTAGATGGAGCATAAGCGTAATCCGGATGCCTGCGTCTCTCAAGAAACTCGCGGCGCCCAGCGGCGGCGGCGGCGGCGGCGGCGGGGCGTCGTCGTTGCGCATCCCGTTGGAGCTTAACAGCGCGGGGCACAGCGGCACGGAACTTTTCGTATTAATAATCGGTATAATAATTAGTATTTTCATGCGCGACTTAGCAGGAAGGAACGGGGCCGGTGCTCGCGAGACAGAGAGAACGAGACACGCGGCCGGGACGGAACGTTGGGGAGAGAGACAGCGCGAGTGGAACGAGCTCCGCGAACTTCGGTGGATCTTGATTTTAAGTTCGAGGCGAAGGAGGCGCATATTTCACCGCGCTAATGTCCCGCCAGATAAACTACAATATTAGCTACCTTCGCCCGTGATTTAATTTAACTTTGCCCCGGCGCGACATCCGCCTCTAGCTTTCGGCTGCCTCCAGCTTCACAGCCTGGTTAACCAGCAGCCACCCCCAACCCCCCGCTAAAACCGCCCGACAGCCACCCGCGCCCGCTGTGTCGACATGTGTTTCTGGTTTATAGTTTTTAGGGGACGGGATAAGCGGATTCTAAAGAAATTATGCGCCCGTTGAAATAACGCTGGCTGCATTCTGCTTCCGGTCTTTCGTACCCATTCACCGGGTATATCTTTGTTAAAATTAATTAGTCGGTGCTTTCGCTCTGAATTGAACCGAAGCTCGAAGCATCGATGACACTCGTCGCGCGATGATACGTTTTTCTATTGGTAAAAAAAAAAAAAATAACAAAAGGAACGATATTTAATGATTCTTGTACCACTTGGTAAAATCTTTCGAAAACCCGCTACCGTTGTTTCGAAATACGGTATTTAAGCAGCGAAATGAATAAACCGTGCGCTCCGCGGTTAAAGTCGACGACGAGAGACATTCCACGAATCTTGCCGAGTTATCAGGAACCATTAGGCGGACACAGACGGGTGGTGAACGCGGAGGCAAACAAACTTGCACTCGCGATTATTCCGCGAAGAATTAGGATGGCATTCAGTTTCCCGTGGAAATCATGCCGGCATTGTCGCGCGTTCTCCGAACGCTCGATGCCTTTGCGTTCTCGTAGCAGTTCGCGTCTCTTCTTCTTCGACGTTTCCTCTTGTCCGAGGCGTCTTTTCGTCGAAGAAAAGTGGAGGAACGAGACGAGAACGTTGGGCGAACGGAGTAAGAGAGTAAGAGGGAGAGAGAGATAGAGAGAGAGAAGTTTTCGAATGTCAAGGTAACGAGATTAGCGCGACGAGAAGCGGTAATCAGGAATAAAAATGCTACGACCGACGGCATTTACGCTAACTAATCTCCTTCAGGAGGCGAGGAGGCGCTAACGGAGTTAGGACCAGCCAGCCCCGCGTTTCCACGGAGTTTTCGTCGCCCGGCCGGCTTGTTAGCCGGATAATTGGCCATTTTTATGCTAAGCAGACCCGCGGCTGTTACGTTACCTCGCATTCTCGTTTCCGCTTTTCTTCCAGCGAGCTCTTGTCCCCGATTGATCGTTCTTAGTTTTGTCTTTCCGACGCTCGGAGGGTTGGTCCTTTAAAAAGTTGTAATTTCAACAGGGAAACAGTATTTACGAGGCGTAACAGCTTAATTTTCGGGATAGTCGCGCGGCGTTACTCGCGTAGTGATTTTAGCGCGATCGTGTATGCAGTTGCATTTCACTTTCGTACTTTAATTTTCATTCGCAATTCAATTTACCATCGTATTCGATACAAGAATATCGTATATTTCCAATAACTTTTTCCGATTCGATGAAACAATTTCGTTAACAAAAAGAATCTATTTTTGGCTTGGTCATTTCAATTCGTCCGGCCTTTTCCATACCGCTGGCCGCCATTCTCTCTATCTCGCGGTCGTTACAAGATAAGAGGGTAACGGCGGTCTGTGCCGCGGTAAGGCGATTACCGAATCGCGGAAATGCATTTCTCTGGTCAATGTACCAGTCCACCTTTGTGCCGGAAACCGCAGCGAAAGAAAAGGACGCAAGCGGTTCGCCTCGGAAAATTCACCGCGCTCCAATCCTCGATTGTTACTCGCACGACAAAGTGGAATTGGGAACCGAACGGAACGCCTTTTCGAAAGCGAATTTCATTCTCGTGATACCTAATGTTCCATCGCGAGTAATTGCAATACTCTCTCCTCCCTTTCTCTCGTTCCACTGTTTTCGCGAAATTTCAAGCTTCCGCTCCGTTCAGGCGATATTTAAAAATTAGGGGAAACTAACGCGTCGTATCGAAGGAAGATTGGAATTTGACGTCGCGCTGGTGCCCTCGAGTGTACGGGCGAATCACATTCGCGGCCGTGATGCAAAACAATTTCGCGGCTGCGATTCGATTTCGGAATTACGGCGGGCGACAGCCAGGCCAGCTGGCGTGCAAGGGGAGGGTCGCGGGGCGCGCGGCGCTTGCAAAAATACAGGATGGAAATGCAGAACAAGGAGACAAAATCCATCTAGTGATTTCACAGGCAATTATGCCGTGGCACCGCGCTGGCTGGGTTACTCTTATTTAACGCCAATGTGCGCCGAGAGCACGCCTCGACGCCCTTGCACCGCGATCCTATTTGCGCGAAATTGTCAATGATAGAATGGCAGATTGAAAACTCGACATTCAGCGTTCCCTCCGCCCGTGATTTTTGCGCCTTTTTCTCACTTTCTTACCAGCTTTCCGCCGCGATATCTTCGCGCCAACGTTGCCCACGATTACTCGCTCGTTTGCAATTTATGTCGCGCATTTAACGAACGTAAATGTGGGTCATCGAATAAGTTCTCGATGAATTCAAACGATGAACGTCGTAACGTTTCGAATAGGTCGAAAAGTATGTAATCGGTTAGTCGTGTATACTTACAGATAGCTAAAGAAATCTTTCCTATTTGAATAAATAAAACTTTTATCTATCTATAGAAATTTATGCGTCATCCAGATATGACCGTGACACGACGCTCAAAGTGTTAGGTAAATATGACTTAGAATAAACATGAATCTCTTGAAAATTGCATACGTTGTGAATAAGAATAAACATTATATTTTGTAGTCGATTAATCAATGTTAATGACGATTTAATGTGCGACCAAGAAGCAGATGGTTTCGACGAGAATGGAATTGTTATTGGATAAAAATGGACGTATCTCGATGCCGCAAGTGGCGCGAAACGAACGTTCTCCGCAAACACGAGAGATTCCTATGGCGCGGCGAAATTGTCGAAGAGTTTCTCTAATAAATTGTGCCCGTAACGTAGCCGATCCCTTGGAAGTGTCAGCGATATCTCTCAGTGTCGGTTGAATCGAATGAAAAGAAAGCAAGCGATAACTCGATTATCAGAGACCCAGATAAATAGACGGTGGCCAATGCGCTTTTACAGGGGACGAGTGGCGCCCACTTGATCGCGCCCAATGTCCGGAAGCTGCATTACACGAGTGTCTACCTTTTCCGTTTCTATTGTTACAGCCGTCCTATCCCGTTGAAACATCTCTGGTACCCTTTCAGGTGTAATTAAATTACCTCGCGTGTCATTTTTCAGCTTGCACCTTTATTCCTCTCTTCGTAAAACTTGAAATATTTCCATTTTTAATTCTACGTACGATCCTCGATCATCCAAACAAGTCAACCGTACGCGTGTCCACCTCTCGCCAATCGCTCCCATCGAACAAAGCCTCTCCCGTTAAACGTCATCGAATAACCGAGCGGAGCGATGCTCACCGGAGACGTTCTACTTCGGTTTGTCACCCCCGCAGCGGGCGTCCCCTGGAGGGCAGCCGATTACGTAGGATCCTTTGACAAGGAGCCGTCAGCCAGTTGTGGGCGCCGCTTTCGGCCAACACACAGCCCCTCTCCTCTCTCTCCGCCGCGATATTTACGGGGCGTCGAGGCGTGGGTAACGCTGTTTGCCGCAATTTCTTGTTTCCATTAGGTTGGCCGGCCTGCGGGCTAAATTCCACCCCTCGCCAGGCCCACCTACCCTTCCTGCGGGCTGGGTTGCGCAACTTCGACGGTGGCGCGGGGGACGAAATGACAGGCAACTGGGGGGGTGGGCGGTGGAAAACGGGGGGGTGGCGGATCGGACGACGAGCCTGGCAGGAGGGAAATGGTGAACAGAGAGAGAGAGAGGGAGGGGGAGAGAGAGAGAGAGGCCTTGGTTTCCACTGTGCGCGATTAAATGACGCGCGCCAGCGCCCACAATAACGGCCTCTTCACGCTTCGCTCCGATCCTATTCCAGCCCAGGCCGAGGACCTCTCGGTTGAGACCGTTTGTCGATCAAGGATCGAGAATCGGACCAGTGGAGACGCGGACCTCGTGACCGCCAGACGGTCTGACTTATGGTCGAGCCGTGAGGTTCGATTAGAAATGTATGTGTAATGGAAGTCGTTGTACTTGATGCATAACACGCAGAAAGAAAGGTGTGTAGAACAGGCAGCAGTGCGTTGAATGGGGTAAGAGATGTATGCTTTCTGAGTTACTTGCACGATAGTGATTACTTCCGCAAGATTTGACAAGAAGTTACCACAAGAGATACCTCTTATTTGACGAATGAAAAAAATAAATTACGCGGATCTTTCGACATCGCCTTGCATTTCGTAACAAGCGTCTGGCTGTATTCAAACGACGAGTAATTAAAACAACAGCAACGCGGCGCAACAACGGGCTTCTATTAAACGCTGAAGCGAGGATAGCAATGAGAAAGGAGGGAGGCGGGGAGGAAGCGGTGGATAAAGTGATTCGCGGCAATTAATCCGCCTGTAAATGATAGCGTTTTCATTTTCGCTGATGCCCTGCCGCCACGGCTCGGAGAATAATAATCTATCTTAAATAACCTGCGGGGCTCGAGCGGCACTGAAGGAGCCTCCATCGCTCGAGCTTCGCTGCAAGATGCTCCGGCTGAAGTAAATGGCAAATGCTAAAGTAATCTCGGCTAAGAATTCAATTACCGAACGGGGTACGGGGCGAGCCGAGCGTGGGCCGAGATTTAAAAACAGAAATTATGCCTGTCGTCCCTGGTATTAGTTGCGGGAAACACTTTTTTTTTTTTTTTAATCAGATGACTTTTTTTCAGAGCGATTACTTAACCGAGAGCAAATTCGAAATGCATACTAAAACGTTGAAGTATCTTGGTTTTAATATTAGTTGGAGCGTGGTGTTGAAATTTTCAGAATGCAAATCGCCTATCGATTAATCTCCGCTTTATTCGTACGTTCAACGAGAACTTTTTCATCGCAACGCACCTTTTCGCAAAAAATACTAGAACCGTGGAGAATTACAAAACGATCTGCTTTATGCGTAACATCGTGGTTGCGCGGATGAAAAAACAGATCGTTACGAACAGTAGCCGGCACAAAGCCCGCGTCGCGCCCCTCGCCGACGTGTGAAGACTTAAAAACCGCACACAACGCGCGACGCACGAACGTCGAAGGAGTGGTGTACACGCATAAGCATAAATATGCTCGCCGGCAAGAATAGCATTACATCAATCGACGAGCCGAACGCGCACACGTCCTCGTAATGGGCTAAAAGCTTTACAAAGCGTACGAATAGACAGGTGAAGGTGGGGTGGGCACGAGGGGGTGGGACGGGGTAAGGTTTTGTCGGCAGCGGAGCTTCGCTTCGCGACAAATCCCTCCTTTGTTGGATACGGGGGAAATAGAAGAGCGGAGAGAAGAGAGAAGCGAACGTTGCATTATATTTCGCCTCCGCCTGCATATCCATTGGTGCATGGATTCCTGAGCCTTTATCGGGGGATGGTTGTCACCGTGAAAAATAATTTGCGCTCGCGACGCCTCCTCGCGAGTCCTTTTCCTCCCTTTCCGTCGCCCGTCGTCTTTACCCTTCCTGTTCGTCGATCTCCTTCGTCCTAGCTATTTCTTCAACATTTTTTCCCTCCCCTTTTAACTGTATCGCTGTGTCGCGAGTCGTCGATGCAGATAACGCGTTTTTATTTTCCGCCGAGACGCAGTTAACGAGGAAAGAGGATTCGATTATTTGGGATTTGAGGAGGTCATCGAATGGCATCGAGTTTGGTTATGAAAATTTTTCCAGCCGCGCAACATGTATAGTAATTCCCGGCATTTCAAGAAATCGTCAGTTACGTACCTGGGGAACGATCGGCGCCAGTTTACCATTTGCATGTTTATGAATGAATTATTTAAAGTGAATCGTCAGAGGAAACGATAATGACTGGCGAGCCTGATCGAGTTCATGCATTTATTAAGCGATACGTTCGCATTATTGGTGCTTTGCGGTCGATGTCAGGCGTCGCACGGATAAGTTCAAGATGTTATTGCTTCTGAAATCGATTAGAACCCTTCTACAGAGCCATTCGCGATTCGAAGCAAACAAATATCCGAATTTCATGCAGTTCGTGAGAATTCTTTGCTAACAATTTCAAATCTTTCCTATGGAGTTAAATAAAAAATTTAAATTTGCAAAAAAATACAGGGTCTTCCCTTCGTCTCTAATATAAGAGGCCACGGAACAAGACTTGCGACCAGATAGAATCTCCTTCCGTCGAAATCGAATCTCTCTCAGCCCCTGATCCAGCGGTCAAGGGTGTGCCGGAAGTGGCGCCCAGAACAGTGGCCCGATTTTTCTACGCCCCGAGAAAGGGATCACCGTCCGGGCCCGAACTATCGCGATAAGCCGGGTTTGCTGACAATGAGTATTGCCAAAAGGAGATAAAAATCGTTCGCCAGGCAAAGAAATGTCGCGAAATTTGGAAAGAAAAATCTTGACTGGAAAAAGAGATCTCGAACCACCAATTGAAAATATAGAAGCGATCTTTTAGTTTCAAAAGGTGGTACATTACGAATAAAAGGGTGAAGAAGTGCAGTGTCAGAATAAAAACAATTTGTATAGCATTGTACTGATTAGATTTTCGAAATTACTCCCCTACGATATTTCAGGAACATAAATTAGTGATTGTAGATATATTATGACATTTTTAGAGGAATCATATATTTAAGGATCAGTGACAGAGTATTTATCTTCACTTTCAAGAATCAATTTTTTCGTTTACCAACTTCGATGGTGGAACCGATGGCAGACTAACCAGAAACCGAAAGAACCAGGTTGGTCAACGTTTCGCAAGGGGGTTCAAACAGGGAAGGAAGAGGAATAGAGGGGAGGAGGGGTGAAAGAATGTGTGTGTTACGCCTGCATCGCCATTTTCGAAATATCAATTTGAAACAGCCGCGGGTTTAGGTATGCGTCATACTTTCCACCGGCCATAATGGCCGGCTTTCCATTTTTATTTATATTTACCGCTGCGCGAGCTGCCAGCCCCGACCATCCGCGATTTTATATCCGTCGCTCTCGGGTCAGCCAGTACCTGCTGGGCGCGGAAACGAGAGGGAAAGCCGGATAGAGAGGGGTTGGAAAAGTGGCTCGATAGAAGGAGAGAGGTGAACCGTTTGCGATGCTCTCCGCCCGATATTTTACGACATTTTGTTTCCAATCCGCGGTAGAAGGTGTTGGGGCATCACCGGCATCGGGCCTTATTCGACTTTTATTGCGTTAAATCGTGATGAAGTGTCCCCGGAATGGCCCCTTCTGCCGACCTTTTTTTTCTTCGCCTCTTTCCTTCCCTTTGGCAGACCAACGCAACGCGCGATTCTTCCCCGAAGCTTGAAGCATGGCAAGCTTCGAAAGAAACGACTCCTCGCTGTTCGATCTTTCCTCTACGTTTTAAGAGTCGAGTTTGTGGTCAGCGTTTGAAGACTGCCTTCCAACATGATTAGTATTTCGAACAAAAAATCTGGTAAAAATGATTGCCGTGTCGATAATTATAACAAGTGCGTTTAGCGATAATGCTCGATGTCTGACTAATTTCGTGCACTCGCTACTGCCACGTTCTGAACTCGAGCGCATCTAAATGATTCTCTGAAGCTTGATCTTTTTTTCATCGAGCACTTGTTCGAGAAATCATTGGATCGTCAGTCAGCTTCCTTTACAGTCTAACAAATTACACGTTAAAAGATGTCTGGTTACGGTTAGCCAGTTTATCACCGGTCGTTTTGAATGGTTCCGCGGTCGCTTCTCGGACATGTCACGCCGTCCCCAGGACTAGTAAAATAGTAGTAGCCGGGGCAACATTTCACGGACGGATCTCCATGACCCGACCGCGGCCGATAGGATCGTCGCATTTCCCGTGGACGCTCATATATAAGGCAAACTTATGCCGAGCGTAAATTCCCTGGTATTGGCCGTGGCTATCTTATCACGCGCGCGCTTTTCCAAGACGCCCGATAGACCATGCTCAGACATTATGCGAAATTGAAAAACCGAAAGCGGCCACTGGCTGCCGCCCGGACGGACTTCCGGTCACTGGCGACCAGCACGAGGGTCGCGGGATCCTTGTGGTAAAATCGATAAATTCAGGCGGAATGCTGGCTGAGATCGTGACGGAAACGCTGCTGGCACGTGTTCGAGCGTGCCTTCTCATGCAAGAAATGGAAGTGTTTGCAAGAAAGTTAGTGTCTTTTTAGAATTAGAATAGTTTCAATCGTTCAGCCTCTCAGGGATGAAAGCGAGAAAGGTGGCTTCACAGTTAAATGGTTCTAATTAATTTTTAACTGTTCCAAGCGATTCTGTGTCTCGCATTCGTTATGTGCTCCATTATTGTAGCCAAAGTACGAAAGAAAATTAAGTTCCATCCGCACCGTGGCATGCATCGATGTGTTTATTAACTTTCTTCCGCGTACCAGCTCGATCTTCGCTGCGAAACTTTCGAGAGTAACAGCAGAAGAAGGCTACGTGATTGCCGCGGGCCCCGAAGTCGACATACCTCGACATTAAACCGGCGAGAGGCGGGGGATCCCGAAAACCCTTGGATCGTCTGCGCGACGGCCTGAAATAACAATAACCCTATTCAGCGTGGTGGCATTTGACAGTGGGGTCGGAAACAATGAAACAATCAACCCCGCACCGGCACTCCGTTTGGCTTTTGAGGTGGCGAGAAGAGGCCGGAAGTCAACAGTACCGGACAATGCCTGGGTGGCGTCTGACTACCGTTCCTAATTAACCAAGTTCACCAACTTGGACCGGACTCGACGATGCTTAACGCATAATTATAGCAGCCACTCGAGAGGCGACGACGTTTCTACGGCCACTCGCCGTCACGTTTGTCTTGCTTACGACCGATCAACTGTTCCTGTTACCCAGTTCCCAGACAAATATTCGCGCGACCCACTTTTGCCAATTGATTCTCTGCGGAGGACACGTGATATATCCTGCAGGTAGATCGATGCTTGGAATCCTTTGGTTGTGCTGAAGAGCACCACTTCGCTTGAAGACGACATCTTACATACTTGAAGAAGTACTCAAATAATTTTCCAGTTACCCCCGGCCATCAGAAAAATTGCCAGGGATCATCTTTGTCGTACAGAAATGGAAGACTGTTTAGGATGGAATGCCGAAAAAAAGCGCTAGTTGATCGCACAGAAGTGATGTTATTGACGAACTTGTCGCTACTACCCCTTCACGCTTCTACTCCTTCGTTGCACCCCCCTTCTCACCCATTCGCTGCTCCTCCACCCTCCGTTTCGCTGCATTTTATTATTCGCATAATCGGATCTCGTACGGCGATAGCGCCGGTGATTTTGGGTTTGTCTACGGTAACGCAGTTGTCCGCTCGACAATGCCACCCCTGAATGCCTCATTGTCTGCCAGGACCGACGCCCACTCAAAACTTCCACTCGCGCCATCGCCGCCCGTCATTCTCCGCAATCAAACGATTCGTGCGACGCGCTCGACGCCTACAAAAGCGCTCCGTATAATTACGGACCGACGCGATTAAAACGCTCACCGAACTGCGTGCCGTCTTATGCTCGCGATCGTCTCGTTTCCGTTGCCGCTCGAGTATTGGACAGATTTTTAGAGTGTCGCAGGAGATCGTTCGAGAAGCGTGACACGCGTTAGGGGTAGTTAGTGGACCCAGAGGGGTGAAGGTTGAATATTTCCGATTTCTTCGATCGCAGAATCTTTTTTTAGAGGTTGTATACTTTTTTTTGTAAGTTTTGTACTTGTTCTAATACTACTATTCTTTTTGTACCATCTTCCAAGACTGATCGAGGAACGCAAAATCGGCACGCCTGGAAAAATATATCGGATCGCGTCGTTTCTTCGCTGGAAACCAGAGGGGGGCCGTCTTCTCTCGTGCTAGAAGTTTTCCAGCGGGGCGCGCGAACGGGAGGGGTTGCAGGGTGGTAAAGGGTGGATTTGGGGCGTCGACTACTGGCTGTCCAAAGGAGTCTAGGCGCCTCTCCATTAGTATGCGCGGAAGTGCTGCTCGCTCGATTGTGGGAGGTATTGTCGAGGAAGAATGTCCTCGTTGCCGTGGCTCTGTACCGGCAGAGGCTGCCTTTGCCGTAAGGAGGCACGAATCCAAGTCAAATGTAATCACTTTCGAATCGGAACACCCACCGCGCATTCCGAGTCTGTGCCGCGTCGGTTCTTCGGACTTCCGGTCGTTCCTCGCGGCTGCCTTCGGACTTTAAACGTGGGAAATTTTCGTGAAAACTACTTCTACCCTGACCTTGTTTTTTGTGCAACAAAATAAACTTGGAAATCATAAAGGAAAACTGCATTGTTTCAGAGTGTAAAGGATAAAGTTATTTTTATCACAAATTATCCCCGCACTGAGTAAGGAAGTAGAGAAAATTTTAACTTGATCTTTTTGATTATTATTATTATAACAGAGTAGCGATTAATATGTGCTATTCAATTGTTAGTAAAAATCTAAACAGCGGAGACAATATGCTCGTAGATTTTCGAGGGATCCACTGTAAGAATAGAACGAAAAGAATCACCTTGCTCGACTCCACGGGCGAGCAAAGAATTATGGAATCGCCGTGGAATTCGCTGGCGCGAACGGAGACGTTTCTGGCTCTCCATTCTGCTGTTATCTCGCCACGAAGAAAGCGTGATTGCCTTTATGGGGGAAGAAAGGGTCCTTCGCGGTGGCGATAATGTCCTCGCGGCGGCGACGAAGGCGTCGCTATCAGAAATAAAACACGACGCAACGGAGGGGAGGATCGAGGGTCGAAGAGAAGGCGTGGAGGTTCCTCCCTCTGGTTCCTCAGATTTTCCCCCTCGACGATTCCTCCGCTGTAACCTCCGATTAGTTTTACGAATTCGTAGGTGATACGTTCCGATAGATTCTTGGTCGATCTCTGCTATTCTCAAGGTTCTACGTCAACTGCCAATTTACGAAGAAGCGTAGGATCTGTGCATGCCGCACGTGCACTAAAAAGTATAATGTTCGTTCAAAATTTGTTCACAGTACTTTCTCACAGTAATCTAAGAAAATGTTATAAAAGGAAGACAGATCGTTCGATTAAGATTCAATTTATTTACAAACGTCGCGTTATGTTACAGCAAATAATTAACAATAATTGCGTGCATTTCGCATCGGGGGTTAACGCAGCTGCGTTTCGAAGTAAACGGAAGAACTCGAGTCAGACTATACGAACGGCTATGTTCCTCTTCTTCTTTTCCCTCGCTTAACGTCGAAAATAAACGGTGGCCGAAGAACTCGCTTAAATATTCAGAAGATATGTTTCTATCCGTATAGATACGCGTGTTACATTACATTTTTTTTTCATCGTCGACGCTCTACGATCGATACGATACATTTTTTATTTTTTTTTTATCTTTTGTTAACTGTATACAATTTCTAGGCGTGGGAGAAAAGTGTGCGCGAAAATTAGTTTCCATTCTGGTCTGCACTCGTGACTCTCGATCGTCGTGGTCGATATCGAAATTTCCTCGCTGAAAAATACGCGGCGCCGCGTCGGCAAAACAAGCGTGTATAAATTTCGAAAATATGGGTGCGCGTCGATCGCGAAAGATCAGCTGCAATAAAACTGCAGAGAACGCCAGGGGCTCGCAACGAATCCAACAATTCGCGGACAGAATGGCGCGTCTGCAAACAATTTACACAAATTGAACGCTTTATTATTACTGGCCAGTCGTTTAAAGCTTCACAGGTAACAAATTATGGGGCTTCGTATATTTCTATATCATTGAAAAAAAATTAGAAACTTTTCAGCCTCGATTTTGCACGTTTTTGAGGGGGATTATGAGAGAGATACGTAACAGCAGAGTATTTTAATCTTGGCTATTTTTTGTTTGAAATTTTTGTTCGGTAGATAGGTGTGCAAAATTGTAGAATTGCAATTGAAAGACTCAGAGGATGTAATAATGATATTACAGCAAACAGCATGTTATGTATCTCCTTCAAACGCTGCAAATTTTTATATTTAATAATAAAAAAGTATGAAAAACTTTACGTAAGAATACTCCTCGTAACTTCAGTCATTCCAATAACTCACACAAAATAAAGAAAGAAATATCACATAACATTAAATATTTAAAACTTAATATTTAACAAGATTATTTAAATACTTACAGATTACTCTATTAATTTTACTGAAATATGTCTGCATTAAATTTAGTATCAAAAACACCTTCATCCTCTAAGCATTTCAATGTTTCTCTCATTACTTAGATCTGTCCAAAAAACAAAAAAAACAAAAAGAGAACAAGAAAACCATGAACAACGTATGAAAATATTCGCAACCTAGTACAACCATATATCACAAGGATTCTAAATTTTCATGAAAGCCCCAAAAAATTGAACGCATAATCATTTGTCATAACCGTTCCATCGATTCACTTACCACCTCTTCCTCGCAATCGTCGCGCACCTCCTCCAACAATTACAAGAGGAGAGTAACAGGATAATGGAAACAAACGAACGCAGGGAAAAAGGAGGAGGAAAAGGAGGAAAGACGCGGAAAAATATCGGGGGGTTGCGGTATCGATGCGCGACGCCGGGCACCGCGACGCAATAAAATCATTTCGCGAGGGGGTAGAACGCGTATACAGGTCCGGTGTGTGTCGCATCTACGTTAGCATTCAGAAACGTTTGGCTTATTTCGCATGGCCGCGTCCCAAAGAAGAGATTTGCCTCTGCTCGAAGAGCGTTTTTTTCTCTCCACTCCTCTCCGCTCACGGGGCTTCTTTCTGTCCCGCCGTGGCAGCTTTGGCTCGCGCGTGCTGTAATATGTGCCACGAGAGGGTTGGTTATCTCATCAAAATTGGACTCTTCTCTGGCGTCCCTGTACACGCTTTGCCAGAAAGGACCCTTTCGCCTCCTCTCTCTCTCTTTGTGGGATTTCGGCCGTGGCGAGTTATCGATTCGGCTTTGGTATCCACCGTCGGCTGGCATAACGAATTCTCGTCGGAAAGTTCGACTTACTACAGAGCTACGTCCCCAAAAAGAGCGTTGCGACTCTCTCGAGGAGGAGGAGGATCGTTCGCGACACGCTTGGGCGGCCCTCACGCGCAAGGGCTCACTGGGTTTTCTAAGTAGAACTTTGGATGTCTCTAAGACTCGGAGAGATCCCCTGCGGGAGCTGCTATGTACAATCGTAAAAAACGCGGCGTTAAGTAGAGTGTTCGAATTATCACACAACGCAACAGGTTACTAACAATCGTGAACCTTCGCGGCTTCTTCGCTTAATCTTAACTCATGATCGTCACTTTACCAAACAATTAAAATGTCTCGTGCCACATCGAACTGTCTCTATAAGTAGCTTCGAATTACCGGGGACTCCTCGCAATCCTGAACCTTCGAGCACAATCTCGAAAGAAATCCAATGGATCGTCCAACGTGAATCAAGTCTCTTCATTTTCTAATTTCCTTTCGGTGTTAGCCGACGATCACTGTACATTTCCGATATGAATGCTCCTCGATCTGGCCATCACCGAGTTCCTCTGCTGCTCCTCTTGGAACTGAACGTCGTCGTCCTTCGGCGGTGCGTTCAAATTCGTGACAGTTGCCTGAGGAATGGGCGACAGCATCGGTGGGACCCGCCACCAGTCGGTGGTGGGCCATCCAGGTGGTACCAGGTTCCCCCGGAAGTTCAGGTCCGGGAGAACCGGAAGCGGCCTTCATATGACGTGGCTACGATGGCTGCCCAAGTTCGAGCTGGACGAAGTCAGATTCTGCACGGAGAACGCGCTCTCCACCTTCGTTGTCGTGGTCGTCGTCGTGGTTGGCACGCTGTTAACCATTTTCTCTGTCTGTTCGGTGGACGACGAAGAAGAGGACGATGAAAAGCGGTCTTGAGACCTGTCTTCTTGGTGCCTGTCCACCGAGGTCGAGAACGCGTCGTCCTCCAGCTTCCTGTATCGCGATTCTTCCCTGCTGGAGTCCTTGTCCGACGGAAACCCATCGTCTTCCGGTTTGCTGGGACTCGGGTACGGTTTCTCCTCCAGTTTAGTGGGCAAGTACGGCCTCTTTGGATCTTTGGGCGGACTTGGACAGCCGCAGTTGGGCTGGAGACAGGTGGCTGTTGATAAACCTGGCCAGGACATGGTCTGATGGCTGGAGTAAAAGGTGCTGCCTCCGTAGAGGGCTTGGAAGGCCAGGTCCGCGGCTAGTTTGCCGCCGTTGAACTCTTCTCCCAGCTTGTGCTGGATCGGGTAGAGTGGATAGGGGAACGGCGGGAAGAAACGGGGGATCTTGAGGTCCTCGTGGCTCATCAGCGTGTGGTGAGATGGAGGCGCCAGAGGTGGAAGCAAGCCTCTCGATATGTTGCTCAGAGTCTCACCCGAGGACATCAGGGGCGATATCGAGAAACCGAATTTGTTCTCCTTCTTGACTAAAGATTTTGGCTTCCTGCGGGGACGGTACTTGTAGTCCGGATGCTCCTTCATGTGGAGAGCTCTAAAAGAAAATGTTTTATCTTTGTTAGTAGACACATTCAGTGATCGAGACTGAGGAAGAAAAACGAGTTGTTTGTTTGACATATATAAATATATATTTTTTCGTACGTGAAATTTTGAGACATTCATCGTATCCGCGGATTCGCCGCTAAATTTGCTATCGCTGAGTCAAAAGGGAGGCTTGTCTTAGAGCGATTCAGGGGTGGCTTAATTGAATAGTTTTGCTACGGGGAACGCGGTAATTTTCTGAGGGGTTAGAGGCATAATCCCTGGGACCGCCGGTTATACGGAAGCGACGGAGAGAACCGTAAAGCTATCGCAAATCTTCGAGCTTAATCGAGGCACTCGATTAACTGATATGCACGGTGATCGAAGAATTATCAATCGCTTTGTAGCATCGATCTCCGTTCAGTTAGGTTCATACGGCAATATCCCAAACATATTTGAACAGACGTATTGCGGGACGTGTGGAATCGATATTTTTCCGAGCTCGACAAGAAGAGAGGCGATGCTTGCGCACCCTTAGACAATGATTCTATCCTTTATCTACCTTCGGTAATCCAAGGTGTCGCGTTATCACGCGAAGAATCGCGCGAGACGAGACGAGACACTCGAGAATTCGGTAAACTTTACTCTCGACACCGTTATCCCGTACAAAGGGACGTATTATCGTGGTGCTGGAACACGATACGGGACACCGTGGGTATTTGTAGTAAATATCTTGTACACACACCCCGGGTAGGAGACGGCAGTCGACGGGCGACGCCACGTTTGTGTGCCGGTCGGGGGGGCTGGTAAAAGTGAGGGGCGGAAGGGAAGAGTCAGAGCCCCGTGGTATCTTCGTCGCATAATACTCCATTATGTACCCAAGAGGCGCACAAACGTAGTCCTTATTTATGCTTCGCCTCGCGGAGATAAAAGAAAGCGAGGCGAGATAGGTGTTTCACGGGCGGGAACTCTTTTTTTACGCGGCCAGCGTTTCGCGCGCGCCGGGGGAGAATCATCCCGGAAACGCGACGCACAATGCCCGTGCACACGAATTACTCCGACCATCTACCGCCCAAGGGATTTTGCTTCGCCACGTTTTGCTCTCTATGCGCGCGCCTATGCTCGATTAATGCTCGGTTTCAAATGTTGGCATGTACCCCCCGATGTTCGTACATCTGGGGACGAAGCATATCGAAAGTATTGGCGATGAAGTAACGCGAGATGAAAATTTCGTTGGAATATTTGTGGAATTATTGTAATTATTACCTTGTAATATACGAAGTCACAGTGCGTTAAGACGGTATTGGAAATTTTGCATCTTACCCGTTCGATAATAAAACCGACGCGCTTCGTGTCGACGCGCTTCGATGGAAACGAACAGCGACGGGGTTGCGAGAATTTTACAGCTCGCGAACGAAATCCGAAATTTCGGTTCCTCCCGCGGCGAGAGTGACGCAGCGGAATAATAATTCCGGGACAATGTGTCCCGGCAGATAGCACAAAGCGTAAATCAGCATAAACATCGGTAAAGCCCCGCCGACAATAATTCAGCATAAATGCATAAACATCGGGCGTAATCTTTACAATTCGCTGGGAGCCCTCCACCATCACCATCAGCAGCCCGTGTAGTTATACACCGGTGGCGATAGAGTGGTTGCTTGCCGGCGTAGCCAGCGTGGCGCGGCCACCTCGCACACACCGCTTCCAACAGCGCGATAAACAACGCGTTATATCATATCGGTGGGCATAAGCCGAGCGGTAGTTGCCGCTCGCGGCCGCCGCAACAAGAAACAATAACAATTAGTCACGATTGTCCGCGGATGGCTACGCGAACGTCATTAGTGTAACGATTCGTCATAAATGTCATTGTGCCGCAACGATCGACGGCACCCCCGTCGATCTCCCCGCGATGTAACTGAATATCTGTCGGCGGGTTGGTCGTCGATTTCGCCCAGGTATCATTGTCTCCGATCGCCTTGAAGAGTTGCTGCGAAACGTACGTGGAGGATCGTAAGATTTCGTTTTGCAACAGTTCGCGAAAGGGTTGCGAAGGGTTGGTTTTGGCTGCGTGGTTGAAGTTGACAGGCGAAGGTTCATTTTGATCAGAGCTACGGGGGTTGCGTCAAGGCCCACTTTATTAGGGTTCAATCGACAGTAGACGTTTGTACCACAGATTATTGTACCAATGATGCAAATAGTAAGTCATGGCATACTCCTGGCCAATAACCCTCGCGCGGGGAAACCTGGCTTAACTCGCGAACCCTTTACCACCCTCGGGAGGCAGCATTTTCACTCTCGTCGCTTTCCTTCTCGATTTCCTCGACGCGCGAACAAGGAACGGGGTAGACGCACAACGGCGTCGAGAAGCCGACGAGAAAAGAGGGTCGCGGAGGAGGGAATCGTCGGACAGGCAGCAGCAGCAGCAGCAGCGGCACAGCCAACGAACAGCCAACAGTAGGGTGAGAGCCAAAGGTGGCGGCGGGGAGGTAGGGGCCAGCAGAGGAGCCGCGCAAATCCTTTTAAATCCACACAATTGCGACAATGGGGCTTTATTTGTTATCTCGGGGGCCACATTGTGAGTCGCCGTGAACGAACGGACAGATTACGTCGGGCCAGTGACGGCCTTGGCTCCGGTGGAGCCCGTACCCTACCAGGAGTGCGGCTCCAGGGGAATATGACTTTTATCGGGCCCTCTCCTCTTTATTTTACGACCGTGCCCCCCCCCCCCCCCCTCCTTCTCCTGGAACCGTTCACCACGAACCAACCCTCGCATTTCTGCACGTACCAGAGTCGTCAGCGACGCTGCCATCCGCCAGAAAAGCGGATTCGCCGTTACACGTCTCTGCCTGAAATTTTCCTCCCGCTCTTCCACCTACGAACCCTGTTTTGCCCCTTCTTGAGGGACGTTTCTACGGGCGGAATGAATATTGAGGCTCACAGTCGGTTTTTCGGTGCCACCAGGAGTAAGGTGAAATGATTTTTAGTTTCCTTTATTTGGAATATGAGAGTAGGGGGTGGTTTCGTTTCCGAAAGGAAATTGTTCGTAAAAAATACGATCAGTTACAGTAGTGGACGAAGGCAAGCATTTTTTTTATAGTTTTATGTTACAATTTTTACTGCAATATGTAATATCTATAGAATATTTATCGTTTCATTTTATCATCTCGAAAATTGCATCACCATACGGTATGTTTCGATATACGTTTTTTTGTCGAACGCGTATTGTTTTAAGTGAACAATGAAAACATAATTTTTAATTAAAAAGTGGAGCGAGGAACAATGAAATGCATTTTGTTTTCCTTTTTCCGCGTTCAAATTTGAGCAGCCCTTTTCAAGAGGAACAATATTTTCCATTCAACAATTGACAGGAGCAATATTCGAATACGCGACAAAAAAAAAAAAAAAATTGAATCGCAACTGACACGGACCATGTGTCAATGGGAAGTGCGATAATTCCTTTAGTCGAGTTCGATCACGGTCATCGATAGAAAAGCGGATTCGGTGTTACATTCCGTCGATAGAATTCGCGACTGAGTCGATTGATTCTGCTTTCTTCTATCCTTTCTATTTTTTTTTTCATTTTTCCAAAAAATCAGTCTACAGAGAACGAAAGATAGAAGAAAACGAACACTTGCCGATCGAAAACGAATCGACGGTGACGCGCTTTACGAAGAAACGACTTTATTATTCCATTATTTATTTTACGAGCCCCATCGTCGCGACGGCTGATGCCGCACGTTTATATTCAACCCCCGTCTCCTATCAATTCACTATCCCGGCAATTTTTGCTTTAGAGAACCGTGATAGAACTGGATTCTGTCGACAGCTCGTGTATCGTACTTTTTAATTAATCTCTGTCTCACCATGTGTTCTACCCATTCTTCGCTGGGCTTCATCTTTATCGCCTTTCAGTTACTAAAGTAATACCAAGTATCAATCTATTTTTGCAAAAATTTATGACATTTAATGAAGAAAAAATTTTTTTTATTATCTAGATTTAGATAAAGATATTAAATTTATGTAGCAATTGTTCTACCGATTAATTTTTCTTGTCAGTACGGAGAAGGGAGAAAAATTGATAAGAATGTCGTTTGATGGTGAAATCTCTTCGACCCGATCATCGTACGCCGGGCTAAATAAACTCATAACAATGATTAAATATTCAGGGCCGGTAATAAAGAGGCAGTCCCCCTCCACCTCCATAAATACCACTTCGTTCACCCTATTCCACCCCTTGGCTTAGCGTAGCACGCCCTTAGCTTTAGCAACAATGTACCGTATTATGAACTACGAGGCGCCCCTTTCTCGTTTTTCATCCCCCTTCACGGTTATTGCAGATACGGCTCGATGCGATAATTCCGTTCGGCCACTCGTGACTAAAGAGCAATTAGCGCGTAAAGAAAAATCCTCGACGTCGATTGAATATGATACGGGACGAATTTTCGGGGAAAAATCACTCGCACACCGATGGTAACGTTTGACTTTTACAAAAACTCGTTGGGGCAAGAAAAAGTGGAAATTCGATAAATGTTAATATTGCCCTTTTTAATGAGGTTTTTGAAGATATTTTTGAATAGTAAAATTAGTAAAATACAGATAAGTGTAATGTTAATTTTATTTTTGTATAGAGTTGATAAAAAGTGGCGCAAGTGTCATTCTTTTTACAATATTCGACGAAAAGAATGCGGATCATCGTACTCACCTCAATCTTTTGGCTTCGTCGATGAAAGGTCGTTTCTCACTTTCGCTGAGCAGCTTCCATTCGGCGCCAAGCCTCTTCGAAATTTCGGAATTATGCATCTTCGGGTTTTCCTGGGCCATTTTCCGTCGCTGCCCTCGTGACCACACCATAAACGCATTCATTGGGCGCTTAATGTGCTCGTTGTGAAGAGTTTTCGACGACATTTCGATCGTTGTATCTCTGAACTTTGAACCCTTAATTACTTATTTCCTCTCACAGACTCCTTTCTCAATTACTATTCTTTCTCAGAGTCATTGTTCCACGTATTTCTACCAATGTCAAGTCTCGTTTCTCACTGTTCTTATACTTCATCGTCATTGAACCGTCTTAAGATCTTGACGAACGTCGCGTACACAACACCTTCTTCCTAACCCATACAACGTTCGATCACGTGGTCGCCAAAGTCAACAATTTCCACATCCCCCTTCCCAATCGCCAAACCACAATGCAATCAAAAATCTTGCAACAAAATTCTTCCGATTCCTCAATCGTCAACTTGTTTCTTCAATTTTTTTTTTAATCAGTCACCCAAGTGTCTTCAGAAAGTTCACACGGTTCACCCCAATTCTCCTGTACTGCAATGTTAAAACTCCCACGAAGAGTAATACCCTCTTAGCTTCTCTCATCCCCTCACCCACTCACAGTTAGCGATCATTCTTCAACGTCATTTCTCGGCGAACATCTCGAAGATCATCAAGAACTCGAAACTTCTCCTCGTAGGCTGAATCGTCCCTGCTCGATTCAATTACAAACTCGATCCGTCTCGCGTGGCGGCGAACAAGGTGTAACAGCACCGACACGAGCACCGTGGGCAGCGGTATGATTGATACCGTGACGAGGACTGGCAAGGATCCGTCAGGACCTCTCTGGACTTCGTGTCTGGGATGAGCCAGGGAGGAATCAGGAGCACGGTGTGCGGTACGGAGTCCCGTGGGACGCGGGGGAGACAAGGATCGACCAACCAGGAATGCTCCTTCTCTCCCACCACGGACCACGGCTAATGGACACCCACGATTGGCTCCTTCGCCGACATGGCGGACAGGAGGATATAGGCACGTTCAACAGGTGGAGGTGTGCTGTCTTCCTCGTCTCTCTTCGTTTCTCTTGACCACGGTTTCTCTTTCGCGCCAGCGTCGCCAGCTAGCCAGCCGTGCCACGACTCTCTCTCTCTCTCTCTCTCTCTCTCTCTGTGTCTGTTACGCAGATTATCGTACTAACGCTTTTCTGACCTTCTTTTTGGGTCGCCGTCGATGGTCAGCTTGCGTTCGACTAACATCGACGCCTCGCGCGGAGACAATCGACTGGGATTGACTCCGCAGCGTTAAGTAGAATAGGTCAGCCGTTAGGCAGACGCGACATCGTGCAGGCATTCGTTAGTGGAGGATTTAAGAAAATGATTTTTGGGGACTGGAACGGTGTTCGATGGTTGATTTGTGTGGAAAGCAATTGGAGGTGTTGCTCAGGACAAACAAACTATAGGAGGAATTGTTTAAAGAAGTATTGATCGAAATAATAGTATCGTGAGACATTGTGTTTAATTCATGAGGGTGTAATTTGAAAAATTGTGAAGGTTCATATGTTTGAGATATAAGTATTTATTTCAGAATTAAATTTAATTAAAAAACAAACCCGTTTCATCAGCAATTGTCCAACAAACTGACGAATCTTGTATCAGAATTTTTTCCAACGTCATCGACACCCTCATTAATATGCCATCATATTCTCGCTACAGTCGCACGATGGAACAGTGAACTTTTTCTCGCTTTGTTCGCCGTTGTACGGGCGGTGAGCGAGCAGGGCCACTTCTCGAAATAAATGTTATCAGTGCCGGCAATGTCTTTCGCCGCGGTGAAGCGGCCGAAGGGGGAGGACGGGCCACGACCGCGGTTGAAGACGTCTCACCAGTGATAAGACGATAAAGAGAGGTGGTATAAAAACGAGACAAGAGGGCTGTGTGTGTTAGTGGTAACATCTCAGCGAATTCCAACTTCCATAAAGAAGCGGCTGTACGGCTGGTGCCATCGAATTTCCGGAAGGTACCGAAATATTCATCTGTCGGCGCGAAGAAGGGGTATCTGTGTCAGACGGGAGGATAGTCGACGAGAAAATGAAATAATGAGAGGGGCGGGAGAAGAGAAAAATCGATCTTTAAATATTACTTAACGCCATATTTATTTTACTTCTTTCTGTAGAAAGATGTGATTATTAATTTAGCCGAAGGATAGGGATAATTAATGGTATTCCTTATTCCATTGTGACATGTAATAGGAACGATCAGAGATTAGAAAGAAATGTGCTGTGAAATTCAGCTGCGAACAGATGGAAAGGAATGAATGGCAGTGGGAAAGGGGGGGACTGTTTCACGAGGGTTCAGATTATCGAAGGCAATCAGTTATTTGTTCTGTTATTAACTCGATCATAAATTCGCTACACGACGGAGAATGAATGAACCGCCACGCTCGGCTGTCACTCGTGTCGGCGTTTCTTTATCACCCCTCGTTACACATTCCCCGTCATTCGCAGGGCGTGAACGCGATTTTTATCGGTCATCGACGAGAAGAAAGGACCTCGAAACGGGGAACCGTCTCTCTTTTCATACCCGACGTTGTACGAAACCCTTATCTGTACACTGACACTTTCAATTAGTCCCTATCTCTGGCAAACATCGCGCCTCCCTTTTTTTGCGGAATGTTTCGTCACGGAATTAGGGAACTTAGTATACAGTAGCCACAACAAATATTTGTAAACCTTAATATTTATTTTTCAATCTCTATTGGGTAATAAATGGTAAATTGAAGATCAAGAAAGTTGATTGCTTAAAAGTAAAAAAATATGCGGAGAAACGATATCAAACAGAATAGAGTTTGGCTAACTAAGAGAGTACAGACAAACCCATCGCTTGCCTAAAAATTCAATGTCTTTCCGAGAACAAGAAATCAGCGAAACCTCCCAAAAGAGCCGACACAAAGAGCAGAGAACCGCCTACATTGGTGGGGGGATGTTAAGTGACTTTTTCACGTCCGCGTCCCCTCTCTCGATTCCGATGATAGCGAAGGCACGATGGAGAATTTCTCTATCAGCCGCCGTTCTCTTTCCATCCGTCTCGCCTTCCGCCGCCGTCTCGATCGCTCTTCCGCGCTGTGGGGTGGCACGCGACCGCTGATTATACCATTCATCGCGCACCGCGGTCCGAAAGAGGGTTGCAAGCGGACTCGTAAACGTCGTACCATCGAACCTACCCCCGCTTCTCTGTTTCGCCCCTTTGAATCGTGTGCCCACTTTGGTCCCGACGACTACTACGGCCCTGAATGCTCCCTCATCAATGAAACAATCTGGCTTCTCGGTGGCCCGTCGCCGACGGCTCCTTAATTTCGAGATACCTCCGCCGCGAAAGCCCTTTTCCCTCTTTTCCAGGGAAACCTTCTTCTGATCCTTCGATCAATTACCAAGTGTTTGTGTTTGTCCGATTCCGACGCTCATTTTGACTATTATAGTCGGTGATACTAGGTCTAATAGGGTGGTTGATGGAGTAAGGGGTGGTAAGGGGTGAGGTTTAGTCGTAGATGAGTCTGATTGAGAATTTTTGTCTCATTATCGCAAGATGGTAGATATTTTATAGAACATCTCTAGTGTTCTAGCCAAATAACCTTTATCCCACGCACGCTCCAACAAATCGTGCTGACATTTACCCCGTCTGAGCAAATTGTTCTTGGTTGGCGACGCGAGGTAGCTGTAGAGCGACGAAAAGAACGCGTGACAGGGACAAAGGGTTCGCGAGGCATCATCGCTGCGATTGCTGAAGCGACAACAAAACGGTGGCCCGCGACGCCGAATGGTAAGAGGCACGGAGGGGTGCGCTCGCACGGCGAAGGGGCGGGGAGGGATGGGTGCGTCGAAAAGCTCGCTGATTACTCCATTGTCGGGCCGGTTGTTTCAGTTAATCGCCACGCCTCGTGGCGTTTTGTTGTGCTTTTATCGCGTCGCTCTGTGTCGACCAGTCGCCAACTGCACCCACCCGGATACACGGAAGGGTGCATCCTGATATTCAAGGAAACGGTGCGAGACGTCGCGAGATTCTTCGACGCTAGGATCGTCGATTTTGAGTAAAATTGACACGTGCAATTATTTTCCTGTTTCCAATTAGGAACCATGTTTCAATATACAATTTAATCTTGCACACTTCCACGGAGCTTTCCAGACACACCACACCACGTGTACTTACAGTTCATAATTCAACCCCTTTTCGTTTCTGCCCACTCAAATCAACTTGAACACAATTCAAGCCCGTCACTAATCCATCCACCCTACCATCATCAATTTTCACCCGCAATTCTAAAATCTAACCCCATTATTAAACGCCAGTAATTACCTAACAATCCCCTTGGTGCAAATATTACCTCCCCTTCCAATGTCTAGGAACATATCGTTCCTTTCTCGATCGTGAGGAGAACTGGACCTCTCGCACGCGCGAGTGCAGTGTCGCGAGGATCGAAAAGATAAAAGAGCGAGCCGCGAAAGGGCGTTCCCCGTAAACGAGACTCGATTGTCCGTATCGCGCGCGCACCAGCGTTCCTCGAGGCAACCCTCCCCCGGCAAAATCGAATTCCACTTTGTTTGGCCGAATATGTACGCGGCGTATTCGGTATTCAGCGCGTCGCCGCACGGTCAGGCGTCGCCGTATCAAAATAGAGCGGGCGCCGCGCGCTACAGTAACTTATTCGGTCGAACAAAATCGCGTGGAAGGGTAGTATTTTATGGAGTCCCGTTCGGGGTTATACAGGATGAATACATCGACCGGTGGCGGGGGCCAGCCTGGCCGTATGTGACCCGAATGTATCATAAACGCGGCTTACCGGCGGGGGTGGACCACCCCCGTCCGCGCGACGACACGCACGTATACTAATCTCACCGTTTGGTTTAGATCCGATCCTTCCACGTCCTTTGATATTCTCCCGCTACACGGAATCACGTTTTCGGTTCGCGATAGCCGGTGGTTAGTTACCTTGGGTTTGGGTTTGCTGGTTCGTGGGAGGTCCTCTTTAAGGGAGGTCGACGTCGCCGCGCGTGGCTTCGAATGTCGACGCTCGTGAGAATATCTGCATACATCGATGGAGTGATGGATTCTAATGTTTTCAGTTGCGAAGTCTCGACGAGACAACGCACGAAGGAATCCGTGGATGAACGGATCAATTGGTAAGAGGTTACACCCAATGGAAAGGGGTGGAAGATTCAGCCTCTTGTCAACAAACGTTAGAATATCGTTCATCTTATGCTACTAGCAAGTAACTGCATTGGTACGAAGGCACGAAACACGTGAAACCTTCTATCGTTACGTTTTTTAATCTTCGCCCGAGCAAACGTCCATCAAGAAAGTCCACTGCATTATCGCAGCATCGCCTACCTCAATACAGTCTGCCTCGTCTAGCAAGACCTAGCACTCACCAATCTCGTCCCGTTTTCACAGGCGTACAAACAAAACGAGCCATCGTTATCAGTCTCTCCCCCGCGTCTAGCGTCGCATCCACGAAAAGAAGACACGATTTCGACGGGAACGTTCAGGTTTACGATCGCGTTATCATCGGGGCCGACTGCAGCCCTTTCTTGAGGCGATTCCACGAGTAACAAAATTCTATTCACGTAGGCCCGTGCTGGCTGAATGGCCGACATTCTGCTGACAACGTTCACAGGTGATAGATAACCCGCGGGACGGGCGAAACGTACGGGTATCGCGCCGTGGGATTATCAATCATAATCGGAAAATAATTATCCGCGGCCGACGAGTGCCCGTGCTAGGCGGTCGAATGGAAGGCAGGCTTGTCCGGACGGTAAACCGGCACCTGAATCGCCGTTAATTGTGAGGAATGGTCCCGCGCCGTCGAGCGGTGCCGTCGATCGCTGATTCGACAGACGATACACATACACCGCGTGTCTGCACGCGCTCCGAGTGGGCTCGTTCGATATCAGACGTCGAAGACGACCCCATCGGGGTGAGACCCGCGAGGCTGCCGAGCAAATTGCGTACGAAGCGTCCGGAAAAATGCACGGAATCGCGACGAATTCGATAGATGCACGAGACGAGCTTGAGAACGTGTAATAAGATCGAGAGCGAGATTGAAGTCGATGCTTCCTCCGAATTAAAACAAATCCCTCGCTGGCCATACAGCTTTCAACCATACACTCGTCCACACACCCTGTCAAACTTCCAAACTATTGCAACGCACATCCTCCTCGATCAACATCCTCCGCGAGACCCCAGACATCAAGTTCCTCTGTCGTCGTCGATTACACAATAACGTCTCGTTACCGCGAGACGAGCCGCGACGGAGTCCGTCGAAGGATCGAATCCCTTCGCCACGGGTCGAGGTCTATCGTGGCGTGTGTCCAAGAAACGCTCGAGGCCACGCGCGGCCATCGTTCATTGTCGCCAGGACTCTGTGTGACAACGCGCGCGGAACGTACGTGGCTGGACGCGGGAAATAAACGACACGGCCGCGGACGAGGGAACGATTAAACGTCCGTCCGACGTCCGTCAATAACGACGGCCAAGGCCCACGAAGACGAGCACCAGAGATTGGCCAAGGTTTTGCACGCGACCAGCAAAGATATCCGCGCGGCCAATACCGGACAATGCTCGACTGTCGGCATTATGGGGGACATTGTCGCGGCTCTGTTGCCTCGGGTATACAAGCTGCAATATCGTGGCCATCTCCGTCGAACGCGTCTCTGTTCCACCTCACGTGTCTCGCACCCTTCGCGGAGGGCTGGATGGACGGGATAGGATGTGCCTGGAAAAGCGCGGACTTGTTCCCGGCGACGCATCATTTTGTTGCCAGCGGTGTATCGTGGTTGTCCGTGAAAGGGTTCGAGAGCGAAGCTATCGAAGCAGCAACGATTTTTAACATTATAAATTATTTTCCAGTTTTAACATTCATTGCTTCTCAATCGTGGAATACGCCGCCACGTCTTATCTTAAGTTATCGTAACCGTTTGATACTTTGAGGCTCACCCTTTTACAACATAACGAATGATATCGACTATCAGCTCTAATAGTTAACATTTGTTTACTCTTTTTATTTGCCTTCTGATCGAATCAAGCCTCTCGCGTCGTTAGAAGTAGAAACAGATATAATAAGTGCTAGATTAAGAGATTTCGTACGGAGGGTTGATTAAAAGTTCGATTAAAACCGAGATTACCATGGGAACAACGTTTCCCAGGATGGTTGTTACACAATGCTAATCTGCTTTTGTTAATTCTATGCAAGTTCGTTTAAAATAGATCGATTAATTGGCTCTATCGCGGTTACGTTCGAGCGTACATACGCGCGCGGCTGGTAGCGGATTGTTCGATGCAAATCTTTTCGCCGGGGCTCGTGAATAAGCCCTTTATCTACCGTGACCCTGGTACACACATTATGTGCCAGCGAGAAGTGGGTGTCTGTGACTGGTTCGCCGCGACAACGGCCCTTTTTCCAATTATCGATTCGATCGGCCCTTTCTCCTTTCCGACTCCGCGCGCGCCCGGCAAAAAAGGACGCCACAATGGCCGAAAATATACATTACATTCACGCGGGATCGTCCCTTGGTTACCGGCCGCACAATAAAATTGAAATTAAACCCGTGATACATTGTTCCGCGCTGCAGAACGGTACGAATTTCCCCGCGATTCGACGCGTTCAATGGCGAGGTGGTTGAATGGCCAATTAAATCGAAAAAAAACTGGGCATTCCGCGCGAAACACTGGCCTTTTTTTTTTCTATAGTGCAACCTTTCATTCGATTCGAGTGTTTCTAAGCGTTCGTGATTTACTTTGACTGTTATTTTTTTTTTATACCGGATTTTTTTTGCACCGCTGCGCAAAAAATACCGGATGCATTTTTTATTATTCGTCTTCAGAAATGTTATCGTAAATATCGACGCGCAAATTGAATACTTTGAAATAAATGAAAATAACGATAGAACGGGAGGTGTGCGCCAATATGTTTTAAAAATGTGTTTCTTGTATAAATATCGATACGCTTCGTGATATTCCAAAATATTTGAAGCAGCTACAATAATGGCGGTCACGTAGGGACTCCTGAAAACTCTTCCGTCCCCGTTGGCTCCGGCTCGTAATCGTCGTTCCTTCCCTCCGCCTTGGTCTTGTGTAATCGATTTGCGGAAGTGCCGATAAGTAAAAACGTTATCGTGAGTCCTTCTGTGGGAAAGATAAACGGCCGAGCAGCTTGTCTTTCTTTCTTATAAAAAGAACCGAGGTAAAGGACGATCGTGGTGAACCGTCGCGTTATTTCCGTGAACACGTTTCGATCGCGTTCCTTATCTAAACTTCGAATCATCCATAAGAATGAATCATTTTCAATATGAAACACAAAAGTTCCTCTCTTTCGATTCAACGTATCGCGTTCATTCCGAGAAAAATTAACAATCTATCTTAATCCATGAGAAAAGTAACCCACGTGGCTGAAGAAGGCAGACGCCAGACACAAAGAGTCCGTAATACAATTAACGAACGAAATGAAAAAGTGAAAATCATCGTGATATTACGTTGTCGAGGGTATCATAAGTTTCCTTCGTTCCCAATGTCAAGCGTACAATCGAGTTACAGGCTATTGCGATTATCAGAGCGTCATTAAACGGAACCGGCGCCGTTCACGAGGTCCTAATAGTTTCACGTAACATTTGAAAGCCGATGGTTTTTCTGATTCGTCAGCCAAGGGCATTGTTAATCGTGGCCAGCCCCGTAACGGAGCCACTGAATGCTCGCAAACGAGAAGGATCTTTAATATTAGTTAGCAGAAGGGTAAACAATCGATCTAACAACCGTGGCTCGAGCGGCGTTCGCGATCGAGTTCCTTCATGGGCGTGAAAGGGTGAAAAAGCGCGCTCGCCTCCTTTCCGTCAGGACTATTCGTTATCCTTCGTCAGGCTGACAATCGAGAAATGAAAGTTACATAAAAGTGGTCGCCTCTTAACGCGCGCAACGTCGAACGGGGGTGAAACGCCGTGGCAGGGGTGCAAATGAACGCAATCAACCTTTTGCTGCTGCTTTCCTGCTCGTTCTTTTCGATACTTCGTATAGTCGTTTCGCTTCGAGGAGTTTCAGATGGTGATTAGATACATTCAACTATTAAATCGAGTTTGCTCGTTTTGTGCGTTGATTAGCGCTCTCAATGGTAATAATTCGTTTCGATGGTCGTGTCAAGGCGTTCTGAACCCGATGTTATTGATTATCTTGTTTAATGTGGTGAAAAGGTACGTTTAATGATATCAATAAGCGTTTTTGTACCTGTATACTTGTGTTTATCGAACAACCATTAAATCTCTAAAAGGATCGAGGCGTCTAAATGTTAACGTGTCTGATTTGCCATTACTTGGTCAAGAAAGTACCGAGGATTTTACTCGTCCTGCTCGTTTTCGTTATTCCATCTTGTTCCATTATCTTTGTCCTCTTTCTTCTAGTTCCCGTCGCGTCAATTCGGCAAATCTCCCTCGGCCGATTTTCATCGGAATCCCACGGCTTTCATTCTTCGAGAATAACGCGTTCCTTTGCCTCGGCGGTAAGCCGGCCGCGTTATCCGCGGGACTTCCTTTTTCCCGAGATACGGGGAGACAATTTTATATTATTGCATTATATTCCGCGGGTTGGTTCTGTGAAAATTGGCTCTTCCGGGGATTACCGTATTATCCGCCGTACAAGTGGCCTTTACAGTGGATATACCGCTCGGCGGACGTCCGGTTAGAGAAGTTCATTCACGGGTTAACGCTGATTGAGGAACGAGCGAACTTTCTTTTTTTTCTGGAGGCAATTATTATCGAGCGCTTCTGTTGTAAAACAGAATTTTAATGAATGATTTGGCTTTCAAAAGCAATTTATGCGCGCGATATGACTACGCGTTTAATGTAAAATATTAGAAATCGTCAAAATCAATTTGCTCTTAGATGCAACTGTCACGATAAATTAATTATCGACCACCTAGCTTCGTACATTCGTGTCCGTTGAGAATAAAATTATTTATCGATCATAATATGACTATTACACGATCGAGATGGAATTTATAGAGTCCACGTCGCGCGATAATTCGCAGCGATCGATGGCGCAGATTTTAATCAGGGGTGGAATTATAAATGCATTTAACACGAGGCTCCAAGTGATTACGGGGACGTGACAGGTTTATAGCCAATTATAACGGGATCGTTGCCATGATCCGTGCCGAATTCGAAAATGAAAATGGTATTCATGAATCGTTCAACAATCTGCGGAATAAGGCGGCTCGCAATTAACTTGGCGAGGAACGCGCGAAAGCGAACGTCTACGACAGCTCCATTTCCGTTATCCTCGTGAGACCTTAACTTACGATAATGCTTGAGCTTAAGCAGGAGAATCTGTCTTATTACAATCTATGCGAGCGATAATTGCATCCGGAATTCTTTCGAATCGTTCGGTGAAGGGAAGAAGAAACGACGATTTTAAATAAAAATATTCTATTAGATTCAGCGCAAGTTTAATAAGACCGCGACGAATGAAATACGATATAAAATTGTAGAAAAAGAAAGGAGGAAGTGAAGTCAGCCTAGAATTCGATGGAATTCGGATACCATTGCTCGAGTCGCTTCTCTACGTCTTATTTTGCCAAATCGAGGAGCAACATTCGAATCTAGCTTAGGAAATAATGGGGGAAAAAGGGATGAAGGCGTAGAGGGCGCAAAGAAAAGGACGGGGTTCGCTGGCATGACGGTAGATAAAGTCGGCAAATCGAACGGGAGAAACTGGCTGCGCGTAAATGCCGCGGCAGAATGGTACCGCGTTGCGGAAATGAAGTAAATCGGTAGATACGATGCAGGAACATTAGAGTCACTATCTAACCGCGAGACGTTTAGGAATTACCAGACAGTCATTTATCACTGCGACACGCTTTCGAGTTATAGCTTCTCGTAAACTTCGGAATTAGTTGCCTCGCGAGCAGTCCGTTCAACTTTTCACGTTGCGCACAGTGTTTCTTAGATACGCTCTCGTTTTGTGTATTAAAAAGTAAACTGGACCATTCGTTTCTTTCGTTGCCATCTGCATACAAAGGATGAGGAACGAACGAACGTTTCTCGACTGAATTTTCCAGCTGTGGACGAATACAATTTGCATAAATTCTAATGGCTGCATCTTTATACTTTTAAAACGGAATTAAGTTTCTGCTCTTTCTGACATCTTATTCCTCCGTTGCCTAAAACCATTCCTGCAATTTCTAGTAACACTGTACAGTTTTCTGTCAGGAATTCACATTACTGATCGAGAAGCCTCCGTGATACCGACGAAAGTAAAATTATCGACCACATTTTTTTACTGTGCAGGGTTCCTGAACCAACAGCCACAGATTAGAGATCGAATAGATCTAGCAGTAAAAGTATGAAATAGATCTATCGCCTAATACAGAGTTTTCGTACCATTTTAGTACCATTCGCAATCGTTATCGATTCAGCACAGAATGGCTAGGATTCAAACATGTCTTGGGGACAAACGTAACTTTAGTTTCCGTAAAATTTATAAATAATTATATATGCCATTGCAATAAATTGCAAAGAGCATAAATTTACAATAAAAATGAAAATGAATAAGTTGTGGGCTTATGATAATATAAAAATACACTTGTGCGTGCTTGCACCCTTAAGAATGACAGAGGGGGTGGCACGAAGAATCCTATAGTTTTTTGCACGATCGGTACTTGGAAGCTTGTGACATAAAATTCCATAAGATGATAGGTCCATTTTCTACTTCGTCCGTGCCTGCTGCTCGTCGCTTTCTGTTACCGACGAGCCTAACTCTGAATGCCACCAACAGTTACCAACAGCGAATAAAATGGACGAAATCAATAGCAACCCCTACGAACCACCCCTCGCTAAGAGTAAAAGTAGCCACAGATTTTGTGATTACAGCTGTAACATTTTCTTAAATTCTATTGTGTAAAAACCTGCAGTGTGACGAGGGATGACTGCAATAAATTAATGGACGAGGATCTGAAAGCTCTCTTCAAATGTGAACAAGTTTATACAGGTACCATTAAAAAAAAAAAACACTGCGTACAACGAGCGCTCTGTATTAAAGTAAAACAGCGCTAGAGACAAAGGAGGGAAAAGTTGTCGGATTCGAAGCGAAGACAAAAAGCCAATCAAAACACGCGAGCGTTACGCAAACGGGAACAAAAACGAGTCGAAGCTGGCGGCTTCGTTCGTGCATTAATTGTAATACCACAATCGCGGCAATTTACAACATAACGAATCGGCTGCGTTTCGCTAAATCGCGCAAATTAAAGGGGGCCCGTGAAATTGTGTTTTAGCATTTTTCTTCTCCCGTTTTTCCATCGCCCGCCTCGAACAGGCCAGACCACCGTGTCAGTGTGTCGATGCGCATAATTGGCTCGTTATATTAAT
This sequence comes from Xylocopa violacea, assembly GCA_963969225.1. Classification (NCBI taxonomy): domain Eukaryota; kingdom Metazoa; phylum Arthropoda; class Insecta; order Hymenoptera; family Apidae; genus Xylocopa; species Xylocopa violacea. The sequence continues at coordinate 39,109,156 of CAXAJV010000002.1, forward strand.
TGAATTTCATTATACGACCGGCGGACAATGACTCGCGCCGGTTCGGCCTGTGAAATGAAACGAACGAAACGCGCGCCACGCGCGACGCGCCGTGGCCGAAAAAAGGTTCCGCGGCCGTTTGTCGACGCGGCGATTCAAAAAACGCAGATAATTCAACCGGCACAAAACGGCGCAGATTGCTCTGAAAATATTTTTTCGCGCGTCCACCCGAAACAACGAGCGTTCCGCGGGTTTCACGCCGAGATTCAGCCGCTAATTAAAACCGATTTCGAACCGTGTGTTCAGGAATACGGATCGTCGATGGCGCGATCGTTTCGATTCACTCGTTGTCGGTGACATTTACGTTTTCTCTACCACCCCTTTTTTTTTACGAATTATTATTGGCCAAGCACTTTTGACGAGGCGTGAATTGGTATTTTGTTTCATTTCTCCTTAATGCAAGCAGTCAACTGCTGGTTGATTCTCTGGTTATCCTTCGGAATACCGAAAAGAGCGATAAAAGGGTGGTAAAGGGGTGCAATGGGGGGTGAAATGGAATCTAAAGTTTGCGAAATTGGGATTTTGTTTTGTGTTGAAATTTTGGTTCTAATCGTATAAGCAATAATTAAATTACACAACTTTTAGACTGGTCGCCTTTTTTATTTCATTAGAGTCTGCTAATGCAATGATACAGAAATTATGCTCGAGTAAGACGTGTAAGAACGAATACTAGCTATAAATAGTTTGCTCCGTGACAGTGCAGTGACGTACCGATAGAACGTAATAATTCACTGACGACTGGAAATGAAAAAGTGTCGTACGTAACATTGAATTTACACGGAGTGACACGGCGTGAGTTAAGTCGAACAGTTCTCGAACGCGTCCAAGTGCGAGCATTTTCCGGTTTTCAATCCGACAATCAAACCAGGAGTCCCGAAACGACGTGCGAGAAAGGTTCGCGCGAACGCGCGTGAACTGTTAAAACCGCGACGCGCCATTCTCTCTCCTCCTCTCCGTCTCTCTCGTTCTCATCGAATGCAACGTGCCACCTTCGAGCGTTTTCTCGAAATTGATTTATGCCCCTGACAGCCGACGCGGCCATTGTGCCCGTCGGCCTCTGTCGTTGTCCATTCAAACAAATTGACCACCGTCGGACCGGCCGCGCGCATTGTCGCCCCATTGAACAATCCGCGGGGCGAAAAGGGAGAAAAATGGCGATGCGCGCCGGCCAGATGCGGGGAAACGTCGCAGAGTCGTGTTGGGCAAAGGTCGACTCGTGGGTCTCCTGCTAGAGTCTGTCTTACGGCGGATCTTTTCGCTAGAGGAGCTCGTAAATCTTCGACGCTGGCCAGATTGTGCGCTGCGATGGGTGACACCGGTAGCTTTTCTTCGGGGGACAGCTTTCAGATAGATTTGGGTAGTGTTTGTGTTTGATATTGCTACTTATGCGTTGGATGGTTGACGTTATTGTGAAAGCGCATTGGCTACAAGAACTGTATATTTTGTACACCAATTCATCGATTCTTTGTAATTCAATAGCACTTTTGTGTGAAACGAAAAGAAATACTTCTCGTAACCACTGTACTTCAGCGCTGGACATGTAATTCCTTTGAGCGTAGTGCCCATTAGGTTTTCTAAATAATGTACCAATAATTTTTCTGTAATTCATTATTTCTATTTAATTTTTTCTGTTCACCGACACAAAGCCTACAAACAATCAGTGGAACCATTCGAAGTAGAAAAAGAAGCGACCATCCCGGGACACACTAACAAGAATGGAGCGGCATTAAGTTCGATTTCGAGCGACGAACCGCAGGAATCGCGTCCAATTCTCGCTCTTAATTAGCGGAACGTGATTAAAACCGACGTGACGCGGCAGCACGCGTTTTTTCCCGCTGCGGACGCCGGTCGTCCACCATTCTGTTCCAAACGAGCGGTCCTGGAACGGTGGTTTTTGTCTCGCGGTCGCGAGGAACGTGATTCCGGAGGGCCAGTTTCAGCCGGGTCTCCGATTGGACGGCGCAGCTGACGGAAACAAGAAGAAAAGCACCCGATGCCGACCGCCCAGCGTGGCCAAACGACGCGCGCCAAGTGATTCTCCTTGCACGTGGCCGGTGGTCGCCATATTGGTCCCTTACGGGACTCTTGCAACTGTCGACTATGAGAAAAAGGCCTGCGCGACCGTGAAATCGCGGAACATTACGTAATTTGCATTTTTTCTTCCCTTTCCATTAAGAAGCCACTAAATCCTTCCAAGAATGCTCGAACGGTTTATACAATTCTAGTTTAGACTCGAACGATGAATCAATCTCTGACAGATAGTCATAATCGTCAACTCAACCTTTTATACAAAATTCTATGTCTCGAGAACGATCCTGCGACTCCGAAGTAGTACCCGAAGCATCGAAGTTTAATGGAACATTGTGCGAATACATTATCGTAGTTGAGAAGTGGAACGATTCTAAATGGTGGCGACATTAACGAGAAATATCCTTTCAAATTCACCACCCTTTGTATCTGCCCGTTCCCCGCTCGGCCACCCCCGGCGGTATCGAGTAATTCGAGTCTATTATCGAAACAATAGCGGTGAAATTCGCGATACCGATCCCTTTTCCACGTTTCTTGGACTCGGACTTTCTTCCACTTGAAATTTTCCATCCACCTTCGTCCCTCCTCTCCTCGGGAAAGTACTTACGCAGTAGATCCTTCACCCTTCGACTTTTTCCCGTTACACTTCTCCCTACCCGATCTTCACTCCTTTCCCGTGCCCAGTTTTCCTCCCACCAGTCCCACCTCTCCCATTCTCTCCGCCTCTGGTTCTTCCAGGCTTCGAATCGGTCCAGCTCTTTCTTCCCTGGTCGCTGGTGACTTCCTCCCTTTAGTCGCCGAGGCCGGCGTCTTTTTCTTTCCCCGAGCTGCCTCAAGAGAACCTCTCTACAAAAGAACATCGCGGCGGAGTCAAGATGGCGGGCGGGCAGGAGAGGGACAGATTCACGTCCGTGGTACAGCGGCGGAGAAACGGCACCTTCGTCCCTCCGCTCGTCTCCGTCTCGCCCTCGCCGCCTCTCCCTCTCCGTCCCCCTTTTCCCTTCAGAGTAACCTTCACCTCCTCCGCCTGGGCAGGAGCATTGTTGCCACGAGCAGGAGAGACAAAATGAACCCGATTGTTAGTCCGGGAGGCATCATAATGAACGCCCATTCACTGTGAGACACCAAATGAGCTCCCGCGTCTTGTCCCGCGGCTTTGTCCACGATACTTTTAATTCTCTGCTACCCCCTTTGTCTTTCTCCCGGGTAGAAGAGCTCCTGGGCTCGACCTGCTATTTTCTTTCTTCCACCGCCCCGCATCCCTGTTAATATGTCCCACTCCTCTGTGTCTCAGCGACTCTGCCTTTTTCACCGTCTTCCCCGCCATCCGTTTCGTCTTCTTTCTGCTCCTCTTCCAATCCTTCCATTGCTCTCCCCCGTCCCCGTTTGGAATCGAGTTCGGACCCGATACGACGGTTGGTTATAGTACTTGTCGTTTCTCCCGGCTCTGTCATCGATTGCAGGCTCAGAGCGGCGAGTTTATTGCTCACCTTCATTGGTACTGATTTCCGAGCGCCGCTTCGAACGTCGACTTGTTGCCAGAGTTCCTTTGAATTTTTCGGTCGGTTTTTGTCGCGACGGTGTGCGCGGTTGTTCCGTGGCCCCCGGTGGGAATACTTCGGGTAATTCTTCATCGATTGACGGGGATTGGAGTTCGAGTTTGTTTGGGACGAGCATTCTGGTCGTGGAGAGCACGGCCAGTCCTGCTTTGCGCGCGTCTGTACCTTATTTTTTTAACAGCTTTGTGTCTACCGTGGATATCTGCTCTTTCCACGACTCGCCTAACAAGACGTCCAACTTTCCAAAATCTGTGAAGTGCGGATACGTTAACACGAACATTTTCCACCGTTTTCAAGCGTCGAATCAACCCTTAAAGTAGGTCCCATGTTGCTTCAAGGGGCACTCTGCATAATTACTTTTCTCAGAGCGGGGATACATCTCACCCAACTCTTTCAACTTAACATCGTCTCGACAACACCTCGACCGAGCCCCAATTCCATCCCGAAAATATAACGTCGGGCCTCGAACGAAAAGAACACCGAATCCCATCTTCTTCGCGGGTTTACCTTCTATTTGTACACGCCGCCATTGTGGCCGCGTTTGTCGCCCGGTTTTCTGGCTTGCTTCTTGGCACGAGTGTGTGCCCGCGAAAGGAGAATGAAAATATTATTGTTCGATCCGCGCGCGCGTCATGCATAAATGCATCGATCGCGGATGCCTCGACTCCCTCCCGTTCTCTCGCCTCCTTCGTCGCCTCTCGCGGCGGAGCCAGCACCAGGCGGCTGTACAAACAACGATACCCATAATGTTCCAGTTACAAGCAACGGATTAGTAACCGCGCTCTGTCTCGCGCGTGCATGCTCGTTTCTTTCCGCGCGTTTTGTCCCCGTCGGATGCCATCTTCTTTGAGCGCGTCCGCCGATCGGAAATCGGGAGTGTACGAAAGAAGCCGCGTCACGAGGATCATCCGCGGGAATCGAGGTCCTTGTTGCGCTCGACGGACGTGATCGAGTGTATTAAATTTATATTGCACAGGGAGGTTATGGAGAGGTGAGCAGTGGGTGGTTGTTTTTTAGGGAAAAAGATTCCAGGGGGTAGTTTAGTAACTTTATTATAAACACAGAAGTAGATGTACAAAGTTTAAATCATCTTGGGAACGTGATATTCCCTTAATATCAAATTAGAGAGACGCAGGCACGCACAGGTAAACAACCCCCTAACGCACTCTATTTTTTCCCTACCCCAAATTGCACCCTGCCTCGAAAGCAAAAAAAAAAAAAAAGGAAGGAGAAGAAAGAAAGAAACGAACCTTCAATGCATCGTGCGTTCCGTTTCATCAGCCCTTGCATGTTGGGCCACGAACTCGATCGACACGGAGGAAGGGAAAAAAAGTGTCATGAATCGAAAAGTTTTCGACGATGCCACCGGCGGAAGGGACGTTTCCCTGTGCCTACGTTACGAGCGACGGGTACCGTGGCTAATCGCGTAAAATCGTATCGAAAGTGATCGATACAGGGTCAATGCGGTCTCGAATGACCGTGGATTACCTTCACCCTGTCTCCTCCTTTCGTCCTCTTCGACGAATGATAAAAGACGCGGCTGTGAAGAGACGCACAGGGGGAGAGACTGGGACCTCAACAAATTGACATTGTTCCCACAATAGCTAATAAATTGTTTTTCACGGTGCGCCTTTTATGCGAGGCGCACAAAGGTGCGCGGAGCTGTTCATGGCTCATCGGTTTCCCCGTTGCTTCGTAGCTTCGGGGTCTCCATTCTGTGACACTGGTGTTTATGCTTAATGGTGGTTTTCGGATGGCCGTAGTTTTGAACGAAGAATATTTGTAATTCTATAGCTTACTGGCGAATGGAACGTTTAGAAAAAATCTTATTGGAAATCTCGGGGATGACGGGGGTGAAAAGTCGCACGGTCGAAAGTGCTTCAATTTTTCGTCACTCGCACCAAAAAAGATAAACGAACTTGCGAAATACGAAATTCTACTTTAAGAATGAGTCGCGACAATTCTTCCGAGTAATAAAACTTCGCCCAATAAGTATTCGAATCAGCGTTCAACGTAGCCTTCGCCGTGCAGCAATCATACTCGAAGCGGTTTCACTCAGATCGCAATGACACTGCACACCTTCCGTTTTCCATACACCCTTGCGATTCTTGAAACTTCCACACGACTGCGTGGAGCTCACTCACGCGACCATTGCGTCCACCCATCCCCAAATCAAGATCCTCGCTAACAACGGACCGTCACAATCATCTCGACCAGTCAACGCGGCGTAATCCGCGCGCGGAGACCAATACGCGCGCTGTCCGCTCGAAATCCTGGCTTCGTCATTCCGCCAATTAACTCCTCGCGGGCGACTCGAGCGTCGTCCGAGCCGTTGTCAGGGAATTTCGACGCGGAAAGAACAACGCGACAACGTCTGATCGCGTAATCGCCTCGCGGCGAAATTGCGCCGCAATCCAGGCGATTTCACGCCCCAACGATCGCTGGCGATTTCGTGTCGCGTCGTCGAGTTACTCTCTTTTATGCCTCCAAAGAGGCGCGAGGGGTGGATGGGGTTGGGGCGGAGGAAGACGAAAGGAAGCGTTGAGAAGAGAAACGAAAAAAGCGTTGTCCAACCGGCGAAAATGTGTAGTCACGTTGTTATATTGGCTGGTAGCTCTCTCGCGCGCACGCGGTCGCGCGCGAGAACGCGGGAGAGCTCGTAGGCCGCGTCGCGCCGCTTCTATAGCGTGATTAATTCTATTTACCTGCGGCTGGTGCACCGGCGGATACGCCCGTGGTATAATTTATCAGTTTGTCGGGCCTCATTGTCGCCCGTACGGCTCGTTGCTAATAGTCGGCCATTCAGGAATCGAGGGAAGCCATCTATTCTTATTACGACCGCCGTTGTCCAAAGGCCCAAGACACCGGTGTTTGCTCCACCTCCCCTTCCGTGCCGTTTCTTTTACCGTTCTGACTGTTTCGCGGCCGCCTCTTTTCGATTCTACGTCACGGTGTTTTCTTCATCTTCCATAAGCCTTTCGATTTTGAAAAAATTGGAAAAGCGAGCGACGGAAGAGGTACGGGTGAAAAATTGTCGAAAGTACTCTCATTTCTTCGAAAATGTTCTCTAACTTGAAAAGTATAGAGAGAAGCGTATCACTCGCGATCCTACGACAAAACGGAAGAGGCGTTGAAAAATTTCGTACAAGATTAATCCCCTCGTATCAGCGTTCCCTATGAATATTCCCAGTGATAAATGCGGGAGAATTTTTTCACGTTAATACGTATTGTGTCGAGTGTGAACAGAACGGATAAATATCCCCTGGAACCTAGCTAAGAGTCGATCAACCGTGAGTATCGATTTGTATCGATACCCATCGACCCCCTCGCGTCTAGCCAGGTATTAACAATGGCCCGGGCTAATGACTACCGGAGACAAGGGGTGACATCGTCCGAAACTCCCCATCTGTTTCAGTCACTAAATCTTCCCATGGTCATACGTGCGCGTCCTAATCGATTATGGGCTTCTGTTTATGGGGTAAGTGCCGGCAATAGGAGTCGAAACGTCACCCCTATGCGAGACTGTGCCTGGTAGCTTACCATTTCCGGTGGAGACGCGTCTGACTCGCAAGGGTTGAAATCGACGCTGCGTTTTTCTTCTTCTTTTCAGGATCGTTTGCAACGCGACGCTTTTAACTTATGAATTTTAACATTTCGAAGAAAGTAGTAACTATCAATCGTATGATTCCAATGGCATGACCAAACAAACCGCTTAGCTGGTCCTTCCGCGCGCCACCCTCTCGGTCCTGGCATTCTTTCTCACGGATTTCTGATTGGAAGCAACGAAGCGTGTCGCGGGAGACACGGAGAATATGATTTAAGACGCGACTCGTTCGGGCGAATAGAAAAGCACCGGCGAAGGACGAGCGGAGAGGATGACCGTGCAGAACCGATCGCGAGGAGAGGATGAAGAGACGATGACGAGATGGAAAGCCGGCTTAATGAAGAATTCGGCGCACTCCTGCAGCCCAGGTGCTGATCAAAGAATCACTGAATCGATTTATCCCTGAATCGATCTAATCATCGGAGTCGGCTCGCCGTAGACGGAGGTTGAAACCCTGATTAACGTGGGTGAGCATAATGCCCGCTTATTGCCCCTGGTAATTACATATTGCGACAGCGCCGCGTTTCGTTAACCCTTTTCGCGGATGATTATCTTTAATTTTTAAATCGTGAATTGCCATACGAATAATAGTAGTGCTTATTTTCCAGACTAAAGTAAAAAATTCATTCTTCGTAGAGATGATAGTCGTATCAGCAGGCTAGCTGCATGGAATTAACCGCAACATCGAAAGTTTCAATAAATGATTCAAAGGAATATCGATAAGAAATCAAAGACGAGTGGTTGTCTCTCTGACAAACCGATCGATTTAACCGTCCCCTACAGACCCATTCGTTCCACGGGTAATCGCACTTTTATACGCGACGTATCCTTGATCTGCATAAAATCACCGCATGTGGGTCGCCCCAGAAGCCACCGCGCATTGTCCATGAAAAATTACCGAAACACGCGACACAGTCCATTCTTCTTCCCTGGAACCGCTGTATCCGCGTACTTATAATGGAACGATCCACCTCGACCACCCTCCGCGCTCGTCGCTCACATTTTTCCATCTTTTTCACCGCTTGTTCCCGTCTTCCCTTCCCTCTGTCTCGCTCCAACCAACGTTCGCCCCGGCACAAACGTTTCTCTCCGGCCAACGCGGTAATTTATCACCGCTCATAACAAGGAGCCGTAAGTTTGTACATATTTCAGTCTTGCAACCACCCCCAACCCTCTTGTCAACCCCCGCCCTTTCTCTTTCCCGTTCCTTCATCCCCTCCACTATTAACCTCGCCTCTCCTTTCGTATCGCGTCGACAAAGAGAACGCCGAGCAGAGGAACGAAGACACGGACGGGGGATGACAGAGAAGGGTAGGGGATGGTCGGGGCGGTGGAAGGGAAAATCTGGGACGAGAGGGACGCAGAGGGTGGCGCGAGCAAAGACGTTATTATTTATACGCGGCATTATATATCAGCCGGAGAGTCGCTCGAATATTGTTCAAGACGTCCCGCGCATACATTACCGAGCCGGGAAGGGTGAAAGCCACCCTGCCCCCAGCTTTTATTACCGCGACCACTTATTTGTTAACATAATATACACATTACGGGGCGGCGGCAGCACGCGCCAACCCCCGACTTTCGACTTGTTCGGGACTCGACTGTCGAGGATACGCAATCGTAACCGCGAGGGGTTGGAAGGGGTGGCTTTTAGACACGGTGGACGATTTTTTGCGAATTCGTGCCCACCCACGAGGAGTTTCTTGGCCACCGTGAAGCACGCTGAACAGCCACTTACTGTAGGGGTGGGGTGGTGTGGGGGGGTTGCAAGCCCTTTTCGGTATTATTGTGCTCTGATCGTTCGTGTGTTTCTAATGGGAGCACGGGCAGAGCCCTCCGTGGAAAAGGAGGATTTCATTTCTGCTCCCTTTAATTGCACCTGAGAGGCGTTCGAGGACTTTTTTTTTGTTACCCCTTGCGTTCGCCGTGTTCTGTTGGTTTTTGTCGAGTTTTGTTGATTTTGTAACGGTAAATACGGGGATTGTACGACACGCGGGCTGGATATTTTTTGAAAGATAAATGTGTCAATCGACTGTGATCGCCGTGCAGCAGGGACGATGGCTATAGCAAGAAGTAAGCCTCTGAAAATTGATTCGAAGTTCTTTACGGATGTCAAGTACCATTATCCAAGATTAGTAGCTTATTCGCTCGGGGCAATAAGATAGGATACTCTCGTATACGCTGAATTATCATCCTAAGTCTGAGTATCTAAACCCAGACGACTATAACTTACATTATAATGCTGGCTCAGCTGATCATCCTCCCTGTATTACCAAGTGGAACGCGCCACCAGCACTAATAAATCGCCAATAATACACCTGTTCTATTATCTCCACGAAACTGGTTCCAAACTTGGTGTGTACAAGAATTTATGACAGTAACTGCTGCTTAAGATCCTAAATACTGGCACTTACGTAACTCAAAGAAGCTACCACTCCGATACTTTCACTCGGAACATTTGTCTGCTCTATAAACGACGAAGAGAAACCTTGACCGACGAATCGCGAATAATAGCGCGGTCGGATGATCATTGTCCCTCTTATTATTCAGATCGGTCGCCTTATTATTCAGAAATTTATTATCAGAGTATCCAAGCGAGTACCGCAAGCTCTCCCTCTTTATTCATTACACGCTACCGCGAATACAGTTAAGCGAGCGAACCGTAGACGGACAGACGTTCTACGCGTAACGAGATTATCGCCCGAAGTGGCTGTTTCTCGCACTGGCCGGCATTCATCCGTAATATTGCCCATAATATACTTCCACCCTCTTAAACGGGCACGGTTAAGGCCACAAAGCGGCTTATCCGCGGCTTTGCCTTTCAGCCAGGAATCTCGAGAGCGCCTACATTCCGGGGATAGCCGTGTGTATACACCGTTCCACTTTTCAAAGGGTCCACTCGCGTGCCCGGGTCAGTGTTTGGTGCGCGGCCGCTAATCGAGAGGCGGTCGCCTCTCGAGCCGCCCCGCATCACCGATAACCCCACCTGAGGGAAGGAAAAACCGAGGGCAAGAAGTGGTATCACCCTCTAAAATGTGAATTGGATCACGTTGTAGCGTAAAGTTGGCTGGTTTTTTCGCTCTTCGCGTTTTAAGTATCGAAACTCTCTAATCCGCTGATAAAAATCTGTCTTTTCCTTTTTCGAAAAAAGTGTAAAACTGCTGACGACCAAAGTGTAGATATCAATTTGGTCCGAAGTAAATTTCTCTAATAACGTTAAATTCTTCTTCGTTGTCGTGATTTATCGAATTAATAAACGATCGAGTAAATCGAGGCGCGAGAAAAGGAGGGAAACGAAGCGAAGGAGAGGGGCAAAAAATGGTAGGGTGAGCGAGAGACTGCGGTTGGTCCGATGGCTGATTACGAGGACGTAAACGCGGCCATAAGTGAATCGCGGATGTGATTACCCGAGAAATATTGTTCGGAGCGCGACAAAAGGCAAAGGGTAACGGCGCGGCGGCGAGGGTGGGTGATAGCGGGGAGCGCTGTGATTGGTGCGATTGTTCCTAAGAATCGCGTTGGCTTAAAGCGATCGGGAGTAAGCAGGGAACAGAGTTTCTCGAAATTATTACGGACTTAATGAGGATTTACAGCGCGACTGTCGTTGGCTCCCCCTAATTCTAATTAACGAGCGTTCGCACGAAACGGAGACACTGATGAGGTCTGCTTGAGAGGCCAAGTTTACGGGCTGGAAGCCTTCAAAATTTGCCACTCGAACAAAAGGCTCGCCAGTTATTAACTGCAGGTTAAATCGTATTAAACTTTTCGCTGCGTTATTGACTTTACAACAGGGAGAAATTTAATCCTGTTTAACACAGCCACGGTCCTCGGGTCATTTTCGATTCCTCGTGTCTTCCTTTTTTTGTTTCCAAAAGAGACCGAAATAATTTGCCGCTATTATATTTAACTGTGCAAATTAATTTCCACTGACTGACCGTGATATCTTATAAAACAAACCATCACCATAACGTCTGCAATTTACAATCTCGATTACTCCTAGTATCTAAAAAAATATTGCGAAAGAACGATTTCCTCTAAGCAGATGCTTTCTGTTTCCCAATATCCACGGTTCCCGACAGGAACACGCGTACGAAACGGTCTAACGCGACGCAATAATATGGTAATATAGCGTGCATGCGATTCTCGTTAGATCCGCGAACCCCTTTTCCGCTCGACCTATAAATCGAGCCCGTGACGCTCGGGGTGGTTCTGACCCCCCCGAGAGTGATCGAACCAGATCGAACAGCCTCGTCGACCGTCGAGACTTTTTATTTCACGGGAGGGAGCGTGCTGCGTACATAGACAATTGTCGGTTATAAATTCACGTCGTAAAGATGTCTGTAGTCTTGTAGGAAACGGGGTGAAAATGGGCCGGGCGGTCCGGTACGAGGCAGTCGGTGCAACGACACGTTCGATCCATTGTCTGTTCGCGATTTACGAGTTTTCTTTTCTGTTCCTCTCTTCTTTTCTTCCTCTTCCTTTTTGGTCCCTTCACACGCGCTTCCGATCATGCCCTCCTGCCGTAGAATCGAGGTTCGCGACGCTCTGAGGTCTCTATTCGAGGCCGCTGTCATAAATATAGGGCCGCATTGTGGAGCGTTGCGGGGCCAAGGTTCTCGTGCGTGGATTCTGCGATAATGCGAAGGGAAAAAAGGAGAGACTTTTGTACGACGGCGCGGGTAAGGCGAAGAATTAATGCGTTCGGGAGTGACGCGCCACGATTCGAGCTGGAGAACGCCTTTCGGGGCGGAGATGATGGGTAGAATGCGTCGATGCTATGGGGCGGAGGTATTTGTAACGGAATCGGCTTCTGAATTACAATTTTCCTGTGACAAAGATATTATACTTTGTATTCCTAAATACTCGCATGTAGCTTCTTTACCATTTAATTTTGTACGATATTATAACAGCAATTTGAACGGCGAAACAATAATTTTCTAAGTTTTAGAGTATAATTGCATCGAGTGCATAATCCTCAAAGTCAACCCTGTCACGCGTTCTGCTATCAATTTCTACTTAATAACTTCTCCGGATCATTTCGATCGACCAGTTCATGGTTTCACCTAGTCTGCTCTTCCCAAAACACGGTAGCTGTTATTGGGAACGTCTCCTCTTCCAATTCCCTCCGCTATCCCCGAGGGACCCAACCGCCCGCGCCGCGCGTTAAAATAAAAATCAATCTCCGGACCGATCCGCGGCGTCTCTCGAGTTCGAATTACCCCGTCGACGTTAAACAGCCCTCGACGGATCCAGCGTGGCTGGTTGGGAAATCCCCGGGCCCGTTCGCGTCGGAACGAGGACCCGGTAAAAGGTGTGTACTCCGAAATCGAGCCAATATTTATGTAACAGAATCGCGTCGCCTCGCGACACCTCCGAGCCTCCTCTCTCGCTGTCGCCTTGGAGGTAAACAGAGAGAGAGAGAGAGGAGATTCATCGCCGTTTCCGCGAGCCAGTGGCAGAGGTGAAAAAGAAGAGGAACAGGAGAACGGAGGTGGTGAGAGGGGTGCGAATGAACGGACGACAGAAGGCGAGAAGGGGGAAGATTTGAGAAATTGGTACCTACATTTCGTGGAGGGATGTAAATCAAGGCGACGGTGTCGGCGATTGACACGATGAGGCGCTCGAATTAAATTTTGAGCGCCGCAGTGAACGCTGAGGACTTGCGAGGTGGCCATTGTGTTCTGGAAGGAATGTGTCTAGAATCGGAGGGGATCTTCGGGGTGGTTGCTGTTGAATCATCTTCTGAATTGTCGAATAAGAACACGAGGGTGGATCGCGAGACCTTCCCACGAGAAAGAGTAAAATGGGAACGCGTGCGAGCATGCTTGTCCATTTTCGTTTCGTGAGATTTCTAGGTGTGGCAGCAAATGGAGGTAATTGAGGCGAGGTTGACGGAGTGCTGTAGGATATTAATGATTTCTTGAAAGGCATCGCTTTGGGTGTAGCGCAGTGGAGATACAATAAAAGGACATTAAACCCTTATTTTGAATTTTTTAATTGGTAATATGACTGAAGAAAATAATAAAAAAGGGCTTCCTCGACGTAAAGGATCAGTTCTGAGGATAGCAGAAGAGAAGGGCGGCGCGATAAGGGGAGTGGAAACTGACAGTGAATCGAGGAAAGGAAGAAAAGGCCTCGAAGAAAGAATCTTCCGAGTTCGAGGAAGACATTAGGTCCGAGTTTTTTAACGACGTCCCAGCTTCAGCAAGCTCCTCCTGACAAAGGCACGGCCAGCTCGAACCGGAAGTGCATGCTGCCGTGGATGGAACATTGATCGGCAGGCGCGAATCGTGTTACGAGATTAAGCAGACTGCATCCTTTGATCTTGTAACGATTACGAAACGCCAACGGGTGATCTGCACGAAGCGGAAGAATGGGAACGAGAAGCTGGAAACTTTTTTCTCGTCAAGAGCCGTTCTCTTGATTTCCCTTTGAACGAACGTTCAGGGGAAAAAAGTGATTTAATTCTACGTTATTACTTGCCCAAGATGGACTACGGATGTAACTTCTGTTTTATGCTCGTTGTAAATTAAAGAAGTTCTGGAAGCAATGGAAACGGGGTCGTCGAGAATGGTAACTGGCAAGGACGTGCTCCTTCGGGATTACAATTCTTGTGGAAAATATTTTAAAGGTATTAATTACTTAATACTTATCCTAACACATCCTGAATTTACAAAAACGCGTCATTTCTGAAACTGAACAACCTATTTCGTTCCAACACCTTTCTCCCACGTAATTCCAAACGAAAATCATCTTACATATCCAACATACTTTGATTCGAAGCCAATTTCTAATGAATTATAAAAAAACGATAGATTCAAGCTTCAACGAGCACCGTTCTCCGCAGTATTTCGTATCGATATCGTCACCAGGTCAAAGACATCGACGGTGTCCATCCGCGAGCCGCGGGGGCGCACACCTGCGATAATAACGGCGGGAGAGTGGATCGCGCGCAAAGTGCATCGAACTCGCGTGCATAGACAGCAAAAGAAAAAAGGAGAAAAGCGGGAACAAGAGAAACGTGCATACGTATCCAGCGGAACGGTGTGCGTAGGGTGGGCTGGCAAGTGAGGAGGAGGGGGGGAGGTTCGAGGGGTGGCGAGAAGATAGAGGGACACAGGGAACGCTGGAAACAGAACGAGAAAGCCCGATAGACAAAGAGTGAATGGAGAGAGAAGAAAAGGGTGAGACAAAGGACAAAAAGAATTCAAGCACGAGAGAAGCACGAACGAGCGAACCGAACTGCGGCGGGAGGAAGAGGGGAGGGAACGCAAGACTCGGCTGCAGGTGAAAGAGGGTTGTTAAGGAGGGAGAAAGGCGAGGGGGGCTTGGTGGGTGGGTACGAGGAAGGGAAGAGCAGTAGGAAAATGAAGAGCGGGTGGATGGGATGGAGAGAGAGAGAGAGAGAGAGAGAGAGAGAGAGAGAGAGAGAGAGAGAGGGAAAGAGAAAGAGAGGAGGGTAAAAAAAAAAACAGAGGCACTGGAAAAAGTTTTCCACGGATAAAGAGAGCGAGTCGCGGGCGGCACTTGTGTCAATTGCCGGTCGCTGTTAGCTTAACATTTCCATTGTTCCTGAAAAGGAGCGTGGCTTGAGTACTATTTGCTTTCAGATGAGGACGGGGCGCACTTCTAATTTCACTGAACAGAAAGCGTGTGTCCCGTTTTTCCACGCCCTTTACCTTCCCCCATAACCACCCCCGGCCTTGTTCTCGTTCTTCTTCAATTTGTCGAAACGAAAATCGGCATGAACGCGTAATCGTGCGATGGAAGAAAGGAAACAGAAAGAAGACCAGACGTTTGCCGTGTTGTCACAGGTAAATGTAGTTTTCACCCTTTGTCACGGATCGTGGTGATATAATGGGCTAGCGAAAGCTGCTTTTTCTTTCTGCGTTCACTGGCGACTGTTTTTTCGTTTTCTTGGTTTTCTTTTTTTTTTCGCGTTTCGCTCTCGCTGGCATCGAGCTCGTTAGCGGTAAATCGCAAAGACAACCACGTCGGAATGGGCATTGTTCCAATGGCGTTTTGATGTAATGTCGATGGAGCGCGGAGGGCCCCGCGTTTCGAGCACACTTTCGAACGCTATCGACGCGGGGAAGTGTTGCTTCCTGCACGACGGATCAGAGACTTTCCTCGCTCGCTGGCTCGTTGTTCCCTTTTCCGGTTTCGAGATCTTCGCGTTGTCAGCTCCGCTCGAGGATGTTCTACTTTTCGAACAATCGACGACGCGCTCGTCTGCATTCCGTTGCGTATGCGTGCATCTGCCGAGATAAAATCGGAGATCGTACGCTTTCGAAACCGGAGATGAGCTTGCCGATGGAAAACAGATACAAGTAACACTACCACCTATTACTAATGTAACAGCATCTGCATCGTGAGTAATAATCGTGTCACAAGATCCAAACTTTTCCAAACGTTGATAAACAGACTACACGAAACGAATGAAGATTAAATGTCCGTTAAAAGTACCCCGTATCCTACCCTGAATGCAATCCACTATTGAATCCAACCAAGCGAAGATTCTACGCAAACACCGAACTTCCCACAGTGCTCGAAAACGCGGCAGTCGATTTACAATTCGGATGACGGCAATATCAGCCCGAAGCCATTGGCAAGCACGACACTCGTCTTACACCAGGACCGAGCCATCGAAACAGTATCGAATCTGTTGGTAAAACAGGGAACGGTCCATTGGTTTCGAATCGAGGAGCCGTTGGAGCCCATTCAGGACCCGCGTAGCCGAACTCGACGATCGTCTCGAAGTAACCGATATCGTCTCGAGCGTAAACAGGTAGAGCAATATCGGTCGCGTTGGCTTCAGGTTTCGTTACGTCCGAACAGAGACTTCGTTTCGCGTTCACGGAGGATTTTGTTGACTCCGCGGCGTTCGTTGTCCCCGGAGGGATCTCCAACGATTCCTCGAGGACCTCCCGGAGGCCGCGCCGCGTCTCGCCTTGTCACACGCGTGGAAGTTACAGAAACGCGACTCGAGAACGCTGAATGCGCTTCGCGAGCGGATTATACGGAGTAGCGTGTGCCGTTGGCATGTATGGAAATGAACGAGTACGTTTCGGCGAGTTTACGCGAGAGTTCCGGGGTTCCCTGGCTCGAGGGTGCTCTACGTTCTCGTGCCTCCTGTGTATCTCCGCGTGACTGCCGCGCTTCAATATGCAACCAGCTTGCACCTAATCGAGGATCTACGCGATAGAAAGGACTTTGGTGGATGATACGGGATGCTGTTGAGGTATTCGACGGAGAATTCTGGCGCGTGATTGTGTCGCTATTGCTTGTTTCCACTTTTGGAAATCTCTGAATGTTTGGGAATTTCGACTTAAGACTTAAGCAGGGACACGTTAAATTTTTGATAATTGGAAGGCTAAAATATATCGATATCTGATTATTGGGACGATAAGAGATAGATACGGTGTACAACCGAAAAATAAATTAACGAATTTGGTAGATCTAAGGGTAAGAAAGACTAAAGACTAATACAATTTTTTAATTCGTTCCAATTTCGTTCTGGAACCGATTCACCATCAAGTGCATCAATCTTGAGCCATTGTACGTCGAAAAGTAAATTTAATCACGGCGGGCTTCACACCCTCCGCTGAAATCACACTCGCGATAGGCCCTCGAGGGCGACCACTTCGAGGCGAAAGGAAATATGTCACCGTTTCGGCCGCGCCACCCTTTAAAACAGGCGGCGGTTCTTACGTCACTGTGCGCGGTACGAAAATACAATGCGGACGCGTATACGCGCGTCGAATGCCGGGGGTCCCGGGTCCTTCTATTTGCCATTCGTGCCTGAACAAATACTGGCCTTGCCACATGCCACGCATCCGGTATATTCGTCTGCATGTAAAATGCAAACATTTATTATCAATCGAATTAAGGGGCTCGTCCTCGCGCGCAATGGGAACGAGGTCCTCGTAACCATCGTCCCTGCCTACTTTACAGCCTTTTAAAGGACGAAACGTTTCTATTAACTGGACGTGTTTAGGTATGCGTCGTTCAATGGCATTTAAAAGCAGCGCCGCGACAATAAGTAAATTTTAACTCGAATAATTCTCCTCGAACCCTCGCCAGAACCGGAAATTATACTTGACAATTCACCCCAAAGCGATTCCACCATTTATCAGAATTTCCAAATACATCTATCCCGGCGCAGAGAGAGAGAGAGAGAGAGAGGGAGAGAGAGAGAGAGAGGACAGTTTAGCGGAAAAAGTTACGAGCTGGTTGACAGGTCGGATCATATTGCCGGTCCACCCTTGCTGCTCCCCCGTCATCCATTACGCGGAGACGCCACGGGTCTCCGCACCCTCGGCACTCACCACAAGGAGGTTAACAGCGATCCAACGTTTCACGGATGACAGCGCGTTGTCGTGTATTAGCGGGCGCACGCCGCGGCTCATTGCAAGACGATCGCGCTAATGGGCCCAGAAGTCGTTCGTCGCCACGTGCCCGAGTGCGGCTTCGCGTTCGTCTCGTTGCGAGCTGAAAAATGCTCGGGCTGTGATTTATCGAGATATCTGTATCAACGGTGAATGGAGCGACGAGAGGGAAGGGGTGAGTTTATATGACGGTCTGTGGGAATTGGCCGACCGATTCCTGTTTAGAATGTAAATATATTTCTCTGGGCGACAGTCGAACGAGTATTAATAGATTTTATTTTGTCTGCTTCCGATTCAATTAATTATTTCCATGTCCCATATTCTAGCAAAAAAATGGAGGAATGAAAAAAAAAAGGTTCGTGACGTCTTAAAGGTATCGATAAGAAAAGAGGGTATCGCGATCCAGATGCGCCCACCGAGTCAAGATCCTCCGATAGAGCAGGTATTCAGGTGATTACAATCCACACCCACGCAGAGCGACACGCTGCGCCCATATTACACGTGCACGCTAATCGGAATACGGACATTATACATATGGGCCGGAATAGGGACATTAGACACACGTGCATGTGACCACGCGCGTAGAATCTGTTCGTTGTCCGTGCTACAATCGCGATATGAATTACACGGGGCAGCCGTGAAGAATGCGGATGCAACATCTTTATACGGAGCCCCCTCCCACCCTTTTGGAAACTGTGCGGTCCACCCAGGCCACGATTCATCATTCCCAATCTGGATTATTCATTGTCCCGGCTAATTCTGGCGGGGTTGAACGTCACTTAAATTGAATTCCCGAACGCGTCTATGATACATGGTATTGTTTGAATTCTCTCGCCACCGATTCGTGTGCTTTTTTCGCTTCATCCCTTTTTGTGGAATTGTTTGTGGGGTGGATTAGCGTTTGAAGGGGATTCGAGAAAAATAGGAACGATGAAGCGTCTTGAAATATTTTTAATGTGCCGTTCAATATTGGGCAAGTTAAATTACGAATGAAGAATAAGTGTACTACGCGATGCATCCTTCATAAATTAGATCGTAGCAAGCGTACAATAGTTCCATTACTCTCAGCCTCCGATTCGTAAAATAACTTCCGTAAATATACGTCTCGCGACGTTTATATTTCTTACAGGCGCCATTTGCAACGCGTCGAAGGCATCGAGGAGGAAAGGGGCATACTACGGATGGATTCCCTTTTTCTTTTCTTTCTTCCGTTTTTTTATTTTCCTCTCTGCTGGAAAAAAAACCCGCGCGATATTAACAAATGTTAATCCCATGAAACCCGTGACAACCGCATTGTCGGGAAAGCCGATTCGTCGTTTACCGGATCGTTGTCGGAAAGGGGTTCTCTCGACGTACACTTTTGTCGGCGATCAGTGAGCAGGAAACCGTGCTGTTACCTTGACGATGCCACGGCGAAAAGGAACGAGGGGAATACATATTCCCGGGCACGAAAATCGCGTTCGCTGCGAGAGACCGGAAAATGGAAACGGAAGATTTCATACAGTAATAAACTGTGCGCAGCCGTGCGCCTCGGCAACGCGCACGTAAGAACGTGTTAGTTTCCTGATAAATTCTATCAATTGGTTGGTGAACGCATTGTTTGATAAAGCGGATTCATTTTGCGATATCTGCTTTCGTTAAAAATTTTTTAATCCGGCAATTGATATTTCCCTTGGCTCACGCGTGATATGAAAAATGAAACGGTCGAATTGAATCGCAACGAAAATCGAAGAAGCTCGATAAAAAACGAGAGACGCGCCTTTCCTTTCAGCCGATCGATTAAACAAACCTGATAAATTATGCGGAAGCTCTCCCTGGACAACTTCGACCCCTCTCCCCTCTCGTTGTCTATCTATCTACGTGTACACGTATATCTATATGTACGACGGACGACGATCGACAAAAACTGACGGCGGAACGAGCAGCCATTGTAGGTCGCGGAGTGGAGACAGTAAACAGCCATTGTACGAAGCACAATGTGTTGCTTCTCCGTTCCTTCGATTCCTTTTTCCTATATACGTTCCCTTCGACCCACTCTAACTCCTTCCTTCTTCCTTGCAGATTTTGTCGGCGGATAAAACGATCCTTTCTGATGACGCGTGTCCTCTTCCTGTTGGTCGACGGACGGAATTATTTGGTTAAGCGGTATCTACCCACGATACGCTAATGGAGCGAGTAAACTTGACCTCTCGTCTTCTCTGGTGTGTCGTAATTAGAGTGCGGAGGTATTTGGGTCAATTGCTGGACGTTTGATTGATTAGACTTTGGTTGATTGCACAAACAAGCTACGTGTATCGATTTTAGATTTAAACTACATAGAAATCTTCTTCGTGTCGAGGATTTGTTTTTCAGAGGGTAGTTTTGTTTAAAATTGTTCAGTTTGCTTCAATTAGTACAAATTGACAGAGTTTCGTACTCCCTGCATATTATGGAATTTTATGATGCATTTTAAGAACACACGAGGCACTACGTCGCGCATTTAACCACTTGAGCAGTGAGATTCTGTCTGCGCATTTACATATTTGCGCAGACAGTTAAAAAAGGCAATGAGTCACCATAAATCTCTGAATGGCTCCGAGATCCCCCGTGAAATTCAATTTTCGAACGGAAGAAGCAAAGAACGGGAGCCCTTGAAGCGCATAAAAATCGCGGGATCAAAACACACTCCAGAGAGAGAGAGAGAGTGAGAGAGAAAGAGGGAGAGAAAGATGCGTAGGGCGGTCGGTGTCAGTGGCTCGACGGGATCACGAACAACCATTCGTTATCCTTGCACAATGGCCCGTACAATGGGGACTGGTTTTCGCGCACGCTTATGACGTATTATGGGAGAAAAGCGGAAACGTATGTTTTACCCCAGTTTTCCCCCGTTTAGTGGCATTTAGTTCGCTTCACTGGCTCGTATTTATTTTTTCCACCTCGCCCCACCCCTCTGTCTGTCGTCACTGCTCGTTTCCTCTCGTTTCGACCAAGAAAATTTCTCTCCTACACTCTCTCTCTTTCACCCCTCCTCCCTAGTTCACCCCGTGGACGAGCTGCTCCACCTCGACGCTGACATTTATCATTCGAGGCATACCCGCCACCGTTGGCATCGTTCTCGCTCGATATTATGGCTGTTAACGTGGACGTAATGGCATTATCTCGCCATTGTTCGACGTACTGTGTAATGGAAACGGAAAGAGGTCGATGGTTGGGGGACTGGCTAATTTACGAAAATCAGACTTGGCTCCTGACGTATCAGCTGCCGTTCGTCGATGGAATTTTTACGTTTCCATCCCTAAA
The DNA here is from genome assembly GCA_963969225.1 of Xylocopa violacea. Classification (NCBI taxonomy): domain Eukaryota; kingdom Metazoa; phylum Arthropoda; class Insecta; order Hymenoptera; family Apidae; genus Xylocopa; species Xylocopa violacea. Next base: position 39,130,050 of record CAXAJV010000002.1, read on the forward strand.
GTATCTCCTTTATTTCCCTTCTCACGATTCCAGCTGCCTTTTTCTACAATAATCAGATTCGCTTGTACGAGACGAGCGTGGCTGACGATGGGCAAAGCGAGTGGTCAAAGACTGATTCCGAATATATTCTTTCAAAAAACGCGGGGCAAAAACGGAGGAGACAGCGAAGGAGAGGCTTGTAAGCCGGAAGCAAGGGATGTCTATCCGCGATCTAATGACCAAGCGACAACGCCGGTGGAAAAGTCTCCTTGGCCCGTGTCAATTAACGTGGCGGCGACGAAAGGCGCAGCAGGAAAGAGTTTCGGCTCGTTTCAACGAACTTCGAGGACGGAGGCCTCTCCGCGAGGTGCGCGCGGCCAGAAAAGGCGCGGAACAATGCCAGCCAGCGCGGCGGTACAAGCCACTAATTATAAATCCATTGTTACTCCCATTTTTTCGCCTGGCGTCCTTCCTGCCCGGCTTCTGAAGAGGAAAACGAACGACGCTCCAGAGTGGGACAGAGACGGGCGAGAGGGAGAAAAAAGGTATTCTCCGCGCCGCCTGGTAGCCGTCGTAATGCCAGCATTGTCTCGCCATTGTCACGACATTGTCGCACGATAAAGCGCGAAGACAAAGCCGATCCACAAAGGTCCTGCCTCGCGTAACAAGCCGTCTTTGTCTTTCCCCCGGCGCACCGTCTTCATCCTTCCTTCCTCCCTCCCTTGGACCGGTGCTGCTCATCGAACCAGCCTATTTTCTACCAGTTACTTCCGCCCACGCTTTTCCCCCCCGGTCAGAGGTACGTTCGACAGGGCGTTGCTCTCTTGCCGATTTGCCTGGTTGACGTTGGCGAGTAACGTCGTCGAGGATATTGAATCGGGGTATTGGGGTACGCTTTGGTCCTACCGTGTTTTCAACGTAGGATCCAGCCTCTCGAAGTTCAGACCTTCGAACGCGAACTTTCCTCTCCTTATTGTCGTATCGTATCATCTGATACGACAGCTGCGTAACGCGTCAATATTTAAAAAGAAGAGAGTCAAACAGCTCGTTTGCACAAAGTGGTATCGTATCGAGTGCACAAGAGCGACAATCGATCATTCCGATATAAAAGATAAGTTCACGGGACAGGCACCGTCGTGAGTGAGGAATATCAGTAATGGTAGACATCGTCCGTTGCTACGAGAGAGGGGAAGTGAGAGAGAGAGAGAGAGAGGGGGGGGGGGAGGGAGCCTGGCCACCCCACGTCCCTATCAGCCCGATAACGAGTTAGCGTTCGTAGTGTTGTATGGTTGGCTTCAATGTGCCGCGACAATGTAGCCAACGTTCAGGCATTCAGCGGTAGACAATACCGGGAACATAATGTCATAATGGAGCGGGGCGCCCGCCAGGACCCACCAAGAATAGTGCGGAGAGGAGGAACAGGAGACAGAGGTAGGGGGGGGGGAGAGAGAGAGAGAGAAAGAGAGAAGAGAGACAAAAGGTTGCGAGTTGAAAGAGAGGGACGCCGAGAAGGCGAGCGGACGCTCGGCTCTCGCAAGAATAACCGAAGTAGAGAAAAAGGGTTGCCGGGAAGAGGGAGGGCGAAGTCCTTCAGGGCTGGAAAAATCGAGTTTCGTTAACTATCCATGATCGAGAACACTCGTCCTCGCCTCGAGCACGAGGGAGCCGAACCCCTCGGAACGAGGCGGTAATTTAGGAATTTTCGATGGTTCGCGTTGTTCCTAAGCTGGCGAGCCGTTTAACCGCGCGAAACGTATAGAGCAGTATCGGCGATCGAATCATAATTGTCAGCATTAGAATATCTCTCTGCCTCCGCCACCCTACGACTCCCCGTCTAATTGTCATTGTCAGCGGTTAGGTAAACCACCCTCTGTCGAAGACCGATAAGAGGCTGCCACCGACTGGCAGCGGCCATTAACGATCCACCTTCGCCAACCCTCAGCCACTGTGTTCTCGATCGTCGATGAAATCGGGGCAACTATAAAAGCCGGCTGAAATCGCGCGACGACGTCAGCCACGGGCGTCGTTCTATAGCCATCGTTCGGGAGTTGCGCGTATACGTATATAGCGCCGCGTGTTACGGGTATAAAATGGGGGATGATTAAAATAACGAGGCTGCGAGAGGAGGGTGTCCTCTAGAGATCCCCTGCTAGTCACTGGCTGGCACGGGAGAGCGATAGAGAGGGTGGAAAAAGGGGGAGGGAGCCGCGTTGCGAATCGAGGTGGTGATGGAAACCGGCGAGGGGTGAAGGGGAGGGGGAGGGGGTGGGGGGGTGGCGATATTGTGCTGAAACAATGTGGCGCCCGACGCCCCTGTCGGTGGTACCTCGTACTGGCGAGCACAACATCAATTGATGCCCTTGCACCGGCTCTAAACCTTCGCCACCCTCTCTGGCTAGACTCACGGCTGGAGAGGATGGATAAGGAGGATGATGTCGCTTGCGTCAATGGTCACCTTGCCGCGGGCCTGAAACTGCCGCTGGAAAGTCTTACGAAGGGAACGCGTGAAGCGTAGCCCTTGGAATTATACTTGCCTTAAAGTCGGCATTGTAAATTGTCACTGACGAAGCCTGGGGAGGGGGTGGTTTCTAGCGACGGAATAGGTTTCTCGTATTGTACGAGGATAGCGCGAGGAATAGAAGGGTACTTTGGTAATAGTTATTGGCATTTTTGTATTACAAGAGAAAGGAAATTAATTTGTAGTCGTTGAGGTGACGTTCATGGATTGAACGAAAAGTTGAGACCTTGCTGGATAATTTCGAAGCTTACCGCGATAATCGCGTAATTAAAGATCTCGACAAACTTTCGTTCGCCAGTCTGTAGATAGCATTGCGGGTTTTTTACGCGGTCCCCTCGAGTGTGCCCGACGGGTAGGTATTCCCGAGCCATTTCTCTCGTGGAAAGTCTCATTACGCTCGGCGAGATGGATGAATCTCGTTATATAACTACGAAAACTATCTAGCTGGAAGGTCGTAAATAGATTAAATTCGACACCCAGAGATTCACCGGTGTAATCTGCGACGGCACGTCAGTTCGTTGAAATAACTTTTGTTAAATATTCTGGTACGCGCTCGACACTTGAATCCTTTTGTCATCGAAATCATCGGAGCGCACCCTCCTTTCTCCCCGCGGTCCATGTGCACTCGACGTGGATCATCAGAGAGAGAGGCCGCGGTGTCCAGAAAATCTTGAAAACCGCCCCGTTGTCGGCTCTCCCGCGTCAAGCATCCAGGGTGGCATTTCTCTCCGGGGAACGTCTCATTACGCGGCGGCGAGACGAATGGATCTCGTTACGATTACGGGGGCAGGGGGCGGCGGGCGAGCGAGCGAAATCGTCGTCGGTCGACCGTCGACAGAATGGACGACGAGCGACGTAACCAACGTTATTTTTTTCTCTTTCTCCGCCCCGCTCGCCGCCACCTCGACCTCGTCCTCTTGCGAGCTGACAGAGACGGCAGCAGTCAGCGATGCCAGAGCAGGGAGAAGAAGAGATCGGACGCGCGAGGGGTGGCGCGACACAGGGTGGTGGCGAGACGAGGATCGACGGCGAGGGGTGGGCAGGGTAGCTGGCTGGAGGTAGAGGAGGGAGGGAGGGAGAAATAATTTAAAAGCTGAATTGAATTTTTCGTCCTCGGAGTCTTTCGTTCGGGCATTGGGAGGCGGACAATGGCTCAATGGCGATGTATCAAGGAAAGTCGACTCGCGGGAGAGGCCAGCATTGTATCGGCCTTTCCTCGTGCCTCCCTGCCTCTATCCGGCCGGCACACATTCACCCAAACATCGACGCTTTCACTCGCGTCCGCTGTGCCTTCTTGCTTCCTCGGCTCCTCGATGCAGGTCCACCCGCTGCACGCCACCCGGGCAACCCCTGATCCCGTACCCGTGATACATTCAGATGTATCCGTTCGTGATGTTCGTGCGTGTACAGTAGGCGCTGATAAACGTCCGAACACTTTGATCGATTTATGGTAACGAGTGCAGCAATGCTATTAATGCGTGTTAATTAAATGGCATCATTTGTCGCGTTCTTGTGGAATCGCCAAACTTTGCGACACAGCTGATCCAGTCGCTGTACGATATTCAGGTGATTGTACAATGTCCAAGAACATTGGTTGTAACGTAGGGTAGTGGAGCGTCTTCGTTATGTTGAGAAGTTGTGAATTTTCAGAGTACTGCTTTAATTATATCTTGTGGAAGATGGAAGATGACAAGAGAAAGACAAGCGATATTTTGGTAAGGTATTAGGGGTGGTTCCGAAGGGGCACGCGTTCCTGTGATTGTTTCGTTGATAAATAGAGTCCTCCTCGAGCAAGAGATTGGTTCAAGTCTATTCTGGTCTACTTTAGCTCACAAGTTTGCATGGAGAAATTTTATTGAACGAATCAATAGTATGGTCTAAACTCGAAATTTTTCAATTTAAGAACATTGCAAAATGCATCTGAATTTGGGACCCAGATAAAATTGAAGAAACTTCAGAAGTATTTCTGCACAACTATTTTAGCTCCTCACCCAATAACTCTTACCACCCAGAAAGTGAAACCCAAACATCCGCTTTAAGCGTATCCAGGACAAGCATCGAACGTCGTCGCGCGCTATTAAAATTCAGTCCTCCTCGCGATTCAAGGATCCGAATAAATACTGCCAGTACATCCTGCGATTCTTCTTCTGGGCCTGGCTGACGGAACTCCAGCCTCGGCCAACCCCGGTTCCCCGCCCTTGCAGGGCCGGGAGAGGAACAGGAGGAGCCGGCCATTCGTCTTCGTAGAACAAAGTGAGGCGATCTACTTTCCTGACCGAATGCGAATCCAATGCAAATCCTACGGCGGATCTTGACAATAGGCGACCTAGCGATATGGTAATGTCCTTCTACGTCGATTCCCCGACTCGATCGACTTTGTGTGCACGCACGCACATACGTTCTCTTTCTCTCCCACACACTCTCTCTCTCTCTTTCTCTCTTTCTTCCTCTATTTTTCTCCGTTACACACAGGGTCCCGTGAGAAGGGTTTGTGGAAGAGATTGCGAACGCGATACGCGAGTAGGCGTATATACGTGGATATTGCGTTGCATTGATAATGCAACGTACCACCGCTGTGCAGATACGCGCGATGAAGATCGTCGATGCATTCGACCGCGTCCTGCCGCGAATAAACGGTGAACCAAAGGAAACTGATGCAGCTGCCAGCTTGGGATTTGCTTCGAAAGCAACCGTGAATTACACTTTACTCGTATTATTATCTTCGCTGCCGTGGAATTGCTGCGTTTTTGGACACGCTGGCCTATTCATCGTTTTCGAATCGCGTGGAAAATCGCGAATCTTGTGCAACTTTGTAGTAACACAGTGCTTTCATTTTTCAGTTATAGTATTTGCATTCCACGTAAGAAAAGTATCGGTAGTACGATTCAGGATGAAAATAAGGAAAAACTACCCTCAATATCGAACACTCAACCGGGAGACTCGCCTCGAAATCTGAGCGATTTAATTAACAGCTCCTCCCAGATATTACCGCCACGTATCGTCCAAAAAACAAAGGGCGCGAAAGAATTACAGCACCGTCGGGGGCGCATATAACTTTTCATTCGATCCCCAGCCGGCGCGCCCGCCGTACCCGTTCATCCCTTTATCTCTGGCAACCTCTCCTCTTCTTTCCCTCGCAGGCCGATGTCGTCTCGCGCCCGCGCGAACAGGCGAGAGATCCGGCCACGGAAACGTACAAAGGGTGGAGACAAAGGGAAGCGCCGCCCTCGAGATACTAGAACAATGGAGGACGAACAATGCCTCGAATGCTGAAAATTTAACCGATCATCGAAAGTATATCACCCCACGGGCACGACCGACTATTTTTCGAGCGAGTCTGCCTCCTGGCCTCGATAATGCCCGTTTTCCTTATCCGCGAACCCCTCCCTTCGCGCCTTTTTATCCGATCCGAATTAATTAGTCCGCGGAACTAATAGGTCCCCGCCGGATGAACGGCGGTTCGCGCGTGCCGATCGTTAGAGGGCGAATTTATTACGCCACCCCTTCGCGATTGTTTTCTGAGCAAATACGAATGCGTCTCTCCGATAGCGAATTTAGATTATTTTGTGAGAATGGAATTCGGTGATTGTTTCCAGATGTTAGAGTTAGGGGTGAGTGCAGTATGGAGAACGGTAGTTCGCACTTGAAAAGTTTTAAGCTACCTGCTTAGAAAAAGGAGGAAGAATATCTTTATGGATTTCAAGTTTTTAAATTATTATATACTATCGTTAATGATATGCTTGATGAAATTTATATAAGCGCGAATAAAAGTGATAGGACCTAGCACCTGGCTACAAAAAGCCATGAAAAAACCCCGGCAAAACCCTCGAACACAAACAAGGCGTGAACTCTCCGCCATAAGGATCACGAAACTTTCCCCTGAAAGGGTGAATTTATCCCCGGATTCGAACGAAACCGAGGATGGAGGATGGAGAGAGAGAGAGGGAGAGAAAAAAATAAACAGAAAACCGAGCCGGATGTTACGATAGTCGAGTATCGGTAGCCGGTCAGTCCCTTGAAAAGAGTCAGTTTAATGGAGATCGAGTGTTTATGAGGGGGCTCGCGTACGCGCGAGAGGGTTCGCAGAGACAGAGGGAGAGCGCGGGCGAAGGAAGGAGGATACGCGTGGCAAAGTTGCCCGCCGAACCGGAACTCGAGTGCATACCCCGGCGCGTTGCTCGTGTACCGGCTGGTCCGAGCCGGAGTCCCGATAAAAACTGTCAAACCACCACCAACTCCTACGTGAAAAACGTACACAGCCGCGTGAACGGCCGAGTCCAGGAGCGTTGGCTGCTGGGGTCACCTTTGTTGCACTGCCTTCTGTTTGTCTGTGGATTATCGGGGAAGTCCATTTTCTTGGGAGCATCGACTCGAGGATATTACGGATCCAACGTAGATTATAATTTGTTTAACTCTTATTGTTCTATTTTTTTCATTTTTGCAGATCTAAAGAAACTTTGCAACGATCATCCCCTAAGCGCAAGAGGTCGCGATCGCACGCGAGATTGCGTCAAAGTAAAGGATTATGTGTATTTTATAGAATACACGTGGAGACCTTGCGTTGCACAGTTGCAGTTTCGAAAAGTAATCTTCGAAAATCCCCAACAGACTCTGTCCACGTTTATCGATTCTAAGAGAGTATCAAAATGATCATCCCCCACTTATCGAACAATCACAAGCCCATCAACCGTTTCCCTGTCCTGATAGAGCGAAACTTTTCCGAGGAGAACCGTCGAAAGTAAGGACGAGCATCTCCCGGGAATCGAACGGAAGAAAGCTGCTGCGCCGAAATCAACCGCGGCCTCGTTACTCCAAACACACAGAGGCGAAGTTCCCCGGCTCAGGGGGGTGGAGCACCCCTCGCGATTCCTAATCAGAGATCAGTCCACCGCAACGACGCCGACGACTGTATACACCGCTGCGGGAGCGACGACGACGTGAACGACAAAGCGACGACAATGCGGACAGGAAGACGACAAGTAAGAAGGAGAAAGGTATAGGGGAGGGTGCAGGGAAGGCCGGGCCACCCCGTGACATCTCACAAAGCGGCGTACGGTGTGCGTTCGTTGTACGGGCGCGTTTGTACAAATGCAAAGGCGGGCAGGCGAACACGTGAAATCGATTTCAAGCAAATAATCGGATACTCGGTTCAGGGGCAGCTACGAGACCTACGCTTTGCGTCTGTACACGTGTGCGCCTCGATGCGCGGTGCACGTACACGGATGTGTACATATGTAGAACCTGGAAGAAGGTGGAGTGATGAGTGAGTGGGTGGCGGCGGAGAAGGTTGGAGAAAGAAGAGAAGTCGCTCGGCGGATGGAGGGGGGGCGGAGGTGAAAGAAGAAGAAGTAGGAGGAGGAGGAGGAGCGTAGTCGCATAATTCAGAATCGACAAAGCGGCAGATTATGGAAATAGAGTCCCCGAGTCGGAGCCGGAGTTCTCTCTCTTCAGAACCTGTCCTCTCTCCTTCTCCCTCTCTCTCTCTCTCCACCTTCTTCTCCTCCACCTACGACCTCCGTCCCTCTCGCTTCCTCTTGGTGCCCGCGTTGCAAGCCGTACGGTGTTACCATGACGACCATTGTGCCACACTCTCTTCCACCTCCACCTTCACTCCACCTTCTCGACTCCCCTCTGCCTTCCTCCACCTACTCGCAGCCCCCGAGCTCCAACACAGCGCCTCCACCAACGAACCATTCCCCTTCCAACACGGCGACTACAGCGCCACCGTGCCCGCCCCCCTCTTAGCCGCCCAACAACCGATCCAGCAACCCCACCGTGTGTACCTCATCTCTCTAACGACTTGTTGTTAATGTTGTATCAACTCACCCTGCAAACAGCCACCCTCTCTCTCCCTTGCGCACCGTCTAGTGCTATCTCTTACCCACCCTGGCTGTGTCTTCCCCCTTTTCGCTTCGTCTTGCTCACCCCCGTTACAGTTCCTCCTCTTCCATTCCACGTCGCGCTGTCCGTAAACCAACCAGCCGGCGTATGCACGCTCGCGAGCGCGCAAGTTGAGCGTGTGCAAGGCAGAACGAGGGTGCGCGGGGGTGCGGGTTCCTTTTCCCTCCCTTTTTGCTCCTTTTTTTTTCGAAGGCGTAACTGGTGTTCGGATTTTTCAGGCGTCAGGTTCTTCTGCCTCTCTCCAGAAAGTTTTTTCGGGGGTTTTGTAGTTCCATTATTCCGTCACGAGGCGCGCTCTTTTTGGTAGACTGCGTCCGTGACTTTCTCACTCTCTTTCTCTCCCACTCTCTCTCTCTCTCTCTCTCTTGTTACGGAAACGTAGGATGGATTCACCGGTGGTACTTGGAAGTATATTTAAAGGGCTCTGTCCGTGAAAGTATGTTTGAAATATGTCGAGCACGAACCTTTCTGTACGCGCTGCTCGAAGTACCCTTAATTTTAGGTACTCGCGCGTCCTGACGGATTTAGTTTCTTACCTTTTATCGCGCCATTATCGTGTTCACAAATTACTTTTTCTATCGGTTCTTTTCTTCACTTCGTTTAAATTTTCTAAACGAAAACACCCTCTCTCTTACATATATACCTCTCCCTCTCTCTCTGTATGACACGATATTATTTCGAGGTCGGATTTGTCATCGATTACGTCACCTCATCCAGAATAATTTGTCAAGTGGCCGAAAGGACAGGAAATGCCGAATCCGCATGATTCTGCGGTACGAGGGCCTTCGGTTTCAGGAGATCCACCGGTAGAAAAAAAGGTCACGGCACGTCAGTATAATTAATGACCTATCCAGTTGTTTCAGGCCTGACAAAAGGAAGACGGCTCGGCTGGTTTTTGCGACCAGTCCTCCAGAAAAACATCGTTTACCGGCGTGACGTTGGCAAAGGAACTTCGATTCCCAATTACGTACGTGTGCCACCAGTATTTTTCGGATTCGAGCCGCACTCGCGAATATTTAATACTTTCTCCCTCGAATTTATTACAGGGAAGCACATTACTCCTTTCAATGCTCTTCTTTTCAATCCGTCATTGCGAGCAACGCAATTGCATTAACACGATATTTCGCTCGCAATTTGTTTTTTCGGTCAATTTAATTGAATAATACAAATTGGCTGGAAAAAATTGAGAACGATGTATCGCGTTTACGCGGCATTGGCCTCTGATCGGTGAAATTAAAAAAGCTGGACACTTCGAATACGATTTTTAAGTTAATTAGCGGAATGCAGCGTTTACGTTCGTAACTAGATCGTGATAACGTGACCGGTTATTCGACGAGTTGTAATAAGATTGGTTTTACAGATTAATTTGACTCTCGTTAATTAATAATATATCCCAATCTACGTCTCTTTTTACACCCCCTGCTTCCTACCTAATTAAAATCAATACGTCCGTCACAAATTTACCATCGTAAACCCTGTGTAATTTATCTGTTTTCCGTTTTAATCCTTTCTCTCCTATTCTTACACGAGCCACATTACCATACCCATTGCAAATGTTTGTGAAAACTTAGGTAGGACGGGTTCCAATAAAAAGATGCCAATATAAAATCGATATCTGTACATCCGACGTGAATTTCCTTCTAATTGTTACCAATTCGACGCTAACAACGACGCTAAACGTCCACACAACCCTTCTTTCGAGGCAACGCTGCCGTGCATCGAGTCTCATCCGGACGAACGTAATCGCGGCAGTACGCGGCGACAATGAGGGCATTTAGCTCACACGACACATTAGGATACCTGTGCGCAAGGTAGCAGGTACTGAAGAGCAAAACTGCGTACGGGTGAAGGCAGAGAGGAGCGAAGAAAGACGCGTAACGGGCGTCGCCGTCGTCGTCGTCGTTTCATTATATAATGACACAGAACGGATTAATCCTAGCGGCGGCGTCGCGGCGGCAACTCGGCCAGCATAATAGACATGCTCTTTCTTTGTTTCGTTCGCTCATAATGGCCGCGCCTTGCAAGAAAACGCGGAACACGGAGCATTATGCAGTCCGCCGAGACGAACGAGAATAAACCAGGTCTGAATGGCTCTCTGAGTTTGTTTCCTTTCCTATCTCCCACCCCCACCCCTTCCACACCCCTTTCCCACCGCCCGCCACCCTCTTTTTCTTTTCTCCCCCTTTCTCCGTGCATTTTCTTTCTTCCTTTCTTTCTTTCTTCCCTGCCCCACCCCTCGACCCGCCGTCCCGCCTTTCTTCGCCACCCTCCTTTCTTTCTTCCACCCCCTTTCTTTCGCCCCTTCTCTCTCGCGTAGGATATACCTACAGGCCTGACTTCGTTTCTGCGATCATTGTCTCGCGTTGCGGATGATTGGTACGAACTTTCGACAATGAGATCGAGACGGTTCGATCGATGTCCGGGAACCGCGTGTGCTCCAGTTTAAGACTGATTCGTGTTCTTTTGCGTACCGGTTAATAGCGTTTTTATAATTTTTTTACGATTATACGACGTCTACGAAACTACCGAACTCTAATTTCACAAATCTGTACGCAAAATACCGTCGCGCATGAGTCGATTAGAAGAACTAGGAGCGAACGAAAGAGGAATTCCATATCATCAAAGTCACCTGACCGGAGTCACTCGTAAAATGGATGCAGGCCAGGGGCAGCGCGAGATAAATCGCGCGAGGGCCACGTTCGAAATGCGAGGAGCCGCGAGAAAGAAGGGCGGAGGGCGAAAAAGAGGAATAAATAAAGGATCGAAGTGGCCCCGCGCCGAACGGCCTGTCCCTTTGCACGCGTACGTTCATGCGGATCTACGGTTCAAAGGAGGGTCTTCTTAACGACCGTATCAATTCGCATTTTCTCCCATTCACGCGCCTCCTAATCCTCGGGACGCGGTCGTGCACCCTGCGCCAGAACTTTTATGCCTATCCCAAGGCGCGAGCTATATCTACGACGACCGGCATAAATCGTCGCGCGCGTCGACTTACATCGGGGCGGCCCTCGCGACGCTCGAATCGCTGGCGAACGCGCGACCTTCTTGGAACCGAAGAGCGGTGCGGTTCGCCAACAGAAGAGAGCAAGAAGAAACGATCGGTTTTCGGCGATTCGCTTTTAGAAATTCGCGACACGCGGCGATCGATAGCAACGGAAATAGCGGAACGAATTATGACAATGGAGGAAGCTAGTGACGCTAATTTTCGAGCGATTTCCGTGTAATTGCAGAACGAAATCAGTTTTCAGTTTTAAGGGAATTAATTGGTAATAACTTGGACGAACGATGAGACGGAAATATCGATACGTTCGCAGGGGAGGCTTTCAAGAATTTTAATTACAACGATATAAACAGGGACGACTCTGCAATTCACATGCACACCAGCGATCGAGCCTGTGCACTTAATGCGTCGCAAATTAATATGAAAATTAACTCTGGTCAACGATTTGTCTCGTATCTCATTATGGATATTACAATTACATCTCAATAATTGAGATGATAATTATCATTGCTCGTTGTGTTTCCCAATACCAATAATGTTGCGTTAATTATTAAAATGTTAGACACGCGTAACGAGCTGAACCGCAGAGTTTTAGAGGGACGAAAAAAAGCTCGCCGTGTAGCCAAGACTGTCGGATAACTCGTCGGAGGAACCTCTTGACCGATTTTATTCGGCGGGGCCGCCAAACGGACCGAATGATCGCGCGGCCGCGTCGCTGCGAAAAAAGTGGCGAGGAACTTGGCGGCACAATGGCCCGCAATTTTCAACAAACTTCCCCAACGGGGATACACGTAAGTCGTGGATACAGTTTCGAGCCGCTTGGTACGGGTTGAAAGGTACGACGGGGCTGAGAGCCAACTTGGACCACGCGAGAGCCGCGGCCACTCTTTTGCTGTTAACTCACGGAAATGATCCGGAAGCCGGGGCGCCCGGATCTGGAAGAGCTTCTGTCGGTCGTTATGCGAACGAGCCGTCCAACTTTCTGCTCGTCGTCTCGCTGGTGGAGATAGCGCGGCCGCGAATGGAGCGGTTCTCCCCAGGAAAAATCGCGTTTCGGAACGGAATGCCTCGTAAACAGCTTAATCGAGTGCCTCCAAAATGCTGCTGGTGGAACGGATGCTGAAACGGTGGCTGCGCCCTTTCGTGTTCTTTCCTGGTTACGGGTGAAGATCGTGGAAATATCTTAGCGGAACGAACTAATTGTTTTCCAACCATAAAGGATCGCGTGGAAATTGAGCGTCGAGGACGATGTTCGTTCTCGAGATTCCAAAAACACAGCGAAAAAAAAAAAAAAAATGGGAAACGGAGCTTCAAAGGATAATTAGAGGAATTCACCGAAAATTCTCGAGACTGGCTCGCGTCTTAAACGAAAGCATCGCGACGCGGGTCGTGCCTATGCAAGATTCAAAACGTGGACGGAGAAAAGACGACGTCGGACGAGCTCCAAGAGGCGCGCGGAAGGTTTCCCTTCCGGGGACTGGAGCGTATATGGTGGCAGGAGCGATGGCTGGAGCCAGGATAATGGGTAATTACACGTCTGCCTGGCGCTTCTGGGGCCCGCGGAGATGCGGGACAGGCTCCGAGGACGGGGTGAGGTGAAAGCGGCGTCACGTGCACGTGCCAGTTTTCGACGCCACGGGAACGTCGCCGCCTATTTAAATCCAGAAAATATGCAAATCCGCCGTTTATAAAGCCATACATCAAGCCTCGCCGTTCAGCCTCGCGGAAAGGGACGGAAGGAAGTCGAAAGGGATGAAAGCGGCGGAAGGAAGACAAGCTCGAAGCACGCCGGTAAATTGCGCCGACGTGCGGCGACGTGGCCGGAAAAACTTCTCCTCGCGGCGAAGGAGGCGGAGAGAGGAACGGAGAAACGCGCGAGCGGGGCCGGCCAGGCCGTTTCTTTCCGTCGTCGCGATTGTCGGACGATTCTTACGGCGCCGATGCGCGCCACCGTTCTCTCCTTGGAACCCATTCTGTCCGATGAAAATGGGTTCGTTTGCGTTAACACCGGGGCCCCCGTGATAACGCTGCCGACGCATTGTTCCGCGACGATTCTGCGCTGCCGTAAATGGATCTTGCCGGGCGCGAGCGAGGACGACGCGAGGGGTGCGAGCGTGTAAGACGGAAAGGGGTGCGTGTTTCGCCCGGCGACAGTTCGCGTGAATACGCCGCGACAAACGGCGTCATAATGCACGCCGAAACAATGGCCATTTTGTCGCCGGCGGATTGTTCGTTCGATGCACGACACACATTTTATATATATATATATATATATATATATATATATATATATGTATATATATATATATATGGTGTGTATTTTATATATGTACAATCGGGCATCGGGTTTCGCCGCAGAGGGGTGGTGGGTGGAGCGAAGGGCGCGGAACAATGCGATTACGGGCGACACGGATAAAGCTATTGAAATAAGAACGCAATGTCCCCGGAATAGGATTGCGGATTGTGTTGCACTGAAAAATTACAGTCGCGGACCGGATTCGTACGTTTCTCGCTGTTGTTCCTTCGCCCGTTGTGTCTTGCCGCTTCGGGTGCGCCGGTCTGGGCTGGTAAATGCCGCGTAGGGGGGTGGGAATTAATTGTCGCCGGTAGTTATTTGCTTCTTTTTTATCGCGCGTTCACGGTTTTCTTGCTCCTTCTTGGTTTCCCGCGTTGTTGTGGAACGGTGGAGATTGAAACGTTTGATTGTGAGCATTCTTAGGAAAATATAATTAGAAAAAGAGTAATGGCAGCATTTTAATCGAGGCAGTTTAACGTCTTGCGAAAATTTATTACTATTTCCTTCTCTCGTGGCAAAATTAACATCGAATTTTTATCGAGTCGACGCAACTCAACGTTAACGATTAAGGGTTGAATTATTTTAAGTTAGAATCGCAGGAAAATATAATTTCCCTGTTCAAATTGTATTCTCTGATTTCGTATCATCGATAACATCGTGGAACCGCTAGAAAAATATAAATTTCCATCGCGTATACGCGAGCGAAATAAGTGAGAAACAGAACGCTTTGCGTTCAAGGGGTAACCGCGAGAAGAATCGAGGTCCGCGGAGGGTTGAGGAGAAAGCGAGGAGCGGCGGTGGATAGACAGGTCCGGATCGAATTTGCATGCCAAAACCACGTTTCCCCCGGATGCCTGCGATGCCTACGATTCCAAGTACCGACTCGTATAACACGGTGGGTTTCTCTCCTTTGCCTCGACGCACTCAGCCGAGCGTCGCGAGCAAGGGATGAAGTTTGTCGCGTACTCGATAGAGAATAATTCCATTCAGCGAATTTTCCGACTGACCGACCGCAGTTGCAAAGGGAAGCCGGGATCCGTTCCGAGGAACCGCGGTGGAAAGTATGGAAAATTCGGGCGATCCCGTGGCTTCCGTCGCGCGGTTACCAAACCCTTTGTGTTCCAGACGCGGACCACCTTTGTTCCCGTTCTGATATTCAACTCTGTCCGAGTTTACGCATTTATGAGTAATTTTAATGTTCGAAAGCGCACGAGATGCAAGCGATACGTAAAAGTCCTCTGATTACCGCATAGTTTTCTTGTTAATCGCGAAGAACAGAGTTAGAGGATTAGTTGTGGACTAATTTAGCCAACAATGACGCAGCTAGAGCAGAGCAAGAACACTTAACAGTGAAAGTTTCTTATTAAACACCTCTCGAATCGATGGCAATGACGTGGCAAATTTGCCCCGGTTTTGCTTCTCATCCTATCAACGCTAAATTACGTGAAGAACACGGTGTAACACTTTCCGACGACATCAAGAACAGATTGACCAACGAAGTCTAGTTTCCCCAATTAATAATAGGTCCAACGATCCGTTAAAAAATTTATTAAAAAACTCCTCACCCATCCGGGTCACCTAATAACGCGTCGAGTCAATGCTCGCCGGACAAAGGGTTAAACACGGTACGAAACACCGCGTTTTCCCAAGAGAGCAGAGGCGAGACGAGGGAACAAGAGAAGCATCGACGGCGGGGGCAATCTCGACACCTCGCCACAAGCGGAAAGAGCACCGCCGGCCGACTTATTAAGTCGAAAAGTTGCGCGCCACACCACCGCCCCCGTTTCTTCGCCCTGGAGTCACCCTCTCCCTCGTTCTGTCTCCTCTCCCTTTCTATCCACCGTTTGGCCGCCTTATCGTTGCTTCGCTTTCAATTTATTACCACTCGGCAAATAATTACCGACAAGAGGAGGCTGCGACGCCGCTCCTCAGCGTCGTCGTCAACGTCGTCGTCGTCGTCGTCGTCGACGTCGTCGGTTCCTCGAATAACGGTGCGCGCCGCGGCAGCTCTGCCTTATTGAGCCGGAGAATGTATTCAGCTGGCTGGTTTGAATCGTCGTCGGGAGAAAGGGACAACGGGAACGGGAAGATAGAACGAAAGTCATTCAGGTGCGAGTTAATAAAAAAGCATTTCGAGCGGAGGCGAACGGATGCCAAGTGGCTGACTGCGCGCGGCGGCGTTCACCTCTATATAGAGACGTTCCTTCCTTGCTCACCGATGCGGCCACGACCGATATTTTTCTCCCTCGCTACCGCCAGCCGTTGCTAGTGTTCGCTGGGACGTGAATCGACTCGCGGGGAAAAGGACAGCCCAACGACGACGACGACGACGACGACGACGACGACGACGACGACGACGACGACGACGATTCCTTTGCCGCTTTCCCAAGGGAAACGTACATGGTTGTTGGTGTATGTGCTCTCGGTTAGGTGCAGACGGGGTGGAGACGGGGCTCGTATCTCGGGGAGAAATTAGGAAATGGCGAGGTTTTGTGCGAGAACAAGCTGTAGCTAAATCATGCTGCACATTTTCTAAATCTGTCTCTCGGAAGAACGAAAGCAGTCCTCCGTGTAAGGAAAATGGTTAATTGATTAATTTATTCCGCACCCTCCTCGAGTCCAGTAATGCGGGGCGCTATACCGAACGGGTGATCGACGTCGATCGACCATATTTTTTCCACCGCGCATTCACTCGATCCGTTTCAACGAGCGTTTCGTTGTTAATCGTAAACTACACCCTTAACAATCCCGCGCGGACGTATTTCCATAATAAATCGCGAATTCTAGAGCGACAATGCGGCTCCGATACAATGCCCGCCGAAGGGCGGCAACATTCGTGCGACCAGAACGCGTCCATTGTGCCGGCCTCGTTTTAATTATTATATTCCACGAAAATACTTTTCTGCGCCCACCGTCCCACCCCGTTCGCCACCGCCGGCCTCCCTCTCGCCCTCACCCGGCGTTCCACGAGAGATTTCAAACGCGAGTCACGCACACCGTAACGTCTGTTTCCTTCCGCGAGCCTTCCTTAAATAAAATATCATAATGCCACCGCTGGCGGCGGAAAATAAACGGAATTGTTTCCCTAATTGCATTCTATATACTCGCGTTTTCTTTTACCCCGTTCCACAATGCGTCATTATTACACATTGAATATTATACGCTTATTCAAGCCGTTCTCGCCATTGGGACTCCGCCATTCTCCGCGTTCCTCCACCCACGCGCCACCGCGCGTCGATATAACCGCGATAACAATCGAACCGGCGAAAACCATCCGCGAGGAGAAGTAGGAACAAAAAAAATCGGGGGATGGAAAAAACGAGAGGAGAAAGGAGAGGGTTGGGAAGTAGAGAAATAAATAAACGAATAAATAATTCTAAGGGTCGTTCGCGACGTTGTTGCGCGTCTGTTCGCCCATTTGTACACGCGTATATATATACACCGGTCCCAGTGTACGCGGTTTCCGGCGGAGGCGCGCGAAAAATCGAGCAACGAGAAAGGAAAAGCGACGAAGAAGGAAGGGGTCGATGGGCGGGGGCAAGGAAAAACAACGGAGCTAAAAGAAAGAAAGAAAAAGGAAAGCAGAAAACAGCGGGGTGGGGGGAACAGGGAATTTTACGCGACTTGGGAAAGGGACGAAGAAAGGGAGAACAGAGAGTTTTGCGCGACTTGGAAAAGGGTGGAAGAAAGGGAGAATCGGCGAGAAGGGCGGCGGGAATTCTCGTCGTCCCGGAAAAACGCGCATTATGTGCACGCACCGCTGCAACTTCAGCGCCCAGCCTCTCCCCGGCTGGCACCCGGGCCAGCCGCGCAACCCCCCGCGCAACCCCCCGCGCCTCGAGACGACTTGGAGAGGGCGGAATTCCGAATTTTTCGTCGACGCTTTTTTTTCGCCGCCTCTGTTCGCGACGGAAGCCAACGGGCGGCCGTCGACGAACACTCGCCCCGCGTGTATACGCGTCGCGCGAACAATCGCGCCGTGTACTCCGCGAGGAGGATCGCGGAACGTTTCGGGGCGAATTAAAGAAACGATTGTAGCGGGAAGGGGTTGCTGGCTCCAACTGAGAACGCTCGCAATGATACTTTCTGGGTTAAGTCCGTTTCTTCGCGGTATTTTCACGCTGAAAACTACGCCATGCTAGTTTACGCTTTACTTAGAATTTTGATCCAAATTTCGCGAAACGAACTGGGAAACGATTAATCTTATCGCTACGGATTCACTTATCGTCCAAACTTAAACAGTCTTGAATCAAGTTGCTCCTCGAAAGGAGCCACTTAAGAATCCCAACATCGATCTCGATCAGTGCTCCATAAACAGGTCTTGCTCGAGGAATGCGACCCGTAATCAGTGCTCTAAAATATTCACGGCGCGTCGTAGAGAACGCAAGCAAAGTAGTCGAGCGAGCGGTCGGGGCCGAAGGGTTCAGGAGGCTGCGTGGCTGCATCGGCCCACCACGCGCCTAATTTATTAAAATAACGCTAATTTATCGCGTGTCCCGCGGCCGGGCCGGCGCCGCTTCCAGGAATCCACGAAATCTATCGAATGGGTACCCGGACGCGTGTAATATACAAGCTGCTCGCGCGCTCGTCGGGAGTTAACTCGGCGTGACGCGCGAGCGCCCTTATCGCCGCCTCTATATAATTCTTCCGGAATGGACATTAGAGGCCACAGGTGCCTCCCAGTGTCCCGTTCTACCTCGTTCGCCGATGCGCAGGGTGGTCGAGTGCGTTATCGCGTGCCTCGTCGCAATCGTGCGCGAATTACACGCGTGGAACGCTCACTGGCGTGGATATTGGCGATTTTCATAGAAACGCGCGAGAAAAATGCGTCGGTTGTGATTTCGTAGCCTGTTGCAGGCGTTTAAAAGGTTTTACTTCGTGGATTTTGATTTTTATTTCAGCTACGGACGGGGGTGAGTTGCGTCTTTGAATTCGCAATGCCTTCGGATTGTTCGTGCGAAGGATCGTTAGAAACGGTTTTCCACGTGAGAAAAGTAACGAGTGCACGTTGATTCGTTCTGTAATGTCGCAGAAACGTAGCAGAAGGTTAATAATCAGTCAGCAACGCAAGCTTCTCGCACCTGTGCCTAGCTACAAAGTGACTACACGCGCGTTGCTCGGTTTCGTGCACGAGAGTATCGCGGCACACCGCGTGCTTCGCTGTTTAGCGACTGCGAGGCGGAAAAGGGTGAAAAAGAGGAGGAAATGCACGCACGGGAATGGCGTAGAAAATTATGCGCGCTGTGTGCGTAGACGTAGAAAAGGAAGAGGCACAGAGGGAGTCAAAGGTAGAGCGAAAACAGTGAAGGAAAAAGCGGAAATTACGCAAGGAAATTAAAGTAAGCTTTGATCGCGCTTGTTTAATACTGGATAAATAAGTTCATTCGTTGGTTTCGTTGTGTCAGTTAAACGTAGAACGCGCATAGAACTGACGCGATCGAAAGGGGCACGAGATACCTCGATGCTCTTACAACGGTTATCGGGTCAATTAAAAAAGGAATTGAAAATTCGATAGAAAGAACAGCGCGGAGCGCTCAGTCCAAAACGCATTTCGGGGCGCATGAAATATTCAAAAGCGTACCGGAAGAATAGAACAATCAACTAACGGGGAACAACATTCGCGCGATTCGTGGGAACGCGCGGAAAAACAAACTCGCGGAATAGAAACAGCGTCGAACAACACCCGACAGGTGTTAACAGAGGAACAACACACTCGAGGGAACGCGAAAAGCCTAAGCACAGCGAGGCGAGAAAAGGTACAACGCTGTGCGGCTGGTTGAAAATTGAAAATCAACCCTACGAGAGCCCCGGTGAAAACGTCGAACAGAGAGGAAAGGGCGCGCTGGTCGATAACTCGCAACAACCGTCGACTAGAAAAGGGAAAATTGAAAGTTCGCTCGCAGAGAGGGGGACGGTGGAGGGAGAATTAATACTTTGAGCGCCGCGTCGCTCGTTTCCTATCTTTATTTCCACGAGCAGAGACGACGTAGACAAAACCCCGAAAAATAACATAATCAATCAGAAATTCCAATCATCGACTTCTTTAAAATCCTCGATTTTTGCGTTTAATTAATTTCCCTCGTCCTTTCGTACGAATGCTCGCCACTATGTAACGCGAGTCTATTCTACCTGCCTGGCGATTCACATACGCGTTAATACACCGCGAGACATTCGGGTCACGATTCTCATAAATTTGCCGAGAGAATTTGAGGCGCACGTTTGCCGATTTCTGAGCAGTCGAACCGTTAAAGATGGAGTAACGAGCGGACGGGGGTGCGGTGGTGCACGACTGGCGAACGGAACGGGACGGAAGGTGGGGCACCAGAAAACGTGGAACGACGCGAGAGAGGAAGGGAAAGAGAACGAAGAGAGGAGCTTTTAATTTAGTGTCCGAGTGCACGCGGCTACGGTATAAATATTTTTATTTATCCGTGGGCCACGCTGCACGGTGTCCAATGGTGTCCAATGGTGTCCGGTGGTGCGTGGCGGCGTGGTGGTGGCGCGTCCGCGGAAATAAGCCGGTAATTTACGTCCACGAGACGGCCACGGATGCCCCCGGTGGGAATTTTCGGCCGATTTATGAGATTCCACCGTCGGCCACGAAAGTGGAGAATTAAAGAACACATTGTGCCCGCCGCCGAGTGTAGTACACGATGCACCAAGCGATACGTCCACTCGATAAAAACGCGGATTAGAGGGGACCCGCGCGACACGCTTTTCTTCTGGGATAGGAAGCTTCGACGTTTATATTGTCCGTAGCGATCGTTTATGATCTAGGAAAAATTCTTCCTTTATTGTTTGGCCTTTCTCTTCTGTAAAATCTTTTTTTTCTCTTCTTTATGCTTCCCTGCGCGTGGATTAGATCCGAAAGATTTAGATAGGGGATGGATTTGTGTACCGATCGAGGACTTTCTTGTTTTCGGACCGGCAGGGATTAATGGTGAATTTTTTTCTGGATTGGGAACAGAACGAGCCGATGGATAGATAGAGCTATCGATACGCTATAGAAATGTTTTTAAGGATTTCAAGATTTCCGAGCCTCTGAACGCACCCTTAATTTCTAATTAACCCTCTATAAGCTCGTGTATTTACACTCTTAAAACCTTGTTTCATACATTTGTAATCACGTTGTTACTTTTTATTACAGTGCTATATTAATGGTACCGAGCAATCAATTCACGGCACCTGTTGGTTCACAGTTCTCAGACCAACATGATAATACCATTATAATTTTTCCTTTCAACGAGAAAATGAATTTCGATTACAAACAGTTAAACAATTGCACCCCGTTTCTTATCCTTCGCACTTCCCACCGACATTTTCCAGCACAATCATTTGATTAAAATCAATACCCAGTCACAGCAATCAGCCCTGTGTCTGGAAGCTCGAGGATCGCTCTGCAATTGCTCTCCCTCTCTCTTCCTCTTGCACACCTCCCCGTTCGTTTCTACGCTTGTTAACCCCGTGTTCGACAGGGTTTCACTAGAATTTCCAGCTAATAACACGCCCGCGCTCGTTATCGCGCGTCACACGTGCATTAGCACGAAACTAAGGGAACTCGTGCACGGTCCACTCGGCGTGTTTCCTTTGAATGTTCGTCGTTTCGCTGCTCGAAAATTGTTTATAAGTGAGAAACGGAGAAAGAGCCAGGCGCGAGCCAGAGAGAGGGAAATAATCCGCGGCGTTTCGACTCGGCAAAGGTGTCAACACGCTCGCGGTCATTCGCTCCGCTGAAAGGGAGGAAAGTCGAGGTGCAAAGGGGGATGGAAAGAGGCAGAGCCGAGAGTGGGAGGGAAGAGCGGAAGGCAGTTGGCAAGTTTCAAGGTGCAAATTAGGTAATTGTAAATTGTAAATACAACGCCGTGCAATTACACCTTGTCGCGCGCGCCTTTGACGCAATTATCGATCCTCCGCCGCGTGTTCGCGCTCGGGCTTTGCTGAGGGCAAGATGCAAGGCTTGAAGCGGTAACAAGTGAAAACGAGGAGCTGCATTTTTTGTCAGCCTTTATCAGCTTTAATCATTTGTTCCGTTACATTTAAAGAAATGGAAAAGTAAACCTTTTCAGGGGGCTTAACACTCTCCATCACTCTACGAGTATACTAATTTCGATGAAATCAGATTTGTTCAGAAAATCAGAACAACTGGAAGATTCTTAAAGTCACCATACTCTCAACGAACCGAAAGGAAGAGCACCAATTTTCCTTCCTTCCGTGCAGAAGGATGTAGAACGTGGCGCTACCTGCTCGCTTTGGGTGCCCTTTTGTGGATCGAATCTCATTGTTGCCAGGCTGGAAAAACGCTCGATGATTCCGTTTCGATCAATGACACGTCGGGGACCCCGAGTCCGCGATCGATCGAGTTCCTTTTTTCTCATTCATTGCCCTGAATGCGTATTAAACGCACAGGAGCCTACCTCGTCCAGAGGGGGACAACACGTCGAGGCGGAATATTATTTTCTTCTCCGTCTTTTTCCAACGGCGAACCCTTCCTCGAATGCTATGGGGCCTGATTTTCGAGATAAACAATCCGCTCTCCTTTCGCGCAGGGATTTACTTCTCTTTTGTGCGAGAAGGAGGCACGTCGCAACCTGGCTTTCCTTGAGCGTTCGACACGCGTGATCGAATCCAGCCAGACAGTTTTCCCCGCGCAACGATTGGATAATCGATTAGGGTTGAAATCGTTTTACTCTCATGTTCGAAAGTTGTTCCCTCGCAGGTGGAATGCGAGCGTGCACAGCGTTTCGTCATTAGTCTGCTAGTTTCCTATTTTTTATTTTTATTTCGCGGGAATGATAAACGATTTAATCAATTTAACTCGAAAGTGGTTGCTGTTAGACTTCTTATTCCTTTCGATCGACTGACCGCGTTCGTCTGATTCTGCTGGTTACTTGAAGACAGACCAGACAGAAGTTCTAGAAAAATTGTCAATTTCGATAGTCCAATAAATATCTGAACGAAGTTTTATTATTGCTGGCGCGAGAAAGAAAAATCGAGAGATGGCGAATGGAGAAAAAGAGAAAGGGGTTAAGGGGGTGAATTGATCGGAAGATTGTTTAGCGGAACGCGAAGAACGAACGAATCGAAGATGGATGTAGCCTGCGCGAATAGATTCGCTGGCTACGTTCATTAATCAGGAAAGCCCCTTTTGCATCCGCCAGTGCCATAGAGATATCGATTGCCTCGGTTCAACGGGCTCTATACAGCTACTTAGCCCGCCTAGGAGCGCCTCGAGCGCGTTCACTGTGCGCCGGATTTCCAATAAACGTCATTAACACTCGTCAACTCGTGCAGGAATCCGCGACGCCTACGATATCGCCTCGCGTCGACGCGCCAAACAAGCCGATTACTCGGGGCGATCGAAATTAACCGCGTGACCGAGGGGTCTGAACGAACTCGCGTCAAATTAATTTTTCTTATGCAGAAGATATCCCTTCTTTTTTGTTAATCGCGCAAGAATTTAACGAACAGCACTTTCTTTCGATACAAACTACCCTTAATCTTCACGAACCTTCCTCGCATCGCCTGCTTCGTTATTCTAAACTTGCACTTTCCACAGATCGCCGTTTCATCTAGACTATCACGTTCCAAATACTAATTTAATTTATGCACTCAAATTTCATTTTATCACGCGAGCTTCCAATTCCCCGCACAATTACGAGATTCGACATCCACGCCCTCGACAAAGGGCACAACTAATACCCTTCAGCGCGACAAGAATCGAAAGAAAAATCCGATTCCCGGTGAAAAGGGTTACAAGGCTATCGCCTTAGCGCGCGATCCAAGGCGGTCGTCCATCGATCGCAGAAGTGGCAGGACAATCTTCTCGGACGGTTCTCCGCGAATCGGTTGGATGTCCCCGTCCTCGCACCCTACCTCCCGCGCACCCCTCTCCACCCTTGTCCGTAGTTTTGCATTATCCCCATTACTGCTGATTCACACGTCCTCCTTTGTGGGCTTTGTGCGCCGCGACAATGCGGGACGCGGCTCTCTCTCTCTCTCTCTCTCCCTCTCTCTCCTTCTCTCTTTTTCTCGCGCTTAGAAAACACGAATGGCCCGCAACAGCGAGCCGGATGACAAACGACGCGACGGCGTACCCCATCGACCTGATATAATATGCGACTTCGTCCTGGATCCTTCGTCCACCGGCGGGTCTCTGCCGCTCCTTTTTTTTTTCACCTTTCCGAACTTTTTGTTCTCCCCGTCCCTCAGCCGCGAGTGTCTCGGGCCTCGAATTAATTGTAATTAGCGGCGTTTGTGCTCGACGGCCGTAGAAGCGGTCCACGGGGCTTAAAATGGTCGGGTGGTGACGCTGTTAGGTCCGCCGGTTCGCCGATCGCTCCTTTATTCGCGCTACGCTCGATGGATGCATTCAAGGCGGTTCTAATCGGAAACAACTACGCCTCCACTGTTGCGAAATCCAATGTAGTTGCAAAGTATGTTGAAACGAACTTGTTTGTAAACGATTTCGAGACGCAACGATTCTAGTTTGGTATGGATCTTTGAATTCGAACGATCCGTCTATCGTTCCGCCATTTTCCAGTACGTCTGCTTAAATTAGCGGGCGGACAGAGGTAATTACAAAGGAAACGCGTGTACAGATACTTTCTACCGTGTTTTCGGCGACCCTTCTCTCTCAGGACGATGTAATCGCGTAAACGCGTATCGTTTTGTAGTCGTCGGCCACCTGGGAGCGATCGAACCTCGAACAATCGTAAGCGCAGAGTCACGATCGCCTCGTAGCGGAGAAAATGAACGGACGTATAGAGAGCGAAGAGAGAGAAAAAGATATATATATACATATACAGAGGGTGAAAAAGAGAAAGAGAGAGAGACAAGGGGGTGGCTGTGATTATAGGCGCGGGGCAGAGGCACGAAATGAGGCCGCGCGTTAAAGAAACGGAACTCGTAGGATGACGATCGAATCCAGCGTTTAACGATACTCGATTGTCGATGAATTCCGGGCTCGAAATTGCCCGGCAAGACCACCTGTACTGCCAACAAAGTATCGCGCGTGCACCCCCGGCCGCCAGAAGCTGATCAACCCTCGCGGCCGGCTCGGAATCAATTCGCTTCGATTTCGCGACGATCTTTGTTCCAGCGCTTCGAAAAATGTGGACGCTCGTCTCTTCGTTTGCTCGTGCACTCTAATTTCCTCGCTTGTACGCGCCAAATAGAATAATCAATCGTAAAGGCGGCTTTTTCATACGTCGAAACGTCGAAAAGCGGATCGCATTATTGGCTTGAATCTCGAATCAAGGAGCATACAGCGGACACAAACGGAATACAGAAGTTCCGTGAAGTGTGAACGAAATACGCGCCGCCACGGACGTTTCTCGTCCCGTCACAATTAAATGGACTAATTAATTAGACAGCTTGTTTCCAAAGAGATGCCCGGTGAAACGGTATCTAGCAGCGTTTCAATTGGATACCATTGAAGCCCGCGATAATTGTCTGACTAGCGTCATACTTAGCGTACGCGAGAACTATTTAGCACCTAATCTCGTACGACACGTTGGTCAAAGATAAATCACGATCGAGAGGAAATCGTGAAACAACAATCTGATAGAAATCACCGAAACACATTATTGTTATCTAAATCCGCGCGAGGTTCTAATAAACAAGTCGATAGAACCTGTTCATTAAACTATCTTAACGAACCTGCTCCACCATTCACCATTTTTTTTTTTTACCAGCGAACGCGCGCTGTGACAGACACGCGTTATCGGTTAGATCTTTCTCTCGATTTCGACTTGTTAGTCGGCAACGAACGGGAAACGATCGCTCCGCAGCCGATCGACGAGTCGAGTCTCCAACAGCGGCGCGATCGGCTGTTAATTTCAACCAGATCGGCTATCGACAACGCGGAGGCGATTACAACTGACACGGACCAGAAACAGAAGCCCATTTTCGCGGGCCAACAAAGGGCCACGGGCAACGTGACCAGCGAGACTCGTGCATGGAACGATTCGTCTGCGTTTCACCGATCCGCCGCCGCCGCCGCCGCTGGGCCGTCGAATTATCGGAGCCCCCGGACGAATTTGATTACGGCTTCTGAAGGTGCCGTGGAGATGGGTGACGCGGCAACAAGCATTGTAGATCGTTTAATAACTCCCAGTGGGTGTCTAGCGAAGGCCACCGGTGTTATTCGGCCACGGGAGGCATTCATTCTCCAAGTGGAATCCGTAAACCGACGGCGCCGCTTCAAAGGATCCGGTCTACGGAACGATCCTATCGATCGTTCCGTCCTGTTCCATTCTTTTTCTCGAACAGTCTTGCACACTTCGACGCGGCTGTTGGCGTTCGTATCGTTGCTTCGAATGGTAATTAATATCTCGCGTCTTTTGTTGCTTCGAGCAAGAGGGTAGGTTTGAGTAACGGAGGGTTAAAAGTGTGGCATCGGAGGAATCGGATAGTTTGGACAATTATAGATGGAAATTCTGAAGCGTTAAGTATGGAGCAAGATTATTTTCAATCCCTGCTACTTAAGACGAATAAATTTCAGTGTTCAGACTTGGGCGAGAAATAGCCGAGCCCCATTCCTAAACTGTTTCTAAACTCCCCCGTTAAATTATTATCGCCATTTCGTTAATTCCATTTTCCACGGCTTAATCCACTCGTTAAGATTGAAATTTAGTTTCCGCGACGCGGAGAAGGAATCTGATCGGCCTCTAAATCCGGCGATCGACGTTTTTTACCGAAACGTTAATTTCCATGTAAATGGACGTCGAATTATGGCACGGAGGACGCGCGAGGACCCCGCGTAGGAAGGGAAACAGGAGGATGGTGGCTAACGCGAACGGATCTCTGCTCGTGTGGAATGCAGCTGCACTATGTGGCTGGCTCGTCCATCGACGCGTACGTGGAATCTTCGATCCGCTGATGCGATCGATAGAATTAATAATCTTTGAATCCTTTCAGATATTTTCAACCTTTTGGTTTTTCGACCTTTACGTATACTTTTTCCTAATTAACTCCATTCAATTTTGACGAACACCAAGTTCGAAACGTACACGTGTAACCGTTCCAAAAATTCTGTACGGAACTGTTCAGTGCAAGAACGATGGCGGGTAGAGAGAGAGGAAGGGGGTGGAAAATCGTGGCGGGCAATAAAGAAAAGCGACGGGATAAAAGGCAGGACGACGCCGGCCGATGGAAGGCGTCCACATATGAGCATCCGTGCAGCGGGAGGCCGCGACCAGGTGTACGGGTGTGAATAAACCACCGGCTAATTTACATACACCGAAAACCGACGGCGCAGCCTTCTCGATGGCCTGGAATTCTCCGGGCAACAATGCTCGTACGTTTTATCCGGCGGGTGTATCTTGCCCGCTTTCAAAAGAAGAAACTCACTACCTGTTAGCTTCGACGAGGCAGCGGCACCCGACGAGTCCCCCTTTCTAAATTCTTATTTCGCGAGTCGCGTTTAAGGCGTATTCAATCCAAAGTGGGCGTGAAAATCGCGCCTTGTCGGAGAAACCTTCCGTGAAATTAAGATTTTCGTTAATTCCTGCGCTTTTTTTCCAATTCCTTTGTCGTTTGTATTTCGAAAAGAGTCGATGGATGACCGATCGAACAGCTTTTTATCTCGAGGCCTGGGTGGCACCCTGTTCGACTCCAATCGCGACACATATACACAATTGCAGCGGTACAACGATGATATTAATCACAACCATAAACTAAACACCTTGGTAAATTCTTCCAAACCCATCGAGTAAAATCGAACGGAATCAACCGTTTCGTAGCAGCACGAAAGAACCTGACCTACGTCGAGGCAGCGTTCCCGAGAACCGCGACCCTACGAGAGGCCATTGGCAAGGTATTCCGGCTTAACAAAGCGGCTGGCAAACGGGCGCCCCTTTCGCTCGCATAATTCGTTGATTGGCGCTTCGCGGTGGCTCGAGTGCGCGTTTTACACAACCGATCGCGATCCAGTCCCGCTATAATTAATCGTTGATGATTGTTCGCGGGGGCTGCCGGCAGGCATCCGTCGCCCGTTTCCACTTAGCGCCCGAGAATCGACTCGATCGCTTCTCTTCCGCCTCCTTCGCCCTCGTCTTCGCTCCTCGCCTGCTCTTTCTTCCTTTTCCCTCGTTCTTCGTCGTCGCCCGTGTTTCATTCCGGCCTCTTTCAAGCGAGGAACAAGCGCCACGCACCGCGGGGGAATTACATCGACGATATTACGGACGTTACCGGGGGTTCTGCGAAGTAGAGTTCTCGCAGTCGTGTAAGCACTTCGTTCTTCTCTTTTCCCCTTTTGATTCCCGTTTTTTCCTTTTTCGCTGGTCGACGCGGTGTAAGTAGGTGAAATTTATTCCCTTAATTGAGCGCAGAATTTTCATTTCGCAAGGAACGTCTGGGATCAGATAACGCGAGTCGTTGGTAATTAAAACGAGTCTTCTTACGGGAGATTACAGATACTTCGATGATAAACAATTATCCCGAGAAGAAGTTTCGTTTCGCATTAGTTTGATCTTCGAAACTGTGCGACGTCCGTTGATTCATGTCTTCCGTTTCCAGGCACCCGGCTTTTAAGTAGCCTGCACTCGTGGCGAGTTTCAGCTTCTCAAGCGCTCGTAAAAGTGTACAGATTTCGTAATTGGAACGTTGCTGCGATTCGATACGATCGAACGCGCATCACGCGCGATCCCGCTGAAATGCGCGCGCGAGGGTTTAACTTTTCTACCAGAGGCTCGCGCGACCGCGCGGTTCTTCGCGAGCAAATAAATCCAAGCGATCCGCTCCGTCGTAATTAACCCACTCGAAGCTGAAAACGGATGCCCCATTCACTCGCCGGTGTAAATTCAGCTAGCGCGGCGCGTCTCGACTTAATTTCCCCCACGAAACAACCAGACGGCAAACAACGGCGGCGCGCGGTGTCGCAATAATTCCCTAGGCGTGTGCTCAGCGAATTATCGCCTAATCTCGGGCAAAGCGAGCCGGTCGGCTGGCTGTTTGCGGTGCAATTATTTCGAGCAGCTGGCCCGCAGTGCTAACAATCCCTCGCCTCGTGGTTGTTTATGCGAGTCAATCGTTGCTGCTACCAGCAGCGACGCGGCCGCGGTTCCTCGCCGAGCAAACATTTGCCATAAGCGCGCTTCGCCGCCCATAACCACCCGTTAACGCGAACCACGGATTCCGTGGCCGCCGGTTCGGTTCGCCTTTCGTCGACGCTTGCCGCGAGAAATTCGCCTTTTTAATCTTGCCAACTAACGCCATTGGGTTTCCGTTAAAGAGACCGAGGGGTGGTTGGAGGTCAAGTACCACGAGGATGAATAAGTTTCATCCTCGCTCGTTATCGAAATTCTAACGCGAGAACGTTTATTATATTTGGTCAATATTTTTCGCGTGGATATCTCTCGTCTATTCCGATGGAAATCGAGAAAAAGGACGCGGCTAAGCCGATCTAACGCGATCACGATTACTGATACTCGCGTAGCTACCACTTGAACCCCCCGCTGGTGAACGAAACGCTCTCTCTCTCTCTCTGTTTGGTAGCGACGCGATCTCGAAAGCAATTAATCCTTTAGAGGAAGCGGAGGGCCGCGCGAGGTTTTTTGAAACGCAGCGCGGGCGGAAGGAAAACCGTCGACCGGAAGTAGACGCGCGTCGACTTGGCTACGGTGAAGAGGGAACCGCGAGAGGCTCGCGGCAGCCTTCGAGGCTCGAAATTCCAACGACGGTGCCACGCTAATGAAGCCGTGAGGTGGTGGCCGCGCGGAGAGCAGCATCCGCGGGCCGATTTACATTCCGGTTAAGCGATTTAAGGGAACCCGGCGAAAGCCACTCGTTCAGAGGGCAACGTAGATTGCTCGTCGCTCTATAATGAATTTAATGAGAAAACCGTCTGTAGCCGTCTTTTCAGACGGCGCAAGAGACGCGACCTCCTGTCGCTCGGCTTCGATCCGACCGACTGACGGGACGTATAATTAGTAATTAAATTATCCGTTTCGCCCGGGTCCGGTAGCAGAACCCGAGACAATCACGCGGTGACAGCTGAACCGTCTGAAGCGTACAAAGGAATTCTGGTTGATCGTTGAAAGACTTTGACGTTTGCTCTGTATCCTACGCAGAATATTTTCAAGCGTTCGAGAAGAACGAATTAAAACGTTACTAAATTCCAAAGCGCTACGAAGCAAACAGAAATTTCGTTGCCTGATACACCTCGTATTTTCTCTCTAACCAGAACCCGACTGTTTCACGGTCAGATGAAGACCTTCGCCGAGAACCCACGCGTCGTGACAGAAACCACTGTCTCGCTTCTGCCACTTCACCGGTGGTTTACCCTCGGGAAGAAGCCTCGCGGTCCCTTCACGGCGAGGGGCGACGTCTAACTAGGCCTTACGCATCGTCCACTTAAAAAGCAATAGCGAACAAAAGGCCGCGGATCAGGCTCGATCAAATCCGTATCAACCGCTCCTCGACACCAATCTCGAGACCCCGAGAATCGGTAAAGGCACAAAAAACCGGGCAAAGCTACGGTTGTGCCGCATCGTCGGACACCGAAACGGGTCCCCTAAGCGGGGCATTCCAAAGTCAGCAGGTACTAATGAAGTCGTGCGCGTCCGAGCGGTTGAACGTCCGCTCGAAGAGACCCGGGCCCCTGCGGATGATTTAGATTCCACCTAAACGATCTGTCTAACCGAGGAAAGGAGGCGCGTCAGAGTCTGCCTCGAGTTCATCGCTGCTCACTCGCTATAATGGATTTAATGAGAAGGTAGCCACCTCCGGGGCTGGCCGCGACGTTCCTCGCTCCACCGTTCTCCCCGAGCGCGTTCGTAAACGCGTCGCATAATGGCTACGAATGAGAGAGAAACAATGCCGTGGGAGTCCACGAGAGGATAATGACGGGCGAAAATTGTCAGTTTGTCGTGGCGACGAGACGTGCACGAGACGGTAATCACCGTTCTCGCGAGCGCCGCCTCGTTATCGATGGACCAGGAGGAGCCGCTACCGGGCACGGACCGCTTTCTTCAGGATGCGCTCGACGAGCGTACGAATGTGTGCGCGGAGTTGTCTAACTGCTTGTTAGTCGGTTTCCTTTTTTTGTTCGGCGGATGCGAGAGTGATGGGGCCTCTCGAACACCGGGGACTAAACTTTCAACACCTTACCGCGTGGATGGGTGCCAGAGGGTGAGGCGGGGTGGTATAATGATCGGTGGCCGTGATTGCTCGATGGGTGATGGACCGTTCTCTTCGATGATTGGGTTCGTTGCTCGATCCGCGACTGTCTTTCGATGTTTGATGGATTTCGTGGTCGTTGTCGAAGCTCGAAGCGAGTTGAATCGCAGTAACTTCGGTTACTGTACGAGCAAACGTATTGGTCTGCGATTTGCTCCCTCGTGGACCACTAATTAAATGTACACCGTATTTAAATCTTTTCTTATGTAGATTTCTCTGTGCAATTCTAATTGTGCACTTTGTCATCCCCAATACTTTACGTCGCGCATTGGAGCCAATTGGGTCCATCGTTCAAACAATTGCTGCCCTTAAATTACCATCGACCACAATAAATCGGCAGCCTCCTGGCCACCACCCCGACACAATGGAGCGCCATCATCGTCGATTTCACGTCGCGCGGCTCGCTTGACCATCGTTGAAAATCGTCGCAGGCCCGTTTTCCTGGCAAACTTTCCCAGGAACCCGAGAGGTCCCTTTTATCGGGCACGGAATCACCGGCGAGGTGTTCTCTCTTCACGGATCCAGGGGCTGTCGCAGAGGTGCGAACCGTATGAATGGACACCGATCGCAGCTGTCGAACTTCGACAATGAGCTTGCGCCGGCAGAATGCTTCTTCCACGTTTTCCATCGCGCCTCCGCCCGTCACCGTGTCGGATTTCGATAAAAGACGGGCTACTTGGTCGAACGGCGAGACTACGACCTCTTTGTTTTCGGGGATTTTCGAGGTACTCGGTCTTTCCCTCTCCCTCTCTCTCTCTCTCTCTCTTTCTCTCTCTTTTCAAACGTGAAATCCCTGGATCTCGCCACCGTACGGCATTGTTCGGGCCACGTGAATCGGAGACCAGACGAGTCTTCCGGGTCCATTGGACCTATTGAACCGATTCCCATTCTGGAACGCGAAATTTTCGCGGTTCTCCTCGATGGAACTGTACTCGAGGGCCGCGCTGCTGGATAATGAGAGTTTCAGGACGAGCTTGATTGTTTTCTTTTTCGAACGTTCAGTTCCTTTCCTCCTAATTTGTATACGTAATTTCTTCCTGGTTTCTTTTTTACGAGCGATGAATTCAGTTTTATTGAATTAAAAGGTATTTAATCTTTCGAGAGTAGTAAAGATTTGGAATGGATATCGAGACGCAGGATAATGGTTGATATCGAAGACAAAGGGAAAAGGGAGAGAAGGCGAAGATTTCAATGGCGGATTTACTCTCAGAGAACGATGGAAGCCAGAAAAGCCATCGAAGACGAGAACGGATAGCGGAGAAAGCGGACTCGACGCGACGAATCCAGCTGGAAACGAGACCAGAGGACGACCGCGTTCACGGTTACACCATGAGACAGCTTTCGAAGGATAATACTTAACGTTTATTTTGCTTTCTCACTTACAGTACAATATTTATAGATTACTTCTGCCGCTTTAAAGTCGTAATACTCGGAATAATCGTACAGTTTAAGAGATTTATCGTAACGATACAAATACAAAGGTTACACGTCGTTACAGCGGGTCATGGACGTTTCACGAAAGCATCCTCCACTCCACTCCCTTATCCCTCATTTCTTCCTTCAACCATTTCCACGTACTCTTCCTCTCGCGAAACGTCTACAAAAGCTCTCTCTCTCTCTCTTCCTCTCTCACTCTCTAGCACTTTCACTCTCACTTTTTCTCTCATGAAATCGTTCAACCGAACGGGCACGTACAAACGAAACAACGAAAAAAAAAAAAAAATAGAAAAACAACCAACCCAGGAAAGTACTAGGTACTTTTGTTCTCAGGAGTTAAACAAACGAAATCTGAAAAGGGAAGAGAAAACAAGAAGGGGTGGTCCAACGGGAGAACGATACTTTGCAGATTCTCATTTACGATTCTCAGCAATCTATTTCACCGGTTGTCGAACACTATTCGATCGTTAATCGATCAACAATATCAAGTAAAAAAAAAATATATATAATAGAATCTTCACGTTATTATATAATAAATACGTAAAAACCGAAAAGAAAGGGTAGTTATCCCGCCGTTTGTTCCACAAAGAGGAACAAACGTTTTCATCGCGCCGCGTTTTTTAATTTTTTTTGCTTTTAAATTTTTAATAATAAACAACAAAAGAAGACGAGGGATCTTCTTCACCTTTTTTTCTCGTTAAAAAGGGGGGAGGAAACAAGAAAGTTAAGGGAACGAACGTGTCGCATTCAACGAATCGTAGGTCTATGTACAGAACGATTACGAATCGAACGACCGCACGAAAAACACGTTCTCCTTTCGTTGGTTCCGTTGCACAAATCTCTCTATTTTTACGTACGGTGGATCTCGAAAATATTCCGACTTCACCAAAACAAAAAGAACTTTCATTCGTATCTTTAACAGACAAATATACAAGAAATGAACAAAATGATACACATATTGCACCATATTACACCATGGACACTAAAAACGAAAAAATTGTTGATGTATCGCGTACATTTGCAAATCGAAATTATCAAACTAAAATAATTACTCTTCGTGTCCACCAACTGAACATCAAAGAAGAAACGTAAAATCAAATTGTATTATACAAACACGTACAACGATCAACAGTTTTTCCTAATTCGCACAGTAATTTGGCGCAATAAATTTAATCGTTCCCAATGAAATTTCATCAAAGCGTAGAACGAGTAAAATGCAAGATCACACAGCTGTCCGAATATTCTCGAGACTCAAAATTCGTGGAAAACGAAACATGGAAATTAGAAATCGGTAATTGTCTAATTACTAACCGTTAGAGACGAGGGTGTCGGCTTACTTCCGGCGTTCGATGCGCGAAGAACAGGACGCCGGTGAAGGGAAGGTTCCTTGGGATCACTGTGGACGTGCGCGTTGGTGCTTCTCGGGGTGCCACGAGCGTCCAGACTTTGGGACGAGTCTCGCGGCTCCTCAGGATCGCGCGAAGGGAAACGTCGGGAACGGGTGGTGAAGGAAAACCGTTTTCGAGCGTCGTGCGCGATAATAATTCTTGCTACACTATTTACACGGGGACTATGTACAGATTCTTTTTCTTTCTTTTCCTCTTTTTTTTTTTTTTATAATCTTACGTCTGCGATAAATAATCGTCGCGCGTCGCGGACCCGACGCGCCCGGGGATGGCTAGAACACGGAGAGTATCGACTTCGTTGTTACTTCCAACGATCTGCACCGTTGATGGCCCTCTTTTCGCCTGGCTACGTAGGCGAACTACTGTCCCTTGGTCCGAGCGTTAGGTACCCCTTTTTCGATGTACCTATCTCGAGGTGGATTCGACTTGGCGCGGCTTCAGAGGCTCAGTTTCTGGGATTTATACTCTGTCGTTCTTGATACTCGCTTCAAGGGTCGATCTTCAAACGGAATCTTGTTCTGGATAAATCATTCGGGTCTTTCAATTTCTGCTTTCCAATGTTGTTCGAAGGTGGTACGTTTTGGAGTATTTTAGAGTAGACTCGGAGTGGACTCAGGTCAGGTTAGCTACGCACTGTACACAACTTCGCCTTCGTTACCGCTATTATTAACAAGGTCCCAATTCTGCTCTCTCGTTATTTATTCTATTTCCTCGTGCGTTTTAAATTCACCGTGAAGAGAGAAGGATCTCTAATCGCGAAATTACGATCACGACAGTCGTTCCTCGAACCTAGAATGGCACCCAGGTACGACAAAGTCCCTTGAAGCCTCCTCTCGTCGCGTCGACTTCACCAGGTCTGACATGCTCCACCAGCAGCCCGCGGACCTTCGGAACGCTCTGGGCCCGAGTTCAAGGCAACTGCTCCTCGAAGATGGATCTGAGCTACGCTCTATCGGGTCAGAAGATGACAGTGAGCGGTCGTCTGAACGATTCGTTTCCAGGCGCTGGGGCGGTTTGGTAGCCGCTGTACTGGCTCATCTGTGGGCCCAGCAGGCCGCTGGTCTGCACTGGGCCCGGGTAGTAGGTCGGTAGACTCGCGCCAGGACTCGCCGCCGACGAGGTGGACGTGGAACTCGCGCTGGACGAGCCTTGCTCGGTCCTCTCGTGCTGTTTGCTCATGTCAGGCGACTCGGCGGCTGGCGACCTCGTGGGACCACCGCCGCCCACGACGCTGCCGGGGCTCGACTCGTCGTAGAGCTTGTTGTGATCGTAACTGGGCCGATTGTAATCGGTGATCGACGGCTTCTGGTCCATGTAGAGCTTCGACTGCTCGAAGTACGCCTTCGCCGAGTCCAGGTAGCTCCTGTCCAGGTACGACTTCGGGCTCGAGTCCAGGTACTTGGGGTCCGAGTACATGCTCATGGCCAGGGTGCTGGGCGGCATGTACGCCGCGCGGTACTTGTCCGCCTCCATGGAGTACTTCATGGCGTCCATCGAGCTGACCACCTGGAACAGAGAAGAAGAGCGAAGGGTTGGCGATGCGAGTTCAAGCGGAATAATTCTATAATTATAGTTCCTTCGTTAAGAGTTCCATAGCAACCAAGGAGTACGATCTACGCTAAAATGTCCATCGTCGCGTTCCATCCCTAAAGATTCACTCTTACTTCGACAAGGAATTCATCCGAGAGGACGACCACGCTGAGAGTTTTAAAAAACGAAACTAACATTCCACTATTCCAAGAGAACTATCGTCCCGTTCGAAACCAGGCCTGAGCGGACGAAGAAAGGTCGCGAGGTATTCGGCTCGGTCGAAAAGCGAATCGCGAAATCGCCGGATCCGCGACGACGGGGGCGCGCCGGCTGCGCCTCGAAGGAGATTTGTTCTATCCGGAGGACAAAGCTGCCAATGGCTATAAATTTCGTGTACCGTAGCCGCGCGAGGCCGGTCTGCGAGGACGGCTCGCCGCGTGAAACTGCCACGGGATCCTTAAAAAAAGACGAAAAGGGGAAGAGAAAGGAAGAGCAAAAGATCCGGGAGGAGCGCGCGATTATTCCCGATTCTATAATTCGTGGACGAGGACCGCGCGCGGGACCCTTTGTCGGATCGTTAAGCGGCTTTGTCCGGATGATTTACATCCAGTCTTAGCCGCCTCGCTCCTCTCTCTCTCCCTCTCTCTTGCTCTCTCTCGCTTTGCTACGTCCAATTGATTACCACTCGGTTCCTCTTCTGGCTCGGCTCAAAATCCTCGCGAATCGTTGCGACCTCGGTCGGCCTCGAGTCGCCGTCGTCGATGCGATGGATCCGGAAATTAAGCGTCCCCGGCGTGTCTCGCCGTTCTAAGCTCTGCGAGTTAGGGTTGCGGACCGTCAGCAAGATCGGCCGCTGGTATTTATAGCGTCGCGAGTGATTCGACGTTATTAGAGGGTTGATTCACCGGGGATTATTGGTCGTCGAGTTGGTTTAGATGTAGAAGATCTTTGCGGTCGGTTCAACGAGCGATGTCGAGTAGTCTCGAGCGAACAAAGTACAATTTTCTTCGGCGAACTTCGAAGGTTTCTTATCTCATAATAGATTGCAATTAGTTGAACGTTTCGAATAGAACAATCTCAAGTAAAGTCTCAGGTAATCGTAGAACAAAAAAGGTGTTTCCACGGCAACGAGTGTCCGATCTCTCTAGCAAACACAAATTACCGCGACGTCTCCGTTGATCAGGAATCTGCTTGGCGAACTTTCGAGCCAGTTCTCGACAAATTACTCGTCCCAAGTTCCACCTAACTATCCGTGGCACCGTGGTCCCCGCGTAGATTGCGCATAAATTCGCGGAACAAAGTCCGGCTTCCGATCGAAAGTCTACGTCCGAAGTCGAATCCATAAGGTCGCAACGTGGGTGAAATATCGACGGGACCGGGTGCGACAATGGCCCGCGGACGACTTTCTCGCTTCAACCGAGTCGTTTCTACCCGGGAACGGAGAGGAGCCATTTGGAAAATAAAGTGCTCTTCTAGGCAAAAGACATTCCACTCTCTTCTGTCCGTTCCCGCTCTCTCTCTCTTTCTCTCATCGACGCTCCCTTCGTCGCTTTCCATACCTGACGACACATTGCGACGCGGAGAATAGGCGCTTTTGTGAATGAAAACAGAGGAGAGGAACGGTACGACGTTATTGTACGCTTGAACGGCGACACCGTGCTGCTGCACGATAATTAAGTCTTGCCAGGACGACGATCACTCGCGACGAAGATGGAGGCGGTGGTGGACATTTTTCGCGCGGTCGCCAACTATGGGACTGCGGATTTTTCGTTTATACTACTTAACGGTACGCAGATGCATTGGTTTCGAATGTTCAATCAGTAGGACCGTACAATATTCGAAAAATGTAGAGAAAACTAGCTCTCTCGCATTCTTCTAGAATCCATCTCGAACAGATGCAGTAAGTGCAACATCTTTCTCCTAATTCATTCATAAAGAATTGAAGAGCCACGCGATCCATCAGGAGTGGCAAAATTCTTCTTCACCCAACATTCCGATCCTCCACTCCTCCGTCTCGCACCGTCAACCAAACTGTTCTTACCAACCCCCAATTTCATCCCTCCAATCTCCTTGACTAATCGCCTTTCGCGCAATTTAACGAGCTCTCCACGCATCCCCCGGTTCTCCCGCAAAACCCTCGCATTATCCTCGAATCACCGTCACCCCATTCCTTTCATCTTTTCCTCCTCGGTTTCCTTCGCGGATTCGAGGCGATCCGGCCGTGGAACGCTCGTCGCAGACCCGGTTCGGCGACGGACCCAACCGGGACGCGTCCTAAATGGCGAACGGCGATGACGGTGCCGTTCCGTCCGCTGGCGGACGATAACACACGCACGCGTTGGAATTCTTCGCTCGTGCCTCGCCAGGTTCGCCAATAATAGTCGGCCCGGCCTGTATCGCGCCGCTGCGTCGTTCCAGACGCGTCGGCCATTCAGCCGTTGAATGCAGAAATAACTAGCTATCTGTTTGTCTCCCGTACCCAGCTGCGGAAATTCATACACAGACCACGGTCTCCGGTCTCTGTTTGCGAAGCCACCCGTGGGCCCCTTTGTTGCGACAACGAATGAAACGTACCTACGCTCTCGTCCTCCGCCTCGCCCTCCTCTTCTTTCCACTCTTCCCGTCCGTGTCTCCTCCGCTGCCAGAGCGAACCCCGGTCGTTCGCGTCGCTCCTGCCGCGTCTCTCGTCAACGATTCGTCCCTTCTTCCTCGCGATCGCTCGTAAACTGCCGTTCTTTTAGTTTCGACGCTCGCGAGTAGAGAGCTTCGCGGGACTTCCGTTAAGTTCCAAGCGTAATTTGAGGTACGGTTGTTGGGCGATTGAGAAAGATCGATGGGGTTGAAGGTTCGAGTGGAACGAGCAGGAAGTGGTCCAATTTTACTCTTCCATGTGGTGGTCTTTTGATAAATTATTCCGAATGGTGATTTTATGGCTGATTTTAGTTAGTCAGATTTAGTAGGTCTTTCGTATTTTTTAGAGAGACCATTGTGGGAGTAATCCGGAACAAGCGACGGAAACATCCATTTCGTAGCGATTAATAGAAATTCGGTTGACCGTCGAGAAAAGGGGCGCGTGAATGCAACGATAAATCTCGAGATTCCCCGATCGAGTCTCTCGACGTCAGATTCCATTGAATAGGGACCGCGAAAGAAATAACCGCGTGGGTGGCTCTTTTCCGCCGGGATCTCGATAACGCTCGTGTCTTACGCATTTCTCGTCTCTGACAAATCGCAATCGCCGATGCTACCCTACTCGATACCATTGATTCCTTTTCTCCTAATCGAAAAGTGTATTGTACCGTCGGGTACCGTTTTCTATTACTCCACCCTCCAATTTCTAATATAAAAGTACAAAAAATAATGAAAACAAAAATAGAAGAAAACATTTTCTAGAACGACATCTTCTGCTCCAATTTATCATTTAAAAAGAACCCTAGTTAAACTTAAAAGGCGAACACAAAACCCATTGATAAAGTAGAACCGAGACAAAAAACCAGAACATTGTACGGCATTCTACGGTACCAGAAACGTCACGCACAATGGGAATACCATCCAACTTTCCCGTTGTCCACAATGTAACAGCACCGTGCACGTCAATTGTACAAACAGACGCGTCTGCATCAGAAAAAGAAGTCGCAACGTGCACCGAATCCGGTCAGAACTCGAACAGTCGCATCACCTTTCATGCCACCACTTACTAATAACACAATTGCAATGCCAGACATCCGCGATGTAACAATTTCGCAATTGTTCCTGCCCCCTCCCTCTTATCGTTCTCCGTATCGCGCATTTGGACGAGGCGCGTTCGCCGAAAAGCGAAAAGGACCAGGTGCTCGACGCATCCGAAACGGAAGACTGCGTCGCGATCGGTCGACGCTCGAAGTTGTCGCGGAAACGCAACCCTTCTAAGATTATTTATACCCGCCGGTGGACGTCCTCGATGGGCTTTCGAATGGCGAAGATAAGAGAAGCCGCTGGACGCGCGTTTGTTTACGACGATCATCGACTTACCTGAGCAGGTGATGCGAGGCCCGCGGACATCGCCGCGGCGGACTGCTGCGCGGCCGCTGCGGCGGCTGCGGCCATGCTGGCCGCGGACAGCGACCCATATGCAGCCGCGGGACCGTAGTACGAGCCCATGCCTGCCTGTCCCATGCTGCCAGCCATTCCTGTAACAAATCGGACGTCGTTCTCGTTATTCAAGCAATTGGAAAGTTCGAAACTGTTTTAAATAAACGCGAGGCTCGAGGAAGGTTTAACCATTTTTCTGCTCGTCGTTCTTACTTGTAACCTTGTAAACTGTGTTATTAGGAACAGATTATCGTCTACACTTGGCGAGCACTTTCCGTTCTGGAAAGGCTAGCATCTTTATCACCATTTGGGGTATAGCAACGAAAACCCAATCAAGCGGTTAAGTACGATAGCCGAGAGTAACTTTCGATGGCCAATGATGACACGAACAGGGTGGAAGAAACGATTGTTTTTTAATTCAAGTGTTAAGAATTGTGAAATTTGAAAAAACTACCCTGAAACCACCCTCGACGTGCGTCGCATCGAAGAGGCCGGTATTAAACAAACAGATCCTCGTTCCTACGTTTCAATCACTGCGAGCGATCCCCCAGCGTTCGACTCTCGTCGAGACAAAAACCTTCATCTCCAAACGCTCCGCTTGTCCCACAATACGGCAATCGGGCGAGCGGATC
Source organism: Xylocopa violacea (assembly GCA_963969225.1). Classification (NCBI taxonomy): domain Eukaryota; kingdom Metazoa; phylum Arthropoda; class Insecta; order Hymenoptera; family Apidae; genus Xylocopa; species Xylocopa violacea. The sequence continues at coordinate 39,169,999 of CAXAJV010000002.1, forward strand.
GGCTTCGATCTCCGATGCTCTCGTCGATCCCGACAATGCCAATGATTAACCGCGAGCGCGGGCCCGTTGCGTTTTTCGTCGAGATTAATATCAGAGGGAAGGGGTGGGAGAAAGAGAGAGAGAGAGAGAGAGAGAGAGAGAGAGAGAGAGACATCGACTTATCGATCATCGTCGTCGAACGACGGAAACGCGGCGAGAGAATGGCCGTGGCAACGAAGGCTCATTGTCGACGCGTCGCGTCGTGAATCTCCGCGGCGCGACGAAGAAAACGTCGCGCTCGAAAAGGGGCTCGGGGATGATTGGCGTCGAGATTTATGACCAGCAACGAGGAATTCACGCGAGCCCGGTTATTAATCGCGATTTTGTAACCGAGCGTTGCGGGCACGCGGCCTTCGACGTCGTTGGTCGGTGCCCGTTGATAGCCGAGGAACGTCGAAGGCTCTCCTCTTTCGAACACCGCCTCGGCTCCCTTGTCGTCAGCGCTTTCATTTGCGCTTTTGTCGCCGCTTTGTTCGAAAAAACTCCGTACAATGTTCCCGGTAATTGGGGATTCATCTTTGTTGCTGCGGAGCGGAACGATCTTCGTTCGTTGCGCGAGGAGTGTTTCCCTTCGTGTTTACTCGTGACCGATTGTCGAGTGATCAACGCGTATTTGAAGAACATTATCGCTCGGTTCGAAGATCGATGCGCGAAACGTTCCCTGTCGAACTGCACAATATTTGTTCTACAGAGGCGGATAAAGGTGGCACCTATGATTGGAGCTTGTACCATTTCGAATGGATAGAACGATCTTAAATACCAACCGCTCAGGTTCAGTTTCTCAGGCGCGAGTGAGTCACGCGTAATGAATTTCGAGATATTTTTAAAGCAGTACTTGGTTTATTTTTTTATTTGAAATCTATAAGCTATATAATTCGATCGATCGATCGTTATTATAAATACAGTCTTAGTATCCGTCTCGATCGTTTCGAGATAAATACAGACTCGGAACCACCTCTTTATTGGTACTACACAAGAGCGTGGTTCACCTCGCTAGCCCTAGGCAGCTCGTAACTTGTCCCGCGTTCACGTAAACGCGTTCACGATCCCCTAAGGGACGAGATATCCCCCGTTTCATTCACGTCCCCCTCCGCTCGTGATCTTGTAGCATAAGCGAGCAGAATTATTAATTCCAGCAATGGGAACGGCCCGATTAAGACAGAAATTTATTCCGTCGCCCACGCAACACCTCGAAACGCGATCGGTAATCCCTGATTTATTGGTCGTACTCCGACCTCCTCCTTCCTCCAACCCTTTCTTGCGCTTTCGTTGCTTTCTTCATTTTTTTTCTACTTCTTCCGCGAACAGCCATTTTATTTGTTGACGTTCGAGTAAATCAAGAACGTGAGGAATTTTAGAAATCAAGTAGTTAAAAATTGTTTGGTCGTGAGAAAAATTTTTGTTCGTGAAACTACTTCGTTGGATAAGAAAAACATTGTCATCCGTTGTAAGAAAGAAGGGCTAAATTAGTTAAGAAATTTTTAAAATAGCAAGTTCGAGTATAATAACGACGATCGCGAGCCCCTTTTTTCTTTTCCTCTTTCACTTAGCTGCACGCGAATACGCTTTTCCTCTCCCTCTTTCTAACCAACATGGACGGTTGGCGAACACGTCTCTGGACGGTGGCACGCGCATAAGACAAGTGCGTGGGTGGCTGGGATAAATTATCGGCTTAGACTGGAATTTCTGACCGGAGTTTCCGCTCGGGCAGATAGCGAGCCACGACTTAAGATCGTGAGTTAAGAGTGAACTCTGCTAGCCGGAAATTCGCGCTACTTTTTTTTCCGAACGAACCAGCTGCATCGAAGACAATAATAAAGCTGTCCATTCAGGTCGTGAAGTAGTCGAAATTTAAAAACTGCTTGAGACACGTTTTGCGAAACTTTTCATTTCTTTGCATTCTGCATTGTGGCATTGCAATTGTTCTAAGCGACTTTAGGCCCCTGCAGTATCACAAGCGCAATTTTCCTAAACGCCTTCAGGCGCCAACAGTAGTCAAAGGGTTAAAGAAGAGCACACAAAATTGCATGAAATTTGTCAAATCTCTCGATCGATCGAGGCCACGCGTTTCCGTTGAACGACTCTGCGTGCAATCGCTTATGTACGCACGGCGGTTAAGACAATTCGATAAATAATGAACCAGGTGACATGTTTATGCCCTCGCGTGCATAAAGCTAATGAATCGTCCGCGCTGGCCACGGCCCTTCCGCGCCAAAGGGAATTATATTCAACGATTTATTCCGTGCCCTCGGAGCCAAAGATCCCCGTGATACCCGCGGAAACTTTTGACCCGTGTTTTCGAAAATAAACGCGGGTGCCTTCGCGTGACTACTTAGCTTCCTTCTTCATTCTCTTCCCTCCTCCTTTGGAATATTGACTTTTTAAACCAAGTGTACGGACTTACGGTTAAAGTCGTTAAATCTAACCAGCAGCCAGAGGTTATCCATGGCGTTGTCGTGCAATTTTATGATCGCCGTATCTCGAGTTCGTTTAAAGGCTCCATTGATTAGAAATAAATCGAAGTGTATTAAATAAAAATATCGTTAAATAACACTGTTAGCCTTTGTCAACCATGACAATACATTGGACATCAGCGAGCGAAGAAAATACAAGAGGGAGGAGAAAGAGAAAGAACTTGCGAGAAAGTTCGCTCGACTCAAATTCGAACAATCGTCCGTTCTTCGTTCAACCGGAGAATAAAAATCGTTCGAGGAGGTTCCGCGAAGGTTCGATCGCGCGGAGACCTCGACGGAACCGTCGAACTTAAAATATACAGGCGGCCAGCATCGATTCCGGCGCGGACCGTTCGTTGTCCCGGGCGACAGAGCTAAATGGAAATTTCGTGCACCGACCGATTCGCTCGGCCCCGTCGCCACCCCCATTGACGGTCATAATTTCGCGCGCGATTGTCCTCGGGGCTGGTGCCCTCCCCCGTTTTTCTTTCGCTCGCCCCGTGGAGAAATTCAAAATTACGTAATCGGCTACGAGGCGGGAAACAATGGGCGCCGTGGAGAGAGGGTGGAACGTCGAACGAATCCGTGTAAACGCGAGTCGAACGGGGTGCAGAGGGGTGTACATTCATCGAACATCTGTTCGCGGGGATGCTTCTGAGAGCCGTGGCCCGTGATAAGGCGCGCCGATCGAAATCGACAGATGCCGATCCGGTAATTGAACGTGAACGTTGACGCGAGCCGATTGAAGGGCGGCTGGGTCTGCGACGGGGTGGTTTTGTTCCGCGATGACAGGGAGAAGTTGTTGTGCAAACACTTTTAATCGCGTGGATAAGCGTTTACAGAAATGGTAGCGGTATTATTAACGACTGCGAGCCAACTTGTTGTTCGAATCGAAATAATAAAAATGATAGGAATGGGGAATCTCGAGGCAGACGGCTCGCGGTAGGCGCATTCGTTGATAATAACCGGCGATGGCCGGCGAAAAGGGCGCCGTCTTTGACGCTAAAAGCAGGCAACGCGTGAACCATTAGCGAGACGTTGGAGAAAATAGCGAGGAGGAAACGAGGGTCGGGCGGACCACGAAGAAATCGCCATTATAAGACTTCCGAGCACGGTTCCCGGGGGCATCGCCGGGCAACAATGCGGCTGAAACGCGAGCCGAAAAGATAAGAATATCAAAGCCCTACCAGACGAGCTGTTCTTCTCCCATTGTACTCGCCAGCAACACACCTTCGAACCGCGAGATTTCGCGGGGATCGATCCCCGTCCGTGTCTCCGGCCATCGTAATTGCGCTCTTTCTTTCCTATCGCGATCACCACCGGAAGTGTTCTGTGCTGGATAATTACGCTGAGTCGCGCGAGTCTATTTTCGTTCTCTTGGTCGCCCTTATTTTTTACGATAATTAGACTGTCCATTATGAATAGGTTCGAAGGAACTTGTTAGCGGAGTTTGAATCATATTTGTCAGCCATTAATTAAGTTCGTTTTGTCGTCGCACAGAGTATATCCTTTATGGTAAATTTCTTTCAAAGTGGGATAAGCAGCATATTTTTAAAGTCGCGATGGGCAGTAAGGGGTTGATTGGACAAATTTGAACGAGCATGTCGACTTACCAGCTCGAAGCGCGTCCATTGGCACGCTGGGGTACGGGATACTGTAAGGATAACCCTCCTTCCGCAACGTTTTCGGCTTTCTTCTAGGCCTGTACTTGTAATCGGGGTGCTCCTTCATGTGCTGCGCCCGTAACCTCTTCGCCTGATCGATGAACGGCCGTTTCTCGTCCTCCGTCAGGAGTTTCCATTCAGCACCTGGAACAATGCGCCATTAACGACAATTAGAATCGGCGAATTAACAAGTTTCTCAAGTTTTATTGAACGCCGTGGGGGAAATAATTCGATCGTTGAAACGCGGCTGTTGAAACGCGAGTTCGGACGAAAGTTTCGTTAAAAATTTCCCATTGAAAAACTCGCGTACAATGGCAGACACGAATTTTCAAGTTCAAATATTTCCCAAGTCCTCCGGGAACTCGTTCGGTAAGATTTTTCGCAGCACGTTTCGACGCGCGTAAAGGAAACTAATTAACTTCGCGGAATATAACTTTTGCGCCTCCTCCATTGGAAACCATTCTTCTCTACCAATGAACGTCGTCGAATATTAATTGTTCGCGCTTTATCAGCGATAATCGAACAGTAATTCGTCGTAAAACCACCCTTTACGTGTCGCATCAGAATATAAGTGCATCGATATTTCGTGCATTAACGAGCGAAGGTATCTCGTTCGCTCGATTCCTATTACCAAATACGTTCGTTCGATGGGCATATCGAAATACGTATTAAAGATGTCGAGCGTAATTTCGCATGCAAAAGAAAGGATACGCGGCTGGTTACCTGTCGCGTGCTCGCGTTTGCGGTTCGCATGGAGCGGTTTGTAAACGAGCGATAGGCACTTGGATAACGCGTCCGATCAATGAGTATAAAAGGCATTCGGACGCTGTGTTTACCCGATGAAACGGCCGTGTTGTGTGCCACCGGCGGCAGAACCAGCCGTTATGGCTGAATTATCGACGATCCGTAATCGTGCCTCATTTAAATCCGCTTAGTCAGCCATTGTTCGCGGAGAAAATTCTGGTTCCCGCATCATCCCCGTGAAATTCGCCCGTAAACACGTTTCTTCGATCATTTTTATACCCGCCAATTCCTTTACGAACTCGAAGACGATTATTTCTGGCGCTCGGTTCGAGAGACGTGTCTCGAAGTAACAAAGATTACGATGTATCGTCGCGTAGCCGCGAGCGGACACGGTGGACGAAAGGAGAACAAGAAACTGCTCGCGAGTTCACTTGCGGATAAATAATGGACGTAGAACGCGTTACCCCTTTCTTATCGCTAATTTCCTCGTACGTCCGAGTCATGCAACGTTAGCGTGCGCGATAGCGGGCACGAATAAAAGGTTCGAAGAAAGAAAATCTCGCGACGAATTAAATGGCGCCCGGCGAGTGTATCCGCGGATTTACTGGAGCATGAACCTGCGTATCTCAGATACGACGACGCATTTATCAAGTCCCTGTCCGATAGATGGACTGTAAATATCCTCTTAATTGGATCTCGACACGAACTGTCAGTCGATAAACCATTTTCTAACAAGCTCCAAATGAAATACAACTCATTCTATCCTTGTCCATTACTCCAGTTCCTCGATCATCTCGATTCAAAAATCGCATCTCTGAATTCAATTTGAATTCTCCGAAACCAGCCGGATGATCCTCGTTGCGTACCAAAACCGAAAATCCACTTTGCGTTTCAAACTTTCACCCTACCTCACCCTCCGACAACCGCGGCAGTGTCGCGTTTCGGTGAAAAATCCCAGACACCGTCGGGCGCGCGAAACAACGGGCGATACTCGCGTTTCAACTGTTCGACGAGCGACGCCGCGGAACAGTCCGCCGTTCGCCCGAAACAACCGATGTTTTCCACCGTTCTCACCCCTCCGCCCCTCTGTTTGGCGCTTCGACGGTTGTTCCTTCGCCGGTAGCGAGCCGATTGTTTCGCCTGGAATTAATTACCACTTGTCGCTGGGGGCGCGGCGCGGCCGCGGCGGACAAAGCCGCGAAGCCCCCCAGCATCCTGGGAACGAGGAAACGGCGAGAAGCGGCGCGGCGCCAAGTCCGCACTTTGCGCTCGCGAAACAGGTAACAAAGGCCACCTGGCTCGCGGCAACAATGGCCGCCGATGTCGAGACGCTCGCCGTCTTTCCGCGTCGATCTTCACTGGTCCGCTTCGCACGGGGGTGGTGGCGGCTTGATTGGAGTCGACGCGTTTGCCACGCGTTTCGTGCGCCGTGAAACGGGTTGATTGAGTTTCCCGGATCGATTCGCGTCGCGATTTTAGCGGGATTCCTTGTGGAAGCGGTTCAGCCTTTGAGGGGTAATTGCTGGTGTCGGGGGAGGAGGGTGAAATTTTGTGATATTTTCGAGCAAGTTTAGAATGTCTGATAACTGCGAGTAATGGGGGAGGAGGATGACAGTCTCTAATATTTGTTTCAGAATATCAATTTTGGAACGCTCGACAACTGCGAGTGATAACTGTAACGAGAACGATCTACGGTAGTTTCATTGAAATTCCTTGACGCAATGAATTCCATCGCACCCTGAATACTGCCGTCGCGAATGCAAAACCGATGAGATTTCTCGCGGGCCGGTGCCGGAGGAGATGATCACTTTCTTGAATAATCTGTCCTCGTTTCGCAACCGTTCAGACGGCGCGTAATCCGCGGGAAAACAACGGGAGGAACATCTGTGAGATCCTCTCGCGGAGAGGAGAAAGAAAGGGAGAACGGAAAAAGTGGAAAAGGAGGAAGAAGAAACGAGGCCAAGGAGAGAGAGGCTCGCAGAGTCCCGACAGCAATATCAGGAACGAGCACGTTCCGGCCGGGCACACACAACGGATCGCTCAAGGGGGATGAAAGTTCTCGATACAGAGAGGAGATACACTGGCGGAAATTCGAGGCGCACCGGAGCAGATACGGGAGCGGGAGGGGAGGACGGAGGGATTCACGTTGCCCGATGGATCTTTTACTCTCCTCGTTATTGTTGCTGACAGCAGGCAACGACAATGGAAAGAGTTGCTTGGTGTATAGGCGGAGCACACTAGGAAGGAAAAGAGAGAAAGAGAGAAAAGGGAGGACAGGCGAAACAATACGGGCACGTGGTGGTTCACAATGAACAGCGGAGGAACGGCTGCGTGGAAGAGAGAGGGGGCGAGGGAAAGAGGGAGAGAGAGAGAGAGGAAACAGGTACAGGGAATCCGAGATTTTTGTCTTCCGGGACAATGTGCAGCGCTGATAACGCATTCGAGCCGAGCGAACTGGTGTCGGGCCATTCTTAATCCTTGTTCCGCAGCCCATTCTGGATGCGCTCGGGGAACGGAAGAAAGGTATATAGTGTTTCGAGGTAATGCTTCAATGGGGCGCTGCGCGGCCAGTTTCGAGCTTATTGGGATATTAGTTGTCGACGAGGGGTGTTATCGTTGCGAGTCAACTGGAAAGTGGTTCTTTCAGATGTGGAGGGGTTAATTGTCGTTTCAGCAAGGGGTGATGTTTCGCGTTCGCGGTGTCGATTCTTTCTATTTCAAATATCCGTTGTTGGCAGACGGATTCTTAACTGGGTTACGCTAACACTGGCAGCTCAAGAAAACACCCAGTGCCGGAAACTTCGCGACACACTTATCCGTACGATCTTTACCTCTCCACCGTTTAACGCATCGATCCGGAGAAAAATCCTGCACGAGTCGATGCGTTAGATTTGAAGCAAGAGAGCGTTTAGCAACCCACTCGTGGGACGCGACAACCGATAAATAAACCAACTACGCAAACGTTTCCCTGGTAATCAAAGCGGGGACATCGAACCGTACAACAGAGAGCAAACCCGACCAATTATTCCACCGCCAGCTCGAACCATAAAAAGAATCCGCCGATAATACTCGATCGATCCTCGAGGACGTCCAATCCCGCGTGCACCCCCGGACGAAAGGGTGGTCTCCTCTTCCTTGGGCGCTATTTACATTATAGCCTATTCCAATCGATACACGTTTTCCCGGTCTGAAAGGCAGGTTGCACGGACGAACAAGAGGGGTGGTAACGGGGTGGCGGCGGCGGCGGTGGTGGTGGCGAACTGGCTTCGCCCCGCGAGGGGGTGGTGGCCTGGCGTATTTGTTTAGAACAAAGGCACCCCTGGCACCGTCGGTATTAGTAGGTAGGTATTCTCGACCACTGCTCCTTCCTTCTCTTTCCGTGCTTTCCGTTGGAGAACGGGCACGACTACAAGGACGGCGTCGTCGTCGTCGCCGGCGTCGTCGTCGACGACGATGAAGGACCGGGCTTAAAGCACAATGGCGCCTGCCTTTCAGTCCTTTCGCTGGCGAACAATGCCGTTTATTTAACATCGTTTAAAAGTACAAAGCCTGTTAATTAATGGACGGGGGTCGAAGAGGAGAGAAAGAGGGAGAGAGGGAGAGGGAGAGAGAGAGATGGAGGGAGGACGCGGAAGCTAGCGGAAGAGGAGCACCGGCGAAAGGCGTGGGCGAGGAGAGAGGACAGCCATGGCGACGGGTAGCCATTGCCAGCGCGGCTTTTACCACACCAACGACGCGCTATTGCACCCGCATTACTATTTCTTAAGGCACCCGCTATTAGTTCACCCGGGGAACTCTACCAGGCCGCTGCCTTTCCGTTTTTCCTTCTCTCCTTCCCATCGTTCTCCTCCTTTCTTCCTTCTCCCTCCACTCTCTAACCCCTTTTTTCCCTTCTTTTGCTCGTCTTCATTGTCGCGGGCAAAACTAGGCTACTACCGCTGCTACTACCGCGGTGGCACTGTTTTCTCTCTCTCCTCTATACTCGTTTCGTGTCTTCTTTCCGCGATTTCTTTTCCTGTTTTCGTTTTTATTTCTCTTTTTCCTTCCTGCTGCTTTTTTTCCCTCTTTGTTTTTTCGCGAGTCTTCGTTACGAGGAGAACAGAGCGAGCGCGCCAATGCTGTTCAGCCTTTCGCGAGTTCGTCCCTTGAATTAACCGGAGAACTGAAGTCGTGGCTGGCGCGTTTTGTTTTCTTTTCGATTAATTAATTATTCGACTGAAAGACTGCCTCGTTGCTTTTGTTCCCTCTCTGCGGATCGGTTACAATATATTCCTGTAATTTTTATTGTCGCAACGGTATATATAATAATACATCGGGGCAACGTTACATTGTTTCACCATCGTGCTTTATCTTGGGAAATGTTCGCTTTGCTTGGAAGATTATAAAATGAAAAATATAGAATAGAGTGAACGTGAATGCCTCGACGCGGAGTTCGACACAAGCAACGCTTGAAACGTCGTTTCACCATATTGTGGGACCATTTACAATTTTTGTTCGCCGTTTCGCTTCAACGTCGGAACGTTGTTTATTTGTCCGCGTGGTCTCAAACGAGCACGCCACGAAAACTTGATTCGCGTCTTATTCCAACGGACGTGTAACCGACTAAAAAAAAAAAAAAAAAAAAAAAACGCGCGCGCAAAGAGAGCACGAATTCCTTTTCAAGAGAGTCGACAGCCATGGAATCGCCATTCGAGAAGTAATTTCTAAGAAAATGGCCCCGAAACTCGAGGAAAGGAGTTCCGTTTGGAAGACTAATTTTCTTAGTGACGTCGCCAAAAGAGAACTTTACATTCGGAACGTATTTTTCACGGTACACACCCCCAGTGAGAGGGCCGTTTTACGGGAGAGAAAATCCCATTTAGAAGACACTGTTCGGAGGGAAGGGGTTTCCCCTTTCACGATTTAAGCGTCGCGGATCCTCGCGCGACAGACACCGGACCTCTTTCAAAGAATATTTTCCGCGAGTAGTTCCTCGCGGCGAGTTAAAAAACGGGGGGTGGCGAACCGCGTTGCTGGAGTCGTTGCTGCATTGTCGATCGATCCCGTTCCACCCAGGAGCCTGTTCCCGGCGATGAAACGTGGAAATTGGAAAACGCTTCCTGCATTTCCTGCCCGCGACGCCCTGGCGACGAGAAACAAACTTATTTCGCGATAAAAAAAATCGGGGCGCGAGGGCGAAACGATTCTTCCGAAGATTGTCGCGTTGTCGTCTTGAAAAACGCGAAGCAACATTTTTTATGTAATTGGCAACTCGATGCAATTTCAATTACTTGTAAGCAGCTGGCGATGATCACAATTACATACTTAATTTGGAAATTTAATCGCGCGTGTTATGGATTTAATAAAATCTCGATTAAAAAACGGGGTATCAAATTCTACCTCGAAGCGTCTGCTTCGAAGCAAGATCAAACGCAGAACCCAGCTAATTGCTCGATCTCTCATTGCTCCACCCTTAACTTTCACTTGACACGCATTGCGCAATCCCTATATTCCACGAAAGTATTATTTCGTCGCGGATAGATCGATGTAATTATTCATTTCTGGTCGATCGACACAATCGAATTACATCGTCGCGCACAATGAAACCCCGTTTCACGTGTTAAGACACGCGTACGCGCGATGGTCGATCCTTTTATTCGGGCGGCACTTAATTAAGACGGGTCCATTAACGTCACGCCACAATGCGGCTAGGAAATCGAACGGCCGCCTATTTCTTCGACTTCGTTCTTTCGTTTGTACGCTCGCAACAAAGTATGTAATTTATGCGGCGATCCACGTCATTACTGTTGCACCGTATAAATTAACGGCACCGGTAGCGTTATCTCGATTATAGGCCCACGTGGTCGGCGGCGAGAAACAATGCCCTGTTTATCGGGCTTAACGATCTATTATTCGATGTAGAAGACATCGCTGGACGTATTAATGAGCCGTACACATTGCAGATTAATAGGGGCGGCCATTATTACCTACGTATGTAACAACCTGTTTCTTTCTCGCCTGTATAAAGAGCCTAATTCCAACAAATTGCCCGTCTTCCGTCGGCAAATATACGACTTCGGACCTGTGACGCGCGGCCGCATTGTGCGGGGCAACCGTTGCGTATTTCGCGGGGGAAAAAAGAGGCGAAAAATGCAGATTATGCCCGGCGTCGACTGGAGTGGCCCCGCGTTTCAAAGGGAAACTTGAATGCGCGAGAATTTTAATTGATTCTCGTATTTTCCTCGCCGTAAGTAATGTCACTCAGTAGCGAATTGTGGACAGGGGTAGCGCGTTTGCGCCACTCGTAGGGGAGACTTCCATTAGGTGAATTAAGACATTCCTCGGTTTACTCGTTCCTCTGCTATTATTTACGCGCTCTGTCGCAGGCGAGACTCGTGTTTCCCTCGAGGATACCGCCGCGATTTAATAATCTTTCGTTCGCGCGATGCGATCAAAATCAACCGTGCGTTTCCGGTTTAATTCAAGCACAAATCACACGACTCAACTCGGTTGTAAGACACGATAGATTCAGATCGGAACGGATTCGAGCGTCCGATTGGATTTCGTGGTCGGGAATTAGCAAGCAACTTGTCCGCGGCAATTTTTAGCGGCGAAGAAAGTGCGATTTCCTTTGGTACCGAGGCCTCGGATCCGCGGCAAATCGCTCGCTGGCAGGCGCGTAGCGCCGGCTGATGCAGGAGGAGAAGGACGAGGAGGCGAGCTTTCAGCCTCGAGAGCTTTAAGCTTGCTTGGGGACGATCATTTTTAATCACGCGGAGACGGAGGGCTAGATAGAGGGATGAAAGAACGGGAGAGTAGCGGCGCGTGTACCTGTGTGCAGGCGTTTTGTGCTCCCTCCTTTGTCGCAAGGGCGGCATTGTTCTCGCGATTCTATAGGATCGCAGTGTCGGGGTCCTCCGCGAATTGTTTTCTTCGCGAATCTTGCACGAGCTCTCGCTCTCTTTCTCCGTCCCTTCTTGGCTCTCGCCGTGTCCTAGACACGATTACGTCCACTTTCCGCGGGATTACGGGTGCCTTGGAGCACGGAGCTCTCTCCTGGCCTAACCCTTTGTCGCGTTCCGTGGTTCCCGAGGATTTTCGGCTAACAGAGAATCGTAAACGGATTGAAGATCTTTCGCGTTGAAATAGATGAAGGATTTTACTGTTTTAGAAGAGATAATTAATCGACAAATTACCACAAGATCAAGGTTTCGTTATTGCTGATAAAATTGTCGTATCTCAAAGTTGGGGGTAGTGAAGCTAATATCTCCTCAAATTAAATGAAGCAAGATAGACCCAATGCGCTCGAATTGTTTTGTATCGTTTAAAGAAACTAACAAAAAATTAGTATAAACAATATTCTAGTTAAAGAAAGCGGTGCAATCTATTTCCAATTACCATCCGCGGTGGCGCAAAAAGTAGCGGCCGAAAGGCTGGCAAAGAGGAACCCGTTTCCCCCGTTTAACCAGATAAGCCGCAAAACGGCGAAGCAATTTGAGCCCGTCAGAGGATTCCTCGACGACGCGTGGGGAAGGGTTCGCCCTCGGCCGGAGGGAACCGCTGGGAACACCCGCGCTCCGCGGACCTCGAAGGGTTAACTTCCCTCCCTGCCGGCCGTTTCAATGTCGATGAGCGCGCAAAACCGACAAGTCGTTTCTTTAACGCACGCGAAAGAACTGCAAGGACGACGACGGGGCGAGGCGGCTGCAGGAGAGCCGGAGTAAGATAGAGAAGCAGAACCGGCAGAAATACTTCATTACGATGAAAGCTTTGCTCCAACCTCCTCAAGTCTCCTCTTCCCACCCCATACCGGAGCCGTGTCTCTCTATCTTCAGCGGCCGTGTGTTTCACCAGCACGGTTCCCGTGCTCGCGCGCGTATTTACTGCCCCCGCGTGCACATCCACCACCTTACCCCCTTTGTCGACTTTCCTTCTTCCTCCCTCTCTCTCTATCTCTCTCTCTCGCCCACGTACGCGCGTATACGCGCGCTGGGTGCTCCTCGTCTTCGTTTCGTCGTGCACCAGCACGCGAAAACGCGTTTCTCGCGTCGCGCGGCGTTTTTACGGGGCAACAATGCGAACCGGGTATTTTAGAGGAAGGGTTGCGGGGATGTGGGACGTCGCGAAAGGGGAATTACGACGATCGATGCGACAGGACGAACGGATCGTCTCTATCCGCGATCACCTCTGAGTAATTGAGTCCCCGTGGGATGGGACAACGGAAGCGTTCACTGGATTACTTCGCGTTGGGCTCGCGATAGGAATTCTGGCGGAATTTCTTTGGTTCGTCATATCGTATTTGAATGGAATTCTCGCGTGATGGAAATTACTGTTCATTTTTAGAGAGAGTGGTTCAAGTTTTACAAGTTCCTCGAACATTCGTCGATATTATTTACGCGAACGGTCCATTTTAATTTCCTTCGCGCTATAACCCTCTCCCTTGAAGCAGCATTCGAAAGCCCCTAAGAAACTTCCCCATTCTCCGGCAGTCTAATCGATTCTCATTCAATTAACATCCACCCTAACTCGTCTCGCAGGAAATACGACCGAAGAAGCAACCCCTTCCACGCGTCTAACCTACTCGAGCCAAGTAGAATCGTTCCATCGAATGGAGGAAGGATACCGTTCGGAGAGACAGACGGTGAAAGAGAGAGAGAGAGAGAGAGAGAGAGAGAGAATCGAAAAGTTTCCACGCTGGAACGCGGGTTACAGGAACGTCCAATAACCAGATTAGCTACTCCCAATGGACCGTTTGCCCGATACCGTGGCTCAATCTCGCTTCCGCCACAGTTTTCGCCCCGCTGGAGGATCGTGAAACGTGTCCGTTCGTACGTCTGGAAGATAAACGGGAACGCTCATCCGCTAATCGATGTCGCAAAACCGACGTCCTCGGTTGTCGATGACATTTCACCGACCGTTCGAGCGCTCGCGCGGGCATTAGTCACTCGCGAGGCGTTAGCGTTAGAGTAAGAAATCGCGATAGCTCGTTAACGAATGCTTGCCGTGATAATTATCGATCCGCGTCGAGCATCGTTCGTTTCTCGTGTATATTCGAAGCGTCGACTCGATTATCCGAAGTGTCCTTTTTCCCGCGAACTGCAACCACATTGTAGCCGACTGGTTTTCTTCACGCTCTATCGATGTGACGCTCTTATTTCACGATCAGCCGATAGGATACAAAGGTGGCGCAATGCGGCAATAAAATTTCGTTTCATTCATATCGAATTCTGGTGTTCAGCTTTTTCTCTAACTGGAATTTCCATTTGGAGGCTATTTCGATGCGACACGCGGACGCGTGTTTGCTCAGGCTTGGCAAACACCATCAACTGTTAGTTGGTTAACTGTTCAGTTGAATCGACTGGCGAAGAAAGAAGAGAGAGAGAGAGAGAGAGGAAGTACGTGAAACCGTGCGTGCATTCAACTAGTTAGTTGGGCAACTAAAAAGTTTGCACTCCGTTGCAAACCACGGCCAACTAAACGGTCGGTCAACTGCGGCGCAGCTTTAGCGTTTGTCGCGCGGAGTAGCCGGGTAAATAATTGACCACTTCGCGTGCCTCGTCGGTGCATCCCTTATTTTTTCGCGTGTATCGTTCGATTCGATAATCGCACGTAATGCTAACGCTTGTCTGACCATGCTCGCTTCGCGTGACTCGATCTACTTGCGATACGAAGAAGTCCAGGAATGCGGTTTAATACATCGAAAAAAGCAGAAGAGAACGTATCAGAAACGGCAAAAGAGAATGGACATAGCGTCAGAGACTATGAAGAAGAAGATATACGGGAAGGGAGTGAAGTATACGACAAAATGTAGGAAAGGAAGAACGAACAGAAGCGGGGTCGTGGGTACGAAGCAGAAAGGAGGTACACGAAGGGGCGGTTGGTCGCAGGATGAAATTTGCAAATGCTCCGACAAGCCAGCGACGAGAGCTTTGTGGTAGGGGGGGGGGTGAGAGCGCGGGGGATGGCGAGTTGTATGTATATCAAGCAGAAATGCGCGCGGTGCCAGGGATATGGCGGTAAAAGAGCGACGAAAAAGTGTCGCTTCGACAAAGGGTGCAAGCTGGAGAAGAGAAAAGGGGGTGGTCGCGATGGTAGGAAGGAAAGAGAGGAGGAGAGCGGACTCGATCCCTCGCGGAAGCGAGACGCGAGAGGGACGCTGAAGGTACGCGGAGAGGCGGAGAGGGTGGAATCTCGCGGCGGAGGGAGGTGGTTCGAGCGTGCGCGCATCATTTTTGCCGAGGAGCAGGCACTTCTCTTATTCGTCGTCGCCGGGGGAGCCGGGGAGGAAACCCGGGGTGGGTAGAAGAACCGAGGCGAGGAAGAAAATGACGGATAAAGAAGCTTCGAGGGGTGGTTGCGGGTACGGGCTTTGTCGATTCCCGGGTATTTAACGGAAATACCAACCGGAATACCTTCGTCCCCGTTCGTCTTTATCTCCCTTTCTTTTCCCTCACGGTTACACCGCCCCGCCGCCACTTTCCGACGTCCTCGTTCTCCCTTTTCGTCCTCGTGTACCGCGAGCGACGAATAATTCGAGCGTGTGTCGAGATTTGTTGGATGGACTGCGACCAAGCCATTTCCAAAGGGACGAACGCGACGGAATATTTTCGTGGTCACGACCCGACGTTCAACGGGGACGGATAAGGCGCGTGTTCCAGTGTAGCATTACAAAGTTCGATCGTTCAGAACGCGGCTTAGCAGTCAGCTGTTCCGCTGTTTGTTTCGCGTAGCAGCTCTTTGAAAACGGTTCGTATTTTTGTGGCAAAAGGATCAACTCCTATTCAAACAGCTTCTAGGAGAGAAGCAACCGCGTTTCTAAACGCTTCTTTCTAAACGTAGAACGGCATGTTTCACTAATTGCAGACACGGGGAACAGAAAGTAGGTGATCCGTATAGTGCCAGTTGCATTTTGATGATGAGAATCGCGACACTTACGTCGACACAGATTTCTCCCTCGACTTATCCCCGTTTAGAAGAACAAAGTCTATCGCAAAAATTATTCTCACGCACAAGATGCAACTTCTTGCCAATACCATTCAAGTTCCGATTCAAACCTCCCCCTTTCAAACGACCAAGCTCCAAAACTGTGCAGCGGATAAAACCCACGTTAAAAACGCTTCTCATCGTTAAAATACAACCCGGACCACCCCCTCAGAATATTTCCCACGAGAAACAAAACGAAGCGACAGAGAAATCCCTCTGGGAGCACTCACCGAGCCTCTTGGAGATCTCCGAGTTGTGCATCTTCGGGTTCTCCTGCGCGATCTTCCGCCGCTGGAGCCGGGACCAGACCATGAACGCGTTCATCGGCCTCTTGATGTGCTCCACTTGCGCCTTCTTCGTCGCCGGGCCTAGAGGGCTGCCAAGGCCGACCCCCATCGGGCCGACACCCCCGCCACCCGGCGGCGACGTGCCCGACATGCCCTGCATACCGCGCAGGGTCTCCGTGAACGAGCCGTCGCACATGTTGCCGCCGGCTCTGTAATTAAACGCAGCCACCAATTAGTAAGCCCAGCGGGCACGGTTAATGGCCGGGACACGCCCCGAGCGAAAACGGCCAGGCGACGCGCGACCGAACGGCTACCGAACGGGGACCATCAGGGTCCAAGCTCGAGTCCGCTGCAGCGTCGCGGCGAGCGGTTCCATTGTCTCCGAGATCGGACGCGCGGCGTCGGAGACGGACCACGGCTCCTCGCCCGGTGATTTACGATCTTCGCGACGTTATCTCGGTTATTTAGTCCCCGAACGGTTGGTTTAGAGTTCAGGGTAAACAGTGGACCACTGGTGGGCAAGGTGGTCCGCGCGGTTCCGGATCGACGGGGGTGGTTCAGGGATGAATGCGACTCTTGGAAGCATTTGCGGTGTTTGAATCGCTAGTTCGAGATTTCCAAGATTTATTTCGTCTCTGTCCGAGACGTTTAGTTAATTGCCCTGGCAATGATTTAATTTGCTGACGTTATTGTGGAGCTGGTTAAAATATGGTTCCAGTGGTGGAGAGCAAGAGCGGAGGAGGAAACTTGTGAAACCTGATTTATCAATTTGGTACAACGTTTTTTTTTTTTAACAATTTGGGTTGGTTTGGATAATATTGGGTAAACGAGGTTTGAAACGAGCTGAAAGGGTGTACGATCCGAAGGAATTTGCGAAGGAATCGATCCTGTGTTATTTATAATATCTGGTGTAATTTGTTCATGTTTAAAACATCGTAAGAAACGATGTTGCTCGAGCGATGTCGCAACGCTCCGCGCGATTGGATACCAGTTTCGAGTTGCGCGAAGCTATCAACGGAATTAGTACCTCCGCGAGAGCAGCAAACAACCTTCTGAACGACTACCCGGCAATTTTCCTTTTACCACCGCTAAGGAGCCGCGAATCCAAACGCCACGGGCTGTCGGAACGGGATTAAAATCATTAAGAAACTTGCTGAATAACCTTCCAAATTGACAGACTCGTTACATTAATCATCGTTTCATTCGTCGCAACGCAACAAGTTACTTGACCGGACTCGTAAATATCCACGTTTCGCAACCGCCTATGAGACCGCCGAAGAAGCTCCGAAAAAATCAATGTCGACGAAATGAAAAATTGAGAAATCGAACGAAGAAGCTTTTCGAAACAATCGGACGGTGTCGGATACTCGAGAAGGCTGGGACTAACGGCGTTCAAATTGAAAGGCTGACACCTGTAATTAACCGGACGCCTCTCTCGGACGTCCTTCGCCTATGAGTCGCGCCAAGGCGAATTTCCACCGACCATCGGCTCCGTAATAATCTCCAGCGGTAACTCTCTCGCGTAGACAGGCGGTTGCGTAGAACGCGGCGTGCGTACACGTTCGAGCGGCGTTCGTGGCTTTTAATTGTGCGCCAGCGACACTCAGAAGAACCGTGCGAGGGCACTCGTGCAGCCACTCCTCACGCTCCCGGTAATTGCTTATTCGTTTCCTCTTTGATTCATAAGCAAATTAATCTTATCCTTTCCTCGTATCAAACCCATTAACCGATCTCTCGCCGCGCGGCAGCCTCTCCTCGCCGTCTTTTTTACCCTAAATGTCACCCTTCGCTCGTGGCGTTCTCTCCCTCTCTCTCTCCTGCCATCCCGGCCGACGGGATCCCACCGAGTGTCTTTCCGTCTCTCTTCCTTGGCCTCTCCTCTCGAACTAACACAATTACGCGGATCTCCTCGAGCATTCATTAAGAAGAGAAAAAGGAGAACCTGTAGTGGTCGAGGGAGTTAACCCTGAGGGGGGCGGTGGTAGTTACGATTTTGTAGGGTTAGAATCACCCTCGGCCCGGGGCCACCCTCGAGTGTCGTTCAGGCCGGATTAATAGATACGTTGGTTAGAGAGACGTAAGGCGGAGGAGGTGGGGCGACGGGGGTGCAACGGAGCAGCGTGGCTGCTCTGGAGAGGCAAGCCCCAAGGGTGCTCGGGGGTGGTTCACCGTGGAGAGAGAAGATGCTGGAAGTAATGGCTGTTGACAAGCTGCGACGGGGGATTAGGAAGTGCTAATTGAATGTTTAGGCTACGGTCGACGATACTCTCTGCACGCGGCAATTTATTGCTCTCGCTTTGGTTCGCCGATCTCCGCCAGCGAGGACGGATACCGCCGGGTTCGAGGTTCGGGTGAAAATTGCCGTGGAAAAGTCGATTTGCATTTTAATGGACGCGAAGTACGCCGGTGCGCATAATTTTCTGAAGGTTCGACGATCGGGAGCGTCGGATGTTTGTGTACGCTGCGGCTACAGCAAGTTTTTGTACCCCATTGTGTTTATTTTGTCGTTCATGATTGGTATCGTGGAACTCTGTTGACAACATCTTTTACTATCGGAGGAATTTGGTCGAATATTTAGTTTATTTTTCTATCGTTACTTAAAGAGCGAAGTGATCGATTTTGCTCGGTAATTATTGGAGCTGCCGAATAAAGCTGCCGTAAAAGCATACGAATGCTTTTCGGAGCCATTACATAAATTTAATTATTCGAAAGAAATGTGAAAGTGATTCCGGATAAATCGAGAAGTAAATTGGCGGATTAATGAATGTATTTAATTTGGTTTCTCATTGCCTGGATAAAGGTATTCTGGAACTAATTGGGTTACCGTCGGTGTTGATAAACACTTAAGGAATCCCGTTTATACATTCGACGATGAATTAGGAATATTAATACTTTGCACAAAGGCTCGTTTCAAGGTAATGAAGTAATAATAATATTCAAACGAAGCTAATAGAAAGATCATTTTATAATCGCTTGCTAAAACGATTCTACAATCAACGTGCACGATCTAATTCGATAATAACTTGACAAGCCCATCGCAGATTAAATGAATAATCAAACTTATCTTTGTAATTACGAAAACATGGTCATCTCAATACCCTAACAAGTTTCTTTTCAACGACAACATAACACACCGCTCGAACCAACCCAGAATCGCAACTCCAATCAAACCTAATCTTTTCCTACTAAAGTACCGCAAAACTCTAACTGGAGCAAGCTCGAAACCACCATCGGACCCACTCGTACACCCTCAAACACTCGTCAAACGATCTAACGTCTTATCCGCGAGGAGACTCACCTCATAAAGTGGCCGGCGGCCCGTTGGTGCAAGTCCAGCTCAATTTTGCTGCCGTGATTGAGACTCTCGTCTCACCTGATCCCCAAACGATAACTCGGACGAGGCCCTTTCAGCCGAACGTGGAAACCAACAACAACAACAATCAGCAAGTCACTACACTGTCATATATATCAGGCCATCCACTCGAGGTCCCGAGAAATCACTGTGCTCCACCGCTGTATTCAAAACACTTCCTCCTCGTCCGCCGATCAGAGGTCCGCGTCGCGGCACCGGACACGGTCCAACGACTGCATGGCCCGACTGCGCGCTCGGAACAATGTCAATGGCGAAATGGCGAACGGCTGGGGGCGAAAAGGCGAGCACCGTACGCCTCGAGAACAACGCGGAAGACGTGCACCACGTTCAATCTGCCTCCGCGGACGATAGTTTTGAGAGTGTGCACGCACGACGCTACGCTTGCCGCCGATCCAAGGACTCCGCGCGCCAGTCTGGCCCCACCACCGAGGTCCAAACGGAAAAAGAGCACACTGGCCAATAGCGCGTCGGTTAGGGCGGGGCCAACGCGGTGAACGCGGTATCGCTGGCGATTTTGGTTGGCTGTCGGCTCGAGGCCGTCGATAACGTACAATCCTACGTTCCACGATCCTCCCCTCCAGGGGTTACTTTTACGCTCCTCTTCCGTGGCTCGAATCTTCCCTCCTCGCTCGCTCGGAAGGTTCACCCTCCCGCCGGCCGCCTTGTTTCGAACTTTCTTTCCGCGAGCTGGCGGCCGCCGCGCGGAATTTCTTCGCGATTTTGGTGAACGCGTCCGCCGTGTAATTTTTGGCGAACGAACTTCTCGTTTGCGATGGGACGTATATGGTTTTTTTTTGAAGCGCAGCTCGTTAACGAAAGCATACGAAACTATTTTTCTTAGAAAAGTCGAACGCGAAACCAATGAAGGAGTATTTACATGCTCGTAACGCTACCCCGAGAAACGACTTGTAAGAAAATGCCCGCCCAACAGTCAACCACAAATGTTGCTCCGATTCGTCACGCAGCGGAACTAATAAAAAATAATTCTTAACCCAAAGACCCAAGCGATGGAGCCCAACGTGTTTACACTCGTACGAAACACCCTCGCGTCCTGTAGCATCGTCAGGGGGTAGGTAAAACCGAGACGGAGTGCTGGAGAACGAGTAGGGGAAGAGGAAAAACGAAGGGTGGGCGACTTAGAACGCGGAGCCAGGTAGAGTAGCTACCGCCACCACCTCCACGAGCAACGAGCACTGGTACCAACCGATCCAGCCCATGCGTGGTGGGGATTCGTCGCTGAAGAAGGTGGGACGCATCGAGATGGTGGTTCGTTTGGTATCGCCGAGTCTCTCGAGTCGAATTCGAAAGAACGCTGCTAAGAATGGAAATAAGAAGGTGGCTTCTCTCTCCTCCGCCTCGCGGTAACGCGCGTCCCGCCATCCCCTTTCGGTTGTCCCGAGGTAGACCTCGCTGGCAGCAGCCGAGCCTGCTCGCCTCGTTCCTCGCCGGCTCTGTTTCTCTCGCTTCCACCCGAGAGGAGGACATTGTGCGCGATCCACGAGGCGGCCCGCTCTCCTCTACAAAATGGTAGCTCGCGGCATTTTGCTCTTTTAAGCGGTCGGATAGCGGGGGGTTTCCACGTACCACCGCACCCCCGTCGCGTGCACGGATATGTCGATAGATGGGCCACGAGTCGCGCGGCGGTTCGCGGAAAATCGGAGGATCTGGCACGCGCAGGTGGCTACAGGGGTGGCTGGATTCGCAATTTTTCGCGGAAACGGTACCCGCAGCGGTCGAGTCCGAATTTTTTGTCGGATAAAGGAGCGAAGGAAGATTTTCGTTGAGTCACCCCGAGTTCATGATCAGCTTAAATATTATTTTCTACTCGAAACGACATTCCGACCTGTCGAACTCCCTATTCCTCGGCTACTTAACTTCCCAACTTTTCATAAGTAGAAGTGAACGATTGTCCACTGCAAAATGTCGATCCTAATGCAAACATCGATCCATACGCTTCGACCTAAAAAATATTAATACTCGTCGACGTGTCCACCGGTTTCTTCCGCTATTTTTATTTACGTCAACGTTACAAGCGTCGCGCACAGAACGCGGCTCGCGTCCCGTACAAAAAAAAAAAAAAAAAAAAAAAAAAAAACACGCCGTTCAAATCGAGTGGCTCGATCGCGATCCGCAGTCGAGTAACGAGTGGCCGCGCTCGGGCCGAGTGACAGCCTGGCACAATCGAGCGATTTCATCGTTTCCACGTAGCGGTGAAAAGGTTCCCAACTGACGGCGCGAAGTGGCGTCGATTACAAAAGAATTTATAGACCGTCCGTTTTCTCTATAGACACTCGATTCCACCCTCTCTCGCGTCCATCGATCGCCTCTTGTTTATTCCCAAGTGGCGGCGAGGGTGAACGCGTCGAAAAACGGGGGGCTGGCGGGGGTGGACGAGTTTCGAGAACATCCCGAATCGCCGTTAATCTGATAATTTCGTTTCGATCCTGGTCGTTTACCGCGCGATCGAGATCGCTGAACTCCATCGACGAACCCCGCGATCGTTTGTTTGGTACCAGCAAGCTGTTTATCCGAGATTTCCACCCGCTAAATTCGTCGATCGCGCCAGGCTCGGCTAACGCGTGTTTTGTCGGGGCGACGACGCGTTGGCTTGGCCGTTTAGCCGCGTAAAAATATAATTTCCCCGTAATTGCCGTGGAAAATTGTTGCGCCACGCTGTTGGGAACAACGTCAGCGACGGCCATTGATTCAGGCGAGCGCGCATATAATTACGCGGCACGAACTGGGAAATTTCAACGTTTCTTCGCGGGGACAAATGATCGATTGCGACGGAGTACACGGACGAGGCTTTGCGCGAGGTTTTTCATGCAAGATTCCATAGAAGAGTAAACTACCAATTTTAGAGCGAATACCACTCTCCTATAATTGGAACCTCGCTTTTCGCGCGGTCTTCCAGATTGAAATTTAAGGACCGTTAAGTGGAACAGCTCGAGGAAACGCGCAGCATTTATCGTGCGACTGATCGAGGCAAAAGTAATCAGGATGAAGAGAGAGGCTGGTGATTCGCGCGCTGTTTATCGCGCGGAAGATTTATTTCCCCTCTGGTCTAGCGCAGCACGTGCTGCCGTCCCCGTGCACGGGTCGCGTCGATATTGTTGTACGCGTCGTGGAACATGTAACGTATGAATATCTAATGCACCCCATCCACAATTAAATTCGGACAATATGTTTTGTTTCGCGAGGGGCGGGGGGGTCCAGCCACCCTCGAGGAACGGAGGGGTCTCCGCTGTGAATCGGGGTGCCTTCCCCCTTCGGGATCCTCCGTCGTTGAATAACGCCCCAAGTGTAAATCTCACGCTGTACACGCGGATACCACGAGTGGCGATAATAACTTTCGGGCAAATCGCACCAGACCGCAGCCTCTTCAACTTGCCCGCGTCCTAATGAGATTCGACTTGTCGACGGATAATCGTCGACGATCGTTATACACTTTTACGGAATCGGCGAACAGTTTTGAAAAGATACGCATGGCGAGATCCAACTGAATGCACAAAGATACAGACCTGCATAAATATCTGTCGCGCAGCACAAAGTACGTGCAGGAAGTTGTCATTTAAAGCGAAACCTGTTACCATCGAGCAACCTGAACCACGTAACGCACCACACGTTCTCCAATATCAGATCTAGGAACGAGCAAGTTTCAGTTTTCTCCCGCGGGAAACTGGTCTCAAAAGCTAAGACCATAATTCAGCGTATAAAACTTTCTCTTCCCCAAGCATCGTTAAACGCGGCGACGATTTATTAAAAGAACAGACACAAAACAGGGAAAACAACAATGTATCC
The DNA here is from genome assembly GCA_963969225.1 of Xylocopa violacea. NCBI lineage: Eukaryota > Metazoa > Arthropoda > Insecta > Hymenoptera > Apidae > Xylocopa > Xylocopa violacea. The sequence goes on from CAXAJV010000002.1 coordinate 39,193,322, forward strand.
TCCCCAAAGTATCCTCCCTGCGCCCGAGGACAATGAGCCACCAGCCTCGAGTGACCTCGAACGCCTTCGTGCCACCAGTTGTGTCCAGGCCGTAGGATCGTCGAGCGTTCCGTCACCTGGCCCAGCGATTTGCTCCCCAGCAGCCAAAGGTGGGAACAGCCGTGTCATCCCGCGGCATTGTCTCGAGACGGATCCAGCAGTTTTGCGGTGATGAGTCGGATCGTAAACGCGAGCCTGGCCCCGGGTGACAAAGGACGGCCACCAGTGGTTGCAGCAGGCAGCCGGTGATCTCTTTAAACGAGCCAAGCCACGCGAGAGGGGTCCGGTGTGCTCGCCGGAAATGAAAGAAACTTTATTGGCCGGGCCCAGGGATCTGTCGGAGGTCGATTCAAGGGGGCTGGCAAACGGGAAGGAACCACCCGCGGAACGGTGATCGTCGGTCCTCCGCCTTCGTCGTTTCCCGCAGCTGATCTCCTCGAAATTCGTCGATCGTTGCGGCTGCTTCCTCCACGGGACGTGTCTCTGCTTGCCTTTCACCGGCATTGTCTTTCTGTTTTGCGGATGAGCAGGTGTCGCGAGAGAGGGAGGGAGAGAGGAGAACGCGAACACAATGGCGACAATGGACGGCCACCGGTAAAACTTAGCCCGTCCAAAAGGCCACGGAGGATTGTCGCCGCGCAGCGGGTCGTCCTTTTTGCCATATCGCCGGCCGGTGGCTCGCTTGTTTCCTCCCTCGGCGAGTAACTCGGTTGTAACAGTTTAATAAAATCGAACGGCTTCGGGGTGTCCTCTGGAGCGAGGAACTGCTGGAGTAGGTTCGAGGAAGCTTGCCAGTTGGGAATTATGCATTTGGGTTCGAGATCGGTTGCATGCTTCTCTTTTGAGAATGTCTCGAGGACCTTTGGTTGCTCGAGGGGACCTTTGACGGTGGAGATTACGGTATTACTCTTGGCTATTGGTTGACGGACAGCTGAGATGTTTCCAATTCCCTCTTCGATCATTCTCGACGTTTGTATCCAATAATGCGACCGACGCGTCGAAATACGAACGTAGTCTCCTCAAAGAAGTATATAGAACGGTCCCTTCGATTAACGCTTCCAGCTCTTAAACAGCAAATTCAACCCTTTCGTCTCCAATTCTCTAACCTTCGCCGTATCTCAACGATCGACGCGCTGTAACGCATTACGGTGGACCATCGTGCACCACCCACGCCGCGTTGTCCACCGAAAATCACCCGATTGTTCCCACGCGGGCTGTTATTCGAGAGGATCGATACACCGATCGGTCTCTCCTCGTGGCCTACAGGTGTTCGAGCGGCTCGTGGGCCGGGCTGGCGAACCGCAAATAATTAATAACAGTCGGGCGACAAATCCCGGAAGCAACGGCGTGTACGCATCAGACTGGAACAAAGGCGAACAGGAGGGGCTAATGGCCGGCTAATACTCGCGCTAAGCCCTTTAAAAGCGTCCGACGGGGGCACTGGGATCCGTTGGGATCGTTCCGCCACCTACTTACAGCCGAATTTGCACCTACAAAAGCCCCTGGCCAGCTTCCCCGTCGACCAGGGACGACGCTTAAGGGGATGCTCGCGTGTTTTTCTCCTGGGCATCCCGCGGGGCAACGAGCGTCCTTAAGCGGTCCGATCAACCGGAATAGGAGCTGCCGCCATTCTTTGCCGGTCGTTCGATTAATTTCGCATAATGGTCGACGATTTTCAGCGGACCAACGAGCGTCAGATCGTTTTCAGTTGCTCGATGTTTCTTTGGGTGTTTCGGACAAAGGGGTGGGAGGATGATGCGGATAGAGTCTTCTAGGAAGTTGAAGGGTGCGTTACCGTGCACAGTACCTATTCAACGTTTAGTCGGATAGGCAAGGAAGACTCAGCTGTCCAGTTTCGAGTATTCTTGAGGAATTCAAAGGGTTACGAGAAAGAGTGTCCTTTTGGCGAGTAAGATCGTTGTTCAACGAGACTGTACCTACATTCTTAGTTCGATTCACTGTTCGGTCACTTTGTAGTAGGTACAATGGTAGGTGCAGCGCGATCTCATCCGCTTTCAATAAAAATGCTGGGATTTATATCTGATGGATTATGTATTGAAGAAGTTTACCCGAGAGTTTATGCGATTTGCTCGGAAACTGCTTTGCTATTATGTTTCACGTAGACTGAACACGTCCAATCTCTTTATACGCTATTTCTAAAATAATTAGGGAATTTTCTGAAACGTCCATTCCTTTAACGCTGCACCAAAACTTTTCCATCGCATTAATCGTGTTCGAAATCGTTTGATAATCGAAACGCGATTTTGTCGTTGCGTCCATTATGACTTCCACGCCGAGAAGAGCGAGCCCAGAAAGAACCGCGTCGAACCATCGAGGACAAAGGGTTCGCGAAAACCGTGAGCCGGGTTCTCAGAATTCCGCGTCGACAATGAGAAGCATCTCGCATTAACGAGCAGAGCTAGACAAGGGGCTAGGCCCCGCGTATCGGTTCCATTTTCACCGAGGACGTCGCGTTTCGACGGCCACGGCTGAAAGCGCGGAAGGTGGCTCGGCGAGGGGCGTTCGAGGGGCGGGTGCACAGTCTTGGAAGGAGCAAGTTCACCTATTTTCGCGGTACGCCGCGCGAAGAAAGGGGCTGTGCTTGCATCCGCGGGAAACACAATGCCGCGGCGAATAAACCAGACGAATGGCGACGACGACAACAACAACCGCGTCGACAATGAGGAAAAAAATCTTCGGCTCGCCCCATCCGCGCCCCGCACCGACGAAACGGCACCGCGCACCCACCCGCCTTCGCCTTCTCCTACGTCGCCGCACTCTTTCGTGATACGTGGAATTGATGGATGAGAATACGACGACACGAATACAGAATACACCGCCGGTTGGTATTCCCAGCGCGGAATACACGACGGCTCTCAAGCTTTTAGCCCGGGCAAATAAATCGCGGGTTGCGAAGAGGCGACGCTCGTGGATAAATTCCCGTCTCTCTTCTCTTCGATTCTTCCACCTTCGCCATTCTTACCCTCTCCCAACCGCCCCCTCTCACCCTCGCGCTTCCTCGCCTTTTCTCTCGCTCCTGTGGACGTCGTCGCACGTCGTTCCTTGCGCACCCTTCGACCACCCCTCGCGACACCCCACCCCTAACCCAAACATTGTGACACCTTACGGCGCTGACGTGTGCCCGCGCGCGCGCGAGCGCGCCTACGCGAGAAGAATTCCACATTTGTGTACGCCGGGCTACGAGGATCCATCTGGTTGCCGGGCCGTCGAATTTTCGGTCGGGGAAGCTTTTTGTACGGCTGTGAAACGTCGTCGTGGTTTGGTTACTTATGTACTCGGCTTCCCTTGCGGCGAATTTGAGGCTGCGAGACAAGTTTTTTGGGACGCTTCGAGTGGTTGCTCTTGCCAAGGATGTGTTTTAGCTACTGTTAACGAAAATCTGTCGAATATTAACGATATCGTTGCTTTTCAAGCGGCGTCGTTGCATAAATTCTAGTAAAACAACCCCTTACATCCTCCACGTATCCCCAACTATTCCAATCACAGTATTTCTCATCGCGAACATCCCCTAGGAACAAGACGATGACTAAACGAACAAGCTGGCTACCAACAGCCTCGAGCATACAGTTGCACGCGTCGTTGAACGGCGAAGAAAGGGAAATCGCCGTCCCTTCGCGCGCAGGTGTATCTTCGACGAGCGGACACGCGTTGGCTGAGAAAGAAATCCCGGATAAGCCGAATTCGGGACTCGCGGGGTGGCTTCTCCTTGCCGGTCACTCGACTACGTAGCACGTAAAACGTCGCCCCGGCGTGTGTCCGTCTTTTTGTGCGCCGTGGGCTCACGCCGATCCGGATTCACCGACGAAATTAAGCCCGTATTCCGACGGGATCCGCTTACGACATTATCGAGTCCTCCCTGCGATGGGTGGGCCACCTTTCCGTGTTGGTTTCACGCGGATCCTTGCGCCTGTTCGCACCCTCTTTGTCCACTGTCCGAAGTTCGAGTGCGTCGTTCCTCCAGGCTCGCGACAACGTTCATTTCGCGGTGGCAGACGAAAAGTTTTGAAGGATTAGTTAATATCTCGCAAAGAGAAACATTTCATTTCGAAAATACGAAGAGTAGGAGTACGCGAATAAACTGTTGATTTTGTCGAAGTTATATATGGCTGACTGAAGGAATAGTAAAATTCGAAACGAATAAACGTATCATCCCTTCTTTTACAGTATCTAAGCAACGTGCTCTAAAAACGATCGACCCAACAAGACGTACCGTCCAAAAATCCGCCAGCTGGCAATTAGCACCGCCGATGGGGGTCGCGGCAGCCACGACGGAAACCCGAAATAAAACCGCGACGAGCGACTCGGCGCTCTAGAATTGAAAATGCCAATTTTTTTCCCCCGACAATGCCAATTCCGAAAATATCCGTTGCCCCAACGTCCCCCCGCCTCTCCTCTTGTCTCTCGCCGTCAGACGAGACGAAACGAAATGCAAATGGCAGGGAGCGAATGGTGGACCGAGCTGCTCCTCCTCGTTCTACCCCGCGCCTAGGCGCTCGTACTCGATGCGACGCCGAACGGTACGCGCGGTAAAGCGCGGCCGAAGCCATCCTCGGTGCACGACAACAAAACCACCCGGCGGCGCTTTCACCGCGTTTACCGTCCACGTACCGTCTCCTATTTTTTCCCAGCATCGAGGAAAATCCGATTCAGTGGGGTGCTCCCGCATTTTCCATCCGCCTATACGCGCCTCCGCGTCTCCGCGCGTGCACGCGTGTCCGTGCGCGCGGCTCCAGTCCGCTCGTGTGCGTTCGTGTTCGAAGCAGCGAGCTCGCGCGCGCGCGCGTTCGTGCTCGCGTGTGTGCGTGCGGCGCGTCGCATCTCGGGACATCTCATTACGCCCGAAGAAAGGAAGTCGAAGCCACCGAGAGAGCGAAAGAGGAAGAGAGAGAGAGAGAGAGAAAGAGAGAGAGGGAGATCCGCATCGCGGCGCTCCGGCTGAAGGATCTCCTACTGTCATTTAGTCCCGACACAATGGACGGGCCGTCTGCTATCCGATTGTTTGGCTACATTTTTTCCCACAAAAGAGAGTGGTGGGAGCCCGGCACGCGGGGTGAAATACCCGCGGCGAGATGGCGAGGGGGGTGAGTCAACCCGAGTCAGTCGATCGCCAATTGACTGACGTTATCGGGCCATCTTCCAGATTAGGAAGATCGCTTAGGAAAAGACCGGGCTGCCTGTTACGGGATAGCCGCGCACCGCGCGCTGCTCCTTTATTCCCTCGAACAAGGGATACGTATTGGGTCTTCGAGTAATTCGAGGCTAAGGGGTGGCGGCTCGGAGTGAATCTTCGAGAGGACAGTTCTTCGTGGTCCGTTCGCGGTGAGGATTGATCCGGAGAGTGGTTCTTCGTGGCAGCTGCGGTGAGATGGAGATTGGTTTTCGAGTGGTATCGGTGGAGTTTCGAACGCGTCCAGTCAGGGGGTTGTTTTGGCTTGAATTTGGAGAACGAACGCGGTCCGCTGCGATGGAATTCTCTGTAGCCAGAGTTTCGACTGAAACGTCCCTTCGTATCCTCCGAAGCATCGAATTGATATTTGTCTAGGAATAAAATCAACCACCTCTGAAAACATCCCCAATCTCGTAGTACTCCTCCCCCCGATTCGATCGGAAATGAACGCACGCTTAATTTCTCCTCGAGAGTGACGCTCGAAGCCGCGTATCGCGAATCAGCCAGGGCCAGATCCGCGGAAGTAAAGGGATTACGATCGAAAAACGTTGGAGGTTAACCCTTAGTCGGGTGGCTACCGATTAAAACAGGCCTCCGGAAGAAGGGAGAGGCGAGATGGAGAACGGTGGGCGTCGAACGGATCCGCAACAATGGTGCCCGCGATCGGATTATCCGGCGCGTACACACGTTTCGCGCGTACGTGTAACTTTAAATCGTCGAACGGGGGGCATAAGCTGGCCACGTCGTGCACGGTCGCTCGACCCGCCACAAAGGCCCGGGTTATTCTCTCGTAGATCTCTTATCTGGTTCGATCCTCGCGGAAAAGCGTGCAACGACCCGGTAAAGTCTTCCCTTTTGCGGCGGCCCTTTGTGGCTCCACGGCTCGCGGACTCGCGTCCCCTCCCCTCCCGTTTCTCTACTTTTTCTCCTCTCTTTTCGCTTTTCTAATCTTATTTACAGGGGGCGATCGGTCGAGCAGCTTCGTTCGCTCGTGGAATAGCTAATTTCATTTGTGACGCGCGATCGGGATCGCGCGGCGATAAAAGTCCCAACGAATTTGTAGATCCGTGCTCGCGATAGTTTTCAGGGTTCGTTGCTTCGCGAATGTCCCGATTGATTGAGAATTGTGGGACGTCCGCGGCTGGTCGAATACTTGAGCGGACTTTCAAATTGTCGGATATTCTCTCTCCTCGAAATTTGGAATACCAAAAAAAGCTGCGCGTCGACCACGTCCCACTATTTCTTACAATCCATGGCAGATACAAAATCCTATGAAATTCTATAAAATTAGAAGCCAATTCTCTTCCGAAACTCCATTTGAAAGCGAAATATAAAACACCCCTTGCATTTGGCTGAACCTCCAGCGCTAGGAATGCCTGTGCGTGACCATCGTGGCGTTAGGAATCGTCTTGGTCGAACTGAATGGCCAAGGTTCCCGCCAAAAACGAAGGGCGAGGGAGGCGGAAGGGGAGATCCCAGGAAGGCGCCCAGCGGTCTGGCCCGGACGACTGGACTGGCACCCGGAATGCGCGTGGGTTTCGATTTTCAGGCCATTAGGCCGTTTCTACCCACGGACTTGTCTCGTTCGACCAACCACCCTCAATGAAACCTGACGCCTTTCATCGCTCGCTCTCTGTCGTACGGGCGGAAACACACGCGGAAAACGTGCGTCCCCGGGGATGCACGAGAAAGAAAGAGGGAGTAGCTGGAGGTGAGACACGGCTGTGCAGGTAGGTCGAAGAAGTTCGACACAATGAAAAGGCGTTCCGTGTCACGTCGAGAGGGCAGGTGTTGGCCGGTGAAACGACGCCCTCGTACAACACGTGCAAACGACGCTTAGACGCTTCCGAACGATTAATTCCTGCTGTTTCTGCTTCTCATTTCGAGGGAAGAGAGCGTCCCTGAGATTGATGCGGGTCAAAGATGTGTCAATTCGTTGCAGAAAAATTGATTCTCGAGAAATGAGTCACGGATGCAATTTTGAGGTAGCTTTGCTTCAAAATTAACAGAGTAACCATTTTCAAAGGCAAACATATCAGCCGCATGTTCACGAATCCACAAACAAATCGAATCTTCGGTCACGCAATTAAAATCCAGTTAACTGTACAAAGTGGGTGACGAAACAAGTGTCTCCCATCCCTCCGACCGTACAACAGGGAAACAGCGAGGACGATAAAAAGAGGGTAAGGAAGAGAGAGTGAGAGGAAGCTCTGGAAATAGTGTTGGCCAGTCACGAATGGGGCAAGGACGGAGATTTAGTTTCGTCTAACGGGGCAACAATAAATTCGTCGTGCTGTTAATAAATCCCATTGCTGGCGAGAAGAGAGATCCCCGAGGCCGCGGCACAAAGGCGCGGATGAACGAGGATACAGAGGGCGGCCCCTTTGCAGCGTTTATTGTAGGAAGCGAGCTTAAGTATTGTTACCTGCTGCTACTGGCATTGTCACTCCCTCTCCTCTTCTCTCGCAGCATCTTCACTTTTCCATCCATCTCTCTCTCTCTCTCCCTCTCTCTATTATTCCTCCTGTTTTCGATTTGGGAAACCCTCGTTCCTCGGTGGATCGTGTCGGGAAATTTGCTAGCGGAAGATCGGATCGTAGGTTTATCTTGTAACGAGTACAGATTTCATGGTCGCGTGGGAACGTCTGGGAGATTAAGCGAATCGGTGGTTGTCGGAGGGCAGTTTGCAAGTCGAGGACGAACGAATCGCGTGGGTTCTCTTCCGATTCTGTCGTAACGTGTATCGAATTTCCTCGATGATAAACCACCGCGAACGCGTCCTGAAAATCGATAGCCAACAGCGATTTTTACTCGCCTCCTCGAAATTCCTATCGAACGTGGCGCGTTCCGAGAGGCACGGGGGTAACCCGGGCGAATGATCGAAATCCACGAGCTCCAGAGGAGCCAGGAAAAGAGCAACAGGGGTGAAAAGCGGAAGGAGGCCACGGGGAGGCAGAATGTCACCGAACGAAATCGAACATCCGTGTAACCGTTCGATCTGTCCCGTGCACGCGGTGAGATGCGTGTCGAATTACCATTCGGGGGAGAACGTTAACGGCCGATTAGAAATTATTCATACCGTCAGCAGGATCTCGTTGCGCCCTGGCGTCGGTCGTAAGCGTGCGCGTTACCTGCTCTCTTTCACGGCTTCCGCACACGGCGGATGGGGCAAGTGGAGGTATGCGTGCAAACGCGTAACCAAGAGTATATCTTCCTCTAAGGGTGAGAAGGAAAGAGAGAAAGGGAGAAACGGAGAAAAGAGGACGCAGATCGACGTGAAAGAATACTGCGAAAGGATGTCGATTTAGAATAACAGAAAGAAAGAGAGAGAGAGGGGGAGAGAGAGAAGGTAGGATCGATGCATTTGCATCAGAGGAGTGCGGCTGGAAACATCGATTCGACTCGATTCGATTTCGCGTCCCGCCAGGCCACAGTCACCAGCCCCATTCCCGATGAATGGCAATCGAATCCGGGGGATTCGAGATTTGTGTCGCGGTTTTGCATGACAGTGGCCCCGGAGGGGCCCCCCGTGTAAGCGACATCGAAATGGCACACGCTGCGCCAATCGCCAGAATAGACGATGTCAAATCGCTCGAACCGCGGCAATTTCGCGCTGATTTTACACTACCGCCGCTACGGAGGCCATTGTTCGTCTCTGTCCGACGCCCCCAGTGAGCTCTCGCTTACCCGGTTCCCGATTACCCGCCTCTGGTTATGGACATATGGTTAATCGCTTTCAAAGATGCATACGGAGATCCTTATGACGCCAATCGATCGCGCGCGATTGGCGTCCATCGAATTCCAAGTAATATCGGGACCGTTTCCCTTCGCAAACTGTACACCCATGATAAAATCGGAACGTAACAGTTTTAAAGATCCCGAAGAACGACGACGGGAATTAAAATCTCCGTACATATATACCAACTTTGAAAATTTCCACGCGCAGCTCGACAATGAAATTCGCCAGACCGAATTAATCGAGTAATGCGAACGGTGCGCGGCACTCCCACCACCCTTCCCACCCCGCATTACTAATTCCATCCTGATCGAACACATTAAATAACGATATTCGAGCAGCCCCTCGATAAATCGAGCCGCCTCGATCGACACATCGTTTCGTGCGTCGGGGGAAAAAGAAAAAAGAAAAAAAAGAAGGAAGAGAGAAGAGGAGAGCGTTCCTCGCGACATCTGTCCTCCTCGCATCGCGTGCATATAATGTCAAAAGTGGCGCGATATAAAATTCATAACCGACGCTCGTCGGCGGGGAGTCGAGGCGCGGATAGGGTTCGTTAAACGGCACCCGAGGCAACGACTCAATCGATCTCGCCCCGCGGAACCCGCCTACCGATAAATAATCGTTTATTACCTCGTTGGCGATTCGAGATCGGCCAGGAACGTATCGAGGTGGCTGCCACGGGGATGGGAGCCACGCCTCGATCGCGACGCACAAAAACCTACATGCACGCGATCCTACGATGAGACGGTGGATTGATTTTGCATTCGCTCGGCTGGCTAATAAATCGCCTGGTCGGATCACCGCCCATCGAACAGGGCTACCGTGCCCCACGGAACCCGAGCACGGATGGTAATTCCGCTTTCTCCTTCTCCGCTCGTCTCCTCGTCCTTTTTTCGAGCCGCGCGGGCCAATAACAAGCCGCGCAACGGCGCACGACTTTGAATCTGAATGAAAAGCAATTTTCTTTTGCGAACGAGACCTGGCGAACAGTTATCTTTCCTCTGCGAGTTCCTCTTTGTGCGTAAAGGGAGAAACTCGCATTGTCGATCGTACCGCTTGTAGAAAAGAGCACACGGAACGACACTGACGCATACGAGATTCGGTTTTCGGAATAGTTTCGACGGGGGTTGAGGTGTGTACGTGCGTTAAGGGTGAACGTTATTTCTTCTGCTTGTCGATAGGGGTGGGTTGGTGGGGAGAGCAACGTTTGACTTCCGTTCGTTGGAACGATCGCAGGCCTTGACAAAATTTTATATCCAGTCTTCGATATCATTCGACATCTAAACCACTCTCGTTAAACAAATTCTTTTTCACGAACGAGAAAAATAAACTCCACGCGTGTCCCAAAGTCGTGAAAACTGAATGAAATCGCGACGCACGTTAAGGAGCAACTAGTATCCTCCACCGATTCGCGCACTGAATACCCGGGGTGGCGTAATCCTCGCGCCCCCTCCTCGGTGTCTCAAGTATTCATAAATTCCCAACTAAGAGACAAACCCTCCGGAGAATCCGAAAAAGATCTTCCGGAGGCAAGAAGGCAATCCGCCCCGCGACAAAAAGGGATATTAAGCGAGCAGCGCGGGCACGAAAAGGCCAGGCGAGAGGAGCGGCTCGAAACGGTGAACAGTGAAAAAACGCGAAATTATTACCAGCGTCCCGTTCCCATTCACGGTACCCGGTCCGTGTCCCGATGAATGGCGGAGACCGGGCACGGATTTCGTCACCGATGACCCTTCGTTCGCGCGTCCTCTCGCTCTCGTCTCTCCTTCTCCTCGTTCCACCCTCTTCTCTTTCCTTTCGCCTCCCCTTTCCTGTCTCTCTTTCTCGACCGTAGCTGGCGAAATCGCAGCTTTCCCGTCTCTTCCGGCATTGTCCGCCAGCTGGTAACAAGTCGCGCGACAACCGCCTCGTTCCTCGAGGGCACAATGAACTTTCGTTTTCGGGAATTCGTCTCGGGGACCGCGGCGACGCTTAATGCCGACGCGTTCAATGCCAGGGTTGGAGGTACGGGTTTTTGTCACGCGCGCACCCAGTTATCGAGGTGCGAGAGGGACTCGTCGGGGTCTCTCTGGCGGACGATGAACGCTGGTCGGTTCTCGGAGTCCACGGGAAGTCGAGTGGTTGGTGGCGTTTCGGGTGACCGTAGTTGAGAAAGCATGGTCGCGGGAAGATCGAGGGGGAGGAGAGATCGGTGGACTGGTAGAAGGGTGTCTGATTTTGCCAGGATTTTGACGTTGTTAGTCTCGCGCGATTTCATTTCGTTCGAACAATTTTCTTTCGTATCTTCTCACCTTGATTAATTCAACCTTGCAATCCTGACTTTGACAGGGTTTTCACGTTGGTTTCAAACAACTTTCTTTCACATCTTGTCGCCTTAATTAATTCGATCTTGCGAGCGTTGCGCTTGCAAACACCAGAATGGCGCGTCAAGTGCACGAGGAGGATGCGAATAGAACAGGTGCAGGACGGTCATTGTCGCCTGACCCTTTTTCTTTCCCCGAGAAGGAAAAATCTATCAATGGGTCCACGGCGCTAATGGTCCGTGGCGACGATCCACACGGGCGTCAATGAAAATTGAAAAAGGGAGATCGCCGGTGAATGGCGGACAGCTTATTAAAAGACACGTCCCCATGGGAGAGACCAGCTTTCCGTCCCTTCGAAGGATGACCCGGCATTATCCCGACTTCGCACCCAGTGTAACACACGCGCGCAGCGTCGGCGACACGCAAATTTTTCTCACGAATTTCCACGAAACCTACCCGTCAATAGGCCTGTACACGGTTGGACTGGAATTTTCTGAACGGACGGGGTCTGTTTTGAATCTGAATGGGATCGCGTTTGGAAACGCCTTTGTTGGACTCGCGAAACTGTATAAATGTTATCGTAAATTGATAGTTACGAAGGGTCTGTTGAAATCTGACGTTGGTGGAGGACCAAAGATACCCTTATTTTTCTTCGTCACTACATTACGCAATGTTAAATCGGTATAAAACGAATACGAAATATTTATCGCACTTGTTTCGCAAACAAGTACGAAACGTGACAAAGTATCCATAGAATTTATCACGAAACAATGTTTGTTTAACAAAAAATCGAATACCTTTGTATTTCCGATAAGGAAAAAGAAAACGTAAGCTACACTATACTTTATACAATTTAGTCGAGAGAATTCAATTGAGAGGTGCGATGGAAATACTTTTCCGCGTCACTTTCGACACATTTACCCAAAAACCATGCTCGCGGCGGTTCAATTATGAAACGCGCGTTTGTCTCGCTCTATGACGCGACAATATAATTGTACCGGCGCCATACAGCCGGCACAAAACAGCTCGTTATACTTTTTATTATTTAACTTCATCGACGGCGGAGCGTCGGCGGTTCTTTCCATTGTCCCTGGCAGGCCGCGATCTGCCTTAACTCGCGAAAACCTGTGGCGTGTTACCGAACTCCAATTTTCAAAATGCAATTGCACATGGACGACGCGCGCATTGTGCCGGTGTATCGAGCGCCGGCGCCACGTTGTTTTGGTCACTGGCCATTAAATTTCTCTGAAAAGCGCGGCTCGTCAAACGAGGCAAACAAACGTTTCAATTAGCGCTCGCATCGCGCGTACTCTTTCGCAACGACGCGCGCCGCGGGATCCGCGGCCAGCCCTTTTTATGCACCCCTGCGCGCCCGCTCGACCGAGTTTTATCGCAAATCCCGGCCAACGTTCGCCTCGCGGACCTCGACAGGCGATACAGCCGGGAATCATAATTCATTTGGTAATTTTCACGCGGAACGCACGATTCTCGCAAGAGCGACACCACGGTTTTTAACGAAAATGTAGAAAGAACTCGGTTCTACCTTGCTTTTGTGCTTGGGTGACGGTGTACCTAATGGGTTTTCTTTTTTAAGTTGAAACAGTATTCTCTGTGATATATTAATTATTCTAAAAATTTAATTCAAATCTTGGTTGACTAATTAATTCGTTCTACCAATAGTTGCATTGGAATCTACGTAAAAACCACCCCTATTAATCTTACGTTCACTTCAACCCTCAAGATTCCCTATGAATATAATTAATATTAATAAAAATACCAAATTATCCTCGCGTTTCGCTTCCAATGGCTAATGTAACTATATTCCAACCCCCAGTAAGAGCCCAAGGCAAACAAAAATCCACGGTATCACAAGTGCGTAACAAACCTCCATTCCCGATACAACGTATCCAACACCCTCGATCTGGTAAACTCGAAAAATCTCTCACCCTCTACCCCGAATCTCTCCCTCGTTCACCAAGTCCAGCAGCCTCGACCCTCGAGAATCTTTCCCGCGCGTCTCCTTCGAGCGTCTCGTCGATCGTCGCGGAACGAGTTGTCCGAGAGCGGAGAACGGAAGCGGCGCCGCGGCCGCGGGAAACCGCAGGGAAGACAAAGTGCGCGGCGCGATTTAAGTATCGGCGCAAACAACATTTTAATTTGGCTCCCGTGGCCGAATCGCGTCCCGCCATTCTGCGCGGCACCCCTACACCGACGATATGTAAATAGACGGGCGAGCACCGGCTCGGATAATTATCCGTTTTTCCAGCGATTCCGCGAACTGTTTGTCGGCCACTTCTGCGCACCCCTCTCGCTCCCGTCCGTCGCTGGTCCACGGGAACCGCTTTTATCCAGCCGTGGGATTGGATCGTCGAGCGATCACCGCTCGGGGAGGACTCCGTGGCATTGATTAAGATATCCCGTGGATGGCTCGCCGCTGCGTCGCAGCCACCCTCGATATGCCGGTTTATTTTCTTCGCCCCGCCGCCATCTTTCGCGATTGTTCGAAACGCGCCCGCGAGAATTTGCATTACGGATTGATCGAACCGTTGGCTCGAGGAAAGAAGGCTCCGCCGTCGTCTTCTTCTTCTTCTTCTTCTTCTTCTTCCGATTCCGTTCGCGAGATGGTCGGGGGTTTACCCTTTCCGCTTCTTATTTCACTCCAGAGGGATGGCGCGACGTATAAATCGCCTAAATTCGACGTTTAATTTACTCTCGAGGAAGCTGGTGTCCTCGAGCGCGACACCGATTACCGCGTTGGACGGGGGTTGCTTGCTTCCCCCGAGAGGCTGAGCGATTCGATTCGCGCTGCGAACAATCGACGACTGCGGGGGTTGCGAGGACGGCCCGGGTGAGATCTCCGCGCGATGATCCGACGATTATGCTGTTTGAACGAGCGCCGGTGAGAACAAGAATTTATTCGGCCGGTACTTTCTGAGATTGAGATTTATTGTGCGGTTTGATTGACGAGTCGAGCCTGTACCGGCTCGCGGAAAAGAGACTCGAGTGGTCTCCTCGATGTAAATTTCAATCTCCCTCGAGAACCGCGGTAATAGGTTATCTTAAACGTTCGCACGGTTTTTGTGCCGCCTCGTGGTTTACGCGCGGTGGTACGCCGCTGTTATAATTTATTGCCGTTTCTTGATTGGATGCTACATAATCGCAGTGAACCCATTCTGCAACGAATAGCGATAGATAGTCGAAATATAGCAACGCGAGCCGGTGATCTTTTCCTTTCACGCGTCGACGATAAACCGCGAGATATGCGCACTGCGACGGTGCATCGCGTAGCAAAAGTTGCAGCAATTATTGGATCGACGAGTGCAGTCTTGGCTCGTGACTCGGTGCCGCGTTACTTATTATCCTCGAACGCTTAAGCGTCTCCGATAACCACTGGCGATGGAAAATCGAGGCTCGATCCGGCCATTCACCGGCGCTCCCGTTTGCAAAGCTCGTCGACACCCGGGGCGTCGACTGCTAGCGTTTCGAGCATTGTGCGCGGTTCGAGGCCGACTACCGGGCGAGAGAAAGAGGAACGTCTGTCAGGGGCATCGGCGCCGCGAAGAAAGCGGGGAAAAAGTCGCGGTGAAATAAGGGTGTCGAAAGACTCGACCAGCCCCCGCGTACGAGCGTGGAGGCGCGAGGGATGGCAGGGCGCGCGTGTATACAAGTGTCAGAAACACGTGTCACCGCGAGCAGTGCTCCCGTACTCGAGCGCTACTTTAAAGATGTCACCGCGCCGAAATTGGTCCGTATACGCGCGCCACATAATCCACCGGGGATGCCTTCGTATCCGCCCGCTAATCGCCGCTTTCACCATCCCTCCGCGGATCCTTTTCGCGTTGTTCGGCTGGTGGAGGAATAACGAAGGCTTTAATCGTCAATATTTCGAAACAGCGTAGCTCGATTCGACACGCTATTGTCGAGATTCTTTGCGCTCGCGCTACGACGAACTTTTAAATTGAACCTGGCGTGTGACAGTGGTGCCATACCGCTCAACCAGTGATTCGGTTTTGATTTGCATCGCGAAAGAATAGCAACGCTTCAACGTTCGGAGAAATCGATCTCCTTCTCCTGGATCGAGGATCGAATCATCGCGGCTAGATAGCGCGATGCAACGATCTCCGCCATCGTTCTCACGGGGGACGCGACGGTAACGCGACACCGGAACCCTTCGTCAACCGATTTCGGTAATTTTCAGCCGAATATCGCCATCTGCCTTCTTTACGCGCCTCCGATCTCCGATCGATTATGCAGAAATAATATTTTCTAATAATCAGCAAATCGACTCAGGTGCGCGCACCCGTTACTGCGAAGGGTGGATCCGTTGCGACTTCGAGACGAGATCAGCGGACGACAATGAGCCAACGAGGAAATCGCATTGTCGCGGAGGGAAACGTTTCTATCGCAGGCTCGTGGTCGCCGCGACGATTCGAAAGGAAGGAGAGGAACCCGACGGGGATCGGGCGAGGAACGGAAGGAGCCCTTACCACGGGGCGACATTGTGCCCCGTAAACGGTCTCATTGTGATCCACGTGTGTTACAAATTCCCATTCGTGCCCTTTGGCTGGGAATAAACCCTTTTCCTTAATTAGCATTGTATGGAATTCCTATTGGCGAATCCGGTGCATGCGTCCCGCCGCGCCCCACCCCGTAATTCATCCTGGCTGCTCGCGATCGGGGCGAATCGATAGGTCGATACGCGGCCCCCTATATTCGATGTTATTTCAATCTCGTGTACGCGGACCAGAAGAAAAGGACATCGAATCCGAGGGGGGGTTTGATTCTTGGCGGCGGATGAAGCCGGCCGATCGAAGGAAGCGGGGCCTACGAGATTCGGAAGGTTCCTCGACAATGAGCGAGAATTATAATGCATGCGAGTTGTCGGAATTATGAGCGGCATCGTGGACGAATGGAAATCGATACGGTTTTCTCCGAGTCGTCACCGGGAGAATAGACCAGAGGCTAGAGTTTCTCGTGGAGAGGATCTCCCGGAAATTAGTATAATTTATTTCCTACGACGGAGTTCGGGGTGTATTGATGAGAATCCCGGGTATCGTGCGATACCACGGTGCCAAAACGAATGAATTTCGATCTTCTATTAGCACTTTTGCCGAGAGATTATATTTATGTAAATTCTCGCAGAGAAAGAATATGTCGATACGTATGCACATATTCGTCGTCAGAAGCTTCCGGAACACTCAGCGTACACGCCATTGGAATTAGAATAGAACCGTCGTCTTCTTCGACGTGCTACTTCGCTCGATACCCAAGACTCTCACGGTAGCCAGCAATTTTGAGAAACTACTCGCGAACAGAAAACCGTAGAAAGATCAGCAAGGAAAAATTCGAGGCCTCGAGGTCTGATTAATCAAAACCGAACGAACCTGATCCCCCGCGTCCTCCAACCCCCGGCGAAATCCGTTTATCCCCGTCCCGATCGAGCGTCATCCGGTTATCTATTCCAAACACAATGCAAACACGGGTAACCATCGTGGATCCCGATCCCCGCGTTCGAGCTAATCATCGTGATTATACGGAGGAGTCGTTCGCGTCGCGTCGATGGACGGACAGCTCGACAGAAATCTCCGTGTCGAGTTGCTTTAACTAGATAGACGTGGCCGTCGGTGGAGGCGAATCGGCGGCCGCGCTCGCGCGCTCACTCCCGGATCAAAGCAGCCACGCTTCCTATAGGGCCGCGTTGGGTGGGCACCTCTTGTTCACCGCTCGGTACATTAGCGGCTATCGTTTCTCCAGCGTCGTTCGATCCGATCTGGCGCTATCCTGACGTATCTGACAGCCGGACGAGCCATCGAATCGACCCTGGACGGACCTTACGGACGGAATCTGCGCGCTCGCGTCGCAGTCGCGAGGGGATTCGCTCCTCCAACGGGACTTTCGATGATTCTTCGAGTTTCGGTTTCGCGGATCTCTTATTTTCCCTGTGGGAAGCGGAACGAACGAGTGGACGATGGTCGTTGGATCTTTGGCGACGATGGTGTTTTTGGGTGATTGGACGAGAAGTGACTCGCCACGTGAAACTCATTTGCTAAGAGTCGTTTCTAGACGAGGAGAGAATTTTAAATTGACGGAAACTTCGAAAGTGGTGAAAACGCGAGGGATTAGAAACTTGGAGTCACCTTGGATGGCACTTTGAAGGAGACGAAAGTACCAGAAATATTTCTCCAGTGACAACACTTGACGCGTTACGCGACATCAAATTGTGGTGGTGAAAAAAAAGAGAATCAGCACCGCGGATACCGCCGCGACGTTCTCACGAACTCGTCCGCGTATCGCGGGGGACGGTACCAAGCGTCGTGCGGACCTCCGCTGGCGAACGAGAAAATATCGCGGAGGGGGGCAATCGATGATTCGTGTGACATGGAAGGCGCAGGGTTGACGTGACGGCGCGCGGAGGTCGTCCGCGGCGTGGAAGATGCCCGCGTGCACGGTGCACCACCTGCGAGCGCCAATCAGCTACGTCGTCGGGCAACAGCGCCCGCCGCAATAAATCAACCGGCACCTTTCCACGTAGCTACGCGCCCGTGGAACGTTTATTATTTATGAGCGTTCGTTAGCGTGGCAACAGTTCCGAAACGTGTCGAGCCGACACCTCCGGGAGTCTGTGTGGCCCCTTTGGGCCCGCGTCATCGCGCCCTGACTGGGATGGTAATCACCGTTCAAGGAATCACGATTGTACGCGGATCGGGTTATCGATAACGGACGGGTAATTTATGAACGCCGCGGAACGATTCGACCGGTGATTGGAAATTGTTCCCTGCCACCAGTTTAACTATATGGGAGGACTCCCCCTCTGTTACGAGGGGGCGTATTGTTTCGCGCCTCGCGCGATTTTATTCGGACGGAGGGTCCGCGATTGGCTGTCGTGGTTTTTTGACGAAACAATTTCAGATTTTTAGGGGTTAATAATTAATTCATTTAAGTATACGAGACTACGGTGCAATGTTATTTCTCGAACGCGTACAGCGATCAAACGATAGACGACAAAGTGCACGAGTCAATTCGGTTACTTTGAATTTCGCGCGAAAGCGATTATGCAAATCTCACAAACGAACCACTGTCTGGGGCGAACAGTGACGCGTCAAAGAGATTATACGCGTAGAACTCCAGTCTGGATCTGTAAAAGCCATTTTGTCCCCGAAATTCAGTGACGGTTCGAAAAGACTCCGCGTGTCTTCGCGGCGGGTTCGAAGCGGCGGCAGCCGGGCACAAAAGCCGCCCCTTTTCGCGCTCGCGGCTGCGAATCCGCGCTCGCGGATCCAGAACGAAACCGCGGATTCATCGGGCGGGAGAACAAGCGTCAGAAGCGTCGCGGAACGAAAGTCGATTGTCCGTAATTACGATGAAACCCGTGGCAAAATCGTCAACAGACAGCCGGTCGTTTATTAAAATAAATAATCGCGAATCGTCAATGAGGGAGCGCGGGCCTTCGAGTCGGGCTTTTTCGTCGCGAGAAAAATTAGCATAGAACCCGGGCGCTGCCGTTGCCGCGGCAGTGTGAAGGGAGGAAAAGGCAGGGAGAGAAAGAAGCGGCGAGGAAGAATCCGAGAGGCGAAGCCTCCCTCTTCTCATCGACGCGCGTGACGCGCCGCAGGAACGAGACATCCAGGCGGCAGAGTGAACGCGGGGGCGCGAAATGAAAGGACAAAGGAAATATTGAAACGAATCTAACGTTTCTATTGGTCTGTCAGCGACGCCGTGTCCCTTTCTCCGCCCCTGTGCTCTCGTTAGTCGCGGTTTCGCGGTTGTACAGAGGGTATCCGATTCGATGCGCGAAGAAGAAGGGAAAGAGGGGGAGAGAGAGAGAGAGAGAGAGAGAGAGCGAGAGAGGGGGAGAGAGGCGTTATGTCGGTAGCGAGTCGCTTTTGTCTGACGTGGCGTCAGAGACGCGCGTTTCTCCTGGCCAAAGAGCATCCAAAGCGTCGGGTCGCGGGTGACGCGAGGGCACCCATCGTCGTCGTCGTCGTCGTCGTCATCGTCGTCGTCGTCGACGTCGCCTGTATAACTATATAGACGAAAAAGAGGCGAACAAACGAGCCACGGAATGGCGTGGAACGTTGCGGAGAAAAAGGGGGACAGAGAAAGAGAGATCGAGGGAAAAGAAAAGGGGATGCGAAAGAGGAGAAACAGTGGCGGCGGATGAAGAGCGACGGACGAGGAGGGGTGGTCGGTATTCGGTCTGTACGAACGGTCTGAACGGCCTATAGCGACCTGGAGACTTCGCTATAATTACGATATATACGGGGCATTGCCGGCATTATCGCATTAACGCCGCGGCGACGTATATACGCGTCGCATTATCCGCGTCGCCCGTGCACCCAGCCTGGCTGGTTGAATATTACGAATAACATTTGGGTTTTGTCCCCGTTCTGGCTTTCTTTTGCGCCAGCCGTATCGCTACACCATTCGCCGTAACCAACCCCCATCTGGCTGGCTCCGCGACTCTCAGAAGCGCGCCTAACCGCTCATATATGCCGGGGACAATGCCGCGTATATATTCGACGGGCTCTCCTCCTAACCATCCATCCGAGCGTGGCTGCGCGCGTCTATCCATCCGCGTCCATGCGAGCCTGGAACACGCAGAAATTCCAAGTCTCCGGTTTCTATGCGCGCCGGCACCAACCAAAAGCGCCCGGTCTGTATCGCTCTGTGTCGCGTCCTCTCTTTCGCGCCCCTATCCGCCCGCCGTGGCGCAGCTAACGCGCGAACGCCCCCTCATAATGCCGCCTTTATCCCGCGAACTCATAATTAGACCGCGGCTCCGTGAATATCTTTCCTATTCCTCGCAAAAGTTTCAACCCGTTTCTATCTCCTCCGCCAGCCGCGCGTCTCCCGCGGTGCGCGCACCACCCCCCGACCAGCGTCTCCTGGTTCCGTCTCCGACCTCGGCGCTGGCAATCGCCTGATTCCGACGGTTCCAATAGTTTTCGGTTTCGCAGACTTTTTGTCGATAGTTGCCCGTATTTTCCTACCAACGAGAATACGTCCACCATTTGTGAGACGGCGAATTATCGAGTTCACTCGGATACATTGTGCGATCTCATCTTGGAATCTGTATTCACGTGATACTTTCCCATACCTCGGCCAATCTATCTACTAGATTCGTTATGCGACCCGATACAGGAGAAGCGCGAAAGATACGATGACTATCGATTTCCTCCCACGGATAGCCGATCGCCGGAGCGCGATCGGATGACTCAGTTTGAACGACAAGCGTCCACCTCCGAGGATCCAGCTCGCGGGATCGCGTACGCGCGTCGCGTCGCGGAGAGGAACGCGAGTGAATTATCTCGTCGCGGAGAGTCCGCGAGGGAATAATGGAGCGGCACCCTCGGATCGCGCGCGGCGCGGCACTCGGCCCTTTGATAAGGAGCACAATCGGGGATTCCATTAGACGGTATTGGGTACACGGAAAAAAAGATAGAGAGACAGGGGCGGGCGAGGGGCAGGCGATAGAGAGACCGGGTATCGGTGAATTCGGACACGGGCTATCCATTACGAATCCGCCGGCAGAATTCCGTCCTATCAATCTTTGCAAACGCCACGTTCACCCTTGCTCCACCTCTCTTTCTATCGCGAACGCCTCGGCCCCTCTATCTATCCGACGCTGCCCGTCCCTAAGAGCGGCTATCTATAGCCCATTCGGTATTCGTCGGACGTCCGAAGGCACGAATCAGCCGCGTTAATGCATACCATCGACGGCCGAGTGCCGCTGCGAAATTAATAGTCATCCCCCGGGCGGCCGCGAGCGGCCTTCTTTCTCACGTCCCTCGGCCACCGTCGAGCTTTCCAGGTGCCACGCGGAAAAATAACATCCGCGGTCGAAATGGACCCGGTGCGATCCTGTGGCCGGTGGTCGCTTTTCTTTTCCAAAGTGGACGCTCTGCCCGCCGAGGGGGTGCTGGCGAACGCTCGCTTTGCATCGACGCCGATCCGGGGGCGATAACGCAGCCGCTGCGCTGCCTGTTTCGACGAGGGCTGAATGCTCCGTTCGAGGGTGGTTTTTCGGTAACTGATGGGCTCCGTGTAACGCTGCCGCGCGCGTAAGTGCGAGGATTTCTAAACGCCACTGCGGGCTAAAAAATATCAAGGAAGAAGAGGATCGACTGGATTTCCGACCAGAGTCACGGTTATTACTTCCTTCTGCTTCGTATCGAAAGCGTGTTACGAGAGGGTTGACTGCGCGTCGATCGTAACGTTCGTGTTCCTCCAACTGTTCCACCGCCTCGTTCCGACCGAACCCGTGCGCGAACTTTTCTACCTGCTCGCAACGGGCCCCAGAAACGTCGCGACCATAAAGATCGCGTACAATTCCGGCGATACGCGATATATTTCCCGCGGGAACCGAAGCGGTCGGGGTGAAAGGAAAGCCGGCCGTCCCGGCGGCACGGCAATTAGGCCGAGGATATACGCGCGAGCATGAGCGCGGAGACGAGACCGATTCGCAACAGACGATACGTTCCGCGTCTGTTTTGCATAATGCGAATCGTACGCGCGCGGCTGCGAGCCTTGTCGCGCGGCCCTGAAATATCACGGCTCGACTGTTCTCAATGGGTGTCTCGCGCGTAGTTTACGAGCCGGCGCGTCGACGAGCTCGCTTTTTCGCCAGGGACACCCGATGGAATACGAGCGAGAGAGCGAGAGAGGAACGGGACGCTTTGTCAAGGCCCTTTGGCTCGTGCGCCACTAAACTATTTCACTTTCAACTTTCAAAGCGTATCGAGGGTTTATCGCCGCGTCGCGGCGGCCGAGCAAGAAGCGCGCGATCGCCGCGAGGACGCGATGCGTGCTCGAACGTCGCGCAGGGAAACAGGGTGGGGTTCTTGTGGTTTATTTGCTTGCGGGGAAGTTGGGACAAGTTGTCTTTAATTAATCTTGAGACTCGTAACGAGGGAGTCTTCGTGGTACCTAGTTTCAACTCCTGAACGAGGAGTTCTGAACGAAACTGTAAAAGATCGAATAACTAGAGTAATGAAATATACGTTTTAATATTCAAGAGGGTTGCTCTATATTACTAAATGTTTGCGATTCAGTGATAATTCTGAAATTTCTCAGACGCGCGTTTAACCTTTAAATCTCGACCGTTACCGAGTTCAACCCCAAGCGCAACCGACATTACGCGATCCAACATACATCGTCGACGCGCTTCCGTCGCCAAGGTGGTTTCGAAAAAACTCGATATCCGTTGCTCGTGTTTCCACAATAATCCTCGTCGCATCTGTCAGCGAGTTTCCCAAAATCTCTGTTCGGGACGAATCAGAATCTAGAACGAGCCGTTTGCACGTATCCTCGCGAGGGAGAAAGGGTTCGACGTGGCGTCAGCCGTTAGGAATCGCGATCCTCGCGCGGGACCCCTTCTCGATTCCACGCGGAAATCCCTGGAACCCCTTTTGCCAAACGGTCACTCGGGGACCAGAGCAGGTGCTCCCACGGAGATCACCCTTTTTCCCGATCCGTGTGAAACTTTCGAGCAACATCTCTAACCCTTCGATACACCTTTTTCTCTCCTCTCCTGCAACCCCTTTCGTTCTCTCAATAAAGTACGAAAAAAAGGAACAGAAAAAAAGTAGAAAAGCCGCAAATCTATCGAGCCTAGTCCCCGCTTCGTTAACCCTATCCCCAAAGGGCACCGACTGAAGGAATCCTGGCCGAACGTTAAAACGCGACACGCGCGATAATGTATTCTTTTCTGTGCGTGACTGCACGTTCTCCAGGCTGCGCGACCAAGGAGAGGAGTATAGGAGAAGAAAAAGCGAACCGAGGCAGCCGGAGAAATGAACCGCGTTCGCGCTATTCAACGCGAGAAAGGGCAGAAAATGAGAAAGCGAGCGAGCGAGGGAGAGACAGGGGGGTTAGGGGGAGAAGAAAGGTGAAACGGGGTGCCGCATAAATATTCTCGCGTGGCTCGAACGCTGGTAAGGAACGCTCGTCCATGGAAAAAGGAGATCGAAGGCGGAGTGGCCGGGGTGGTAAGAAATCGGCGACAAACGCCGCGAGGGTCGATTTTAATCGCGGGAGGCCACCGTGGCCGCGGGCCGTTTTTCGAACGATTAATTCGGTTTTATAGCCCGGGAAGAGTTACGACGGAAACCGTGTAAATCACGCGGGAACACGGGCCAGCGTCCGACGCCCACGTGCGCGTCCCAATGGGACCCGCGCGCTGGCGTTAGCCGACGCAGGTACTCTCGCGTGTCCACTGGCCTGTCGAGACCGCGATAAATTCCACTTAGCCCGCGCGTTTTGCCGCGTTAGTGTTTCCACGAGCGTCCTCGAGCGTTTTCCGCGAGGGAAACCAGACGCGTAGTCTTTCGATATTAATTAACCTCTCGATATTAATTAGCATTTGTCGTTCCGCAACAAATTGCGGTGATCGAAAGTTACGCGCTGTACAATTTTGAATGGATGTAACGACTTAATAAGACGAGAATGAAAGAAGCTGCATAATTCCCTTCGGTATCTCGTCTCCTTTGTTGGCGTCGGGATAACTCGCTGTCCATACACTATTAAATTTCATACACTATTAAAAATAAGAAAGAGGACGTTCAAAACGTTGCGCACGGTAGCGACAAAAGCGAGTCCATACACCGTGCTACGCACAAAACCATCTCCCATCGCAGTCGACGATATTACCTCATAATAATTCAAACCTGCCGGACGATCCACCGTACAGGAGGACACCGTAGAACCACAAAGGGTCGAACTCATCGTGCTCATCTCGGAACTGCTCATCAAGAACTCGCCCTGCGATCCATCTCTCTCCAAAACCCTCCGAAGCGACCCTTCGCGATCTGAAAAAAAGCCTAGTCCAAGCCGTCGGTCCATTTTCCGCGGCGCGGCCGTACGAATAATGTATGCCAGGGGCGCGCACCCGAGCGACAATGACGTCGAAAGGCGAAAAAGAGAGTAAAAAAAAAAAAAAATAAAGAAGGAAAGAAGGAGAACAGAGCAGTTTCGGGAGGGAGGGGGGGTTTCGATCCATTGAGACGGAGACTTTGGTCTGGAGGCGACTGAAGAGAAGGTAGGCAGCTAAGGCCCCGGGGATAATCGAACGTGGCAACCGTGCGGCGCGTTCGCTGCCACACTAGATTAATGTTATTTCAATGGGGGCCGCCGGGGTATCGCCATAACTGACCCCGATTTGCATTAGAATCGAGGTGAAATCGCGGAGGGACGCGTAGCTGCGACGCGCCGCCTTTGGGAACGCGCCAAACCGTGTGCGTGTTGTCCGAAACACATCCTCGTGTCCGGTTTTCGACCCTCTGCCCCCTCCCAAACCCCCTCCCAGCGCGGTGCGCATCAACGTGGCCACCCATTTCACCCCTTTCTGTCGGGAGCCCGTTTTCCTTCTCGCGTACGCCTTTCGTCGGGACTAAGATCCACCTCGTGCTACGGCATTCAGAAAGATTACTCGCTCGGAAGGGAGGTTCGCGCGCAACCCCTTCGTAATCGTCCGGTGCGCCGGACATTGTTTCCTTGTAACTGGTACTCCATTCAGGGCCAAGTGCTCGCGAGAGATTCCTCCTCGTCGATATACACGGCGGAGGAGAGGTCGGTTGCTGACTCGTTTCGTTAACGGTGCTCGCAACTGGGGTGGATCGTTGCTCCGTGGACGAGCATCGTGTGGGTGTACGAGAACAACAACGTTTAAGTCTGTAAAATTGCGACAGAATATCGTTGATTGTTTCCGGAAGTTTTTTGGGTTCGAAGGAGGACCAAGTGGTTTCTGTTTGTAGAAATGTCTTCGTTTTCTACCGTCGACGTTTGTGTAATAAAGTAGCCGGCTGATGAAAAGGGTTCTTTCGTTCTATTAGATTTAAAAGAGAGTTTTATGATGTTCCTCCAGTGAGATGGAACGTAGAAATTGAGCGGTAAAATGGTCGACGCCAAGATCGATAATTCGACGCGTTAATCTTGGATGCGTTTTTATAGTTTCCGTGAATTAGCGGAATCGACTAATTTCGAATATCAATTCGGTCGTAAACCGTTGAGAACGTGTCGTAAAATGCTTTCGGCTGGCTGGAGAACGAAAGGGTCTAATGCGGCGTCGTGCGCTATCTGGAAGCCTTTCAAGATAAGACAGCTTTTACGTCCCGCCTGACAAATCAATTCTCACGGAAATGAGAACCAGACAATGACGCGAGCGCAGGGGAACGTATTCCAGAAGGTGATAATGACGTACAAAAATTTTAAAAGCCGTGGCAAAAGTCTCGAGATAACTTTCCTTTCGAAATATGTGCTGGAACACAAACGTTCATCGTTCTTCCAACGCAAACATCCATCAAATTTAGATACTATCCTTCCAACCTTAATTAACGTTAATTACTTGGTCGTCAGAAAAAAAAAAACAGTTCAATTACAAGAAGAAAATGAAGAAAGCGTACTGTAAAATTGTAATTACTCCTATTCAGAACTCAATTTCGAACCAACCTTCGCGATCGCAGCTCATCTTCCACTTCCTCGAACCAAAAAATCTATTAATCGAGTGTATCTCGCAACTGTTAGCCTCCGTGTTTTTTTTTAATTAACATCGATCGCTGGTCGACGGAAAAAAGCAATGCAGGAAGAATAGCGGCTCGAACGAGACTCGCGACGCCGGAAGAACGGCGGAAGTGACTGGACGAAACGGAACGTCAGGGTCCTAGCTGGTACCAGCGAATTGGAAACGGCGGTACCGCCGCGATGGCGGTCATTTTGCGCAAGTGGCGCGGTCACCCGATGGCCCGGAACCTCGCATCGTTAATATCCGGGGAATCACGTCCGGTGGGCGCGTGGTCGCCGCGTCGCGACGCTCAGCCTCGAAGACGCCTCTCTCATTTTTCATCGTCGACTCGAGAGAACGACGCCTCGTTAATTCACGCCGCTTGAAATCTCGTTACCGATAGGCACGTCTGTTACTTCGCTGGTGAACGACATTTATTCGTCGCGAAATTACGCTTCGAGAAATCGTTGCTATTCTTTCTGGGGAGAAATGACGAAGACATCGTTTATTAATGACAATGTCCGAGGGAGAGCAAAAATTCCATATTCTTGCTCGAATTAAATGAAATGAATTTTCTAAAAAATTAAACAAACTCGGGGCTCGCATGGACGAGCCGGAGTCAATCAGAATGAATTATTCCAAGCGTTCTAAAGCCACGGAGACCCTTACGCGCGTCCCTCTGTCTCTCTTTATTCCTCTTCCTCCGTCGATGTGTGCGTGTTTTCTTTTACGTGTACGCTCGCGCAGGCACGCGCGCGTGTGTGCGTGTGTCAGAGAGTTTAACGCTCGGCGCACAGGTCGCACAATGCCGTGTATGGACACTATGGGCATTGTGCGAAGCGAGAGCGAATGAATATGCGCGCACGATGCATCAAAGAGTTAAGACTCAATGGCGGACCACACAGACCCCGGAATTGAGAGGACAGTCAGCTTAACGGTTAACGTGTTATTGTACGGATGCACGTTATAGCCGGGCATCGGAACGGTTATCATTGTCTATGATCCACGCCGTGGAGAGAAGAGTGGCCAGACGCGTCCCTGACCTCTGACCCTTGGGGGAATGCTTCAAGATGTACCCACCGCCTGTGATTCGATAATTAAACCGTGCACGCATCTGTTTGACACGCATTGTGTCTCGCGCGAGTTTCGAACCTCGCCGTCTCTTTTAAGCGACATCCCTTATGGCCGAGGGGCCGAGCGAACATTGAAACATTGTAGCCAGCGCGTTTATCCGTTTTCATCCTCCTCTTGCGATACGCCTTAATGGAAATCGCGATGAAGATTTAGTAGAATTTTTCTTTTTCGTCGCACGCGATTCACAGCGGTCGGTGCTTATCCTTAATTCCATTCAGAACGCATTACAGACTCGTTTCTGTATTTCTGTGCCACCGTGGATTCTGTCCGCGTTAATTTTCCACGTTATCCGTCAACAGCGAAAGAATTAGATCGGAATTAAATCCAGGACGTCGCTCGATATTTAAACTGATCCTTGACGCGATATTTATATAGTGTTACATATTTTTCGACACACTGTACCATGTAGTACGTTTGTAGAATGTAACGAGAGGACGTAAAATATTTTTCTACCCACTTATTGGCTTCTCCATCCACTCGCGTCAGTTCTGCTCTTCTCTTCTGCGCCAACCGCCTCGACGATCTTGCTCGTTACATTCTTCTGCAGCTCGATACCTTTTCCCGTGATTCTTCGTGCACGTTCGATCGTGGAAAGGGGAAGTGTTTACGCAGTCCGGTGCAGGACATCGAGTCCCGCTCTATCGTTTTCGTTCCCCCTTCTCGAGGGCGGAACGCTGTTATTGTAATGGCGTCGAGAGGGACCGGTAGCTCCGACGATCCCTCTGTCGAACTGACGGAATTATGTTCCTCGAACGACCGTAAATACCATCGCGAACACCATCGAAGTCGCGCTTACCATATAAAGTCGGCGCGAGTCAAGCATCGAGCACGAGAAACTCCCGAGTTTCCACCTGTACCATCGATCTCTAACTTCCCGTCGCAGAAGAAAAATACTTGACTCCCCTGTAATTTCGCGAGCAGAAAAAGCACGCGGAAGCACGAAGTAGAATTTTTGCAAAAATCGAGAGCTCCCAGCAACGCGACTAAAAAAGAAAGGAGTCCTCCGTTGCGTCTCGCGCGCACCCCAATGGAGCGAAGAAAGCGAGAGACAGGGCCGCGGATCTTATCGCGTGGCCTCCATCGAGGATCAGCGTTTCTAAATTGAGTTTTCCACGTGGTTAAACAATCTCGATATCGAGCGGAGCCGTGCGTACGACTCGTTGCACGAGCCTGCTGGGAGCAGGGGGTTGGAAAGGGCCGCGAGAGAACTCGTCCAGCCCTCCGTGGCGGTGGCCCAGCAGGGGGACGCAGGCACCAGGCTGTCTGCCTCGGAACGGGCAGCCGGACCATCTCTTCGGGGCGTTCTCGTGTCCGTGGACACCCATATACACCCGTGGCACCTACCTCGACGGTCTGCGCGCCGGTGTAAAAATAGAAAAGCCAACCCGGGAACCCGTCTAACTGCATATTACTTCGGACATCGGAATGCGCAGCCCTGCGACCGCCGGACGTAGGGAACGCGCGTGTGTTTTACGCCTCCCCCCCCCCGCCTCCTCGCCCTGGCCCCGTCTGCTCCTCTTCTTCGTGGTATCGCTCGTCTCTTCTTCCTTTTGGGACGGCGATGGGAGGAGCGTGTAACGAAAGCAAAACGGTAGCGATCGATTCGGGACCCGGAGCCCGAGTTGATGGAACAAGTGGAACGCGGGATTAGGCAGAGGAGCTGCTTAAGTGGGTTCGAATGGGATGTTTCCGATGTACGCTTTACGCTCGTCGCGGGAATAACGAAGGAGCGCGGATTCGTAATGAGACCAGGGCTCGTTGAAACAATTAAAGCTGATGAGGCCGAGTCCGGTGAACGATACGCTCGAGGCAAGAAACCGGTCATTTCCAATTATCCAACGCCATAAACGTGTCCCAATATCAATTCTCACCCCTCGAACGTTCGTCCAGGCGGAAGATCTCTATCCGGGAGGAGGAGAGAGGCCGTGCACTCGGCGAATAACGATGGGAGAGCCGGCGCAGGGCCAGCGCAGGGCCAGGCGTAAGGACCACGAGCCCGAAGGGAACTCTATTTTCATCTTCGTATAGCCGCGTCTCGGCGTGCGTTTCAAAAATTGCCGGGCAGAGCCATAAACGGCGCAGTAAAAATCGGGACCGCGCATTCGCTGCGGCTTAATGGCTGATTCAGCAGGATCTCGTTTGTCGTCCATTATGGGACGCGAGCCGATCGACAGTATTTTTCGGGTAGCATTGTGCGCGGATTCTTCACGCCTGCCAATCGCCCTCTCACGGACCGGTCCTTTGGTTGGCGCGCATCGCGCATCCGCCGGAACGCGAACGTGAACCCAGGCCCACGGATAAACCGGAGGGAAAGGGACAGCGAGACGGAGAATAAAAGAAGAGAACGAAGGAATATATCGGTGAGCCGGGGGGGTTGCGCCGATTATACGCACCCCGGAAAGAAGAAAGCCGAGCGGAAGGTATCTTTCTTATTCACGCGGCTCGCTCGAGCGCGAGATATTAGATGTTTTGGAAACATTATAACGTGGAAGGGTGAGAGCGGAAAGTTACCTTTCTGATCCGCCGCTCACGATGGACCAGTCTGAAAAGGAACGGCGGAACAGGAGATAGCGGGGAGTGCACGCGTGAACGGAGCCTAAAGTAGCGAGCACGAATGGCGGGGCCGGCATCTGGCTCCTGGCCTGGCCCAGAAGGAACCACGCTCCGATAGCCGCGATACTCTTGCGAACCAACCCCGTAAAGCAGCCCCGCTTTTCTCCGCGGTCCGGCAAAAAATGCTTCGCCTCTTTGTACCGGGATTTGTAATTAAAATCTGCGATCTAACCTGATCTTCCTTTTCTCCCTTCTGCGTCTTTTTTCATCCCTCTCCTCTGGGTGCTCTGCTCTCAACTCGATTCAAGTGGATCCTCGGGGTCACTTACTGGACTGTGAACCAGGTTACAGTGACCCCTTCTTAGGTAGGTCTCTTCGAGTCCTTCAAAATATTTTCACGATACTCTCTCGCTCTCTCGCTCTCTCTCTCTCTCTGAAGGAGTTTCGAGTACCTCGAAATTTGCATGGTCTGTACTTAAAAAATTATTAGGGAGATACAGTGTTACCAATCCGACAATGGCTTAGGCACCCCTTTATACAAAAGTATAAAGTTACAATCATTTCGTATAACAAGGGTCAATTCTAACGAGACAGACGTCCCTCGTACCTTCCCTCGGCGCTAAAAATTATAGGATGCCCTATTGTTTTCGTTTATTCGAGATGATTCCGCTCCAAATTCTCACGCTACAATGGTGAGAACAAAGGACACGCGGTGGTACGTACATCCTGTACATGAATCTCAGTGTAACACAAAAGATGTCGCGCATTCGTCTCCACGGAAGTAGGAATTTAATACGTCGGTGGACCAGTTTGATCCACGGTCAGAGGATCGATGGCGCGATGGTAGCGCTGTAGGTAGCGAGCGACGACCGGATGCGTTGTATCGGAGCCCGCGCTAGATGTTATCTGACTCTGATCGTAGGAAGGGTACCTCTTCCAACCCCTTCCTCGAGTCTGGTAACGAGCCAAGCAGCCCCTCGCTCCTTTTCCATTCCAATCAGTTTGAAAAGCGGGTCCGTACGTATGTGTTGCGCGTTGCAAGCGGCTCTCCTTCGGTTTCGTATCCGAGCGCGGCCTCCTCTCGGCCTTCTTCGTGGGATCCATGGTCCACTGGCCTCGATCTCGCTCCTCTTTTTCCGCGGAGCCCCTCCGAATCGAGAAAGTATCATGTATCGGCCGCAAAAAAATAGTCGCCGTATTCATATACAGATCGTTACACCGGGGTTGATTGTTGCGCATCCTCTTCACGCGGGTTCCACGGACGCGCCTCTCTCGCGCGGCGGCTCGAGCGTGAAAGCGTTGCCAGGCGAGCGTAGGACGCTCGAACGGATTAACGGCCAAGGGACTGGGCTTAATAACGAACTCGAGCGCCGAGTGTTTTCTGGATGACGGAGCTTCTTCCGTTTGGGGATGAACGGACGCGCTTTGTGGGATGCGTACGCGCGTGTATGAACTTTCGAGTCGGTAGCTCGAAATTGATACGGTGGAGCCATCGATGCCGTCGATATCAAGAGCTGCAACGTTTCCGAACTAATCGCGAAGCTTCGTCGCGAACGGTACCCGCGAGGAGGTGCCAGGAAGTTTGAGAATTACCGCGAAACGACGGAGCGATCCGTAAAATAAGAGACCAGAGCACGACGGACGCGGAGATCTCTTTCTGGTCCCTCCGATCGGACGAGATGAGGTCGCGATACTGTCTTCCTCGGACGAGAGGCCAGGCATTGTCCGGCTTATCTCGCGAAGGTGTCCCACACGAGTGAAATCATCCACGAAACAAAAGGGGCGACAGGGTGTCAGGAATGGCGCGGGGACCGTACGGGAGACGGAGAGACAGTGGGAGAAAGAACGCCGAGACACCCGAGGCACAATGCCAGGTATACCCACGGGGACGTGGCATAAATATATAATACATTTGTGCGGCGGCGTTCCTTTTCAAGGTGTTCCGCGACAGTCTTTTATTTTCGACCTTTGAGCTGCGCTAGGAGGCCCATTGAGAGAATAGGAGGAAGGACAGATCGGTCGTGGATCGATGTATCTTTCGTCCGTGGCGATCGATTTGTGCGTGGATCGCATTGTTTGCTCGACAGCTCCACACCAGGCTTAGGAGCGATCCTCCTTCTATTTCGATGCCCGGCGTCGCCCGCTACCAAGATTACGATTCAATGCCGTTTTATTCAATAAAAGCGACTCCCAACAATGGACGACTTAATATAAATAAAGGATACCCGGACGAAACCAGATGGATTCGCGTTTACGCGGGATTAGGCCTCCTTGACGTCGCGTCGCACGCATCTTCGCTTGGTACCAATCATAATTGGATGATACTGGGAATTTGGGGATCGTAGGACTTGCGCGCAGAGAAAGTCAAACGAGAATACGTGGAATTCGATCACGCAAAGACAACGCGTCACTCTGGCAACGTTTGAAACTTCGCCTAGAACCGCAGCGGAAGTAACACGAGCGACTCGAGACGATTACGCGTGTACCGCTGCATTTTTCGTCGATCCCGTTTCCACCGCGAGGATCACCAGCAGCGTTTCGCGCGGCATTCCAGGACGAGCGGGGCGGCAGGAATCGGAATTCAAAACTCGAGCGAGGCGGATCCTCCTTCGCATTCGCGACGCGCATCCAGAAAAATAGAGGGAGCGGTATTCGCCAGGCTGGCAAAGCGCGCGTGCCTTTTCCTACCCCACGGCGGCGGAATTCTTCCTCTTCCGGTGGCGACATTATGAAGTAATTGGTGGAACGGCTCGCCGGTAGAATTCCTGAAAGGAGGCTACCCGAAGCACCGCTTCACATCAAAGCGGCCTTTTATCCAACGATTTTCTCGAGGAGCCCCGGTTAACGTCCTCGTTTACCGGCTGGGCCCTCCGATCCGTGGATGTAATAACTCTTTATGCGATCCCTTTATCCGCCGGACCAGCGAGCGGCCCGATTAAAGACACCAATTAACCGTGGCCTCTTTCTTACTCTCGTTTTCCACCGGGTTGACCGGTTCCAAGGAGGGCGGATAATGCCGCTGTTCTTCCCGTTGTGCGCCCCCGGCGTGATAATGGCCAGAAAAAGTGATTCAATTTGCTCCAGTTTCGTGCCGATTCAACTGCATTACGGGATGCATAGTCTCGACTCGCCTTTGTGTTACATCTTCTTGGAATTGTGATCGAGCAAAATGCTGGGCACGGAAGGGTAGCGATGTAGAGGGCCGAGGGATGGGAAACGAGGGTTCAATTGGTGCAGTAGCGCCGTCGTTTTTCATCTCTCCTCTGTTTATTATAAACTCTTTAATATAGAGATCTGACTTAGACAATTCGCAAGTCGTTTTGCGTATAATACCGTGGGATATATACCCTAACCCTTCTTCTCCCCAGTGGTATACGCGTTTCTCATCGTTTCTCTCTTTACTATAAATATCTCTAATCTTCTTCCCTGCCTTCCACGATTCAATAACGGTGCGAAGCATTTGCGTCAATTTGCACGTCGTTCCGCGTATAATATCGTGGAATATACACGCTGCCTCGCCTCCCCAGTAGCATACAAGTTTCGTTGTGTACACACGAAAAGAAGCATCGTCTAAACGTAGCTCTATTCACCGTCTCGAAAATATTAATAAACCTCTTCTCTGTACGACTCCGGTTCAAGAGCCACCACCTAACTAGTATTCGTTTCGCTCCGTCGTAGCCCAAGTCCTAGAGTCAAGCTCGAGTGCCCCGACGTCCGAACTCGTTCTCCGGATCCGGCGGCCCTGAGTAACTTATCATCTCTCGAGGCTGTGTATGCACGTGTGCGTGTTCCCGTGCACGTGTACAGATCGAGGGCAGGCCGAGGGAAGAGTGTCAGGAACATTCTACCGGACGAGAACGGTATAAATACACATCGAGAGGCGACGGGAGAGGAATCATAGGTTCGGTTGTTGCCTGGTGGGCCTACGGTTCGCTCGTTGCGGTTCCTCCTTGGTTGTGAGGCGAGCGGGAGCCGACGTCCTTGGGGGACGCCCCGCTGGCAGCGCGCGTAAACCGTGCGCGTCGCAGCGGAGACCTCGAGGACCAAGGAGAGGACCGGAACGCGAGCAGAAGGGTGTTTCGTCGATACTATTTAGCTTCGTGAGAGGCGTTGCGGTGGGCTCGACCCGTGGCCGTACCTCCCACGAGGGACGAATTGTTTATCGGCAATTGCCGTGGAAATCCTTGACCCGCCAGCCGCGTCCTCCCCTGTTGCGCGACCGGTCTCCTACGCCGCCATGTTCCAGCGTCGTGGAGAACGCGAGCTTTCGATTATGGAGGGAATCGACTGTCGTGCCACTCGGTCAAGGGAAACACTGTTGATTGTTAGTAGTTTGGATAAGGATAATTGTAGTTTTGGTTGGAAAGTTTGGGGTGATGGGCGTGGGAGACCAGCCCCTGGTTCCTCAAGGTGTCACTCGGTAAGAGGATCCGGTAATTCAATTATTGGGGTATTTTAAAGGCGTTGAAGAAGGGGTTAGAAGATTGTATTTTAGGGTGATTTATGGGTATTTCCTTTTGTCCGTCTGACGATGGTTGCACTTGGGCGTATGTACCTTGCGGAATATCGCCTTTTGAATCCGTGCTGCTCAGGTGGACCTTCTTACGTTCGCGTTTTGACACAAAAATGTTTGGAGAGAAACGAACGGGTCGTCATTTATCTTACATTGATCCTTAAATGTTCGCTTTAAATAATGATGAAATTATTTTTGCAGAGACTTTGTATTTTTAATAATTTAATGGAAGTCAAAGTCAAACTGAACGAACTTTCATTCAGTAGAAAGCGTTTCGCAATAAAAATCTGGCTGCTTAAGAAAGTGACAGTTGTTTGCAACGACCTGTCTCCGAACGATCGATATATTTTGACCAGCGAACGATCGATGCTTCGAGTTTCGCGTCTGGACTTGACGGGGGGTGAATCGAGACCCCCGCGCGTTCGTCGCTGGTCGAGCGATCACGGACCGATGTCACTTATCGCGGTTCGCCCAGAGACCCCGTTTCCCTCCTCCCTCGATTGGCTTTCAGCCCTAACCAACAATTTGCGGACCCTTCGAAAACTGGCCGACCGCGAATCGTCGGCCCACCGTGAATAAGAACGTATGCTGCGCGCACTTACCCCCTTGACTTCGTGGGGACACATATGCGTGTCTGGCTTAAGCGTTCGCCGGGAGTTGCGGTTATAATGGCTTGGAAATGTTTTGTGTCCACCCTGTTGCAATCGTTTTTGTCTGATGGAAGAACGATACGAAAAAACGTTCCAAAATTGAATTAAAATTTTGAATTTTTGGCTCAGTTTTGCTATCTGACGAGTGACCAGATCGTATCGGATCACAGCGACTTCTCAAATCGCCATTTCTGGTGATTTTATTAGCGTTAAGAACTTGTTACGTGAAGCGAGAACGCGAGTGAAATATCGCGAGTAATTAAGGGTCGAAGATTTAGCCTGAATTCTCCTAAACAGTGCAATAAAGTTTCATTGAGACGACAGATCAGGTCCAGTTGTATTTCACTCGCCTCGGTAGAGTTTCTAGCTGTTCCGGACGCACGTTGACCTGTCCACGTTGAACAATGGCCGATTCAGCGTTGCGAATACTGAAAATGTTGGCCTATTGTCCACGCGGTCGTACAAAGGAAAAACCAACGAATGGCATAGGAAGTACGGTTACGAGCGGTGTTTCTCACAAACGACGTTTGTGGGAAACTTACGGCCCTTCCTTTCTGATTATCCTGTTCCTGGATTTCGCCTCCTATCGAGGGTTCCTCGCTGTTCCTCAATGAATTCCCTTATTTTTGGCGAACGCTGCTATATTCTATCAATAAATCACCTACGATACGCAACAGTATTACTCCCCTATCACTTGCTGCATAGCAATTATTATTATTTAATAACGAATCGCTTTGATGCTCTTTTGGGGATAGCGAAAGAGTTAAATCGCAAGAAGGATTGTTTCGAAAAATTCCTCGGACACGCGTCGAAGCAATGTTTTTGGAACGCACGAGGATGGAAAAAGTACAAGTCTGGCGTTCATTGATAGTTCTGGTCGAGGCGCTGGGACGGTGGGAAATGGCGGGAATAAAGGGGATCTCCGGGACGTGGCTGGGGGGGTGGAGTCGTTCTCGACGGGGTGCCAGGAATTTTTAAGATAGCCTTCGTTACGTTTCCTTTGCTTTGGGCGGAAAGCGTTTTCGTTCGGAGTGGGAGTCCGTCTCGACCAGACAGACTGGCACCAACGACCACATAGGCGTAGACTATTCAACTTTTTTTCCTCACCCTGACCACCCTCTCCCTTTCTCCGTCTCCATTCTTGCCCGCGATACGAGGCGAAAGCGTCGATTCCCCTTAATTCTCGTCTCTGGGGTACCGAGCGGAACAAAGAGCGTTCACCCTTTCTGTTTGTTTAATTTTTGTCGGCTCTCCTTTTCCGAGCGTCCATCGTCACGTTCGTTACTAACGATGGACCACGAGTACGGAGACTCGAACCTCGATCAACGAAAGGTCCGATAGAACTCGACTTCTCGACGAGCGTTTCCCGATTTCCAGGATGAACCTCGATGATAATCGAGCACCCAACCGGTTGAATCCCTCGTAAAGACAAGCCATAGGTGCATCAGCGGGCGCCTATCGATTCACCCAGCGAAGACACGGATCGAAACCGGCGGCGCACCCATGAACGCATCCGCGGCAACAATGGGTTAACACACAGGGGCCAGTGGCGCAGCTCGCGTAATGTAATTATGGTACACGAAGCGCGGAAGGTAGTCAGAGCCATAATGGGCAATTGTACCCGGCGAATGGTGCCACAATGGCGGATTTCATTGCCGTTAACAACTGACTGTCCAAATACATCGT
The DNA here is from genome assembly GCA_963969225.1 of Xylocopa violacea. Lineage (NCBI taxonomy): Eukaryota > Metazoa > Arthropoda > Insecta > Hymenoptera > Apidae > Xylocopa > Xylocopa violacea. The sequence goes on from CAXAJV010000002.1 coordinate 39,229,621, forward strand.
GCAGCCCGCGCCAGGACAATGAACGACCGCTGTCCGGATCAGGTTCTCTTTATACCATTGACGTTGTTTATCAGCATCGCCCTGGACGATGGTCCTCTTCAATCCCTCTCTTTCTCTCTCACTCTCTTCCCCTATTTCCCGTGCGATCACCTTCCCGCGATTCTAGTTTCCACCACGCTTTTTCTTCTCCTTCTCCTCCTCCCGGATGCTACGCTCTCTACCCCTATCCGCGTCTCCGCGCCGTCCACCGAGAGGAACAACCCCTTGACAAGCCTTCAGATTTGTACGAGGATTATGTTGACCTTCTGCTCGAATCTATTGCCAAGTAAGGGGACGACAGGTTTCTGGCGTCGAAGGAGACGCGGCGCTCTGGGACTTTGGGAATACGTATGGAACCAGCCCTCGAACTGATCCTCGTCCACCGTTTATACCTGATCCTATCTCGTCGGATATTATCTTTTCATATTTTATATCGATGTTATCTCGTTGGATAGGCTGTATTATAAAACGAGATGCTTGAACGGATACAAATTTCTGGTTCACAATTCTTTCTGAATGGTTCACCTTGCCGTGGAGAGTCCGAGGGAATTATGGATCCGTGTCGATGGTGGTCCGTTTGTTCCATAATTGGCTTTCCAGTTTTAGAACCACTTGCGTCGTATTTTCGACAACCTCGAATAGACGCCACGCGTTCTATCTTCCGATGTGACACGCTGTCTCGAAGGAACTATTACTCGCGATCTATTTATACCTGTCAAAAACTACCCCCTAGTCTTCGAGACACCTATTTACTACCCTACCAACGACTACCCGAAACATTCCCACACTCCGTCAATGGATCACTCTTCCGTGGATCGCGAAACGCTCGAGAACTTCCAAGACCGAGCCGACTGTCTCGCAGCCAATCGAGTTAGCTGTTTACTCAGGACGTTTCCGGTTCTCAGAAAACTGAACGAGCCTCGAATACTCGACGAACCGTCCGCAAAGGTGCTGTCTATACACACATATATATATAGTTGGAACATGGTGAAACATATAGCAAGCCACGTGACGAATTTGAAAATTCATAGCCACCAGATCCTCGTCGTGGAACTCGTTCGCGCCCTCGAGTCACGACACTTATACCACCATTAAAAGAATCCCCGTTTATTACGGCGCTCACTTTGCGAGCTTAATGGCCGACGTGCCTACCGGTTACACGCGATGAGAGTAGAGGGAAAGGGCTCTCCGTTTCGAGGGTGCAGGACCACGAGGCTCGGTTGACCGATCGGACGAGTTTGTAGTTTTGAAATAATCGCCGCGGTCACCCCATACTCGTGCCTAGTTTGCGATCTGTAAAGGACGCGGGAATGATTTGTGAGGGCCGACAGATGTTGCCTCGCCTTGTTCCATCAGGACTCATCCTGTTGCAAAACCTCTCCTCGTCTCTCTCCCTCTCTCTTTCTCTTTTTTCAAACTTCTGCCCGTTCAATTGAGCGTAAAGAATGCTCGAAAACATTGCTGTTTAAGGCATCCTACGTCTCCGTTCGTCCGCGGCCGTGTGTCCCTTCCTTTCTGCGGAATATTCAGGGCAAATAATAATTTATTCGCAACAATGGACGGCAGCGTGCACGGAGGAACTCCTGTAAACAGGATGTTCGCAAACATGACGGACGTAAACTGCGCTCTGGCTGTTTCGAGCAGCGACGCGGGCCCTCGACGGGTAATTTTCACCGCATTGTGCCCTCTTCGAGGCACTCTTCCCTGTTTCTCGAAATCCGAAGAATCGACGCGAACGAGATTGTCCATTGCGTCGATTCGATCCGACTCCTCATCTTTATCCAAAAATAAGATCGCTCTGGGTCCATCGACCGAGCGTCTGCGAATACCTTTCCAGCCTCTGGCATTAATTAAAAATTTTGACGTCTAGTTTAATTAAACCATCGACGTTCGCTCCGAAGGACAGAGATCGAGACCACCCGTTCGCTCGTGAAAACTTCCCTCCATCCACCGCGCGCGCAAGTATTTTTCGAAAGGACCGGAGAGCATCGCTCGAAAAACGGGGAAAGGGATGAAAAACGGGGGCGGGGGATCAGAGAAAAAGACCAAGTAGGACGTCGCGCGACACTTGGCGCGATCGCGAAGGAAACAAAACGAAGACCGCCGAACAGAATTTAATTACGCATTACACGCCTCCTCTCTTACCCCTTTCTCGGGGCATCGCGCGACCGTCCCACCCCCGTCTGCGCCGCTCGCCCCGTCTCTGTCTCGCTGGTCGGGTCGGCTCGCCTGAAGCACGCCTTGCACAGAGAGACGGGCCGCGCACCGGTGGAACTTCACAAGAGGCGCAGGTACTCGACTTTCAATGACTGCCCCCGGGGGCCATTGTGCCCGATTTCAAAGGATATAATTACGCTCACCTATGCCACGCTCGAATATCGCGTGGCATTGTTTGCCCGTGCGAATTATCCTCGGCTCGATCGCTTCGATTCCCGATAAGACCGGCTCTCTTCCACCGAGGAGCTTTCATTCCTTTCATTATGCCCAGCCGCGCCGCGAGGGGGTGGCGGAAGCTCGTTCGTTCGAAGGAAGTTGATTAAACCACCCCTGCCGCACCCCTTCTCGACGGTGACACGGGGACGTCGATGAGGAAAAGGAACTAGTTCCGCGATAGCCGCGGGGTAAGTCGCTGAATCGCGCGGTGTGAGTGATCCACGATTCCTCGAGGCTAGAGGGGTGCAGATGATCGAGTCGATTGGCGATCGCGCGAAGGTGCTACTCGAAGCTTTTCAGACGACGCTGTTGTAACCGTGTGTACAAGCTTGCGTCGTGAGATTACGCCTCTGCTATAGATGAATGAAAGCAACCCTAATAGGCAATGCGCGATCGTAACATCATCGTCATCTCTGCTCGCCGCTCCAATTTCACTAACGAGCGAGTAACTTGAAGAGTCATGTTCGCACAATCGCAAGCACGAATCGGACCACCTAATTTCTACAACCCTTTCGTCACTGTGATTACAACAGAGAAGAGAGAATGAAATGAAATAAAGGAAGCTGGCGAAAAGATCAGTATCGTCGAGGCTCTCTTTCTCGTTCCACGTTTCCCCTTCACCGGTCGGCCATTGTCACTGGCAAATAAGCGCATTGTTATATCATTTAAATGGAAGGGCGCCGAATACGTTAATGACTCGCGAGAAGGTCCTACCTCGAGAGATCGAGCATATTGCGCGTTATTTCGTTATTCTTTGAGCCAGGCAGGAGAGAATGGACGTAAGATCGAGAAGTCGAGTGGCGGCAGGCGCGGCGGGTCGGTTAATAGAAATCGAGACCGAGCTTTGTCCATTTGTACGGCCCTGGCTCGCCGAGGAGCTCGGCCATTGTGCGAGGAGTCGAGTTTGTTCTACTCTGTTCGCGTCTCAGATCGAGATCTTAATAACATTTTTCTGCGCCCGGCTTTAATCCGAAACGAGCCAACCGATCGACCGTTTCTGCTATAACGTCCACGTAACGGGGGCCTCGTTCACGAAACAATGACGAACAGTGTACATGGTGGCGATGCGAGAAAATGGTTTCGACCGTTCCCGTTGCGATTGTCGGGACAAAAAGTCGGTCGATGCAACTCGAGGGGTGGTTTTAATTCGAGTCGAGCGGATTCGAGCGACGATAAAAGCATCGAAGACAACGCGGCGAGTATTCGAAATGGAGGAAGGGTAAGCGCAGCTGCAGTAAACCTTCGATGAGATCTTCGAGCTCGATTAATATCGAACCGATCGGCGATGTTTGGTTCCATTCTGCACGCGTAAAGATCGAAACGAAACGCTTTAAAGACGCGACTCACAGTTGAGCCGTCTAACCGGCCTACTAAAACCGCGGTCGAATCTAACAAGACCGCAAGGGCGCGAAAACGGGACGCAAATTAGCCAATCTTTTCATCCGGCGTGTCTTCGACGCGAAAAAGAGGGTACAAAAAGAGTCGCTCGTAAATAACAGGGTGTTTATATGGAATTGCTCTTCTTGGAAGCCTCCCCTGTCCGTTCTTTCGGGTTTTCGTCGAAATTTACGAGCAGTCCGCGTCCGAGCGAAGACGCGGAGGAACGACGAACGTCGTCGAAGACCGAGTCGTATTAGCGTTCCTCGAAGGGGCCAATCGTGTTCCACGTCGCGGGTATTTAACTGGCACCGAGCTATTGTTGGACAGGACGAATGGACTCGGAGTCGACTGCGGCACGTGATTCACGATTTTGGTGCACACGCGCGTCACTGCGATCGAGTGCGATCCCAGAGGAGAAGGAAGCACGTGCACGGGCTTCGTGGAGGATGTTCCGCGACTCGCAGGGGTTGTTCGATGACGAGTACGCGTCAGCGACGACGAATGACTCGTGCGTTTCGAAGACGAGGTAGCTCAGCTTCTAGCTTTCAATTTCGAATTAAGGGAACAGAATTCTCTGGCAGAAACGTATTTCACCCTGCAGACGTTACGTCGTGCACTTTATTCTCGAGGCGCGTCGTATATTTAAATATTCAATGAACGCGCAACGGTCCTTGCTTACTTAATTATCAGACATATAAAGAATTCGACTATTAAATCCGAGAAACTGCCGAAACGACTTCGAGTCTAATAGGAGTCCGACCCGTAAATCACACCCTCCTGATTCGAACGAAAACGAGGAACCGCGGCATTCGCTGTCACGTCCGAGGGAATAAATCGGCCGCGGTCACGTATCGGAACAATGCCGTTTCCACGTAAAAATTACAAAAGTGTCCGACGGTTAATCTCAATAAATAACGAAATAATAGGGTCAATTCGAAATTCCGGAAACGGGCGAGATGATTCACCCTGGGCGGGTGGAGAACGTCGAACGCGCGGCGGCGGCGGCGGAGGCGGCGCGGGGGAGGACGAGCCGGTGCACACGCGGCGAAAGTCCGCTCGGGCCAGACTGTTTGGCACCGTCGAACAATGCTAGCGCCCCGTGGCCCGTACGGCATGGGGTCCCATAAAGATTCTCGGAACGGGCCGAATTCCTCGGCTTTCCCAGAATGGTGGCCCAGCGGCCATCTTTCATTCCGCCTGGCCGTGCCCGAGTCACTTTTAAGAACGTGACCGCGACACGGGAAACGTTATTTTGACTCCCGCCAATGGGCAAGATTACGGGCCATTTTGGGGCCTGACACAAAGTGAAAGGCGTGATGCCTCCGCGTGACACACCTGTGACGATGGGCAGGTGGTACTTTCGATCGTATCGATTATTTTTCTTCGCGTGTATGTGCGCGCGTGTGTGTGTATGAGCGTGTTGCGCAACCATCGCGAGGAAATAATAAAGTGGCTAAAGAAATCTGGATGGTTTGTGGTCCGTCGAAATAATTTCGGACTAGTTAAATCACTCGGTTGATTTCGAGAGCGTGGAAACGGAGAGAGGATAGGATGGGGAACGAGCGGTCGTGGCTCGTGCTCGCGGAATTCCACACCTAATAAAATGGAACGGACGAGGGTGGGTCGAGGTCGTCCGATTGTTCGCGGAACACTAGAGACAAAACCCACCGTTTTCGATTGAAATCGATTACCGGACGTCCCTGTTCTCGGCACCGTTCCACTGAAACTGAATAATCATTTCCTTCCTCGCCCTGCTTCTTAATCGATACCGTCAACTAGGTCAATCCTCAATCCCGTCCAAAATAACGTTCGATCTAACCACCGCGAAAAACAGACGAGGCAGCTAAACGAAGTTCGAATAAGAAATTTCTCGTTTCGCCAGGATCGATTAGAGGCGCTCGAAATGACAGAGAAGTCACGATGGATTCAGGGAAAGCGAGGTTGCTTTTCTTTTCAGCTAGAAAAGCAAGAAGGAGGCCGCTGGATTTCGAGTACAAATTCGGGAGGCCGAGTTTAGGCGAAGGCGTACAGATAAAAGAAAGGAGGGAACGTCCGAGGCATCGGTGGTCCAATGTTTTTGTTAGATCTGCCAACTCATTGGCCGCTCGTGGGAACGTCTTTGTGGCGGGCAAACGTGGCCCACAATGCGTGAATTAAAAAGGAGAGAAGCCAGAAGCATAGGCTGTTTTTTCTTCTGGCACCGACTGCGTGCGGAACGCGGACTATATTTTTGTTTTCGGAATGATTTCCGCGCAGTCACTTCCTGCCCCGATACGTTCGAAATTACATCGATTCACCGGCGAACCGGGCCGCATTGTGCGCCCCGACGCCTTTTGTCCAACATTTCGTTGCCATTGTCCGGCTCGTGTTGGAACCACGGAGCCACGGAAAGATATATTCGTTGAATGTTCACCGCCCGCGTGCCACCGACGTACCGGCTACTCGACTCGTGGCAAATCTCTTTTATCGTCTTCCAATTGTTCAAAAATTCCGGGACAGACATACCAACGGGCCAGAGGTCTAGAGCATTACACACTTCAGCGGCTGAAGAGGCAGCAAATTAGAGACGAAGTTGGAGAACGTAGATAATCGTCGAGCAAGTCCGAAAATTAAAGAACTAAAGCGCTAAAGTACACCAAGGTGAATTGAATAATTAGGAAGCAGAAAGATCGGAAGATTAAAAGACCGAGGGATTAAATCGTAACAAGAGTGGACACCCATCCGCCGCCATCGACCGCGGACTTCGTCAGCCACAGCGGACACCCTCGGCACCCCTGGCAGACGCGCTGCTGAAGTCATCAATCCGCTCGTCATCGGTGCCATTCGCGTCCGCGAGGCCTCCAAGCGATATTTCGCTGGCCGGGGAACGCTTACTTAGAAATGCAACGAAATCGTCGGTTCGAACGAGCTGGCACGTCGCGGTGATCGACTCGCCACGGGTGGGCCCGAGCGCGCGCGGCCCAGGAGAAGAGAAAAAGAAAAGCTGCGGTCAGACTAGCGGGAGGAGGAAACAGGGGGAGGGTGGGTGAAAGAAGAAGAAGAAAGAGCAGCAACAACGAACGGCAGCGAGCATTACTCGGCCGGACGCCCACGGATTGTTCCAGTATTGTGCACCTTGGCAGGTGAGCCTTTGTGCGGAATGGCGCGTCGTTTCTGTTACGACCGACCGATTCGACGGGTAATTGAATTCTCTTCCAGGCGTCGGGGCAACGAAAAATCGGCTGCCGCGATACGCCGCCGATTCCCCGCGAGGAGCACCCGACCGAGGAAGAGTTTTCGTCCCGACTGGCGATCAGTGGGATCATTAATTTTGCCTTCGCCGAATGAACACGTTCGTGGCGCCTGCTTCTGTGACTCGAGTCCACTGTTTCGGAGTCTCGCCTGGCGCATTGGCATTGCGATGATGTTTTTCGAAACCAATGGAACTGGACAATTTGGTTTGGTGTGCCAAATGCTCGGGCGATTATCGTAAACTGTGATTCAATTTTGAACGAACAACGGTCGTAACTTACGCTTACACTCGGAAAGTGCACGATTTTAAGTGTAACTTGACAAGAACTATACCACGCGATTTATCGACATTAAAGGGTTTCTAATTAATTAAATTGCCCCCGGACTGGCACGCGTCCACCATTTTCAAATCGATCGTACACGCGTACGTAAACGTAGCAAGAAGAAGGAGCGGACCGAAAGGGACGGATAGAAGCGGTCGAGGATCGCAGGTGAAGCGAAACAATAGAAGCTGATGGTGTTTGATGGATACGACCCTCTGACCCGACTAATAAGCCCCGCGAAAATAAAGAACCGCGACGGTGGGCCGCCCTCGGGCCTCCTGCTCGGACGTTGCGCAAGCGAGAATAACGAGGAGACAATTGACGCCGCGTCCCGGCCATCATTTTTCCCCGCGGGTGATTGACAAAATAATTACGTTGTCTGCGCGGACAATTAATGAACATTAGGGCCGCGATTGATATATGCTTGCACACGTGAACTGTCGGGCCCCCGCATGCTGCGCGTGCATACCGAGGAGGAATAATCGAGAGAGGTGTCCGGACGCGCTCGAAGACAGTCGCTCGAGTGTCGTAACCAGTTTTCGCGGTGGAAGTTCGGTTCGTTGGGAACCGTTCGCGAGGCGTAACAAATGATCGCGTCTGCGCCGGGTGATCGTGGTCCCGATCGTTGTTGGGACGGGTCTCTTTATCGAGGCATCGGACGTTAGTGTATCATCGTCGTAATAGACGAGAAATGGGCGAGGTCGAGTGCTGCGTGGAACCGTTTCACTCGAATTCGCGTTGCGATTTCATCTAAATCGAGCGCCCCGAATTAGTCAAAATCGAATCGGGAATTCCATCTACGCATCGACGCGTATCCATCTGAACAGCGTGTCCAGCTCCGTAAACTGGTTCACCTTCGAATACGAGCCATTGACGTACGACTAGCCGCGACGAATATCCCAGCGACTCTATCCGCTGGAGCGTCGCGGCGAGCTCGAATTCGCGCGTCGCGGCGCGGTCCCGAGGCAAACGAGAATTTTCGAAAACTGCCGTGCAACGAGAGGAACGCGGCTGAACCGAACGGCGCGCAATATGTATATCGGGGCACCGCGCGATTCTATCGGTCGAGCCGACGCGATGTCGCGTCCCGCGGCTCTGTATTTCGCAATATTATCTCCAAGTGCAAGCGCATCGATCCGTTCCCCCTTTCTCTGCCCCCCGTCCCGCCCCCGTCCGTTCCTCCGCGTAGAAATCGCGGTGGCTTCTCGTACCTTAACCATTCAATCTTTGAATCACAATAACAGCAGCCCGTGATGTATAGCGCCGCGACTCCCGCATTAACATAGGATCCAAATATGTAATCCCAGACATCGCTGGCGGCCATCTGATATGTTCATTATATATTATACCGGGGTAGAGGAGGGCCGTGTATGCCTCATGCACCGCCGCCGCGGAACAAGTAGGCGCGCGGCGAACCGACCCACCCCGCCACCCTTTTCTTGCATCGCGCCACGGTGCAACGCGTCTAGTTAGATGCATTTCAGGTGCGCACACGTGCACGCGAATGCAGCCTCGAGCCGCGTTACTACTCGTCGTACTTTCAGCGCGCAATAATAAAGGGAAAAGCTGCACGAGCTCACGGCCGAAAGGGAGAAAGGGAAAGGGATTAATTATTGCCGCGTCCCCGGCGAAATTTACAAATTAAATAGCGCGACGCGCGCTGCTCCTCTCTCTCTCGCGCGATAACATCTCGACGAGCGTAACGTCCGATCGCGGACGATCGCGTTTTCGTTGACAGAATCTTCGGGCCGCTTTACGCGTCGCAGAAGCGACGTCGAAGGCTCGATCGAGCAAGAAACGCGATGCCATTCGACACCCTCGGAGCTTTCGGTGACGACGCGCGATCGGCCGATCTAACGGGAGAAATGAAAATGCCCGGCGCAAAGGCGTACGCGCGTACGTGAAACTCTTTGTATGGAAATCAGCCACGAATTCGGACGGAATTTATTTTAGCATTACGCGGCGCCGCGCGTTTTCCATAGCCAGCGCCGCGCGGGGTGGAAATAAAAACGGGCGATCGTCGAGTGTGGGCGCGAAATCGATCGCCCCACGTCCCCTTTTATTATTAAATCTGTTTCATCGGCGAAATAGTAGGCGCGAGGATGCACTTCGGCGCGTCGCCGGAGATCGTAGGATAAGGAAGGCTCGCGTCGTGGACGCGCCACCAGATTCCCATCGGCCGATCGGGCTGGACGCGCAAAAAAATCGACGACCGCCTTGGAATGCTTTTAAAATGCTAAAATGATCGGTGGCGAGCGATCCGCCGGCGATGGCGCGCCTCCTTTCTAGCCGAGGAAGTGCACGACTGCTCGTTCGACTATTTCCGTCGAACTTCCAACGCGGCTAGACGGCCACGTCCCAACTTCGATATATCGCCGATTTAACCTCTTTAGGAATTACTCTGAAACGCGGAAAAATCTCTAACTGTAAAATCGGATAACATATTGTCCGCGTTGCCGTAGGACAACATTTCTGTTTTACTCCTTCGTTTCGTTTTTATTCCGAACAACTCTAATTTATACGTGGATATGTCCAAAACGGAGGAATCTCCACGAAGATTCGCTAAACGCGCAAGCGTAAATAATTTTACTGCTATTATTTACACCCCATACGCGCGTATGTAGCAACACGTAAGAATATATGGTGCGCTACAACCCCGAAACTTCGCTGTCCTCGTCCAAACAAGAAGGCCCTCGTCCTGAAACGAACCGACAAGGGAATGCTATTTGAAACGAGTTCCACGGGTGATATCTATTGCCCAGCTCGAAGAGCCGATTCGTTCCTCGATCTAGCTCGAGGAACAGGGTTCTCCCGGAGCCCTTAATTCACACAGGTGGCACACACGTATTTGTATTCGGTAAAAGCCCCCACCGTGCACCTTTCTCCGTCCCGCTCTCTCTCCCTCTCGACAGGAGATAGGGCCCGTTCTGTCGGGAGACATCTCGTACGCCCACCTCGTGTTAGATAGAATCTTTACACCGGCAGCAGCGGCAGCGGAACAGGGGCGAGCCACCCGGTGCGATGAACCGCGGGCGTCATCCATTTCGCCGGAATAAAAGTTTCACGGCGCGCGAGACCGTTCCGTTGAACCGTCCTCCGAGAGGTGTCGGCAGACAATGTGACGCGCGATTACCCAACGTCCCCACGAACGTCCACGAACGGCCCCGAATTACGGATGGAAACGCTCCTTTCTCGCGATCTGGAATTTTATATTAGTCCTTCGGCTATTCACGATGGACAGAGATTCGATGGTTGAGAATCGACAGAGAATTCGTGATTCAAACGAGATCTCTTCAAAAGAGCTTCGAAAGCGTCAGCTTTATAAACAGCTGACGCGGAAGTCGAAGAGAAACAACACCCTTGACAAAAGAGAATTTTCATTGTGGCCACGAAGTCGCAAAGATGGACGATCGTTCGGGTCGTCCGTGGTGCGATCTGGTATTCCACGACAATGGACACCAATCAGTGGAAAGCGTAGTGTCGAGTCGCCTCTAATTGTGCCGTCGTGACAATGGCGAAAATGACATGGGCGTGAGGTTCACTTAAACCCCGTGTCCGGGCCTAGGTCGACGTCTAATGGGTTTTGTATTTCGTCGATTAACGTTTGCGAATGACATTCATAGCCCTCCTTCCCTGGCCACCCCGAGGTGTCCCCGTGCTCCCGCGAGCCCAGGAGGAATATTCATGGCGGTGTCGTTAGGGGTCCGAGTTTGCGGTGCTCCGCGTTACATCCGTCGAACAGACCCGAGCAGCGTGTTCACCCCGAGAAGACGCGAGAGAGCCAGAGCCAAGGGTCGACGGGAGGGCGCGAGGAGGACGGACGACGCGACAGAGAGAAGCCACGACGCTTCCACCGAAAGATACCACCGAAGGAACTGGTTTCATCCCTCTTCCTTCCCTTCTGGCTCTCCTGGCGTTCCTTTTTATTTCCACCTCTCTTTCTCCTCGGGCGTTTCTTTCCGTACGTTCCAGCAAAGCCAATGGGTTATATTATATATATATATAGCGTTGGAAGCTCGAAAGAGCCGAAAAAACGAAGGGGTCTACGGCGGAACCGAGATTCACAATGAGAATTGAGTTTCATAACCGGGCCACGCGGGGCACAATGAGACGAAATTGCGTTACAACGAGGGTCCGGATTTATTATATCGCCGGTCCGCGTGTGCAGCGGGTTTCGCACCGGAGGTAGGTACATGTGTTTCCTCCGTCGTCGCGGCCGGAGGAAATAATTACCCGTCGCCGCGACGCGCCGCGTTGCGCCCTGTCGAGAGAAAGGGATGGCGGAAGGAAAAGGCTGGAGGGGCGAGGGAAAGGGTGTCGATAATGGCCCCATAATTTCGGGACGCCGACTTCTATCGCGTCACGCCCCGAACCGATGTCAGAAAACGTGGAAACGAACCGACGGAGAACCGTTGCGGAGAAGGGTTGTTTCATCGCGTAACGCGGTTTTCTGAAATTTTTATTCGTCGCGATTTGGATATTTTCAAGCGCCAGACGACAAGTAGCAGCTTTAAAGTGACTGCAATTATGAAGCAATCGATACAGATTTCGTCGAAGGTTTTTAAAAAACATCGGGCAGTTGATCGGGGGACGCAGGGGTGACAAATTATAGCGTGCGAATCTGTCGCACGACCGAACAACAGATCCAAGGCCGGACCCACCTACTTCCCAAGTGGAACTATCGCCCATTCATAGCACGGTCATCCATTCACAGATACCGTTGCGATCAATGGTGTACCGTTACGAGTAACACTTCCTCGTGGACCTTGATTGCGTGGGAAAACAAACTCCCGTCGACTAATTGCCAATCCATTCACCGACTCGACGATTTTTGTCATCCCCGTCCCCTTTGTGGCTCAAACCTAATCATTCCAGTAAACTGCGTCAGAAAAAAGTGATTTTACCGTATATATTGCACGATTTGTTCGATCTCGAACTTTTGTCGTATCTTTCAAAGAAGGTTTCCACCCTTGTCGTTTAAAAAACACACCCTCGAAATCCTAAAGCTAACGTAACTAATTACAATCGAATATCCCAAATGCTTCTTAAATATCTTCAAGCTGGAATCTCAAACCCACCCCCGATGTCTGTCTCTGTGCTTCCAAAAAGGATTTCGAACCTTATCGATCTCGATCGCCCACTAAGAACCATTCCAAAGCAATCGTACGCGTTTCGAAGCTCCCCAGCGCGACTCAATTCGCCAGCAACCAACCCCGTTGCTCCTCGACCGCGCCGCGATCCCGCAGACGAAATAATCCGTGAAATCGGTCAACCAGACGTCGCGTTCGAGCGGTCTCCTCCAAACGGGGAGACGAAACGAGGCCCCTGAAGAACAGGGCGGACGCCGCGAGCAGAATTCTTCGACGTCGTCGGGGCGCAACGACGCGTGCAAGGGATCGGCCTCCTCTCGACGCGGCGGTGGCGAACCGAGGACCGCGTCAGTGGTAGGAGGCAAAGGGATGGCGAGCACGGAACAGCTCGGGGACACTCGAAACAGGCCAGAATGGGTGAACAGGAGCGGAAGGGAGGAGAAGATCGCACTAATTCGGGGAGACAGTGATCGCGGTGACCTCGTGAAAAGCGATACCGAGCCATGGGACGATCGACGAGGACCACGGGAGGACGTGTTACGCATCTGCGGATCATCCGGCGTACCGATGCGATGGATGGGGATCATCGAGGGTTTTTCATTCTCGGTGGGGGCCACGGGGAGGGGCGGAAAGCCGGCAGGAGCAATGAATGACATAATTGAATTTCACGCAGCGCTGATTCCCTGGCCCAGGACCGCGGCGCACCGCCGTAGCGACCGCCGATCTCCCAGGAATCCTTTCCCGAGCCTGCCGGGGGACTTCCGGGGGTTTCACTCGGAGGACCTAGCGCCAGCTCTCGGGCAACCGGGAGCAGCGAATTTCACCACGTGTTTTTCGAAGCTTACCGAGTTTTAAGGTTTTCACGGACCGATTTTAAAGCTGGTTCATTCGACTACAGAAAGGGTTGTAATATAATGCATATAATTCAATTTCGAAGGAAATGGACAAAACTACGCGGTTCATTTAGATCGAAAAATGTTTGAAAAGCCGTGGAAAGTATCCGAATGTGTTTTGAAAACTTCGGTCGTGAACTTTTTTTACTATAAATTTGAGAAAAGAGTTAGGAGGGAGAAATCGTTGAAAATCTCCCAGGGAACACAATCGATCCCGCAGGCTTGCAAAATAGGCGTCGCTCGCGAGCAGAGCCGTGGCTCGCAGATCCATCCAGCCGGGGCTACGCTATACTTACACGATGTGTGTAAGGAACAAACGCGGCGGATGAATAGTGTTTCGTATGTTCCGTCATTGACTGTAATAGCGGGGTGGAACCCCCAATAGACGCCGCTCGTATTCACAGGATTGAACGCGCACCGTGAGCATTTAGCGCTTTCCCATTGTCCGTTTGTCCGGATGTCAGCATCACTCTCTGATTGGCGGAGAGTGATGCTGACATCCAATCGCCATTGAAAATCGTTAACTGTTGACTGTGGGGTCAACCTGCCGGGCATTCAGCCTTTCCTCTCTCCTCGTTTCCCCTAAATAAAGCGGGCCTGGCTAGTCACAACATCTCGGAACAAATTGCTCGAGCCATCTCTCACGAACGTTCCTCATAATGGAACCGGAGAGTTCATCGGACGTAAAATATTTCACAGCGCCCAGTGGAACAAAAACGGAAAATCTGATCCGGACGAAATCGTAACGAATCGCGCGATCCCTTAATCCAGCGAGGAAAAAACATCAAACACCCTGCAACCGGAAGGGTGGATGTCGGGGCGAGAATATTTTCAGAGGACGCGAGATCATCAAAGAGCAATCGATAATCCATCCACAGAGAGGATAAACTTTCTCCTAGCGTCGTAGCTCTAGCCGCGACAGGGGCGGATTACGCGCGCAATCGGTTCACCTGAAAGAGGAAAGGGTTGCGTGCACCCTGCACGGAGGCTACGACCGCTTCTGAAACGTTCTGTTTCCATCGTTCGACCATACGTGTCAGACACGTCGTTTCTCTCCTGTAAGGGACCAGGGGTGCGTATCCACACCCCTTCTTTTTTAATCTAGCCATTGTGATGGTAATGCACAGTGTTAGTTTCACGGGCTGCGAAAGGGGTAGGGGCGGGGGATAGACATTGTATCGTGCGCGAGGAGGGGCACGCAGTGCTCCGCGTGTATGCGTGCGCGCCTCTATGGAGCCGCAAGGACTGCTCTAATTTCAAGGGGGGTTTGTTTTACGAGCACTTCAATCCCACGGAAAGCAATACGGGCTGAGTAGGACCTGACGTCGTTGTAAACAATTCGTTCACGGGTTCTCTCCCTCCGCCTGCCGTTCCGCCGCGAGCGCGACGAGCAGAAAGAGCTGGTAATATCAAATAGGGAAAATTTCTTTTGACTTTTTTACGCGACCGTTACGCGCACAATGCCGAGGCCGGGGCTCTTCTCTTTCGATACCCCGGGGCCGCCGGAGAGTTAGACGTTCCATCAATCTTGAAATTGCGCCGTTTCGAATTCCGGAAGAGGGTGATTAATGGGACTCGCGACGCTCGACGATTCCGCTGGCTCGCAGCCTCTCCCGTTGCCGGATCGCTGCGGAGGGTGACGACTTCTTAATTCCTCGAAAATTAGCCTTCTTTCGCAACTATTATATACCTTGAAGAATGCCTATCGAACCATGGGAAGCGTAGAAATTGGTTCTGTTGCTCCGATCGCTTCGATCTGTTTAACCAAACGAGCTCAAAAATTGTTCAAAAATTGAATACAAAAACCAGTTTCGCGGAGGAAGGATCGATTCAGAGAAGTATTCACCAGACGGAAACGGTGTACACTGCTCCCTTTAGTGTACCCGGTGATCGTTGAAAAAAACGCCGCGAGTATGTACCTGCTGAGGCGACACGTCCAACAAAAGGCGCGGAATATCATCAGTTTCAGCGATACCCGAGACAAAACTCGGCCGGCAGTCGGAACGAAAGCAAGGGTGCGGAGGCAGGGCCGAAAATCCGGCGTTAAAAAGCACACCCGCCGCTATACGAGTCGCCTCGACAATGGCCGCCGCGTGGAAAAGTGTCCATAACCAACAAGGGCATGCCCGGCGACAATGGACATTCGAAGAAACGTATGTTTGCGCCGCACAATGCCGGACAAAGGAACGATCTAAGTGCCTACATGTTGCACACAGGCCTGCCCACAAATACCCGGATGTCTGCCCAATGGGTCTTGACGGGAGTCGCGTCACCGGCTGTCTCGGGGAAACGTCTTCGAACGGTGAAAGAAAACGGCTCGCCGCCAGATGACCGGAGGACCTATCGCTTTTATCCGTTAAATCGCTCTATTCGTCGCCACTGTTCGTTACAGAGAAGAGCGAGGATTACACGGTGCCAGCCGTGGAACCTGTAGGTTCCACGTGTTTGGCTGGAATTGTGGATCGAGGATGCACAATGGTGCACTCTAGCTAATTTTTAATCCATTTTGGTATTGCTCTATTCCTAACGCGAAGCATGACATGTCTTTGAGATAGAAGCAGACTTTATACCGTAATATATGAGAAAATTGCTGTCGAGGAAAATGGTAACCGACACCGAGGCCAATAAATCTATTCGACGAGATGGACCAGGACAACGGGCGTGTATGCAAACAAGAGGCTACCAGCAAGCGCAGAGTTCGCGCGTTAGACCCCAATAGGATCGACAATTAGTTAGAAGAAACCTTTCGGCCGGCCCAACAAGCCGTGCCACCTAAAAGCTTGCCGAGCGGCGTCCATAAAACTGTCCCTTTAGAAATGAAATTGAATCAGAGAGAAACGTCCCCGTCTCTCGCCCCTCATTAACGCGAGTCGTACAAAACGAGACACGGGCCTGTTGGCGCGGCGGAACAAGGCGAAACAGAAAGAAGACCCATTAGTGTACGTACAACGGGGGTCTCGCCGGGTAGCGGAAAGGTCAGGGCGAGTAGATTTATGGTGTTGACGGCCGGGAAGATGGCGGGGAGGAAGAAGAAAGCGGGCGTTTACCGACGTTTCGGAAATCGTGGTGACCGGGGACCGCAATATGGAAATATTGCTGGATCGTGGGGTCCCCTCGCTTTTAATGGGCCCCGCGTTGTAAAACCGAACGGCCGCGGCGCGGAGAGCTTTCCAACGCTGTAAACAGTGCTTTCGAAGCAGTAAACACCCAGCGAGCGTATACACGAACGCCCTACGCGTTGTCCCGTCCCGCAATAAACGTCCGCGCCCGCACCTCA
This sequence comes from Xylocopa violacea, assembly GCA_963969225.1. Classification (NCBI taxonomy): domain Eukaryota; kingdom Metazoa; phylum Arthropoda; class Insecta; order Hymenoptera; family Apidae; genus Xylocopa; species Xylocopa violacea. The sequence goes on from CAXAJV010000002.1 coordinate 39,246,287, forward strand.
CCTTTTAATGTCTTAAGTGGATTCCCGTCCGTTGACTTCTTGACTCGACGATGGACGCGCGCAGGCCCCCTTCGAGAGCGTGCTTTACGACGGGATTTTTTGGCGTTCGTCTCCCTCGGTCCTGGCAACTATTTCCGTCGGGGTGACGGAGGTATGCACCCTGCTCGGGGGTGACAAAAGCTTCTTCTTTTATGGATGGACAGGTAGGTTTGGAAATTTTCGCTGCGACGCTTGGACAGCTTTGCGAAGGTAATCGTATTATGCGTACGGAGGAAATTTATTAACGCGAGTCCATTTTTCGGGTTTATGGTCGGTAATTAGTTACTGCAGCAGGCGCGAAACGAGAGGACAGCCTATATGCGTTGTAATATTAGAAATAAAATAGTTTGTAGAAAAAATAATGTTAAAATTCGGCGTTTTTGGTAGGAAAATTTGGAAGAATGCCGATTTTCTGCGTCAACGCGAGCGAATCGACGGCGCGTGTAAATCGCGTCTGAAAAAAAGAGACGAAAGCTTGGAAAGGCGGGGGGACGGAGCGAGAAGGAGAAAAGAGGGACAGGGGTGGCGGTGGCGAGGCAAAAGCGAGGCCTTCGAGCCCGGTCACCGTTGATTCGCGCTAATTACAGCGTTTTATACCACTCGAGCTCAAAGAGGGTATTAGTCGAGGCGTTGTAAAAATTCCGTGTGTTCTCGCTACGGTCCGTTGTTCGAAGGGAACAGGCGAACAACCCGGCATCCACCACCACCACCCCAGTCTCTACCCTGTAAGACCAGTAGGCAATTGCGCCACGCAACAAAACCACCCTCGCGTTCACGATGTTTATGTTCCTTTGACGGCGACCACGGAACCCTCGCGTTTCCGCGGTAATTATTTATATATCACGATAGAATTATATTTTAATTTCCCTGTTAAGATCTCGAGCGACGCGAAAGCCGCCGGTATGAAACGGTTCGTTATTCTTTTTATCTAATTTGCTGCTCCGAGAGGGAACCTGCGAGCGAGATATTTTTACAATTTTCCAGACGAGTCTAAAGATGAGTTGAGAGTTCTCTGAATTTTTCCAAAATTCTCTTAAAGACCTCGCAAGCTCGCGGAAAATGTAAAAGTTGCTTTCGTCGAGTCAACCGCAATCTTTCTACGCGAGCCGGAAGAAAAAACTAACTTTGAAAGTGTCCAGAAACTACACCAAAGTACTTTCCAGTCTCATTTACGGCTCTTTCCAGCCAGAGTCCGCTTTGAGCCGGACGACCAGTGGCGGTCGCCTCGTCTGTCGTCGCAGCCACCCCCGCGGCAGAGAAGTCACCACGTCAGCCCTTCTTCCGCGGGGTCGCTTTAATTAATTACTCGCTAGTTCTGTGCGCGGGACTTTCTCGCTTTGAGGCCCTGCGGTGTCTCGCATCGTCGAGCGAAACCTTCAGGAACCCGTCAGAGCCGCTCTCCGCGCGAAGGCGAAGAAAGTGCGCCGAGAGGAGGCTGAAGGGGTGGCGAGCGTGCACGTTAAACGGCCAGGTATTTACAGAGGGTCGTCCCGGTCGGGTACTTAGCTATCGTCACCACCTTTTTTCAATGCCAATTAGCGTCGCCTTCGCTCGGGTTGTTTCGACTGCGCGTAATCCCCGGAGGAGAAGGACGGAGGAATAAAAAACAGAAAAGCAGCGGACCATTCGGAGGAAGGGTCGCCACTTCCACCCAGTGGAATAACCCGTTACTTTGTTCCTGAGCAATAACGACGAATTATGGTTGTGAGCTGTGGCTACAGCCTCGTATCGCGGCGAATCAATTGCGGGAGGCTTCTGAACGCGTGTTCGCGTTGACATCAGTCAACGCCCCGAACGGAAGGGTTGCGGTGCGGATTCAGCGTCGAAGATTTCTGCGAAACGATGAATTTTCAGGAGCTTCGGAAAGGTGGAGCGACTTCGTCGTCAATTAATTAATGCGAGTATTCTAAACATCGAAGTTGAACTATAAGAATATACCAAGAGATACAGGGGTGTCAAGATCAACCAGAAAGATCTGCAAGCTCGCGACAAACACGACTAAATCATCAGATTCGAGATTCACCGAGGGACTTCTCCCACTTCGGCGAGAAACAAACGAATTCGCGTTTCTTCAATTACCCACACCCGGCGCGTTGGGTGTTACTCGGGGAATAAGCGATCCAGGAGCGCACGAGGGCCGCTTAACAAGTTAATAAGTCGCATCGCGCACGCGCAGGCGTTCGCGCGAGTAAACGCGAATGCTGGCTCGCGTCAGGGCTTCCTTTCGGTCGCGCGAAAAACGGTTTTATGGCTGGTCGAAGAAGGGTTCGCCGCGAAATTCCCACTCGTCCTCCTCTCTCTTCCTCTTCCACCTCATCCCCCTGACTCCAATCACGGAACACTCCGCCCCCCATCATAATTGGCGTCGAACCCTTTGAAGTCTGGCGCTCCTGTTTTCAATCTTTTCTGCGCGCACGACCGCCGCGCGTTCGTTCTTCACCCTTTTTTGTTGTCGGGTGTCGGTGTTGCGCGGCGGCCGGGATTTCGAAATCCGCGGGCAGGGGTTGCGCTTCGAATCGCGGCGCACCGCAACCCCTGGATAACACGGCCGCGTATCAACGGCCGCCGCGATTAAGGGTCGACCCACCGTGATCAAATTAGAGAAATTAGCGATCCCTCTTTTTCACCGGGGAATTCAGAGAGAGGGGTCTTGATGATTGGATTGCGCGAAAGTCGCACTTGAAATACTGTTTTTGGTCACCCGGAGAGAAAGGCGTGCTTGGCCTCCGGGTGAGCGAAAATTAGTCGTCATTGGCCACGATACGTGCCCTCTATCGTTCGCAGAATGACACTAACTATTCGCTCCGCGTCTAATTACTCTGGCATTCTTCGACTTGCGATGTTAACGCTTCACCCAAGAGTCTCGGGAAATTTCTAATTATGTAGATATTCCACGCATCTTTGCGTACCTTTTTTCATTGAACTAAAGTTCCTCGTGATTGAAAATTAACTCTGGACTTCATCTTCAAGAGAACAGACGAAGTTTGAAAATATAATCGACGGTAAACCAGACGTGCAATGTGAAATATTGTCAAAGAGGGAGGGTGCGACGCCACAAAGTTGCTGACATCTTTGGGCCGTAATTAAGTCAAGACTGCTGCTACTCGACTAATAAACACGCCTAAACGCGCGGGGGTAGTTTCTCCGCGTAGAACGCGGCCAGGCGTTAACGAGCCAACCTCGGTCTCGCGTTGGTAGACGGAAAGAACCCGCGACCAAGCCTCGAGCGAGGGGTGGTCGGTGGCGTGGGCGTTCGACAAAGTGGCAGGTCGCGTACAATTAGAGTTATACGGTTCTCGCCTGCTTTTTAACGTCTTAAACAGAGGCAGTCGCTTGAAGTGACGGAAGAGAGTAAACCAGCGTCGCATCGGAGGCGCGAGGATAAAAAAAAAGAAGAGGAGAAGGAGAGGAAGAAAGGAAGGGGTTAGAGCGGTGGGAAAGGTGGTGAAAAAGGCAGACGCGCGAGGAATCCGTCGTTCCCTCTGATCTTTTTCCATGGCTCTTCTCCCTCTGTCCTCTTTCCCGACACCCACTTCTGTACGTGTGTCTCCTACGGGCGTTGCCGCGGTTCGTTTCGCCTCTTTCTCTTCACGGCTGTGTGCCGCCTCACACTGGGCTTCAAACTCCTCTTTCTAGGTTGACACCTTGCGATTCTTGCGCCGCTTTCACGCGCTCGCCTCGCGCGGCTCGCTGGGCTCTAAAATCGGCCTGTTGAAAGCATTTAATTAAAGCGAGCTACCCGCGCGGCGATGGAACAGGGAAAACTGGGCTCCCGGGTGCGAGAACGACGCTCCCGCGGGTGGGAGCGGCGCGAGAAAACGGATCCAACGGTGGGATAAGGAACGAGATAATCAAGGACGACGACGGTTGGATGCCGCGCGCACGTGTGTCTCATACCGTGGGGTGTGCGCTGCGGCTGATGGCACATCGGCCATTGGGGGTGGCGCGAAACTGCGAAACATTGTCTCTCACCGCGGCGTGTGCAAGCTGCCAGGCATTTACTTAATTAGAGGCCAAACCGTACGTCTGCCGCTTAGGGGGAGAAAAACGCCGGAGGGATGAACTGTGGCGCTCCACGGTTTTGTGCGACCCACCAGTCAGAGATGCGTTTCAAGGACAATTTCTGCGGATGCCTGTGTATTTTAAGAAACGGGAATGCTTATTGTCCCTTGGATCGTTGGTTCGTTGCTTTTGGTAGAGGAAACGCGTTTAAATGGTTCTTGGTTCGCCTTGGAATTCGAACTAGCTAAGGTACGAACAGATTTAGACGTCCAAACTGAAACGTAAACACCAGAACGATCAATTAAGCAAATTCGAGACACCAGCTAGCCCCAAAGCTACCCTGAAATGGTAGTTCGAAAAGTTTCTGTTTCCCTTTTAAACCGGCCCGCCTTGAGGTGCCTCAAAGAATATCCTCGCATTGATCGGTTAGCCTAGGTCTTTTCTCGGTCGTTTGTTTGTCGCTTCGCGACAATGCGTCAGGAATACCGGCGGAGCGGAGTTTTCGACGCCCGCAGCGAGTGGACACCGCCGCGGTGGTGTTGCTGTCTACTCTAACGAGAGAAGGACGAAGAAGACGTGGAAGAATAAGGAAAAATAAGAGGCAGAAGAGAGGAACGATGGAAGGGGCCAGCTGAAGAGCACCTGGCAGAGATTCCGCCACTGCGAGACTCTGCCGCGGCATTATATTTGGTGACAATGGATGAAAAACATGGCTTCGCACAACTCGCGCACTCTCCTTTTCTGGACCTTCTTTATTGCCGGGGATAATGTCCCTTTATCCCTTCACGGGACCTAGGACTCGTTTCGCCATTGTAAGCGGACACTTCGCTAGAGCCTCGAGACAGCGTCTATCCATCGGTGACCTTTTCTTTTTCCCACCTTCCCCTTGTTCCGCGAACTATCGCCGAACGCGCATCGAACGCGAGGATAATTCTTGGCTCCTCTCGGTGGAAAACTATTCTTTGGGCAAATGATCGAACTCTCGAGGAATTCCATTTCTTCCGTCTACTTGTGCCACGAGCTCGGGGATGACCATGAGCCAGCATAATGTAGAATGAAGCGCGAACACTGGAGGCGCCAAATGACCCCAAAACGTGTACATTCGAGGGTATCGACAGTTTGTCATTTCGACGGAGAATAGGGGATGTTAGGAGACTGTAAACCAGGCCAGATTCGAGATGAACAAGGGAAGCCATAATTCTTGAACATTTCAGACCCAAATTGGAGGCATTCGGTGTACAAACCCGGACGATTTCACCGCGGTCGGAACGAGGAGCACGCAAGGGGGGTGAGACGTAACTCCGGGGTGCAACCCTTTCCAAGGTCCGCCGGAATATTGCTTGACCTGAAGGGTTCATTGTACGGATTCCTCAGTCAACGAATAATTCCGCTCATGAAGACTATTAGGACCGTAAAAGCGACCGGACAATCGAACGGTACGGTCGGCGCATTGTTAAACGTCGTCACCGACAAAACGGGCCGACTTTCCGTCGAAACATTTGCATCCCCGTCCATTGTTCGCGAAATTGACGGCAATTCTGTTTACCATTCCACGCAAGTGGATCAGGGCGATTGACTTTTACGATTCGAGAAAACCTGGCTCCCTTTTTTTCTGACCTGCGCCACGACTGGCGGAAAAACGTCCATTGTGAGAGCCACGGAGACGCGACCCAAAACTCGACATCTTCCCTAATTGTGTCCTCGATTTATTGTATCCTTTGCACGCGGCCGGCAATAAACAACGCGTACGCATCGAGGTTTTCAGCGGGGTGGAGAAAAACCACCGTCGGAGCGGCGAACACGGAACAATCTCCGCGACAGGCACCGTTTCGCGAAGCGGAGTGGCACGTGAGCCGCAAGAATATTCCCTCTTCGGATCGAACCGGTGGCCGGGAGGAATTTTTATTATGCCACGTACGCGGGTGTCCGCTGGACAATGAATACAAATTCCCCCGTCGGAAAAGAACACCAGCCCGACCAGCAGCGACGGAGCCGACGTCAGTGCTCGACGGTGAAACAACCACCAGCCACGCTTGTCCGTCCCCTTTCGCCGCGCGCGCGTGTCCATCCCTTTGGTCCCGGTTTTCCTGCACCGTGTAGGAGAGAGAGAGGGTGAGGAACAGCGGGGGAGGGGGTTGGCCGATAATGCTGTACAATGACGGCCTCCTAACCACCCCTCTGTCTGCGGGTGTGCCGCCGCGACGGCTGCAGCGTTCATAAACGGGAAAAAGTCGCGGCCGCCCACCGTCAATGCTGCTAACCGTGCACGGATGAAAAGCCACGTATCTTATCGTCGTCAATCCGCGCACGAAAGCATTCAGCGTCGGCTATTCTATCGGCTCGGCACCGCGCGAGGGGCGGAGGAGCAAAGAAAAAAAAACAAATACGTCGAACAATCCGACACGACGGCTGGATACGCCCGGATAAACCAGCGTAATTAAATGTACCGCGGATATTCCGGACGCTCGCTGTTCGGAACCGTGAATACGCCGGTCGGCGGAGAGAAAAGAACCAGAAGGTGAGAGACGCCTGCGTGCGGAATCAAAAATTCCCGATGATTTTTCTGAAAATACTTGGCTGATTGTATGGAATGAGGCGCGCCGTTTCTCGAATTCCCGCGTAGCCGCGAATATTCGCCGCGGGTTATTGTCGCGATCCCGAGGGGCGATCGAAACTCGCCGGATCGACGGGATTTCGTTACGTCGCAGCGCGATCCGAATGGCTGGTGATTGCGAGGGAAGAAATCAGCGGCCCGAAAACCCGCGCGCTTTCTTAGTTTCCATCGTGTAATGGGAATGTAAATTATCCAGGGGCCAGTCGAACCCCCATTGGCCGCATCGAGTCCGCGCGATCCACCCGGCCAGGCTCGGTTCGCGATAAATCCGAAGCTGAAACTATCGACGGGAATAACGAGGAGTAGGACGAATGGCGCTGGTAGCCCTCCTTTTGTCGGATGGAACGAGGCAAGCCTCTCTTGCCTAGAGGTACGTGTACAGGAGAGGGATTGTACCGAGTCGGCCGGTGTACATCGTTGAAAGAAGTCAACGCTGGTTCTTGGACGTTGTTTTGGACGTTCTCCAACATGCTGATATAGGGTTCGCGGCCGGCCTTCCGTAGCACGTGGATCATGGACGATGCCCGGAGATTCGAAACGAAGCCGGTGGCCGTGGCCAGGAGTGGAAGAGGGCGGCGGTAGAGTCGGTACCGGGTGGTGGCATTACAAAAGCACGGAGGCCTTCGATCGACCAGTCATCTAGGCAACAATGCAGCTGACAATGGGCAGCGGGCCAGCAGTGTTTCATTAAAACATGCATTGAATTCGAGAGAGCCGACGAATTGGCTGAAACCGAGAGAGCCGGACCGGACCGAAACCCATCCCAGCGCTACGCTCTCACGAAGCTCCGCCGCTCCTGGACCCCGGGGTGGTATCAGGTTCGGTCGAGTACGAACGACGGTCATGTCTGATTGAAATGTCGAAAAGTCCGTTTCTCCTCATCCTACCGGACCTCTCCGACCCTCCCTCTTCGCCGTTTGTTCTCCGCCCGTTGTTGTTGTTGCCGTTTGTTTCGTTCGGTAGGAGAGAAAGGACCAAGCGGGAGGACAGTGGAGAGATCGAGGTTCGAGGAGAGGAGAGGACCAGGGGCTTGTCCCGGGTTAAATTGGAATTGTCATGTGAGGGAGAGCGAGGCGAATCAAAAGAAAAACAACTTGTATAGGATTGAGTTTAATTGTGACCCGGTCCATCCTATACACGACCAGCCAGCCCTGCTTCTCTCTCTCCCTCTCTCTCTCTCTCTCCCTTCTTCCGCCTCCTCCGCGCCGTGCCGCGCGCCCCGTCGACGAATCCGCGACCCCTTCTGGGTGGTACTCGCCACCGTCATCGTCGCAAACCAGAGTTGGCGAAAGCACCGACGAAACGGACTCGCTACCGAGTCCGACTGTGGCTCGGGGAGAAAAAGCCGAAGAAAGAGCAGAATAGGCCGTTCGGGGAAGGGAGTTCGGTTGGGGTGGAAGCAATGGAGGTCCTATCGGAAACTGCTCCCGATAAACTGGTAATTAGAAAACCGTTGTCTCGTACCTCCAAGGAGCGCGGCTATTCACCGTTCTTTCGTGCATTTAACACGGTCGAGGTTAGTCATCTGGAAGCTTCCAAAGGGAATGTTTAACGTCGATCAACGTCGAAGATGTAACGTTCAAGGTCACCCCGCGGAATCACCAGGCTACGATAGAATCACGAAATTTTATTGGGAATATTGGACAATTAAACTTGCGCAACGTAGAGACGTGACATCGTCGACGATTGAATTACCGTTAGAGTACAAGGATTACGATCAACCGCGGTCCGACAAAGGGTTAACGCGGTTCACGCGCCGCGTCTCGAGGATCACGGTCGTCGCGCGGTTTCTAAACGCGGCGTTGCAAAAATCGTTTCCTGAAATCCCCCGGAGGTTTATCGGTAGAATCGATATTCGCGATTGTTGACGCTTGACGTGGTCGCATTGCCCCGTCTTTTTCTCTCTAAATGAAGTTCTTTGTTGGCTCCGTCCGCAAGGACAGCCCTCAAGACAGTTCAACAATGAGCGCTCCCTGGACACAGCAACGCCGCCCTTTCCTTTTCCATCAGCCTCTCTTACCCTCTCTCTCTCTCTCTCTCTCTCTCTCTCTCACTCCCTTCTTCGTTCACGTTCTCCATCTCATCGCCTCCCTTACTCCCGTTCGCCTCTCTATTTTCGACGTAAACGTGTACCACCACTTATCCGTCTCTATCGTTCCCGCGTACAATCAGGTCCACTCGACTCCCGGCGCAATTTTGTTCTCAATTTTGTTCTACGTCGTCTTCGGCCCCGACAATCGGCAATAAGCCGCCCAACTGAGATCCAATTTAAACCGTTAATTACCACAGGAACCAGCACCCACGCCCCCCGCCCCGCACCATCTAGTTCACCCTGTTGTGTACGCTGCCCACCCACGCGGCGGTGCGCCCACCCCTCCTCGCCCTGCCGCATTCTCTTCCTTTCTCGTTCGCTATCTCCACCACCCTCTCCTCGCTGGTCCAACCCCACCTTCCACCCCCCACCCCTCATTCTCCGGCCACTGTATTTTTCCAATTTAAAATCCTATCTCTTAATTTCCTACGTGTCACCGCTACGTCTGGGGATTTTTATGGAAACGATGCTATCTCTCCGCTCTACACTGTTCCTATGCGAGAGGAGCGCGCGATACCCAGGGCTGCGCCTGCCGCCGTCGCCGATTCTATCGATGACTCGCATTTTTCTCTCGCGTTTCACTCGCTCCACGGCGATCTCGCGGCCCGCCTGCCTCTGCCAGCGACGAGGGAAATTGCGCGTAACAGTCATTCGATCCGCGCAGCCTGAAATCGACATCCCCGACGCTCGTCATTATGCCCGTTCGTATAAACGCGAGCCCGTTCGCGCAGCCTTTTTTTCGCCTCTAACCAAGTGCCGTTTAATTTCGCCTTCTGAACGCCGCGGTGCCACCTTGGATCGGCGAATTGTTCGGCCCTACCTGCGCGTGCTTTTCCTCTGCGTCTTATTATACGTGAAAACCTGGCTGGCACTCCCGAGAGACGCGCCGGCTGAATGGCGCGTCGAATGAGTCGAAACGGTTGTCGAAATAAAAAGAATTTCAACCGGAAGGCATTCCCCGAAGTACGAACGTTGGTAAAACGCTTCGAAGCGTTGCGCGGCTGCAACCGCAATCAGGAGAAACGCGGGTCTGCTTGAAAAATAAGTGGAGAGCGTACAATTTCGTTCTCTTCGTGGCTGCAACGCTTAGGAACACCCCGTGCCGACAATTAGGGGGGGCCGGAAAAACAGTAAACAGATAGGAAAGGGGGGTTGGAATCGCGGATGGCCGACAACGCTCCCCGCGGACCAAGCATCGCGAAGCAGCGGGCCAACGTCGGGGGCTGCGTTACCGCCATTACCAGTGGCGAGCGAGCCGGCCCTCCTGGTCCTCCGCCCGGTAATATCCACACCAGCAACAATCACGGATTAATGCCATTGTTCGCGCGTATCTACTCGAAATGTACGGGCGCGCAGGTCTATGGGTATATACGTTCGTGATGCATCGACAATGGGAGTGGGTCTGTTCGACGACCCAACGAGGTATTACCGACCGAACAAGCATGCAGTTTGTCCCCCATTGTCGCCTCTCGATACACTGGGAATAACGCCCACCCGCTGTATTTGCAGTATTCGGCACGGTTTCGTCCGGTTCGCTGTTTGCCGTCGGCCCCCGTCTTACTCGAAACATTATATCCGATTTGAAGGATGCCCATTGTCCCGTCATTGTGAACCGCGACGATCGGTAACGCGATCCGCGCGCGGTCGATGAAAAAAAATAAAGGGAACAAGGATCCGGGATTGTTGCGCGCCTTCTGTGGGGATGGTGGCGGGGTAAACGAGCGTTGCTTCTAGGGGAGGGAAGCTAGTTGGAAGTGCAGAGATGCAGGGACGTTTCATTTGTTTACGGGGTTTCGAATCGGAACGGGGCAACAAAAGGATCGAGATAGAAAGTATTCATAATCGTCGTGAAGGGTGCAGTAATTCCTCCGAATTAATTGGGAAAACCTCGAACGAGGCCGGCGATCGGCGACGGTAACCGCGGTCCACGGTCGCCTCGTGGCGAGGGTGCAGAGGGCGAGAGGAGAAAACACGGGGATGATCGCGTGCAGTAGGCAGAGCGCGGATTTGGCGCGGACTGAAGCGCATCTGCCTGTCATCCGTAGTGAGACCGCTTGTTGTTTCGCTGATCCCCGCATTGTGATGTCGCTTGTATACTTCATTGTTCCGCATTCGGCGTCCATTGTTCGCAGATTGTGTACACCTACCAACACCGACGTCCTGCGCCATTGCGCCGGGGCACGCATCTACGCGCGTACACGCGCATTCCTCCCCGTCTCCCTATTACTCATTTCCTACCACCCTTCCTCCTTCCGACCCATCCGCATATTTTCTATTATTTCCTGTTTAATGCGCCGTCTGCGTAAAACTCCGCGAAACGTTCCCCCGTTTTCCCGCCCTCTGTTTCCTACTATCTCTTCTATTTGTATCTGTGGAAGTCTTCGCGAAACGATAGTAAAACACCCCGGGCTTGTACTCGTCAGAATTGATATCCCAAATAAAAAAGGAAACGTTTGAACGACAGCGCGCGTTAAACTTTCAACGAAACGCGTTGCACGGACATATGGATGCGAACGAGAAATCATTCCTCGGTCGAACAATAAAATTCTTGAGCTGCCCGGCTCCTTTTAACTTCGACAAACAAAAGTTTAATCTATCGGCCGATCTATTCATTTCGTAGCCTCCCCGTTCTGTCCGTTTCATTTATCCCGCTCGCATCCGTGCTCGTGGGATTAGCCAGAGGTGTTCTCCGACTCGTCTCGAGCTGAGTGGATCAGCCAGGACTGTTTAGTGGCTCCTAATCGTCCCGAATTGGGCACAATGGCCCGGGATGCACCGTGCGACACATGCCCCCTCCCCTTTGTAAACGCACGATAGCGCAACCCCCTGTGATTCCCCGCTGATTCCTAACGACGGGATAAGACAGCGCGGTTCAATCGACTGGAAATCCAACTGGAGGGGCCCAGTCGAAACGATAGTTTTTCTCCCTTGTAACCATACAAAGCGCGGCTCAACGAGCCGGAGCGGGATCGGTTTCTAATTATTCGGAACACGTTCGACGCGTGTAAAGTGGAGCTTGGTGTAACAACTTGCTAGCGATAGCGAGGCTGTGAATCAAATCGCAGACGTATCGGCTGAACCGCGGCTAAGGCGAAGTATTTCATTCTTCCCGACTCCCGTGTCCACAATTCACACGCGAGACACTTAATAAATTTCAATTAAAGGGAGCTGATAAACGAGGCTACCGCTCAGAGTAATTTCAATGATACACAAGCAGTTGCAATGTCAAAAAGTAGTAGTTCTAAATAACGCTGAGAGAAAACGGTACAAAAGTAGCAAAAGGGTACCACAAAAATGGGAGTTGAACAGTAGGAAAAAGCAACGCAACGGAATTAAAACAGAAAGAAGTCTCAGTGATAAAGAAGACGCTGCAAAAGTACAGTAATAAGAAACACTTCAAAAGAGGAATCTGAAAATTCTCATTACAACTTTACGCAACGCAATATATTATCCTCTCTGGATAATTTCTACGGGGCCTCTCAGTTTTCGCTTGCCAGTGGAAAATATCGCTGAAACGTCGGTACGCTCGCCGAGGCAAATCACCGCGTGGCAAACATAGTATCGAACCTATCCAATTCCAAAAGAATCCAGCTCGGTGTCCTCTCCGCGAGGGTACGAAGACGCTCGGGACGTGCAACGCTGGTCCCGCGATCCCCTGTGTATATGGAAGGGCAACCTTGCCCGGTCTGTGCATAAACAAAATGGCCCATAAAACCTCGAGGCGCTAATCCGCGCAGAATGCCGCCGCGAGGATATTGTCAAACCCTACTGCGGACCCGTTCACTCCGCAGGAAGACCAGCTGATTCATGCGGCCATATTTCACGTCTTTATGCATTCGCGAATATTTCAGGCCTCTCCGCGCTCCGGCCAGAAAGAGAGAGGAAGGGAGAAGGAGAGAGACAAAGGAGGCGAAGAATAAGAAAGAGAGGAAGCCGGACGAGGGCGAGCAGAGGACCACTGAAAAGGGGGAAACGGGGGGGATTAGTTGCCGTACGTCCGCCGCGAAATTTCATATTAAGGGCCTATTGATCCGCCTATGGCGAAGAAGACGTTCATGGTTTACGTCCTAAACCGGGGTCCCCTGTCCCGTCTCCTTTTCTTTTTACCATTATGCTCGCACACGAGATCCGAGGACCTCGGTCCTTTTCAATTTCGGCGAACACGCTCGCCCACTGCGATTCTCTTCGACCCCCTTGCACAATTCGACCATAAATGTAACGCCATTAGCGAGATTCTAGAAATTACCAGCACTTTTCCTTGGTACAATAGCTTCCTCGATAGTTTCTTAATGGTGCGTGCCAAGTTCTGCATGGGAATTTAGCAACGCTATAAGTCGAGCGATTGTACGGTTTTAAGGGTGAAACGTGGCTTTAGTCAGAGGCGCGTAACTACGGTTCAACGTCGACTAGGCTACCGTCGATTTAACCGGTGATAGTCGACGAGCTTGTAATTTGCGTGCGATGTACGGTCGTCGAGAACGTGGCGTACCTGTTTCACGCGTCGCTGCGTAATTTACGTCCGATTTATTTGTCCCTGTAAACATCGCGCCACTGCTTGGTTACCCGAAAAATGTCCCTTGATGGCCACGGGAAGGGAGCTCGCGGCGTCATTCGTTCTAATGTGATTCACACCAACGTGTAAAATTCGTCACGTACCGTGGAGACATCGAGGATGAGGCCTCCTCGTGTGTCCCACTACCAAATACCGAATCATCTCTACTGAAAATCAGACGGATCAAAGGGTTCGGAGAATTTCGTCCTCCCATTGCTACGTGAACCACTGCGTCATTGGGAACACGAGTAAAAATTCCCAAAACCTCCATTATTGACAACGTAAACTAAAATTCTTAAAAATCTGTTTTGTAAGAAAAAGAAAATTAGGCAGATAAGTTAGACAATATTTGTTACTCGAAAGAGAATTATCTAAGAAAAATAAGTACTTGTAACGTGTCTCGTAGTTTCTTTTCCCTGCGTCAATCAACGATCGACGGTATTTGTCACCGAAACGAAAGGTTGGTTAATAACACGCAACACGCGAGCTCGTCTCGCTTTACCCAGGGAACACTCTCTAGGTACACAGAGGCCTAGTTAGCTGGGATAGGTTTACAAAGCACTAGCCACTGGAGGAGCCTCTACACTTGCAACCTATGCAAACAACCGGCGTATCCACTGCCGTTCGGTCAGCCGTCATGTTTGTAAATGATAATGACCATTAGAACGTAGCGGAAGGTTTCCTTCTGCAGCGATGATTCTTTCACTTAGCGATCGGAGAACGCCAAGTGCTCCTGTCTTGTGTTTGCTCAGGGAAGCCTAAGGGAAGACTTTCGTGGAGAGCATAGATAGATAAGGTATTCTTAATCGAATTCGAACTATCATCGATCGAAGAGGAAGAAGAAATTTTATGAAAATTCGGAAAACGAACTTGATCGACTCAATTTTATCGAGTCTGACCAGTGCGTTGCGAATCTACTTCCACCGACATCACGGAAGACTCTATACACATTTCTGAGGCGATACATAAAGCATAATGCGCGTATCGAAGCTACTTTTCATCGTATAATTAATCACATCAGTGTCTTCGTACAATGAGACGCTAGCTCCAAACTTTCAAACACACGTGCTTCGTGTACGAAGCCTCTAATTTCGAAATAGCTATCCAAACGAATCTAGAATCAGCAATCTTGCTCTCGAACTTCTAATTCCATCGACGAGAATCCGTTCCGTCAATCAGAATTGACTAATTTCCCCAGCGAACGGCACGACGGGTCGACGTTAAAAATCGCGTAACAACGTTTTCCGTGATTGCGCAACAGCCGATGATGCCGCGTTACGAAAGATGAGCGATCGCCTATTAGCGAGCGACATAAACCGCGGCCGGACGGCGCGAAAAGTTTAGCCAGGCCCGGTTTGTTAAAGAGTTAATGAGGCCTGTGTCTCTGACAAAGGGCACGCCATGGAAATCAGTCACGCATTGTCCGCTAATACTTTACGAGGCAGCGGAGCGTGGGCCAGACTGACAGTCACGGCTGTTCGAAACGACAGCTAAGAAGATTGCTTATCCATTCCCGTGGTCGCGGGTATCCCCGTTGGCTTTATCGCCACGGCGAACGGCTCGCGTGGAAATTACACAGGTACCATTAGGATTTCCGCGGGACCGTGCCGTTTCGTCATCCTGGGTAACGACGTAATATCTCGCGGCGAATGATAAGCGCCGGGCAACCTGATCTCCGCGAGGCGGAGGCGGCCAGAGTATCGATCATTACCGCGGATCAGCTGTTTTATTCGATGTAAATCGGTTTGCGATCCGAGCAGGCTGGAGTTTCCCGCGAGAACACGGCCGGGTACGCGCGATCGTTAACGAGCTTAGGAAATAAAACGGGACGGTGAACGGGTCGCATCGTTATTGCCGTGGCACGCGGATATTATGGGATTACGGGTGATTCCGCCTATTTGTTAGACTTCAACCCCGTGTTTATGCAGGCATACGCGTTCGCTGTTTTGTCGAACGGAGTAAAGGTAAACGTTTAGCGGTGCCATTCGAATCTCCGCCCCTTTCGAAGCTTAGATTTAGCGAGAGATCAGTAAAATATTGTCATTCGCTGAACGATCAAGGTAAATTATCAATTGTTGGGACACTCGTTGATCGAGAAACACCGGTTTCGGGATAAACGGCTCTCGTTCGTACGAATGTAGAGCTATTGGGTTCGAACAAGGCGTGTTACAATTAATTCAGTCACCATTGTATTCTAATACGTGGTAGTCAGATTATTTTATAACAACGTACAGTCACGTTCGTTTCGCCTCGCGGTGACACGTGTTCTTGTCTCATACGTGTAATTCAAAGTTAATACCATTCGTACAATGGGATGATCGTATTTGCGTAAATGGTATTAACCGTGTTCCAGGTGGAAGGTAGAAAAGTTTACGAGATTGGGCTGGTACCCACGAGTATTTAGATTTATAAATCCGGCAGCAGGAAAATCCAAAGTCATAAGCAGCTGTACACCGTACATATGTCATACGGGCCATTATACTCGGATAATACCCTGGAACGTTTGTTTCCGTAATCTGCCGACGATACGCCTCGTGATCTCCCTCCGGAGCCACTCTATTTACACGACACAATGGCCAACTACGCTTTTCTTAATATAGTCGAACGAATTAATCTCACGGATTGTTGGAGAACGAAATTTAATGCGACACCACCCTGTAATACTTGTGGCGAATTCGATTGCCAGGAGAACCAGACAATCCACGAGCGTTTCATTGTTCGAGTCAACTTCCGTCGCTCAAGTTACGAAGTGAAGCTACACGTTAACTGTTTCTTCCTCGTATTTCATCGAAGGAGTCCCACGAAATATTAAAATAATTCGTTAAACGTGTTCTTTTTCTTAAACTGAAAGTCTGTACGAATTCCTATGCGCGCATGTATTTTCGAATTTTTTGCGAAACTACGACTGAAAAAGTAGCATTCCGCTTCTCGAGAAAAACCCACGGTCCCCAAATTGACAGGAGATTAAATCACTGTGAATTACGGGAGCAAATTACATTACTTAACACTGATTATCAGGCACTTCGATCTGGTTAACATTGTATCCACCCGTTCTCGGTAGAAATGACAAGCCGTTCGAGGAAAACGGTAGCAGAGGATAACATTTGTCGTCTGTCAGGAAACATTTTGGTGCCGGTTTTAATAGAAAAATACACACGGTCCGCGGCCAACAGCTTTTCCATAGAGGATACGTGTGCGTGTGCAAACAATGCCAGCCTAACTGGTGAACGTTGCTCGATAAACAAATACAGCCAGAAACCTGCATTTACACTTGCCTCCTCTCCTCCGATTGTACAGTTCGAAAGAATTTTGATGACCCGTGACGATCCCACCTTTATCTTCCAATTGAACGTCGCGGTTCTTTTTTTTCTTCCTGCTTCGTTGTTCGCGCCTCGCCGAACGAAACGGACACGCGATGCATTATGCATGCACGGTTATTAAACGACTTTTGAAGAAGGAGGCAGAAATGGGAGATGTCTACACTTCATAAAGGAATAATAGTAATTTGTTACGATAATTTGTAGCGGTATTTCAACGCGACTGAGCCAATTCAGGAAACGAAACGTTGTATATCCACGTGTTTCACACGCATTCTTTACGAGTACGTCTATTTTACATAAACTTTTACGATTCGTTCCGCTGTTTGCATCTTGGTTAATCTGTCAATATATTACTCGAACCATAACAATTGCAATTAATTTGAAATGCACAATAAACGATGAATATATTACAACGATGCACTCGTCGCAAGAATGTGCATTAATCGCTGCAAATATTAATAACGTCGTTTCACAATATCGATCATTTAACAGCGCTGCATGCGCACCGCCTAAAATAATGAGAACGTCAAATCCCCAGACAACGCGGCAAACATCCACCATAAAGGTATCATGCATAATGGGAAGCGACAATTAAATAAACAGGTCCTACCATTATGTTCAGTGCTGCATCGACAAAACAAATCCAGGGATCGTTTATCCGCGAATCAATCCCTTGTCGATGGATTCTGTAAATAATCCATTAAAATGTAACAACCGTGTAAAAATTAAGAACCATTCTCGTCGATTTATCGTAAACCACACGCGAAATTGGATTCTTACGAGAAAAACAAAATAAGTGAAAAAAATGAAAAAACAGGCTGCGTGTGAAGTTGGAAACAGTACTAACGGTTGCAGAATAAATATTAACGCGGGAATGAGCGGCGGAAAATCGTCGCCAGAATCAGCTAATTAAATTAATTCGCGCGTCAAAGCCAACCCGGGTGAGGGTAGAAAGCGGCGATTTTCCGAGTCGACGCGCGACCGCCATATTAGCCGAACGATATCGTTCATTATTTCGCGTTACCTTTTGCCACTTTTTCTCCCTCCCTCTCTCTCTCTCTCTTACTCCTGGTCTTTTTTAACCCCTTCTCGTTCTTTCTCGTCTCCCTCCGCTTTAAAACCGCGGATCAAACGTCGACTTTGCCGCGCGCGAAAGTCGTACCCGCGTCGCGAAATAAAACGCGGAAGCCGCCATTGCGGCAGACGAACCCGGAGCTGCACAATCCGCAGATAATTACGTCGTCCAATTAGCATTAATTACTGACCTCTTTCTAATTAGAGGCAACCGGTTGAAATATCGACGATATCGTGTTCCCTCGACGCGATTTCGAGTGGCTCTTTTCCACGTTCGGGGGCCTCTGATAGTTGACTATCTGTTACCCTATCCGATACGCGCTTTGAAGCATCCGATTCCCTGTTTTTCCGTTTCTTTTTTTTTTTTTTAATATGTCGGTGCACGCGCAAAGTATTTTTTTCTTCTTGTTCGTTTTTTAATCCTCCGCTCCACGATTTAGTTTCGTTCGATCGCGAGCAAGGGCGTTAATAATTTGACTCCAGCCAAGGAGTCCTGATTGTACCCGCAGCAGACGCGTTTGATCGGTTGCCAGCGGGATGTTAAATATAATTCCAAAGTTGATTAAAATTCGCGATACGTCAGGGATCACGGGGTAATTACGGGAAATAAAGTCCGTTGTGGGCTCGACGACGACTGCTGGAGGGCGGGAGAGAAGAGAGGGTGGCACGGAAAAATTCGTATTTTAATGATTCCGCTTTGATAAATTTATTTCTTGCAATTATGAGGGAAGATCTTCGGTATGAAAACACGGTCTTCCTCGCCGTTAATTATGACTCGTGTCGCAGCTTTTATTCGCTAATATTTTTATCGGTGGCGCGTTCTAAAATCTCCTAACGCCCCAGTTCGCAATTTTTATATAAAATCCCCTCGAAGAGACTAGAAACTTTCGAGGGGAAATAGAAATTGCAAGAGAAGCAACGAGGAGTAAGTAGTGCAGAAAAGTACGGTGTTACTCGAACGAAAGCAATCGCGAAGAAGATGACACCCTTCGCAGGAAGAAACAATTATGCTAGTATATGGCCTAGCTTTTCCCGAACCATTCGCAAAGCATTTTTTCCAAACCTTCGCGTACCATCACCTACTCTAAGGCAAGTTCGACTTCTCAACGCGCTACGCACCACCATAAACATCTCAAAAGCCATTCCCCCGGCGGAATACGTTTTTAGATGCGTCGTCACCCTTTGACGAGCGGCCCATCCCGCCATAAAGTCGAAAACTAAGGTCAGTTTATTAACGGGCGGGTCATTACCTCTGACCTTGGACAATGTTCCCCGATTCTCGTGGTCGTCGCCGTTTCCTCGGTCTCGTCCTACGGCCAGGGAAAAAAGGGACAGGGACGGTGACGTTGTTTGCAATCTCGTGACCTCACGAACACGAGGGCGCCGCGACAATGGATTGCCACGTCGTATAACGATCCTTCCAGTAATGAGATTACTCGTAGAAAACAGTTATACACGGGAACGCAAACACAGGGGAAAGTCGGTGTTGGCTGGCGGTTTTACTGCCGCCCCTCTAACCTTTCTCTGTACCTGGTCCTCAGCCTTTCTGGAGTACACGTGGCAGGGGTATCCCTGGAACCTGGACCCCCTGCAGATCTATCGACTCCGTCGACCGATCCATCACTATAATTCGCTCTAAAATTGATAGGGAATATTCAACGGTTTTGGTCCCTTTGTTCCGAGGAGCCATTAAACCTGCGAGGGCTAATGAGATTACTGGACAGGGGGGAAGTCCTCTTTGTCACGGGCAATCGAGCCTGCAATTGTTTCAGGTGTCGGGAAGAAGTTTGCGAAATTCGATAGGGTTTTTGTGTATTTTTAGGGTCCTCGAGTATCTGTTTTATAC
This sequence comes from Xylocopa violacea, assembly GCA_963969225.1. Taxonomy (NCBI): domain Eukaryota; kingdom Metazoa; phylum Arthropoda; class Insecta; order Hymenoptera; family Apidae; genus Xylocopa; species Xylocopa violacea. Next base: position 39,265,826 of record CAXAJV010000002.1, read on the forward strand.
CGAGGGCATTGAACGTCTCTTTGTCAACGCGTAAATCCTATTGGAATTCGTCTATTTCTTTACTTATTTATTATCGTTTTTATTACACGCACAGAAAAGAGTATAGCGTGTAAAAAAAGGATGAAAAAATATAAAAATAAAACGCTGATTGTAAAACGTATTGCTATCTAAGGGCAAGGTACAGTTGTAGGTTGTTATAATTTAACCTGAAGCGTAAATTTGGAAAATTGTAAGTTAAGAATGTGAATTTATTTTTGGAGGAAGAACGGCTACGACTTCGAAAGTATGAGAAAGGAGGATTTTACGAGAGTTCGAACACGTGCCATTCTTTCTTACTGTTCGTGAATTAATCCGAGAGAGGAACGCGCGCCCCAACAAATCCGGCCGTTTCAGAAGAAATGGCCAATAAACCGGACGTGCTTGTAATAAGCCAAACAGCCGTAAATGGACAATATATTAAAGGTCGCATCACTGCAGGCCATAATCTTAACTGCAAGTTTATGGACGGCTAGTTGACTTTTCGCTTAGCCGTAGATAAATACATCTGCCAATCCAAAAATCGCGTTCCAATAATTAAGATTCGTGTTTCTATCAATTGAACGAGTACTAAATTGTATTAAACACTTGTTTGAAAGATTGTACATTGGATAAAATAGATCATATCTCCCCTAAAAGTAATTAACGATATTAAAAGTGCATCTAATATTCTGATCGTTTAACCAGCAGAACTGACGCGCTCGTCCAATATTACTCGCCATTCAAGATCCGCTCATTTGCGATCCGCAATCTCGAGGACGCGACTCGAGCCGCGTTAACGCGTTAATTATTCATACGGGACGGGACACGAATGATATTCATCCGAATCGGTGACAAATAAAGACGCGGGCCCAGACACGGCTCGAGCACCCTAATGATCGCACCGAGAGAAACAACGTCGCCGAGTAATCCTAATAAGTAACGCCGTAACAGAGTTATTATTCATCCAGCCCGTTGTCTATTGACCCTCCAAAGTGTCTCTAATAAAATACCATTAACCGCATCATCAATCATCGCCGCACAATCGGAGACAAAACATACGCTTTCACGTTCTCCGTCTCTGTCCGCCTCCTAGCCTCCCTGCATCCGCACGATTTTTCTCTCTCCCTCTCTTTCTCTCTCCCCTGGTCCCCACCGTGGATTTCTCTCGCTCGGAGCCATTCACCGTAACCACCGCACCATCGTCATCATACAGCGCCATTTATTCGCATTCAAACGAGCGAGGAGACACACTGTCATATACATTTTTTTTTTCGCGGCGGCGGGGGAAGGGGGTCGACGGGGCAGTAAATCCGCGCACTGATTCGATTAATTTGTCCGACGCTGACAAGCGAGTCATTGTCGCGCATCCCCACCAACGATGGGGTTCGACGGGGTGCCGGCTGGAGAGGATGGGACCTCGCGAATTTTCCCTGTACGGAATGACGATTTTCGATAAATCATCAGTGGCCCTGACCAGCGGCCGTGGACAATGCTATTGTAAATTGTGTAAGCTTATGGACAACTAGTCGCCAAATACACCGCAGCATTTTTTCCGGCCGCTCGCCAGCCGCAGGTTTCCACCATCATGGCGAACACATTTTTCCGGCTTTATCAATCGCGCGCCGATTAATAATCGCGCCGTCGAGCGAGCAAACTTTTCGAGTGGAATTTCGGAAACGGCCTTTTGTCGGCGCCCGTTGATTGGATTTTGTTTGTTTCCAGATTTTTTATTTTTTTTTTCAAACCGTTGATCGATGGCGTTGACGACAATTTGAATCGCGTAATTCCGATTTGGGATCGAGGCGAGGGAATCGATTCGTAAATCGAACGAGAAATGGGTATCATAGGTTATCCTATGAATAGTGTCTGTGGATTTTTGTTCCGGATTAAACGAGAACCGATGTTTTATTTTTTAATCTTTGCGTTATCACTCGTCATAATACTTGGAATAATACTTTACGTTACGTATGAAATGACTATATTTACGGTGTCGATTAACAGTTGTATCATTTGTGGCTCGTACAATTACATCACTCGACGATAATTACTCTCGCAAAGGGGACTCTTAACTTTACCACTATATATTGTTACAACGACGATACCTCACAATAGCCATTCTTAGCAGGCACTTAATGGCGGCACTTGACCTACTAAATAGTATTTACATAAGTGCAATTAACTGAAAACCTCGAGAATGAAAAATTGTATAAACCTGTATTTTCCACACATTTCAGAATTAGCGAATAAATTAATTTACTATACACCGCGAATAAGCCTATGAAAAATTCTGTCGCATCATAATTAGCTTGTTATATTTATATATTTTTAAACTTCATATACAGCTACAGAACGATAACGATAACAGCGATAAACACCGCCTCATGATGCGACCATTCCAAGAATTGTGTAACCCAAACATTACTAGGTAGAAATACGCAAAGGACGTTCCACCCAATTTCGAGCATAGAAACGATGATTGGAGAACATGTAGTAAACGTAACACACGCAGAAGAGTGACAAAACAGCGATAAGATAAATTCAAGGAACAAAACACTCGCTCTCTCTCTCTCTCTCTCTCGAAGGTTGCCTAAACATTTTGGAACGGCGCAATACGCTAAAAGCCGCTCGAAAAAATCCCTTCGAATAGCGGCGCTTTCTCACCGGGGCGACATTTACGTTGTATCGCGTTTTCGATAGGCGCAGCTGCCAAATAAATGCAGGTTCGCGTGGCCACGGCGCGGTAACAATGCCGCCGGGTGCGAAAGAATACACGGTGCGATTATATTGCGTGGCAATGGTACTTACCCGTACGTGCCCTCCCGCAATCTCGGAGGCGGAGCGTTGATTTTAACCGCAATGGATAAATCGGCACGACGTGCCACGGGGGGTTCCCTCTTTATTCGCAGCGGCGCCGTTCCGTTGTTATTGTCCGCGACAGAGAGAGATGGACGGGCCGCCACTGCACGAGCCACTTCTAATCATTATTGTCACCCGCACACGCATTACAGAAGTAACACTCTTTCCGTGTCCGCATTCACCGCCGCTAATTACTTTCGCGGGACAGCTGGTGGCGATTCGCGACAACGACGCGACATTTTCTCCGGTTTGCGGATCACCCGCGACTATCGAACGCGCGAATCGATCGCGCACTGAAGTTGCACGCGAGTCGCCCGCCCGCGTTCTACTGCGTGAGTCAGGTGTCTGGTCGAAAATGTCCGATCACGTGATTAGTCGGTTGCTTACGCGTTTCGCCGATGTTATTGTCGAAACTCTCGGAAGCGAAATAACGCGTTCAGTTGAGGACGTGGATATCGGGTTACACGCGAGGTGTTAACCTTGCGTGGAACATTCGTTGCGCGATTAACGAACGTGTAGGATCAATAGGTGATCGCGTCTGTCTTATGTCGCTGTTTTACTCTTCTAGAAAATTCGAAATTGTTTTATTCTGTTCGTTGCGTGAATATAGCTGTGCTTTCAAGAATGACTGCGCTACGCCAGAAAAATACGCAGCCACCGTCGAGTATTGTAAGTACATATTTCGTATAATGTTTGAATGTATGTTAATTTCTGACGACTGTACTTGAAAACAATACAAACTTGCTCACTTAAAGTCAACGCGTTTAAATGATGATTATAACAAATTGCGTTGCGTATGTGCACGTATTTAGTGCATTCTAAAAGCATTAGATCGTATAATATGTATATTTAAATGCTTGAAACAATTACGCCTTCTCATAAAACTCCAATATCGCGATACCGACAAGGTTAGAATGCCATAAAGTCGGCGAAGCAATTAAACGCGAAACCACCCTCGCGATTATCACTGAGAGCCGACTAAAAAATCAGTTCGAAAGCACTTTGCACCAGCGACTCATTATCGCAGCCACAATAACCGAACTCCAAATCGGGGTGGGAGGGAGTATCCAACGATCGCGACACAAAATAGCGAACCGGTTCGAAAACCTTCCACCCCGCGACCTATGGCCTCCCTTTAGCGTTGTAAAAAAAGAAGAAAGTTCGATGTACTGACAAAAGCATGGTATCAACAACGATGGAACACGGTGCCTCTCCACAGAGTATGACCCACTCGAGAGAAAAAAAGAACCCCCTCGCGGTTTTCATTCGTGGGGGGGTAAAGGTCAATGCCTGCGCGCACTCGACATCGCGAAACGTAAGAACGGAAGCATAATGGTGTTCGAAAAATAAAAAAGAGAGAGAGAGAGAGAGAGAGAGAGTGGAAGGAATCAGAAAAGGAGGCGGAAGGGTGAAAGAGGAGGGGTGGGAAGGGGGGAAAGGGGTGAAAGAGGGCAAGAACCCACGGCCTACTCGAAAACCTCGGTCATATTATGCCAAAGCCCGGGCAGAATCTTGACTCGCGACGATATTTTTCAAGTGCCGAGAAACCAAGCTCACCCCGGCCTCTCCCCTTCCTTCAGCGAGCACCGATAATGCTGAAAGAAACATTTATGCGCGAACCCTCGAATGTTTTTCCAAAGCTTTATACGCGGCTAAAGGGCGATCCGGCACAGTGGCATTCGTCGATGGTGCCGCTTTCACGTAACTAAACGCCCGTTTCTCGTAATTCGTCTCGTATTAATTGTATCGTCGATCGGTTCCCATACAGCTACATCTCTTGCATGCTTTTCGTTCGTCTTCTACATGCATCTTCCAAGGCAATCGTACGACTTATAAAAGAAACTGTAGAACATTCCCTTTAGTTCTAATATAAATCAGATTCGATACAAGACTCGTATATATCTCTTATCCGTGGTGGATAGAAACGATCGTAGATCGTTGTCAAAGGCGACAACGTGTCTCGTTTCAGTCAACAATCAACCCCTTCGTCGATCTCTCACACTGTACCCACGACATACTCCTGGATGTGCGTACAGGCGGCTTCCGACGCGGGTTATTCATCTCAAAAAACGGAGATTCTCAAAAGGGTCCCGGCGTAGAGGCCATTAAAAGGTTTACATTCACGAGTTTCTTTCTACGGGCTCCCGGTCGAGGGTCAAGGGACGATGCGTTTCCCGAAAGAGCAGAGAGCCGCGAGTGTCCACAGAGAGTGCCATCCCGCCGGCCTCGCAGTTCCCTTTTTATTTCCGCCTCCTTTTCTCTCCTCGGGAGCCGCGCGACCCTCGTTCGCCACCCCCGCGTGTGCGCGTCTTCGTCTTGCCCTTCCTGAAAGTCGCGCGTCCGTCTCGTTCCGGTCCACGCGCGCCATAACCAGGACGGTAACCGGGCGCAAAATTATCATGCTGCGTCTGATTGTCGGTAGGAACCGCGAGCAAGAAAACAGGCGCGTGCATTCATCCGGCGGCACTTGATGCGGCCATTGCATCGCCCGACTTTCGCTGCAGTCGCGGAGCGCTCGCTGCGACATACCTGCGCTGAAAGGCCCTCTCTCCTTGATATCGCGGCAGATATCGTTACGTGAATGGTCGCACGAGGGTCCTCGTGCTGGGAAAAAAACGTGGATCGCGTGGGCGAGGGACGAATGAACGGGGACGCGGATTCTCCACCCCGCTTTTGCGCCGGAAAGAAATTAGTGAGGAAGGAAAAAGCATCGCTTTGTGCCGCGTAAACGCTCGCGAAATCTTTGCGGATACGCTGCCAACCGGGGAACGAGATGCGTTTATTATGGCCGCGGTGCGTTATTGTGTTAAGCCTCGTATATACGCGGGACGTCGAAGGATTTTTTTAATTGTACACCTCTTTGGAGGATCTTCCGTCGATGGGAGAGAGGACGATGAGTTGAAGCGTAGTTGATCGTGGACGATGTTCGAGTTTCTGTATTTTGTCTATACGTATATATGAAGAATCGATAGCAGAAGGTGTAGATATACAATGGTAACATATCGCAATGTAATGAACAAGCGTGAAAATATAAAAACGTAACAATAGCATTTTCCTTCTTGCCGATAGGAGTTCGTTCTCGGCTCTTTAACGCGTCTGTTCTCTCGATTCTGTATGCACGATAAAAACTGGGGTGGAAACGTCTCGGTAAATTTCAACGATTGTTCCGGAATCGCAGAAGGCTGAGTTCGTTACTGTTTCACGGATCCACGGCGGAGGTCCCGTTGAAACGTCATCCGTAGGCGAGAATGCCGTCTTACCCTGCATTGGCATAGGTTGAATGCAATTTAACCGCGTTTATTCGAGCAATCCTTCGAATTGTGTTTCACGCGATTCACCGCCGCTCTGCGAAGCTACCTTTGAAATAAAAAAAAATATACGTATAACAAACAAATGCACCCCGACATATTGTCGAAAGCTTGCCCCGCGATTTTCCAAGGAAAACTTCTTCTTGCCGCGGAACAATCTCGATTGTCGTCGCTTCAAGCGTCACGGGGCTCGAAAATAATTGTGATGGCTGCGAAAGGAAGTTCAGCGGGCGAAATTCTCGCGAGAATAAGGCGACCCCCGGTATTGTCCGAAATGGGAAAGGCTTGTTTTTCCCGGCGACCTCGCGAGGAGGGCCGAAAAGGCGGCTAGAGTCGACTTTCCGCGCGGTTTTCGACGGCTTCGTTCGAACGCGCCGCTAAACAATCGCGCCGATGGCAAAGCGCGACCTGTCGCTTGATAAATGTCGAACCCTTTGTGCCGATTGCCGCGAAGGGGCACTTAAGTGGTTTTCTTAATTATTCAGTTCGGAAGTTTCTGTTCAGCGGGAAGTTTCGCCCTGGCTGGAAAAAGCATCGAAAGTTCACTCGGAAGGGAGACATCGGGGTCTCGCGCGTCCGAAGCGATGCGTCCCTAACCCTTTCTTGGGTCAACTTTTTACTCGCAAATTTTATATAATACAAATGAAACTTTGTACCATCGAATCGTTACATAATATTGCTCCGTTTGATCGAGAACCACGAAAGGCAGAATTTATCCATTAGCGACGAAAAAGGGGTAGTACAAGTAGCGAGAACGTAATGTCGTCTGTTCTCCATTTTTCAATCAATCTCACCCGCATCCGAGAGGCTTCCGGTTTTCCTAGCAAACGCCGTCAAAGTTCCCTTGTACGCGAAACTGGTTCTACGATACCAGCTCGCGATGGATTTCGTCGTTCAATCAACTTAATCATATTCGCGGGGTCGTGCAGTTCGATCGTTGCAATTCACGGCATATGTTCCCATCCGGGATTCTAGTATATATTTGTAAACGCCAACGGCTTGCTTCGTGTACGATTTTGTGCTCCACATTCGAGCCAAATGTCCGGGAACACTATCGAGTGTTTTTCAAGATGGAGCGTCGACAAGGTGGTACAAAGAACGACGCGTTAATAATGCAACCGAGTCAAGAGGGAGCGAGTTCTAAGGGAAGCTTTTCTCGTCCCTTCGACGCTGTTCGATCCTCTGACGGTACTCGAGGATGCCACTTTCTCATTTACGATGGAGCGACGTCGAGCACCTCGGGGCCCGGGCATTGCGAAAACAGTTAGGCGCATTATATCACCCGGTGGTACGGGGAACGGTGTTCTCGTCCAGAGTGAACATTGTTTCAACCCGTTCGACGAAAACAATGCAACGGGAATCGAGTGGTTGTACGTTGAAATACTTTTGCCTACCAGTCAGCGCCGACAATGATCTCGTTAAAGAGGCCTGACCGGCCCACTTTGCGACGATAATGCTTTTCTTTTCACCCTCTTTTCACCCTGCCCTCTTGATTGTTTCGCGGCGAGTCGAGCCTCCGGCTATGTCTGTTTCTTCTTTTGACTCCTTTCGGCATCGAGTGGGCCTCGCAACGGATCACGATCGACAAGGGTTGAAGCTGTGGCGCAACCGTAAATTTTTCGGGGGTTGTTTCGTTTATTAGTTCTGTTAGCATCGACGACTGAAAAATGTAGATCGTATAGCTGCTAGACTGTGAAAGGCTATGCTGGTAGTTATTCCGAGGATTTCTTCGAGGTTCCCATGGCGTGGAAGACAGCGCCAAGAGCAGCGTCGGACGGAAAAGCAGTTGAAAGTCGAACCGTGACTAAAAAGGGCGGTCAAGAAGTCCGACCGGAAGAGGCGGAGGTTTTGCGCCCCGTTATCGGTACGCGAGAACGCATAAAAGTATACGTAATATAATGTATACACACGACGCCTAACCCGACGAGCGAAAAAGAAAGGAAAAGGGAGAGGAAAGTGCGCACCCCTGCCGAGGAAACAGCCCAACAGAGCTAGCGGGGTTTCTTGGGGTGAAAAGAGTAAAAAGGTCCCCGCGCCAATACAATTGGCCTCTAAACAGAGGGTAGTTATAGCGAAACGCAATGCCCATTGGGGTGACGCCGAAGACGGAGAGGCGATCGTCTCTCCTTTACCCTCTTACCAACCCGTGTTGTGCCCCATAAAAGCAAAGGGTGGTCACCTTCGACCGATTCGGGGTGAGAGTTTTCAATGCACCGACCGAACGAGCATTGAAAGAAAAAAAAAAAAAAATTTCTATATGTATACGTATATGGTAAAGGGGGTGCGCGACGAGAGGTGCCGTTTGACGAGAACCTGACGTCTCTCCGCTTTTTTCCCGCTTTATATTTTCATTCTCTTTTTCCCTGCGCTGGCTGGTGGCTCTGAATGCACGCCACGGCTTCTCCGGTGTCGCAAGGAAATTCCAGGTTACGAATTTCGTGCCGACGCACCGCAGCGTCTCCCGCCATTGTACCGCAGCTGGCTTTCTCGCCGTGCGAAACCTTCGTTGCCCGTCGACGGATCTCGATCTTGATTCCGGATCACTTCGCATACGTTCGATACTTGACACTCGATCGATCTGCACGTTGGTGGTCGGGACACCTCGCGCGTACCTTCGTGACTCGATCGAATATCCATCTTGTTGCCGTCAGGGATGGCAGTTGGGGTCGAAATGAGTTTCAAGGGACAATCGGTGGTGAACTCGATAAAGATGACTTGATTCTGTGTAACACTTGAAAGTATCGATATTATTCTAGGAGGCACTTGTTTTTTCTCACATTTTTTTATACCGAATATTAAATGAGGAGAGGCAAAGATCGAAAAATAATGAATCACGAGTGGTCTGCAGATATTTATGTAAATTCGTAGTTCATCCGTGGAAAATATCATTCTCATAATATTATACCCTATTTTACATATTTTCTATGTTTTTGCATATAAAAATTCCCAATTTAATTAGATAAGAAGTTAGTTTCTTTTCGTTCAGATTCAGACGGTAGAAATGAACAGGAAGAGGCTGATTAATGAAATTCATAAAGTCATTTATTACTTTGATTCGTCGATAATAATAAATATATGCACATATACCATAAGAGACATTGTTCCTTTGCTTCGTCGACTCCTTTCTTTTTTTCGGTCGCTGTCGATGATAAAGTTCTCTCTGCTCGGTAGATCGCGACGAACATCCACTTTTAGAATGAAATCCGCTCGTGTAAATTCCCGATCGATCGTTCAACGAACGCATCGTCCACGTCGGATGGAACGCGTTTCATTTTTACACGATCGTGCTACGAACAAACTAATTAACAATTCATCCATAACAAAACGCAAAATTGTACAGACCCGACTTAACACATACTACACGCATTATACGCCAAACGTACGCACATACATTCTTTTTTTTTTTTTTCGTTTACTCTTACGGACTAGCGTCTTTCACGATTGTTGGGACAACATCAAAACGTGTGTGTGTATACAGTACTATACATATATATATATATATATATTGTATATACAAAACAAGACCGAAAAAGAGTAAGAATAAAACAGACAAAATCTGAGAAACTATCGGAAAGATTAATTACATTAAAATAACAGAAAAAAATAGACGATCGTCCCCATAAATAATCCTATTTACGGTGCAACAATTTCGCGTTTCTGTGTGTGTGTGTCTGTGTGAGTGCTCTAGACGTTAGTTACAACAAGAGGTACACGAGGCGATTTTTGTAGACCTACGGAATAAACGACACGTACACGTGGATTGGCCGTGTTCCGGCGCGAGTACTCGCGAGTAACGCGGATATTCGCGGGGAACGCGTTTGTTACGACGTAACGAAATCACAGTTAACGACTGGTCCATTTACATACGGACCATGGCGACGAAAACGCTTTCGTGAGGAGCTTAACCAGCCCCGAACAACGAACGCTCGAAACGAGTCGAAGGATTCGTTAACGATCGCGCGTATGCGTTAAGAAACAATTTCATTTCGTTAAATTATAAATATCGTTGAGTTTCTCGCTTATCCTACCAACGATAAACGAATCCCTCGAACCGTTACCGGTTCGTTGCTGGAAACTCCAGGGACAGGAAGTGGCGGCTAAACGCCAGACGAGAGTACTTACAGGCTCGACCCCCTAAAATCGGCTAGATCGCGAATCGGAAGTACGCACGGCGCTCCGACGATCCGCGACGGTCCGTCCGCGTTCTGGACGAAATATAATAACGATCGGTTCGCTAAGAACGAAGCCGTTGACCCACGCGTACTGCTTCGTGGCTCATACGCATCCTATACACGTTTATACAGAAGAGTTCCTAAAATTTTGGATGGCGAGTCGCAACGGAGATCCTCGAGAGGGCCGTCAAGAACTCGCGCCGCCCGTGCAAATGGACAGCCTAAGTAGAGCGGCGAGCAGAAACAAGATCTGACGGATACACAGGACGTGCCGTCCTACGGAAAAAACTATCCTCTAAAACCATCGGCGAACGGGCGTTCCGTCCGGTTACTTATTCCTACGCGAATCGTGTATTATTACGGACTATTTACACTCGTAGAAACGACATATTAAAACGAACGATAACGAGGCTCGAGAGGCGACGCGGGACAGCAATGGCGCGTAAAGCATCGCCCTGGAACGACGAACACCGCCGCGGCGAACGTGGGCCTGTTCTCGAAATCAACGGAGTAGAACAATGGATCGTAAGGCCGGCGAGCGTCGGGGGAAAGGTGGCGAAGAACCGATCTCGAACGCGCGCCGCGGGTGTCCGAGGCCGCGTTCCATCCTCGATTTCGTTCCTCGTCGGGGCCCGTCGATTTCGATGATCGAGCGACAGGTAAAAGGCACATCCGCAATTAGAAAACATTATTTGGAAAACAATACGGTCCGCCTCTCGGAGATTGGGAGAGGGGGTGGTAGGGTGGGGTTGCGGTGGTCTATTCACGGGGCACCGCGGCGCACAATGGAGCCCATTCAAATAAAGTAAAACGAATCCGGGACCTAAACGGCTCTTTTGTTCCAGCGCATTAATATGCTAATTCAATTATCCGCGTCGTTTGCCGGCAAGCCTTTCCCGAACCCAGCTCGATTCGCGCGATCGACCGGGCCAACCTTGAAAATCTCGCCCGCCGTCCCTCCGCCCGCTCTACCCGCTGTTACCTAACTGATTCGTCGCGTAAAAAAAGGAGGAAAAGAGAGAAATAAAAGGTAAAACCGAACGAATTCTCGCGAACATGCCCCGACCTGTCGAGCCCAGGCGCCGATCCCTCCGCTCGGCTCTCAAGCACCGCCGATATAAATACGGAATCGGTTTTCCCGCGCGCGAGAGAAAGAGAGCGCAACGCACGGTGGTTACGGCAGAGTGGTCACGGTGGTACGAGGATACACGATTTCTCGTTAAAAACTAAACCTGCGCAGTCGAGTCGCCGCGGCTCGTCGTTACTCGTACACCGCGTGCTTCTCTGCTGCTTTCTCTCCCCCTGGAGACGCGATTCAGACGGATCAACGGGCCTAGAATATCACGGAGACCGGTCGACGCAGCTGCTCCAGGTCCAGCGTGGTGGACGTGGTCGGCGTGGAGACTTGCTGGTGGGACGAGGGGATCGGCGTGGATCCCGGACTGCTTCCGGGACTGCTGGTCGTCGTCACGATGCTCCCGGACCCGGTCGTCGACGAGGACGGGAACATTAGGGGTGGATGCGGCGCGGTCGCGCCCACGCCGTGATGTCCGGTCGGGAATAGCGATCCCAGATGAGACGTCGTCGTCGGATACGGTTTACCTGTCGTCGGCGTCGAGTAGAACCCGGAGTAGAAGCTGCTGACCACCGCTGCCGCTGAGGCGGCGTTGTTGTTGGCCGCGTCGGCCGCTGCGGCGGCCGCGGCCGCAGCCGCGCTCGAGGACGTCGATCCTGTGCCGCTGCTGCTGGCCACCAGCTTGCTCAGGTGGACGGCGTCGAAGGCAGAGCCGAAATAAGGCGGTAGGGGTGGGTAATCGAGCGGGTGAGGGTGGTGATGGTGATGGGAGACCGAGGCTGCAGGTGCGGCGAAGTACGGCGGCAGAGGGAAGCTGGGGAAACCACCTGGGCTCATGGAACCTGCTTTGCCTGGCACCACGGACACTGGAACCTTCGGTTTTCTTCGTGGACGGTACTTGTAGTCTGGATGCTCCTTCATGTGCATCGCGCGCAAACGTTTCGCCTCGTCGATGAAGGGTCGCTTCTCCGTGTCGGAGAGCAACTTCCACTCGGCGCCCAGTCGCTTGGATATCTCCGAATTGTGCATCTTCGGGTTGTCCAACGCGATCTTCTTCCGCTGAATCCGAGACCAGACCATGAACGCGTTCATCGGCCTCTTGATGTGTTGCTCCTGCGACGCAGGCGTTTGCTGGCTGGCCACGTTCATGTCCTGACTCACGTGGTGGACGGAGTGCAGGTCCATGCCGGAGAGGAACCCGTAACCGGGGTGTTGTTGGTGCGAGCTCATCATCGTCACCTCGTTGTTGTGGATGTCGAGGAACCGCGACTGAAATCCCGTGAAGCCCCCAATCGTGACGGCGATGGTCGGTGATCGGTCTTGAACCTGTCACCTTCTTCGATTGGATGTCTTATTCTCCTCCGTAACTTCACACACTAGCCAGGCGGACGGTCGTCGCGCTCGATGATATTCCTCGTCCTCGCGATCATCCACTAACAAACGTTCTTAACTGCTCTCGGCGAAATGTGGGAAACACCGTAGGCGAAGAGCGAGAGAGAATAGGAAATGGAATGCGCGAGTGACAGAAAAACGAGAGGTCGCTTAAGCGCAAGTGAGCGCGGCAAACAGTCGAACGTGCTCGAATGAAGTGCCGGTGTCGACTGAGCGTGGACTGTCTGTAGGACCGGTCCACGACCTGCTGGAGGGATCCATTCTTCATCTCTCTCTCTCTCTCTGTTCCCCTCTAACCGCTGTCTCTTTCTGGCTGGATTTCGAGGGCGGAACCGATGCAGAGCGTCGTACGCCGCGCCCACGAACCGACCCTCTTCGTGCTATTCGTCGAGGTTGCTTCGGTGCACGCGTACCTTTTCTACCCTTTCTCCCCACTAAGTAACAGCCCGACCAGGAACAGCAGCAACCCCTGTGTACCGTAGCTGAACCGAGGAGGGCTGCCGCTGGTGCTGATGCTGGTGCTGCTGCCTCTGCCGCTGCTGCTACCTCCGAGACCGCGAGCTGCAATTATTATTATCGATTACCTCAATACGATGAAGTACAAATAGCGTATAGGCTGCCAGTTATTGACTACCTCTGTTCGTGTACTGCCGTGAACACCACCGACGCCCGTAATATCGCACGATAATTGGTTACGCTCGTTCCCACCCCTGACATTCGCCCCTTCTGGACCGCCGTGACGACGGCGACGCGGACGATTCTTGGTCAACGAGCTCGAGTGTCTTCGAGTGGATTAGGTCCTTCGCTTCGACCACCTATTCACCTTCTTCTGACCCCGAAAGAACGGAACCTTGGTCGGGTGTCTATTGGGCTCTTGCGTCAGACGTTGAAAGAAAGGACTCGCCGAGCTGATGGTTTTTGCTTCATCTCTAGAATTATTTATTGGGATTTCTGCATTTCGATACTCGGTAGAAGTAACAATTTTTACGTCGCGTTTTCACTTGTTCGCGTTTCGTTTGGTATGTCTCGTGACGAACAAGGGGATAACGATTTTTCATTTTCCAACCGAGTTTTTTGCGTTTTAGCAAAATTATTTTTCTCCCCTGATAGACGTAGACTTTTAGATGAAAATGTTTTTCGTTCTACGCGACGAATACGTGGAACGTGTTGTTTTATATTTTTTTAATCCGTGAAATATTAAAACCCATTTTGCAAACCGGGAATCATGCTGCTTTTGGCTGTTCCCGAATCGTTACTTTCGGTCCATTGGACGAAACCAATCGTATTAACGACACAATGATCTAACACAGTTAACAACAGGGTGAATGATTAACGCCGTTTCTTTGCCAGCCGACTAATCCGGGGTCGTTTCCTCGAGTAATTAATCAGAATTCGCAATACTCGCGTCCTTCCTTCGCTCCGCAGAAACAATAAGGGGTTGAAATCTGCCAGTTCCTTTCCTGTGGGAAATCTGAGGAACAATGCAAAAAATCTCTCGACGACAGGCACTTGGATTAGAATGGAAAGCAACAGCGGCGAAAGGAGCGAGCGGTGCCCCTTTCCCAATCTCGACTCACCGCGCCCTCCGCTCCCAAAGGACATTCAGCAATGCGAACGAATAAAAGCTCCCGCTCCTTCCTTCTCTCTCTCTCTCTCTCCCTTCTTCCCTCCCTCTATTGGGTGAACTGCATTAGTCGTTTGTGCTTTTGTGCCGTGGAGGCGCGTACGCCTCGCCGCGGTGTCTCCTTACTTCGATTTTCAAATAATCGATTAAGCTGCCTCCGCGTTTTGGAACGAAGTGCCGGGTTCGACCGAGCGACATCGTTTACGACGGGACTCTTCCACCCCTTCCACGGAGTATTTCTCCGCTACAGCGGGGGTTAAACAGGATCATTTTTCTACTGTATAATTTTTAAGTGGGATAAAAATTTGTGTAATATCGGAATTTATTCGCGCGACCGTACGGATGGTATTGCTGCGTCTTCATTGTCTCGTCGCACAATAGCGAGAATCTGCTGAATAAAACTGGTATCAAAATCTGCTGCTATTTAAAAAAATTGTCGATAGCGTTCGCCGAAGCAGCTTGGGAAGAAGAGGAGGGCCGGGGGGAGGGGGTGGGGGGTGGGGGGCGACGTAGCGCCAATAAGAGAACGGTAAACAGAGGGAGGAAGCGATTAAAGCGCGAAAAAGGAGGAAAAAGAGGAGCCGGACTTTTCCGGGGTAGCAAAAAATTCGTCGACGGATGGTCGCCATTCCGTCGGTCCGGATCCTGGGAAATACGCGCACGTCCCCCACGGCGGACGCACACAAGTCCGCCCAGGCCACCAATACAAGCGCCACCCTGCTGTATGCAGTTGGGTGCAAATTGGTATTGAAAAATCTCGAAGTCAATTAAAACTCGAGATACAAAGGATTTGGCGAGACAAAATACCAATTATCTCATGTCCTCCGCCTCTGCCTGTCCCTTCGACACCCCACGGGTTGGGCGGTGGGCGAGCGTTGGACGGCCGAGTCGGGCGGGGGGTGGCCAGGGGAGCGGCGAAGGGCGCTTACAAGAACTCAATTCCATTAAGCATTGAAGTGAGTAAAACGAGGCAGCTCAGCGTGGATGGGCATCTATATAACGCAGCGCGCATCTCGGTTATCTACCTAATAAAGGTTCGACTGCCACCACCCCGCCCCGTTCGCGATTCCCGTCTCACCGTGTCCCCCTCTGCACCGGTTCTCCGCTACCCTCTACGACATAAAGCATGTGCCAGCGAGGTGTCTATGAGACAATCCCCCGGGGTGACAATGCTTATCCCACGTATGAATGCCAACGATGCTTCCTAGGTAATTTAAGTATAGCCCTCCGCCCGACACCCCTCTCCTCCCGCCCTCGAGCGTTCTTCGCTTACCCAATACACCCCAACCGCACGCCACCCTCTCTTTTCATCGCCTTGCGCCACTCACCACCTCCAACCATTCGAGGAAGCCGCATATCTTCGGGTCTGCACGTATGAAAACCCGTTGTCCTCGTTTAATTATTCCCATTAGCGACGAAATCTTTTCGCAGCCCCTCCACGCCGAGCCTCTTCCTCTATCTCTTATACGCCAGGCCCTCGCTTAGAAAAGCCGCAGCTCCGATCCGTTCCTCCGGGTCCTGTGAATTTCGCGCGAGCCCTCCAGATCCGTCTGGGGATCGCGTGTCGATGCTTCTTTGTGCCCCATCGAGCTATCGCCAAGGTCGATCCGAATGGAAGCGCCGTGAGAATCGCGGGGGTTGAAACAAAGACCGGCTTTGTCTCGACGGAGGTTACGATTTCGAGAGTGCAAGCTCGCCAGTATGCGTTTCGCCGTATTCTATCGCGGCTAATATATTCCGTCTTTTCACTCTTTCTTCCTTTTCTCATTTTCCTTTCCGCTTTCGTGTTTTTTCTTCCCTTTGACCGCGACTCCTGCGTTACTGGAGCACCCACGGTGAATCGAAAGACGGGCCTCTCGTTTCGAACAGTCGCGCTGTACTTTCATCTCTAGTGATGTTGCGCAACGTTGGACGTGGGTGCGATACTATCAATCGATGTTGAAGACCGATCGATTAAGGTTCGAACAATCGGTTGCTCGTGGGGAGTGCATTAATCGATCAATCCAGGTGAAATTAGTTTACCGTATAACTAACTCGATGAGGAACGTTGGCAAACTTCTTGGAGATCTTAAAAGCAAATAGTATTTTAGTTAAATGTAATGTTACGAAGACACATCTCGAGAAGTAGACGTTCAGAGCTAAAGATTGACGTTTTCATGACAAATGTATCAGAAGTTGTATTTTCTGCTGCCTACGCTAAAAGCAGTAGGCAACTTCAACAACGAACTTCAGGGTCCTATTTTCGAATGTCACGAACAGACGTTTGACATTTGGAAATGTCAAGAATAGACTCGAAACGTTGAATCAATTTTGCTGAACTTTAAAAAAAAAAACCTATCAGGCTGTGCGTATTTACACCGGAAGTAATGAATCGGAGACGTCGAAATTATTTGACAGCACCATCAAAGGCCAAGCCCAGTATTCTATCGCTAAGCCGTTTCAAGAGCCAACGACCACCACCCGCAAATCTCCAAACATCCATCAATTTCTTCCTCCCGAAGATCACGCGAACCGAACACAGAACGGAGGGGGAGGGGAGGACGGCTCTCAGGCAGGTAGCAAAATCCCGGCTAATTAGCAATCGTCCTCCGGGTCTGTTAAATCCGCAGGTGCTCGTCGTATCTAGACGGCGAGTCGAGCGTGTGTAATTCGGATGCGCCGGATTATCCACGCGACGTTTCGACGTTGATCCTGCAAATTAAGTCGGCTGCCGCTGGAAGAGGTAACCCCGCTCGCTGCTGCGAGCGAGGAGCGAAGGGTGGATCGCGGCGCGAGGGGTCGCCTCCTGGAACCAGGCGGGGCGGAACGGAACGTAATCGCAGCGTACTTTGGGTGATTATAGGCAATCGTAAAAGTACCAGAAAGCGGCTGGTAAGAGAGAGGAAGGCAGAGAGGGGTTTGGCGCGCGCGGAATCGCTGCGGGAGTGGGAAGGAAGAAGGTGGCGACGGGGGTGGACGGGAGGGATGTATACGCGGGCCCGTGACGGTGCCACGTCGCCACCCCGGCGTGCACGCTCGAACGCGTTGCGTAATTAGCGACTGCCTCTCCGGTTTTGTGGGTGGGCGAGGGGGGTCGTTGGGCGGCCTGGATGGCGAGGGTGAAGTGGGCGCACCGTTACCGTGCGTCGGGATTGGGGCACCTCCCCGAGAACACGTTCGAGTAACTGACGACCGGCTGAAGCCCACCGCGTGCGTAAGCACACGTGCGATCTACAGGGTGGTTCTTCGCGTAAGACAATGTCTTCTTCGTTTTATCAGCATTTCGTTCGGCTTTCGATGTCCAGTTGGGTCGTGGGTTGTTCGAACGTGGATTAGTCTGCGAGTCGAATCGAATCGAGTTTCAATCCGTTTGATGTAATACTATAAGTAATGCTAATATACAATGTTCTTCTGGAGCGATGAAATAGTGAAAGAGAGTTCTGGTAGGTGGCGCGAGATAACAGTGGCTGATTGCATAAAAGCAGCAATCAGTGTAATAGGATTGCTTCGCAAGGAAATCGACTTCAGCCAGCGTCTTAAAATCGCGACGTAGCTTGGAACTTTTCGACGTAACTTAAGTAATTAACGAACGAAAAAAGTATTAGTATTTCATTGTGTAGCGGTGTCCAATGAAATATCCAACGACTTACGGATGACAGTATCCACTCGTAATTTACAGCCCATATTTCTTAGAAACGATTAAGTGAAACGTTTCAGTTCACCCTGTACGACCTCGCCTCGCGTCACGAATCGCGACAGCCCCGTTCAGAATTAACACGACTCCTCGCAGCTACTTCGAGGAAGTCTCTCGCACAAACGGCTCGTAACGATCAATTATCGAGCATAACGCTCGACTGGGAATCATTACAAAGCGACAGCGGATTTTACTACGTAAACAACGTCTTGGAGGGGCGCAGATCTGATTCTCCTACGTGGATGGAGAGAGAGAAAGAGAGAGAGAGAGAGTGAGACGTAGGGAGAGAGAGGGGGCGAATTATGCGGTTCGTGGCGTCGACACTAATCCCTGTCGAAACACCCCCGGCACCAGTCGAAGGAGGGCAACGAATCGAGAAGCTCCGGGGGTGGCGTAGACCGACGTAGACGCAATTAATGCAGAGAAACCAGCCGCGGACGTCGAGGGGGTGGTTTTTCGAGGAGGGCATCGAAGCTATGCCACGTCGTGAGACGTAATGACTAATTGAGATTGGAAAAGAGAAGAGAATAATACGATCCTGGCTGGTCACGGTAAAACGCACATTTTTCCTCTCTCTCTCCTTCTGTTCCTGCATCCTTTCGTTCCCTTCTCCCTTTTTCTCTAGCCCGCATCCCCCTTTTACCCTCGCGTCGATTACAAAGGATCTCTCGCCTGCAGGCACACCAATGGAATTACGGGCTATGCTATCGCCCCGTGGTAGTAGGCAGTATGCATCCCCGATTCTCCCGCCACGATTTTAATGCGATCGATTTATCGGGTTGCTTTTAAGTGTCTCGAGTAGACAGATTTATCAATTCCTCCAGTTAATTCTTCGCCGTACGCTTCGTTTCTGTTCTACGGAACTGCTGACCTTCCTTTCCGTTCTAATTTTCGAATAACTTGATCGAAACTGAAATATTACTGAGGTATATCTCGTTACAAGTAACCCTCGATAAGGGTTGCGTAAGAGAAACTCAGCAAACGCGTCAAGAAAATGTCTGGGAACGCTAAGAAGCGGAACGTGATACGAATCGATATTCAAAAATACAATGCCTTCGAATGACTCAGCAAGAACTACCCCTACTTATTTCCAAGACCAACGAGTTCGGTTAATACTCGGTTCCGTCCGCCATCGAGGCGCATTCACCAACTGCAAGGCAATCCCGCCGCGTGTTGCGACACGATTTGTCACGATATCGCGGCAACGATTCGCGGCATCGATATTGTGCCGCACAATCCGCATCCAAGAGCGGAACAACGAGGCGAGGCAGTTGCAGCAAGTGTAAGGTAGGAAGGAAGAAAGGAAGGAAGGAAGGAAGGAAGGAAGGAATGAAGGAAGCAAGGAAGGAAGGAAGGAAGGAAGGAAGGAAGGAAGGAAGGAAGAGACGGAAGGGTAGGATGGATGGATGGAAGCTCGGAAAGGAACGAGGATGTGCAAGGCAAAGCGGAGTAACCAAGCCCAGAGATCTGCCGCACACAAGGCAGCCGTCGCGCGCGACTGTTCTCCATTCGTCGGCGTTGGGCTCGTCGACATTAAGATAATTACTTTCCAGCAGGACGTGCGCGCTCATTGTTGCTGTTACCGCGGCAGAATGGCATTATGCATTGTCAACGAAGAAAGTGAGGGAGTGCGTGGGCCGAGGGGGATGACGAGGTGGGCGCAGCAGCGGGAACGAGGGGGTAACGGGTGTGCACCCCGTTGGTATACCTTAGCCCGTGGGTGGAGCATTATTCCGTCAGTTCCATGTTTCGCCATTGAAACTAGCGCGAGGGGGGTTTCGCTTTTCCCGTTCCTCGAGGAAGAGCATCGAAGGGACGGGCGTCCGTCGATGTATCCAACAGCTTTCTCGCCAGGCCCGACGCCATTAATGTAATTATTTCCACCGAGTGTTTCGCAGCCACGAAAACGCTTCGCGGGAATCGAGACTGATCAGCCGGCTCTTAGAAAGAATCCGCCGTCCTTTGGGGGATCGCGGATGCCTTCGCGGCTCACCGTTTCCCTTTTTCCATCGTTCGCCACCCTCGCCACCACCCTTGGTTCTCCTGGTCCCTCGTTCTTTCTCCCTTCCACCGTTCTCTCCTTGGCGACTACCACCAAGGGGGATGGCTGACTCGTCAGAGCGGCGACGAAGCGTTAAAACGAGACGCGGTTGTCGGATTTGTGTCGCTCGCTTGCAACCACGATAATACCCTGATTTCGCGTAATGGGTTTCGCTCGCGGTTTGTTGCTTCCCGATTCTCTTCTCGTCTACCACGCGCGCGGATTCTTACCCGCGGAATTGATGACACTTTGTGACGTCACGTGCCTATATTCTATATGCGCGCACACACGCCTCGTTTCTTCGCGCCGGAGCTCTTTCGAGAAGACGCTTCTCTTTGATGCCAGACAGCGAAAGAAGCTTCAAAGATCGAGGGAAGAGGAGGCGTTACTGTTGATGAATTCGCAAACTTTTCGTCTCTGATACGGCGTCTAAATATTTGAGAATGCAACTACCGAGGAGAGGAAGTTGCTTTCAGGCGCGAAAAGTCTTCGCGAGAAAGAAACGATGGATATCTCCTTTGAGCGCGACGCTTTATCGTGTCCAGGGAATACATTCGGTTTCAGTTTTATAAACACATGCCATGATTTCTTTAATTATCAAAAGTGCAAACTTTTCACTTAAAACTTGCCAAGTATCAAATATTCTTTCGCCATTTCGACAATTGGAAAAATGATGTACCGCATACGCGTGACGTTCGCCTTCTTCCTTCTTCGTATCATCGCGAAGTTGCACCGTTCTTGAAAACCATTCTGGTTCCGTAACCTCGTTCAATGGACGACGGTCAAAATTCTCCGTGAAAACTGGCCGGATGAATGGCGTTTCGTTCAGGAAATTGAAAAAGTGGAAATGCCAGCGGACGAAATCTCTCGTGGAGGGTTAAATCGTTCGGAAAGAGGGGATAAATTAGCGTTCGCGTTGCATGATGTCCGTGGCGGAAACCTTTATCGAGGAGGACGGTTTCGGGTTCGTAGCCAGGCCCGACCGTAACAAACACAATAATAAACCGTTCGAAATTGTTAGAAGGTAAATTGAAGACGTTACTCCGTGTTTCCTGCTTTCGCAGCTTATTCTACTTATGCTTCTGGTTCCGTCAGGTATACAATGACGAACAAGCATAAAGCATCGGTACAATTGATATCTTGGGGCGCTGGCATCCAAGCCATCAAAATTCCGAATCAGTCAGGGATTTTGGGTGATGTCGTTCTTGGATTCGACGATATAGAGGGTAAAACAGTATTCTATATATACCATAAATTGGAGAGTTAAAATTTTATTTGCAATGTCTGTCCACATTGTGATATACTTCGAGTATGAGGAACGAGTGAACAACCGATGTATCTTCTTTGAGGATCCGTAATACTCATAAAAATACAATCAGGGTATTTGAAGAACAGGTACATAGGAAGCGTGATCGGACGAGTGGCGAATCGAATTTCCGGTGCCCAAATGAGGGTTGAAAATAAAACGTATTCACTATCCGCGAACGACAAGGGTGGTTTTAATCATTTCAACGGAGGCTTCGTTGGATTTGACAATGTCAATTGGAATTCTCATATATTGAAGAAACACGTGGTACGAAAATACTTTGGAAACCACCATTTCAATTTTTAATGGAGCCTCTTGTTCTTAATTCGTATCGTCTCGACGAAATAGGTGATGTCTCATTTGAGCCCAGCGAACAGCGAAGGATATCCTGGCAATATGTTAACGCAGATTAAATATTCTTGGACAGAAGACAATCAGCTTCGAATGAACATCCGTGCTACTGCAACTCAATCAACACCTGCTAATATTACTGTTAATTGCTTGATGAATCTCGCTGGTCATGTAAAATTGCCATAATAATTGCCTGTCTCTTCTTCTCTTTAATTTCGATACTATTTACGCAAAATTATTCTATTTTTAATTGTTCCACTTTTCGATAAGCGCCTCGTTGGCGATTATTCGAACGATTTTAATAATCAAGTGGCATCCGTTAATTAAATTTCTCTCCTTCCAGGCCACTGGTCCAGAGGAACTGAAGAAGCACGTGATCTCGTTGAACGCTGGCAGCTGGACGTTCGCGGATATCAAGCACGATTTGCCGACAGGTGCTATATATCCGGTTGATCGTACAGTCTTCGACCTACGTTTACCGACTCAGTTAACCAGGAGGCGGTTTTACATCGTACCAGGGGGTGGTTACAACCAGAACTTCTGCGTAACCAGCCCCAGCTGTTGGTCGTATCGCTTCCACGCTAGGTAAGTGCATCAAAAATTCATAGCAAATATGATAATCGCATGAAACACGTCGTTGCTGGACAAGCAGTTACTTATTAAAACTTTAACAATCCAATGAAAGGAAAAGCGTGCGAAAAAAAATTATTTCCGACATCGTTTCATTTGTACTTTCAGTTCATTTTTAATTTTTGGGTCTTTTATAAGCTTGCAGTTTCTCTCACATTTCTAATAATACAGTTTTCTATACTTTGCATCGAAGAATTTTACACCCTGGCTCTGGTCGAACTTTAGAAGTGTACTCGAACCATCCAGGATTGCAATTTGCCACGGGAAACGATTTACCCGATCCTGATCGCGTCTACCCTCCCGATTTCGAAGATTACTGCAGCTGTCTGGATCCAGTTAGCTTCTCTAAATTTACTCGTTCTAATCGCATCTAAATTTCGGGAATGTCGAGCGTACTATCGATTGCAGATACAGGAAACAGACGAGAGGCGAGAGGAACTATTAGGCAAAGATGGCGTACGGTATCGTAGACACGGTGGATTCCTTTTGTCGCCACAAAACTACCCCGATGCTGTCAATATATGCCATTTCCCTCCTTGCACACTGTACCCTGGCCAGGTTTACGTGCACGATTTGACATATAAATTTGGCACGCTGTCGAAGAATTCAGATTGAATTTCACACATTTTTACAAACTCGAAGGGGAAAGGGTCGAGACAGATCAGCAACACAGATCTAGATTTATAATACATATATTTGTAAACCATCTTGGCTAAAATAATCTTCGTATCCGCGCCGATTGTACAAAATTATCATACTTGTCTATTCACATAATTATCGTACGAGCGGTCGCGTGCATTCGCCGCTCGATGACGCGATTAAGACTACGCGGTGATCGCCGTTAATTAAATTGTACACATTATCGGATCGATTAACGTTACATTCCTTATGTAATTCTCTTTTAATTGTCCTGAAGGCACTTCGCCGCAACGGTGTGAAAAGGAACGCGGAGACTCGTCGAGAATCACCGAGCGATCGTCATTTTGAAATACTTATCGCTCGGAGGGTCCGTTAAAGCGATCCACGATCCCCACACCAGCTCGTATCGACACGTTCTATTAACCGCTGGTCAACTATAAACGTTTATAAATATATAAAGCTATGTCTGTGTATGTATACATTCCCTTCGTTTACTTAAGCTTCTAAGAAACATTCGTTTCTTTCTGTACATCCCTAGAGTGTTATCTCTACGTCTAGTATGTTATTGCGGGCAGTTAAAACTTACGGCAGAGATTCTGAAGGCAGTTTCTTTTTTTTTTTTTTTTTCTTTTCCATCGAACGTGATTCGATCGTTTCGACTATTGGAATCTCAAGAGATATTCTAAGAAAACGTATATCCATTATTTAGAAAGAAAAAAAGAAAAACAAGTGAACAAAAATGTAAAACGAGTAAAGCGGAGGCAGTGTTAGAAGATCAGGTTAGAAGAAAAGGGGCAGAATTGTCTGGCAGTGAGATGACGCGAGTCAAGCTACGAATGAACACAAATTTCAAACGTTCCGCACTGTCGATTCGAGGAAGGAATCGTGCCTGTATAATACTCAGCCCGGCGATCTCTCGCCTCCGTTCGAATCGCCTCCCGTTTCGGTGTTCTACGTGGCAGCCTGGAAATTGACTAAAAGAACCGAAACGTCGCGCGAGGTGTCACCCCTGAAATGTTACTCCGTCACTATTAGGTGCACCCTGAACGTGAGAGGCCTCTCCCAGACTTCGTTCTCCTCCTTGATACCGTCCCTCGGTCGTCCATGGATCACCAACCGGAACTGGCCGGGCTCCGTCAATCGACTGCGGAAATGGAGCGCCCAGACTCCGTAGTCGTTCACAATTTCGAAGTGGTCGTCGTCGTTTCCTTTGGCTATCGTGTATTCCATGTCCTCGTCCTGGACGAATACGAAAAGACACGTATAAGATAATTTTGGGAACATCTGGTGTTTAAATCAACCCTCCGTTACGTTTGGTTTCGTAAAAATGTCCTTAGAAATGGAGGGTCAAAGATTTTAAGTGTAAGAATTGATAAAGTAGAAGTTGAGAAAGGAACCTTCACAGCTGGTTGCAATTTAATGATTCTCATCCGGTGCCTGGTCTGACGCAGACTGATCTTGAGGACGTACTCCTCGCCATGATGGTGCCTCTTGGCTGACCTGGCGAACCGTCTCTTGGCGAACTCTCTTCTTCGCGCGATCAGCTCTTCGTCCATCGATTTCGTTCGTACGCCTCTTCTGTGTCTTCCTTTGCCATTGATCTGTTCGAACGAAAGAACGTTCCAGTGTTTTAATCAATTTAATTAGTGGTTCGAGTAAGAGGGAAGGTTTGGTTCCAAGTTACCTTGCAAGAGAAGCATCCCTCCGTTGATATAGTTTTATCATCCGCAGGTGGTATGTGATATGGATCCGGATTGATCACGAAAGTAGGCGCATTGCTGATGTCCTCACCGTACTGTCCTTGCGACAGTGGATTTATTGTCGACAGACAATGACCCTGTTCATCAAAATTATAAATATGTACAGTAAAAGTACGTCTTCAGTCACAAACTATTTTTTATAGTAAAAAAACAATAACAGTGTCCATCACAAACCTGACCAATTCGTTGATAACCAGTAGGACACCCGCAAATGAAACCATTTGCTCCATTAGGGGTGCACCCGAACGCGCAAGGGCTTCCCACGCAACCAGCACTCACCTAGACCCATCAGTATTCTATATTTTCTTAGCAAACATAACAGTGTACGTGTGATTTGCATCGAAATCACGACCCGTTACCTGAACGCAGATTTGCAAGTTGCCATCGAATTGGTAGCCATCCGGACAGCCGCATTTGTAACTGCCAATCGTGTTGATGCAAGTGGTGTCCCCGCAGGGTGACGTGTTGCACTCGTTCTCGTCGATGCACTGATTGTAATAGAGATGTTGGACGAATCCTTCGGGGCATCCGCAACGATAGCTTCCCATAAAGTTCTTCAATTTAAAAATTGATGCTCGTCAATCCAGATTGTCAATCAGTGTCTAAAGTGTGAGAAGGAATTGTTGTCTCGTTCGATTTACCTGACAACCGTGCTCGCAAGTGTTATCGTCGGCACACTCGTTCTGGTCAGCGCAGAATCTACCAGATTGATCGAGCTTGAATCCTCGCGGACAGATGCACCGGAAACTGCCAAGGGTGTTGATGCAAGTGCCTGGTTTGGGGCAGGTTCCAGGCTGGTCGCACTCGTTTATGTCTACGAAAATGTCAAACGAAATTGATCGATAACAAGTTGAACAAGTCATCGTGTTATCCGTAGTATTGCTATGACAATTGTTGATTAGTACAGAAAACTGTATTAAAAAGTGTTAAACGTTATGCAAACCGTGGCAAGCGTCTCCATCTTGAGTGTAGCCCTCCTGGCAGCCGCAAGTGTAACTGCCTTGAGTATTGATGCAGTTCTGCTGGCAGAGATGGTTTCCGCTCGCGCATTCGTCCAGGTCCCTGCAACTGACGCCATCGGGGTTCAGGACGAACCCAGTAGGACAGGAACAGATGAAACTACCCTCTGTGTTCTGGCAATTGTACTTGCACGGTCTTGGCGTTAGCTCGCATTCGTTTATGTCTGCAATTCGGAAGATTATCGAGATAATCTTATTTAAGAATAATAACAGCAAAATGTGGAATACTTGCCAACGCATTGAGTCCCAGTTCGATCAGCTTTGTAACCCTTATTGCAGACACATCTGTAAGAACCAAGGGTATTGATGCACAGTCCATTCTTACAAAGATCAGGAATCGTCCTGCACTCATCGATATCTGTAAATAAATTTTATCCATCGTTCAAAAAATAATCGGTTCCTCGTTTCAAAAGGATGTTTAAGTACCTTGACCATCCACGGAGAAGCCCTTGTCCAAACAGAGCTCGTTGTAGTTGTCCGAGTCCTTCGAAGGACAGATTTCGCACTGTGGTCCCCAAGCTGCACCCATCGTACAGCAGCAATCCGCTTTCGTCACTGTCTTCAAGTCGGATGTCCTCTGATGGCATCTGCCACCGATTGTTTGCAAGAAACAATAACCCATTCTGCGATCTAAAGAGAACAATTCATCAATTGAAACTTATTTTTGTCGAACAGTCTTTCATTTCTTTCTTCTTCTCTTAATACCTATGCAAGATTTTCCATCAGCGCTCTCCTCGAACCCATCGTAACAGAGACACTGATAACTGCCCTCCAAATTGATGCACTGTCCGTTTCGACATAGACCAGAATTGATCGCGCATTCGTCGATATCCTTGCACTCGTCGGTCATCCCGATTTGCTGGTATCCAGGTGGGCAGATGCACATGAAGGAGCCGATCAGGTTCTTGCATTGGTACTTGCAGTTGTTCGCTGGCGTTGCACACTCGTCCACATCTAAAAATGCAATTCCAAAAGTCACAAAATCTCCGAGAGAAACAAGCTATCAATTTTCAATTTTTCAAGCTTCAATAGCTTTAATAAATTAAGTTCGCTCGAATAAGGATTTAAAAAGCTACCAATGCAATGTCGCGCGTCAGGAGCCAAAGTGTAACCATAAGGACAGATGCATCTGAAGGAGCCAGGTGCGTTGTGGCACCGGAAGGCGCACTGGTTGCCCAGCTCCAGGCACTCGTTCACGTCCTCGCAGATCTGGTTCACGCCAGGGGTGAATCCTTCGTTGCAGGAGCATTCGAAGCCTCCGTTGATGTTCGTGCACGTCCCGTTACCGCATATGTTTTGCTGAATCAAGCATTCGTTGTTGTCCACGCAGTGCATGCCACTCGCGTCCAACACGTAACCAGAAGGACACTCGCATCGGAAGGAGCCATCAGTGTTTATGCACTCGCCGCCGGCGCAGACGTCCGGCATGAAGAGGCACTCGTTCAAGTCGATTCCTGTGTCGTCTCTGCCTGGTCCCTCGGGACACAGTCTGCTGAATTCCTCTGAATGGGAAAATTCATAAAAATGGTCGATCAAAGTATAAAAGTACTCCTTCGTTTATTGATTATTGCTTGTCACGACTGGACGACACATCGCAAAATTATTAATTATGAAACTCGAACCATGAACAGTGTTATACGAGTTAATATTTGCAAACGTTGAGGGTAAATAAAAGTGTCTACCGCTGTCTTCCGGAGGACACTGTTCGCAGTATTTGCCCCACGCCTTGCCCATGGTGCAGCAGCAATGCTTCTTCGTCATGGCGCCGGTTCGAGGCTGAGAACATCGCCCACCAGAGATTCTCGTATACCGATCGTAACAAAGTTCTTCTCTGACGTCGATGCAGGTCATCGAGTTCAGTTTGTCGCTCAGTCTGTAACCGACAGGGCACTCGCAGATCACCCCTCCTTCCGTATTGATGCAATGGCCGTTCTCGCAGATCTCGTCGGACTCCAAACACTCGTCCACGTCTGAAAAAGAGATTCGATTAACAGTTCCAGTACTCGAATCTTATCGTTTCGTCGGTTTTACTTACCCACGCACTGCTTCTTGGTGTGATCCAACTCGTAACCTGGTGGGCAGGAGCATATGTAGGATCCCATCAAGTTCTGACACTTTCCTGGCGGTGGACAGAGTCCAGGAACCTAATCGAGTAACATAGATTAGTTTTAGTTGGAGATAACAGTGTACTTTAGTACTACTTTTCATAGAGCTCTTACTTCGCGACATTCGTCGATGTCTCGACAGTGCTGGCCATCTTGGGCCAGGACGTAGCCATCGGCACACTCGCAGATGAAAGCACCAATCGTGTTTCGACATCTTCCGTTGCGACAGAGGAACGGCATAATTCGGCACTCGTCGATGTCTGTTTTAAAATTAGAGATTGCAGGCTTTTATCGTACAGAATATTATAGAGTTATGATTGTTAAGTCTGTGAGTGCACGCCATATCTTAATAGGATCTTCGAGTCACGAAGGGATATTTAACAACGACTACCTTTTTTGAAATCGACAGCTAATGTTATTAGAGTATCGTGAAACAGCAATTTACCAGCGCAGTCATTGTTGGGACTAAGCTTGAACCCTTGGTAGCAGATGCACTTGTACGAGCCGAGCGTGTTCACGCAGGTACCATTATTGCAAATGTTTGGATTTCGTTGACACTCGTCGATGTCCACGCAGTTGTCCCTGTCCAGAGTCAATACGAATCCGGGATGACAGACGCATTGGAAGCTGCCTTGCAGATTATTGCAAGCGCCATTGTTGCAGATCCCAGGTCGTTCGTAGCACTCGTCTATATCCACGCAATCTCGTTGACTGATCCCTAATTTGTATCCAGCTGGACAAACGCACTCGAAGTAACCTTGCTTGTTTATGCACTGTGCGTTGCCACTGCAAGGGTTTGGAACCTGAAAAAAGTGGCAAAATTGACAATAAAAATGAATGGTAAGTTCATTTAATTTAGACTTCGAATATTTAGTTCGATCACAGAGTTTGTTTACCTGTAGACACTCGTTGTCGTCGATGCACTGGTGCGAATCCTGATCGTAAATAAATCCTCGATCACATTGACACTCGAAGCTCCCAGGAGTGTTCATGCAGCGGCCATGGGTGCACATGGTCGGCATAAGGGCGCACTCGTCGATTTCCTCCGTGTGATTCGTTATTGGATTCATTATCTGACCTGGTACCATGCCACAGAGGATCTCGTGTTCGCCTAAAAGAAGCGTTTCGAACACAATAAAAGGTTTGTTTATTCAAATCCATTGAGAAAGTACTTTTAAGAGTACTCACGTGTCCTCTCAGCGGGACATTGCTCGCAAGGGCTTCCCCAGGCAGCACCCATCGAGCAGCAGCACAACATTTTAGTCTGCGGCTGCACCATGGGGTTGAAGCATTGCCCGTTTTCGTAGCTGAGGTAGCACGACTCTTTCCTCATGTCGACACACTCCTCTGACAGAATAGAGTAATTAAGAGAGAGTAACTATTTAATTTAGAAGCGCTATAGTCACTTACTTCCTCCTGGCATCGCCATGTATCCCTCCGGACAGTTGCAATGGTATTTGCCTTGGTCGTTCACGCAGTAGCCCACGCCGCATATTTGTGGGTGCGAGGCGCACTCGTCCACATCTGTATATAAAAAAAGAATTGGAGAACAAGTCGTAGAAAATTGCACAGAATTCGGAAGAATAAGAAATTAGATAATTACCTATGCAGCTAGTCTTGGTGTCATCCAAAACGAAGCCCTCGTTGCAAGAGCACATAAAGCTACCGAACGTATTCGTGCAGTGTCCATTCTCACAAATGTTCTCGTGTTCCTCGCACTCGTTGATGTCCTCCAGAATGACAGTGACTTGATTGGGTCTGTACCCTCGACCACCAGGGCACAACTCCTCGAACTCTTTCGTCCCCTCGCGAGGGCATTCCTCGCAACGATTCCCCCAAGCGTTGCCGATGCTGCAGCAACAGGTCGCTTTGGTCACCGAGGAGGACACCTCGTAGATGCACTTTGGCCTTCCGGTGCCGTGTTCGTAGTCCGCGAAACAGAACGATTCTCGTCTGTCTGTAAGAACAAAAAGTATAAAAATCAAACCATCGTCAATGGTGATTTGTAAATCCTGCAGAGTCGCTTTAAAGAATCGCTCACCAACGCAAGCATTTCCAGCTTCCACCAATTCGTAATATGGCGGACACTTGCAAACGTATTTCCCTTGAGTGTTTACGCACGTTCCGTACTGACAAGACTGAGGATTCTCGCATTCGTCGATGTCCGTGCAGTTTCCACCGGACCCATCCAATTTGTAGCCCTCGTTGCACTCGCAACGAAACATACCGAATATATTCTCGCATCGACCGAACACGCACAAGTTGCTGAACATCTCGCACTCGTTTATGTCGACGCAGGTCTGCTCGTTGTTCTCGTCGGGGTGCATAAAGCCCATTTCGCACTCGCACCTAAACGATCCAGGATAATTGAGACAGTGGCCGTTCTCGCAGAGAGTGTTGTCGTTGGCGCATTCGTCGATGTCCTTGCAGGTGTAGCCATCGCCGCGAAACCCCGCGTCGCAAACGCACTGAAATAAATTACGAATAAATAGGAAATATCAGAAACGATCAAAGAAAAAACATTAAAAAATGAGGGAGTAACAATTACTTTAAAAGATCCCTCGGTGTTGATGCACTGCGCGTTCGAGTCGCAGCCGCCATTGTTCGTCAGACACTCGTTGATGTCTCTGCACTCGACTCCATTGCCCACGAATCCTTCGTGGCAGGTGCACTCGTACGAGCCCTGGGTGTTTTGGCACTCCGCGAATTCGCTGCAGGAGTACGCGTTCAGCAGACACTCGTCGTCGTCGGTGCATCCTGGACCCTGTTCCGGTTTCACTGAATATCCTTCCTCGCAGCGGCAGTTGTACGAGCCAATGGTGTTGTAGCACTCGCCGTAGCCGCAAATGTTGGGCTGCGTGACGCACTCGTCGATATCTGACGAGAGACACGATGTCTGGGGTGTTAGGCGTTCGTGATATCGAGGGTGAAGTGGGTGCGCGATTTCGTTTACCTATACAGGATGCACCGTCTCTGCCTGGCGCCAATCCGTCGGTGCAAGTGCAAATGTAGCCGCCGTCTATGTTGCTGCACTTGCCCCCGTTGCAGATTCGCGGATTCTCCTTGCACTCGTCGATGTCCACGCATGATCGACCGTCGAGGTTCAATGCGAATCCGGTGCTGTTTAAAATGAAAAAAGAAGTAAATTTCAATTGTTGCGTTAACTACTGTTGTAGATAACACAGCGACTCGCTGACACAGCGAAGACACACTCGTGCTGACACACTCGTCCGCAGTATCAGCACAGCGTCGCGTCGAGGTTGTGTCTTTTGGGATCATTCTTCCTTTGTAAATGGAATGTTATACGTGTTCTTTCGCGAATGTTGAAATATTGGAATATCAGTGCAGAAATAATTCACCTGCAGGAGCAAGAAAAGCTGCCCGGCGTGTTGAGGCAGATATTCTCGCAGCCCCCGTTATTGGTCGCGCACTCGTTTATATCCTCGCAGTGGGACTTCAATCCAGTTTGCTGATAGCCGTCGTCGCATATGCATTGATAAGTGCCCATCATGTTCTCGCAGACACCGTTCGAGCAGATCCCGCTGGTTCGCGAGCACTCGTCGATGTCCTTGCAGGACTGCTTGTCCGGGCCCAGCTCGTGTCCAGGTGGGCATTGACACTTGAAGCTGCCCTCGGTGTTGATACAGGTTCCACCACGGCATAATCCTGGTATCTCCTCGCACTCGTTTATGTCTGAAATCGATCATACGCGTGGATCGTTAAGCTGGAGATAAATCACAAGTGTAACGCTCGACTTGTTATCAACTCGAGCACCTCGTAAACCCACTTGAGAGCCATTCCTCTCGAGGGCTCAGAAATCGGCCCTTTTCGAGAATCTTTAATTAATGACTCGTCGTGCATCATGCGTACGGTGCTTAAGATTTACAATAATTCGTTCCTCGATCCCGTTTTATTCCATATAATTCGTGTTACCTACCCATGCAAATTTTCATTATATCGCTGCTGCGATATCCAATGTTGCAGTCGCATTGGAAGTTCCCAGGTGTGTTCCTGCAGGTGCCATTCCCGCACACTCCGCGCATGATCTCGCATTCGTCGATGTCTGTATAAATAATAATTCAGAGATGTGATACAAAATTTCGAATATCTTTCGTCGCTTTGAACGCTTTTGACTCACCGTTGCACTTAATTCCATGCTCGTCCAACGCGAAACCCTGGTTGCACTTGCAGCTGAAACTGCCAACCGTGTTTTTGCACCGTCCATTCAGACACATTCCAGGGAACTCGATGCACTCGTTGATATCCTGCTTGTCAGTGAATCCGTCTCCTCTGGGACAAAGTTCTTGATGAGCGTGAGTGCCTGGTTTTGGACAGGACTCGCATCTTTCGGTGCCCCAAGCGCGACCAACCGAACAGCAGCAAAGACTCTTGGAGAACTGTCCTTCAATCGGGTTCGTGCACTGTCCGTGGCGATAATCCAGGTAGCAAGTCTCTTGTCTCGTATCTGTACACGTGGTATCTGGAAGAAAAAGTCGGTTAGAGACAAATTTTCTATGGATTTTCCTTTTTTCTTATTGTTCAGTCTTCGACTCACGCGTTGCGTCCAGAGTCAAACCAGGAGGGCACTCGCAACGATACGATCCATCGGTGTTTACGCAAGTACCGCCACCCTTGCAGATTCCACTGTTCAATTCGCACTCGTTCACGTCCACGCAGTCTTTGCCACCGAATTTCGCGTAGCCCTTGGAGCATTCGCAGATGGAATGATCGCAGAGCTCGCACGGGCTTCCCCAGGCGACGCCCACCGAGCAACAGCACTCCAATTTCAACGCTAGCCTTGGCAAATTGTACTCGCATCGACCGTCTATCATTTTGGTCCAGCAGGAACCTCTCCTGTTGTCTAAGAGAAATTTCGGTTATTATCGTTTCCTTCCATTTTGCTACAAATTTTCAACGCAACTATCGATTCCTACCCATGCATATGTGTCCAGTGTGGTCCAGAATGTATCCAGGCGAGCACTCGCACTCGTAGGAGCCAGGGGTGTTCACGCAGATCCCGTTCAGGCACACATCCGGTCCAAGTTCCTCGCACTCGTCGATGTCCTCGCACATGTGGTTCTGCGTGTTGAATCGCGTGCCGCCAGGGCAAATGCACTGTGTACGAACACCACGCTTAAACCTCTCGTTCTACGAGTTCGATCGCGAAACTCGGTTCAGTAAACCAGGTAGTTACTTGCCTGGAAGCTCCCGGGTGTGTTCCTGCATTGGCCACCGCTGCACAACGACTCCTCGAGCTCGCACTCGTTTATGTCGCTGCAGATCTTCCCCGTCGCGTCCACCTCGTATCCGCTGTCGCAGATGCAGCGATAGGTGCCCATCAGGTTCTCGCAGCCACCGTTCACGCAGATGTTCGGATTCTGCGCGCACTCGTTGATGTCTGGGTCGACACGTTCGTTACAATTGAATTAGAATATTAGAGGAATTTGTGAGAAAGGAATATATCGTTTGGTTACCATCGCCATTGTAAGTCATTCCAGCGCCATGAGGACACAACGCGTCAAACTCGGTGGTACCAGGAAGCGGGCAGGGTTGACAGATACTCCCCCAGCCCATGGGTTGCCCCAGTATTATAGTGCAACAGCAGCAACTTGATTTCGTCACTGCTGTCGATGTAGGATTCGAGCATTGGCCGTCTCTGTATTGAGAGTAACACAGATCCCTCCTAGTGTCTGAGAATTAAACCAAGTATAAATCGTATAAAATATTTGTAAACTCTGTCAAAAAGTCTGATTCGTAAACGAGAGGAAAGTATTTAAAAATTCAGAACCAACCCAAACAAGATCTCCCATCCAGTCCCAAATTGAATCCAGGATGACACTCGCACCGGAAGCTGCCAGGGGTGTTGATGCATCGACCATTCTGGCACGGTCCGCTCAGACACTCGTCGATGTCTGATCAACAATAAATCATTGCTTTTCTGGCATCGAAATCAAGAATGAAATCGCAATACGAGGAATTAAGAGACACGCACCGATGCAGTGACTTTGATCAGGCCCGATCCGGAAGCCAGAGTCGCAGACGCACTTGAAAGAGCCCTCCATGTTCACGCACTTCCCATTTTCGCACATGCCACTCGTGGAGCATTCGTCCATGTCCACGCAAAACGTGTTGTCCCTCGAGGCTGTGAATCCGGACTGACAAATGCAATGGTACGATCCTGGAGTGTTCTCGCAGCGACCGTTCAAGCAGATTCTGGGGTTCTCGGCACATTCGTTGATGTCTGCGAAGGAAAGATCATTTTTGTTGATAACAGAGTTTATTATAGGTGTTATTGTCGTCCAAAGAGATGTACTTCAGACGCACTCACCTATGCAAGTGTTTCTTGTGGGAGACAAAGCGTAACCGTCGTTGCATTTACACTTGAACGATCCGTTCATGTTGATGCAGTGTCCGTTGTTGCACATCCCCGTGTCCTGACATTCGTCGTGATCTACCAAAACCAGGAAAAAGAGAACACGTTTATCCAATGCGCGTTTTCCGTCTTGAAACGTTAATCTCGAGCGCGTCCTCGTTTCTCGAACTGCTTACCCGTGCAGTACCTTCCTTCACCGGAAACGACGAACCCCGGTGGACAATGGCACGTGAAGCTACCGTCGTAATTCTTGCAAGTGCCACCCTGACAGTAGCCAAGCCGACACTCGTCTATGTCCTCGCATCTGCCCGCCTTCTTCGTGAATCCAGGGTAACACTCGCACTCGTAGCCGTCCTTGGTGTCGATGCACCGTCCGTTCTTGCAATTCTCTGGTCGCAGCGCGCACTCGTTTATGTCGATTATCGGCTCCAGTGGTTGCAAGCAGAGCCTGTTGTATTCGTCTGTAATTGAGTAATAACACGGATCCCGTTACTCGTTACCGCGGCCATTGTCTGCGTCTTCTGGCCGATACCATTAAGCAGCTACCGTCTGTTTGTCGCTAGGATAACTCTCGAGGAATTCATGCTGTGGGATTCGAACTCGATGAGGAGGTTTGCTGGACGGTGCGTTCGATTGAGATCGAATTCGGATCGAATCGATCGATAAGAAAAAGATACAGAAGCCAGACTCCGTTAGGGCACTCGTAATGGTGAAGTGCTTTCGTTGCGTTCTCTGGGAGAGCATTAAAGGTTCGCGAAAAAGATACGATTGGGATTTCTTGCAATGGTGCAAGCCATTACTTACGCGTGTCATATATCAACCACTCTCTACTCGTTGACTTTAAGTCAACATTCATCATCCACCATTTTCTTGCGCCACTTATCCTACGTTCGTTATCGTTTCTTTCTATCGTTACTTCGGCGTTGTTATTTACAGTAATCGTTCTACATACCGCTCCTGGGATTCGGACAGATGTAGCACTCGTCACCCCAGCCTCGACCCATGTTCTTGCCGCAGCAGCAATCCTTCTTGCTCAGTCTCATCGACAACCGATTTTTGCACTGCCCGTTTCTGTTCACGGACGTGTAACACAAACCCTGCCTACCGTCTGCGATTAATCAAAACGTTTGATTACCTGTCGAGCCAATGCCACAGGTATTTAAATTAAAGTTCACGCGGCGGCTTCTCTCTTACCTATGCACAGTTTTCGATCCTGGCTCTGAATGAATCCCGGATTGCACAGGCAATAGTAGCCACCGTTCGTGTTCACGCATCGTCCGTCCACGCAGATACCCTCTTCCTGGCATTCGTCTTTGTCCTTGCAGGAGTTCGTCTCGGGATCTCTGGCTTGTCCTTCGGGACACTCGCAGGTGAACGAGCCGGGGGTGTTGAGGCACTTTCCACCCTCGCACAGGCCTGGTATCGCTTCGCACTCGTTGATATCTGTTCGAAACGATTTGAAATTGAACATTTAAGAGACCAAAACCTACTTAAATTTTAATTTTGAAATGGAAAACACTAGGAATTATCTTAGAATGCTAGTCTTTAGCACTCGATTGACTACGATTACCGACCAACGCATTGGCCTTGGTTAGTCTTCAAGTGCCCCAGCTCGCAGTCGAGTCTAGCGGGGCACCTCTCGCAAGGGTGGCCCCACCCTTTGCCCACGGTGGCGCAGCACAACTGTCGCGTGCAGACGACACCCTGGAGGTTCGCCAGACACTGACCATTCTTCACTTTCGTGTAGCACGGTCCGGTTCTGCAAGAATAATCATTCGAGATGCCGTTTCTTATAATCATCGCTCAGATTGCGCTGATTGCGCTTGCAATAAACTTAATCGCGTACCTGTAATCTGTCTCGCATCGTCTACCGGTGTATCCGTAG
This sequence comes from Xylocopa violacea, assembly GCA_963969225.1. Taxonomy (NCBI): domain Eukaryota; kingdom Metazoa; phylum Arthropoda; class Insecta; order Hymenoptera; family Apidae; genus Xylocopa; species Xylocopa violacea. The sequence continues at coordinate 39,302,053 of CAXAJV010000002.1, forward strand.
ATGCAGGCGCAGCGATCTGGACCTATGCATCTTCCTTGATTCAAGCACGGCTCCCGACAGATCGCTGTTCGAATCGCAAAACGAAATCACAGGTGTTACAAGAACGTAAATTAATTAATAACTGTAATGATCGCGTGCAGCAACCTACGTTCGTTACAAAATTCTCCCTGATATCCATTCCGACATTGGCATCTGCCGTTCACGCAGTTCCCGTTTATGCAGTGCACCCTGCATCTTCCGGACTCGCCCCTGTCCAACGCGTTACCACTTTCATATATAGGAGCTACGATAGAGAAAGCGTAACGTTATTTTCAACAGCTTCAAACGCGCGTTACATCTGGTGGAAGGTGAGAAAGTGTTCGTTCACCTTTGGTTTGACTGCTGGCGCAAGTCCTGGCTACGCCGCCACCCACGCACAAGCAAATATTCGGCTTTATGCATCTACCCAGTGGACCACATCGTCCCGAGCATATAGCTACAAGAATTTACCGAAATGTTTCAATTATTCTCGAAGAAGCTACTTCAAATTTCAGTACAGAGAACCGTCGTATACTCGGTCATTCAGGAGACGATCCGGTCGACTCTGATTTCCTAGGAGCATCGTCGTTATTAGAGTTCAATTTCGCAGAATCGAATCAAACGATGAACTATGTCAGAGTTGACCGTGGCTGGTCTCCCGAGTGACTCATATCGCCGCTGGATCGCCGCTGCAACCGAATTACGCGCGTTACAGAGACAATGCGATCAACAGGAAGCGTGTAACCGGCCATTAAGGCAATATCGTCCCGAGGAGCCGATCGGTCGCGTACCATGGACACCCGCGTTCGCCGGTTGCGCAACGCCGCAATTATTCATCGCGGACGCGCGTCCCGATCATCGCGATGCTCCTTTCCGCTCTGCTGTCACGATAATGAACGCTAAAATTGAATGCGCTCGAGCCGCTATGAGATCACGTCCAATTACGATACGGAGAAATTTCTGTGCCCCGATTATGCTCGCCCCGCAGGCGCACCGTATACTTACGAATTACGCAGAGGCCCGTCTCGAGGTTCTTCTTCCACCCAGGGCAGCAGTAATTCTTGTTCTTCGACGTGCACACGTTTGGCCTGGAAAATTTAACGAGCACCGGCGTGATTAGAATGTCTACTGGTCGACACGGAGGCATTCGGGATCGGTAATGAACAGTGTGCCCCTTCTAAAAAGGGAAATCTTATGGTTTTTAAATATGCGCCGCCGCTTTATGGGCGTCACAGTTTCATAGCCGTTGCGAGAGTGTTTCTCTCGCCTTTTTCTAACGTATGGCGCAATTCTTTGGACCAACGCGGGGACCTTAGTCTTCGCATATTTTCCGCAATTTAGAAGAAACCTTCTGCGCTTTGTTTCTGAAACTAGACGAAGTCGTCGCAGATGATACACTTATCGCAAATATCTTTCTTTGCAACTTGCCTTACTTGGATGCGTGAACAATTGAAAGCACCTATGCGAAGCGAGTTCTAACGTCTTCCAGGGTGGCGACGAGGCGCACGGACGAGGCGGTGGCCGCCACCTCGGTGGATCTCGCGCGCGGAGGTCGAGATGATCTCATGGATCGAAGGCTGTCGTCACGATCGAATAACACCGCGGTGTACGCGCGGCTGCAGAGGGGAGCTGGGTGGAAACGAAAAAGGAAAAAGGGGGTCGTGTTTACAGCCGTGTAAATACGACGGCGCGGAGCCAGCCGCGGCGCCGAGGCGCGTAAGTGGAAGTACTCAGGAGGTCGCCCATAGCAGCTGACGTTAATTACGAGCGGCTCGATGTGAATGGCCGCCTTGTTCCAAGGTGGCACACCGCGTTCCCTCTTCCCTTTCTTCATTTCCCGCCCGGCCGTTTTGCGCGCGAAGCGCGTGCCGCGGCGCGCACCGCCGGCAAAAATCCCGTTTCCGGTTTCTCTGATAGCGCCGCGCGACCTCGTTCGCTCGTTTCAGCGACGGAATCGTGGATTTTCCGACGAAACGCGCGACACTCGCCTGGTCCGCGAATGTCTCCGACCGATTCCAGTGAACCAAAGCGGAAAATCAGAGAAGGGGTGGCAAGGGGTAGCGAATGGCGTCCGTTAATAGGAATTAAACGTATCGATGGGAATTTCACGGTGCGTTTTGTTCGAACTATGGGAATTACAATTTTTAGGAAGGAACAGCGTGATATTAAGTAATTTCTTAACAACTCGAGGACTTGTGCGAAGTTGGCGAATTCTATATGGAATCTGGCACCATTGGCCTCCGTCGGTGGCTCGTTAAGAAAGGCTGGCATTATGCGCGGCGGTAAAAATTACAGCCCACGGATGAAAACACGCCACGCTCGATTCGCGATATAATGAAGCGATTTCCAATTTGATAATGAGAGGGCAGCCGATCTGCATACAGATCGGCCGAAATATTCCGTCGGCCATAACTTTCACGCCAAGCGGGACCCAGCGAGCTGCAATCTTCCAATTAACCGACGCGATAAAAATCAATCATCGCGTCGGTCCCGCGACGGTCGCGCCTCGCGTGCTTTCCTTTCCCGTCGACTTTTCGGATCGAATCGATGGGGAATCGATGGGGCAATTTATCGTTTCGATGTTCGTCCGCGCGTGAATCTCGTTAATCGATAATTCGATAACGCGATGCTTCTATAATCGTTCTCAATTTTACGGTACTCGATGACGACGCTGCGGGACCGCGCCCTCTCGTTTCGAGGCACATCAGATTGTCGCCGCGGGTAATTAAATCGTCGACTGGTAGACGGAAGAAAATTCACTCGTCGACGTCCGCTGCGTCGCGTTTAATTCGCAAAATGGTTCGCGGTAACAGCGCTGTCGCGTGCTCGCGCAATAATCCAATAAACTAAACTGCACAAACCCTGATGCGTGTCTAAACAGCCCGAGCGGCGGGTGTGGGCTTGAAAGTTCAATTGGAAAGTGCACTTAATGGGCCTGGAACGGCCGCTGGAATGACTCTCGAGATGGCGGATTATGGTCCATTAAAATTAAAGCGATCAAAAGGCGACTGCTGTTTGCGTTTAACGTCGGGCGAACACCGCGAGCTGTCGACGAGCCTCGTTCCACGTACGCACAGCCGTGTGGGAGAAAGAAAAAAGGGGTGAACGAGGGCGTGCGGGAAAAAAAGTAGGAGAAACGCGCGGACGGGGAATTAGGTACAACAAACATCGAGCATTATTTACGATCTCTTAAAACACCGTCAGGAGATTAAAGGAGCTTATTGAGGCCAGCCGGTGTTACGAAACAGACGGGATAATATCAACGGGTTGTCATAGAAATTTATTGTGCCGGTTATTATCCTCTGCCACTGATAATTAGGGGGCGGCCAGAGTTCCTTCGGCGAGCAATCGGTGGTCGTTACGGGCCCTGTTAATTGCGCCAATTGACGCTCTTTTTTAGACAAGAACCGTGGCAATTCAGAGTGAAATCGTCGAAACGAGTTCAAATTGCCTATATATAGCGACGTGCACGGTTAAGCAATTAGAAGATTGAGGACGCTCGCTCGGGGGATGAAAAGATAACAATTTTAGCGTTCGTCGACGCGCAGCTTCCATTTTCCACGAACCGTTACGACTCGTTACGGTGCCAATAATCCTCTTACCGTTTGATAGACGATACCATAATTCCGAGCGCTTAAGAACGGATGAAATTCGAAGAGGAGCGCCAGGGGTGGGCCAGAGATCACGGGCTGGGCCGTAGCGGCGTCGAAAAATAGGATAGGGCCTGTATCAAGACTAATGGGATCGTCACTTACATAATTATTCACGGTTAGTCCGTGTCGGTCGGATTACAGTTGGAACTTACTTAAGTGAGCCTTTGCGCAACGCACGCGGATGGAAGTGAAAGAGGAAAAGTGGCGTCTCTATTGCGTGCTGGCATATTTCTGGTCGAATTGTTCGCCAATTAAGATCGATTCGAGGAACGGGGTCGAATTCTAACGCGAATTTTACGAAACTTCAATATCGACCAAATAAAACTGGGTTCGTGATAATAGAAGGGTTGCGATTGGTAGAGTTTACTATTTCTTTTTTTTATATTTCAGGGAAACGTAACGTCGCTTCGAGAGCTGTTTGAAATTTAATGAAGGCGATGGACAGTGGTGAGTCAGTGACATTAATTTGTAAATTAATTCGTTGAAACGACGTCGATAGCGAGCGATGCATCTCGTGTTTTCCTTTTTTTTTATACGAAAGCGTTAAAATTGGCCATCGATAATGGCGGCTAGGAATAATATAGATAACCGGATATCTGCTCGTGACATCATTCGCTAAAAGTTAGGCCACATTCGACGCTTGTTTTTTAAACCGCTCTTACAAAATCACGCGATATCTCTCGAACATTTTGCGCTGCGTATTTCAAAATAATATTCATTCATAAATCTCGCTTATTACTTATTGTTTCGCGAGCTTCCGGCGGTCGTACGGTCAAAAGGGTTATTTAACGGGACAAAAGCGGTTGGTAATAATGTTCTCCAAGAACCGTGCAGGAAACGATGTCGAAGTAATGAATCTGTCAGTTAAAAGGCTGTTAAATCCGCTCGTTTAAAAACACCTTCTAAATTATTTTCTCTCCTCGCCTTGGCCAACTTCAATTTCCACTTAACAACCCCCTCGGCTCCCCGCCCTTAAACCATCCCATCGATTCTCATAAAAATCGTATTCAAAAAGCGTCTGGGAACGTTCTCTCTCAAATATAACGCACACAGAAAGAATAACACGATCGTTCACAGAAACAATAATCACACGTTTATCTGTTTTTCGTTCGTTCAACTTTCTTTCGCGTTAATTATTTACAAATGGCGACACAAAAACCGAGGTCCGTATCAGCGAAGTCGATAAACGAAAAAAAAAAAAAAAAACAAGAAAAAAACCACCGTGGAGAGAAAGACACGAAACTCCGTCGAGGCGCGAATTCTGAAAGCGCGTTGAAAATACGTCTCGCATCCACGGTATCCATGAATGAACCTAATCGTACGAGCAACCGTGTCGCGAATAGTTTTACGACGCTTTCTTTTCTTCGCTCCGTTCCTTTTTTTTTTCGTTCCTTTTAGAACGGATTCGCTCGTTCGAGGAAACAGAAGTTCGAAACGGTGACCGCGCGGTTTCCATTGCGGATTTCACGCACGCGCACAAAGGCGAGCCCATTAACGGAGAGCCGGGCGTCGTCATCGAACGCATTGTACGGAAGATTAAATAGGGCGTTAGACGCGGGGTAACCTTTAAAACCGCTCGTCGAGGCGTCACGCATAACTCGGCCTGCTTTATTAATTCGCTCCGGGACATTGTTATCGTCGCTTTTCAAGAAGTACTACCGATAAATGACAAAGTTCATCGATTGTAGGGCACGCGTTATCTAGCCTGGCCGATTACACGCCTCCGACTAGTCAGCTTCCTTTCTGTTCTCATCGTGATTTTTCTACGAGTCTAGAATCATCGCTGGTGTACAATAGAAACTGGCAACAAAGAAAGAAAAACGAGCACCGTCCCCGTTATCGTTATCGTTCCGAGCCATTTTCTTCAGGCGGCACCATCGATTGGGAGGGTTAACCGATCGATTCTAGTTGCTCCCACCGTTATCGTTCGACGAATCTACAATATGGAATCATCTCTCGTCACAAAGGCTCGTGAAATTCGTAACAAAGAAACGCCTCCGATTAATCGTTCGACCGTGCTCGAGGGATCTGCGTCTGCGGCGTCTGCGAGACTAAGATCACGCGAATTCAACCATTTCCGTCCCAATCAAAGTATCGTAAAAGTTTCGTTAACTCAATTGATCGAATCTCGTCACTTTAGAGTCGTCACTCGCCGCGATAGGACGAGGTATCATTCCTTTTTTTAAATCGAGCAGAGCGGAGCGTCGCAGATACTCGAGCAGGCGAATCGGTGGAAGATCGATCGACCGATCGATCAGGTGGAATAAGAGGAATCGAAGTCGGTAGCTGGTCCGGTAATCCGATCGTCGAATTCGTTTTCTTCCTACGCTTTAATTGAGTGGCCGCGATGCACTTCATGCGAGGAATGATAATTGATGCGACGGTATTAATGGCGCGGTCGAGCGCCGCCGGTTAGGTGGAGTCACGTGAAACGTGTTTCTAATTGGCCGTGACAAGATACCGGCTAATGCGTCTCTATTAATGAAAACGTAGCTCGAGCGTGACCGTTTGGTCGTGGCTCGAACCACTGACTCGATTTTCGGCGGCCTTCCCCCTCACGGCCGATCGTCGCGCGATCCTCCAGCTGATGGACGCGAATTCCCTCGCCAATTCAGCCGTATAATTCGACGTGGAGGATGTCTTATGACAGGCGATTAGCACATCGCTTCTTTCGCTTCGTACTAATGCACAGTGTAACCACGTAGTGATGAAAATAGGCTAGGCTAGACGTCAGCCAGGCCGCGCTCCGGAATTCGAACGTCTCGTCCCGCGGATTTTGCATTATTCGCGGCGTCTCGCGCGCGCAGCGACGGATAATTCCGCTGATTGTTCGAAGCGGAGGAGATTCGAGCGGCGACGGTGGAAGAGGATTCGTTAATTCCCAACGCGAATGGAAATAACTTGGCTCGTCAAACCACCGACTGGATTGGACGTTATCGCCCCGGCTAATGTCCCGTATTAAGTGAAATCACGAGATCGCCGTCATTCAGATTTTACTTATTTCCCGTATCGAGATCCACCGGGAAGAGATCCCGCGCGCGGTACCCGCTATCGCGTGCAACGAGCTGCCAAGAATCTTTTACCGTAACAAACTAGTTCCTCGGCTGCCAGCTATACGATACCCTCGTTAACGTCCAATACTTTTCCGCCTCGGCCCGGCTAGCGCTGTCCTTTCTTTCGCGTACCGCGACATCCGACAAATATTCCCTCGTTTCGTTTCCCTCTTTTCGCATCCCCGACGCGTACGAGCCGCGAGACAACTCGACCATTTCGGTAGTCGACTCTCGATCTTCTTCCACTCGCGGTTTCAACGCGAGGTCGCGGCCAATTTCCCTCGCGCGCTCCTCGCACGATACAACGCTATATTTGCGTTGCATCAACTGCACTTCGCGTGTAAACGCGTCGCCGATACCTCGCGTGCAAATTTCAGACGTAAATACCTCCCGCCTGACTCGGATTAGTCCCAATTGACAGCAATTTCATTCGCGACATCTGCACGCCGATCGTACAACCCGCGCGCTTACCGAACCTTATTTGCTTACGAGCGGAATGGGTGCCACTGTGCCAGTCAACCGAACGGACGTGTCACCCCGGGGCTTATCTCGCGATTTCGCAAGATCGCAGATTCTGTCAGATCGCGATAACTCCTGTAATTGGGTTATCTGCGCGTTACGTTACGCGGTTCGATCCGCGGTTTCCCTCTTCTTCGCGTCCCGTTTTTACCCCTTTCGGCCAGCCTCCGCCAGCGGAGAGAGGCGATTTCCCTCGCGCGTCGAAGCGACTCCAAGCGGATCCAAACGGATGATGGGCCATTATTATCCATCCATTAGGCCCAATTGACCATGGCGTTCCAAGGCGGAAACGGTTTTCACGGATTCGCCTGGGAACGTGGCTAGTTGGCTTCGTCACGCCCGCGATTCAGCCACTTCTCGCTCGACCTTCGAGCAGCCGAGTTTAATTCGCCGTCGCGCGATCGAAGGGCTGCGACTCGCGTACGATTTCACGTTATTTCGCGTTACTCGGACAACGGGTTGAACGCGAGCTGTTCGACGATCTCTGTTTACGCGCACGATTTCCGTCCAACTAATTCAAGCACGAGAAATAGTGGAGGACTCTCTGGGATTCTCTGAGCTCGCGAAGGAAACCCGTCCGATCGGTTTCGCTGCGATTATTATTCGGCATTTTACGATCGAGCCGCGTGAAGTTTCGCCGTTCAAAGCCGGGAGCGGAATTATTATTCCTGGAACGGCGAGCCGAGCGTAAATTGCGAGTCCTCGTCGTTTACATCCGCGGCTATATCTTTCGTCGCTTTAACGAGCCGGTTAATCCCTTTTAATTCCCCGCTCGCGGATTATTGGCGCGGGCTCGCTCGAAGTAGCCGAGGACGAGCGGTTTCCCTCTTAGTTTCGCGATTGCCGCTCGATCGTGATCGATTAGCCGCGAGGAGAAAAATTGCATCTCGCGGCGATTCGTTCCGGCGAATGCACGGACGCTCGCCACTCGTTTCACTCCAGGGTTACATCAAAATCGACCACTTAGAGCCGATAACGAGTCGTAGAGGCTTTTTATCGTATTCAGCTAGGTTTCTTTCTGATCTTTGCACTTTCCTTGATCTCGGGGTGAAGTTTCGATTCGGTCTAAGCGAAATATCAGCGCGAATGTTGCTAGTTTACTGAACGGACTCTTCTTTCGCGTTTTTTCGTTTCTTTTCTCGCGAGGCGGATGACACGAGCGGAAAGATTTCCGAGACTCTTCGACGGAACGATCCACCGGATGCCTCCGCGCGTTACGTTTTCGAAACTGATGGGAGGAGAGCATGGGTGGACGCCGCGATAAACGCCGCGTCGCGGTCCAAGACGCGCGACGCGTTACGTCATTCGAATAAAAAACGCAACTAGAGCAGAAAGCTCCTTGTTCGAACCGATTTCGTTTACGTTTCTGTCCCCCTTCAGCGGCGGGTAAAAATAGAAACGAGCTGAAAACAACTTTATCACTGGCATCCCCGCGTCTGGCACCCGGGACCTGTCAAATGTCTACCACTTGCCGCCTGAGAACGCGATCGGGCATCTGCTCGATCGATTTGTCCCCTCGATTCTTCTAATCATCGCTACAACACCGTATCTTCAAATTATTCGAACGCAAGCGAATCTTCTGCATCCTTCGATCTTATCTGAATTCTAAAGCCCCGTTTAACTTCCTATGTCATCACTGATTATATCATCGTCTACTTTAATATCGAATTCCTCCACTAAACAATTGATTACCCAACCAGCAAGCTTCACAAATAGCATCCAAAATAATGAAAAATCAACCAAGCTGTATAACACGTAAACCCCAACTTCGAGAATCCTCTCGCAGCCTCGTCCCTCGAACGGGAACAAATAAAGAACAAAGAAGGGGGAGGTGGAAGAATTCCACGGTTATCCTAAAATTGCAAAGAACACTCGATGATCCCTCGCACCTGGCGAAAATTACTGTCCCGCGATCATCCTCGGTTCCCCCCCAAAAATCTTGCCCCGCAGAACGTTTCACGCCCTTTCGGGGTTAACACTCGATAACTCGATACTCACCCGTGAGGCGGCACCGATTGCAGGGTGTAGTTTAGGTCCTGGGCAGGGCTGGCCGTGTAACGTTGGCCCACGCTCGACGCACCTCGGGGTACGGCGATCAGCGTCAGCCAGGCGGCGATCAGCAACACCGACGCGTCTGCCATTTTGGCGGGACCCCTGTCGACGACTCGCGTCTCCACGAAACGGCGGAACTGTTCACGGTTGACGATCCTACGCGCGTTACACGCTCGCTCGTCCCATGATCAATCGACGGATCAAACACGCGCGGAACGAAGTCTCGGTCTCCTCCCTCTTTCACGCTCCTCGTGTCGCGCTCGTTCCCTCTCGGAGGCCACGGGTGATTTCAACGCAGGCTCGCGATCGACGCCGCGATCGCTTCCACGATCATGGTTCCCGATCGACTGGACGCTGGGTAATGTGACGCGCGCGGAATTCTGTAATAGACGCGTCTCTGTTCCAGAGGGGAGATCTCCTTTGACTCGATTTCGTCCGGGGGGGTTTGGAATGCGCTGCGGTGGAACGATCGACCGCCGCGGGATTTTTTTAACCCTTCGCGCTCGACGTCCTCTCGGACGTTAGCGATAGAAACTGTTGCTAAAGTAGTAATCTAAGCGAGCAGCGATCTACGATCTTGGTAGACGCAGTCTACCAGCGATAGAAAATTTCCATTTCGATAGAAAAAAGCTGCGATGGAATAACTTTAATCTCCGTGATCACTCATCAATGTCCCCTCGAAGAGGATATTCGAGTGCAAAGGGTTAAGCTACTCGTTCCTTCGTTCTCTGCTAATTACACGAAGTGGTCGCGGGAACCACCCTTTGGGTGTCCAAACGTGTACTATGTTTCGAATATTTTCTATTTCCGCTTCTCTTCGTAAATGCGCAAACATCCGCGAACAACGAAGTCATTGCATTATGCTTTTGATAATTTGTGCTCGAATCAAGGTTCGAAGGGTAGGAAAATTATTGTTGGAAGCTCCTGGCGAAACGCGAAACCACCCCTGCGCGATGAATCGTCGAAAACGGGTAGGCTGCTGGAAATAACGCGTCGTTTTTGATCGCTCGTTTCGCGAGAACAGAGAAAATCTCGCCACGTAGACCGAGCGAGGGAGAGAACGGTTGATAATAATTGTCGCGATTCCGCGCTGGCTATAACGCCATTCCGGAAGCACCAAATTAGTACGATGAGATAGATGGAACTATCTTCTGATATAAATATTCACAATAGCTGTTTCTCCGTCAAAACGGACACCAGCCTGGGACTACGAGCTTCATTTTCAGGCCATTCGATTGAAACAAACTCCGGCAGAACGACCGCGTTCTTTCGTTCAGAAGTTGACATTTTTTCGAATAACTCCCTCGAACGTCACATTTTCCAGCAGACTAATATGCATTAGCAAAATAATTAGAGATTAGGTAACATAATTCGTCGTTTCTATGCTGACAGAACTTATGCAGCTCGCGTGGAATTGGATTCGCGTTGAATTTACGAGCCACACGGTGCTTCTTCGAGAACGAACGAAATTCTTCCAACTCTCGCGGAGTCGAACGAGATCCCACGCGAGTAGCCGCTAATCTAACCCTTTCCACGTATGAAAAATGGGAAGAGGAGATTCGAATCGACTCCGCGTTCCTCGGAAATTCGCCGCCTAGAGATACACGCGTGCAAACTTCCAGCTTTCACTCGTTATCATAACGTAAAAGCGGGCCGAGCAGAGGCTATCATTAAAGTTCCATAAAGCCAGCCAGGCTCGTGCAAGACTCGCGTAAAAAGAGATCGAGCTGGCTCGCGCGTTCTATCGAGATCGGAACCAGGCAGATCGGATCGATGCGCGCGTTTCCGGACCATCGTTCGATCGTTCTGTTCGCGCGAGAAAAACGCAACGCTGGTCCGTTGTTCGACGAATCGTCTCAACAATTGCCCGTTGTGATTCACTCTTCGTGGAGAATTCCCTTGCGATTAAATTAAACGTCACGGTTTGCGTAGGCTGCGACGACGATTCGCTTCGAAAGCGAACCGTCGAGCTGATCGTCGTTATTGAGCTTTCGGATTTTTCCGTCTCGTATCTTAAATTCCGCTTTCCAATTGGAACTATCGAAAAACGTTCTTACTCACCGAAAAATCGAAACTTTTTAGACGAATGATAGAATTGAAATTCTGTACGAACAGCTTCGCTGTGTAAAAGTATCCTCGTTGCGATTACAAATTAGCCGAGAAACAAGAAACTTCCAACAATAATAAGACTACCTCCCTCGCCTTTAAACACGAGCTCTCGAATTGATCTCCGTTTAGCGCCATACCTGCCAATGGAACCATCAACATTACTTCAGCACGCGCAACTTATCCACCCGACAGGATTCACTCTCAGACCTCGATCCTAGTTTCATCCATCTGCGTGACAACGGAAATCCAGTCACCAGCACCCCAACTTCCCACCCCAGCGATCGCGAAACCCACCCTGGCCAGAAATGGCACCTCGAGGCGGTACGAATTTTCGAAACGTGGAGGAGACGAATCGCGATTTTCGTGAATCGCTGGTCGACGAAGGGAGACGACGAGGATCGTGTGATCGATCGAAGGGGGTGAATCTGTTCGATCGCACTTGACGCGGACGTTGCACGCCGTTTCACCACGAAGCCGGTGACGAGCAACGAAGGAAAGGCGCCCCGAAAAGACGCGGCGACGGGACCCGACGCGAGACTGGAGCGGCAGATTCTGAACGAGCCGCACCGAGTCGGGGCTCATCCGGAGAGAGAAGAGCCGCTCTCTCTTCCCTCGTCTTCGCGTCTCTCCTTCCCTTCCACAAGTCCTTCCCCGCCTCGCCCTGCTCGCGGCCGCGTCCACACGGCCAAGAAGACACCGAGAGAACACCCGATGGGGTCCACACCCTCTCTTCTTCTTCTTCTTTATCACCGCGAACGTGCTGCTCGAGGAGACGTGGGAAATTCGAACGTTCGTGCCTCCTCCACTGTTTTCTATGAAAATTCTGCTGGACATTTTCTTTCCCCGTGAGCCGAGGAAGAGTTGCGTTGGATGTGGGGCCATTTTTATTTTTGGATCCGATGGAACGATAAAGATTGCTTCCCAAGAGTGAATTAGGTTTTTTATGAGATCGAAGGAGAATAATTTAACGTGGACGAGCTGGGAAATTCTTTTGGCGTGGAAATAGTGTGAACCAAATTCTTTTGCCTTTTTTGGTTCCTCGGAAGGAAGTAGGTTTTCTATGAGATATCGAAGAAGAATAATTTGGCGTAGAAAAGCTGGGGAATTTTTTTGGTATAGAAACCAAGTGCGAACCGAATTCATTTGATACTTTTTTCGTCTGAAATCGATGCACGCAGAGAAGCGTTCCCAAGTGGAAAAATCTCTGCGCGCAAGAAAAAGCGTCTCGAACTTTGATTATATAATGCAACGGTGATGAGATCTCATTTCAACGATGTAATGGGTATTAAAGAACATTGTAAACATTGATGGCTCGAAGTGTTCTAATTAAGGAAACTTTCGCAACAAAGCGTATAAAGACGGCCGTTATCGGGCCGAGGCTGGAGATTCGATTGAGAAATACGAACGACATTGGCCTCTGCGTTCTGAACCAATAATCGCGTTAAGCAGCCGTCGCTTCCGGCCGGTTCGATTAAAAACGTCGATTATCCCGTACCAGCTGACCGTCCGGCATTTTGCGACGTGCGATCTCGCTGCATTTTTCAGCCTGCGGCGGTGAGGAAAAGAAATAGAAAATTGCGGATCGATTTATCGACTGTTGCGCGAGTATCGTGAATCACGAATCAGCGTAGCACGCAACGCTGGGGCGAGAAAAAAAGTGTCAGCGCGCAATTCCAAAGCTTCTCCTCCGTTCCACTCGATTAACCCACATCAGATAGGGAAATAAAATTCTTTATGGAGACGCATCGTTTTACCGTCATTTTTATTGCCGTTGCGTAATCCCAATTGGAGACGCATGCGGGTGACGACAATAACAATGAAATGCACAACCATCGAGTTCCCTTGACACGGAGGTTAAAAGTTAAATTCGAGATGAGGCGTAACTACTTTACTATCCTCGTTGCGACGTTCTGCGTTGGCAAACTTATGATTTAATGCTGCTCGTGACTAATTGACACTTTTGAATACATCTTAATCAAACCCAAGCCGAGTAAGAATTGCCACGTTCGCTAAGAAAATCATTAATAATGGAAAATAGCTTGAACTTCGCGTCAAATTAAATATGCGCAAACATGAGGTACAGCCATACGTAAATCGCGAATGGACGCGGTGCATCTACTCTAACTTTCAACACAAAATTTCGCGCGTCAAATCCACAAATTTACCCTCGAATTTGCAATTTTTGAGGCGCGCGTTTGAGGCGATCGTCGCGAGATGACACAGAGAGGCAAACGAGGACGCGCGAATCGCGTCGCGAGCCTTTCGCGGTTAACACCAGCGAGAAACGAGCGATAACGACGACTTGGACTGCGAAACGTGACTTTCCGATCGGCCCCCACGATTTTGAGCGACGACGATGGAAAATTGTCGGCCGTCCCTAACGCGAGCAACGACTCTCCGCCTGGATCGAGGATGATTAACGACGACCGCGTTCGTTTCTTACTTTCCCCTTTTTTCTCGCTTCTTCTTTTCCCTCTCGTTTCTTCTTCTCCCTTTTTTTTTCTTTCCTCCGCGCGGCGGCGGTCCGTTTAACGGCCGTAAAACAAGAAAACGAACGATCGAACGAGCGTGCACAGCAGTTCCACTGATTGTGAGGCCGCTTCGTTTACCGCGGAAGCGTCGTGGCGAGAGCGTTGGTACGCCGCGTTTTACGCTTGGCAGTGTTCCATCTGATGAAAAACGGCATTCTTATCAGTTTTACGGAAGAGACGCGAGGCCAGGTTTTCGAGAAGCACGAGCGCTCGTCGTTTTGTCGAATTTCGTGAAACGCGCACCAGCGAACCTGACCGCGGTTTCAATGGTCAGCGAGCTGGGATCGTATGCAGGGGCATTCCTGCACGCGAAACGAACTATCCTGGAGGGACGAGCGATGGAAGGTTCTAAACTAAAAGTCACGGTGATGCGGAATAATTCATAACCTAACCTTCGCTCCGTCTCTCCGGGAGGAGAAAAAAAGAAAGGAAGAAAGAGGAAAGCGCGCGGCTGTTTCGCAACAGACGGCCCTCCCGTTCTCTCCGCGAGCCGTCCATCGGGAAATCAATCTTCATTTTCCTCGTCTAAGTACTTCGTTCACCTGCACTCCCATTAAATCGATTCGCGCGCGCGAACAGACGTCGTCGCGCTCTACCCTCGATCACTCTCGATCTAATCTACCAGCTTGTTCGCGAGGGGCACACACGGATGTTTCCCCGGTGTCGAATCGGCGTACAGGTGGCTCGTAAAACGCTACCGCGGCCGCGGGATCGTAATTTGCGCGCCGGCGAGATCGGGGAACCGACACGATCGGCGCTGATTGCAGGATCGCCGCGACCCGCGATTACGTTCGAGACGCAATCAACGCTCCGCGATCCGCCATCGTGTTTTGTAAACGTTTCAATGAGCTATCGCGGCTCGTATCACCGACGAGATACAGAGTGGATAAACCATTCGTCTTGCGGGACCGTCTCGTGTCCTCGATTATCGATCGCGGAGGAAAATCATAGGTTTCCTTCTGCGCTCGACGCTTTCGAGCTGACAAGTAAAAACCACCTTTGCGTAGCTCATCGATTTTGTTGAAACTTGGTACACGCGTAGAGTAGTCGAGAATATTGGACACGTATTTTTTCTTATTGGCAATGGTCCACATTTAAGGGGTGGAAGGGACTCTCAACGTTGGATTATTAAGGAATCGTTATCATAATCGTTCTACGAGTGTACTGAGTTAACGCAAAGGTGGGTTTACTTGGAAGGTTTGGAATCCAGATGGTGGAAAGAATATCAAAGGCGTTTCTCAAAAATGGTAACCTCATCTTCAATATATTTATGCTAATCTTAAATTAATTACATTACATTATATTTCCTAGTATTGTAAGCATAACATATGTTTATACCATTGTAATTTATATCATAATATGTGTATAACATTGTAAAATACAGTGTAATTGTGATTTATTGTATATTTTATTAATTGTAATGAATAAATTAATTATTTAAACCGAATGCAATGAGTATTTTCATTATCCTCTAAGTACAGTACTCCTAGAACAACCAATTCCAATCCTTGAACGAAAAGAATCTCGTAAAAAATAGCCCTGAACCGAATTAAATTAGATGGAGTTTTGAATCTTGGCGCCTCGTTTCCAATAATTTCGTGGATTCCTGGAAAATGACGTCACTTCCAAGAATTGGCAAAATTCCTGGAATTTCGAGGATTCCTGGAAATGACGTCATTTTCCAAGAAGTGGCACTTGGGATACCTCCTCGCATATCATGTTCTCCTAATACAAAGTCCGAAAATCGGCGGTCACGCTTGAATGAGTCCGAAAAACTGAGAATTCCTGGAAAATGACGTCACTTCCAAGAATTGGCAAAATTCCTGGAATTTCGAGGATTCCTGGAAGTGACGTCATTTTCCAAGAAGTGGCACTTGGGATACCTCCTCACACATCATGTTCTCCTAATACAAAGTTCAATTTTCGACATTTCTGAATCGAAACCTCGATTTTCGGACTTTGTATTAGGAGAACATGATATGCGAGGAGGTATCCCAAGTGCCACTTCTTGGAAAATGACGTCACTTCCAGGAATCCTCGAAATTCCAGGAATTTTGCCAATTCTTGGAAGTGACGTCATTTTCCAGGAAATGCCAGTTTCTGGTGCTCACTCAAGCGTGAAGCCCCGATTTTGGAACTTTGTATTAGGAGAATATGATATGCGAGGAGGTATCCCAAGTGCCACTTCTTGGAAATGACGTCATCGAGAATTCCTGGAATTTCGGCGATTCTGAGAAGTGACGTCATTTTCCAGGAAATCTCAGTTTCTGGTGCTCACTCAAGCGTGAAGCCCCGATTTTGGAACTTTGTATTAGGAGAACATGATATGCGAGGAGGTATCCCAAGTGCCACTTCTTGGAAATGACGTCATCGAGAATTCCTGGAATTTCGGCGATTCTGAGAAGTGACGTCATTTTCCAGGAAATGCCAGTTTCTGGTGCTCACTCAAGCATGAAGCCCCGATTTTCGGACTTTGTATTAGGAGAACATGATATGCGAGGAGGTATCCCAAGTGCCACTTCTTGGAAAATGACGTCATTTCCAGGAATCCTCGAAATTCCAAGAATTTTAGCTATTCCTAGAAGTGACGTCATTTTCCAGGAATTCCCGAAATTATTGGAATTGAGGCGCCAAGATTCAAACTTCCATTTAATTTAATTGGGTTCAGGACTATTTTTTACGAGATTCTTCTCGTTCAAGGATTGGAATTGGTCATTCTGGGAGTGTTGGGCAGGTCTTTAAATGATTAAACAATTAGTTAACATTAACTAGATCATTTATTATAACTTTTCAACAATGTTCAGACAACAAAAGTGTTCTTACGAGCTAATGTTTAATTTATACCTTTATAAATCCATGTACGATGCACCTTATGGGACTAAAACTTACAAGCTGAGACTTATTATCTAATTTCTAGGTTAATAATAAAATTTGAGCAAAATTGTAAATCATATACCCATTTATCAGTACACACAAAATATTGTTAACTAAATAGGGAAAGAAGTAGTCTTAATGCTTGCAGAAGTTTTTCATAGACCATCTCATTAGATATTCCGTCTCTAAGTTCCTCCAGTATCGCAACAAATGCGTTTGTAAGTACGCTATCGTGTACTCGCTGATGCACACCTACCGAGACGCTTTTTAGCCAGAATTTGCAAAAATGAAACCGCAGATACGCTCACAGATTCATCATCCGCCACCTTTTTACCTCGCCGCGGATAAAAACCGGAACCGAGCGAAGTACCCTCGACTCACGTCTTCATTATTCCTCCCAATCAATTTCTTCGACGAGAACGGACCAACGCAGTCGCGTCGCGGTTAAAAGAAATCCGCGCGTTAACCGCGCGCACGATGAAACAGCTCTAAACGCCCCCCCACGCATCTCGTATGCACGTCCGTACGCCACATCGTTACGCACGGTGGCAACAAACCAATAAATTTTTTCTCCAACTCAAGAAAAGCAATAGGTAGACGCTCGTCCATCCATCACTCTTTTTCCCGGCCCCTTTCGTCATCAATAAAATTCCTCCCCAGCCACGATCATACGCAGCGTGGAACGCGTCCAGCTCATCTTCCCATTATTCCCTTCAATCAATTTCCGCGACAAGAACAAACCACCGAACGGCAAACAGAAAGAAAACGAACCGGCGCCATTAACCGGGCGCGCGGAATAAAACTGGGGAGCCAGGGGCCGGGCGCTGTACCTGTTCTTGCGCTTAACCTAGACCTCGCCTCCCAGCCGCAGTTTCGTAATAATCTTGCTAGACGACGGGGACTGGTCCCGGATGAAAAATGAACGGAACGGATCGCCGCGCTTTCCTTTACCAGAGCCGTAGCGGGGGGAGCGCGTCATTAAAAGGTGCCCCGTCGACGGGTGGTTCTCCCCTTGGCGACGCGGGTCCTGGGTTTGCCCAGTATGCAAACGTCCGTTTCTGTTCACGGGGTTTTCGCGCGTCTCGCGCGTCCTCTCCCTGACCGATCGCCGGTCCGGATAGAGCCGAGCCTGGATGAGAAACCGCGTCCGCTTAGGAGCACCCCGCCGAATCATCGATCCCTATCGTTCGGATGCGTGCGCCAGCGAGGCTGCTGGAATCCGCGCGAGGAATGCCGCTGCACCGGAATATGCATGACGCTGGCGGTTTCAGCGATTAGTAAGGACAGGGTTCAAGCGGTAATTGGAGACAGTTTTTCGCGGGACGCGGATACCGCGGACGGTAATGCGTATCGCGGTGTTTCTAGATATTTCAGGCAGTTTTTAAGATGGCGGACTCGAAGATGGACTTTGGGTGGCCTCGCGCGAACGGGTTCCCCGCTTAGGAAAGCTGGACGATACTTAATCTAGCATAATTGGGCTAATTAGATATCCTCTTCTTGTTGAACCGCACCCTGGCACAATTAATTCTAAGGGAACGACGTGGGTAGTCTAAGTCTTCTTGGACTTCTTGCTGGTCGATTTCTTGGTGGTCTTGGTAGCCTTGGTAGACTTGGTGCTGGACGCGGCCACAGGTTTCGTCCGGCGAACGTACGAGTTCCTGGCCTCGTACGCCTCTTCCGACGAGGCTCTGCCGTCCCAGAAATATTCCATGTACCGTCCGTACATGGTCGCATGCCGTTCTTTCTGTTTCTCGAACAGATTCTCCAGCTTGTCGAGGAAGTTCTCGTAGTTCTCTTTGGCGCGAGCGATGTTCGCCGCGCGAATGCTCCTCGACAGCTCCTCGTCCGACTCGGTTTTCAGCCGGGGTTCCTTCCCTTGATCCTCTTTCACCTCGTAGACGGTCAGGTCCAGGGGTGGAAGCCTTCGAAGCGACGCGGTCGGCTTCAACGTTCTCTCCTCCAAATGAAGCATTGAAGTCTCCGACGCGTCGGCGATCGAGGATCGCTGGGTGTCCCTCTTTGTCAACGAACTCTTGGAATGACTCGAGGCTTTCCTTTCGATAGAACCTGTCCGAGTTTCCGGCTTGATCTCGTGTTCCTTTACGAACGCCTCTCGCAGCTCTCTGCCGCGCTGCAAACTGTCGGGGTTCTCCTTCGCCCAGGCCTCCTTCAGCTGCGCTATCTCTATCTCCTTTGTCCTATCGCGGGATATCTGTTCGCCAGAAGTACCACTGTCATCGATGATTTATATTCGAATTACGTAGGCGCGATTAGCGCTCGTACCTCTAATCCACTCTCGGGATCGGTGACCACTTGGAGGACCCAATAAGGAGACTCGAGGGTGCCAGTGCTGTCGACGGAATGCTTCGAACCTTTCCTCGATCTAACCGACTCGGACTTTGACAGCCTTCCTGTACTCGAAAACGGAGGCACCCTCGTCCTCGAGAGGGAACCAGTCGGTTTCACCTTGAATTCCGACACGCAACTCCACTCCCTCCTCGTCAGTGGCCAGCTGTCGTCGAGCACCGAAGCCTCCACGTGGTAAACCTTGTGGGTACTTTCGGTTCCATCGTCTTTCTCGTCACCAAAATTCTCCTCCGTATGTTCGTCAGGCTTATCGTTATCCGAAGACTTCTTGACTGCAAGTAGATTTGCAGCAGGTTCTCTTTCGAGCCCCAAATACACCATTGGCAAAATGACTACGTAGGTGCCCTTTACTTGAGACAGAGTCTCTCCCTGCATGTCTGTCACTTTGATAGCCACTCTCACGTTCTCGTAGGACACTCGTAGCCTAAAGGATACCAAACAAGGCTTCGCCACTCGAACGACCCACTTGCAGATGCTGTTCCTCGGATTAGGGATGTAAGTGTCGAATAATTCGTCCACGATCAATATCGGTGGCACTGGGATCGTTGAAAGTGGCTCTCCGTTGTCAAGAAATTGAAACGTTGGCTGTCCTCTCATGGTGATCACGTTTAAGGACCAGGGTAACTGCTTTACCGGCTGATCTTCGCTCCAGGCGTAACAAAATATCGTGTAGCCTAACTTCGAGTAACTGTATCGCGTTGGAATCACGTTGTTCACCACTCGAAGCATCTCTTGTCCAGTATCATTCTCGAACACCCGCACGCTGCACCTGGTTAGGCTAACGAACAGATCTATCGCTGCTAGAACCGTCTCTGTCACTCGAGGATTCACCACGAGCCTTACGATTGGTAGCCACTGGTTTGCTCTGACGTTCGTCAGTGCACCCTTCAATTCTTGTACTTGCAGAGTGTACTCGAAGTCTCGGACGCAATAGTAGATGTCGTACAATTTGTCGTAGCGCTTCAAGATGTTCCTCAGCACCTGATTAGCCAGAGACTCCCGTTTGTTGTAATTGAACAGCTCCGCGACTTTCAGCAAATTCCTCGAAACTTGGACGTGCTCCTTGTGAGCAGGATCGTGAATCTTTCTGTACTTTTTGACAACGATCATCTGGAAAAACGACTGGATGATCGTTGCAGCGTTGTTCTCTTCGACAATTTTATCCGCAGACTGCTGGATGATGTGCGCACTGACCTCCAAATGGCGGCTGTCGCGTCCGCTTTCCGTCCTGTTTCTCATCGCTCGTAAATTCGTCATTAACTTCGACATTGCGTCAGACTGCTCCAAACCGATAACAGGGTTTAGAAACAGTATCCTCAAAGATCGAAGCATGCCTGGAACCTCGTCTGCTCGCGCGATCATCCTAATCAGATGCGCCACTTCGTTCATGAAGTAATCGTGTAATTGATCGTAGAGCAGCTTGTTTTTACCCTTTCGCTCTTCAGCGGATAGCAAGTAGCTGTTGTAGTAATTCTTCATGGCTTCAAAGAATCTCGCAGTGCCAAACGCTTGACAGATATTACCGATGGCGTTGCTCAGGAGCCTCGCCAGCTGATCGACCATCTCAGACTCCGTGCACATCAGCTCGTACATCCTCCTTTTGTCTCCCACGTGGAAAATGGTGTCCGACGAAATCGTGACGAAGCAGTCGGTTTCCGAGCGACAGTACACTCGCAACAAGTGTCTGCCACGATCTATTTCCATCACGGTGGACTTTGTGCCAGCGGTTGAAACGGAGACCAAACAGTCGGACTTTTTTGGTCTGCGGAACCAGTTGTGCTTCTGCACGACCAAGCAGTCTTCGTTTCCCTTTAAAATACACTTAGAGTACGTGGTTTCTTCGTTGTAAGTCTCTTCGAAAGAGTCGACCGAGACTTGGAAGGTGGAGAAGTCGATCAGAAAGAATTTTTTCTCCAAAGAGTCAGTGAATAAGTATAAAGGTTCGTTTCTAGTTAGCATCATCTTCAAAGGCCAACAGTACGCGTCGACGAAGTCTGGATCCTTAAATGTCGACTTGGACGGAGAACTCTTCCTGCTACTCTTCTTCGTTTCTGATCTCTGATCGTTCAGTGCTTTCATTGCAAAACGATCCGATAGTTTCGTGGTGTATGGGAAGTAGTCGAGTTTGTAGAAGAAATGGACATCTTTTATGAAGGGTTCCAGCTTATTGAAGTCTGCCCAGAAACTAATATCCTCTCGTAACTCTAACGACTGTGAGACTTTCTTTTGTGATTCCTTCGACTTCTGAGATTTCGTTCTCTGACTTTCTTCGTCTGCACCACTGAATGTATTATTGAATCTGTTAATTACACTCTCCTCGTATTTTCTCAAAGGGCTAACAATTCTCAGCGATCGAATCGGTACGAAGTATTCGACTGGATCGATCATTCCCTCGCTGATGGCCCATTCCAGCCAGCGGAAGAGCTTCCATCTTGCCAACGGAGGCTTCACCTATGATTCATTTAAGTATTCTTAATGTTCGATATGTCTTTTACCTCGTATTTCGATGGCTATTCGACGTACGTCGTTGGGATCCAAGGGAATGTCGCGAGACTGTGCTACATAGACAAAATGGCTGGAGCAGGGAGTTAATTCTGGCACAACTTCTGCGGAGACTTCGTTCATGCCTTTCAATCCAAGAAATAGGGTAACTGGTTTCGGTTTAGTTAACCTGCTCATTATCTGAAGCTTATCCTTCAATTTCTTAGTATCGCCAGTGTCTTTAGATTTTTTTGTCCGCTCCGTTTCTTTGGACTTTTTCGTTCGCGCACTGTCTTTGGACACCGTTTTCGGCTCTTTACTTCTCTTAGACCTCGTGGCGTCTGTTTGCAAACGATCAACACTTGCCATTTAATCGGCACTTCCTGAATTTCTTCTTTTAATTACAATAACAGTATCTGTTGAGAAACTCAGGACTAACCAGGGCTCTCCTGCTCCGTGGCTTCCGCTTTCCACTCGAAATGGTCCGCGTACTTCCCCAGAAAGTCCCACTTGTCTTGGGGAGACAAATATCCTACGTCTAATCGCAAACAGACCCATCCTAAATTTAATCAACGACGACAAATAACATTAGAGTTTCTTAATATTGGGACCAGGGTTTGTATTCTTTATTCTATTATTTCACCGGTTAAACAAGCGACAGGATGGAAATCCACGATTTCACGGGATCCAAACCAGGTCAGAGCACATAACTTCAATACAGCCTTCGAGAGGATCATAGGCCATAATTCCGAGTTGTTCGCGGTTCGAGGTAAAAGTGGTGTCTTCTCTGCGTTCACTGGTATCGTGTCATCCACGACGATCCTGCGCCAAGCTCCCAGAAAGTACAGCCTCACGATGTATTTGCCTTCAACGTAATTTATTCAGACAGTATTAATTCGTTTGCGCAAGTGAAGAGTGTCTAGTGGTATTCATTAATGTATAGAGTACCATTTGGATTTACAGTGGGGCGATGTTGCGCACCCTTGCCAGCTTTGCTCATCGAGTACACGTTCATCCAGCCCCGCCATGATTGGTACCGACAGTTCCAAATGAAATTCCCGTTCTCGCCACTTATTTCCAACCCGTTCTGTCCGCAGTACTGGAGATTTATTAGCGCGGAAATAAACCATCGCGCGAACTGAAAAGTCGTCCGTTAATTGAACCGCGTTCAATTGGGAACGTGTCAATTGGCGGGCGTGAACGATTGGATCAATTATTGTTCAACGATCCCGAGCGATAATCGTGGAACGCATCGCGACTCTTTACGAACGAGTACTTTTATACTTTTTATTGCACTCTCGTTCTTCTGCTCTAGTTATCGTAATATTGGGTTTAAGTGTGGATCTTTTAAATTTTCTACTTGATATTTTAATAAAAACGAGGAGAGACGTGGAACACGATTTACCTGACTGTGCATTAAATGTTTGTTATTGGCGATTAGGTCTGGATACTTTGAATCAGCGACGAATACTGTCAGCGGTTCCTAAATTTAACACTTCAAAATTTCGATTACAGAGGACACAAATTGTAACTAATAATTATTAATTTTTAAAACGAACCTACAGTCAGATTTTCTAAGTCCTTTGCTCTTATCCATTCGCGAGGTTCCAAGGACGACGGTAGTTGAACAACTTGCGTGTCGAAAAACAAACCGTCTGGCCCGTCTGAAATAAAAATTTGATCAATGATCTTAGGAGAGGAAGAGAAGAAGGCGAATCTGTTCGATTACTTTTCGGATACGTCCAATTCTCCTTGTTTAACGTCGCATCGGACCATTCTTGCCATAACGCGGTGTCGTCCGTCAGAGGATCTTCAAGTACAGACTCTGCCACTTTTTTTGACATCACAGACATGTTTGAAATTTCGTGCAGTCAGCAAAAGACGATCGTCTTCTCGTAACTAAAAGTTTCGCTCGAGATGTGGAACGAACGAGCTCGGTTTGAAAATGGACGGGGCCTGTGTGCCCGGGATGTTGTGGAAAAAGTATATATATTTATTGAATCTCTGTATTATACATAACTATATGAAAATGAGATGCGAACCTACGCGAAAAACAGACTCCATAAAAAATATTAGAATTCAAAGTAACTCTGTTATCCTCTGTTAGTACCTGGTTCGCCAGGGCGGCCTCGCGAACTTCGCGAAATTAAACATATACATTAAAGAGATATAGAGTGTAGTACAAATGTAACGTCTACAAAAAAATAGCGCTTGCGATCTCTCGTTACCACGTAAATTGAATAACGAATCGACGGTTAGTCCGGCGACTTCAACGACTTCAACGACGACAATGACGAACGGATGAGCTTGTACGTTTACACCATTAGAACGAAGAGTTTCCTTTTATTCTTCATGTTTTTTTTTTTTTTGTCTTTTTATCAACTCGTTTTTCTTCTTAGATTCACGGTAGTTACATAGTGTTTCCTCAACAACAAGAAAAATAATACTACGATTCGTACATACAGGAAATTACAGTTAGACCTTGTTCAGTTTCTCCGCGACACTAGTCGTCCCTTCCTTCAACGATACTTCGTCGCGCAGCTTTATAGTCACTCGATCAGGCTCGGTTCAGTTTTATAGTCGTTCATAGTTAGTTCTGGGATTTAATACATATGTATAAGTAAGTAGGCGCGAGACGCGTGTAGCCACGGAAATGCACGTACGTGCATCGTAGGTCGATAGAGTAGCGTAAACTTATTAAGGCATGTTCCATTCTTTTTTTTTTCCTTTTCGTTTTTTTTTTTTTATCTCTCTTTAAATATCGTTAAATATTGTTAGATGAAACGCCACCCTTCTGACAATTGTTTTAGTGCGTATTCACAGATAAATAACGCGGAGAATTTATATTAATTTAAGTTACTTATCAGTAAGGTACCCCTTTGAAAGGATTATAAATACAGTGGATTATTTCATGGAATGTTGAATCCTCATCGAATTCCTCTCTTAATGAACGCTTTCAAAGTTCTCGGAACACAAGGAGATCAGGCGATACAGCGGCCTGTATCAAATCGTATGCATGTTCAAGAATTCCTATAAATATAATTCCCTTACGCATAATTAAGTTTCGCCCGCTAGACCTATCGCTTTGGAATATAGATACTACCATTGGAATTGAAGATGATACCGCGACGATCATGGTCGATCCAGTCTATTCGACGAACAACACCATTTAAACGCTCCGTCTATTTGGAATGCGCAAAGTACAGAAACGACGGAAACTGATCACAATATTGTAATCAATGGAAATGGTAACGTCCATTGCTAATTATCATACCTGTACGTGTCACAGTGACGAGCGATCAGTCTAATCAATAGAGGAAACAGCAATTACAGAAAAATAGACGAGTAATAAGGACCAACAATCACTACTCTTCTTTTTTTTTAAATATGTTATAGTTACTTCTAAACAGATCAATTTCGTTTGGCACCAATTTCATCGCGTACGATCTCGCGAATCGCAAAAATTAACCAGCGACCAAATAAATTCAGACAACAAAACGCCGTGTTCAGTATGCAAAAAAAATAATGCCAGGATCAACGAATCCTTTTCATTCCGTAATCGAGACGTAACAGTGTTTTGAACCTTTCGAGAAAATGTTTGTATGATTCACACTCTCAACCTGGCAGTGTTTGTAATATATTATAAATTTTGTTCTTGTCATAAACCATCCGAACACTCTCTATTCGCCACTATTATAAACAAATAATATTACACTTCGAAAATATTGATACGAAAAATGATTTTCTTACGAACGCTGCGCAACACTTCCCGATTCGCTGTACGAATAACTTAGGCTTGTATGTACAGAATTTGGCACCATATTGCAGACAGATCAAAGGAGCAATCAACGTATAAGAAAGAGGGTAAATGAAAAAATATTTGTTTCGTAAATTCGTTAGAAAATCAGTATGCTACAATCACGACGATGCAGATCTGTCGCGTTGTTCTAACTGTAAAGTGGGGAATAAACATCGGTGGACGGTATAACAGTATTGTACCTTGCAGTTTCCTAGAATCTGAATCATACTCCGGCAATGATTTCATAGCCTGTGAGCGGAATGCGTAAATTAAGTAGCGAACGTTTCGTAAATCATAAAAGAAGACAACGAGGAGCTGCTTGGAACGAGTCGTAGAATTTCAAGCGAGTTCATTACCATAGAACTTCCCGCAATTATACATATTAATGGTTTAACAGGTTTTACCAGGACCAGAGGCTCTTTGATCCTCCATTCGCCCTGCCTGAAGTCTTTGTATTAAAGCAAAAAGATCCTCCTCGGGGACCGTCGAGCCGGCTTGAGTGGTTCCATTGGATCTTTGGCTGTGCTCCTCTTCAGCATCGTGCACCGTCGATGCCGCTGGCAAAGGACTTCGCTGATCTTCTAAACGCGAGCCCTGAAAGAAAATATTAAATTTGCTATACGTTTTGTGCAACAAATTTAGTAGAGAAAAAGGACCTATTTGCATGTGAGACGTACCTGGCACCTGACCAGCATTTCAATGAAGGAATCATCGGAATCCTGATTACAATTTAGGCCTGGTAAATAAGGCAGCGTCACTCGTTGCTCATCCATCCTCTTACTTTGCATTCCAGCAATCAATTCCAACAAATCTTCTCCGTCTCTGAAAATAATTCATTTCAATTAATAATTTCAACACAACCGTTACCGTTCGAAGCTTCGTGAAGTACGTACTTATCGTCCGACTCGCACACCTCGGGTGTGATTGTCCTGAACTTCTGATTACGATTTATATTCAACGCACAGCGTTGATCGTCCATTCTACCAGATTGAAAACGAGAGAGAAGATCGAAAAAACTATCTTCCTCTTTCTGATTTAGTTCTGGCGTCGCGTTATTACTCTTGTCAGTTTGAGATTCAGCTTGCTCTTTTAATTTCGCATCCGGCGTGAGCTAAACGAATATTAATTCCATAGAATATATTAACGATCGAATTTTCTAATAGGTAATCTGAAAACCCTATGGAGGAATCGAATTACCTTGATCAAATCCAGGTTATCCATACTTTGCCGTCTAAGTCTATATCTACACGGTGAAGACATATTAACATTTGAACTCGTATTGGTCGAGAGTTTTTGTGCGATATTCTCTTTATTATTCTCCTGTTGCCCTTTCTCCAAGCCTAGAATTTTTTGTAAATCGTCCACATTCATTTGTGCGGTAGCCTGTCCCATTGGATCCTCGAGCTCTTTCGAAATGTTCAAGTGCAGATTCGCATAGTGCAACGCTTTCTCGTGATTACCCATCGCGGCGTATGCATTGCCCAAAGACCAACAGGCGCGGCCTTCGCCCACTCTGTCTTTAAGCTGCCGTGCTATGTCAAGATGCCACAAATGGTACTCAATAGCAGTTGGATAATCTCTGAGCAGAGTGTATGTGTTTCCCAGAGAATAGCATGCTTGTGCTTCCACCTCTCTATCTCCTAATTCTTGTGCGAGGACTAGAGTTCTCCTACAGTAAACGAAAGTAAACGTTACTTACGTATTATCGCACTATTCGAAAAGGAAAACGAAATGAAGATACGCACTTGTAATGTTGTGCAGCTTTCTCAAATTCACCAAGAAAGATATGTGAATTCCCTAAATTACTATTTGCTCTTCTCTCAGCAGCTTTGTCACCAAATTCCCTGGCAATCTTCAGTCTTTCGTTATGATAATAAATTGCTTGCTGAAAATCACCCAATAGGTAAAAAGTATTTCCTAAATTTCCGCAAGCTCTTCCTTGAGCAGCGGAATCTTCCAATTCCTTCATCAATTCTAAGTTTTCTCTGCAAAAATGAATTCGCAATCTAATCGTGCTCAGTATCCAATCTTAGAAACATTATAACGTTAGTTGATCTTACTCGTAATAGCGTACAGCTTGTTGTAAACATTGTCTGACATCTTCAGAAAATTCTCCAGGATCTTGATGACCTACTCTACCAGCTTGTTTACCTTTAGCGTGATAAACATTCCCTAAATTGTACAATGCTCTCCCTTCACTGAGCTACATAAAAATGTTTTTTCTTAGTAGAAATAGCATTTGAAAACTTGAAGCGATTCTCTGATCGTGCAGTCATGCGTTACATACCTTATCTCCAATTTCTCTTGAAATTTCCAAATGTCTTTTGCAACAAATCATAGCCTCGTCGAACTTTCCCATAACTTTCAGCGTATTACCAAGGTTTCCACTGGACTTTGCTTCTCCCAATTTGTCCCCCATATTACGCGCAAGCGTCAAATCCAGTTTGTGATACTGCATCGCTTTCACGTAATCTCCCAGATAAAAGTACGCATTTCCTAGCTGGCTGTAAATTGCACTTAAGATCCTTAGGTCGTCCGTGCCGGCTTGGATTGCAGCTTGAAAAAATGCAACACCGGACTTGCAGTCTCCAGCCTTGCAAAGGCGTTCGCCCTCAAGTGCCAACTCCAGGCACATGTTCCACCTCCCACTGTTCTGTCAAATAGAAGAAATCACATCTAGCGCATAACTGGCCACTATAAATCCGTTCAAATAATCTTTCTAGTCGCTTAAAACATTTCGGAAATACACGTTACTTTGACAAACGGAACAATTATACAACATTTCATGTATATTTACAATATGGTTTCACTTGAAAAGAAATGTGGAAAGGGTATTGGAATGATCATGGGAGTGGCTGAGTATGGGACTGCAATAGATTGCACACAAACTCATCACTGAACATTTCAAATTCCTTTTCGTGACTAATGCGAAACGAATAACAAATTCGTAGGAAATACACGCGTAGTCGTGCAAGTAATTAATGCATCGATCGAGATAAACAAATATACACGGTAAGTTGATCGAGAAGGTGTCCAAGTAACGGTGAACGCTTTTTATTTCGCTTTCGGTGCAGTTTGTTTACAGAGATCTTGGAGGAATTACATAAACGTAACAATCGATAAAAAGTGAAACGGATAAAAGCGAATTAATCGCGCGGAGTAACGCGACGATTGAATGGGTATGAGTCACGCGTGGAAAAGTGTAATAATTAGCGTGGTCCACTTACTTGCGCTTCGGATGATAAGTTCTCCGCGCTCGCGCTCAGAGACATCGTGTTCCCCTTCGTTTTCTTTCGCCACTCGCAACCGACAATCGATCCCTCAAGTTTCGCGACCGTAAATAACGCGACTCTTACGTGCACGATAGGCGTTCACTGGGGCTGCGATAATAATTCGACGCGGACGATTTTTCACGCATCGTGATCCAGCGGTGTTCCGTGCCGCGACTTGTACCTTCGCATAATCGCGTCCGCGTGTTGTGGCTTCTCGCGAGTAGAACGCGCGTCACTTTTCCCTCCACTCGCTCGCAACGGACACTCGCCGGACTTTCCGAATGCAACTGACCGAAAATTGTGCGTCCAAACAAATGGCGCTTGATGCATCTCGCTTGCGACACATCCAATCGGATGACCGACTCCTGACGGTGATAAACCGAAATTCTCTAGCGGCGCACCGTCGGACACACGCTCGTGCATCCAAAGATTTTGGACTCGGCCGCGAATGTACAAACACAAGCGTTTATTATGCCTTACTAACACAGAGACGCGCGCGAGAAGTGTAGTGCAATGAGAAACGACGGTACTAGATAGAGCTGATTTTTATTGGACGAGTCGGGAGGGCAAAATCGATGCTCTAGTTGGGCCAGAAAAATACGCTGGACGCTAGGCTGCTCTATAGCTGTGCAGTCTGTGATGAAACGTAGATGCGAGCTGAAATGGTTTCGTTCTCCGTGAATGAAGTTGAATCGGTTAATGAAAAGTAAATCGGCGAGAGTGAAGTCGAGTCGTTGTGAACGGAAGGGTTATTAAAACCGTGAAGTGAAGGAGGAGCATCCCTCGGCGCATCCCGAGGAGAATTTCTAATCGTTTCGAATGGATACACAACCTCTCTACTGAATGGTTTTCATCTCACTGGGTTTACATCGTTGTAAGACAGATATTTGGCAGTAGCTTAGTAATATTTTCATGCGTACCTTCTACTGCACGAAGAGTACATTAGATTAATAATGAGCGATGGTAAGAAGGTAGGTGAAAATTCCAGTAGTGAGGTTGTTAACCAATTTCGAAGCTGTAGGGATCTTAGCGATATCGTGCCCCTGTATACGCCACGCGCGCTTTACTTAAAACCAGTTGCAAAGATAAATGTTTCTGTTAGTCTTCCTCAACTGAAGGTTCCAGGTAAACTTCCGACAAATGTCTCCTATCATACATTTATCTGCATCTTCCTCGTTGGTCCACTGCGGATATTTATACATTGGTTCATATTTTTATAAACACGACCCAAAAGGATGGAACTCGCGCAATAACTTGTTTGTCGCCGTGTCTAATATATGTTAAACGCGTTGCTTGCTTTTCACCTGTATTATTTTCTGCGTTACCTACTCTCTTGTACATTCCAACGGTCTGTCATAAAAGTTTTCATTTACGTTTGACTTTGTTTAACTCTCTACAACTTTGATTGGCATTTTAAAACTGTAACTCTAAGGTTATATACCCATAATTTATTTGTATTGTTACCGATTGCGTTACGTGTATACTGTAACTACTTTCTTTACACTTTTATAATAAATATATTATTTGTTAGAGGAGATTAGGTTATACTAAGGTTCAGTATCGATTGGGACATTTGGAGCCGTTACGCTCCAAATTAAAAATTACTATGACAAATGATTCTTTATGTACATAACCTATAATTGCTTATATCATTAAGAATCAAATTGGACAGCATAATCTCATGATTTTTCTAGGTTTATAGACTGTGTGTTTAACAGATGTCGTTAATATATAATATTGATTTCTGTGAACAGAAACAACATTATTACACTTTATATTCTGTGCAAATCTATAATTAAATCTGATATTTCTAGTGTAGTAGGTTTTTACACAAACGATTAACTGTGATATGAACAGGCAAAACAATATCAACATGGGAAATAATGGAGAAGATACGTGCGCTTATACTACCAGACGAGTTTGCATCTCTGAAGGTAGCCAAGAGTACGCTGGAATTTATCAGATTGGAAGGAGACCTGCAAGACAGGTGCAGGTTACAGCGTGTGCTAGCAAGATTGGATTCACAGCGGTTGAATCTGACTGGATTTCCAAATGTATTGAAAGTCCGCGCAGCCGAGGCGAAGGATGACTTCCCCACAAGGCATAGTTGGGATTCTTACTTCAGAGACGCTAAGCACATGAACGAATTAAAGCCTGGAGAAAGGCCAGACACGATACATATAACGGGCTTGCCCGTTAAGTGGTTTACAGAGGATGGCGCGACTCTGCCCAGTGAATCGTTGGTCAATAAAATATTCAAGAAGTGGGGAACACTCAGAAGGATCGATGTGCCTGCTGCCGATCCTTATAGATCCAGAATGCGTCTTGGCACAAATATAAATAAGTTTAGTTACGAGGACGGGATATTTTTCGATGCGTACATTCAATACATTGAGTATATAGATTTTGTCAGAGCTATGGACGCGTTGCGCGGTATGAAACTTCTTAAAAAAGATGGAGAAAATGCGTACACAGCCACCGTTAAGGTGCGTTTACGAACTTTGTACGCGAACTATGTAGAACAGTGATGAGTTAATCGGTCAAAGAGTCAATCTTAAGGGTTTAGCATGGTATATAAGTCTACTAAATAATAGTATACTTTCACTATCGGCAATAAGAAGAAAACAATAAGCAGTTACATAAGAGAAGGTTGCTCATCACTGGTGCAAATTGTGTTGGGTCGTCTGAAAGTTTTCACAGTTCGATGATTTACTGCTGAGACGTAATGTATCATGGGTTCTTAAAATATAATTTTTCCTCGAAGAATCGCGGAAACTTTCAACACGACTCGATATCGACGAAACGAAGCGTAGCTCTCATTTCGATGATTTTATACAGATCACATTTGATAAAACGAAGCACATGAGCGACAGCTCTGTTGCGCATAGAGAATTCGAACGGAAACGCCTTATAGCACAGGACACATTGGCGGCAGAACGACTTCGTAGGAAAGAAGAAGCCGAAGAGAAACGTCGCGAGGAACTGAAGTAATTAGCAGTAGTATTAATTGGTGTAAATGTTATGGTTGAAGCTCAACGTCCCGTAAATTATCTTCTTCAGGAAGAAAGAGGAAGCGGAGGCGGTAGCTAAAGAAGGTAGACGGAAGAAACGCGAAGAGAAACGTAAGCGTAAAGCTATAACGATATTTCGGAAAAAGGAAGAGGATAAAGTGTCTCTGAAAATTGCGAGAGAAGGCCAGAAGTTGATAAAAGCGCAAAGGCAGTTGGAAAGTATTCGTCTTTTGGATGAATTGTTTGACAGGATAAAGGTAAAATTTGCCGAAATTCTTGTTCACTCTTTCTAAACGATAAAGTAGACTGAAAATCATTTCCTCCCTAAGATAAAAGTGGAGAACAATGAGATCAAAATCGATGAAGTAACAAACGCGGACGCAAAAAGGGAAGAGAAAAAGAACAATAAAGTGGATGGTGCTACGGAAATATTGAGTTCAGAGGAAGACTCGAAGGATGGTAAGAAAGACAAGAAAGGGAAAAAATCGAAGAAGAAAAAGTCTAAAAAAGAAAAAAAGAAAAAGGTAAATATACCTACACGTACATATGCGTGTTCCATTTCTTTCCATTTTTCTTCAGTCGGAATGAATAATTTTATTTTTTACAGAAGAAACGTAAAAAGGGTAAAGAGTCTGAAAATTCTGCGAGTCTGAGCGAGGAATCAGACGCGGAAGGACAAACGAAGAAGTTAAAAAGTGTTCTGAAACAAAATATTACATATCCATCATCATCGACAGGTAAATAATACGAATATAAAGAATTTACTGTTCTTAGCCCTTGTGCAACTATGATAGATGGTTAATCGTATTTGAGTAACTATATTTCTTCTTTCAGCGCCCTCACCCTTGGAAACTCTTTCTTACCCACCCCTCTATCCGCGATTCCCACAACCATGGTATTACGAGGCGCCCCTGCCAATGATTTACCCCACCTTGCCGCGAGGTATGCCTAGATGCGGCATTCCGCGTTTCCCGCGTTTCCCTCACGGACGAGGGAGAGGATTCTCGTGGTGCAACTCCGGAAATCCTCGCACGTTACACACATTCAACCCTCACTTGTACAACGAGCAATACCACAAGTACTTCGCCCATCTAGTAGGTCAGGATTATCACTCGTTCAACTATAGAAGCTCACGGTCACGTAGCCGTAAAGGATCGTCCAGTAGATCCAGGTCGAGAACCAGATCGCGGTCGAGATCCAGATCGAGGACACGATCGAGGTCAAGGTCGAGGTCACGGTCCAGATCTCGTTCGAAATCGAGGTCCAAGTCGCGAGGAAAATCAAAATCGAAGTCACGATCGAAATCGAAATTGAGGACTGGCTCGAGGTCGCAAAGTAGACGACGGAGCAGAAGCAAGAGCAGGTCAAGATCGTGGAGGCGACGGAGCAGAAGCAAGAGCAGATCGCGGTCGTGGAGACGGCGGAGCAGAAGCAAGAGCAGATCGCGGTCGTGGAGACGACGGGGAAGATCGAAGTCGAGGTCGAAGTCCGCGTCGAGGGTGAGGTCCTCTCGATCACGAAGGTCGAAGTCGAAGAAAAAGTCTCGCTCGAGGAGTCGTTCCAACTCTAGAAACAATAGTAAATACCGGTACAGACGCAGGCGGGACAGATCCGTGTCAAAGGTGAAGGTCACAAGAGCCAAGTCTCGCAGCAAGTCTCCTAAAAGAAGATCTCGCAGCAGCACTTGGTCGATGCCCAAATCTCCCGGGAGAAGAAGCTGCTCCTGGTCGGACGCAGCGAGCAGTGAAACAAAGACTGACAAGTCGACAGCCGCGCCGGAGCAAGGAACCGCGAGCGGACAAGCGCCACAAACCTCTCAACTGGAGAACATCACCTCCGACTGACAACAACTGAAGACTATTCTTCCACTTTGTGTCTTCGATCCTATCGCGTAAACGAAAGGGACACTTTGTACAAAATCTGTACGAAATTGTTTACGCACCGTTATTATTGAAACGTTTGCGTCAGTAGTGTTTCTTCAATAAAGGAAGATATATATTTTTATTTACGCGATAGCTCTTCCTAATTCTAAATGATTCCACACGTATGTAGCAATCAATAGAAACGGGAATATAAATGAGTGCATCATTTAGTGCATAGCGCTATTACGTGCACGCGCAAAGTATCGCTAATGTTCAAAAACCTTGCGGATCTCTCGAACTATAAATGTGTATTGTACATATATATATGTCTCGAACAGTAGAGTTGAGAAGAAGAAGAAGAAGAAGAAGAAAAGAATAGAAGATGAAGAAGATGAAAAGAATAGAAGATTGAGAAAGTACTGCATTTTTATCTCGACATTGATAATAAACAAAATGTCAAACACATACAGTCAACACGTTTTGTTAAACCATCCCAAGGTGCTGCGTACGACTATTTTCGTAAATTGTTTATTGATTCAAATATATGTATGCACATGTTGGATATACCAACTATACGCTTCATCGTTACGTGTAGAAAACAGTATTTCCGTTGTTATCGAGAGGAGATACAGGGTGTATCGAAGGTTGAAGGGAAAGTTCATTCGTTCACCTTTTCCAATCCACTCTGCTAAAGAATTTCGCAGGGATTGCAAGAACTTTTCGTCCAACCTAAATGAAATAAACGTTCAAGTCCGACTTGCAAATTTTATTTGTTTTTCGGCATGAAAATGCATTGGTTCATAAACATCGTTAGTCATTATACCCCTATCTCTTCGTAAAGGATCGAAGATCGTTTTTCAATCGTGTTTTTTTTTTTTTTTTCTCTCTTAGCAGCGTTCCTCGGAGATACACGCTACGATTAAAGATTTATCGACTGGTGCTTCGCTTGATATTAATTAATTCGCCTATGATTAACAAGGATGATCGAAGTTCATCGTTTTATTCTCTTTTTCTCTCGCTTTATATAACTTATTAGTGCCGTGATTAGCACCGTGCGCTCGCGTGTCCGCTCGACGTTTCGCTTCTCCCAAACACGGTTTCCCCTCGTTTTGTTTCATTTTTCACTTTAAAAATATGTGCTACATTTTTCTGTTTGTTTGTCTTCTCATCGCTATGTTTAATTATATAATAATACGTATATACATATACATCTCGCATCGCGTTTAATCGCCACTCGTATGTTTCGGAATAATAACATCTGTTTGTTCTCGTGTTTTCTTTTTTTTTTCTCTCTCTCTTCTTTAGTCTTTACAATACCGATGCTCCGCAATGATACTCGATCCGATGGAAGATTCTTCATCGTTTGCTTGAACATCCTACTCACTTTACAAGTGTCTCCTCCGTACCTTCTTCGTTCTCTCCTTATTATTGGCGTTGCTCGTTTACACTGGTTCCTCTCTTTCTCGTTTTTTTTCCACTTTTTTCTCTCGTTTTCTTAAATCGTCTACCGCTACGGTATCTTCGGAATTGATTAGATATTGACTACTTTCAAGATTCGTTGCGTGGGAATTGTTTATTTATTTTTTCTTCATTTTAGATCTCTTCGTCGCCGGACGATAGCGTCCGCCCGTCTCCTCCGCGTCAACGCTTCGCGATCCCATCGCAAACTTCCCCGTCTCGATAAAATTATAAATTCCACCCCCGTTTTCAGCGTTGCTCGACCAGAGTGTCCAATCTGCGGGACGAGCGCTATCGTCCCGTGTACATTGAATTGGTGATCAGAGGAACGAATCGGATCGTTTGTTATAAAAGATACACGGGAAGTGATCGACGAATCGATAAAACACGGGAATCTAGTCGGTTTCGCTCCAGCTTCTCACAAATATTTAAAATCATGGCAAACGCGAACGAGCAAACGGTAATAAATAAAACTTATGAAACGAAATAAATCGGTCTCCCCGTATAAATATCTCGATAGAAACATCTCTGCGAACGGTTAGGAAATTGGATTGAAATGTTTAAAAAATTGCCCCTCGAATCACCGATGCAATTTGTTTGTTTGTTCGCTTGTTTTTTTTTTTTT